>OY720304.1:31431021-32734324 GCA_963082785.1 Philonthus spinipes
CGGAATATTTTTCTGTTTAGGTCGTTTTTCGATCCATTTTTAACGAAATAATTCATACAAATCTAATATAATATAGAACATAATTGGGCAGAAAGACCTCTGATCGATAGCCCATGGCTACCTAATGCACAATTGTAAATTGTAACTATTAATATTATTGTATGTAAAATTATTGTGTGTTAATAAAGATTTCTGTATATATAGAACACAATTTAGCTTAGCTTGGATAGCAGTGGAAGCATTACAATTGTTTCCACATTTAACTCTGTGATATTTTGACTTACGTTACTTACTTTAAACAAATGCAAATTAAATAATGAAGTAGAAGCCTCCACAGTATATAATCTTAATCAAATACTCACATGAGTGTGTTTCTAAAGTCTGCACCAATACTGGGACAGATTTTATAAGGTTGACTATTTGAATTTGGGCATCTTGTGTTACTAATATTAGTTGGTCACTTTTGGGTGTGAAGATCGTTTTCAAACTCACACCACACTCTTCTGGTATGTTTTCATTTAAAGTCAACTCAGGATTACTATCTTCTTCCTGCAAAACAAAAATATACATATATTAATGAAAATAAAAAATTACAAAAAAAAATAATCAGAATTTCATCTAGCGTATAGATAACTAATGATGCTTGTTTCTATAAAACAAAATAATAACATGTGTGTTTTTATTTTGTTTCATTACTTAAATAGAAATGAATTTTGTTTGATTAGTGATGATAATTTCAAAAAATATATGTATTTTACTTACATATTTAAAATTAAAAAGCCTTAAAACTGTTTGTGTACTGAACACGATCCATTTCCCATCATTACTCATGGAACAGGAAATGATCCCCTCCTTTTTTTCCTTCCCCAAACTTTGCAGCCGCCTTTGCAAAATCAGCAGCTTCTTCGACTCTTTCTTCAACTGCAAATTCTTCGAAAACTGCTCTGTAAAATCCCCATCACTCTCCCCCAGCTTCCAGATCTCGATATATTTAGGGTGCTTCAATAAAATAAACCTCGTTTCCGAAGATGTCACAGCGACGGAACCCTCCATAATCGGGGGGTATTTCATTAATGTTTTCGGCGGGTAGAAACTGCACGCTAAATACCCATCAACCCCACCCGAATACACTTTATTGTCTTTAACAACAAGAACTCGAACATCGTGATTGTGGATTTTCCTCTGTATACTCTTCACCCATTTAAAGCTATCATTCTTAACCTGAATCCTTACATAAGACATTATATTCGGATCGATCCCAGCGCAGTACAAAGTCTGCTCGTCTTCCGATAAACACAAGCTTAAAACGTCTGCTTTGTGCGACTGGTAGCTTTCTAAAAGCCCCCCGTTTTTCCCATCCCAGAAAGAAATCTTGCCCCGCGAATCCCCGCTGATAACCGTGAAATCCTGCGTAATCCCCAAACACCAAACAATCGTAGCTTTATGCCTCTCCACCCTCCCCGTCGTCATTCTATGAATCGCATGTCCCGTATTCACGTCCCAAATCCGCACCGCGTCCAAACTCCCAGAAGCCAAAAACTGCCCCGTGTAATCAAACTTTAGACACAGAATCCTCCCTTCTTGTTTATCGAGAAATTTGTCAAACGTAACCCAATCATCGGTGATTGAAAATATGTTTAAATATCCTTGTTCTGTGCCGACGGCTATTAATGTTTTCTGTCGGTTAATGTCTAAGCAAAAGGCCGTTTGTCCTGTGACGGAGGTTTTGTTTTTAACGCAGAGTTTCTTCAAGTCGTATTCGACGAGAAAGCCGTGCAGGCCAACGCTGAAGAGTCTGTCGTCGCACCAAGATAAGCCCTCGATGCTGTAGTTGTCTGTGCTGCTTGCTATAGTCCGTTCGATGAATGGAGAATGCTCTAAATTCCATATTTCTATACAAGCGTCTGATCTATAAAAGAAATTGAACATTATTTATTTTAAATAAAAATACTAAGTTTATTTACCATAATTAAAAATTCATTAAAAATAATAAAATAAATTACTATATTATTTGAATAATAAGGTAAATAAAAGTAATCAATTAATTACAGAAATGAAAAAAAAAACATTTGAAGTCTAATCTGAAATGTATTCCGTCTAAACTTTATATCTTAAAATTTTGAATGAAATAATTTTTTAAATTATTATTTTACGTAAAGAATTCAATTGCGTTGTAATTATAATGAATTATAAGTACTAATTACACTTCAACGTTATTTAAATCAATAAAATAATAACGAAATAACAAGTGTTTAGAGGTTATGTCCTACCCACCTGGATAGAGCCAATTTTTTCGTTTCGTTCTGCAAAGACATACAATACACTGCTTTCGATTTGGGCTTGTAGAACCGCACATTGTGCACTTTACACACCGACATTTTCAAAACGTTTTAATATTTCCAAAATATCAAATTGGAAAAAAACGCAGTCAACAAAATGCAAACAGAAACACGTGTTTTTTTAAACATTCTTAAGATATGCAATCCAACATACGCAATTTCAAATATTAGTACATCATCTATGGTAATTGTAATTTATAAAAATAAAATTAATTAATTTATGGATAAATTACATTGGAATATTTTTTGTTGTAAATATATTTAAGCATAGAGGAAAGAATTATTTTGCTTCATTATTTGTAAAACATGAATCCGTAAATTATATTTTGTGATAATATTAAAATAAGAAGAAAATATATAATTATACCATGAAATGAATAATTGAACCTATTCTGTAAGGAAAATGTTAAGTTTAACGTCTACGTTATTTTTTGTAACTTTTTTAATGAATACATATTTAGATATTCCTGAAATCATAGATTTCGATTTCGGATATAAAGATTTGCCATTTAAATTATTGTTAATCTCTTTATTGTAAATAATATTATGAATCACAATATTTCCATTAACTGATATAACATTTATTTCACGAAATATTTGTTAAACACGAACTTTTCAAATTCTTTAAGTAATAGATGTCGACATGTCATATAACTGTCCGCTGCTTAAATTACTGCTAAACTCTTTATTTATGTAGAAATGTTATTAATAATAACAATTTTTCATTTAATTTTAATACTTATTTTATGAAAAATGCTTAATTATAAATATTTTTATTAATGCTTTTGTAATATATGCAACTTATTATACAAGTCGTTGAATTTTTTAATTTATTAAAAATATAATTTTTTAGAGGTAAATAAGTGGATATCGAGCCTACTCATTAGGGAAATGTTAAGTACACTTTACCTTATTTTTTATCCTCGCAGGCTAAGCAGTTTATGTAATAAATATTTATCATAGAATGTGATTTTCACGTTAAATTTTACATTTCCCGTACGGAATAGTCACGATTATTATCAATAATCGGGCCAATTCTGAAATGAAAATGTTAAGTTTAACGTGTTCGTTATTGGGTTATCATCACAGTCTAAGGAGCTTTTGTAATAGATACATATTCATAGAATGTGAAGTTATTAAATAACGTACACGTTAAACTAAATATTTTTCTTACAGAATAGCCCCGAATATAACAATTTGTTACTAAAATATGACAAAATCAACTTGAGTTAGAATCTAATCTACATCTATGGAAAAAACTTTTTTTTGTATGTAAAGTTGCATATATTGCAAATCCGCCTGAAATTAACGCAAGTCCCCAGCGACATCTGTCGCTCTCAAAATCGCACCAATATTCAGGTACAAATTTTTCATAATTCAACCGGTTTAATTTAACTCCATTAAAACCTTAAACAATAACGAACTCAATGGCGCAATGAACAAGTACTATTACCTCGATCTCACATTGTTAGTATGCCACGCGTGAAGCCTCGGCCCCATTCAAAACTTCATGTGTCATTAAACGGTGTGATTCTAACCTCGAAATTCTCTTTACTTTCCAGGGAATTGGGCCCGGGAAGCGACAGGGAGATCACTCCGGTTTTCTTTAAGAAGCACATCGTCACATCCATCAAGCAGCTCTTCGGCGTTTCAGCAATAACACCTCCGATTGATTTGCTGAGGTACAACCAGAAAACGAGGAGGGCCATTGTTCGGGTTTCTGCTAGTCACTACGTTAAGATAAGGGCCAGTTTGAGTCTGGCCAGTGAGTACGAGGGGGACGTTTGTGCTTATAGAGTGCACAAGGCGGCGCCGGTTTTGCTGGGATTGTTAGGAGACAGTCGGGATTACGTGCACTAGGTAAATTTAAGGTGTGTACGATTTTTTAGTTGTATTTAGATTATGTTGTGTTAGACTGTGATGATAAAAAGTAATGTACATGTTAAACTTAACATTTTCATTACTATATTTTTGTTTATTTACGGAATCTCTTTTTTGACATACAGACAATAAAATAATCCAGCAACGGAATAGCCCTGATTGTTGGATTATTTTATTGTTTGTATGTAAAGAAGGAGATTCTGTTAAGAAATAAATAAATAAAAAATTGCTAATGATAATTCTGTTTGTTTTCAGTATCAAATCAAAATGTCACATTGTCGAAGAGTGGGCCCGAATAACAAAGATGTGCTTATCTTCGCTACAAAAGAAGATCATGCAATCCCCAGCACTGTAAAATTGCCAGAGCTCGAACCCCAACCCGGATTAATATTGCCAAATGGTGATATCAACTGGAATTGTCCGTGTTTAGGTATATGAAATTTTTTTGAATATATTTAAGCTTATGATTTGTTTCAAAATTATGGGAGTGAAACAAATCTAAAGTTTTATGCATTTTGCTACAAAAATTAACCCTTTAACGATCATGGCATTTTTTGAAATAAAGGAAAAACTGTATAAATATCAACTAAAAAGCAAAGTACAAGCTAGAAAAAATATTAAAAGAAAACGTAACTATTCAGGTTTACGATATACACAGTGATATAAATAAATAAAAATTATTGTCAATAATAAAGTATTTATATTATTTATATATATATATTCAATATTCTTATTGTACCCTTTCGGGTGTTGGGTATTTATATTATTTACAATAATTTATATCTAGAGATCTTTTTATATTCCACTGTCAACGGGTTAAGTGTATGATATATATGTGCAGTGCTTCAATTACTGGATTAGAGATTTAATAAATAATCAGAATTTTTTCTTTTTATTTAGGTGGCATGGCGACAGGCCCTTGTGGTATTGAATTCAGAAATGCCTTCAGCTGCTTCCACTACTCCGAAACGGAGCCGAAAGGCACCGATTGCTACGACAAGTTCAAAGAAATGCAAAAGTGCATGCAGAACTACCCGACGCTGTACAACAAAGAGATAGCCGATGACAAGGAACTCGCTGAAGCCATCGAGGAGTCAGAGAAAGTGAGTGAAAATGTTATAGAAACAGAAAAACAGGACAAAGAGGATGAGAATTAACATATTTTTTTTACTGTATTATAGTTATAGTAGTTTAGATTAAATCAACGTTGCGGACGTAATATTGTTGTGGGTTTCCTTGACTGAATTAAATAAAAACAATTTCATTCCTTAAGTTTAATTTCTTCATTGTAATAGAAATACGAAGAAGTAGAGAAATATTGATTACTTTTTCTAAACTACTTACCTCGTTTCTTTCTTTTTTAATATAGGATAAAGCAGCTAAGAAATTAAATCAACAAATAAATTATTAATAAAAACAACCTACAACTTATTCTTCTGTGAAATTGATTTAGAACCATATCGATCTAGTGTATGGATAACTAGTGATGGCCTGTTTCCCATTCTCTCTCTGTATATTATTATTTTTTTCTCCCTATTTAAATTATTTCAGCCATCAGGCTTTTTGGAGCTCAAACATAATTTAATGGACGTTGTATCTTTTTAAATAACCGAGATTTAAAAAGATACAAGATCCATTAAATTAGAGCAAAGTAGCCCAATCTGGAGTATAACATAATGCTGTTTTAAAATAAATAATATTTCGGCTACTTCTGAAGATATCGGAAAGAAATCAAAATTTTCGAAAAACGATTTTCATTTTTTTTTAGAGTATTTGAAGAGATACTTCAAAACAATTAACACTTTATCATTGCCACTTTGTACGTTCTACAACATGGCGATATCATAATAAAAATTGAATGAAAAAATAACTTATTTAATTAAATTTAGTTTCTGAGAATCAAAATGATGCAAGATAATTGGGTATTGTAGAGCACTTTGTAACTACGGGGTGTATTGGATGGTTTGTGTTACAATGTGAATATACTCATAAATGTAAAAAGTGACAAAAAATAATTGTTTACATATTTTATTCATGTGCTCAACAAATGTTAACCATCTGTCAAATATCACACAATGGTGTATCAGATATAAGTTTTTTTTTTGTGCACATGCACCTTTTCTGCTATGTTAAAATTGAATGTAACAGCTGGGTCTTTATTGCTTTCACAATTTATATTTCATTTCAGTCTGTTATTATTATTTTTTTTTTTTTCTTGTATTTTTATATACTCCTTGAATTTCCTCTTGGTGACTACAGCCGTTTCAAGTTAAGAAGAATAATATTTATTTATGAAAATCAACCCAATGTTCTAAAATTATTATTTTTTTTACAGTTACTTATTTAATTATTAATTTTTTTTTTACAGTTAATTGTGAAATCATCTTTCAACACGTCATAAATTATTAATGAGACACTGTTTTATTTTTTCCATTGATTATTAATGAAGTCATCAGGCTTCAAAATTGGTGAAGGATTTCCTTCCTTCACTACATTAACATCAAACTTTCATCACGCCAGCAATATCTTAGAAGATCAAATTTGATTCACATAACCAACAAATTTATAGTGGTGTGATGAAGATTTTTAGGTTAGTTTATTATTATGAACGTGTTGACATAATCTTTACCTAATCAAATTTTAGGTTAGGTAAAGATTGATAATATCGGACTACAAATATTCCCCCATCCCACCACATCATTACTCTAGTCTAGTATATTCTACATCTATGTTCGTAATCTTAACCTAAAATGCAAAACCTTCATCACACAACTGTAATTTATTGATTTTATGAATCAAATTTGACGTTCTAAGATTTTAGTGGTGTGATGAAGGTTCTTGCATTTTACAAACATAGACGTAGAATATACTAGATGAATAATGATGTGGTGGGGATGCGGGATGTTTGTAGTTTGATATGAGTTTATGTATTAGATTAGGCGCCAAAAGCTGAAGCGTTTTTCTATGTTGACAAATTGTGTATTCCCATTACGTTTTTCCTCTGTATGTTGGATGTCAACAAACAGGGTGTATTTTATCTAGTCTAACCTAAAACACAAAACCTTGATCACACCACTAAAATCTTAGAACGTCAAATTTGATAGATCATGTTTAAAAAAAAATGCTTTAAATACTAGTGTTCTAATTTTATCAAATGCTTGATTTAAAACTTGATAAAAATAACATCCCCGTTAATAGAAAGGGTCATTGAATATATATATATTTATCAACATTATAATATCCTATTGCCATTATAAAAAATTCCTAGATAAGTCGGATACATCCGTAAATAGAACCATTAATTAGCACCGCACCAGTAAACAAAACCGTAATCAATGTGTAATAAACACTTGATAATTCTAAGGACGGCCAGTTTGACATGAATAAGAATAATAAAACACAAATCCAACGCGATTTTGTAACAACGCGCAGAACGAAAACAAAAAAATAAATTACAAATCTCACTCCAACAACACATAATAATAAAAAAATCAAATCCAACGCACAGGACGAAAAATGATAAAACTTTATTCCTACGCAGTTTTGCGACACGCAAAACAAACAAAATATAAATCCAACGCAGTTTTGAGTCTTGGCACTGAGTGTTTGAACAGGTCGGAAAAAGGTGACTAATCCCGAAATACCGACGGGTCTAATTCCGAAATAGTCTCGGTGTTGTCGACTCCCGCGTAGATAATCGAAATAACGCGGCGATTTTTTATTATTATACAATAGTAAACAACGATTACGAAACGCCGCCGCGTTTTCTATATTTAAACGTCTGTTTACTTCTGCGGTGGCTGTAGGCTGTACGCGCCGGAGATCGCGTTCGTTTGTTTCATTCTTCGAATTAGGATTTATTGAGCACCAATAAAGGATTTAACTTGACTTTTTTTTGTTTTTAATTGTGCGCATTGTTTGTGTGTATGATTTAAAAAAAAAATCCAATTATGGAAAAATTCGTCATGAACTTATTAGTATTATATATATATATATATATATATGTAATATAAAATCCCCATCTACCATAATGGTTGTGTAGGGGTACTTATTAGTATTAATGAACATAAAAAAAATACGAAATTAATGTCCTTGACTTCGAAGCCCTGTCGACCCAAACCTACACAATTTCCGCCAGCAATTGTGATTATCATTACATAATTGACACTCATTGTATTATTCAAAAGGCGGTGAAACGTTAAGTTTAACGTATGCGTTAATTTTTATTATCAAAAAAAATCTATCCATGACAACTGAAATGCACAATTGTGTTAGTAGTCTGTTATGGGCTACCGGCCACAGGTCTTTCTGCCCTATAAAAATATATATAGTTTTTTCGCAAATTTTTTGACAGAATGTACTAAGTAAAATGGCCGACAATTTTGTGCATGTGACGACATGGAAGTGAAAAAACGTTTTTATTTCTAATCAAAGAGTGCACTTGGCGTGGATTAATTTTCATTTTATTTTATTTATTCCTTTGCCTATCTACCTTTCGGTGTAAGGCTTAATTTTCATTTTAATGAAAACCAATTTCTCCGAGGCACTCTGGAAACTAAAAAAATCATGCTATTAAAAAAAACTGTTATCCATTATCTTCCCCTAAATTTAACAGAATATCTCAAATAGTCAGCATTTTAAAACATTATTTTATTTTATTGATACACTTGAGATTCATTCCGATCACGTTCGATCCAAGGCGATAATAGCAAACAAAACCGGCCGAGAAAGTTTGCGATCTTTTTTCGCTCGATTGAAATGAAAAAAAAAAAATACAACACTCGCAAAGTGTTAATTAATGTGTTTGTTGTTTATTAGCGTTTGTGTATTAACGACAATTACACGCGGAGAGC
The DNA here is from genome assembly GCA_963082785.1 of Philonthus spinipes. Lineage (NCBI taxonomy): Eukaryota > Metazoa > Arthropoda > Insecta > Coleoptera > Staphylinidae > Philonthus > Philonthus spinipes. Next base: position 31,440,095 of record OY720304.1, read on the forward strand.
GATTAAATATTCATTTTATTCGAGTAATCAGTACGAAATGTAACGGACGAAAAAAAAAGAGCGTCGTTCGGAAATTACATAATCGATAAATATGTATATTGTGTGTACAAATGTATGGAAATTGTGTATGTGTTTTTGCATAATGGAATAAATTTTGAATCAATTCGATTTTTAAAATAACCGGTTTTGGAAAAAAAATAGAACTGAATTTAAATTAAACAGCGGTGTTATTAAGAAAGGGATGTTAATAAAAGTAATTATCTTTTTAATATGAATATTAATTTTATAATATTTATGTAAAGCATGTATTAACAACAAATTATTTTATAAAAAAAAATTATGTTGTGTCCATTTCAAACAAAAATCATACACAATTTAATTCTATGTAAATTGTGTTTAAAAAAGTTTTTCCTAACTGTCGAAATAAGCGAGTTATATGTGATTTTCCCGTAAATTTCGAGGTTATGTTGTAAGCTTATTGTGACAGTTGAAACGGTTTTTTTAAATCGCAATTACATTTCGAGCGACTTTTGTTTGAAACAATTTTTCGTAACTGTCAAAATTATCAAGTTAATTTTACATATCCCCATTTTTTTTTTCAAACTCGCCTATTTCGACAGTCGCAAAAAAAAAAATTTCAATGATTTCACTCAAATAACTTCGCATTCATTAGCTATTGATTTCATTATATTTTACAATTTTCTTTTCTAACATAAACTAGTGATTTTACGAAAAATAGTTGTTTTCTTTTTTAGACAACTGAATTTTCTCCAAGGTTTGTTAGAAACTTTTTTTCCCGATTGTCAAAATAAACAAGTTATTTAGAAAGAAAGAAAAAACTGGCTCGTTTTTAAAGTTGCGAAAAACCCTTTCAAACAAAAGCTGCCGAGAATTTCATTCCGAGTGTATTTTGTTAAAAAAAACCTATCAAAATAAGAGAGTTTTCAACGATTTTCCTGGAAAATTCGCTTTCTTTATTTATACTAATATTTTTTTACTTGGCAGCGAAAAAATGTAAATACATATCGATATTATTAAAACCTAAAGAATGGGCTTCTTTAAATGATTATTTCCTTTCTATTGTAAAGCTACCTCTTTATACTAAACAGCAAATTTATTAAGTATGAATTATTTCTGCATTATTATAACCAAACCTTATTTTCCACTTATCAGAAATAAATCATTCGAGTTTTTCTTTGTAATTCAATTCAAGGGAATAATAAATTATCGATAAATGCGTATAATAACGATGTTTCAACTGTATTGATTTTATTGCGTTACGCTCCGCATAACTTCACAACGATTATCAGCATTCGCTCATGCAAATTGGCGTTGAGTGAACTTGTTATTTAAATTGTGATAAGTATACATATATACTTATATCTATACACAATATCTTATGTATTAAACAGCAGCAACAACAACAACAGGTTAACGTGCCACATTCTTTATCTTGATCTGCGTATTTTCTGGAGTTGTTTGATATTTATTTACGTAAGGATATTGAGATAGGTCATAAAAAAGGTGATGTTGATTAAAATGTATACAATTAAATTTAATACTACTGGTGGGTGATTATTTAGAAATAAAAAATATTTTTTCTAAATCTTGGAGAATTTTTCTAAATATTTTAATAGCAATAATGCTTTTTGAGTAAATCTGTCAGAAGATTATTTTCATAATAGAAAAACGATTTAATTAATTATTTTCAAATTCTTTTTATTTAATTAATTATTTTCAAATTCTTTTTATTTAATTGATTATTTTCATATTGTACAGGGTGTCTTAAATACCATGAAATATCTAAGTTGTATTTTTTTTAATGATACGAATAAAAAAATATAAATATTTACACGATTGATTAATTACGTTAATATTGTTACGAAATCGGAAATAAGTAAAACAATGTCTATGTATTTATTTACAGTACACTTAATACATTTATTAACACAACACTGTCACTATTTATTTATAACGTGTAGTTGAGCACTAGGACGTTCGTGTTAGAGTGATTGCCTGCAGCGCCACTAGTGCGCGCTTATATAGCATGCTTGTTTCTCAAACTTTCGATGACGCCACGTTTACCAGCGCCACTAGCGCGTGCTTGTTTCTCGAACTTTCGACGCGTTTACCATCGCGCGCTCGGTGGAACATTCCAGAGTGTTCTTTCCAGTTGCTTCTTTCACTTTCGTTACAATATTGTACGCGATTTGGTTAAATTTTAACAAAAATCCAATTATTTCAAAAACCGTTAGGTTTAGATACTAACTAACGATAATTATTTTGAACATATAACTTAAAAATTAGTTTTATATAGATTATTATATTATCCAACACCCGAAAGAGTACAAGGGGAATATTGATTATATATAGATTTATATATTTTTCGATTATATGTTCAAAACCACTATCGTTTTCATTAGTTTTTGAAATAATTGGATTTTTATTTAAATTTAACGAAATCGCGTACAATATTAATGTAATCCATCAATCGTGTAAATATTAAATTTTTTTGTTTGCGCTTTTTTGAAAACCAAATAAATTAGCGCAAGATAGTGGGAAGAGGTAGTAATGTTTTACTTTTTGTTTGTACGGCGCGATAAAACTGTGAGCACAGGAATACGAAATTTACGAAACGTATTTACACGAGGAAAATATGGCGGTTATTCGGGTTATAAAGTTCGAATGTCTCGTTTCGTAATGCGGTTAAGTCACGGAACGAAACGCTGGAATTGATTTAATAAAAATCAAATTTAACCGCTTCATAATTACGACACGGCCTTTAAGGAGACAAGACGAAAATTATCATGGCGGGATTGAATTTCTGCACGTACTCGGAACACGAGACCGATCCAGATTATTTTACAAGCAATTATAACTTTGCGAAATACTTTTATTGAAAGAAAACTCTTTGTTGTGTTTAATAACAAAAAAATGTTTTATAAAGTTGTAATAGGGTTGGATTAACAATAAGGCAGAAAGGGTGTCTGTTTAAGGGATCCTGAATATATTTGAGGACAAGAAAGGTTAAATCTTTATAAGTAATTTTTCACAACTGTTTAAGAATAATATTTGAATAGGAAAGCTACTGGTTGATAGCCGTTTACTATTGTAATTAAATATTTGCTACTAATGTCTATTCCGAGTTATTATCTAAGGAAAATGTTAAGTTTAACGTGTACGTTATATTTTATCACCACAGTCTAAGCAGCTTTTCAATAGATGTATATACATAGAATGTGAATATAATTAATAACATATACGTTAAACTTAAAATTGTTTGTACGGAATATTTATTTAGCACGTCTTTATTATTGTAAGTATCACTGATATTACCGTACAGCTCTTAATGTTTAAATCTGTTGAAATACTTTGGATAAAGTTGACTTATTTGTGTATTTATTATTTGTGATGATTTATGTAAATGCTTATCATTTTGTGTAAAGAAGATTTCCGTAGAATAAATTAAATTAGAATAGCCCATATTTGAAAAATGAAAAATTTCATTTTCTTGGGAAATTTCGAAAACAAGCATCTATTGAAACTACTTCCCGATCATATACTCCGCCGGACATTGGATGTGTAATCCAATCATTTTCGTCTCGTCTCCTTAAAAGCAGTGTCGTAATTATGAAGCGGTTAAATTTAATTTTTATTAAATCAATTCCAAGAAAATGCAATTTTTCATTTTTCAGATGTTTGTATTTATTTTAAAAGATATTAAAAAAAACTATTTGCACTTTTTCATTGTCACTTTTAAAGGTCTAGAAAAAGGTGTCTTCAATTTTTTATCTCCGAGATTATGCTTTTAAGATCTCAATGCTTCCTTATCTTATTGGATAAAGTGTATGTTGGAATAAATTTTTAGTTTTGATATGTAAAATAAAGTAATAACGAATATAACTTAAAATAATACGACGCAATCAATACATAATATCAATGTTCGACGGTCTTTAGAGATTTTAGAAAGTAACCGCGCTGATCAAACGGAAGGTTGTTATTGCCATTAATTGTTTATTAGCAACACCGATTAAAGCGTTTCGATTTGGAATTAATAAATAAAACAGGTAGGAAGATATTACATTTAATAATGAATAATTCATATTCACCGATATGCGGAATTACTTATTTCAAAAGCGATATGATTATTATTTAAACGCGAAATCTTATCTTAATAATTTCTATAAATAACATTGCCGAGATTACAGTTTCAACAAATATAAATAGAGTTTAATTTGATTATAAATAAACTGTGTTTGTGTTATTATTAATAATAATTTTAAATTGTTTTTTTTATTGTCTTGTTTGTCTTGCTATTATTATAATGTAAAATTATTTTTATATTATTGGGCTTCAATTTCCTGTTGGGTAATAAATTTATTAGTAGAAGTCTCTATTATTAATAATTTACTTAAAATAAAAGTTTTTTAACTTTTCAAAATGAATATTTTTATTATTTAATGTTATAAGCAAATGTTAAACATTTGTAACGAATAAAATAGATTTCTTTAAGCATTCGTTATGCATTGTTTTAACTTTTAATAAAAATACTGATTCACTTTGTCTAACTTTAACTATAATCACTAAAATAAAAATTAAACTTATACAAAGTGAATCAGTGTTTTTATTTTAAGTATACTATTGCAATAAGAATGCGATGAATTGTGTATAATTTTCATAGTGCCAAAAGTCAGTTAAAAAACGATTTTATTGTTTCAACGAATAGGGAAATTTATGAACACATAAGGAAACAATTGAAAAAAATTAGATATAGGTAAAATTAGTTCATATATTCTGAAATACAATTGTGAAAAAACTATGTGTAATCATGGTTGCAATAATAGAAGAGGAAAAAAAAGATCGGTTACGAAAAAAACAATTGCTTGTTTCAAGTGCATCTAAATCATGTTAATCACACGCACGCATATTAAGCATTTACCTGTTTTTCTTTCTTTCTTCTTATCTTTCAGGAAGCCATTAAAGCTCAACCTATAAACGCACTGCATAATTACAAACGCATGTGTAGTAAATTTATGTTACAAACAAACCAGAATGTTATCATTAACATATCCAGCAATACATTGTGGTAGTTGAATATCAGATTGTATATACGCATATCAACGTTGTAATAACACTTAATTCAAGGAGCGTATATTATTCTGCAAAACAATTATGGAATATGGAAAAGTATGTTTACACAAAACAAGGATTTGTAAAAAGAGAACATTACACGCATGAAAATTCGAAAAAATCCAAATGACTTCAAATCACATCAAAATGTAGCTAAAGAACGGTTTAAGTTGCCATAAGATAATAATAATAATACTTTATTTACGGAATTCACCTTTTTACATAATAAAGTACATTAATAATAATAAAAAATAATTGTAAAGTACTAATTAATATATGAACTATACATTTCAATCCACTAATTTCTATTGTTTTTATATTGTTCGTCTTATTTTTAAGTTTAGTTGATAAAAATAATCCATCATTTATACAGGGGGAACCAAAATAAAATTAAATTAATTTTTCATAATAAATTAAAGACGACGCAAGCGCCACCTTTTGCCTAATTTCAAGTGGCAAAGTAGAAAAGAGTATTCATTCACTTGGTTACAGTTATTTAAATAAATTAAATAAAAATTATTTGAATATAATTAACAAATTATTCTCTGTGACATTATGACTTACGTTACGTAAGTACTTAAAAAATACATGATGCAATATTTTATTGATATGCAACAGCATGTGTAAAAAAAAGTAGAAATGAATATTTGCGTTTTATCGTTACTTAATTGTTGACGTCTTGAAAATGCGTAATGGCGAATAATAAAAATCAATAGGCCGAAAGACCTCCGGTCGATAGCCGTTTCTCTTAAGAATATATATTTGTTTTAAATTGTTTCATGTATTGTATATTGAATTAAATATGTATGTATTCTTTGGAAATAAAGATGTTTGTATATATATAAAAATCAACTTGGGCTGAAAACAACAATTTAGGCTGAAAGACCACTGGTCGATAGCCAATTAACAGATATAAATTATACATTTGAGTTTGTTTATTACTTATTTTGTATACTTTCTGTATATATCTGTTAATAAAGATTATTATTATTAAAAATCAACCCCATGCGGCGCAGGTTGTTGGTCTTATCTGACCTGGGTGGATTAACGTACGGTTCTCAGATCGCGCTCAAAATATATAAACTCTTCGATATAATCATAAATCATTTTTGTTTTAAAATAACCTGTAAATTATATATAATCATGGAATAAACTCTGGTTTGTGTTATTACTTTCAGTTTTGAGTTACGTGAAGATGAGTTGAATTAATGTAAATAAATAAACTATCCTTTTTCTTCACTGGTTTATTTTGTACTACTAAATGTACATTTCGTCCACCAAGTAGACATTATCAACATTTAGTAGTGCAAAATAAACCAGTGAAGAATAAGGATACTTGTTTTATTTACGTTAATTCAACTCATCTTCACGTAAATCAAAATTTCGTCCACCATTATCAACATTTATTGGTGCAAAATAAACCAGTGAAGAAAAAGAATACTTGTTTTATTTGCATTAATTCTGATTTGTGTATTTCACAGTGAGTAGCGAAAGAAAGGCCGTATTACATAATGCGATATCGCGGTGCGGAAACTGCCCGATTCATCTTTTACTTTTTAATTGGTTGATAAATGTCAATGTCCTCTCAAAACATTTTCCATTTTAACGATTATTAGATGAACGTGGGCAAAGCTCGGACGCGGTGCAATTTAATTAATTAACTTGCATTCTATTAATGTCTTTTGGCATAGAAAATTAAAAGGCTTTATAATCGATCCGCGGGACGACGGCTCTCTCGAGTCTTTTGCGTGACTTTGTGCGTTTTAAAATCTGTCACAGAGAAAGGGGACAAAAAATATATTCATTTTTTGTGTTTATTTTTTAAATATATTATTAATAAAATAATCAATTTTTCCCATCACTAATTATGTTACAAAATAAATTTTAATTATTATTAATATTTTTTCATGTGTATTATTATTATAACAAAATTATTGTTGCTTTTCAAGGGTAAAGTGACAATAATTCGTCGAAATCATAACAAATTATGTGCTTATACAATTGGAAAAATGAAATACTATTTATTGAACAGTACATAAACACGCAATTTGGCATGATTTGATGTTTCGCCGCGCATTTAATTAGCGTTCGGAATGTATGATAAAATCGATTATTATGTCAATATAATTAGTAATAATTACTAACATTGTAGAATACATTGCGTTAATTATACATTGAGAGATTTTCATGCGAGCGCGCGTGTGTATTGGACATACAATTTCGACAAATTAAAATCAGCGGATTAGTTGACGATGGATTTGATTAATTTACATGTAGTCGCTGGTTTTCGAATTAAGACTTCAATACAATATAAAAAACGTTTTTTTTTTTTATAATACCCCACACTCTGTATGGGTAAACGGGGTTTTCGATAATATATATATATTTTTTTATAATTTATATGACTTCAGTTATACAAACATCTTTATTCAGACAGCAGAATTATAATTCTTTACAAATATTTATATTTACAATACGTATTGGTGGGTTAATAGTCTATCATGGGCTATCGACCTGAGGTCTTTCTGCCCTAACTTCAGTTATTTAAATTAATTTCAATAGTTTGCAAACTAAAATTTGCGAATTGATTGTTGATGAGTTTAATTAATTTATATGTTACCATTGAAATTAAAATTAATGAGTAAAAATAAATTTGAATATGTAAAACAGTTTTTTTTTTATTGAGTAATAGTAAATATCTTCACTACTATTAATTACGTATGTGATGTTTATTTTAGTACAAAGATATTTAATTATAATCTTTATGTTGGTTGTGGAGACTTTAATTATTTATTTAAATATTTAATTATAATAGTAATAAACGGCTTTCGACCAGTATAATTTCTGCCACAGATAGAAAAAAATTGTTTGTTTCCAGACTATAAATATTAAAAAATACAAAATCAAATGTATAATTTATATCTGTTAATTGGATATCAACCAATGATCTTTCCGCCTGGTTTTTCGTGTTTTATGTCTTTGTCGTGAAAGAGGTAGATAAAAATTATTATTATTATAAATTTCGAACAGGATAAATCCTTTTTGCTATTATTATGAAAAAATCTGCATCAATTGAAATATAAATCAATTAATTTATCATCAAAATAAAATGTAACTAGTATGATTAAATCTATTTAAAAATTTAAATCATTAAAAATCAATTCAAAACTAAAAACCATCAATCACGTACAATTTATTTAACAACAGCTAGAAAAGGCAAATGAAACAAATGGTGAATGAATCCTGATAACCTTGAGGTTTCGCGATCCGCAAACACGTACACATTTAAAACCGGCCAAAGCTTGTGTATTTTCACAGAAAATTAAAACAAGACAAACAAAAAAACATATGTTAATCTTAAGTTATGTTAAGAGTTTGCGTATTTCCCTCTTATCTCTCAGGAAGCCATTAAAGCGCAAAGTTTACCTCAGCTGTAAACACATTATATATTTTCAAATGCATGTGCATGCCTGGATAGTAATTTTACGTAACAAATGAAAATTATACAAGGGGTCAATTTGAAATCTTTATTAATTAATATATTTAATCATTACATCAGCTTCTTTATGAAACAATAGTAACAGTGTTTTCTACAATAAATCTGTGAAACGAAACTTAAAAACAATCCAGTATAATTATAAAATTTTGTATATTTATATAAATATTAGTATTATTCACTGTCAATTTATAATTATTTTTCAATTTGATTATCATTTACATACATTTATATATTTAGTTGTAATATTGATTTTTGTTGCATATATTTTGTAAAAAGGAGATACCGTAAATAAATATATTATTATTTTTGTTAGTAAAATTATTGAACAATTAGGTAAAAAATTAAACACGTGGTTTGTTTCGCAATAAATTTAAAATAATATTTTATTCTGACTAGTTTCGATTTTTACAACATTTTCAAAGAATAAACAGGAAATCATTATATTTTTTCTCGCTGTTTAGATTTTTTTAGTCATCAGGCTATGACAATCGAACGGGGGATTATTGAAATATTCATAAGCTATAAACTTATGCCATTGGAATTTTACAAATGTGTATTTTATTGTAAATAACATCTATCTGAAAAGTTAATAAGGAAATGTAATATGTTTTTAATTACTAGAAATCCATATAAAAGCAATATTTATTACCAGTAATTTATTACAAACATTTGTGAAAAATAAAAATACAATATTAAGGAAGCCCATTTATTATTAATATATTGTAACGAATGTGCGGGTTTTGTAACAATACAAAAGTTGTTTATTTCAGCTATTATGTAATGTTTATTTAATGATAAAAATCATTCTCATGTAAATTTATACGCATATATTTAAATATATTTATTGAATAAGTAATATTCACCTTTTTAGTTGTTTATATTAAAGTACATTACGAACAAAATTAACACGTAACAAAAAATACAAATAAACTAAAATGTAATTTAAAAAAAAAAGATAATGACTAGAATAGAATTAATAAACAAATATATGAAGGAAAATTGAAAATCCATATTCTAAAATTAACCGTAAAAAAAGTTCGATTAAATCATAATTTTTATTTATTTATCAACGATAATTATACAGCCATCTCTACTAAATCGCGTCCTTGAGTAAGTCATAAATAAAAAAATCATGCCTAAATAAATTCCAAAGGGCTGAAAGAACTCTGGTCGATAATCCAGACAATCTAACACCTACATCTATTGTAATTATTTATGTTATATTGTTAAAATTATCTGTATTATCTTAATAAAGATGTGTGTATATAATAATTATATACATATATTCAATGACCCTTTCTACCCATATGGGTGTAGGATTATATAAAAATTATAACAAGTTAAAAAAATCTTTAATTAAAATAAACTATGAAATAAATATGAATAAATTATTAAAAATCAACCAATAAAACACAGATTAGATTGAATAACTTTAAAAAATTCTCGACTAGTTTCGGGTTGTTAGCCCATTTTCAAGAGAAACAAGTCGAGAATTTAAAGTTATTCAATCTAATCTGTGTTTTATTGGTTGATTTTTAATAATTTATTCATATTTATTTCATACAATATGAACTACCAATGTCTAAATATTAAAACCATTAAAACAAACTAATTCAATTAGCGTGTATAAATTTAAATAAACCATTACGAATAATATATTGATAGGCACTAATAAATAACTTTTACCACAGAAGAAAAAATACCTTCTATCCTGTATGCTTTTATTAAAGAAAGTTAAAAAAAAAACCGCTCGAATAAAAAAACGTAACTAATTTATAAGTACAAACGCAAACTACCGAAATGTCGGCCGTATTAAATTACAATCGTGTTTTTTTTTTGCGGTTGTGTAAGACCACGAATAAAAAAAAAACAGCGCACTAAAACAAACTTGACACCAAATATGTTTGTATTGTAAATACCGGCTAAATATAAACCGAGCTATTTATATTTACAGAGAGTTCTATATGGAATTCCTAACTTTATAGGAGATAGTCACCGTGCTTGAAATAGAATAGCAATAGCCAGAATTATCTAATTATTAATTATATCATCATTATATATAGAGTTTATCAATAATTTTAAAATTTTACACTTGGGTAACGAAGGAAGAAATTTGAATTTTAGTTTGGAAATCCAGAAAGTCATAAAAAGAGGCAAAAATGTAGTAAATGAGTGCGAAGACATCTGGCACTTCCCCATCCTCGCTTCCATTATTACCTGATTGGAAATGTATATATAAAGATGTAAAATAATTTGATTAATTAATCATCTGCCTGATGGTGCCATAAAAAAACACACTGATGGCATCATCAGGCAGATGATTAATTAATCAAATTATTTTACATCTTTTTATATACATTTCCAATCTAATTTTGCGCAACACTAATATATATATGAATATATATGTATATTATAAAAGCTGCTTAGACTGTGATGATAAAAATTAACCTATACGTTAAATAAAACATTTCTCTTACAAAATATCGCCGATTATAATATTCATTTAATTTAACGTCTTTTGAACGTTTCATCGATTTTACCAAACCGTCCAGCAAGCAAGCAGCACATCCGTTAAAAGAAATCCTCTTTGTGCACATTTTTCGCGAAACGGCAGCAGCTGTTCCGTCACTTCCAGAAAACCCTCGCAAAACTACTTACCTGAACAAGGAGGGTGATTTTCTTAAGGCCTCCTGTTTTTTTTTTCTGCTTTCTTTCAGTCCTTATGAATAATTGTATATTCGACAAATAATCCGTTTATCTCTCTCTCTCTCTCAGCATGTTCACAATGTTAACGGAAACAATTGTAACAGATTAGAACGTTCCGGAGAATTCAGTTGCTCGAAAGTGGTGCTTAGCATGAGAGTTGTGTAGAGGATAGTTACCTGAGATGGAAGTTGTTTCATTGCATGGAATTATCGTGCTCGCAACAGTTTTGGTGTAATTAAATAAGTTTATCTCGATGTTGTATTAAATAATAAATAAATAAATCATTATTATGTCCATGTATAATAATTTATTACAATATTATATTTGATTAATTTTTTTTTAATAATGATAACTTTTATGGAAAACTACTTATATGGCAATATAAACGTAATTACACAGAAAGTTGTCGTGATAAAAAGCATGATGATTACTATCATGCTTTTTATCACGACAAGGATATAACCCAGAAAAAAACAAGCGAGAGAGATTCGTTGATTAATTTTGGAAAAATAATTTGAATTAAAAAATATTAGATTCATTTGTTTTCTAATTTGGCCCAAGTGATAAGATCGTTAATGATATTTCATTGGGCGCGTTCAGGGAAATTTTAGACATGTAAAGCGCTTGATGTTCCCTGAATATGCTTTCGAGGTCGAGGACGCTCACGAAAATATGGCGATTTTGTTTTAGACAGCCGCGGAAAAAATATAATGTTACCGTTTGATAAAGCGCTGCAGCGCCACACATAAAGCAGTACCGTTCAGCGACACCGCTTTCGTAAAGCGCTGCAGCGCTACAGTTCCCTGAACGCGCCCATTGATTTGAGTTGAACGTAAACAATATACAGGTCTGTGTATTGTCTATGACATTAATGATTGAATATATAGAAAAACATGATATGTTGAATGCAATAATATCCTTAATGTGTATTTTCAATGACAATTAACAAAAACAAAGAACCTCAAATTATTCTTGAGGTAATAAACCACCACATTATTTTCACTATAATAATATTCTCATTGGCTAAAACATGAGAGATTGAGATTAATTTAACAAATTTATTAGCTAAAAAGTGATAATTAAAAAAAATACCTATTATATATAAAAACATACTTCCTATTAAAAAAAACTATTATCATAGCATAGTTACAATATTTTTGCAGGTTCATTACAATTCTTAATCACGTTAAAAAATGCTGTGTTGCTGAAAGCGTATCTCTACTGACTTTTTATTTTGAATCAGTATTTCTCATCGAATTTATAGTCGTATTCCGCGATAAGGCTAATTACTTATATCTTATCAACACTAAAACATTTCGTATTCAGATACATAAAAAAAACGTGGAATTCATTAAATGCTAATTGCGTAGGGTTCGTGTTTCAATATAAAAGTGAATATGAAATAAAAAGAATTTGAAAATAATTAATAAATTATTTCCTCTTTAGCTACTGTGACATTCTGACTTATAAGTGCTTAAAACAAATGTTCAATAATGGACATTTGCTATTGCATAACAATAACATATTTTATAATGCAACATTTTTTTATTCGAAAACTTTTAATGCAAAAAACAAAACAAAAAATTTTGACATCTGCAGACACGAGTTTCGGAATTTCATCCCTCATCAATACAGCTCTGCCTTATATAATTACAAAATTATTAAATCAAATTAATCAATGTGAAATATTATAATTATGATTTTGAATATCACAAAAATTATTGGGTACTTTGGACTAGAAACATAGCCGATTCACAATGGCCCGAGAACAGATCAGGAATAGTCCGCGAACGAAACTGTAGTAATATAGATCGTCATATCTCTATCGAACAATTTCTTTCTATGATCTCTATCAACTGTAAACAACTTCACGATTTTTCTAGGGAGTTTCTGTCATATCTCTATCGAACTATTTCTTTCTATAATCTCTATCAACTGTAAGCAACTTCACGATTTTTCTAGGGAGTTTCGGTTATATTTCTATCGAACTATTTCTTTCTATAATCTCTATCAACTGTAAACAACTTCACGATTTTTCTAGGAAGTTTCCGTCATATTTCTATCGAACTATTTCTTTCTATGATCTCTATCAACTGTAAACAACTTCACGATTTTTCTAGGGAGTTTCCGTCATATCTCTATCGAACTATTTCTTTCTATGATCTCGATTAACTGTAAACAACTTCACGATTTTTCTAGGAAGTTTCCGTCATATTTCTATCGAACTATTTCTTTCTATGATCTCTATCAACTATAAACAACTTCACGATTTTTCTAGGGAGTTTCCGTCATTTCTCTATCGAACTATTTCTTTCTATAATCTCTATCAACTGTAAACAACTTCACGATTTTTCTAGGAAGTTTCCGTCATATCTCTATCGAACTATTTCTTTCTATAATCTCTATCAACTGTAAATAACTTCACGATTTTTCTAGGGAGTTTCCGTCATATCTCTATCGAACTATTTCTTTCTATGATCTCTATCAACTGTAAACAACTTCACGATTATCCTTAATCGACGTGAAGTTTTACGTATAATGACAAATCATGCGCCGCCACTGCAGATCATTGCCGAGAACTCGGAGAAAAAATTGGCGAAGATTATACTCCGTTTTTAGAGGCCGTCAAAAATTGTTTTTTTCGAAAATGTTTCACCTAGCTAGCATATTTAGAAATTCGTCTATTTCTATGTGGCTATAAATGTAGTGTTAATGGGGAATGGATCGACAGAAAGGAATTTTTCTCATACCTTGTATCATTCGGTCAGCAGCCCGAGGAATGGAATAAATTATTTTCAAATATTTATTTTTCGCTAAGTTGATCATTGGTTTCGAAAGTCAGGGTGGAAGTGACAAGCGACCCTATAGAGCCAATAGAGCAAAACTGCTGGAGCCATTTAAACAAAGCAAGAAGACATTTAAACAAAGCAAGACAAGACAAGCTCGACGCAGCTCTGATTGCTTTAAACTTATATTGAGATTATAGAAAAATAATTTTTAAGAAATGCTCCCAAATAATTTAAACTTATATATTTTCTATTGACTTCTTTAATTTCTGTTTGAATTTCAAAAAGTGCTTTCTTTCTAAATCTTGAGGATGATTTTTAGTGAGAGTTTTTCACATTTTTAGCAAATGCTGGGACAAAATTATTTTGCCAAATCATTATACCGTTGTTTATTAAAAATTATATTGTAAGCATAGAAAATTAAATTTTGAATTCTCTTGAAAATGGGCACATCATTTAATAATTTCTAAAACAATTTCGTATTCTAAAATTATTTTAAAAATATTTAAATTGAATTATTAAACTGAATCATATAATTTGAAAGATAGCACAAAGCGCCATTTATAAGTGACATCGTGAAATTGTAACTTTTTGTAATGACTATAGTTTGTTATAAAAAAAACTGTAGTCTCTAATAAAAAGTTCAGGTGAAAGTGTTTTATTATTTGAAATTAAAGGTGAAAAATTGATTAATTCCTGAAGATCATTTACTGTTTTTTTTGTTTTAATATTTCCATTTAGGAGAAAAAAAAACTTGTAAATTTGACATTTTCATTCCCCCTCGCTTATTCCGCGCGTAACACGCTTAATGGAGTCCGTAAACTGTCCCCCTAATAACGAGCCGGTTAGTCTTGCATAAAAAAACAACAACGCGCTCAGCGATTCGCGAAGCGTGCTCGCGTAATAACAAAATCGATACATCACACTAAATCGCTCGAGACTGTTCAAGTGAAAGGGAGATGCACTCGCAAATAAGACCAACTAAAAAAAAATAAATACGAAAAGAAGCGTGCGAACCGAAACTATCGGCGCGCGCGAGATAAAAAAAATCTAAAATGGTGAATCCGGACAGCCTTGGGATTTCGCTGGTATGCGCGTATTGCGCTGGTAAGTGTAACAGCGGGTTGTAAACAATAATAAAAACTCGTTTTCCGAACGGCAATTTCACGCATACTAATCTCTTCGCCGGGACTAGGAAGCACGTAATTTTACCTACGCGTTCCGTGATTTTATAAATACCCGCGCGCGCCGGCCGAAACAAGAAACGCGCTTTTCTTTTGTTTTATTTATAGTAGAGCGGAATGGAACAAAAGGGATAAAAGGGGGTGATTGTAGGCTAGTTTTTGAAAATCGGCTCGAGAGCGGGGGGACGGAGCGCGCGTACCGAATTAAAATTGGGAAAGAGCGTTGAAAATTGCGGATGGAGTCTGTGCGCGGCAACAAAATAACAACGCGCGACAGCGCCGCCGTCGGCCGAACAAAGAAACTAACGATTGAAAATGGCGATTTCGTTCGAGTCGTGTTCGTTTGGTGCTCCCGTTCGCAGAGGTGCGTTACCTTATAAAGTCCAGCGAGATTTCGTCTGAGCGATATTGGCGTGTCTGAAAAGTGATTTCCGTGGAAATTTGGAAAATGTGTGAAAAAACTGAGGCGGAAAAGGCTGATTTGGAAGCGGTTGGCGTTCGGCATCCCCTGGGTGACGTCGGCGCTGCGCGCGCCGCTCCCGAACCGAGGGCGTCCGATTCCGAAGTGCCCCCGAAGAAGCGGAAAACCCGGCGCGGGAAATCCAAACGCAAGAACGTGCACCCGTACAGGAAGGGAAATTCGAAATCAAATATGAAACCCGAGGCCCCCTACAACAGCAACAGGTTCCTGATCGAGGATCACGGTGATGTGGATAACATCGATGAAGAATTAAGAAAGACAGACCAGGCGTCCACTTCGACAGTCCCCCGAACTAGGGATTCGAGCGTCAGCATGGACTCGGACGCTGAATTCTACTCAACCCCCGACGATGAAGAAGTCTTCTTAATCAAAGACTTCGACAATCAGTACGAGAGCGTTCAAGCCGAACGGCTGCAGGCGATGCCGAAAGACGAACTCATCCACGAGTTCCTCTTGCTGGAGAAAAAGGTGGAAATCCTCACGAAGCGCTTGCAGACAAAAACGACAAACGGGCACTCGGAAGAAACAGACCTCCACAAAGAGATCGAGAGGCTGCTGCGGGAGAACGAGGCTCTCAAACGGGAAAATGAGGCGCTACGTACTAAACTGGACAGCAGCAGCGATTCCGCAGATTCAGAATCGGATTCGTACATCGACAGCAGCTCTTCATCGAGCACGAGCAGCCTGAGCCGGCCAGAGAGTCCCGTGGACTACACGGAGACAAACGGGCATCCCGAAACAGCCCAACCCGTCGTGTAAATATTATAACATTTTAATTCAACCCGAATACGATCCGGCATACATATAATGCCTAGAGCGCTGTATTTTCATTTGTTTTTACAAAACTAGTTTTAAATAATTTATCAACAGCAATTTTAATTCGTTAGACGCTTTGTTAAAATAATTAGGTTTAACTTCTCAAACAAACGAAACAATGTTATTAATTGAAAAGTAAATCAAGGTCAATTATTAACACTAAATTTACAAAACTCAAATCTTTTGATTTAAAATATTTACATTTCAAAAAAATATATTTAAAATTCTATTCAAAATTTCCTGTTGTGAAAACACAAATTTGCATCCTCATAACATAAGAAACGTTATGTTAATTAAATAAAATAAAAATAATTAATTAACTCAATTGCATAATTAATTATTCAAAGCTATTCCTTATAGGAAATGTTACGTTTAACGTGTATGATTAATTAAATTCACATTCTATGAATAAATACACAACTGTGGTGATAAAAATAAACATAACATTTCTCTTACAGAATAGCCCCAATCTCTTTTACTTCTCTACGCCCAAGAGGGTGTAATAGGTTTAAATGATAATACATATATATATATATATATATATTATCTTTTTAGCTATTGCAATTTTTTTATGTTAGGGCCGATTCACAATCACACGAGAACGAAAAGGAAACAGGAAAGATGAATCACAAGATTTACATGTATCGATTCCCAATTGTCCGGGGCCGGTGAATAGATACATATAATTCCTATGATTTATCGTTTCCGTTCTTGTTCCCGGGGGATTGTGAATCGGCCCTAAATTTATGAAATTCAAATTTATATTTTCACAATCCAACAAAATATTGCCAACTTCATGTCAATGTTGTAAAACATTTTTAATAGAAATTTTTAAATTCATAGAGTACTAAATTTAATAAATTCACATAGTTCGACCAAAGGTTGAAACTACGCTACCATAACATATTCTAACCTAAGCTACCGCAACCTAATCTGACAGATTGTGAAATAAAACAAATATTTTTTTTTTAATTAAAAGGCTATCATTTGTTTTCTGTTTATTCAAATTGATTGCATTATAGCAAATATTGTGAAGACTTAAAATTTGTTAATTATTATTATCTTTATTTGCGAAATTCACCTATTTTTACAAATGTAAGAAAACACAATAAATATTTTTAATAAAAAAAAAATAGTTTAAAGTTTTACAGTTATTCAAATACTTTTTATTTATTTGTTAAAGCAAAAATTGTTGAAATCTTTCGCTTGATTTATAAAAAAAATTATTAACGAGTATGAAAAATTGTGTCATGTAAATTGAGTGTTAATAATCAGGGCTATTCTGTAAGAGAAATGTTAGATTTAACATGTATGTTAATTTTTATCATCACAGTCTAAGCATCTTTTCTAACAGAAATATATACATAGAATGTGAAATTAATTAATAATGTACACGTTAAATTTATAATAATGGAATAACCCCCAAATGAATAAGTTACCAAAATAACCTATAAATTTTTTTCAAATGCAGTTCACTTCATATCAAATATGTTTCCCTTTTTTTTAAATATACAGGGTGTTCAATATCTTTGGAATTATTTATCTAATCAATATGAAATTTGTAGCCTGTATTTGATTAATTTATGGTACGAAAAAAAGTTGTTAAATGAACATAATTTTAAATGGCACGGGTCATTTAAAAAAAAAAATCAAGTTGGTGTACCTCGAAAAGTTTGTCAATTTCAAATGCAATTGAGAAACTCTGTATAATAATACTAAAATAATTTTCATTTTTGATCTCATATAATAACACACTTGTGTTATTTACATTTTTATTTTAAAGAAATTTAAGTATAAGAAACACTATTTTCTTCAATTTTTTATTTTTAATACCAGATGTACATTTCGATCATTTTCAATGGTTTACAAGTAAAAACAATTCCCCAACAAAATCTTATTATATAAAACTCGCGCTTAATTGATAAATTATTTAAAACCACCGTTCAATTCATGCTTCAATAAAGATTAGTGCAAACACAGATAACACGAAATAAAACAGTAATTAGTTATGAAATAAAAGTAAACAATAATTCCTCCCTCATTATATGTGTGCGAGCGATTGGGTGATGCGTCACAAGTGATATTAGTTATGTTTAACTGGGAATGAAAAATCAAAATTTACGACTTTATACACACTCGATATATAAACCAAAAAAAAAAAAAAAACGTATATATATTTATATATAAAACTAAAAATTATATTTTCGGCGAATGATGTGTGTGTTTATACGAATCGCTGCGTCGTGTTTCCTCTCTCTCTTTACCGATTATTCTTATTTTTTAAATCAAATTTTTCAATTCCTGGGTTAACCAATGATCATAATATTATATACAGACTGTTGAATCCCCTCCCGAGTACAATTTGTTTATATGGATATATATATATAGATTAAAAAATCTAACTTTAAGTGATGTTTCGTTGAATTTTTTAGTATATAAAAAGTATATGTACACATATTTTTCGTAATAATTTATTTGTATCTTTTCATCAATCAGTAGAGTACTGTTATTGGAGTAATTTTCAGTGGATATATTGTATGGATAGATTTGAGATGATTTAAAAGAAAAATATATCATTCCAGAGAAAGCGTGTTTCGTTTATTTTCGAATGTCTGAATGTATTTTTCTTTATTTTTTTATTATTAATTTTTGTTTTATCGCGATTGTAATTTATTTTTTTATTTCGCATCGAATGTTGTATTTCTTTTTTAATTTCGCTTCGTATTTTACTCCAATATATATATATTTGTTTATATTGTATCATTTCATTTTTTTTTGTAATTAAATATTGCCCTTAAGAATTTTGTTTTTTTTTTGTCGTGGTGTTTTCTGGAAATGTCAAGCAGATTTTATGTATTTTCCTGTTTTATGAATTTCATATATTTGTAAATTATTCGGGGCTATTCCGTACGGAAAATGTTTTTTTAATGTGTTCGTTATTTTATCATCACAGTCTAAGCAACTTTTCTAATAGATATGTATTCATAGAATGTGAAATTAATTAATAACGCACATGTTAAACTTAACATTTCCCTTTATTTCAAAATAAAGGTAAGTCTAATTACAATTGTATTTATTAAGTTTGTTTTTACATTGCCAATTAGTTGTAGAGCAAACGAATGAAACAAAAGCATGGAAATAAATAATAGAAATCGATATTTTTAAAAGCGAAATCGTGGAGTAAGAAATATTTTTTTGCTCCATGTCCAAAATAAAATGTTTTGGACTGTTATGTAAAGGAAATATTAAGATTAATGTGTATTTTATTTTAATTTTCACGGTATAAGCAGATTTTATAATAGAAATATATATCCATAGAATGTGAATATAACCTCGACACCCAATACGGGTAAAAGAGGATAAGATTAAGAAAGAAAAGAATGTGAATATACACGAAATGTTAAGTGTTACACGTACATTATTATTAAATTCACATTTTATGTACATATATATATATATATATCTATTATAAAATCTGCTTAGACAGTGAAAATTAAAATAACAAAAAAAATGCCCAGATCAAGATTTGACTAATAGATGCGGGACGCGGATAAATAGGCGATACTAGTGCTGCTTCTTGCGGTGGCGTTTGTAACTATTGCACGCGTTTACACTCTAGGAAATAACATTTAGGCCCAATTTTACAAACTTCAAGTAAAGTTACTTTGAGTTTTTCATTCTGTTGGCAGCACTGTCTCATTGATAATCAAATTGAGAGAATCATAGACGCGAATACGTTATTTACGCTTTATTTGCCGATTGTAAAATTAGGCCTTACACATTTGAATTAGCCAAGGTTGAACTATTGTATTCTGAACGGGGGTAAGTATCCGAAACAAGTACTGCTTCTTACGGTGGTATTTGTAACTATCGTGCGCGTTGTTTACACCCTAGAAAAATAATCTCATTTACACATTTCAATTAGCGACGAGTGTTGTTAGTAGTTGTTAGATTTTTTTAATCAAAATTATTAATTAAGCCCTCGTTTTTAATTGCTGTATAATTATAGAGTATCTCGGCGCCAAATACTTTGCGTAAATCGAAACTGATTAACAATCAATTCCAACTGACAGGAGTTGACAACAACAACAAAAATCCCCACATTTTCATATTTGAAAGTTTACGAACATAATTATAAATTACAATTTCCTTACAAGTTGCCAGTCTTGTAATTATTATAATAAATAAATTAATTAAAGTTTCCACAACCAACATAAAGAAATCTTGTAATTAATTAACATAAATAAGTAGCATTTGTTTGACAAGTTAATAAAGGATATTCGGGGCTATTACAGACGATACTTTAATTTATTATGAAGGTTGTTATTTTTGTTATTAAAATGTGAAATAAAGAAATGATTAAAACAATAATACTTTTCAGAATGAAAAAAAAACGAATTAAAACTTCCAATTCCTTTTTTTAAGGTTATCAAGATTTTAAACAGATTTCAAAACAAAGAGGCAATCACGAAGTTAATAGCGTCTATTTTTTTGTGTTTCATTCCTGTCGGATTACACGCGATAAGATTGTTACATGCATTTTAAAACGGAACGCATTTGCATAATGTTTATTGATTTTATTTCAGGCGTGCACCCGTGAAGCAATATTTTACATAATTTATTTTTCAATTGGAAATGAATAAAAAATGGCGCGTCCGCGTTTTAGAAATCCAAATTGACTAATTGGCGCCTTTGCATATTCACGACATACCGAAATTGAGAGAGGAGGAGGGATTGGGCAATAAGTTTAATCAAAATTACTAACTGATTATACAAATAAAACACTGAATTTTGTTTTTACAATTGTTTCAATACTCATCATCTCGTGTAATTGTTTTACTTGTATAAGCAGTTATAATGGAGTTTCATCAAGTAACAGAATTTTCACAATTGTTAAAACAAGATAAGGATTGTTTAAGGAATACAATTATTTCAAAGATTTTCTTATACAAGAGTTGTCCTTGATGAATATTGTTAAATATTCAGCGGTTTCACATTGATTCCCCTAAATGTTTATCAGCGCCCTCTTTATTCCTCACTACTTTCCCTTTCGTTTTGACTTTCGAAACAGGAGCGCTCGGATTCGTCCCCTTGTAAAACTCCTTCAACAAATCCATGGCCTCCTCAGCCCTATACTCTCCCTTCATCTCCGTTTTCGGCCGCAAAACCTCCCCTACATCAAAAACAGTCTGCCCGCCGAATCTATCATTCCGGCACCCGAAACAAATACTTTTCACTTGCAGATCGTACAAAGCGGCAGCGCACATGATGCACGGCTCGACGGTGACGTAAACGCGGATTTTCTTGAAGACCGATTCGACTTCCAGGTTGTGCCTCTTTGAGTGCTCGACGACTTGGTCTATGCAGATGAATTCGGCGTGTCGCGTTGCGTTTTTGGTTTCGTTCACTTCGTTTCGGCCCACGGCGATGGTTTCCCCGTCGAGGACGAAAATGCAGCCTACGGGAACTTCCTGAGCCGCCAGAGCTTTTTTCGCATAGTCGAAGGCTAGTTCCATGAAATTCTCTTCTTCGCGTGTTAAATTTGTCATGATTAAAACTGTAAATAAGAAAAAAAGTTAAATAAAAATGATTAATAAATTATTTCCACATTTAACTCTGTGACATTTTCGTACAGAATAGCTTCGATTAGCGCATATCTACTATTAATCTTTCAATTCTTGTCTATGATTCAACAATATGAACATAACTCTCTCAAAAACCCCATAAGTGTTGCCAACATAAAACATATTACCCTTCCGCGGGGTTAGATGGCGCACGTAGGCGGGTAATTCAAAAATAGTGCCTACGAAATATAACAATTATTTTCTTATAAAATTAACAAAACATATAAAACTTGTGTTAATAAAACAATAAAAAATTAAGAAATCTCATAAAATTAATGCATTTTTCTGTTTAATTTTAACCCCCACTTTCCTCCAAGACGAGCCGCCACTGTACTAATCTCTTATTTTCCCACTTATATTTTCTTCCTAAAAAATACCTATGCTAAATAAAACAAACGGCTATTTTATCCGGATTAAAATTAATCTACAATTAGCCCAGTTTCAAATAATCAATAATTTCTCTTTAAAAACAAAAGAAATAATTACGTCCACCAAACTTTTTTTTTGGGGACACAAAACAATTTTTTATCTTAAATTAATAACATTTTAGTTTGAATATAGAAAAATTATATCATGCGGATTATTTAAACAAATGAATTTATTTAATTTTTGCGTTATTTCACTTACTTCAGCTCGATCCACCGCAGATGTCATCGACGAATAACATAACCTAAAAATTACGCCCAGCTGATCGTCCAACAACACAAAACACCAAATGCTGATTATTTATTGTGGAAAACTGTTGCTTTGAGTTATTTTCGTTCAAGATGATGCAACAATATTTAAAAGAGTTAGAACAGGTGAGTGGATGGATTTTACACAGTGGGGTTTTGATTTAAATGGTTCACATGTTCAAAATCTCTCTCCGATAAATACACGGATTATTATCGGGGCTAATCCATATTAACGTTTCTAATATTTAAATATTGGTAGTTCATATTATAATAATGGGAGAGTCAAAACACAAATGAATTTAAAGCAATCAGCATCGAGAAATCGCTGTTGTCACGATAACAAATTCAAGTGGAGTCCAATTTCGGTATTCTACTCGTAGTATGTGATTGCTTCCTAATTCATTGTTCATAAACTGAACGTCAAACTACTGTCAAATAAAAATTATCTCATTATCAAGGTCTAATAACCCGAAAATAATCAAGAATTAAAATTATTCAACTTAAACTGTGTTTTTATTGGTACGATATATTAAATATCTTTATTGCTGTTTTTATTTCACCTCACACTGTGAAATAGAGAGGAACATATAACAATGTTATATAAGACTAAATAAATAAATATTGCTGTTTTTATACAATATTTTTATATAATAATATATAACATTTAAAATAATTGATTTTGAAACCAAATTAAACATCAATCGGCTGTTTAATAATCTATTCATATTTATTGTTTATTAATATTCTTTAAGGAACCTTTCGATGCGGAGGAATTTGTAGAACGTCTGGCATGGAGGACCATAGCGGAAACTAAAAAGGACGGTGAGGAGGATTTCAATCCGATTTTGTTGTACGACTCTTTCGTACAAACCATAAAGTGAGTTGTTATATACATTTCACCTTATTATCACATTATTATATTATATTTTTAATAACATTTTTATATTTCTTCAGAGATTTAACTGTATTGCAAGGACAGCAACAGAAGAAATGCGAGAGACTCGAAGCTTCCGTCCGTGATGACGAAACACTGTTTCGAAGGGAAATTTACGGCCTTCAGGATTGCAACAAGGTTCGTTAATCACTTGATATGATGAGTTACGTGAAGTTGTAAAGAATTATACTTAAAATATAACAGAGAGTAAAACTTACTTCACAATTGCTTTTATTTAGCTAAATGTACATTTTGAACGCTAAGTGTACATTACATTTATTTAAATAAATTGTGAAGTAAATGTTACTCAGTGTTTTATTTTAAATGTAAGATTTATTAAACAATCTTCTCAACTGTGTTTCTTCAACTAGATTTCTGTACACTAAGTTTCTTTTCTCAGTGGTTTTAAAACCGATCACTCAAAATTTGGGAGAGATTAAACATAAATGTATTTCGTTACCTCCTTCAATTTTGCGAAGGAAACAACCAAATAATCCCAAAAAATAAATCGATTGTATCCACTTTTGTCTAAACTGAATGTATCTTGCCAACTTTTTTTTTAAATAAAACAATTTAAGCTTATAATAATTTAATCACTAAATAAACCCTTATATTTTTAATATTAAAATGAAATTAAACAAGGAAAATTTCTTGCAATGATCAATAAAATTCGATCAAACCCTTTTTTAATATACTATGAATTACCATGTAGTTATGGTCGCAACCATCATGGTGATTAAAATAATAATGTAGTTGGGGATGGCCTTTTCCTGGGGTTAAGAATTAGACGGACTGAATTTATTTGGGGAAGATAGTTAAGTTTAATTAATATTCAACAGAATACTCAATTAACTCTCTTCTGCTCATGTTGATGGACTTAATTGAGAAACTCGCTTTTACTGATAATTATTAATCAAGCTCAAAAATGGTTTATAAATTTAATACAGTCTTGTTTGCTTTGTTTAGACGGCTGCGAAAACCTTTCAAGAACTGGATGAAAAAATAAACCACGTAGCTACAAAAGTCTTACACCTTGGGGATCAACTCGACAGCGTCAATGAGCCCAGGTCCCGAGTAGTCGAGGCTCAGCGCTTAATGGCTCACTTAAACGAGTTTTTAACAATGGAGTCATCGAGTTCACCATTATACACAGATCCTTTTAGAGTATGTTCAATTGTTTTTTTTTTACGAGAAACATTCAATTGAAAATTGGGCGATAGATGGCGTTTTACACGATTTATTAAATATTTAATTATGTTAAATTTTTAAGTCCTCGACACCCAATACGGGTAAAAGAGGATAAGATTAAGAAAGAAAGAAATCTTTAAGTATGCAATGGATATAATTCATTTACTTTTATAAAAGGAACAGCTTTTGAATGTTGACAAAATAGAAATAATTTTGTTATTTTGCATAATATTTGGAAAATATTCAACAATACATTGAAATAATATCCACTGTATTAATCTCTTGTTGAAATGTGACTTTTTAACTTTTGAATGAAGCACATAGTTAGTTTTAATTTTTAAAATTTAGATCTTTTAAAAGATATCCTTTTTTTTCTTTTAAGATCTAAATTTTTAAAACATTAAAATTTTCATATTCACCACATTTCATTTGAAAAATAAACAGCAATGTTAAAGTACAGCATAAGTAATACAATTTAAAGAATTTTT
Source organism: Philonthus spinipes (assembly GCA_963082785.1). Classification (NCBI taxonomy): domain Eukaryota; kingdom Metazoa; phylum Arthropoda; class Insecta; order Coleoptera; family Staphylinidae; genus Philonthus; species Philonthus spinipes. The sequence goes on from OY720304.1 coordinate 31,465,605, forward strand.
TCAATGAGATTAAACTCCCAAATCATACGGAAACAAAAGAAGAACGGAAATGAAGAATATTTCATACATAGGATTTAGTTATCTTTATAAAATAAATCACAATATTACACAATTTCCAGTAATACAATCATGTTAATAATTTCATGAAATTATAGATCGATGAAGCTGCTGACATCATCCAGAAGTTGCATATAATCGCGCAAGATTTACCAGAACCAAAGTGAGTAATTTCTATTGGGTAATTAAAGTAATAAAAATGATTCATGTTTCTTTTATAGATTTACTATGTTGAAACAAAAGATTGAGAAGAAGTATGATGAAATAGAAAAGGCTTTAATCGAAGAATTCGCCGTCAAGCAACGGCGGGATGATTTTAAGAGGATGAAGGAAATTGCGACCGTTTTGTCGCAGTTTAAGGGATATTCGGATTGTATTAATGCTTATATTGAACAAAGTCAAGCGGTAAGTATGTTGTGTACAAACAAACAATTGTCATGATGAAGTTCTATGATGCATTATTTATAAATAAATCTGTTGTTTTATTCAATTTAATTATAAGCAATTTCTAGGGCTGTTTATTAAACAAAGATGTATTCGGTTACCTCCTGCAACTCTGCGAGAGAAACAACCAAATAATCCGTGAAGTATTCATCAATCCAGAACAAGTGATGTCTAAATTCATTTTGAACATGTATCAACTGAGATTGCAAGAATACATCAACAGTAGGCTATCACAGAAATTAGACACCTATAATTATTTACGTACTTTATATGATTTGTACTCGAGGTAAGTTTATTTAAATTATATAAATTGCATTAACATGAAAATGATGTAGAATTGAAGATCTAGATACTTTGTATTCATCTAGATTTAGTGTTCAAATAAAACTGTGAGGATAAGTGAAAAGTTTAAGAGATGCGACCAATCTGCAAAAATTCGATTTTAAGATATAAAATAAAGATGTTAGTATTAATGTGTGAATTTTTTTATTTTTAGAACAAATCAATTATCGAATGATTTATCCGCTTTAAACATTGGTTATGATAAAAATTTCATGGGGAAGCTCATGAATAACATTTTTAACAAACACGTAGAGACTTACATAGCTACAGAATTGAGATGCTTGAAGGAGAGGAGCAGCACTAGTTTGCAAAAATATTACGAATCGAAAAATCATCAAAAGAAACAAGTTACTTCTGGAGGGTAATAATTAATTTATGACTAGTTTTAATATGTTTGTGGCTGTTCCGTATGAAAAATGTTAAATTTAACATATATATCATAAATTTACAGAATTTTTTTTAAATAAAATAATTAACCTTTTCAACTACATGCTTTTTTTGTTTTTATCCAGTTTTCAAGATTTACGCAGAGATATTCAAGCTGTGATAGGCACCCGTGCGAACATAAACATTGCCCAAATTGAAAATTATGGCGGTGAGACTTTCCTCTCTGAAGAGCTCGCTATTACAATACTCCAAGATACGAAACACGCCTTCCAACGCTGCCAGATGGTACTTTTTTTAAATTAAATTTCTTTAAAATAAGAATTGTACGTTAATTAAATCAAAGAAGGAATAGTGTTGGTGTTGATTTTTTCCAGCTTTCAAAACCGGAGGAAAGAGCGCAAAACGCCACACAAATTTTAGATCGATTGCTGAATTCCTTGTTGACCGAGCATGTGGATTATGCTCTGGATTTAGGGTTGCAGGCAATTCCCGTCGTCGAGGGTCTGAAGAATCCGCCGGCTTTGTATTTTTTCACGGTGGTTCATCAGAGTAATAATATCACGCATTTGTTGGAGAAGCAATTTACGGATATGGTTGTTCCATTAGTAATGTGAGTGTAATTATTTTTAGCAATTTATTTTAGGTTATCTCAAAATCTTCTGTTGAATAATAAAAGTTATAATTATTATATAAGCCAAAGATAATAAAACAAAATCAAAATAAAACAAATAAAAAAAATGAATATTTTACTTCTTCTGCTAAAAAAAATCTGTTTACAGTAACAACCCCAAATACAATGATTGCAACCAAAAGAAAAAATTTGTAATGGAAGACATCGAGCGTAAAGTCAACAATGGTTTAGACCGCTCCCTCAATGCCATTGTCACATGGGTGAAACTGTACCTGCAAGCAGAACAAAAGAAAACTGATTACAAGCCGGAGACCGATGATTTTACAACCATGACATCACCGGTATGCAAATAGAAAAAAAGTTTATTAAAATAATTCCCTTTTACTCATCGAGTTATTTGTGCTGCGAACAAAGAATTGGTCGATGTGGTGAATAACAATTGTAACTTGTTTACAGCCTTGCAGGGCAATTGTGCAATACATAAACAACATAATCAATCAGATTAAATCGAATTTGGACGGGAATAATGTGAGTGCTGTGTTGCAAGAATTGGGAATTCGGCTGCATAGGACTATTTATGATCATATGTTGCAATTTCAGTATAATACAGCAGGTGAGTAATTTTCAAATAATAAAATCTAATAAAACTCACAATAAATAGAAGACTACGCAAGCGCCATCTATCGCCTCATTTCATGTGGCATCGTTATCGCTAGATAAAAGATTATATCTAATAGAATTATTTTAATAGTTCTATTTGAATTATTTTAATAGTTCTATTAGATTTAATAAAATGTTCAACTAGATTTTTTTTTTGTATATGTATAAAAATCATAAAAACAACTAGAATTCACAAATAGAAGGTGACGTTTCGACTCGAGATTAGTTATATCAGGTGAATATTTTCAAATCAAAACATAGGGAATTTCGTTTTGGAAAATTTCAAATAATACTAATCAATAGAAAAGTATTTTCTCTGTCCAATTAATTTTAGTCAATATACAGGGTTTCCCATGTTCAGTTTGAAAGTATTCAGTCAGTGTGAATATGCTAGTGCTTTAAATCATAAAAAAAAATGGCAATTGGGGTGGGCCGATTCAAATCCTAACCTCCCCTCCTATCCTGGTTATGCATCAATGAAATAAGAAACAAAAATTGCCAAAATAATAAGTTCGATAAAATTGACATCTACATTTTTTTTACCTGAAATAAAATTTGTAGATTTTGTCGAACAAGAATGCATGCCACTTTTTAAACTGTAGGTGCTAACTTTGCAAATAATTTAAATCAAAATAACCATTTCTTATCTTTCATTGTTTTATCAACTTGCAAAGAAAATATTACCTCCTTGTTGTACATTATAATCTTTAGGTGCAATGGTGGCCATTTGTGACTTAAACGAATACAGATCTTGTGCAAAACCATTGGGGCCGTTGGTCACCAAACTTTTCGAAACATTGCACTCCCTATGTAACCTGTTGTTGGTAAAACCAGAAAATTTGCAACAAATCTGTTCTGAAGATTCACTGGTAAGTACAATTGTTATTTCTTTTGTAAAAATAATATCACTGCAATTAATTTAAAATATGATTCCACCCTAATATACAGAATTTAAAGAAATTAAATAATAATGATTTGAAAATAATAAATTATTTTAAAGTGAATTAATACTCTTTTCTATTGAATTTAAACAAGCCATAATTCAGACTGTTAAATATTGAATCTTAATTTTATAAGAAATATGATAATGTTAAAATGGTTGCTGTAATTCCCTTAGGCCTTAAAGGCCCATTTAGCTGCGAAAAACATAATTTTTTTTTAATCATTTTTGAAAAATATAATCAAAACATAAATGTGTTTTATTTTCTTTTAGGTAAATTTGGATAGATCAGTGGTACATAATTTCATCCAATTGAGAAGTGACTTTAAAAGCCAAAAGACAATATTAAAATTATAAATAAATAAGATAGCAGATAAAATTGATTTTATTGTATTTTACACGTTTCAGAAAAAAAACTTTACAATAAATAGTATATCATCCCGGATTTGACGTCCTTCTATTAATTCCTTCATTTAATTACAATTTCAGCCGCCACTCCATACGTGCGTCCATCACTTCTTAATCTCGACATAAATAGATAGCTAACGAGCATTTCGACTTACAATAGAGTTAATAAAATAAAATCACAATCAGTTGGTATACTAATTACAGAACTAGTCATTATACAATGTAAAATAATTTTCACTGGTGATTTTCTTAAGTATTGTTCAGAGAGAAAAATATTCCTAGAGATTAGTAATGAAAAGAAAAAAAATGATTATTCTTAAAAAAAAAAAACGAACAGAATAAATCCCGAGGTAAAATTAGGAGTTGAGATCATCAGCGCATTCTGTACCTGTTCGTTTCATGTACATCGCCGAGCTCACCCTTAAAGTCCAGTTCGATCACGAAATCGAGATCCCTGTTATTCCTAGGGTTGGGCCGCATCTCGAAAGTCCCGTATATTTCCTCGTTTTTCTTAACGGTCATGTAATCCTCAAAATAAAACACTGTCTGCTTCCAGTGGGTGTAGGGCGCTTCGGGCGCGGTGCTGAAACCGACGCGCTTGTGGCATTTCGTGAATTCGACGTTGAAGAACGTGACTAAGGCCTGTACGTAATCGTTCCTGCGGACTTGCAGGTGGAACGGAGCTGAGAATTCCAAGTCTTGTTTTTGGACTGTGTAAAGATCGACTTCTTTGATCAGGCAGGCGTTCGTGACTACTTGTTTGGGATCGACGACGTCGACGAGCGGCTCGCTGATCGCGACTTTGCGGATCGAGCTCATGTCGAAGCCGTAAACGTCATCCCACCAGTTGATCTTCTCGTCCTTGTATTGGCGGTCTTCGATGGCAGTGACGAATAAGGAGCAACGATCGGGGAATAAAAGGCCACCGGGTGCTAACCACTTATCGCGTGCATATAAAACGGTGTCCAACATGCTCTCGTAAAACAAACAATAACCCATCCATTCGGAAATAATAATATCCACCTTCTCCACTCCTTCTGGCAAAGTTACTTCCTCCACTTTTCCTTTAACAATCGTAATGATGTGATCGAGTTTATTGGCTTCCACGATTTTCTTGGCGTAATCCACGATGTTCGAGCATTCGATCGCAATGACCTGTTTGGCGCCGGCTTTCGCCGCGAACATGCTGAGGATACCGGTGCCGCAGCCAATGTCCATTACGATTTTCCCGGAGAACAAGTGTTTATTGTGGTACATTGAGTTTCGGTAAGTTAAAGTCCTCACTTCATCTTTCAACATTTCTTCGTGTATCCCGAAATGTGCGTACGAATCGAAGTAGTAATCTCTAGAAGTCATCTCGTCTGCTGGGACATCTTCTTTCTCCATCGGGCTGCTGTTGTTTGTTATGACCGGGGTTGTTTCCATTTTTTCCATGTTGGATGTATTTGTCTTTAATGATAACAATAACAACAATTAAAACAAAGTATTCATTTATTGTAGAGTAAATTATCACATAAAAAATGTTCACAAGTATCTGTAGAGTTAAAATCAGACTTTTTCGGAGTCATAGAGTCAAAAATAAGTAACAACTGTGACTCCCAATGTATATGAAATCCTTAAGTTAACAATCAATGACATAACCTCACACTTTTTGAAGTCATTGCTAAACAAGACATATTTCAACCACCCTTTTTTTAAATATTCATCCAATAAAAGGGTGTACAAAATGGATTTTATACAAACATTATCAATCTTTAAAATGCCTAAGTTAATTCATTTGACTGTTACTAAAAAATTCCTTCAATATTTATACATAATTTCCTTTTTTATTTTATAATTGTAATTCTATGTTTGGAAACAAATAAAAACTCAACTACCCCATCTTTTATGATGTTTTATAATAATAATTTATTTCTCAACAAGCAGAGCTTAATTACAGAGAAATATATATAAACTAAATTAAATATAGATTTACAGTGCAAGGGAGTAATAATATAATTAAACATAACTCCAATAACTTCTTCTTGAATCATTATACCCTTTCAGGTATCGGATGAATCCCCAAAAACTTAAAATTTAAATAAAGCAAATATGTTAAATTTAAACTATAACAACAATGATACCAAAAAAGATAAAAATAGGTGTGATAATCTATTTTATATACTACAACCTGATAAAATAAAAAATTAATATTTTTTAAAAAAGAGAGTTTTGCTAAACAAAAACATAATTAATATCATAATTAACATCAATTAAATGAGATTGTTTACAAATAGCATTCTATTTTCAATGTGCAAACTACTAACAAGCAAATCCGCAGCGTAACCTTCAAGAAATCCATAATTTAATAACGGTCAACGACACAACCTCGCGCCCATGGAGTCCCGAATTTAACCTTCCCCAATCGAAACAATAAAACCCTCACCCTACAACCAAAAAAACCAAGCCACCCCCGAATTAATCAATACCCTTCACGCGCTTTTCCTCCACGAAACAACATCGCCGAAAATTTAAACAAAGCCACGTTTTTTTCCTTTGTAATACACAGAGACGCTAACACACACCGGCATTTTGTCAAACACGTGCATTTTTGCAATACCAGTAAACAGGCGTTGATTAAAGTTGTCTGGTTGTTTTGATTAGCGCGAATTATTGTTGTTTTAATTACCTGTAAGGAGCGTCGGTGGATAATAATCGTTTTCGTGGATATCACGCCAGTTTTTTCCTCCGACAAATGAAATCAAACCGAAACGCCAATGTACCTCCCAAAATGGACGAGACGCTTGACGTTTGCGCGCGGGAAATACCAACCCCAAACAGTGCAGCCAATAGAATGATGCTTTTTAAAAAAATAGTTTTAATTTTTGTAAGTTATCAATATATTTAAAATATAAATAATTTATTTAATTATTCGTTTTTTTTAATGTATTGAATGTAATTAAAAAGTTTTTTATTCAAATTAATTAACAATACATCATCTATGTTTAATTACTAAATTTGGATTCAATTGTTTTTTTTTTACATTAAATAATTAACAACAATTTAAATTGGTTTAACAGTTAGTAAAACTTAGTTTTATTATTATCGTAACAATTAATATAATTATTAAACTATCTTTTTTAATTTATTTTGCGTCATTCGAATATGAATAAACAAAATGTCCGCCAGCGGCCAACTTCACGTTAGTAAATGTCGATTAGAGGAAAACCGGCCTTGTGCGGTTGCAACTAGGGTCGGAATGTGGCGTTGATAAGGTGGGAAATTGATTTGTTAGTGACTTACCGACGAGCAAACGTCCTCAACGCCGTTTTCTGAATTTATTTTCGCGTTTTCCACGCTGGATGCCATACTGCGATGGGTTCGGGATGAAGTTGCGGTCAATCCCGTGCGGAGAAACAGCGGCGCGTCGAATTTCGCACATTCTTTTGTTGAATGTTTTAATTTCTTGAATTTACAAATTCGCAATTATTTATTCCATGAAATTATAACAATTTAGTTAACTCAATTTGAATTTTATTCACTGATTAAATAACAAATATATACGTTTTTACAAAAGTCTTCACGATCTGCCTATTTGTGCGTTTATGTTTTAAGAAAGTTCTAAATTTATTTGTAAAATTTTGAATTGAATGTCACTTTGATAATCGATTACCAACGTCTCAGAAATTCGGTGATAAAAATTCCCAGCTCTTGAAAATGGCCCACAAACAAATACACCAAAAATATGATCACATTAAAAACACGTGCTTTATTTTTTAATGTTCTTTCTTAAAAATATTTTAAATGTAATCAAGAAAATTTAATATTTCTCATTCATGGAGAGAAGCTTAGAATATTCTTTGAAAATAACCATTTTTACTCATAAGCACTTTTTATACGAAATTCAGCGGGAACAAAAACAACGCAAATAAAAATATACTATTTGAGATATAAAAATAATTATTACATAATTTAGTAACACTATAACTTTACTAATTGTATTTATACAACTCGTTTTCAGTAAATTTGGGAATCCTTTATTTTAAATAATGAATAATATATGCAACGTAATCATAGATATAGTATTTTAATTTTAAAAATGCTATAGTTTTAAAATATTTTTTTATTAAAGTTTTTAATTAATGTTAATTAGTTTATTTTAAAAAATGTTTTGTGTAGTAAACTGTAATGTTTATAATAAAATAGAATCGACAATTAAATTTTGCAAGGACATGAATCAAATAATGCACCATCAATCAGGGCTATTCCGTACGGAAAATGTTAAGTCTAAGCAGCAGTCTAAGCAGTATATTCATAGAATGTAAAATTAAATAATAACGTACACGTTAAACTTATCAATTTCCGTACGCAATAGACCGGAATATTTTTTTAATATTCTAATATATTCAGTATTTAACTTTGTTTTATTTTTACAAATATAAAATTTACAAAAATAATTATATTTCTATAATGTTGGTGCCCATTTTGTGCTCTTTTCAATTTGAGTTACGCTAACTTCACTTTAATACATTTCAAAACTCAGAAGAGAGAGTGAGGTTATGTATTTAACGCTTCAAACGTAAATAAATTATAATGCCGGATATAAAAATCACTCCCCTGGGGGCTGGCCAGGATGTCGGCAGGAGCTGCATCCTGCTCTCGATGGGAGGCAAGAACATAATGTTGGACTGCGGAATGCACATGGGCTACAACGACGAACGAAGATTCCCTGATTTCTCCTACATCACCCCGGATGGACCCCTCACCCCGTATATCGACTGCGTAATCATCTCCCATTTTCATCTTGACCATTGTGGAGCTTTACCCTACATGTCGGAGATGGTTGGGTACAATGGACCCATTTACATGACTCACCCGACTAAAGCTATTGCGCCGATTTTACTCGAAGATATGAGAAAGGTTTCTGTGGAGAAGAAAGGCGAGCAGAATTTTTTTACTTCGCAGATGATTAAGGATTGTATGAAGAAAGTAAGGGCTGTTACGTTGCATCAGTCTGTTATGGTGGATAATGAGTTGGAGATTAAAGCTTATTACGCTGGGCATGTTTTGGGGGCTGCGATGTTTTGGGTTCGGGTCGGTTCGCAGTCGATTGTTTATACAGGGGATTACAACATGACGCCCGACCGGCATTTAGGAGCTGCATGGATCGACAAATGCCGTCCGGATTTATTAATATCAGAATCGACTTATGCTACAACCATTAGGGACTCCAAGCGCTGTAGAGAAAGAGATTTCTTAAAAAAAGTACACGAGTGCGTGGAGCGTGGAGGTAAAGTATTAATCCCGGTTTTCGCTTTAGGAAGAGCTCAAGAATTATGTATATTATTAGAAACATATTGGGAGAGAATGAATTTAAAAGCGCCTGTTTATTTTGCGCTTGGTTTAACGGATAAAGCTAATAATTATTATAAAATGTTTATCACGTGGACGAATCAAAAAATCCGCAAAACTTTCGTGCATAGAAACATGTTTGATTTTAAACATATAAAACCATTCGATCGACAATATATCGATAACCCCGGCCCGATGGTTGTGTTTGCGACACCAGGAATGTTGCATGCTGGATTGAGCTTACAGATTTTCAAAAAATGGGCCCCGAATGAAAACAACATGGTTATCATGCCAGGATTTTGCGTGCAAGGCACAGTCGGCCATCAGATATTGAACGGAGCTAAGAAAATCGAATTCGAAAACCGGCAAATTGTCGAAGTGAAAATGTCTGTGGAATACATGTCCTTTTCGGCACACGCCGATGCTAAAGGAATCATGCAGTTGATTCAATATTGCGAGCCGAAAAATGTTATGTTAGTACACGGCGAAGCAAATAAAATGGATTTCCTAAAAGACAAAATCAAACAAGAATTCAATATTAATTGTTACAACCCCGCTAATGGAGAAACCTGTATCATAAACACCCCTGTTAAAATCCCAATCGATGTTTCTTTGCCTTTATTAAAAGCCGAAGCTAAAAAATTCAGCGCTTTACCTCCCGATCCGAAACGCAGAAGAATTCTACATGGAGTCCTCGTGATTAAAGATAATTCAGTTTGTTTAATGGACGTCGAAGACGCTTGTAAGGAAGCGGGTATTAACAGGCACATAATCAGGTTTACTTCAAATGTAGTTCTGCATGATGCTGGTCCTGTTATTTCAACGGCTAATAAATTGTACAATTTGATAAAGGAAAAGTTACCGCATTGGCCAGTTACGATAACAGAGGGATCGGTTTCGATTGAGTCCGTTTTGGTGAAAGTCGAAGGGGATGATGAAGTTATGAAAAATGTTTTGGTTTCCTGGACTAACCAAGACGAGGATTTGGGGAGTTACATTTTGGAAATGTTGAACGCGATGGAACAATAAATGATTGATGAAAGTATTTTTGTGTAATTATAATTGTATCATGTAAATAATTATTTATATTTAGGTTGAAGATTTGAAATATAATTAAAAATAATATTTACAATTTTGTTTGTAAGGAATAATTTAATAAAATTAATATTTAGTTTTTAAAATTGCATAAATTTTTTATTAACATGACAAAATCTATAAATAACTATGACAATTTTTCTAAGGCAAAAAAAATCTTTAGGTCGAAGTGCCTCTACAGCCCATTTTGCTTCTAAAACGTTTGAAGTCAATTTCACCATAAACTTATGTAAATAATGTTGCATGTAGTAACAACAAATCTTTTGAAATAATTAAATTAGGAATACAATGGTGTATTTTTGCTTTCAAAATGCAAGTAAAATTAAAAATATATATTTTGTCAGTTTGCAAGAACCAAATCTACATCTATGATTTTCTGTTGGCAGCAATGTATTGTATAGTTTTTTTTTTCTTTCAAGTTGGCATCCCTTTTCTTATAGTGCTATATTCATACTATTGCCAACTGTGTTTTGTTTATATTGGCAACCCTTTTTTAATTCTATTGCCAACTGCATTTTATTTAGGTTGGCGACACTTTTTTTAATTACTACATTCATGCTGTTGCCAATAGCATTTTATTTATGTTGGCGGCTCTTTTTTCTAATTGCTATATTCATACTATTACCAACCACACTGAAACAAATTAAAAAATATATATGTTGGCTCTATTGATAATCAGCTGCAAATTTCATGTCGGTGGATTGCTGCTGAAAGTCCGCTCGTGATTTTCCTTTCATTAATTCCAATTAGAAAGAAAGCAAGGTACGTACATTTTCTTTCAATATAACAATTTTACTTTCTAAATTCTACATTTGAGTTGATGTAGGATAATGTGTTTATTGGTTGTGTGCGGCAAAAATCGATGTTACATAATAACTTAACCATAAAAACTGATTTTCTGTGTAGATGTTATCCAACCAAATCTTGAATGGCGTTAAGAACACCGCCCGCAGTGTAGTGTGCAGGCGTAATTTGGGCATCGTGGCCCCCATGCTCCAGAAAGCCACCGATCCCATTCAACAACTCTTCGTGGATAAACTCAAGGAATACAGATCAAAGAGCGGCGGGTGAGTTCATAAATTCTTTACTTTCAATAATGCCTTCAAGTCGGAAAATAATTTGTTATTTCATATCGATTTATTGAAATTCAATTTCTAATTGAGGTCTTAAAGTATGGCTGGTCGACACGTATTTATGATATACTAATTTCACTTGATATTCTGACCTATTCTGTTTTTAAAAAGTGTTTTATTTACAACGGTTTCTTTTGTTTTTTAAAATTTATTGTCTTGAAAGAAATCTAAAATCAATTAATTTTCATTTTCTTTTGTAACTTAATTTTTCAGTGGCAACAAATTGGTTGACCCAAGCCCCGACATCGAAAGGGAACTGAAAGCCGAATTGGAAAAGGTCACAAAGCAATACGGCGGCGGCGCCGGAGAGGACATGACCAAATTTCCCTCTTTCAAATTCACCGACCCAAAAATCGACCCCGTCAACATGGAGAAGTGAGGTGTTCTATCCAGAATGTAAAACTTTTAGTGCAGTTCCAATAACATTAATAAATACACTTAAGTGGTAAAAAAGGCATTTTTATTTAAAAAATAAACAAACATGGAAATAAATATATAAGTAATAAAAACATTATTTTATGTACAGGAAGGTCTCTTGAATTGTTTCATACAGAGCGGGCATGTTGAAGGTTTCCGCTAAATGCTGGAAGGTTTTGAGTAGCTCCAGAATTTCTTCTCTCGAGATGATTCCACGGAATTCACCAGCACATTGGCAATGTACTAAAAGGTTTTCCATTTTTATCTAACAAAAAAAGTAAAATAAATATAATAATAATAAATTTATCTATCAATAAAGCAAAGTAACAGTAATTTTTGTACAGAACCATAAAAAACAAACTAAACATAACATAAAATATTTATTACTTTGTTCACTATTAAAATAGTCAAGAAAATTTAAATGTATCTGAGAGTTCCTGGATTTTGGAGGAGTTAACTTCGTGGTACATTTTCAATTCTGATAGTATTTTACAATTAGTATGTATGCAAAATACCATATAATCAAGACCTTTACTTTTTTTATCAAAATGTAAAATAAAGAAAAAAAAGCACTCTAGTTTGATTGTGTGTGGTTACTTTTAATGCCAACATATTTTTGCAGAAGCCAACAATTTTTTTAAAAAGAATAAATCAAAGCACTCTAGAGGAGAAAAGTTCTTGATTGTATGGTAAATCTTGATAATAAATAAAACAGTAAAGAAAGAAATAATAATTAATTAATTTCATAATATAAAATTTCATTTCAAGAAGAATTCATAAGTAAAGAGTTATTAATATTTTTTTTTGTGAAGTTTTAAGATTTCACACTAATAAAAATTCATTTACCTGTACGCATTTTTTACATTGTAAATCTTGCAAATTGTAAGCCAAGAATTTTTTGCTGACAGTATCCAACAGCAAGCTTTCAATTTCAGCGTTATTGTAAGGTGTGTTACAGGAAGGACAAAGCCAAGCATGCTCTGATCGGTTCGTGTCTCTTCCCAAATCAATATCTCTGCAGTGATTGCAACCAGTGCAAATCAACTGTGGGATTATGTAAGAGATGGTCGGATCCTTCCAAATAGCTTTCTCAGCAAATTCTCCAATTCCTTCGACAAACAAAAATGTTTGATAAAACTTTATTTTCTTGATAAAAAAAATCTTTCAACCACTAATAACAAAAGCATTTAAACTATTGGTCTTACTGATTGCTACAGTCAATTACTACTTGGACTTAAAATTGTAAAATTATTAGTTTTTTTTAACTATGTTCAATAAGTATTCAATAAAATGTTCAGCCACCATTAGCGTATGGATAAGTAGTGATGGTCATTTGGGTTTTCCGAACCTCATCAGACTAGTGCAATACCTCGATGAAGGTGGCGGATCTCGTATTGTAGTTATATACCCGATATTAATTTTATTATGATTATTAGTTAATCGTCTTGTATTACCTATCAGTCTTAGTAAATTACTCTTCAGATTATCAACAGCTTCCTTAACAGTGATATCTAATGATAAAACATGGCAAATTGATTTGATAAAATCTAAAGCTGGTTCGTTTCCCCTCACAGATTTTTGTAAACGAATATTAATTCGTTCCGTTATTCTGAAACAACAAATTGTGTAGTAAAATGCAACAATTAGGAATATTTCGATTAATATTGATAGCAATTTTTTACCGGAACAAATTTTGTGCAATTTCTCCATTTATAAACTCTCTAGCAAATTCTGCAACCTCTTGATGTGCAGTCAGACCAATATTCGGTTGACTTAGAGCTAAAATGGTGTTGTTACTATCACTCTCTTTCAATTTTAAATAGACGGCACTTATGTATCCTCCAATGATATTATTGAATGCATTTCGACAATCGGCAGCTTCTGGTAACAATTCTGTTATGTTCCAATTCATAATTACTACAGGCTATAAGAAAAAAAAATTAATAAATTTGAATGTTATATTTTTTGTTTTCACGTTAAAAAATATTTCTTTTTATTTTAATACTCTAAAAAAACTTAATAAACTATCATATTAAAAAATCATCATTAGGGTGGTGATCAATTTTTGTCCAGATTTTTTCGATGACTTTGTTGGTTCATCTTTTCAATATAGTTCAATATTTTTTAAAGTGATGGGCCAGATATTTCATCACAAAGATTGATCAATCAATAATCGATCGGATGAAGTATTGAGCCGCTTGAAGAGATCGATCGGCTTGAGGTGATCAGGAAGATCGAGTCAATCAAACACATCGAGCTAATCAGAAAGATTGAGCTGCTCATAGAGATCGAGAGGCTCGATCACTTGCAAGGACCTAGCAGTCGATCTTTTTTGAATTGATCTTGCCCATCACTAATTTTTATTTAATTGAAGAAGGAAAATACGCATGAATATTTTACATATTCCCCATTTGTAAATGGAAATATGCATAAATATTTTCCTATTCATTTTAAACATTATGTTTTACTTTTGTAGTCTTAAATTTATTTTGACTTACTAAACCATCATCTTCTTCATCATTATTAAGCCTTCTTTCGCCCTCTTCATCATCATCACGATCCACCAAGTCATCATTTCTATCAACTTGATTTTCTTCCATCAATTCACTGTCCTTCGGTAATTTACCTTGAATTCCACCAAAATTTGCGGTATCCAACCAAACCAACAATTCCCAACATTGCCTGGAATTTCAGAATTATGCTTTAAAAAAATTCAAACAATATTTACTAAGGATTCACATTTTTTTTACGAAATAAATATTGTAATATTTAAACCATTAGAAATTTAATTTTACCTGTAATTAATCTCTAAAGAATGAAACAATTCCTTATTACGAATTGAAGCGACAACGTATTCTATGTTAGAGACGGCATCAGCAACATTCCTCTTTTTCGAACAAAGAATGATTTTGTTAAAGTTTGCGTAAATTATAGTGCAGCCGAGCCTTTTGAATTCAGCCACAAGTTGCATGAAGAGTTTTTTCATCAAGTTTTGCAAAATACGTAACAAGGCCGGATCATATAGCAAAGCCTTTGAAGATCTTAACCACCTAAAACATCAATGTGTTCTTGTGAGTTACATGAAAAAATACAAACAATTAAAAACAAAAACATATATATATTTTATACGAACGATTTTTTTATTATGTATTGATTTTTTTTACCTGTAAAAGTGTATTACTTGAAAATCAGCGAAAACATTTTTATAAATAGAAATGTCTCGCATCCAAGTGCTTGCCATGGCCCTCAGGATTTTGAAAGCTTCGGCGCACCTGGCTGTTTC
Organism: Philonthus spinipes; assembly: GCA_963082785.1. Lineage (NCBI taxonomy): Eukaryota > Metazoa > Arthropoda > Insecta > Coleoptera > Staphylinidae > Philonthus > Philonthus spinipes. The sequence goes on from OY720304.1 coordinate 31,480,733, forward strand.
ATCGTAAGTAGTCATGGCATTATTTCCACTGACCATGTCATCCAATGAAGTCGTTGTAGCCACGTCAAAAGCTGTTGCCGAACTTGTTCCTTCAATATCATTAACATGGTGGGATTGCAGAAGTGTGTTTATAGCTAAAGAGTCGATGTCGAGTTCAACACAGACAGTCGAGTACCAGCCCGGGTTGTTGCAGATTTCACTCGAACCTTCTTGACTGTCAGCTAATAGTCTAGAATCATTTGTAAGTAGCTTTATTTTTTTTTATGTGTAATTAGTTATAGTACTCATAGGAAATAAAAATCTGTGATAAAAAAAAGAAGAAGTGTTTTAATTTCTTGATTGTAAAGGCTTCTACTTAGTTATGCATTTTGAGTTTATTAAAAAAAACACTTTTTAACTTTGTTTGTATAACATGTTATTTTATTTTAGTGACTATTGCATCATTATTAAACTAAAAGTAATTTGTATTAACAATTTTTTAACAATCTTTTAATTTCCTGCCATTATTAATTAAAAATGTTTTACCAGGAGTTAAGTGAGGAATTTATTTAGAATATAGTAATAGTACCTTGCATCATTTTCTTGACTTCCTCCTAAGTCAGGTTTATCCATCGGAGAGCACCAAAGGACGTGGTTTTGTTTGAGCAAATGGCGAGCGTAGAATAAATCAGTGGCAAATATTGCAGAATCCGCGGGCATATTCCCGATCGGTAAATGGAAATATCTGCACTGTTCAACCATTAACTCCAAAATTCTATCGCTTGTTAGGTAATGTCGGATCATTGCTCTAGCACCCACTTTTTGCCATTCCATGTTGCTGTACAAATCATCAGGATCCTGTAATCGGAAAAAAAATTATAATCACTTAATTAAATGTGCGTTTCGGGATGATTTGAAAGATATGCGAAAACACTCTCTACACTTTTCTTCACTTATTTTATTTATTAACAGATGTACATTTCGATCATCATGTGATCATTATCAATGTTTTACAATCAATTATTTTTCTGTACCAATTTTAAATACCACATTCAGTTACAATTATTGTGTGATATTAATATTGAATGATTACCTGAACTGCAATTTGTGCGATTGGAAAATCGTTTATTCCAGGCATATGCAATTGAAGAAAGGCTAATTCTGAAGATTGCACAGCAAGCAATGTTGGTCCCTTCTTTTCATCTTTGTAAGCTTTTAGAGCTTTCTGGATTAATTTGTAAACTGCGTTCATGTCTACCTCAACACGGACTTCAAATTGAATGCCTTCTGGTGGCAACAAATCCTCATCAGGATTTCTATCAGTCCTAAAAACAACAGACATTAATAAAATAATAATGGTTTATTTAGATATACTCGATTTTGCCCATTTATATCATCAATATTGTATTGCTGCGTGTGTGACTAATTTACGTACTTTACAATTCTTTCCGCTTGGTATAATTTATTTAAATTCGGCATCAAATTTGTCCTTACTGTATCAACAACAATAATGAATGCTTTCTTCAAAGGAGTAAAGAATAATCCAAACATTTGTCTTTCCCCGGAACTAGCTCTGTTATGATAAAAATACACATGTCTCAAAGTATTCCTTGGTAAATATGGAAGTTTTGCTATATTCCCCATCTCCAGCTCTTCCAAATTAAACACATCTGTACTGTTATTCTTGCCCCGAATAACCTTGCATACACAACCGATCTGTGTGAGGGCCCTGAACAATGGCGGTACCTGCGTTTCGTATATGCCTTCCACATCAGGATCAGTTTGATCCAAATACATTTTCCTAAGTGAAAATAATAAGAAAACATAAATACATATTCAAATTAATTTTAAAGAGAGTGTTAAGAAATTGATAAAAAAGCAGTAATATTCTTTCTTCGCACTTTTATTTTTATTCCAAAATGTGACCATTATCAATGGATTAACAGTATTAAGAATTACTTACTTTCCATGCTCTTGAAATAATTCTTCTGGAACTGAGTACATGTACAAATTATGAACGTGCCTGGATCTCGGGAGAGTCCGGTTGCACTTTTTGAACAAAGCCCCCTCGTCGACCACTTTTGGTTTCCTCAAATTTGCATAGAATACTCGTGGAATTATAAGTTTGATGAGATGCAACTCTGACTGAACCTATTTAATCGCAAATATAAAATAATATTTCATAATCAAAACTATTAAATGAAGTTATAAATAATTACAATAATTGATATATTTAAATGAAAACTTTTACATTTGTGAGGGTGTAGGGTAAATAAATGTATAACTTTTGTAAAATACTTACTAGAGCCCAAAGTTTATATTCACCAGGTGTACTCGTTTGTGTAATTTGTATAATTTGCCATGAATTAACTAACAAACTGCGTTGAGCCTTTTGCAAGAATCCACCCAGAGTACCTTCAGGAGCTGTTCTCACGACGGCCGCACTAGTTGCCGTGTTTTTCATCCTTTTGTTTTTGTGCTGCCCGTTGTTCTTTTGCATAGCCTGATATCTCCACTTTCTTTTATGAAAATTCAACCATTCTATTCTTTCCTCCTAAAAATAAAATAATTAAGGAAATGTATAAATCGAGCATTATTTAATTTAAAATTATTGTATTTTTGTTAATGTAACATACTTTTGTGTTTCCATAAGGTGGAGGATTTCCGAGCACTTCCTTCCAACTTTTATTAAGATCGATATCTTCGAATTCATTATTATCAGACCTCTTTCTTTTCGAAACCGTTGCCACCGGCATTTTTGGAACGGCCGGCTTTTTGAAACCAATATCCTCAATATCTCCGGAGTTTTCATCGCGTTCTTCCAAAATTCTCTTCTTTGGTGCGGCTGCGAACATATCATCGATTCTCCTCTGCTTGAAATTATCATTTTTCTCCAAGATTTTTTTATGCAACCACACTGGGTGCCGAACTCTCGGGACGGGGTTCGGAACCTAAATAAATGTAGAATACGATAAGGATATTTTGCTTAAATTAAACGTGAAGTAAAAATTGTACCCCTTGCATAGCTGCAGGAATTGTGATGATTTTTTGTATGGCACCCCCTAAACGTTCAATGTAATAGCTCCAATCCAACACATCTCTGATATCGATATCTCCAAACGATGTGTCTTTCAACCATTTTCTGAGGAAGTGCTTTTGGACAGGCTCCTCAGCTTGAAAAATTGCTAGCGGTATAGCTCTATAAAAAATTCGATAAAATATACATATTATAAATAGAAAAGAGTATTTATTCACTTGTTCACAGTTATATATATATATATATCTTTATTCAGACTATATAGATAATTTTAACAATATAACAAAATAAATAATAACAATACATATAGGTGTTAGTCTGTCTGGGCTATCGACCAGAGGTCTTTCTGCCCTGTCGTGAATTTATGATGAAGTTAAAGAAAAATCTATGCTAGCTAGCTGAACTGTCCTGATGATTTGCGCAAATAAATTGATGAATGGTGATTGTAGGATGTTTGTATTTAGGAAGGATATTAGGGTTACGGGGAATACAGAATTTTGTAAGAAGGGGTAGATTTGTTCACAGTTATTTAAATAGACTAAATAAAAAGAATTTGAAAATAATTAATTAATAAATTATTCACCTCACACTGAGAACTAGAGAGGAACATATAACGATGTTATATAAGACTAAATAAATAAATAAATTATTTCCACCTTTAGCTCTGTGGCACATTAACGTACATTATGTAAACAAATGTACATTAAAACAACTACTTCTTCGGCAAAGAACCTTACATAATTCAATTCTACATAAATTATTAGTTTTTACCTTTCGGTGACAGGAGCTCCGTCTGGTTTCTTAGAAATAACATATTTACAAGCCAATCCGGCGTCTTTAACCATTTGATCACCCAGAAACTCCGCCAACCGCTTAGCTGTACTTATAGATGTACTTTTTTGTTCTCCGTACTCTTCCAGTTTTTTTGACATGGACCGATTTTCAGAAATTAGATCAAACAATTCGGAATCGGGCATGTTTCGGCCGTGCGAGTAAAGCACATCCAACCAATAATCGGCGACTTGAGCAACAGCGGCATAGCACGTTTCCAAACTGTCACCTTTTAAGAATGCTTCGAATACAGAGGATTGGAAATTCTTGATTAACTGCAGCTCACCACGACGTTTTACTTCGAAACTGTGTACAAATTTTATTCAAAGTTCACACTTGTAAATAGAATACTTTTAAACGTTGTACTAATAAAATCACAGCAATGAAATGTTTACACTATTTTGTTTAAAAATAGAATAATTTACCCTTTCAATTCAGCTAAAGATCCATCGAAATTAAACACAGCGTATCGCTTTTTCAATTTTTTCCCCTCCTCTTTTGAAGCGGGTAAAACCATCGCTTTGTAAGGACCGTCGACTTCGAAAAAAATCGAATTCTCCTGCTTTATCTCGTACTTCAAGCTTATTGGATCGATCAATTCGTGATACTGATCATTGGTAAAATGGTCTTTGACCATCGAATTCAGCACGGTGTTTGGATAAGAAACGACCAACTTGCTTTTCTTCGGATGTTTAGTGTAGATTGTGAAATTCTCTGGGAAAGATGCGGGTAAAATACACCAGATACCATCCGTGTCTAACTCTAGGGGGCGTCCTACACGCTCGATGATCTCTCTCGCTTTCATGATGATGTGAGCACCGGTATGGCAAACGATGCCGGCCATTTCCATGCTATGCCAACGTGCACTTTAAAATAATAAATTATTAATTAATATTAATACACTTTTATAATAGAAAAAGGATTTATTCACTTGGTCACAGTTATTTAAATAAATTAAATAAAAAGAATAACCTCGACACTCAATACGGGTAAAAGAGGATAAGATTAAGAAAGAAAGAAAAAGAATTTGAAAATAATTAATTAATAAATTATTTTTCTTTTAGTTACTGTGACATTACGATTTTTGTCACATATTATGTTAACAAGTACAACTTTTATAAGTTATAAGTTAATGGCAGCATGTGCTACTGTAACGTGAATGACACTAGAATATTTTCTGCAATCCGTTGTTAAATGTAATTAAATACATTTTGCTTACTGTATATATTGATCATCCGACACCTGAAGGGTATAAAGATTCGGGAAGAAGATGTGGCTTACCCTCTTCTCATGACGTATCCGTAAAATGAATTCAAAATACACTTATGTGCCAATTGTAGAGAATCATACAGAACCTCACGATTTTTTGCCGACTTGATTTCTGAAGCATCTCCGCCTTTGATTGCTTCAGTAACCTGTTGCTTCGCTTTTTTCGACAATCCCTTGTACTCGTATCTGAAAACAGAAGGAATTGAAAGCATATTCATTGTTCGAAGAAAATGTTTAGTTAAATTACCTTCGATCTCTGAAAGCACGTACTGTATCTACATAAAAAGAATTTTCCTTCTGGCAAATCGTTGTCGTCCTCTCCTCAACCCTCGTAATTTTCAATTTCTTATAAGCTTTCCTGCAATAAACCGATAGACGCTTCTTCTCCAATTCAGCCTGCTCGAGTTTACTCAATTGGTGAAAAGCTCTTTGCGGGCCACCTGGAAACTGAGGAGGAAATTTCTCCGTTTCCAACTGTTGTTGAATCCTGTGATATTCGTTACGGGTAGCTGGCACTTAAAAAAAAATCAACTTTGAAAAGCAGAAACTCGAAATTAGGAAAAAGATGGTGCATGTGTCGTTTTCCATTTAACCAGAAATTAGTTGACAATTTTATTTTATTTATTTAGTCTTATATAACATCGTTATATGTTCCTCTCTACTTCTCAGTGTGAGGTGTGACAATTTTAAAGATATTTAATTTAATGTGAAATTAATTTTATTGGTAGCTTCGTAATTATCTAACGCCGCGGAAAGGAAATGTATTTTATGTTGGATAGACTTATGAGATTTTAGGGGAGATTAGAAGATTAAGGTTACATTACGTTATGTCAAATTGTTGTTAGCAATTATTAAATGCAGTCCGTCTAATTTCCAACCCCACGAAGAGACCATTCCCGACTACAATTTATTATAATTTTACATTTTTGGTTGTACTTACTGTACTCTACTCTTGAAGTCCATGTCATGTTTCTCTGGCATTTAGCGTTTGGTTTATTGTAATCACAACTAGCGCAAATTGTTTCATTTACCATTGCACACGGCTGTAAACGGTTTGTAAGGATGATATTTGGATACATAGCACCTACATCCAAATGGTATATAAGAGGTTTTTCAAGTCTCATTGGTTGTTCCTGAAAAAAATAATGACTTTATAAATAAGAATAGTTGTCCTTTCTCCTATTTTTATTTAAAATAATGAAAGTCTCCACAACCAACATAAAGAAGATATAAATAAGAGTTATAAAAGTTGAGTTTTATTACTTAAATTGGGATTCATTAAGTTATTTAAGTAAAAGCTATTAGTATTAACATTTTCAATATATAGATTTTCTTAAATAAGCTTTTTAGATAATAACGTATTTACTTTCAAAGCATTCAATTGATTTATAATATCTGCGGTGACTTCCTCTAAATTTGTGACATCATCCAAAGGCACTCCCTCCTCCACAACAATAGCATGAGCTAACGTTTTTGGTACTTGTTCCATCAGCATGTTAAGCGCTTCTGTATCTAAACGAAATCTACACGGAATGTCAGCACGAAATACTCCAGATTCTAAGGCTTCAACGTGTCCACCAACGTAAGTTTCTTGATGGAGAAGATGGCCGTCGTCGGTCAATTTATTATGGATAGTCTCTTCCTTATTTGGAAAAACTATACCCGCATGGAAAGCTTCGACCATTAACAAAGCTTCACACAACGTTCCTAAAGACATAAAAAGTTACGAAACATAAAATATGCGGAAACTAGTTCAAATAATTTTAAACAAACAATGCTTGAGATAATTGAAAGATTCGTTTCTTACTTCACTTTTTATTCTTAAATACTAGATGTACATTTCGAGCACCATGTTATCAATAGCGAATTGTTTAAACTGAATTAAGTCATCAATAAAACTCAGTTTAAACAATGCTTAATGAAAATGTAAAAGATATAACAAATTATTATGATGTAGCAAAAGTCATTAATTTTTTTTATTTAAGAAAATAAATAAAATACTTCTTAAGTAAATAAATTTAATGGATAGACTTTACCTGATCCTTTTCTTAATACTTCATCTGGCTCACAAGGAATAATTGTACAAAGGGCAAAAATAAACGGGTGCACGTACTGCATGTACAAATAATATGTTGCAACGGCATCGGAAACTGAGTAATTAGATAGGGTTTGAGGATCTGAAGCAGCTAGGGGACACATTTCCTCTGGATCCAATTCAACTGGATCGTATCTGTAATTATTAATGTAAATTGTGTTAAAATATTTAATAAATTTATTCATATCAAATTAAAATATCGTTTATGAATTGTAGAAATTTTTAATGTACAACATTGAGGTATAATTTAAATTTAATTAAATATAAAGTGGAAAAGAAACATCTCTGATTTTCGATTTATTAGTATTCTCAATAAATAGAGAAAAAAAAATCGTTAAAAATTTCCATTGTAAAAAAAAAAATATTTTTCGTTTGAATGAAAAAATAAATATTTGTAAGAATAACTAAAATTACATAAGAAATTATTTTTATTTCGATTGAAAGAAAAATTCTTATTAATAGAGAGAAAATTGATTCGAAGAAATTAAGTAATTAATTTACCTTAATTTAGCCTTTGCGACGGCTTTCAAATTTTGTGATCCAACAGGCAAATATGAATCCCTCTTCACCCAGCAGAAACAGTCCATGTGCATGCAAGGCCTGCATGAATAGACTCCTTCCTTATTTTTGGAAAACCCTATTTCCTGTTTCATGTCCAAATCGTAAATGGCCGCTCTGGCTTCGACGAAAGCCCAATCGAAGAAGTCACCGTTGTAAGTGACGATTATGTGCGGCCTTACTTCCATGATGTGATCGAAAAATTTGTGTAAAAGGTTCACCTCGTTAGTCTCATTGAAAATTGTGAATTTTCCTTCGAATTCAGGCCTTGGAGTGTATTCAAAATCGGCAATGTCAGATGAAAGGATCTCTCTATTTGTTATTAAGTATCCTAATATACATAAATTATTATTATTTTTAAATTTACGATTCCTTTTCATACAAAATTATGGAATAATTTAGTTATGAAATTAGTAATGATTAGTGGAGGCTTTCACTACATAATATATATGCAATAATAAAAATGAAAACTTTTCATTATTGGGAAGTTTTCTCGAAAAACAGATCATAGAAAATTTATCAAAATTATTGTTTATTCACCTTGACCATCTATCATATATGAAATCATCATAATTTGATCAGTGTTGGCATCTGGAAACTTCAACGGTAACTTCGTCGTTTCAATATCAAAAGCTAAAACGATTGGCTCCGGTCTTTCAATTAAATCATTTCTTAAAACGACATTTGGAGCTTCAATATTTGAACCTCTACACTTAACTGTGTACCAAGATCCGCAAAATATTTTCAAGTCAATTGAAACTCGAACATGGTAAGGTACATCGTATTCTCTGAAAAATTGTAAACACTAATTTATTAAACAATAATTGGAAGATAACTTAAGCGCCATCTATTGCCTAATTTCATATGGCATCGTCAAAGATTTAGGTATATAAGGTAGACGACCGAGAATCGCTGCTTAGTCTACCAAAGGTGAACTTGTCCTTTTTATAAGAACAGGAAACGAAATTCATTTTATTAAACTATTTCAGCAAAAGTAATATTAGCAATTGAGTTCTCAAGGAGTGATTTTAAGTAACTCATAAATAACAATTGAGTTAAATTCACTCATTAAGAAATACTCGGTTACTAATATTTCACGATACATGGAAGACGATTCGAGCGCCATCTTTTTCCCAATTTAATTTTATTAATATTTTGCCAAAAACTACTACAAACCTAATATCCAGAATATTTTCCATATGATCCGTGCTTATTTTCTGATGTGCATTCGATGATATGCTATTAGTTAAAGCATTTGTTAACATTTCCGTGTAAAAGGTATTCGATTTCAGCCTCTCTTTATTTTTCCTTACCACAGAAACTATTTCCTTCCTGACTTTAATCAGGTCAGTTTGGTTGAAAAACGAGAGTTTTAAATAGTTTTGCTTCAAACCAATTAAGTGATTTGCCTGAAAATTTTTAATAATAAATAATGGCACTTGATTACGACAAAATCGTTCTTATTTTGGAATGCTTGTACCCTTTCAGGCGTCGGATGTAGTTCTTATTTTAAATAATTATATAAGAAAAGGATTTTTAAGATAATTAAATAATAATAGCCTTTTAGCCATTTAACTCTGGTCTCTTTTCAAACAAATAAATCTTTCGCCACGATCCTCCTCTGCTCGTAGCGTGCTCCACATGCAAGTGTTGCGGAAAAAAACTTCTAGAACGCAGGCGGCGGAAATCTTCGTATGAGACATTCCATATCATTTCACCAAGCACGCAATGTTGATTCGTTTCAATCTATATGATATATAATTTATTCCAAATAATTTATACCTTTCGGTGTCAATTTACAACAGATATTTGCTAACCTAAATAATTTTGTTATTTTTGCAGGCATTTACTGTTAACAACAGATATTCGTTGTTGCACTACAAATTATTTCATAATCCAACGATTTTTCATTCGAGAATATTTAATATAAACCAAAACATTAAGCGATATATACAAGGCCATCTGCATATTTAATTATTTTAAATAACATATTTATTACTAATATGTATTCTCTTACTAAATCTAAATCTTCTTTAGAAACTTGTTCGATTTTCCCAATCGCCCCTGAGAACTTCTTAGTTAAAAACTGTGTGACTTCTTGTATGTGCTCCTTCTTCGTGAGGATGTAAAAGTATGGCATGAATGGATATGATATTTTAAAACGAGTGCCGTCTTCTTCCATGAAGTAATAATCAACAGCAGCAATTAAGCGTTTGTCATCATCGAGTATTTCTGACTGGAATATGATTAATTAGGTATTGCTTATAAGAGATGTTTACGAGAACGTACTGCGTGCATGTTGAGTAAAAATCCAGTTCGTTCCAAGTGATCTTTGACTCTTTCGAAACCATATTTTGAATCGATTGTATCATTTTCCAAAACTTGACGTATCCTAAATTCCGATGATTCTTCCCTGTAAGAGTTTATTAATTATAATGTATACATTATATTTATCATCACAGTCTAAGCAGCTTTTTTAATAGATATACATTCATAAAATGTGGCCATAATTAATAACATACACTTTTAACTTAATATTTTCTATATTATTGAAAAAAAAAAAAACATTTATACCCGTTAAGGTGCAGGGTACCACTTAATCAATGCTAATATTTAATAATACAGAACCTTATGTATAATCCACAATTTATGATTAATTTTTACTAAACAATTTTCCCATGTTTTTTATTAGTAACAAATTTAGTAGGTCTCAAATTAATCGCAATCAGCGGACTATACATGACTGATAAAGTTTATTTTAAATATAAGTTATAATTACATTTTAATAATACATTTGTAATTAAAATCTAGATTAATAATATATAAATAAATTAATAATATATAAATAAATTTTACCTAGCAGCAGGAATGATTCCATCCTTAGGGGCTTCCTTCTTTTCAGCTCTTTCGGGCCTATAACGCCCGCTATTTTGTAAATACATGTTTTTCTAATCGAATTAAAATCCAGGACACACAAAACACAGAGGGATTTAAAAGGCTAACCTAAATAATTGTTATTTTCGCGGGCTTTTACTGTTTCGATAAAATGGAAAATTCGTTACACCGAAATGATTTTCACTTCTTTAGATTGGCATCACTTTTGTGAGACTTAGTCTGGATTAGAACCGTTTCTCTATGAATTTATCAATTTAATTTATGAATTTATTCAATTTATCGAATTCGATATCTATATCGAATTCGATAAATTGAACAATTTTTACATCGAAATAATTTTCACTTCTTTAGATTGGCATCACTTTTGTGATACTTAGTCTAGCTAAAAACCTTTTCATAGATATAGTATTAGGTGAGTATAATTAGCTATTTTGATTTTTACTTCATTAGATTGGCTTCACTTTTGTAATATTTAGTACGAATAAGAACCGTTTCATTGATATAATATGCAGTGAGTATAATTAAGGATTTTGATTTTCACTTTTTTAGGTTGGCATCACTTTTGTGATACTTAGCCTAGCTAAGAACCTTTTCATAGATATAGTATTCGGTGAGTATAATTAGCTATTTTGATATTCACTTCATTAGATTGGCTTCACTTTTGTGATATTTGGTATGAATAAGAACCGTTTCATTGATATAATATGCACTGAGTATAATTAAGGATTTTGATTTTCACTTTTTTTTAGGTTGGCATCACTTTTGTGTGACTTATTCTGGATAAGAACCGTTCCATAGATATGGTATACGGTGAAAAAATTAGTGATTTTGATTTTTATATATTGGAAATGATTGTAGCGGTAAAATTTAAAATTCAATTTTAATATATTTTAAATTTCATTTGGCATATAAATGATATTCGAGGTTATTCTGTCAGGTTTAACGTGTACGTTATTTTGAATTATCACAGTTGCAATAGATATATACAGTGCGTACACAATGACAGGAAAAATTCATTTAAATAGCTAAAAAAATTATTCTATATAATTTGAATAATTAATTTTATTTTTTAAAAGCAGTATTCAGTTTTGTATTACATGGTTTGAATAAATAATATTGATCATTTAAAGCTTGTTTACACATTCGGTACTAATAAATAATTATCACGAACAGTGAAACAAGGAGATTTTTAAATAGCACACTTCCTGAATAACCGCACGTGTTTTTGTTGATAGACGATGCATTTGGAATTACTGGTTTTGTAGTGAAATTAAAGTCAAGGATGTTAATGGTCGGAAGGTTAATGCTCTACAAGTATTGTTTTGAAACGAACATGACCATATTTTTTATTTTTATCACAGATTTATCTGATTAAACTATACAACATATTATTATTACCATTATATTTCAACAACACAATATTTCACAAATTCAAGGAAAGTACCAAAGCTATTCCAGTCGTTGTTATTCATGTAAATAATTATTGACTCTTATAATATATCAATTACATTTGAAGTGATTACGAATATATAATGAGAATAATTGTTGGGATTCATTCCGGTAAACCCCGCTTTCGACAACAATACACGCCCTATTAACAATAAATTATTGTTAATTATTTGGAGTGCATGTGCAGTAATGTCAACAGCATGTTGTTCATATAATTTCAAGTGCAATTCTAACGTGCGAGCAATAACATTCACCTCAATGTCAGGGTAGAGTTAATGGAAGCGCATACAAGGAAATGCTTTCGAGGCTAGGAACTCGATTGTTCCGGCGTTCAGATCAACGAATCGATAAATTATTTATTACAATTTCTTCAATGATTGATGTATTCAGTGAATTGAATTTAAATTTTTTATAGCATTTAAGGAAATGAATTAACGTTTATTACATGCTTGTCATAAAACAATTTTGTATTGTTATAAAATTTTAATCAAGAATATTTTTATGAATAAATAACTTTATAAATGATTCTACCCTAATAATAAAAAAATAAGTCAATTAAATACAGAGCAGAAAAAGTAATAATATTTTGCTATTTAATTTTTAACGCGAATCCGCGATTCAAGAATTCTAGATTTATTCCAGTTAATCAATTTAGTGTGTTTTTATTTTATCCAATTTTTTTAATAATTTATTCATAGTCATTATTATAATGCAAACTGTCAATGATGAAATATTACAAACATTAATTATAATAATTTAGTTTTATTTCATAATTATTAACGTTGTAAAGGAAAAGAAAAATATACGAGGCGGTTGACTTTTGACCTCCAATTGCTTCGGAGACGTTTTGTCCGAAAGTTGCAGAATTGCATTTTCAAGGTGAAGAGAGTGCTCTGGAGTGACTAAACCGAATTTCCAGACGAAATAATCGCACGTCCGTAAATACCTGTTCGGATATCTTCTCTTTTTTTGGCATACGAATTTGCTTTAAATAAGTGCGCTCACGAAACATCAATCTTCTGGGGAATCTCTCGAGCAACATCAGCCAATTTTCTTCTTTTTATAGTTTGGAGAATTAAAAGAGGATGTAAAATAAAAGGATGCTAGTTAATTATAAATCTCATAAATTTAAATAATTTTATATGAAGGATTTTTGTCGTTTGTATTATTTTTAATATTTTTTACTTATTTATAAAACAGATTTTTTATAATTAACAAGTTGAACTCCATGGAGGACACCGGTGTCCGCTCGAAATCTCAATGTAAATCAATCTAGCTGCCCAAAGCTTATTCAAGTATATCGAATCTATAATGCTTATGTCTCCTCTACGGCCTCGCAGTATTGAACGCTGGTACTAGGCTATTGATAGCTGTTTTATAACTTTATAAAAACAAATATTTTACCGAAAGCCGTTTTTATGACATTTTCTTATCAAAATTATAAAAAAAATAGAAAGCCACATCTAACATCCATTAGCCAAATAGCCATGGCGTTCATCCTGTTAATAATTATAGTTTCAAAATACGTCAGTTGGATTTATTTTAATGAGCAAAATCGAGTACCTAAAGAATCGATTTAGCTGAAAATTTAAAAGATAATAAAAACTTAATTAGCAGTAATTTCAATTAATTATAAAAGTCGTTGATTTAAATAATCGATTTCGCTCATGCATCAATAATTATCAATTCACCTTATTTTAATTGTATCATTTTTCATTCCATCTGCTTTAATGCGTGTTTTATGGTTCCATACAATTGCAACAGTTGACGAAATTAAAGTATTTGTTAATTTAGTTGTTAAATTAAGCAATAGTTTGTACGTACACGAAAGGAATGATATGCATTAAATGGCCAATTGATAGTGATAATTTGATTAAACAACATAATTGCTTTCAGATAATCCTATCGTGACTGATAAGAGGTTGTTGACGGTGTCAAAGGTCCGACATTAACAAATATTGATATTCAATTTTATAAAGTAAACCATCAATCGAGCGTTAATTTGGGCGCCGATTAATTGATTCCAATTATAATTTCTGATATAATATTTTACAGAATTATTTTTTTTGTACAAAATATTGAAGAGAATAGAATCCATAAAAAAGCAAGTCGACTTACTTGCAGGGTTAATTGAAGTTTTATAATAAAAATAATAAATTTTATTAACTGAAATTCTCCATTTAATAAAATAATACACGATGCCAAATGAAATTAGGCGATTGCGCCTTGCTTTATCTCCAAAAAAATATATACAGATATTACACAAAACGTAACATATTAAATAAGAGTATGCAGGTGCGCAGATAGAAATATATATATATATATATATATATATTTTTTTTTTGGGGGGGGGGGGGGTGTTAGAGAGTTTATGACTTCTTACTGTTAATAATGTAATGCAAATTTAAACAACAAAGAAACAATTAACTAAGCACACATTTTTGTAATGTTTCGTTAACATGAATATAACATTTAATCATAGAGTAACTAGATTACTAGTATTTCATCCTCTTTGATTTAATGTTGTTACAATATTGCACTTTTTTAATCATTTATATCCTGACATCTATTGCAGAGAATGTGAACAAATGATTTAAGTATGATGACTTCCGATGCGGAAAATGTTCTGTCAATTAAATTAAATAAAAATTATAATATGTATATATATACCATTATTTAGGCCATACAGATAATATAAAACAATATAAGATAAATAATTACAATACATATAGGGGTTAGTCAATTTTTAATTTCTATTACTCGAGTAATCTTAGTGATCGAGTATTTCTAAATGAGTAATTATAAATGAATAAAGTGAATAAGTAACAATAAATTGACGTTTTTCAATATGTAGGCAACCGTTACTGATGTTATTTATTTATTTATTACCCAACAGATACAGTACATCCAATAAAAGAGTAACATCAGTTTAAGATTAACACAAAATTAGTATATATTAGATTATTAGAATACGTTGCATTAATAACATTCTCGCATACTTAATTTTGCAGTAACAGAACTTTTAGTACATAACTTTTACTAATTTTAATATATAAAACAATTCAATTTAAGCTTGTAATAAACAAAAAAATATGTAAACAGTCTAAAAAATTCAGTAGTTATTTTTCTTCATTTGCATAATTACTCTAAACACAATACATGATTTGAATACACGATTCGTACGTGACTTATACAAGATTAAGATTCCATTGTCAAAAAAAAAAACCAAAACAGTATGGGGGATTACCCTATAACTTTCTAAGAAAATTATATGCGTCAATGATTTATAAATATACAATTGGAGGTCTTGAATCGTGCAATTGACGAATGCGTGTTTTTTATTTAATTCTTCGTGATTTCTATGTAAATAGATTTTCCAATCAATTAAATGAAAATATTTACAAGATATAAGTATGGATTTAATCGCTTGGGAAATACCGATTAAATTAATGTACGAAAATAGCTACCGAATTGAAAATAATTATATTAATTATTTATTATTAATGTGTAATAAAAAATATGGGTTCCCATTTAAGATTTTAAAGTTAACCACCTCTCCTACCCCCTGCGGGGTTGCAGTGAAAATAATTTACAGCATCGGATGTCCCCCTCGAAACATTTTTTTATACAAGCATCGTATAATATATTCGTCGACATATTCCATTGGTTGAATTAAAATTGGTCACACTGTATATATATACAGTGTGACCAATTTTAATTATATGACACTGTATATATACAGTGTGACCAATTTTAATTCAACTGGTTATAACCAGTATTCTCTTTTACCATATGGAGACGGGTGCAAATCATTAAAAACATTTTTTTATTTTATGCTACTACTAATTTTTATTTTAAATTTTGCCCAAACGTAAACAAAAATATTAATTAACCTCTCTGGGAAATAAAACACGTTACATACACTTTTCCATTATTATTTACTAATAAATATTTATCCAATTTCCTATTAATTTTCCTCGCTAATTACACGTTCCAGAAACCCACGACGGAGTGACAAAAACCAGAACGGTCTTTCTAACAACTTCCTACATCTAAATAAGGCAAATCGAGTAAATAAAGCACGAGGTTTTAAGTGTGGCAAGTGCATCAACGCACTTCATTCCGGGAAGTTCAACTAATGGAATTAATTGCAGATAG
The DNA here is from genome assembly GCA_963082785.1 of Philonthus spinipes. Lineage (NCBI taxonomy): Eukaryota > Metazoa > Arthropoda > Insecta > Coleoptera > Staphylinidae > Philonthus > Philonthus spinipes. The sequence goes on from OY720304.1 coordinate 31,497,004, forward strand.
AATTCCATAGTATCGGGTTTTATGAATGGGAATAAATCATCCGCTGGACAGTTGATCGCTTGTAGAACAAGCGTGCATTAAATTCCACGATGTATTTCACGTCGTTTTTTCAATTAATTTATTCATTATTATTTTTTTATAAAATAATGATTGTTTTTTGCAAAATTATATGACTACCGGAATAAACCAGATTGTTTTACAAACACTCGATTTGGAATAATTTATGTGCAATCACCAAAAAATTTCTGGCCTTCACCGTGGACGTCGGTTATTATTATGTTTAGTTTAAACAATGCATGAGTTGTTGATGTAACTACAACCAAAGAGCCAAAGAGGATGAAATACTGTATACTAATTACTCTATGCTACAACTATATTTATAATTTTCACAACGTTTGCATTTTAAGAGTCATTAACATATGAATTAAAAACAATCATTAGTGTGCCTTTAAATAATGGGTGTTTTAATTAAATTATTGCAGCTTTAACTCAAATTAAAGATTTCACACGTTTAAATTACAATCACAATTAGATTCACAGAAGTTCACAGGCGCATTAATAAATTTTGAACGAAAAATATGTTTTATTACCTCTTAAAATATCAATTAATACAATTTATAAATACTAAAACAAACAATTATTTGGTGTTTTTGCATTAAATTTATATACCGCTATATAGCAGTATATAAAATTTAATGTAATTGTCTAAATAAAGATGTTTGTATACATATATTTAATTAAATCTTCTATTTGGTTGTTATTAAAAATAAGGAAAGACTGTCAAAATAGCCAAGGGCCTGTAAGGCCTGTAGTGCTGAACTATTATTATTATTTGGTTGTTATTAATCACTTGAAATTATCTCGTGAACGACGAAAGTGGAAACTAGCCCGAGAAAATAAAAATATTTTAGTGAAACAGTGTTATTTATTTTTCAAATATCTATTTCATGTTTGTTACAAATAATTAATATTTAATAGAACATAATTGGAAATAATTAATTAAAACTATACACGCATAACAACGACTTGGAATTATTGTTGCTAAATTGTTTATTTATTTTTTACTGTACTTATTTTCGCCCAAATTATCTACAATTAGTTGTTTTCTGTTCTTTTACGTAACGTGATTATTTTATTCAAATATAATAATTACATTCTTGTATGGTAATTTGTAAATATACAAAAATATCTTCTAGGAAATGCTTATTGAAAATAACACGTGTTACGTCTAATCTATTTTAAAAGAGCAATTTCATATCCTTGGCTCAATTATCCCGAAAAATATTCACGAAATTAGCACAATTAAAATTTTACAATTTCTATTATAACTAAATGAAAATACAAACAGTTTAATTAATGAGTGTGCGAAAAGTTTACGAATCTTTATAGTGGAAAATTTCGAACGCGAATGCGTTTGTAATTAAAATGTAATTAATTTTGTACGTTTTGTAATGTTTTGGTTTTTAATATATTAATACATTTATTGGTAGAATAAAATTGTTAAATGAAGCTTTAACTAAAAATAAATACAAACAGTTTATATTTTCGGGGATATTCCGTACTGAAAATGTTAAGTTCAACCTGGAATATGCTGCGATATTTGTTTTGTATTTTTTTTTATATATACATAATTTTTTATTAAAAAACGTAATAAAACACCTATATATGACATAAAAATATTATGTATTATATGTATGTATATTGTAAAAGTCTGCCAATTGGCTATCGAACAATGGTCTTTCCGCCTGGATTATATATTTTCGTGTTTGTCAAAATATTCGGGTAAAATGTGATAATTGTTAACAGTTTGATATTTTTTTGTATATTTATTTATATATTTTGTAATTTGTTTTTCTTTAAATTAAATTGTCCTGTAATTGGTTATTTTTAAATTAAACTTGTAAATTAAATTCACTTGGTTTAGTTTTACTTATGTTTATTTTAACTTCAACTAGTTTCGGCCTCATGCCATTATCAAAAATGATGTTATTCTGTTATGAAATACAGTATATATATTATTATTATTGTTTCTCACTTAAACCGTGGCGAAGAATTTTTTGAACTAACAAGTTTTTTTTAAAGGCACCTTGGTTTGTTTCATAATTATTTATAATAATATCAGTTTGTTTTTCATTCTAGAACATTTTTTTTATAATTAAAATTTTATTGATTTAATAAGCCATAAAACTAAACGGAAAACCCGCATAATAAAAAAATATACATTCAAATCCGCTACGAAAATCTAAAACGCAATAAGCAATCCTCGCAGAATAATTGCAAAAATTACGATTGCAAATTTAATTATTAAATATTGGCATAAATTAATAAGTACTAATTTTTATAGCTTTTTTATTTAAAAAAGACTGCAGAATAATTCAAACGAAAAATACATAAATTTGCGGTTATTTCATCGTAAACGTTAAACAATACGAGTAAGAAAAAAAAACGTGATAAAAGGCAACATTTTTCACGAATTACACATTATTATTTTTAGTTTATACATACATTGTTATCACTGTATGTTTAGCGATTTAAGTTAAAGAAACATTGCGAGAAATTAAAATTTACAACTCTCGAGCAGGGTTTCTCAAAATGTTCTCAAAATCATGTTATATTCATATAAGAAAATTATAAATTTTTTATTAACATCAATAAAAAAACAACTGGGAAAAATATTGTCAAAACATGACCCTAAATTCGGTATTTTATGAATTCTTAAAATTGTAAAATTTGTATTGCTAAGACTTATTAGTGTCGTGCAGTGATTTTATTTGGATGCGTTTTGTTATGGCAATTTTTTTAGACAAATATTTCGAGGCAAAACAACTACATCACAACAGTAATGAAATCTTAATAATAAAAGTTTTACAATTTTTCACAATTATATTTTGAGGGGCTTGCCTCAAAATACTTAGCTAATAAAATTGCCAAACATCATGACTCCATAACAAAACGCATTCAAATAAAACCATAATTGCCATAATTTACAATGAATTGAACTAATGTGTAGTATATGATTTTTAGTGTCTTATTGAATATTTTTTTTCTTAAATATTAGAATTTATATAAAAAAATAATAATAGTATTAATAATTGTCCAAGAAAAAAATAAAATAATATTTATTAGGATTTTAAAATAATACATGATATTATTGGAGACATGTTTCAGTTAATTTCTGCTCATTAATTAAAAATTGTAATCAAATTAAAAAAATAATTTAATTATAAAAAAGGTCAAATTACAACATTAAGCAACGAGATCATACGTCCTAATTAAAATGCAATGCAATTAAACAAGGAAAATTTCATTAATTTAAAATTGTAATCAAATTAATAATTAATAAATAATATAATTATAAAAAAGTTCAAATTACAATATTAAGCAACGAGATCATACATCCTAATTAAAATGCAATGCAATTAAACAAGGAAAATTTCTCGCAATGATCAATAAAATTCGATCAATCCCTTTTCCAACTGCAAAAATGTAATTTTATTTAAATTACTGCAAGTGTGTGAATTATCTTTGTTTCATTTTATCCTATTAAAATGATTAAAACTATTTTTTTTTTTTCGAACAAACACTTATTTCCAATTGAAACCACAACACCAAAACATCATCTCCACTTCATTTTATCACAACATTATCGATATCTCGAACAATATTTGATTTATATATAACATCACACCATATCTAATCAGCCGTTATAATCCTTCTGCACACAATACAATTAGAAGAAAACAAGTGCATATTTAATGAACCGAATTTTTGCCCAACCGCAAGAAATTGAATAACACAAATCAATAATACTTACTCTTGCCTAATGATTGACGACAGGTCATTTGGTGCGGAATATTGGGCAATTTTTGCTTTCTATAAGCGGACATTGCGAATGTTTGATAATTCGTCAGCGTTGTAATTATTGGTCGTTTTGTGTTATTGTTAATTGCAAAATATTAATGTTTAAGGTATGAAAAGTGGTGATTATGTTTTCGATTAGAATTGACCTTGCTCAAGAATAAGATAATTGTACTAGTCTGGGTTGCGGATTTTAATTTAATTCTTTTCGCTAATGGAATCTCGGGTATGCTAATAAATATAACATTAAATAATGTTGTATCATCTGTATAAATATCGGTATACACACAAATATCTGAGTTAATAAATTATGATAGAAAAATGGTGATGTGTCCATCATGGCACTTTCCCCGGTGAATACGGTCAAATAAGTTTCTGATAGAAAATTTAATAGGAAAGCAAAATGATTAATAGAAAAAAGTGATTGTTATCTTTTAAAGTTAAACCCGAGTATTTAGAAGAATATTATAATTAAGTGTGTTATTTCTTACCTTACAATAGGTTCAAATCATGCCTCCACACTCTTCTTCATTTTGCAAACTGGAGGCGTTTGCGAATGATAAGTTGAATTTGACGGCACTTTGACGTTTTATTTGTCATTAAAATAATTATTTCAATAATTAAAATCTCTAAGGGAATTTATCAGATAAAATGAAAACCGGAGGTCCTACAATAAAAGTTTTATAACAGAAATTATTTATTTTCCAAGATCTAAAACTTTTATTTGAAACATTTTTCTATCCGAATTAAAAAATGAAAAATTGCTAAGAGTAAAGTTGCACTTAATGAGTTTTGATTCTAACCAAAAGCTTTTCAGATCATTCCACTGTAATATAAAGCTTAGATATAAAGTTTGGGCTTAATCCATTTAGCCGTTTAGGCGCTATCGCGGAAACACACAGACACACAGACACACACACAGACACACACACAGACATTTTTCAAAACTCGATGGAATGGACTCAGGGGACCTCAAAACGTGCATATTTGTTGAAATTGGCGGTTCGAAAATTTTCACGATCACAATACTTTCCCTTGGACAGGGGTCCGGGGAAAGTAAAAAGGTTGTTTTTAATAATTAATAAAATTAAATATCCTAGGTCTTGGGTATTTCATTTTATTAATTATTAAACCTACAAACAGAGGAAGAGGAAGACCAATAGAAAACTGGGAGAACAGCGTAACAAAGGCACTACAAGAAAGAGGAATGAACATAAGAGATGCAGAAAAAATGGATAAGGACAGAAACAACTGGAGGAGAGTCATTAAGAAGTAGACAATGAAGAAAAACCCCGACACCAATTGGTAAAAGGGGACATCGATCGACACATTTTAGATAACTCACGCCAGTTAATGAATGATTAAAAATGGAATGAACTGGTTGGACTGTTCAAATTGTGCAGGAATACCCGCAGGACCAGAGCTAAAAGGGATAAGTAAGAAAGGCACTTACTTAAATACTTGTTCTAAGGCAACGCTGAGCTCTGAAGTACTTAAATATTCTGTAATCCAATTATTATGTACAACCTGACTTCGTGTATTTATACACTAGAGATGGACAAAGTAGATTTTTTCGATCTATTTTGATACTGCATACCGTTTAGTCGAAACTAGTCACAGTGAAATAAATCCTTAAGTGGTATAAAAAAGTTATTCGGGGCTATTCCATATGAGAAACAACAAGTACGTTATTAAATAAATTCACATTCTATGAAAACATATATATTAGACTTAGACTGTGATGATAAAAAATAACGCGAACATTAAACATGACATTTCTCTTACGGAATAGCACCGATTAAGTGTTTTCTTTATCCTAATATTGAAAATGTACCACGAAATAAACGCCTCAAAGAATCAAGAATTATTCTATTAATATCTGTAAGTGTTCTCTATTTGTTGGAAAACATCGATTTATTATTATTATTTTATTTATTTAAAGTCGCTCATTTAGATATACTTTTTTATCAAAGAAAAACCTTCGTTTGCTTATTCAAATTTCCAACGGCGTTGTAAGTTCATTCTACAATTTTCATTCTTCCAATTCGGCATCGACTTTTTATCGACAATAACATGCCATTATACAATTACAGCGGAATCAGAATTATGTCAGTATTTGTCCATTATTCAGTTGTGGGAACTGAATGGAGAGGCAGCTACAAGTATTTTCCAACGCAACGCATACGCGCGCACACACGTCGAGAGCCTGTAATTCTATTCCGATTACGAAACACTAATTGAATGTTTAATTTTCAACAATTTTAATTAATGCACACAAAAAAATACTTCAGTAAAAACTTTTATTATTGGAGTTTACAATTTTATCGAATGTTCTTAAAATATTTCGTGTTCTTAAAATATTACAAATTAAACTTTTTTAAAAAATATTTTGTTGTGGGCTTAAACGTAATAAAATCTTAACAATAAAAAATTTACAATTTTTCACAATTATATTTTGAGGCAATTGGGGGTTTGCCCCAAAAAACTTGACTGACAAAGTAAAAAATAACAAATAGAAACGTAAGTCAGAAGTCACAGATCTAAATGTGAAAATAATTTATTAATTATTTTCAAATCATTTAATCACGTTTAAAAAAAAAACAGCTTAAACGTAGTTTAATTTGTAATATTTTAAAAATATAAAAAATCTCGTCCATTAGATACAATTTTAAATTCCAATAATTTTCAACAAAAATTGTTACTTTTTCAATAGTGAAATATGGTTGAATTTAACCAAGTGTTAAGTGAGTAAGCCATTTAAAATACATCTTTGTGAGTTTGAAGAATTTTAATATGGAAATGATTTAAACCGATGGTGAGTAAATAATAATAAAAATTATTGATCGTAATTGAGTGTAATGTTGATTAAAATACTTTAAAGTACAGAATTATTTATTTTTTTCTTGTGGGGTGTGGAAGATCCATTTACAGACTGAGTGTCGGACCCCTGCTAAGTTTTAACTAGCAAACAGTCTACTAAAAACCCCTTCCACTTTATTGGCTTCTGCTGCTATAGTCATTAGCCGACCGGATTTGAATAAATGCACTGACGTTTATAGAATTGCTTAAATATATATTTTTTTTATTTTTTATAAGTTATAATTTCAGAAAAAAAAAAAATATGGGTTTGTCATTATAAAAAAAAATATTTAATACCAAGACAACTATTGGTCGTTATTCGTGACCCACCCTGTATACAGGGTGATATATAAAAAAAACTATTTAATAATTTAATTGCATGTTTAACATTTATCTGTGATACATTGCTTTTGCATCTACTTTGCTGTGATAACATCTGTGATACATTGTGAAACATATTTTATACATATTTTCTATTATTCTCACTCTTAATTTTGAATTGTAAAATCACTTGGGATAAAGATGTTCAAAGTTTATGTTGAATAATTGACTTATTTGTGTATTATTATTTATGATGATTTATGTAAATGTTTACAGTTTTTGTAGAAAGGAGATTTCCGTAAATAAATGAATTAATTAATGAATTAATATCAAGACAACTATTGGTAGTTTTTTTATATTATTATTTTATATTATATTTTATAATAATAATCATTATATTATATAAATTATTATATAAATATTGTATATATACAGGGTGGGTCACGAATAACGACCATTAAAAGTTTTCGGAAAAAAAAAACTGTGCTATCAACCGGAGGCCTTTCTACCCATAGTCGATTATTTTATTAGGTTTTTTTTAATAATAGTCGAATATCTAAATATTTATAAATTCGGATATTTGAATACAATTAAAAATGAATTCATCAGCTCTAGCAGTAATTTATTGAAGGTTTTTTTCATTACAGCCATAATTTATTACATATTAATCTAGAGAAGAAATTGATATGATATATAAAATATACCAAATAATTCAATTTTGCAATTATAATTTCTTCATACAAAAATAACAACAAAAACTTTATTACACAATCTTAACCCGCAGAAGAAATTCCTGCATCTGCACACGTAGCCCAAGAACGCCTTTTCTCGGTATTTCCACGGAATCGAGACGACGACTCCTTTGGGGAAGTTCAGGTTCTGGTGCGGTTTTACGACCGCACGCAATTTTACACACACCGGGTGCATAAAGCAAAGTTGATATATAAAGCGGCGGACTCGGGAATTGCGCTTCACACAATTTTTGTGCGCGCTAGTGGTAGTAGTAGTAGCAAGTAGCAAGGATTGACCGCGAATTTCGTAAATGCCCGCGGCCAACGAGACTAAACAGTGCGAAATTTAGTGGATTATCGGTTTTATTATAAAAAGGTGAGACTGAGAAAATTGAATGTTTCCAGGGTTTTATAGAAATAATTTTCCTGGAGCAAAAAATAAAAATTTAACTAGACTGGCTTGGAAATACATTGTTTGGTTGATAAGTAAATATTTTCGTGGATGTTTAAAAATAGTTTGATTGGGAAAAAAATCAGTTTCGTTTTGTACAAAAATAATTCGATTGAGAGAAAAATCAGTTTCGTCTTGTATAAATTGATTCCACAAGGAACAGGTTCAACTATTTTTTTATTGCCAATTTAACGCAAGGCAAATATTAATCACCGACTAATGCATTTTTTTATGTGATATTAAATGTTGATTTTAAATTTCGATACTAGTTTATTTAATAAACTAGTATCGAAATTCCCCTTTTAGATCTTATTAATTCATAAATTTTAGCACATTATATATAATTATATTTAGATTAGTTTACCCTACAGTTTAACGACAATAGAAAAGAGTATTCATTCACTTGGTCACAGTTATTTAAATATATTAAAAAAAAATGATTTGAAAATAAAAAAAAATCTCGGATCAAAATTTGTTGCATTATGCAATATTTTATTGATGTGCAACAGCAGGTGTACATTATGTAATTCAATGTCCGGCGTGGGTATTTGCCCGGGAAGTAGTTGTTTTAATGTGCATTTGTTTAACGTACTTACGTAGCGTAAGTCAAAATTGTCACAGAGCTAAATGTGGAAATAATTTATTAATTATTTTCAAATCATTTTTATTTAATAGTATAACGACAAACAATATAAACAATGTTAAATCATAAAAAGTTACATATGATTTGTTTACGAAACAACACAGTTTATTTTTACACACAAAACCAGAATGTTAGCAATTCATTTATCACTTAAATATTTAAACTATCATCAAGGGTAAATGCCGCGTTTTATTGTCATCGATATTTAACGTTATGCTCGTGCATGTTTAATTTCGCGATTACAAAAGTGTATTTTTATATTAATTGATTTAAATTATTTTAGAATTCAATTGCGTGCACAATATAAAGGCTATAGTAGATCAATCGTTGATTATTAAATCTGAGATAATTTTTGTTTGTCCACTTATCATCTAATTATCAATACAAACACGGTTTAATCAGTAAATACTCACGTATTTTCAGAACCACTTTTATTTTATATCGAAATTAATTTACAGTTGATAATGATTCAATTAATGTTCAATATATTAAATAATTCTCTTTTAAGAATAATAAATAATTATAAAGGCAGAAAGACCCCGGGTCGATAGCCATTTGACAATGACAGTTACATGACAAATTGAAATAATTCTATAAATATTGTAAACACACATACTACACATTGTAAAATGTAACGTTATTTCTCAAAAAAGATGTTAAATATATATAAATAATTATAACTAATATTTGCTAAAAATGGTTAAAATCGATAATTTCTCAACACTGTATTTATCTTTATCATATTTTCGTTGATTACTGAGACGCTTAATTTTTGAAAAATCCATGATTACTTTAATAAATGAATAAATAAAATATTTTTGATTTTCAACAGTTTTTGTATTTAATTTCATTACAATTGTAGCTTCTTCAGGTGGAGCATGTTAATATTTATAGAGATTTTATATTATATATATATACATAGTTTTACTGCATGGGAGTAGAGCGTGGTTCTTCTTTCAGCCTGAATAGTGGGAGTTCGAGAGTTCCACTTGTTCATTCAGCAAGAGGCCCATTGAGTGATTTTTATGAATATACAGGTTTTAGAAAATATTTAATTTCCTTCCTTTGCAAACAAATATGGAGAATTTTGAACTCTTTGTTGAATTGGTGGTGCTCTTCTTTCAGGAAAAAAAATAAATGATTTGAAAATAATTATATATATATAACATCTCTATTTCTGCAGACAATTTTATATACAATAAACTAACAATATAATTCTTATAATATGTTATACGTTGTCCTTAGAAAACGGCTATCGACCATCGGTCTTTCTGCCTAAAATTAATTATTTTCACATTTAAATAATTTTTACTTTCTTTCTTTCTTAATATTATCCTCTTTTACCCGTATTGGGTGTCGAGATAAATAATTTTTACTTAATTTATAAAATAACTGTGACCAGGTGAATAAATACTTTTTTCTATTTATATTGGTATAATTTAATATAATTAATGGTTTTAATATTTAGACATTGGTAGTTCATATTGTATTAAATAAATGATACAGAGAATGTAAATTCTCTTGAAAATGGGCTAATAACCCGAAACTAATCGAGATTTTAAAGTTATTCAATCTAATCTGTGTTTTATTGGTTGATTTTTAATAATTTATTCATATTTATTTCATGGTATAATTTAGTTGTTAATAGCGTTTATTATTGTTAATTGTATTTAATTTTCTTTGTATGTAAGAGAATTCTCGTTAAATAAATAAAAATAAATAAACTTAAATAAGTTAAGTAATTAAGTACATACAATGGATACAACTTGAAAACAGTGAGTACAAAAATATTTATAGTCTAATCAATGAATTCCAATTGTTTGCGACAATTTTAAACTACATAATACATTTTCTTTATAGAATAGAAATTGCTGCGTAAAACGTTTCACGTTATCGAAAAATTACAACCGATAAATGCAGTGTTGACAAAATTGTAACCTTTACACCCAAATATCTAAAAATGTCCAGCTATCAAATACGGCTAAAGTATTGTAAACCATAATTATATTCGACGAATTAAGTGACAAATTTCTTATGCGTTGATTAAAGTTTCGGTTTTCTCATATGATGTTTACAATTGAATAAACAATATATATATATTTGTATAGAAAACTAGAATCATTACATTTGGCAATACAAAAAATAAGTATATAAAAGGTAATGAAAGTTTAATTATAAAATACCTGAAATAGTTATAGAACCAATTAATATAATATTTATGTTTGAGTTTCATATCATAAACTTCACAGGAATGATATAATTAACATTCGATTATCGAAAATAATCAATTATATCGTTTTCCATTATTGAAATAACATATTTTGCCTATCACTAGTTGTATCTTTTATTTCATATTTTATTTTCTGATACTTATCTTTTTCCTCTCTTGATTTCTTTATTTTCTATCATTATTTAAATTTCACCAAATCAATATTTTTTATTAAGTTTGCTCTAGAAACAAACAAAAAATGAGGTTTCTGGTCTTTGCTCCCAAATAAACCACCCGAAAATATTCCACATTTACATAAAATTTGCGTGCGGATTCGTACTTTATTGTTTTATGTAAAAGAGAAAATCGTTTTGCAGACGTATCATTTACATCGCTCGCAAAATGTGTCCCTTAAATACTTTTTAAACGAAAACAAACAATCCGAAGTCTCTTTGCTGCTTATATAAATCAACAACAATAAATTTCCTTTAATTAAAAAAAAACCTGCATTAATAAGAATTATTTGTTTTAACTCGAAAGGTCGTTTATTTTAGTAAGGAAAAATGTATCTATTATGTTTTAACAAAAATGTAGACAATTTTTATGCGTATAGTTTTTTCCGGGTATAAAACCAGTAATGAATGTAATAAAACATTCCATAACAAACACATACAGAGAGCTTTTTTTATCAGTATACATTTCCCCTATGTATACCTGCAAAATACGCGACTCAAATGCATTAATATATGTGTGTTTATTTGCCTATAACACGCAAATGAACACATATATGCCAAATAGTCAACTTAACATACACACATTAATTATTCAATGCGGTTAGCTCGCGTTTTTTGCAGGTATATACTTCCCCTAATGTATACTTATAAAAAAATCTCTCTGTATATAAATATACAGAAATCATTTTATATACATTAATTATACATAAGCGTAGTTACAATTTACGATTGTGTGTTATTCTGTCGTGGGCTATCGAACTTCCTTTCTGCCCTGTCTGAATTTATGGTGATGGATTTAAGCATAGTTCTGTGCTAGCTAGCTAAACTTTCTGCCCTGTCTTGAATTTTATAAAACATCTTTAAAATTAAGTGTTCGATCTGCATTTTGATTTCTGGCTGATAAAAATTTATTAATCAGTTCGAAATAAAAACGCAATTTATTTAGTTTCAAAATTCGGCCGTGAATGGAACACGCTTTGCACAATTTTATGGTTAATTAAATATACTAACAAGTCCTGATACGAATTCGGTGGCAACTTCCTTATTGTAATTAATTTCGGCTAAAAAGGGGTACAGGATCGATGCAGAGGTTATTCGCACGAGCAGGTCCGTATTGGACACTTTTTATAAATCAATTGCTTTGCGGTTTTAAAATAAGAGCATTTGTAACGAGAAAATAAAGTTAAAAATTGCTCTTTTCGTCAATTGTATTTTTGATAGTTTACATTACTTTCGAATGTTTATGTTTACAAACTCATTATGAATTAAAAAATATTGTTTTATTTATGAATAATTTACCAAAAGTTGTTATATGAATTATGCAAAAGTTAAATGTCAAAAATTGCTAATATTCACCATTCAAACTGAAGCAAAAAAAAATGTATAAAATCCACCAAGAATCACCAACCATAAAGCTGCGCACATTTACATAATAAACCAATTCTTAAAATGAATCAAATCGAAGTGGTCCAGAAATGATCCTACGATTTTAAACACTCCAGACAAGGTTATTGCAAAGAGTTTTGTTTTTATTTATACATAAACACATCTTGGTCAGAATTACCGCAGCAAACGAAAATAAACATAGTTTAAGTTGTGTGCGTTATTAATTTTCTTTTATTACGCCGGGATTAGTTAATTGCCTGCATGTAACGCCTTGACTTTGCCTGACATTCAACTCGGAATTAAGATACCTATATAAATATTTATGTAAAGTGACACTTGTATTTTTAACACCTTCTTACGCGCGCGCCGATGTTGCGTATAGTTTGCGGACAAATAATTATCAAAGCGGTTTAGGTTTTTATAGACGTGTTTTCACGTGTTTGAATAAGATAATAAATAATAATGGTTTTATTATTATTAGCGCCGGCTTTGTGTTATGTATAATTATTGTTAAATAATTTTTGTTGATTGTTATAAATTGTAAGAAATTATTTTTTTTATACATACAAATATTTTTATTCAGACAATATGACAACAAAAATTTAAAAATTTATTATAACAATATGTACAGACTTATGTTATGTATAATTATTGTTAAGTAATTTTTGTTGATCGTTTTAAATTGTATGAAATTACTTTTTTTTATACATACAAACATTTTTATTCAGACAATATGACAAAAATTTACAAAATTTATTATAACAATATGTACAGACTTGTCATGGGCTATCGACAATAGGTCTTTCTGTCTATTTTTTATAAATTCTTTTAAAATTAATTCTATTGGAAGGAGAGTTTGATTATCAATAAAACAATGCTGCCAACCAAATGCAAAAAAAACAAGAGTAACGTTACTTGAGGTTTGTAAAATTGGGCCTTAAAGGAATAAACTCTAATTACAACAGGTTTATAGCTCGGGTGAGCCCAACGTCCGTTAAGGGTAGGCTTGGCTCCAACAAATATTTACGTAAAATGTCACAAACTTTAATTGTAAAACAATTATTAAATAAAACATTGTTTTATAAATAGAAAAGAGTATTATTCATTCACTTGGTCACAGTTATTTAAATATATTAAATAAAAATGATTTGAAAATAATTAATAAATTATTTTCACATTTAGCTCTGTGACTTTTGACTTACGTTACGTAAGTACGTTAAACAAATGCACACTAAAACATAAACGTACTTACGTAACGTAAGTCAAAAGTCACAGAGCTAAATGTGAAAATAATTTATTAATTATTTTCAAATCATTTCTATTTTTTATTTAAAACATTGTTTGTTTAACAACAACAAAAACATCCTAATTACAATTTTTATGGCTTCCTCTTATTGCCGCTCATTCCGTACTGTATTTTTTTCGTTCAAACAATTATGCAATGCAGTTTTGAATTGCCGTAAAAATTGTTCAAGGTAATTGTGATAAAGGCTTTTCGAATACGTGTGAGAACAAATACCTATTAGAGATTATTAATGACGTGTTTGTAATGTTTTATTGCGCTATTTACTTCGATTTCAGTACGTTTCGGTTTAATCAATTCGCACGCGTTTTATCTCAGGTTAATTAGACAAATAAAAATATTGTATTTCTAATCGTGAATGGCTTTCAAAAAAAAAATGTCAGTCATGAATAGATTGATGAATGAAATTATGTTATGTTTATTTATTTAATTACATCTTAAACCCTACACCCATATGGGTAGAAAGGATCATTGTATATATATATATATATATATATATATATATATATATACAGGGTGTTTCAAATTCGAGTCTCACCATGGGGATCTCGCTTATTGTAAGATGGAGGTAGGTTTAAATTCGGCACTTTATCAAAATTTCACGCTGATTAATATCTGGGATAAGTTTCTTTGTTTTCTTGAAAAATTAAAAAAAACTGAAAATGCGATTTTCTTTTTTTATTTATATATCTTATTACAAGTGCGGTAAATCATGAGAGCCAGTCATTATTTAAATTTTAATAATTTATGAAAGCCATTAAGGGGGGATCCCTACTAAGCAGGCCAAAATTAAGGTGTTTTTTAATAACTTTTTTGGACAGTACGATGGCTGGAATTGGTTTGGGTTTTCTATATATTATAGAGGGATATTTTTATTTTTTATTTTTATCCCAAAAAACTTATTTTTCCGCCGTTGGTACTTCTAAAAAGAACTAGGTGCAAGCGATGCTTTTATCACTTGCAGGACAGCGCGTGCTGCAAGTGCTGAAACAACCGACAGAAAAACTATTCCGAGACCTATACTAAATAATAGCATTGGATTTTTTTTTAAATTCGCTAAATTACAAAAATGGCTCCTCTCGAAAAAAAAGTTAGATTTTTCGCAAAAAAATCGATATTGAAATGCGCATAAAAAATCGAAAAATTGGAGTACCCAAAAATTCCTATGTTACCTTTTAGATAATTTAATTTTCCACAAAAAAACCATCAAAATTAGTCGAAAATTTAAGAATATGTTTAAAAAATGTCGTTTCGAGAAAAACGCGTTTAACGAAAATAAGAAATTATGTTGTAGAATAATATGCAACTTAAATTAAACACCGAATTGAAATGAATAAAATCTTTAAGAATGTGCTCTTTAATAATAATGTACCAATAAAATTGATGGTTTGATTTATAAAATAAGATTCGAGCGATCTTGTTCTAATCTAACGCACATACAGCAAGACAACTTCCATTGCAGATTGCAGAGCACTAAAATCTTAAAATGCATACACTTTAAATGATGTGTTTATTTTATATAAATCCAGTTTTTTTTTTAACGTGGCTTTTAAAATTTGAAAAGCCACGTTAAAAAAACTGGGTTTAGACAAAATAAACACAACATTTAAAGTGTACGCTAAATAAATTACTGAATTTATTAATACCCAAAATAATACATGTCATTCATCGTAAATTAATTGTGATGATTATTATGTAAAAAAAAAGTAATCGTGCACACGTTCGAGTTTTCTTATCGTGGCCAGATAGCGGCCGAATAAAATATCGCAACAATGCCGATTGTTATTGTTTATGATTTGTTCATTTTTCTAGTGAACCACGATGGAGTCGGGCACGGGGAACTTCGAGCCTGCGAAAAAGTACCCCCAATATTTGGCCGCGTTTTCGGGTGAGTTCACTACCTTAACTTACGAAATATTTGTATAATAATAATTTGTTATCCAGAATAGTAGTAGTAAATAACATATTGCGAAATGACTATCGTCTTTCAGCCTTTTTTTTTACTATTTATAATAATAATAATAATGCGTTTATTCAATGTAGAAATGGTACATGAGGTCTACAATAACTTATACATATATATACATATAAAATTATTTTATACTCCGCCAACTGCTAATTGAAACGTCAGAAAAAGAGAAAATAGTGGTATACAAATAGTCATCTATAGAATAACATTCTTTATATTAAATAAAAATGATTTGAAAATAATTAATAAATTATTTCCACATTTAGCTCTGTAACATTTTGACTTACGTTAAACAAATGCACATTAAAACAACTACTTACCGGGCAAATACCCACGCCGGACATTGAATTACATAATGTACACCTGCTGTTGCATATCAATAAAATATTGCATTATCCAACAAATTTTGATCCGAGAAAAATTCCAAGCAAAAACAACAAAAGGAACGTTACATAATATAAGGCCATATTAAATAAAAATGATTTGAAAATAATTAATAAATTATTTCCACATTTAATAATGTTAATACTGTTTTCTATTAATATAAGGCCATCTGCAGACACGTGTTTCGGGATCTATCCCTCGTCAGTACAGCTATGCCTTACATAATTTAAAGAATTTTTCTCGGATCAAGTGTATTTCATATGTTTTTTTTTAATTCTTTTTTATTTGTTAAGTCACTTTTGGAATTTTTAATGGTTGTAGAATTATTTCAAGGTTCCTCCAATTATAACTAACTTATAACTTACGCCCTAGGGTAATTATATTTAGAAATTATGTCTGCGTTACGGGGAATATCAAATTTTGTAAAAAATGTGAGTTGTTAGGGTTATTTGCAAATTTTGTACTTAGACTTAAAATTCGCTGGGATATGAATATGACTTAGGTAGATTCATAAAAATAATTGTTTAAGGAATTGTGAAGTAGATTACTGACATGTCTTAGTAGCCAGTAAGTAGTAGTAAGGATATTGAAAGAAGAATCTACGGCAAGAAAAATATTTTTATTTTAACTAATAAATGATAATTTCAATGATTTTATAATCATTTATTTTTACATTTTATTTAATAAAACATAAAAGTTGATCCCGGCGAATTCACCATTATAATCGGCTCTATTCCTATTTTAGAAGCGAGGAAACGGACATTCAAGATTATTTCATGCGGGAAACGTTAAGTTTAACGTGTGTGTTATTAATTAATTTCGCGTTCTCTGTTACTGGGTTATTCACGCTATACGAAACGAAGTATTATGGCCAAAGTATACAACTTTTTTTTTTAATTTGATTTCAGAGGTGTATAAGGGCTACTTTCTAAAATTATTTTTATGTTATACAGGGTGTCCCAAATGCCATACAAATATCAAAGTTGCATTCTTTGAAATGGAGCACTCATATATTTTTTTTATTGAGGTTGTTAATACCTAAACCTAACGGTTTTTGAAATATATGGAATTTTGTTAAAATCTAACCTAATTTTCAAATTTCAATTATTTGAGAAGTATAACGAGAAGTAAACGATAGTTATTTTGAACGTAGAATATAAAAATATTATAATATACAGGGTGTTTCATTAAAAAAAAACACAACTTGATACTTTTATGGTATGTATAATATGAAAATAATTTTAGAAATATTAATAAGTTGAAAACCAGATTAAAGATTTCATTTTAGAAAGTAGCCCTTATAGGCATTTTTTTTAATGGTGAACTTTGGCCACAATACTCCGTTTCGTATAGCATGAATATATTATACCCCTACACCACCATGATGATAGATGGGGATTTTATTTTATATATATCCCGCGAGTCTGTTCTCAACTGTGAAACGAGCAACATCACATTCTTCGGTCGTATCCGCGTTAAATCTCACTTATAATTCTAAGTTTATTATTTTTGTTATCTAGTTTAATACAATAAGCTAGTTGTTAAATAAATCTTTATTTAATATTACTAGTATTCGTAATTTTGATACCAAATCGCGCAAACCGCGTATTAACAATTATTATAAAATTAGCTTAGACTGTGATGATAAAAAATAACGTACACATTAATCTTAACATTTCTCTTAGAGAATAGCCTGGATTATTAATTAAACACTGTGACATTTTAGTAATGAATTTAAGAGTATAACGTGTTTTTATATTATTAAAAAAATATATAATAGGAGTCTTATAATTTAGAAAAAAAATATGAAAATTAATTATATAGAATTGGTGAATGTGCCGGGCTTCAAAAATTATGTATTTAAAATCTTCAAGAAAATCCTACACCGTATGGTAGAATCTCTTTTATTGAGTAAAAAAACATAAATCTTCAAGAATTTAAATAAAAACACTTAAAAAATGGGTCCAAACTTCAGTTGTTTTTTCGATTTGATATTTCGAGTTATTCCTCATGCATTTGTATGTTTTTGGGGGGTAGTAGAAAGGGAAATACAGTTACGGATGTTGTAGTTGTTGAGCTCCTTCCAGTCAACGCTTGACTGGATACTTACCCACTAGAACACCTCCCACCATACTGGTTTCGACTGCTAAGGTCATTAGCTGGTCTCAAGTTACATTAAATGTCACTTTCTCACATGTATTATAGCGTTTGTTTTGTATATATATATACATATATATATATATATACAGGGAGCTTTTTATCAGTATACATTAGAGGAAGTGTATACCTGCAAAAATGCAAGTCAAAGGCATTGAACCGATTAATGTGTGTATGTTTAGTTGACTATTTGGCATATGTGTGTTCAGTTGTGTGTCATAGGCAACCAAATACACATACATCAATGCGTTCGACTCGCCTATTTTGCAGGTATACATAGGGGAAATGTATACTGATAAAAAAAAAACCTCTCTGTATATATATATATTATCAAAAAACCCTTTATACCCATAACAGTGTAGGATTTTTGTCAGGAATTGCTCTTTAAAATTCTATTGTCACAATACGAACAATGACTGGGTTATAAAAGGACCCTGACACTAGAGCCTTAGGAAACAACACAAACACAGCGAAAAATAAATAAAACATACAATAATTAAATAAAACCAGAAAAAAGTAAAAAATAAATTAAATAAAAATTAATCCTACAAGAAATTATAACCTAAACTTAATATTACAAAAATACCCAAAATCGGCAGTTGTTTCGGAAAGCATACAAAATAGTTTTAAAAGATCTCAAAATGTGGAAATAATGTATTAATTACTTTCAAATCATTTTTATTTAATATATCTCAAAATGAATCTAAATAAATGAAAGAAGATGCAAACGCCATCTTTTGTCTAATTTCATATGGACGATACCACATCGCATTCAGAAGATATTAGAATATTTATTTTGATTATAAAAAATATAGACTTAATGCATTTTCAATTATATTAACTAATTGGAGCCCGTATTTCAATATATATATATTTAATGTCCCTTTCTACCCATATGGGTGTAGGGTGCCCGTATTTCAAACGACTATTAATTATTAAATTTGTAGAAAGCAATATATTAAATTACCTTTCTTTTCCTTTCAGTATGCATGGGATCTGTGGCAACGGGTACAGTCCTAGGATGGACGTCCAACATAGGCGAAGAAATGAAAAACGCCGAATTCAACGACATCCCCATCGACGAATCGCAACAAGGCTGGATCGGTTCCTTTGCCACTCTAGGAGCAATGCTGATGTGCTTCCCGATTGGCTACATCTGCGACAAAATCGGTCGGAAAAACGCCATGCTCTCTCTCATTGTGCCGTTCATGGTCGGCTGGCTGATCATCATCTTCTCCACTAACATCGAAATGATCTACGCGGGACGTTTCATCACGGGAATGGCCGGCGGCGCTTTCTGCATCTCAGCCCCCTTGTACACGAGCGAAATTTCCCAGAAGGAAGTAAGAGGAGCCTTAGGGAGCTATTTTCAATTGCTTCTAACCGTCGGTATACTCTTCGCATATTTAATCGCAACCGTGACAACTCCATTAACCTACACGATAATTTGCTCGGTGATCCCACTGATTTTCGGTGTAGTTTTCTTCCTACAACCAGAAACACCGGTGTATCTCTTGAAAACGGGAAAGGATGTCCAGGCTAGAAACGCGCTTTTACGTTTAAGAGGAAACAAATACGACGTCGACACCGAAATGCGGGAAATCAAAGCGATTTTAGAAGAAGAAAAACGGAACGTAGTGAAATTCTCCGACGCCATCAAAAAACCAGCCGCGAAGAAAGCCACAATGATCGCCTTCGGGCTCATGTTGTTCCAGCAACTCAGCGGCATCAACGCCGTCGTTTTCTACACGGGAGACATCTTCAAATCCTCAGGCGCGGACATCGACCCGAAAGTCGCAACAATTATAGTAGGCGTAATGCAAGTCTCCGCCACGTTCATCTCATCTCTAGTCATCGATAAACTGGGCAGAAAAATCCTGCTTTTGGGCTCCGATCTAATGATGGCGATTTCCGGTTGCATGCTCGGCGTATATTTCTCCTTATCGGAAAGGAAACTCGTCGATAAAGACACTTTGCAAGCCCTGGGCTTCCTCCCCGTGTTATCCCTGTGTATTTTCATGGTGGTCTTCTCCTTGGGTTACGGCCCGATCCCTTGGTTGATCTCCTCCGAAGTCTTCCCGCCCGAAATCAAAACGATAGCCAGTTCAGCTGCTGGAACTTTCAACTGGTTCTTAGCGTTCATCGTGACTAAATTCTATTTGGATTTGAAGACTGCCATTGGCGGCGATGTCACGTTTTATATTTTCAGCGGGATTTCGCTTTTGGGTACGGTTTACGTTTTGACGATGGTGCCAGAAACTAAAGGGAAGACTCTGGATGAGATTCAAAGGGAATTGAGCGGCGAAAAAGTGCAACCGAAAGTAGAGGGAATCGAAAATAAGGGTTATAGTAGTTAAGTTTGTTTTTAATTTAAATATTTATTTATGATTATTTTTTTAATATATTGTTGATTTATGTTAAATGCGTTTTATTAATTTTTATAAAAATCTGTGATTTTTTTTATTACATAGAGTTTTAAGATTAATAATAATCGTATCTCTCGTTGTAAATATTTTTAATAAATAAGTTTTTAAGAAAATATATTTTACTTTTTATTTATATTTTTTTTGTTAATTATTATTTCTCAAAGAACCATTTATTATAAAATTGAAAATAACTTTTTTTTCAATTTAATTCTTTCTTTCTTAATCTTATCCTCTTTTACCCGTATTGGGTGTCGAGTCAATTTAATTCAATTGCACTTAAAAAAATGTACAAATATTTACAAGTTGACATTAGTTGTTTTCTCAATGACGTCTCGATAAGAAGTTATATTTTTTCCCTCTTGATCTTGTCTTCCGCTTAAATTAAAACACTTATTTATTCCTTTAATTGTACATGTGTTTTTATTTTAATATATTCTGTATAAAGTGAACCAGTTGTTTTGAGTTAGTTGCTCTTTCAGTGCTAGAACCGATTAAAGGAGTACCTTCCCTCCTTTAACAGCTTATACAGATGATATTGTCATCTCAATGTCCATTATTATTTATTACATCATCCACAAGTTTTATAACAATTTTCCGTCTTCAAACTTTTAAAGTGTACGAAATAAGTACGGCTACGAAAGAAATGTGTTAATAAAGAAAAATAAAACAAAGTGAAGAAACAATTAAAATTATTATTATTAAATTTTCAATAATTAACACACATCCTTTGAAGTACATACAATATTTGACAAATTATCCTTAACCCTACGCTATTTATAATTATTTAAAGTACATCAGTAAATCAGTCTATCATCATTATCGTAATAATAATAACACCTAAACATTAAACTAAATTATATGGCAAACCTTTGGCATATTCGACTATGATCCAGCTAAATGGAAAGGGAAAAGACTCATTTCCAAGTAATTTCGAACGGATCCTTCAAGCTTATATCCAAATCTTCCACTAATAAGTACTGAAACATAAACAAATCATCATGTTAGTGAATATTTATGGTTGTGGCTGTTTTGGAGCAGACTATTTTTATTTTTGATAAGTAAAATAAAAAAAAATAAATAACCAAAGCGATTCTGTAAAAGAAATGCCATGATTAACATGTACGTTATTAAATAACTTCACATTCTATCACTGGGATCCGGAATCCAGAATTTTGTCTGTGATTCTATGTATATACCGGGTTAGACACCTTTGGTATTGTATAAAACAAAAGTTATTTATGATATTGACATGCATTTTGCACTGTCAGATTGAGGAACTGTAGAAGTTTCAATAGTGCGCAAGCACAATAGCTATGATGGGTGCAAACTTTACTGAGAAAGCATATTGCGTACTTGAATTTCCCAAAACGAACTCAACTCACATGCCGCACCTGCTTATGCCAAACTTTAGGCCCATTAGTAACATTATTTACCTTATGATTTAAATAAAAATGATTTGAAAACAATTATTTAAGTGAATGAATACTCTTTTCTATTTCCATTTACCTTATGTATTGTGTCAAAGTTGAAATGCTGATCGACATTATTAACAGAAACTTGGGTGACTTCCTCGATGCCAAGTATCTTGACTGTACCCAAATTCGGAGGATTTTCAGGACCCCAATGCTCGACTTTCGAGTACAGCTTACCTTTTTCGAGCACAAACGAAACCAGAGAGTACTTCAGCTCTTCAACAGTATCTAAAACGATTTACATGTAAGTTAAAACAATACGATATTCTACGTTATCATGTAGCAAGTTAAATAAAATAAAGATTATTATTATTTATTTATTTAGTCTTATATGTATGTATGTATAATCTAAAATCCCCATCTACCATAATGGTGGTGTAGGGGACGAAGTCGGATTTACAGAACTATATTGTCAATTGTTTTCTCTCATTTAGTCTTATATAACATTGTTATATGTTCCTCTCTACTTCTCAGTGTGAGGTGAAAAGATTATTATACGTAATGGAATATTGGAACTCACTTAAAGAATCTCCGTCATCCCAGTACAACTTCCCAGTTGCTTGCAGGGTTTCATTCGATGCAGCAAGTAGCTGAATCTTCGTCTTCCTGGAAGCGGTGGTCGTCTGCAGCGCCCTCTGTTGCGGAATGACGTTTCCACCTCTGATCAGCAATGGAATTGTGTCTAAAGGAGCTGACATTTTTACGTTTTCTCCCTTGTCCATGACAATCTTTTTGTAAGTGTAGTAGTCGTACCAAACACCTTTCGGAATGTAAGGAGTGACCCAAGTGCGGTCTTCATACAAAACGGGAATGATCATCAAACCGGAACCCCATAAGAATTGATCGTCGACGTGATATGTATCATAATCGTCGATAAATCTGGAATAGTTTGAAATTAAGATGTTGTAAGGAAATACGTTTTGGGGTAGTTACTCGAAAAATAGGGGACGTGCAACTGTATCTCCGTAAACGTGAGCCTCCCAAAATAGCGTGTATAAATATGGAAGCAACGCGTAGCGAATTCCCAGAGATTTTCTTGATGATTTCACGACGTCTGGGCCAAGAGCCACTGGATCTTGAGGCTGCATAATTCAAAATATAAACTTCTCATAATTAAACGCACGTAAAATGTAAACTAAATTAAAACTTCAGTTTTTGAAAGAGCCAATCCAAACTAACGAAATTCTTTGCGGGATCAGTTCGATTCTATTACCAATTTAAATTTGTTAACAATAATTGAATTTCAACCTACAATTCCATCATCCGTGTTGTGATTCCTTGAAAATGTATAAAACGCGCCGAGTTGCATCCATCTGTTACACAAGGTGGCTGTCGTGTTGCCGTTGAATCCGCAAATATCCGCGCCCATTAACGAAACGCCGAAAAGGCTGAAACTCAAAAGCTCTGAAATAAAAAAAAAAAAAAGCAATAAAATAATTGTTGTTTGGAAAGTTTTATGATGGCGCGCTTACGGGGAATAGAATATCTCATATCCTTCCAATCGGAAACGACATCCCCGCTCCAGTGTCCAGCGAATTTCCCAGTTCCCGAAAATGTTGATCTTGTTATAATCATTGGACGTTTACCGCGAATATCAGCTAAAACACTAAAATACGATTTAGTTGTAAGATGTTTGATTTCTAATTATTAACCAACTTGTGTGTGAACAGTGAATCATCCTCGTTTTTTTATTGTTATTTGAAAAAATATTGAATTAAGTGGGAATTATTATTAATACATAAATTAAATTTTAAAAATGAAAATAATTAAATTTTTCCCTCTTTAGCTCGAATAAAAAGCATGCAATAAAATAAACGATTTTGGGAAAATTGTATGAATCGATTAATAAAGCACTCACAAATTTGTAATAATCGACTCGGCCAATCCGTACAAATTATGAACATTATAATGCGACCCAATCGAATGATTCGCAGACATGCAGAGTGTCTTGTAGTTCAAAGTGCCGCCATCTACCCCCGGCACATATGGAGGGTTTTCCAGACTGGATTTCGGACAACCGTCGAAAGACCCAGAGAGAAAATTAGAGGGTTCATTCATGTCGATCCAAGCACCGTCGAATAAAAATGTGTCGTGCATGGATTTCAACATGGAGGTCCAATAAGCCACGGTATTCGGATTCGTGAAATCCGGCCAGACAGTCGTCGCCCTGTTCCATACCTTGAGGACGAAATAAACAAAAATTGCAGATAGTGTGTTTTGTTGTAGCCGTACTCACCTTATCTTTATTCTTTCGTAGCGGAAAATAAATAACACTCGATTACTGTAAGTTTATTTTAGATAAATCGCAAATATTTGTAAAAAAAACATGTTTGAAATTCTATTGAAAGGAATTGTTTATAATTTAAAATAAGCTTTATTTTCTTGCTTCACATTCATATTATTATTACTATTATTAAAAAGATAGCTCATATTTTAATCAATGATTACATTCCATGAAAAATATTAAATGTTAAGGAAACAACAATAAAAAAATGTAAAAAAAATACAAAGAATAAGGTAAAGGATTTTTATCTTATTAGTTATTTATGTGTTATTATTAGGATTGTCATTAAAGTTTATATCTTTGAATACCACTGAACAATTTAGGTTGAGTAATGAAAAAGTGTTGTATAATAAAATAGGTGAACGTGATTTTTTTCTTTAATTTTGTTTTGATTAATCACTTGGCAAAACATCAATAATAAATTTAAAAATGAAGATTTTGAAAAATAATGAAGTAAAACAAAAAGTGATTTATTTTCAAAATCATTTATTAAATTTACTATTCATATATATTTTGTTACTTTAATATATGAATAAATAGAATATTTTTGATTTTCAACAATTTTGTATTTAATTTCACTACAATTGTTTAAAATACAAAACTGTTGAAAATTAAAAATATTGTGTCAGAAACAAGTTTTAATTGTTTAGTATCATGTTGTATCAGTTTTCTTACAACAACAATAATACAACAGTGTTAATTATTCATGAATATACTCTTTACGAAACTCAAAAACATATATCGATAAAAAAAATCTATTTTCCGTTTTATCATCTACACCCAATATACAAAATTGTTTCTCAAAATCTTTTTTTTTAAACCAGATGAAACTCCTGTTAGTGGAAGGTATAAACTAATAATTTATGTAGAATTGAATTATATAATGAACCTCGACACCCAATACGGGTGATGATAAGATTAAGAAAGAAAGAATTATATAATGCCTGGTGGGGTAATTGCCTGAGATTGCCGTAACTTCGTTAAGAAGAAATTATTTCTAATTTAAAATTATATTTTTCTTGTTTCACAAAATTTGTCGAGGAGATCCTTACCTTTCCAACAAACGGCAAACCAGATGAATTCTTCACGAAAATATCGAGTTCCAGTCCCTTGTCGAATGGCGGATACTTTCCGCGCTCTTCGCTGCCGCTAATTCCCGGGTCGATTAGTGGGATGTAGTGCATTCCCTTTTTATGCAACTCTTTCACGAATTGGGGAAGGCCGCGATAATTGACGCGGTCGTAAGTGAAATCATTGCTGTTGTTCATATAATCCAAATCATTCCATTGGGTGTCCTACGTATAAAAAAATGTATTGATTGGTTTATAGAGAATGCAAACTTTACTCACAAAAATATAAGAAAAAATAAACCTAATAATAATAAAAAATAAAACCTAATAATGCTAAAATAAAATCTAATAATGCTAATAAAAAAAAACCTAATAGTGCTAATATGTGGTATAATTAAATATTTGTTGTTAAATAAAACTATTAAAAAGTTTATATCAAGCTATAACTTAAGTTTATTTCATACCTCTAAAACATCTGTTCTGATTTTTTTTTATTTGTAATTTACTCAACATTGGCTAATGCCGGTAAACGACTATCGATTATGAATGAATGAATTTGTAATTTAGTTTAGTTTTAGAACAACTATCACCTCACACTGAGAAGTAGAGAGGAACATATAACGATGTTATATAAGACTAAGTAAATAAATAATAGAATTGGACTTCCGTAAATAATTTTTTAAAAACATTAACAAATAACATGTAAGTTAAACATAAAAAAATAAATTTTCACATACAGAATAGGCCCGGAAAATTATTTTTACTTACAATTGGTATACCAGCTTCAAGATTCCTCTTCAAGACCATCTTCGTATCGTTCAAAGTTTTATAACCAAATCTTTAAATAAAGACAAAAAAATGTAATAGACTTATTACGCCCAACACTCGTAAGGGTACAAGAATTTTTGATAATATATATATATCTTTAAATAAAGTAGATGTAGAATAATTTTAGAATTCTGTTTTGTTATTTTGAGACAAACATTACCTGCATAAATGAAACCCTAAACCCCAATACGGCGGTAAAAATGGACGACCAATGATATCGGTGTATTGTTGGATTACATTGGCTGGAGATGGACCTAACATAATATAAAAATCTAAAATACCACCAATTGTCCTGTAAGTAATGGCAGGTGCCGGCTGGAGAATTACATCTGAAACAAAAACAAAGTTTCATAATTTGAATCAAAATACTTTCCTCTCTCATACTCTACTACTTCAATGTAAAACAAACAAAAAATGAAGTTTCCATCATCACTAGTGATCATTTCCATAATCAGTAGTAATTATTACTAGTAATGCTCTCGACACCCAATACGAGTAAAAGAGGATAAGATTAAGAAAGAAAGAATGATGTAAACTTTGCAATTTTTTTTTTTACATCAGTAGTAGAATATGAGAGAAGAAAATGTTTTGATACAAATTATGAACATTCTCCACAACCATATATATATATAACAATCTTTATTAAGAATTAAGTTTATAATAACGTAACAAATATTGATAATGTATATCAAACAAAAATTAATTAATTAATTGTTAAATAGCTATCGACCATACGTCTTTCTACCTGAGTCTTAGATGAACTGTCTTTATCTTAATATGTGCAAAAACAGGTTGTGATTGCTAATGACATCCTATAAGTCTGTATGAAGTGGTGGTTCAATTGTTATGAAATGATGCAATAAATTTATGGATTGAGAAAGACGGAAATTTGCAATGGGAAAAACAAGTTTTAATTGTTTAGTATCATGTTGTTATACTCAGTTTTCTTACACGGGTTTTGATCAATGACGACCACTTAAAAAACTGTTGTTTTATTTATAAATAGAGTGTCCAGTTTCATCAAGTGAAAGCCTCAATCATCGATTATAAGGAAATTAACATAAAACAATCTTGAACAATTAAAATGATGCAATAAATTTATGGATTGAGAAAGACGGAAATTTGCAATGGGGAAAATGTACATTTGATGTGTATTCATAAACATACCCATAGCGTTGCTGTTTAATAAAAATACTCCATTACATTTTCCCGAAGGCTCGATGTTTAAATAAAATGGATGGCTGCCGTAAAGATTACGCTGAAAATAAAAATTTTCTTTAATAAACCAACAAACTCAGCAAAAGCCGCTCATCAGCTTACATTTTCTGATGGAATGGAATCGTGATTAAACATGGTGAACTTAGTCCATTTCGTTGATAATAAAAACGACGATCTGTGCTCTCCTAAACCGTAAATATTTGAAGTAGGCAAAAGGCTTGAGATCTGAATCATCTGATCGGCGTATATCATTGTTTGTAAATTTTGTGTATCAAATCTAAAAAGTAAGAAATTTATTAATTATTTTCAAATTCTTTTTATTTAATTTATTATTCGTTTGTAATCAACTTATAAGGAAAATTTTGAACTCACATTACAGTATTGTCAGATTTTCTGACTACTTTAAATCCTGATCCAGTAGAATTGTAAATGAAAGAATATTTAAAAGTGGATGGTATTTTATCAACGATTGGCACACTGGGGTATGATGGTTCGAATCTGGTGTGTAGTGGATCTAATATCTAAAAATAAGTACAAAACAAACAACATAATCATTTTAAAATAGTTTCGATTATAAATTAGGATAAGTGTTATAATACAAAATAATTGAGAGTGCTTTGAATTTATTTATTGAAAAAAATGATGTTGGCAAGAAAAGTAACCACACACTATTTTTTTATATTATTCTAAATAAATTGAATTGTTAAATGATACATGTGAGATTTTATCTATTTTTATTCAGTGGTGCCAACAAAATGTGAAATTAAGAGGATAAAAGTTCTCGATCATATAGCAGTATATTACCTTTATATGCAAACGGTCTTCAGTTTCGAATTTCACCACCATCTTAATAAACTCGAGATCATCTGGATACGGACTTCTGTAATTCCTCTTCAGGAAAGCAACTGACCCAAACTCCATGTTGCTTATATTAACAAACTTATATCCCTCGTAATTTGTGGGATAGAAACAATAGGGCACATCCAACGGCACCGTTTTATTCTTCCCATTCTTCCTCCCTCTATTCTTCCTCGGCACCCAACAGCATCCCCTCGCCTCGCACTTCTCCTTCGTAGCGCCATCTTGAGGATAACAATCGAACCTCGCTTCTTCGTGTATGACACATTTCCCGTAATCGGGTTGCGGAGGATCAGGGAGGGAATATGATTTCACCGTCGATGCGGGGATCTGGACAGTTTTCTTCGGGCTCAAATATTGGTGGACCTTCGGAGAGGGTTCGTAGTGGTCTTGCTCTTTGAGGGCGAACGTGTGTTTGGTCAGAGTGCGGTGATTGAGGTGTATAAGGCCGAAGCAGTGGAGTAAATAAATCATGGGTAGTATGAAGAAGACGGCAATCAGCATGAAGAGTATCAGGATGGTCACGAGGCTGGGACGGGTGCAATCGGATAAGCGGACGTTGTTCGGTTGAAACTGGACGTATCTCTTTGGCTGAAAATGTAATAAATTAAAAATAAACTTTATAATAATAAAAATAAACAAAACATTAAAAATCTACCAATAAAACAAATAAAAACACAGATTAGAAAGCATTATAAATTACTATCTAATCCGTCTTTTTATACATGCACAGACAAAAATAGAGACTGTCCTGGGATACATTTCACGGAATCCAGAATTTTGTTCAAAAAATGTCTAATAGGTGGCACTACTCTTTTGTCTGTGATACAGGGTGCATTTTAAATAAAACACCCTATATATTTTTTATACCCCGACACCAATTGGTAAAAGGGGACATCGATTATATATATATCTACATATATATTTTATTTATTTGATTCCTCTTTAAATTATTTTTATAACCATATGACAGTAGTTTTGAAGAAAAAAATATTTTCTAACAATTTTGACAGTTGCAATTGTTTAATATTTCTAAATGATTCTTTGATTTCCATTAAACACCAATAATAATAAAAACAAGTGAAACAAAGCCAAGTGATTTAATTAACATATACTGACCTAATTAAAAGTATTATTTGCGTACAATGTTTACAATTTAAAAATTGTGCAACATCTAGTTGCATCACCAAAATGAAGGTATGTGTTTTGTTCAATGAAAATAATTTAAACAGGTGCGATTTATTTGAGTTTCAGAAAAATTAAATATTTTTTTATGAAGAAGCAATTCATTTACACATACTGCATATAAAATTAATATTTATTAAATTATATTAACAATAGTGACAAAAGTATATTTTTCATTGTTAAATATATGTCAGTTGTTACACCTAGAATCAGAAGCTTTTTGGTACAATAAATTCCTGATATTTAAGGCTTAATATTTATTATACATACCTCGACACCCAATGTGGGTAAAAGAGGATAAGATTAAGAAAGAAGAAAGATTTATTATATATTTTAAGATGATTGTCTTGAAAAAAAAAAAATAGAGGGAATTTATAATTTTTGAATTCTTTTTATTCAATTAAAATTAGTATTCTATTGCGATCATAAAATTAAAACGCTTTAATTATTACTACATTTCCTTTTTTAAAATTGTTGTTGTCGAGGACTTTTATCACTCTGCACAATTATCAAAACTAGCGCATACAAAACACACAGATAACAATTACTTACAGCATTCCTCTTTGGCGAAATTCTATCAGTCAGAGAAGACTCTTTGGTGACGGGGTACTGATCAGCGGGGCCCTCGTTGCAAAAAGCGTCGAACGAAACGGAATCGCTGTGGACCAACCTCCGGGCCCTTCTCGCCCTAAAGGCGATGAGAAGATCCCGGATTTTCGTCATTCTTCTCCCTCACTTCGATTAAAATATGCGAACCGTACACAGCGAACGACTGATTATGCTTTAACGGGCCGGAAGTTAATCCATTCTAAATCATTATCACTAACTGCGGATGATTACGGGAATTGACGGAGTAAACAATTACAAAAACAACTGCAGCTGCTGCGGCTGTCAGTGCGCAGGGCGACAACCTTTGAAATTTGAATTGGAAAGTGGGACGAGCATAGATGTGATACTTATAGATGAGGATAAGGATTATTCGTTTTTTGTGCACTATGTGGACACTAGTACAAAATTGTGACAATACTCATAACGATTACATTTATGTTAGTGCAGAAAGTGCTTATTAAAGTTCATGTAACAAACTAAACGTTTAAAAAAAATCCAATCAAAAACATTTTTCAATTATTTTTTTGTTGACCAATGAACACAACAATTTAGCATATAAGAGGCCAAAAATAACAATAAATATGATTATATGTAAATCTATCTTGAATAGAATAAATTTAAATTTAATACGATTTTTATTACTATATGAAATAAAGAAATTAATGGAAGTGTAAGCATCAATATTAATTAATTATTGTTTAAAATGATAAAAAAATAATTTCTTCTTATTGATTAATGGATATATATTTTAATTAAGTTGACTGTATGAAAAGTATCTTACCTTGATTTCAAGTTCTTAAGAAAATTAGGTTAACTTCTTTCAATTTAATCAATCTTATAAAAATTAGTTTACCTTGCTGTAATGACGTCACAAGTAGAAATGTAATGTCATTTAACAAGTTCTTACGAAAATTAGGTTAGCTAGTTTCAATTGAATTCACAATTATTTTACGTTGGTTGATATAATTAAATGTAAAATAATAATTATAATTTTAGAGTGTAGAAAATGATGTTATAATTTATATATTTTTGTTAAACAATATTTTGTTATATATATCTGAACAGTTATAAAACTTACCTCTATAAGTTGTAACTAACATTCTACTAGTTCGTTATGAAAAATAATAAACAGATCATTGTTTTATACTTTTATTTTGATTATTATTAAACTAATAAAACATAAGTATTAAGTGAAATACTGCCTTAAAAAATGTGTATCAAATAATTTAAAACTTATAAATTACAAACACAATATTTAAAAAACAAAAATCACTTCTGTGATATTTCCTTAATGAGATCATTATAATAAGCAGTAATTGCAATTAAATCCTTGTTAATAAAATTCTGCTCGATTTCAACTGCGTTACCCTCACCGGCTTCTTCCACCAACTGAAATATACAAGAATTATTAATAACAATTTTTATTAATACTGTAAAAAATACACATTTTTTTAAAATCATTTGTTAAAATCAATAATAACACTTCACTTTTTATTTAATACGTTAGATGTACAATATTAGTCATTCATTCTGATTAATACCAAGTTATTAAAAAAAAAAATGATTTACGTTATTTTTCCAAATATATGATTTAGAAATAAAACATACTCACAGTATGCGTATTACTGTTTTTAGGTAAAAACAATGCAATATTCTTTGTGATTTGCCTGGCTGTTTTGAGTAACTCGCTTAAAGGCGCTGGCTTCAACATTTCTTCTAATTCGTAGGTTTTTTGATTGAGGTAAGCCGGTCCTCCCCACGGAGGGCTCAGGAATACTTTGTCTGCTTTTAATTGGCTGGCCAGTTGAAAAAAGTCACCGACTATGAATTCTATACGATCGGCCACACCATAAATCTCCGCGTTGTTGCGTGCTAAATCTATTTTCTTCGGATCGATATCTATAGCTATAACTGTAAAAACAATTTAATTATAAATATGGTAAATACCGCCTTTTGTAAGTCATTCTGGATCAATAAATGGATTTACTACTATCTTTCTTTCTTAATCTTATACTCTTTTACCCATATTGGGTGTCGAGGTTGGATTTACTACTACTACTATATTCAAATAATTATTTTCCTATTAAATTAATAAAATAATTAACCTTTTTCACAAGTAAAAGCAAACTGTATAGTATTTCCTCCAGCACCGCAAAAGGCATCTATTATAACATCGCATTTACAACGCTCTGCTAAATGTTTGGCGACTGTTTCTGGCGTTACAGAATACCAACTTTCTACAAAATTAAGAAAAATACAAATTAGCGAAAATACAGTAATGTAACTATTCTTGTTTTACCTTCATCTAATTTAATACCCATGTCGAACTTGCTAAAAAGCGAAAACCTCCTTTGCCAATATTTCCTGAGTTTGGGGTTTTCTTTGATTTCGACGGGCAGCACCAACTTGCGCTTGCGCTTCTTTTTCCGCGAGGGTACGGTGGAGCCCTCTTCGGAATCCACCGGTTTTTGGACTTCCAGATTGTCGTTGGAGCTCGAGGTCTGCTTGCTTTCCGAATTATCACTCAAGGAATTTTGTAAGACGACCTAAATTTAAGCATGTGTAAATGAAAATTGTGACGATACAGAAAACAATTGAATGTTGTTTTGCACGACTTAAATTATGTGCTCTTTATCCTACTTCATAAATGCCCCAAAGATTCATGATTGTAATTCGCTTGCAGTATTTGTCTCAAAAATTTCATTTAAAACGAAAATTGACGGGCCAAACAAAAAAATTATAATAGAATCGATTTTTATTCATTCGATCACAGTTATTTAAAAGACTCAAATATTTAATCATAACACGTCTTCTTCTTTTCGAATCCTTATACCCTTTCAGATGTCGGATTAATTATAAAACTAAAATGTTTTAATTACCTCTTCGTCTTGTATTTCATTACCATCATCATCGAAAAAGACGTGTTTGTTGCGTTTGGGCTTTTCTTCATTGTGGTGTAGTTTCAAGTGCCTATTTTGTAGCCTGATGTGCTTCATTTTAAAATCGATTTGTCCTTTAAATTTGGGCTTGTCACCACACTGCATTTGTATTCCCATTAAATTGAAGGCAGATTTAATTCGATCAGAATTTGATTCCAACCTAATAATCAAGTATTTAAAAACAAAATTAATAAAAATGAACCCGAAACTCTTAAGGGTTTTTTGATAATATATACATGAATAACAACCATTAAAAGTAAGAGTAACTGTAAGAGTTATATAGACATAAATCCATATGAATGTTGAAGCAATTGAACGGGGAATCCGAAAAAAAAAAAATATAGGGTGTTCCATTTAAAAAAAAAAAGTTGGTAGCCATTTCCTGTACAACCGGAAGTGAAAGAAAGTCAAAATATTTTCCATGAATTGTTCATATTCAACCGTGCAATGTAGAATTTTTTCAAAGTTTTCCGCGCTCAGAAACCCCGAAAACTTTTAATGGCCATTATTCGTGTCCCACCCTGTATATATAAAAAAAATCATTCACTTACATTTTACTACTTGATCGTTTTTTATTATTTTTTAATCCAAATGCGAGCGGCAGTCCCATCGACAACAAAACCTCGTCGTCAATTTCCTCAGTCAACATCTCATCTTCAATTGAAGCAGAGGTATTGTGCGATTCCTGCACCCTCAGCATATTCATCTCGTCCTCATCGACCTCGCACTCCTCGACCACCTTCTCTTGTTCAGAATCCATTCTGCAATTGCTCATCATATGCTCGATGTTTCTCCGTTTAGAAATATCTTCACTGTTATCATCGACACTCGAGGTGTTGCTGTGGAAGCGGTTGAATACTCCGACGGTTTTTTCAAAAACTTCCCCGTGCAACAGCATGAATTTTTTATATTGTTCTAAATACTCGTCTTCGTAGTGCTTCTTCCAGAGGTTGTTCCATTGGGAGTCGTAATCCGGATTGTCTTCACATTCCTCAGAGCTAGTCGAGCTGAGGGAGCTCTGCACCGAGCTAACTGAAGAGAAGCTGTCTGAATTTTTTGAACTGTCACTTAAGTCGATTGAAGAGACAGTCATGCGAGTGACATTCGTCATGGAATCAACAGTACGCACTGAACCGCTCGCGTACGATCCACATCGGCTACTCAATAACCGTTCGCCCTCAGTTTCGCAATCGATACTTACAGGCGATAACGGGTTCCATCCTTCTGAAATATCAGTTTGCAGTTTATCGAACGAATCACTCCCCGATAGAGCTTTGAGTAAAGTGCGGTTTCTATAATTCTCATTGCACTTATCATTCAAAACCTTATTTTCATCGATTATACTCAAATTCGACTCTGCTTTCTCGACGTCCTTTCTATCGAAAGAAAATTTACTTTTCTGGTATTCCTTTTCCCTGGGCTCCGAATTTATCTCGGGCTCGCGTGCGAGGTATTCAGGGTTGATGTAGTCGCTGTATTTCGTGATCCACGAATCCCAGATTAAACGCTCCCCGTGGTTCGTCCAGAACTTATGCCAGGCGGAGTCTGTGTCGGTGGTTTTAATGTGCTCCGTCAAGTCGGCGCCGCTGTCGCTCGAATGCAAGCTCTTCGGGAGAAAGTGGCGGGCCGAGTGGGAATCCCTCAGACTGTCGTGTTCGTCTGTCGAAATGTTGTCTGTGTGCGACGCACTGCAGTAGCAGCTCACAACCTCCACATCTTGCTGTACGAGAAAATTAAGGATGGTTATTGCTAAATAATTTATTATCAGTATCATTATTTATATACAGAATTTTTTATATTTGTTTATTTCTTAAAGGAATCTCCTTTTTTACATACAAACAATAAAGTAATCTAACATGCAGAAATTGCAAAATATAGGAAAAGTGCTAAATAAATTAACTTTATTATTTTTATACAGTGCACATAGTGAACAATAGATGGCGCTTTGCGCGATATTCAAATAAACTAATGAAGAAAAAAACACCCTTTTTTTCCCACTCACACATCGATATCGGTTTATCTCTAACCATATAACCTAGTAACTTTTGTATATTTGTAATTTCAAATTTGCAGGACAAATCATTCATACAACAACCAGCCCAATCATGGAATCGAACGAGCTTACTAGCACGCCACCGAGGCGGACAAAACAACACCTTCGTTAAATAATATGTAGAATTAATTAACAGTCTATTGTTCATTATGCATACTATAAAGAGAATTTATTTAGAACTTTTGCTATTGTTTTCTTTTTCATTTGTTTATTTAAATATCGTGCAAAGCGCCATCTATTGTTCATTATGCACACTGTATAATAATAATAAAGAGAATTTATTTAGAACTTTTGCTATATTATGCTATTTCCGCGGACTAGCATGTGGAATTAATTAATAAAAATTAGAATTTCAATACGTACGTCCGGTTTGAAACCATTTATGTGATGCTCGTGGAGTTCATATGAGAGATCGTCGTCATCTTTACACGGTTCAGATTCTGACGCACTGAACTCTTCACTGGCGTTGCAAAACTGTTTGCCTTTGTCTTCTTTGCTTCTATAACAATTTTTATATGCATTAAAAAAAAAAACACCTCAATATTACAACCCATATTTCTTCTCTGCATATTCAGAGATATAAAGAAAAAATAGGAAATATCACATTTAAAAAAATTAATATACCGGGTAAATTTTTTTCAGTGTTCTTTATGGGGATCATCAGTAAAATGTTGATGGTTGTCAGTTATACCTCATTTTTAGGTTATCCATGAAAGTTGTATCAAAACAAAAGCATTATTTATTGTTTTGTATATAATTTTTATATTTAATGTGTATAAATAAAACTAAAAAGAATTTTCTGTGCAGATTAGTTTATTTTAACAACATATAATACAAGTATAAAAATCCTACCATAAATCATTTGTTCATATAAATATAATTTAAATTACAACTCGAAACTAGAAATGTTAAAATTTAAAAGATCATTCCTCGCTTGGAAATAACCGGTATCAGTAAGATCGTATGGATCGGGCACAAAGGGAGGCTGCATGGACAACAAATTATCCCAATCGATAGTTTTGAAAATCGGCATCTCCATTAATTCCACATGAGTGGGCCGTTTTTCAGGATCGGGCGTCAGTAGAGCTTCAATTGCATTCACAGTATCATCGGAAAGAGCCTCGTCATCAGTCGGCCATTCGATGTTCCTCTTTAATATATTTTTGAAGACTTCTTGAGGGGTTACATCGTTGAAGGGGGTAATTCCCGTTACAAATTCATAGAAGCAAACACCCAGAGCCCACCAATCGACAGCATAATTATGGCCACAGCGTAGTAATAATTCCGGAGCTAAATAATCAGGAGTGCCGAGTATTCGTTGATCTGAGCTCCATTGCCCACGTCTGACGGATTTTGGTGTTCTGTAAGGAGTCCTGGGTGTCATCGGAGTTGTGTTTAAATGAATGGGACTTACAATGCTGTCTTTTTCTGGGCTTGCGATTTCTTCGACATCGACAGATTTTACGCTTCTTTCAGAAGGTAAATCGAAGCAAATGTTTTTAGTTTTATACTTAGCAGTCGGTTTATGGGAAGAAATCGGTGTGCTAAATGTGACTCCTTTAGGGGGGCTTGCACTATCGACTCGCAGAATTTCCATTTCTCCTGTTAATCCGGTCCTTACGTAAGCTTTGCTTAATTTATCCGGGGAAGGCGAACGGTACTTTCTTTTTCTTTCTACACTCTCGTAAACTATGCAACAGCGCCCCTTCATTTTCCTCCGTCTTATAGGGGATGTTGGGACGTTCGAATCCTCAGTCTGATCCCTCATGCTTCCACAATCGCAATGCGAACACGAGAAATATTGAGAACTAGTCTCTTTGATCATTGCAGAAGCATCAGTGGAATGAAAAGGGACAATACCCGATAAAGCACTCACATTACCCGCAGCCACCGACATATCCATTTTAGCTGTATGTAAAACCGAATTATCTGTACTGTCCTCTTTTAAAACAGAAGACTCTTCGAACTTGTTTGTGCTTTCCGAGATCGAAACGCTTTCCGTGTTGTGGCTCCCGATATTCGAATAGTATTTCGAGTTCCCCGACCCAAAACTCAAATGCGAGGTCAAACTCAACAACTGACCCGGCGTGCGTGCACACAAATTATCAAAATCAGAAATCTCTAAATCCCTATGTATATGCACTTTCGATAATCCGAAATCCGTTAGCTTAACATGCCCATCCTTACTCAACAACATGTTATCCGGCTTAATATCCCTGTGGATAATACTGTGGCTGTGCAGGTACTTCAAAGCCAGACACACCTCGGCGACGTAAAAGGCAGCCATGCTCTCGTCGAAAAACCCGTACACGCTCAGCAAACTCTTCAAATCCCCCCCGACCATGTACTCCATCACCAAGTAAATCGACGAGGCCGTCTGCAGCGAGTAATACAGCTGCACGCAAAACGGACTCTTCGTCAACGCCAACGCATTCCTCTCGTTCACCACTTGAAAAACCATGTTCTTGTTCACCATCTCGGTCTTCTTCATCACTTTTATCGCGTACATGACGTCCACGTTCGATTTTTTACAGCCCAGGAAGACTTTACCGAAAGCACCCCGGCTGATCGGTTTTATTATGCAGAAATCGTGGATGTCCGGCACTTTCGACGTGCTGTCGCTCATCTTCACAATGTTCTCTTTGTTCTCACTCATTTTCATGCTGTTATCATCTCACTTTCCTTCAAGAAAGACGATTTTTATGCGGATTGATACATTCAACATTTCAAAACCGGCATGTTTACAACGGCCATATGTGACAGGTGCGAAGGTGTTGCCAACATTGCGATAATGAAACTTAACCTCATTTCTTATTATTACACATTATTGCAGGTATTAAAATTATGTACAATTCATGAAATTAAATTTGAAACAAAAAAAGTTAATTAAACGCATAAACAAATACATAATACAATTAAAACAAGCATCTCCGTAATTCATTTATAAATGTTTTCGTTTCATTTTTGTTCTTTTAATTAAATCAAATGTCTTTTCTTAAACACAATCCTCACGTACATTCAACTGCAATTAACGATTACGACCCAATCGACACTCCTTCATCCCTTAATTGATTGATTAGCGTTGAACAACTCACCTCACGAAAACCCTGCTGCACAAGCAGTAAACCTCTTTGGTCCAGTCGGATCTAATCAGGAACAACTCGGCCAGCGGTTCCCACTGAAGATCGCACATATTATTAGCTTTCGCATTGATATCGGGCCCGATTTTCGCACATTAAACGTTTTGTTTTTGACATTTATGAGGGTTTCCCACCGATTGACAGATGAAACGCTTTGTTATGGGTCCGTTTTGTTGGTTGGCCTGAGAAAATGTTTGATTTTTCCATTGTAAAATCTAAATATTATAATTTTTTAACAGCAAACCAATTATATTAAATTAATACATTTCATTATATTTCTTACCCTTCAGCTTTTAAATGATTTTTGTTTATAAAAAAAATAATTTTTCCATTATGTTGCAATCTTCAAACCCAATCAATTTTTTAGAAACTTTTTTCTTACTATGTTGCAACCTTAATTGAGTAAACATAAAAAAAGTAATTACAGATGATTTAATTGTGATTAAAATTCAAGATTAATTAAATCGATTAATTGTTTAAAAATGAATAAATATAAAATGTTTATATTAATCAAATATATATCTATGATTATTTAACATAACCTCATTTACAGCTTTTTTTAAACAATACATCAAATTTTTTGAAAATTAATACTTATCATTTGTACAACGAGTAATGACTATTTTAATTTAATGATAAATACTTTTCACCCTTTTTAAAAAAAACCTATTAACTTGTCTCAATTAGTGATTTTTTTGTTTTCGCGTTGCAATCTTAATTGGGTAAAGTCTATTGCTAATCTAGTTAGATGTCTATTATTATTAAACATAACCTCAATTAATTGTCAAAGTGAAGTATAAATAAAAACGTTAGAATATAAAACGTTTTCTTATAAAAACTAACACAAAAGCAGCCTACAATAATGTGACAGTAATATTCATAATATTGTAATTATTGTGTGTGAAAATATTGGTAAACAAAATATTTTTAATTCGAAGTGTAGCGTTGAAAATTAAAAATGAATATTCTTCCGAAGAAAAGGTAACAAATTTCACACTGTAGCTTTATTTTCAGATTAATGTAATTTAAAATATTTCAGATGGCACGTCCGCACGAAGGACAATATCGCCAGGGTGAGACGGGATGAAGCCAAAGCGGCGGAAGAAGAAAAGGAGAGGCAAGAACGGATAAAACTGGCGGTAAGCATTCAATGAAATGATTAAACACAGTAAACACAACTTGAAAATATAATTAAAAAAAATTAATTAATTGATATGTTAAGAAAATTAACATTTTTTTTTAGGAAAGGGAGGCACGAACGAATTTCCTACGTGAAAAAGCTCGAACAAGAGTATCAACCACAAACACGGAAGCGGGAGACAATTTCTTACCCTTAAATTCGGAATCACCAACAGTTTTCACAAATATCCCGTCGGCACACGTGAATTTATTTCAAGACCTCGAAGACGGAACGGCCGAATTGAAAAAGGCCAACAAAGAGCACTTAAAGGAGAAGAAAGAGGAGCAGGAAAAATATGAGAAACAAATCGGATATTTGACTTATTTAGGCCAAGACACAAACGAGGCTTTAGGTAAAAGGAATTGGTACGACGTCGCTCCGAAGCGAGGTTATGATGCAAACGACGATGGGGAGGTGAATATGAAGAGTAAGACGATGTACGATCCGTTGGTTGCGATTAAAAAATATACTGATAGAAAAAAGGATGATAAAATAGATGAAAAAGAGAAAACATTAATTGCAAGTAAAAGTGGGAATGAGGAAATTGTCAGTAGGAAACGAAAGAAAAGTGAATCGCCTGAAAACAATAAAAAGCGAAAGAAACATAAAAAGAAGCATAAGCGGAAATCGAAAAAGAAAAAACACAGGAGAAGTAATAGTGATGATTCTGAGACTGATGCTTCTTTGAGTGAAGACGATGAGGGAAAACGTAGGAAATTGGAGCAGTTGCGTTTGGAAAGGCTGAGGAGGGAGAGGGAGGAAAGAAGAAAGTCTGAATTACTATTGGCGAAAATGCGTGGAGACATTGTAGAAAAACCTGCTGAGGTATCAGTGCAGAGAAAATATAATTCACAGTTTAATCCCGAGCTGGCTAAACAGAATTATTCACCACCCAGAAGGAAGAGATGAAAATGTTTGATGAAGTATAAATATAGTTGAGTTTATTTATAAAAATATTTATTACTAGCATTATTATCCCCACTCGACACTCTTAAGGGTATAAAGGACTTTTTGATAATATACAGGGTGATTCAGTTTGGTGTTCCACCCCCTACAATTTCTTTTATTTTGACAGTAAACTATAATAATACATTTATATACGTAAACGGCAGGAAATTCTCTATTTAATGGTGTCACCAAATTGATAATACGATGATAACTGTCAAGGTAGTGATAGTCAACTTTTTTTTTTTCAAATGACACCATATCCATTTTTTGTTCAATTTGGATAGACCCGAATATTCATCAAAATGCCTAACTAAAGAAAAAATGTATGAAATATTTTTTTTCATCATTTAAACCGTAATAATTGGGAGATATCGCAAGTGCCATCTATTGCCTATGAGGATCGAAAAACCGAAATGACCATCACCAGTTATCCATACATTAGATGAATGCTGGTTGAACATTTTATTAAATTTGCATTAAAAAATGAACAAGCAGCATATTATTGTATAGTCGTCAATTTTTTAATTTGGGTTACTAAATTTAAATTAAATTATAGGTTTTGTTGTTTAAAAGTAAATGTATGACAGACTGTTTTACCCAAGTGGCATCGGACCTCCATTTTGTTTGTAAAAAACTCCAAAAAAATATATAATTTTTTTTATAAAACAAACCTCATATTTAAAGAGTACAAAAATATAATATATTGTCACATCACTTATATATATATAAAATTTAAAATAAAAATAACATTTTAGTTTTGGTTCATTTAACGTAGACTCATCACAGTTCTTAGAAATTATAATTGTTTTTAAAAAATTTCCTAACTTTCAGTGTTGAATTAAAAAAAGTGAAACTAATTTGATAAATCAACCAACAAAAATTCAGTTTTATTCCTTGCACAATGAATTTTTATTTGTCGTCAATTTAAACACTTCACATAAACTCGAAAACCTCATATAGTGCTTATTTAATATGAGACGTGAACTTGCTTGAAGACAAATTTATGACGATTGAAGGGTCAAGCAAGTTGGAAATATCACATTTACATTTATTTACACGTATTAAAAGGGGTTTTGTAAAAACCAAATTAATACTGCATATAATTTAGGAAAGATTAGCCTATAAAGAGTGATTGAAAAAATCATATTAGAGCAGGCGAAATTCTAAATTCTCAGGATAATAACAACATTTTCTTAATGTTGTAAAAGTAGTCAAAACATTTCTGAATCTGTATCTATCAATAGCAAATATATCAATCGAAGCCTAATATGATTTTTTTTTAATCCCTCGATTAATCCTCCAATTTTTAGTTGTTAATAATATGGAATATTTTTTTTTTTTTGAGAATTAATTTTAAAATGGATACTCATATTTACAATTATTGTTAAAGTCTTGAACGTTAGGAATTTTTTTAAATTACACAAGTTTCACAAACTTTACATGTCTATAATAAAGTTAGTGAAACTCAAAAACGTGCGTTTTTTCTTATAGCAAATTAATTATACCTTTTCAATCAACGCTATTAGTAAACATACATTAAAAATTAAAACAAAAACACGACCTATTTTAACATATTTTCATTAAATTCACAGCCCGTGTAAGCCCCGTTTTGTACGCAATGTAGGATCACCGCCCTCCAATGCACATCGTTGATTAAAAGAAACGGGTTGCCGATTATTACGCAGAGAGCTTGAGCTCTGGTCAGAGCGACATTCATTCGTTTCGGGTTCGAAACGAAACCCAAGCTATGGGTCAAATCGTTTCGGATCAAGTCTTTGTTCGAACGAACTGTCGATAATATAATCACGTTGTATTCACTGCCTTGGAATTCCTCCACTGTTCCCACTTTCGGGACTTCGAACTCTGCTTCTTGACAGATTTCACGAATGTGTTTAACCTACAAAAAAAAAAAGGGCAAATATTAATTATATCGAGGGTATAAGAAAAATCGACGACGGAGTTGGCGTTGGAAGTCTCGAGTCATGTCTGTGCTAAGATCACACACGTGAAATGCTGGTTGCGTTTAAACATGACAATCAGTACTTTACACATGCGTGTGTGATTTTAGTTCAGATATGACTTTAGATTTCCAATGCCAACTTTGTCGTCGTTTTTTGTTAAACGCTCGATACAATTCAATGAAAATAATACTATTATTTTTACCACTTTTTATTAACTTGTTACTTTGTCATATTAAAATAATAATGATTATGAGGAAAATTAACAAAAAAGGATATATCTTGAAAACTATTAGGTTTAGGTGTAGAATACCTTTATAATTTCTGAAAGACAATAAAATTTCTTATATGATAGGCTTATTAGATATAGGGTGTGCCATTTAAAATAAGCACGAAATTCCACCTTGAATGTGTTTCTGGAATTACGTTGAATTATCAAAACATCTTAAGATTTTAAATTCTTGTAAATAGCCTAAAATATGCACCCAGTAGTCTAATATACTGATACAAAATTTCATTTGTTTTCATTCACCCATTTGAAAGTTATGATTTTTTTTCAAAACGTCAATTTTTCCAAAAATATTTAAATATTTCAGAAAATATTAGGTTTAGGTATATGAATATGATATGAAAGTTAACTTTATTTTTGATTTAGAATTTGAAAAAAATATAAAATATGGCGTATTCCATTAGAAAAAATATAACTATGTTACGCCATGCTTTTGCGGGACACCCTGTATATATATAATTAATAAAAAGTGGTAAAAAACATAGTAATTATTTTCACTCAATTGGATATGGATTACCACGTAGTAAC
The DNA here is from genome assembly GCA_963082785.1 of Philonthus spinipes. NCBI lineage: Eukaryota > Metazoa > Arthropoda > Insecta > Coleoptera > Staphylinidae > Philonthus > Philonthus spinipes. The sequence continues at coordinate 31,540,493 of OY720304.1, forward strand.
AGTCGAAACCATCGTGATATTAATTATTCATTATAATCCACAATTTTTTTTAGTACTTTTTTCTGATGATGTAATTCACTTTCAAGATTGGCTTGCGATTTGAACTTACCTTTACACATATTGTAAATAATCACAATTACCTGTTTAATATAAGGTGAAATTATTCCAATATCTGTCGACTTCAAGCCTAACCGGTAGAGTTCGTTTAAGTAGTAAAACACCTGGCTGGCTTCGTCCGGATTGAACCAAGAGGGAGAGTCTTCGTGCTGATAGTTCTGGCTGTTCAAACCGTGAAACACTAGCGCACTACTGTGTGGAAGGATTTCTTTTACTTTATCCAACATTTTATATTCCGGTGAAGATTCGTCCAACTTGAAAAGAATTATTGTTAATTTGGAATTGTTTAAAATTTACAAAGATTTCAAGCAGAAACTTTTTCGTATTGCAAAAAAAAAAAAAAAATTTATTATGATAAAGGAATGAATTATTGTTTTATATATTTTATAACACCTCACACTGAGAAGTAGAGAGGAACATATAACGATATTATATAAGATTAAATAAATAAATATATATTATAAACCATAATTTTTTTTAGTACTTTCTTCTAGTAACACATTTCACTTTCTGCTCACGTTTGGCTTGTGATTTGTACATATTGTAAATAATTTTAATTACCTGTTTAACAAAAGAAATTATACCAATGATAAACATTCAGGAATTTATTTACTACTGTTTATGACAAACTTATGAAATTCTTCTGATTACTTGAATATATTTGAAAATACATTATATAAGGCAGGCTATTTTCATTTAAATAAAATATTCACTTATTATTTTCAAACAAAACTAAACAGCAATGCTGGAAATGTAATTAACTTCAGACATATTAATTTTACTTACCGTTGATTTCAATTCAGAATGATAAAACATAACATTAGGCATGTGTATAATTCCAGGGAGTGACCTATAATTATACACCAGACAAGTCACCAATCTCGGATCGTAACCATTTGTTTTCGGGAAGCCCTCAGCGTCTCTGGTGTAAGGGAAGCGATTTAACAGCCTTTCCAAAAATGATTCGCTTAATCCAAATTGTGACGCGTGTTTTGAAAAAATTACCGGCCCAAGTTGCATTGGATCACCTAATGCAAATAATCAATTAAATTTTAATAATTGCCACTAATCCACGAATAACCAAGTGTGTTAATTAAAATACATCCTAATTATTACATAAAAATCTTTCACTGCAGGAAAAGTGAGAATTTAATTCAAGAAAAAAAAAAAAATACAATTAAAATTTGTTTTATTATAGAAAATTTTTATGAATAAAATAGAAAAGCATAACAAAAAATAAGTTTTAAAATATATTTTTTTACCCTCCATTACTACAGTTGCAAACCAGCCTATTAAAAATTATTACAATTGGAACCATATACAGAGAGCTTTTTTACCAGTATACATTTCCCCTATGTGTACTTGCAAAATACGCGAGTCAAATGCATTGATGTATGTATGTTTGGTTGCCTATAACACGCAACTGAAAACACATGCCAAATAGTCAACTAAACATACACACATTAATCGGTTCAATGTGTTTGACTCGCGTTTTTTGCAGGTATACACTTCCCCTAATGTATACTGATAAAAAAACCTCTCTGTATATTTTGTGTAAGTTTATAACCTTAAAAATACAAACAATTTAAATTAAAAATATGTTTTGTACACAAAAACCAATGTTAATAAACATAATATTTCAACTCGTGGAAAGTACAAGTCAAATTTTGCTATAATAGTGCTAATTAAAAATAGTCTACAAATGTAAACCGCGCGACTAGACTAAACTGATCTGAAAAATGTGCGCAACTAATAGAGGGTTAAACATTTTTCTAAAATAAATAACTGAGTATCTGTTTAAAAAGTATGGTAAACAAATTTAATTTTGCTCCTTATATCTTACCTGCTAAAATAGCTTGACCTTCTTTACCATCCAAAAATGTTAGCGAAGTCAGAATTTCCGGCTCCGTGCATTGCCCAGCTTCATCAACGATTACATGAGTGAAATGCCCTTTCGGGAACCCCATACAGTGCAGAGTCCCTATAGAACCACACGTCCCCACAGTCACCAAATGTCTACCCAAAGTCTTAATCGAAGAACCCAATTTCAATCCGTTTTCACAAACAACCTCCTCATCTCCGGTTCCGGGTCTCGATAAATTCGCCGTGCAACTGAAAGGCAGCAGTTTCGCGGGGATTAAATCATCAGCGGCGTATTTGTAAGAGACGAATCGAACCATTTCCCCCGGTTTCATGTTTGCGTTGTCGATTAATCGCAGGGCTATTATATCGGCGGCGCTGTTTGAAGGGGTGGCTACTAATATTCGGGCGCCGGGGATCATTTTTAAAATTTGCACGATGCTTTCTACAACGGTTACCGTTTTTCCAGTTCCCGGTGGGCCGAAAATTATGTAAGGTAAAGGTCGAGCGACTCCGAGAAGGATATTACGCACGGCTTCTTTTTGGTAGTAATTCAATTTTAGATCGTGCCACATTATTTTCAGTTTTTGAACTTGATTTCCATTTTGTTTTGATGGATCTGAATTCGATTCATCGAATCCATTTGTAGAATTTTCCAATTTTGAAACATCATTTGTATATAATTTATCACATTTAACTGAATCGTTCATGTTTTCTTTATTTTCATTAATTACAGATTCTTCTTCATCGCCCGTTTTTTCTCCATCAAATTTATTACCCCCACTTCTCGTAACAAAATTCCTCATTGCTTCGAGTATTTCCTTATTAGTTTTTTTCCTTACAGGTGATACGATTTCATCAATAATTTTTTCCTTATTATTATCTTTATATTCATCACTAATAAAGCTACATTGGGGTTGTTTTTCAACAACTCTCGAAGGAAACAAAAATTCCTGTCCTAAATTTTGAACGGCCAAACTCAATGCATGATGTAATTTCCTTACCAACATCCGCGATTGCACAACGTGCACAGAATAACACTCTCCGTTGTAAGACTCGTGCATTATCGGAGCGAATTTTAAGTAAATATACTTTCCAGTAACTTTATGCACGAAACCTTCGTATTTCTTAGGGCAATTTTCATCCACACTCGTAGCGACTATTTTATCCCCTATTATAATAGACGGTCTCATTTCAGCTAAATTTTCAACCTCAAGCATCAAATATTCGTTGTTCCGAATAAAACAAGCGAAATCCATATCGTATTTCCTCATAGCAATCACCGTTTCGATTTCATTCATGTGCAGTAAAGCATGAAAACGTTCTTCGTAATTCCCGAAATTAACATCCCCCTTAACACAATCGAGTCGTTCACAAATGGTTCTATAAATCTTCCCTCTATCCTCCCGACTTTCCTCATATTGCAAAAATATCTCCCATAACGAATCAGGAACTTTAAATTCCTTCAACTGTTTTATTCTAAACTTAATCGGCACACCAGCGCGCCTTCCTGGAATTACTTCACCCCCCTCTTTCCTCCTAACATCCCTCATCGAAGCAACATTGCTATCCCTATTGTAATAATTATTATATTTCCTATTGTAATTATTTACCCGGGATTTTAAATTAATACGCACAGGCCGACCTACTTTAAACTTCTCAAACGCAAAAATCACCGTCTCCACAGTTTCCCCCATTGATTTCGCATTGATCACAAACTTGAACATCTCCGTAAACCCGACTTTAATCTCAAGCTGTCTACTTAAATCCGGCTGCACTAATTTCACTTGCGAATTCCGCGAATCGAATTTCACATCGTTCAAAACGACTGGCTCATCCGTATCATTCGAGATTTGAATATTAAAAAAAACATTGTCTTTAAAACCGGTCGATTCCACATAAATGTTATCAGTGATTTTAATCCCTTCAACATCGTTTTCGTAATTTACTAAAGTCGGTAATTCGAAATCAAACAAATCAGATCGTTTTGCGGAATTTTGTAAAATCACCTTAATCGCTCTCCAATTGTAAACGCCCTGATTGCTTTCGATTACCTCGGCCACGACAGAATCTCCTCTTTTCGGAAAATACCCCTCGAATAACGACTCGCGATCGAAATAAACATCCTTGTTGATGTGACCTGTGTATGTAATCTGGTTGTACGATTGTATCAATCCTTTAATCATTTTCGTGCGTAACGGATAAATTTTCGTTATTTCCAAAGTATCTCCGCAGTAATTCAAAACCTGCTCATCCAACACTGATTTAACATCCATTTGCACCCAATCTCCGACGTTCGGAATAAACACAGATGAAACCGTGTTTAAATTCACTTTAAAATCACCCGGGCTTACGTGCAATATCCTTCCGTCTCGCTTCACTACCTCTCCCACTTTCGTCGAGTGGAACCACTTCTTCTCCGCGCTTATTTCGTAATCATCCCAACCATCGATGATTTTCTCAACGTTCGTTATTTTCTTTGCGGTACCGTCACGGTATAACGTGTATGAAACTTTTCCGCCCACCTCCAGCTCTTCTTCGGAAGTGTATTTATGAACATCATCAATTGTGTACACGTTCCCGTTTTTTAGTGTAATTACCCCTGTTTTCTTGATCGAGGTTTTATCATCGATTTCCTTTTCGGATTCTTTGGGATCTTCTTCGGGCTCAGTCGGTTTCAGTGTTTGAAAGGCTTCTTCCAGGGATTCCTCCTCCCGCGACCCCCAAAAATACGAGAGAATCTTGCTGAGAAACATCTCGTTAAATTATTTGGTCGCCGGTTTGTTTATTGTTGAAGCATTTTATTTTTCGAGGTTATAACCATAGAAAATTTTAATTTAAAGAATTTTTTAGGGTGCGTTTTTTTTTAAGTTGGATATCCTTTTGTGGTCGCTTGAAACCATAGATATAGAACTATATCTATAGATAAATTAAATAAAAAATGATTTGAAAATAATTAATAAATTATTTCCACATTTAGCTCCGTTTTTTATTTAATTTATTTAAATAACTGTGAACAAATTAATAAATCATATATAGTTAATGGTTTTAATATTTAGACATTGGTAGTTCATATTGTATGAAATAAATATGAATAAATTATTAAAAATCAACCAATAAAACACAGATTAGATTGAATAACTAGTAGAGAATTTAAAGTTATTAAATCTAATCTGTGTTTTATTGGTTGATTTTTAATAATTTATTCATTTTTATTTCATAAATCATATATGTTAATATGCAGTATTTATTCCATAGATGTATATTATTACATCTATAGAATAATTATTCTTTTTTATTTATATATTTATAGAGTTACAATGACGTATAATCTACGTCTATAACTGCACCTGACTCTATGCTCAAAACTCCATATAAATCTATTATTCAAAGATTGGACATGGAGTTCTACATATCTATTATATACAATAGATAGCATAATAGTATAATAGATATGTATTACTGCTAGAATGTTATTTTTAATTTATGAAATACACAAATATTGGGGGCTATTCTGTGCGGGAAATGTTAAGTTTAACGTGTACGTTATTTTTTTTTTCATCACAGTGATCGTGATGTTAAGATTAACATATACGATAAACATAACATTTCAAGTATCAAATAATCGGGTTACGTATAACGTGTGCATTATTGATTAATTCACATTCTATGATTAAATATCTATTACAAGAGTTGTTTAGACTGTGATTATAAAACTAATGTAGACGTTAAACTTAACATTTCTCTAAATTTCGAATAGCGTATTTTTACTCAAAACTTTAATCTTCTAATTCTCATCTATGATTGAACAACATGAACATAGCTCTATTAAATCCTCAGTGTTGCCAACATAAAGCATAATTTCTTTCCGCGGCGTTAGATGGCGCGCACAGGCGGGTAATTCAAAAATACACCTGCAATAATTATATTTATTAAAAAGTTCATATTGTTTGTAGGTATTACAATAAACATATCTCTCGGTAAGTAATAAGTTCCTTCCATAACTAATTTTTTATAGTTCAAAACTTTGGCAGAATTATGTACATATTACATACTTATGATAGTTTGAATAAAAAAAAGAAGATATTTATATATTTTAGATATTTTTTTATGACCTCGTATACTAATTCTTTAGTTTAGATTAGAATTGTTATTTCATAAACTATTTCTTTGAACTTCGTTTCTTCTCAATTGTATTCCCAATAGGTATTAGTGTAATCATTATATATCTAAACTCTTAACAAAATGGGCAGTAATAACGTTAAATCAATATTAACATTAATGTATACATTGATGCAATGTTTTTAAGTTCATTTTGTGGATATAAATAAATGACGAAAACTTTTATTAAGAGCAGGAATTCAAAAGAATTATTAACGCAAAAATAAATTTAGTACGTTTTATTATATATGTGTTGAAAATTTAATTATGTTTATATTAATTTCTAGCCAAACCAATGATGTACAAAATGTACATAAATATATTAACAACATCAAGATATAAATTCAAAGCGGCGAAAATGTATTCCTCGGGAGAAATAGCGTACTTGTGTTTTCCTCCCATCATTAACTGAATGTCAAACACGAGGTAGACGCAGAAAATTAACGCGCCAATAGAGGAGTAAATCAGCGCGAAAATCTTTCCCCCAATAAAGATCGCGCAAAAACCGACTATCAAGAAAATGAACAGCGTCACGAGCAAAATTCCACCCCACGCCGTGAAATCCCACTTCGTCTGGAAGGCGAACAGCGTAAGGACCAAACAAACCCCGGCTGTTATTCCGATCGCCATCATCACTTCCTCGGATTCGAACGCGGACGCGGTGACGCCCAAGAAGAAGGATTCCGCGATGGTGAAGAGGGCCAGGAATATGTAGTTGGTCGGGGACTTTCGGCGCAGGTTTCCGCAGCAGGAGAGGCCGGTTAGGGTTACGATGAGGATGATGCAAGCGGCGATTAGAAGCTCTGGGGTCCTTTGGACGTATCTTTTGGTCGGTTCGTGGTACGTCATCAGGGCTACGAAGCCGAATGTGACGAGGAGCTGCATCATCAGAATGGCGAAGACTTTTCGGATGAATGCCCTTCGGATGCTTTTGTCGGTGAAGTCGAAGCCTTTGGCTTCGCCTGATTCTTCATCAGCGACTGATCCATATGCATCTGTTAAGTGGTACAAAATTTTAATTAAATATATGTAACAATATAATCATAAGTAATTTTTTTCAGTAAGTCTTTTTAACTCTTTGTTGTAGAAAAAATGATTATACTCTACTGGGCTCCACCCGACGCATCCACTGTCGTGAATTCTTAATAATTTGTTTATCGAAGTTATAACTTACTAAATATTCGTTTAATTGATCTTTTTACTTTATAGCGTGTAACAATTAGCAAGCGTGCAGATAGGGTTGCCTGCGATATTATGTACTAGATACGACATACAATAAAGATCACTTTCCATACAAATGTTGTTTGGTGAAGTCACGCATAACACGCATAAAATTTCAACGTAATTTTATTTATTCCCATTTAGTTTTTCTTATTAATTGTTTACCTGGATCACTTATATTAGCTGCTTGCGGGGGTGGGTAAGCTACGTTAAATCCGATATGCGGTTGAGGTTGTGGTTGGTTTTGTCCTGCCGGATACGGTGGGTATCCACCGTTGGGATTTTGCCACTGCTTGTCCATTTGCGGGTATGGGGGTGATGCACCTGGTTAGTTCGTTTCAGGGATTTAGGCTAGAGTTAGTCGATAATTGAGTGAATTAATTTACCTTGCGAATAAGTCGCCATGTTGGCTCTCGGTAAAAGTCGATCGAAATAACTGATTCCACACAACACAGATAACACATATATTTGTTCGATACTTTGATAAGATAACCGACCGGAATCTGTTACTCACTTTTTTTCTCAGAGTCGAAATATTTGATTTATTATCGTAAATGCTTCATTTATTATCATCTCAAATACACTTGTTTTTGCATTAATTTAAAGCAAATATTTATTCGAAATGTATTTAAATTCCTGTAATTGTAATTTTTAAAATACTTTTGTTTTGATAATTACACGTTAGGATATTCGAAACTATAGAAAGATATATAATCTAAAATCCCCATATACCATAATGGTGGTGTAGGGGTACTATAGAAAGATGAGAAAGAAAATAAAATTCTGAGAAGACCCAGATGTGGATCAGAGGAAAGAGTCTGATCCGTTCTTAAGTGTAATAGATGTGAAAGAAAATAAAATTTTTACCAGATGTGAATCAGAGGAGACAGCTTGAACCATATCTGAATTTGGTCAGGATTTTCATTTCTTTCACATCAGGTTTAGAAGAGTGTGGGAGTTGTAAGGTAGCTGAATAGATACTTGGATTCAATTAGGAGAGAAGTGTAAGGAAGTGCGAAATAAATGATAATAAAAGAATGATTAAAATACGATGGAGCGGGAGTAAAGATTTTAGAAAGAGTAATAGATGAAAAAAGAATGGATTTCCTCCAATATTCAGGTGTCCCCAGATTTACATTCAGTTGTAATTGTTTTTCCCAATGTCTCCTCTGCAACATGGAAATGGAGGGCTTCACTTCTTTCCATTAATTTTTCCACGCTGTAACATTTATTGCCTTTGCAGACATTCAAAATTTTCAAATTTTATTCAGCTCAAATAGATTTACATATAATCACATTTTTTTAAAAAATCACATTTTTTGTTTTGGCTTCTTATTTGCGAAACTGTTGCGTCCAATTTTAAGTACAAGTACTTCTTTCTGTCCCGGATCAATGGATTTTGTGTTTGTCCTCATCTTAGGTTAATGACAATATATATTTATATACAATTTCGTTAGTGGATGAATGGAATTTACCTTTGCCAAAAATGTCCCTCATTTCATCATTCCTTCACCTTAATATCCTTTCAATCATCCTTCCTTTTTTTTTTTAAAGTACTTCTTTCATGCTTTCCATTTTGTTTTTTTAAATCTATTAGAATTTACTCATTACAATTTTTTTTCTTAGATACTTCCGCACTTTCATACATTTGCAATTAAGGTTAAACCACTAGGGATGCGTCGCAGTATTCGGACACCAAAAACTGTTGAGAGGATGAGAATAGCCGTCCAAAGAAATCCATGACGTTCAGTTTTGTCGACTTTCCAATTAGGACATTCCGAAACAATAGTACGGCGTATTTTCCATAAGTACGTAAACTCCCATCCATATAAGTTATCAATTGTTCAAGAACTGACTGCTGGACACTTTCTAAATCGTGTGAATTGTTGCAATCGTCTTCTGAAATTTTTTGCTGTCAAGGTCTTGAATGGCTTAACCAAGTCCGATGAAGCGCATTTTGAATTACAAACAAATTGTTCATTATTGGTGTTCAGAAAATCCCAGACAGCTCCATCAACGATTTCTGCATAGCTGCAAGGTTTCTGTATGGTGCAGAGTGGTGCGATTCGGTATAATTGGTCCATATTTTTTTCAATTCGTAACGGTATATGGAACGACTTTTTGGAACCAGAGCTTCGTTGACAAAACATTTATATGAATGCTGAATGGTTTTAACAAGATGGAGCAACAGCTTACACATCACGAGCGTCAATGGCTCGACTATACGAAATGTTTGCAGCAGCAAATGGGAATGTTCTTTGGTCTCCTGACCTGACTGTTTGTGATTATTGGCTATGGTGTTATCTGAAAAGCAAGGTGTGTTTAAATAGAGCGCAAACAATTCAGGAATTATAAGAAAACAATGAAATTCGTGCAATTCCTATCAATAAAAAGGAAGATACCGTAAATAAAAAGGAGATACCGTAAATAAATATATTATTATATTATTATTATTAATTATTTATTCTCATCTGGCACTTGCTGAAACATATTACACTATGTAAAGCAATTGAAAGGGATTGTTTCGCAAAATAAATAATTAATTGAATCGGCTGTTAATTGTTGAAAGTTCATATTCACTTTTAAATTGAATAAAACAATTGTTTAACTTTCAAAATATTATATACTCAAAAATGTATAATATTTTGAAAGTTAAACAGTTGTTTTATTCAATTTAAAAAAAATCGCAAAATAAACTTTATTCTGACTAGTTACGAATCAAATCTCACAAAATGTTCATTACACGCTCTAGCATATTCATCGATAGAGCGAGTAATGAACAGTTTGAGTGGATTACGACACTACACATTGCTGCAAGATATTGGGTATACCCATTGAGTTAGAATGCATATTCTGTTTATATATATATATATATTCAATGACCCCTTTCTACCCACATGGGTGTAGGGTATATTCTGTTTATAAGTATATTAAACGTTTTAGCGGAGTGAGGGGTGACATACTTAGATACGCGACGGTATACGACGGGTAACGATCGATATAACCGGCTCTGTCTTGGCGCGCATGCGTTTTATTATATACACAAGCGATTCCACGCGAATTGACTAGATCTTCGATTTTTCACGACGTAACTGATGAACCTCTCACAATATAATATATAATCAATATTCATATTGTACCCAATCGAGTGTTGGGTGTGTAATATAATAAATTTGTCTTTTATCACTTATCCATTTATATAGCTCGCCTACTCTTTCTTGTTCCTACCTATTTATTTTTCTTGCATCTTATATATATAAATAAATAAATATTTATCATTGAATATATGTATATATATAATATTTATCAACGGATAAACCATTTTACAAAAAAAATATAAACTTTTTTACAAAGTAAAAATATAAAATAATAAAGAGAAACAAAAAAAACTACAAATAAAGATATTTTCCCTGTTATTCCATTATCTCTTCTACAACTTTATCTCATTCCAGTACACTTTTATAACGAGAAAGATTTTTTTATCCTACTGACATTTTTATATCAGGAAACAAGGGTAGTAGGAATCTTTCTTTTTTTTTATAAAATATGATGTGCATAGGCAGGTTTTCTTGATTTAGTAGCTATAAAATTCAAATTCTATTCAACTCAAATAGATTTACAAAATGATCGAAACGATTGGCTTTAAACATAGGAAACCAATTATTAGTGTAGTAATATTTTATTCCTTTCTTCACTTTTTTATTTTTATACATTTCAAGCACAACGTGCTCTTTTTCAATGTTGTGTTTGAAATGTATAAAAATAAAAAAGTGAAGAAAGGAATAAAATATTACTACATTATATCAAGAAACTTCACAAACAAATATCTTAGAAAGTAATTATTAGAATTTGATGATCTAAGAGAGCAAAAATCCTATTATTTCTTTAATAGTTCCTATTATTTCTTTAATAGTTTAATAATAGTATACAAAATCAACAAAGTGTTATTGAGGATCCGCAATTATAGAAATCGAACAAAAGCAAAGAAAACTCGCAAATCCTCGTAGCATCGGAGCACTTATATTTCATTTCAAACTTTAAAATATATATTCCCGAGATATAGATATTTCCACATTATACGCGCACTCTAACAAAATAAATCATCTCGGCGAGCATATTAATAAGAATCGAGTCCACCTACATCTTGTATCAGTTATTTACAAGCCGCATAGAGCGGAATAACTCAGCCTTACGCTAACGACCTGTCCGCGCGGAATTAGCAAGGCAAAAGATCCGCTCGCCATTCCTCAAAATTAATTATAAAAGGAAAACAATGTCCGAATTCGAGCACAATGCCGGCCCCCTTTAAACGGTATTTAAGCATTTGAGATACGCGCGTTCTCACCGTTTCCACAAAAGCCCATTTGAATAAGTCCGAGTGTTTTTGGTTTTATTGTGAGAATTGGGGGGAAATATCAAATTTACGATTCCCAAGCGGCGGATTCGAGGCGATGCGTCTCATTAATTTTTTAATGGTGGATTGTGTTGGTGGATTTTTTTTTGCGTGCGGTTTGTTCGTGTGGATCTGTCGATGTTTGATACTCGTAAGGTTTTCAGAAACGTTTCTGTCGACGCGGAAAAAATCTACAACTGCTCGTGTGTTATTTCGAGTGCAGTCGTGACTCAGTTTCCTATTCGATCAACTCATATCTCTACATAAATATCACCCTTTCAAGAATACCTAATGTTAATAATTAAAATATTATGATACATTATACCAATACACCACCATTATGGTTAGATTATATATATATATATATATGATACATTATTATGTCGAGTCAAAAGTAACTTCCGTTTCGAGCAAAATAAATATCTTATAAAATTTATTTTACTCTCATTAAATAAAAAATAACATTAATTTATTATGTATTCTCCACCGTTATCTATTACCTTCTCTTTCTGACATCAGCTTACTGACAGTTTGTGGATTCCTTCCTTATAAAATGCGACTGGTTTGGACTGGAAGAAGTTTTCGACAGCCTGCGTGATTTGCTCTTCAGAATTGAACATTTCTCCATTCAAACATTTTTTTAGGGAACATAAAAGGTCGGGGCAAAATCCGGGGAGTAAGGAGTATGTGGTAAAACAGACCATCCAAGCTCAAGATTTTTTTCTTCTAATAAAGCAGATTTACACACATTTATTTTATTGAATTATCTCGGATAGTTAAAATAAATATTGTGTGTAAATCTGCTTTATGTATAACCAGTCATCATTGACAATGCCACGTTTAATTAGGCGACAGATGGCGCTTGCGTCATCTTTCATGTGTTATGATTAATATCCGAGATAAATTGGAAAAGTTTTACAAGATTTTATATATCTTACATTGTTTATCATTCATTCACTAATAATATTTCAAATAGAAAGCGTAGCCGTAAAGAGTTAATTTATTTTCTTTATTGCTTTTTTTAATTCAAATCTGTTGGTTTTCACGCGAAATAATATTATATATATATATATATATATATATATATTCAGTGACCCTTTCTAGCTTTTCAGGTTTAGGGTTAAATAATAATATTAATAAAAATAATATTTCATTCAATCAAACTCAAAGTAATAAATAATATAGCAAGCAAAACTATAACTAAACGAGTTGCATTTCGCCGTGGTCGTTGTTTTTGTTGCGGGCCAGTCCATCTCTGGCTTTGGACTTATATCAGCCCATTTAAAATTACCATTATCCAACGACTCTCCACGTGTATACATTTATATGACATGTACATAGATAAAACGAAAATAACCTGCTTTCGGCTCGTAATGAATTCATTCCGACCGCGGAGACATATCTTCGTCTCGTCAGAAAACGTCCGGGCATTTTTCATCTAACAATCTGTGAGGAAATCTTGAATTTGATGAATGACCGCACCTCGGATATGTGAAGCATCTACAAATATTAATATGTTTCATGAAAATGCCTTCATTTCGCATGAATATTAATGCGGTACAGTTTTATTTTCGCCCGCGAGAAATTACCTCGTGATCTAGATAGTCATATTTTATGTTTATTTACTTATAATTAATTATGTCTATAAAAATTGCATCCTTTTTATTTCGTGTTGTAATTAAAACGCAGAAGTAGATCATAGTTGTAAGTCAACATTTTTGTTCCGTCCTTTTCCTATTCTTATTATTATTATTTAATGTCAGTATGTTTGATAATTTTTTCTGTTATTAGATCTATATGTATCTGTTGGGAAATAAATTATTATTATTATTATTATTATTATTATTGAACAAAATATATATTTCGGAAACTATGTTTCTCTCTTCATACACTACTGAAGTGTTTTTATTGTCAATGCCATTGGGATCGTCATACTAAAACTTTGAAATTTACTCCTCGATTCATACCCAATTCTTAGAATAATCGCAGATATGTACCTAGTTCCAAGCATTTATTATTTTATTCCCTTTTTTCATTCTTATTGGCCCATATACAATTCTTAGATAATCGCTGATATGCACCTAGTTCCAGGAATTTATCCCTTTCTTACCGTTTCTCATTCTCTTCGGTCTATATACATATTAAATGGAAGACGACGAAAGCGCCATCTTTTGCCTAATTTCATGTGGCATCGTCAATTATTCGAAAAATGCATACATAAGAAAAATTAACAATAATAAAAATAAAACTGAAAAAAAAAAATATAAAAATAAAGAAAAATAATAATAAACAATAATAAAGAAATGAATCAAACTGTAATCATTGTGCAATCTCATTGAATAAATAACAAATTTAATTTAAACAGCACACAATTACAATCAAATCCATAATTGACAGCGTGCACACGCGAGATAAGATAATTACAAAATAATGTTGTGCGCTAATTCCGATTGAACTTTGATTGTGTCCGGCCATTTTTGGCCAATTCCCCATCGCGTCCCATTCTCGTCGGGGAAAAAAAAGGGCACGCAATTAATCAATTCACTTAATTAAATTATGCTGCGATTAGAGCCGTTTTTCATCAGTGATTGCGTTACTGGCGAAAAGGACAGTTCGAAAAAATGGACTTGGACGACGTGCTGCCGGACGTCGGCGAGTTCGGAAAGTACCAGAAGTTGGTGCTCTGGTTTGTTATCCTGCCTGGCGTTTTCCCTTGCGGGTTTCATGCGTATAATCAGCTATTCATGGCTGAAACGCCCGATCATTGGTGCGATGTGCCAGCGTTGAATGGAAATGGGTTGAATGTGTCTTTCATCAAAAATATCAGGTAAATAATAATAAAAAAAAAAACAAAAAAAAAAACGTAACATAGTTGCAGTAAGCAATGTCTACTATGACAATATCTTTTTGTTCCAATTTGATTTTTTTTTAAATAATTATATAATATACAGAAAAAAAAATCAGCATTAATTTGTTAATAAAACTTGCTCCGGTTTATTGCTAATTTTACCACCGTAGGCGCATAATGTAAAATTATTTTCACATATACAGGGTGATCCATTTTCACGGAATTGATTACAACTTTGTTAGTTTAAACGGAATACCTTATATATTATATTTTTATTCGATTCCTCTTTAAATTGTCTTTACGTCGATATAACATAGTTAGTAGTTTTGACTAGCCGTTACTGTAGAAAAAAATATTTTCTAAAAAATGACAGTTACAGTGGTATACTGAAAAAATCATTACTTTTTTGTGTTTTGAGATGGAAAAATGTTTTTTTTTATTTATAAGCCTATTTAATAAAAACTATACTTAATATATTAAATAAAAATGATTTGAAAATAATTAATAAATTATTTTCACATTCAGCTCTGTGACTTTTGACTTAAGCTACGTAAGTACGTTAAACAAATGCACCTCAAAAGAACTAGTACAGAGCTAAATGTGGAAATAATTTGTTAATTATTTTCAAATCATTTTTATTTAATATATTTAAATTACTGTGACCAAGTGAATAAATACTCTTTTCTATTTATAATGCTGAATTTCTAACAACAAGGGAGATATCGAAGACGGGCACTTCTGTGACTCACCCTGTATATGGAAATATGTTTCTATTAATGAAACCAAATAACACGCATTTATAAATAAAACTAGATAAGTATGTCATGACTTCAAATAAAAATAATCCTTTCTTAGCAATTTTTCTCTTTTACTCGCAAATATTCGCAGGTGAATTTGAAGAAATCATAATTTTAAAATTGTTTTTTGTCGTAAAAAAAATTGAAAATAATTGCGAAAACTTTTAAAATTAACATTTCACAATAAAAAGTAATCAACAGACACTCACGACTGTCAAAATGATAAATGCCAATTTATCAAAAAAAAAAAAAAAAATACAAATGACAGAACTAGAAAAAAAAAATTGTCAAAACTGTGAAATTTTAAAACTATAAAATGTCGACTATCGAAACTATGCCAAAAAAGTAATTGTAAAAACATTGAAAATGTCATCGTCGACCATGAAATGTCTACATAAAACAAATGACAAGACTAGAAAAAAATGTCAAAACTGTGAAATGTCTACTTAAAACAAATGACAGGACTAGAAAAAAATGTCAAAACTGAGAAATTTTAAAACTATAAAATGTCGACTATCGATATTAAATAAAAATGATTTGAAAATAATTAATAAATTATTTCCAAATCATGTTTTCTATTTATGTCGACTATAGAGACTATGTCAAAAAAGTAATTGTAAAAACATTGTAAATGTCATCGTCGACCATGAAATTATAACCATAATAATCCTTTACTAACAGTGGCCATTAAAAATACCAAGAAAAAAATGAAATATCAAAAATTTAAAATGTTAAAGTTAAAAAAAATATTCATTTTCATCAGAATTTTGTTATTTTAATTGTTTTTTTTTTCTTAATTCAACGTTTGTCTATTGAAAAATAGACAATTTTTTTATGAATTATACATTTTTTTTTCGTTTCGTACTGTAAGATTATTACTTTTCTTTCAGACTGCGTCTCCACCCAATTTTCTTGGCCTTCTTTTATAGTGTTTGCCCTTTGGGCACGATGTTAATTAATCAGCACACAATTAAAATAATTTGGACGCATACGCCCGAAGAAAGAACAAACATAAGTATGTTGTTTTTATGTTGTGGATTCTGATCATAAATCCGAAGCATTTTAATTGCCCCAAATTTCTAGTTTTATTAAATTTATTTTTTCTTATTTTGTATATTGGAGTTTAAAATCCATTCGAAACGTTTCTAACATGATTCAATTAAAGCCCGTTGATTATCTATAACGTATTTTTATTATTTTTTTATTTAAAGAATGGTAAATTGGCACCGTTTATTATCAATAATTTAATTTATAATTATTCAGACTAGACAGATCATTTTAACAATATAAATAATTACAATACATGTAGGTCTGGGCTATCGACCAGAGGTCTTTCTACCTTGTCATGAATTTATGATGAAGTTAAATATAAAGTGTATTCATTCACTTGGTAATAGTAATTTAAATCAATTAAATAAAAATGATTTGAAAATAATTAATAAATTGTTTCCACATTTAGCTCTGTGAGCTCTTTGATATGCAACAGCAGGTGTCAATATCTGGCGGGGTATTTTCCCGGGAAGTAGTTGTTTCATTGTGCACTTGTTTAACGTACTCACGTAACGTAAGTCAAAATGTCACAGAACTAAATAATTTATTAATTATTTTCAAATCATTTTTATTTAATCTATGCTACCTAGCTGAACTTTGTTTATTATTTGCGCAAATGATTAATGAGTGGTGATTTTAAGATATTTGTATAATTTATAATTATTTATTTAATTTTAATAAAAAAATGCTGTAATTATCTTACTTTCAATCTAGTTGTCATTCTATTTCAGTATTCCTTTAGAACTAAAAGACGGAACATTGCGGTTCAGTCAATGTTCAATTATCTTACTTTCAATCTAGTTGTCATTCTATTTCAGTATTCCTTTAGAACTAAAAGACGGAAAATTACGGTTCAGTCAATGTTCGATGTACGAACGGAATTATGAGAATATTTCATTGGATGAATCAGTATTAGATGATGCTCCACGAGTACCTTGCAAAAATGGCTGGCATTTTGACAGGAGTGTGTTTGAGGAAACCGTTGTAACGCAAGTAAGTATATTTGGCATCTGAATTATGTTGATCGTTATTTAAAATAAATAATATTTTGAAAATTATTTTTAGTGGAGTTTGGTTTGTAATAAAGACCTTTCTTCAACCATAGCTTTGATTCTATTCGGAGTCGGCGGCTTGGTAGGAAACTACATATTCGGGTACGTCCAAGACGGTTTGGGCAGGAAGCCGGCGTTTTTCATGTACTTGCTGATACAATCCATCTTCGGCTTGGCCACGGCGTTCGCCAGAAATTTCCTCACGTGGACCATCTTCCGCGTGGGCGTCGGATTCACGGTACCCGCTATTTTGGGCACACCATATGTTCTTGGTATATAAAATATGCATGAAAATAAAAAAAAATGTTATGTAAAAAATTAAACACGTGGTTTGTTTCACAAACATTCTACATAATTGTTTAAACATGTTTAATCAATTCAAGTTTTAAGTGATAAATTAATTCAATATTCTTCTTTATGTTGGTTGTTGGTTGTGGAGACTTTAATTATTTAAATAATAAGTAAATTAATAAGTAAATTAATATACTGGTCAAATAATATTGAATTAATTTTATTTAAATAAAAATACTTGTCCTTTCTCCTAAGTAGAAGAAAGGACAAGTATTTTTATTTAAATAAAATTAATTCAATATTATTTGACCAGTATATTAATTTACTTATTTATAATTATAATTAAAAAAAAAACGTGCCTTATAGTTATAAATAAGTAATTCTTGGATCTTGGAGGTGTTCACTACTTTTATAATAAAAAGTGGTATAAAAAGTTAAGTGTTTGCTTTATTTGCATCATAAATAAGTAAATTAATCTACTGCTCAAATATCTGTTTCGACTCATGAATTAATTTCTTACTCACCACTTTATTTTACTTTTGTTTAGATACGTCAATGTGACTAAAGAAACATAAAAAATGTAATGCTTATTAAATAAATACAACCTTGACACCCAACAATACGGGTAAGAGAGGATAAGATTAAGAAAGAAAGAAATAAATACAAGGAGAGTTATTTCTTTTGGTTCCATTTTAAATAGAACAATTACAAGTTATCTTTTTAAATGATAATTTTCCATAAACGAAGATTATAAAAAGTGAAGATTAATTAATTCAGGCTTAAACCATCTATATACATTAGTTTTATAGCAGTGCTTTCCACAATAAATCTTTCTATTTGAAGTTTTGAAAGTATTTACACTTCTTCTTATTAAGACAAACTTACTTTTAATAGTTGTTTAAGGCATTAGGATTTATTCAGCGTAATTCTGTAAATATACGGAATCCTAATACTTTAAAATCTCTTCTAATATTTATGTAAGCCTTACACCGAAAGGTAGATAGGCAAAGGATTAAATAAAATAAATTCTAATATTTATGTGTGGACAAGTCGGAGAATGCATTCAACAACAAAATATTTTTTTATTTTATTTTCATTCGAAAAAAATATTTCTAAGCGGAATAAAAACATTCTGATAGTGGATTTGAGTTCAGTAGACTTTAAACTATCTCTGCAAACAGTTTTAGCTCATTGCAGCCTAAAATTATTTTTTTATGAAAAAAGTTGTAAGGGGTACCGCTTTGAACTTTTTCATTTTTCTTTGAAAATACGAAATAAATATTTCTAAGCAGAATAAAAACTTTCTGATAGTGGATTCGAATTTAGTAGACTTTAAACTATTTCTGCAGAAAGTTTTAGCTCATTGCAGGATAAAATTATTTTTTTATGAAAAAAATTGTAAGGGGTACCCCTTTTAACTTCTTCAATTTTCTTTGAAAATACGAAATAAATATTTCTACGGGGAATAAAAACTTTCTGATAGTGGATTCGCGTTCAGTAGACTTTAAACTATCTCTGCAGACAGTTTTAGCCCATTGCAGCCTAAAATTATTTTTTTATGAAAAAAGTTGTAAGGGGTACTTCTTTGAACTTCTTCATTTTTCTTTGAAAATACGAAAAAAATATTTCTACGAGGAATAAAAACTTTCTGATAGTGTATTTGAATTCAGTAGACTTTAAACTATCTCTGCAGAAAGTTTTAGCTCATTGCAGCCTAAAATTATTTTTTTATGAAAAAAAAAAAAAAAAAAAAAAATAGAAAGGGGTACCGCTTTGAATTTTTTCATTTTTCTTTGAGAATTCTAAAAAAATATTTCTACGAAGAATCAAAACTTTCTGATAACGGATTCCAGTTCAGCAGACTTTAAACTATTTAATTGAATATGTTCAGCGTAAATTCGCAAAATTTCTTATATTTTGAAAATACTGGCAATTATTCCATCTTTTATTGCTTAGTCAATTTAATATTTAAATAAATCATATGTTGCATTTTCATACAAGTTAATTCGCAACCGAATTGATAGCTCAAATACTTTGAAAAAGATTTTAATTTTTAATCGTTCAATAGCAGAAATAATTCAACATTTCATGTTAATTTCAATAGAACATTGTATGGATTAAAATCATCCACAAATGTTATGAGTAACGCATTCAATGGAATAAATTATTAGTTATCATAAAATAAATTTATTTATTTTATGATAATTTTTTATCAATTGTCGCATTATGTTATTTTTTTTGTATATTCTACTTCATATTACTATTTTTATTTATGTTTTTATTTATATTGTCCTGTAATTGGGTCTTTCGTTTGATTTTGGGCAATACAATTTATTTAATTATCTAAGTAAAACAACCCTACACCCATATGGACAGAAAGGGTTATTGAATATATATATAAGTAAAACACTTTCAAAACTTCAAATACCTTGTGAAAATTGATTGTGGAAAGCACTAATACGTAGTTGCTTAAAATGGAGTTTCGTCAAGTTATTATTATTATTATTATTATTTAAGCAATTGAATTAGTGGGACCAAGACATAGAACGTTCGTTACAATACTCATCAACATAGCCTACTCCTTATCATTGGTATCACTAGCCATAATCGTTTGGGCGATTAGAGATTGGAAACTGCTGGCTTTGGCGACTACAGCTCCATTCCTGCTGCTTTTCTTCAATTGGTGGATTCTGCCGGAGAGTCCGCGATGGTTATTAGCTCAAGGGCAGTTCTTTGAAGCTGAAAAAATCCTCAACAAAATGGCAAGGTAATAAAAGTAGTTTTCATAATAAATTAAAGACGACGCAAGCGTCATCTTTAGCCTAATTTCAAGTGGCATTAAATGTGAAAAGTAGTTTTATTTCTATTTCTATATGAATCTTAAATTAAACATTTATAATCGGGGCTATTCTGTAAGGGAGATGCTAAGTTTAATTTGTATGCTATTTTTATTATCACAGTCTAAATATGATAAAATATTAAAAATCAACCAATAAAACACAGATTAGATTGAATAACTTTAAATGCTCGACTAGTTTCGGGTGATTAGCACATTTTCAAGAGAATTTAAAATTTATTTTTATAATAGATATATGTGTCTATAGAACATGCAGTTAATTAATAATATATAATATAATATAATATAATATAATATAATATAATATAATATAATATAATATAATATAATATAATATAATATAATATAATATAATATAATATAATATAATATAATATAATATAATATAATATAATATAATACAGAATGTAACAATAGTTTTAGTTGAAATTCTCTCAATTATATACAAAATTATAAAGTAGTAGATAGCCCAGGACAGACAAACTTTTATTTTAATGTATATACTCCAAGTTTGTAAAAATGTAATTGTCTCAATTCAGATAAATATATATATATATATATATAATCTAAAATCCCCATCTACCATGATGGTGGTGTAAAGTAATAATAAATATAAATACATTAAAATAAATGAAATCATTTCAGAATTAACGGTAAGAAACTTCCGTCTCACTACATGGTTCACCTAAAGCGAGCCGTTGATGACGAAAAACTAAAAATCGACGTCAACAAAAAGTATGGTTTGATGGATTTGGTACGGACGCCAAATTTGCGGTGGAAAACCATTATAATAACATTCATCTGGTTCACAAACACGAGTGTTTATGTTGGGTTGTCTTATTATGCACCAGCTTTGGGCGGAGATGAGTTTCTGAATTTCTTCTTAGCTGGCGCAGTGGAATTACCGACGTACTTATTTCTTTGGCCTTCCTTGGAAAGATGGGGAAGACGATGGGCGCTGTGCGTTAGCATGATTATCGGTGGATCTGCTTGTTTGGCTACGTTTTTGGTTCAAAATGGTATATAATTTTGATTTTATTTTTGAATTTTATTTAAATTAAGAAGGAAATTATTTTAGCAATATTTTCTATTAACAGAAAATGATTTGAAAATAATTAATGAATTCATTATTCTCTTTCTATTACTCTGTAATTTATAAACTTACGAAGTGAGTACTAAGAAAAAAAAACTCTATTGAAACAACTACTTCTTGTATAGGGCAAATACCACGCCGGACATTGCTGTTGCAGTTCATTGATACTGATATAGCAACGTTTTTTGAATCAAGAGTTTGTTCAGTACAAAAATTTAATTATGTATAATAAATTCATCTGTAGACACGTGTTTCGGGATTTATCCCTCGTTAGTACAATTTTACCATATATATGAAATATATATATAATTACCACTATACTAAATTAACATATAGTATAGTTTCATCTCATTTATCACTTGGTAAAACATTGTTAATATGAAATCAATTTACAAACATTAAAATACGTGGATTTTTTATTTATTTAACAAGTAAGCAAATCCACGTGTTTTAATATTATTAAATCAATTTCATATTAATAATGTTTTACCAAGTGATAAATGAGATGAAACTATACTATATATTAAAATAGTATAGTAGTAATTATATACAGAGAGGTTTTTTTATCAGTATACATTATGGGAAATGTATAACTGCAAAAAACAAGAGTCAAACGCAATGTGTGTATGTTTAGTTGCTTATTTGGCATATATGTGTTCAATTGCGTGTTATAGGCAACTAAACATACACACATCAATGCGTTTGACCCGCGTATTTTGCAGGTATACATAGGGGAAATGTATACTGTTAAAAAAAGCTCTCTGTATATATTAAATTACCTTACATACACTTAAAAAATTCTAGAATCGTGTCTTCAAAAGACCTTACTATATATAATTAAAAAAACAAAGATATCTGAGTGTAGATGCGAAAGACGATAATAACTAGTCTTTATATTTATTTAATAAGCATTATAATTTAACTGTCAATATGTTATGAATATTTTATTTTTAGATTCCGTTGTTACTTTGGCATTGTACTGTGTAGGTAAAATGGGAATTTCATCATCTTTTGTTGTTTTACCATTAATGGCTTCCGAAATATATCCAACAGTTGTAAGAGGTTTGGGAATGAGCATAAGCTCAGTCGTAGGAATGCTGGGACCAATATTTATTCCTTTAGTTAATTATCTGGTAAATATTACTTACATATATATAACGAGCAATATAAGCCTTCCATTCATGGCTTCAATCATCGTTCAATGATTTTAATATTCCCTTTCCACTGTTTCCGGTCCACTGTTTCCTTCCTCCAGTCGTGTATTCTACAAGCTGAGTATATTTTATTACTGATTCATACTACCTTTTTCTTGATCTACCTCTCCGCTTTCTTTGTGAAATATGAAAATTATGCTTTAAAAGTTAAAAAAATGAGAAAAAAAAAGGAATAATGTAATAAAATAGTGAAATATGAAAATTATGCTTTAAAAGTTAAAAAAATGAGAAAAAAAAAGTAATAATGTAATAAAATAGTGAAATATGAAAAGTATGCTTTAAAAGTTTTCGGGGTAATTCCGTACAGAAATTATAGGCCTTCCCCATAATTTTTGTACGGAATAACCCCGAAAACTTTTAAAGCATACTTTTCATATCTCACTATTTTTTACATTATTCCTTTTTTTCTTCATTTTTTTTTTATTATAGGGTGGAGGAATGTTGACGCTTCCACTGATCATAATGGGCGCAATGTTGGTCATGGGCGGAATTTCCTCGCTATTACTACCGGAAACGCTCAATAGGCATCTTCCGCAAACTCTGGAAGACGGCGAGAAAGTGGGATTGGATTTTTTCGTTTGCTGCACGCCCCCGCAACACGTCAAAGTCGAAAAGGAAATATGCTAATGTGATTGTTGATTAGTGCACAATGAAAAGTCTCGAACACAGCTACGAGGACTGTAATTTAGCCAGAGGAATCATTTTAATATGTCGCAATAAAAAAAACCTGCGTGATTTGAATGGAATAGAAGTAATGATTTCATAATTGTTAATATTTTAATTATTATGTAATTTTAATTAAATTATCTAAGAGAATTATATTTATTTATTTAGTCTTATATAATATCGTTATACAGAGAGCTTTTTTTTATCACTATACATTTCCCCTATGTATACATGCAAAATAACCAAGTCAAACGCATTGATGTATGTGTGTTTAGTTGCCTATAATACGCAACTCGAACGATAGATTCCTTCAACAAGGTTAATTCAAAAAACAATTAAATAATTTTTTTTCTGAAACGCGGAGTATGCTTTTTGGCGATCATTTGAGTTACTGTCTTGTAATTTCTGGTGGTTATTTCGAGCACTTATTCTAATTATTTATTTCAAGTGATAAGAGAATAATAAATATAAAAAAATGAAGATTTTTCAATGTGCAATACCGTTGTATATATTTTTTCAGTTAATTATAAGTGAAAAGGAAACATGAATCTTAGATCTGAAGCATGGATTGCCTCTTTACCAGCAGCGTCAAAGTTAAAAAATAAATATTCCTTTCGGGCCGCACTGCCGTTTTTATTAATCAAAACAGGATGAAAGGAAAATCTGGATACCTCTTTCTTATACAAGTAAGCTTTTAGGGACTGGAATTAGTACGCGGCCGGTAGATGGAAGTTTAGTTTAAAATTGATCGAAATCTTTTGGTCGTAACAAATAGTGGATTTACAAAGTCATAAAATGACAAAATATTACAAAATTAGTTGTGGAGACTTTTTAAATATTTTTTTAAGATATGTTAAAAATATTATTTCTGCAATATGTGATTGGAAATTTAGATTTCCATTAAGATCCAGGAAGGCAACAGTAATTGTTGGCAATCCCTATACGTCTCTTGTTTTATCTGCGTTGACAATCAGGTGTTTCGAGCAATTTGTGTTAATAGGTAAAGCTGTATCCAGTGATTTATGTATGATGCTAGATAACGGTATCATTAGTTGAGCCGATGTCCTTTTGACACTCAAAAAGCAGCTAATTCCAAAATCGGATCTTTAGGGATATAAAAGAATCATCACTCCTAACTACATGTGAAATAACAAACTTGATGGACACTCAGATTATTTCCTATTTGAATAATTTTCACACACATTAAATCCACATGTGTGCAGAAAATCGCATTCGTGACGCAATTAGGCGGCGATTCCTATAGTCTGGCCGGGAATAATTGCACGTTTGGTGGCTGTGGTTCGATTCGAAAAGTAAACGACGCAAACGAACGAACGGAGGATAGTGAAGTGAGAGCGCACAGTGAACAGTGCCAAAGTGGAATTTAGTCTGATAAGGCCGTGTCTAGCATAAACATGTTATGTGAGTGACCTTTCGGGCGGGCGGTCGGGGCGGAGGCCCTAATTACGGGGTCAAGTGCGGCGTGCTTTTACACGCCCCCCAGATACCATATTCTGTGAGAACTTTCTGGTCCGCGTGCACCTTACCGTCTCCGTATGCCGACCATCCACTCCTGTCTCTGTCCGAAGAAGAATCCCCCGAAGGACAACGCAGAAAGGGAAATTATCACGAATTATCTTAGGCTCTACACGAACGGGCCGATTTATGTTGATTTTTTTTGTTCCATCTTCAATGCCTATTCATGTTAATGCTAGTCTGATGATATGTGTTTACTCCCATTTAGGAACAATGTCCAACACGGTGTTCCTACATGGCCTACATGGGAGTAGGAAGTTTCCAGAGTTTCTAAAACTTTTACATTTGCTTTATCAGATAAATGATTAATCTTTTTTTATGCATAAACAGAAGGTTTGGATCTAAACAGTAGTAATAATCAAAGAATGTAAACACAAAAAAAAACACAGACTAGGTAAAATTTTAGCAAAGAACTAGAGGTTAAAAGTAAAACACCATTAGTGTTTCCTCAGTATTGTTCACTCTTGGTTTCACTACACATCACGCACTGTGTAGTGAAATCAAGAGTGAACAAAACTGAGGAAACACCAGCGAGTCAAACCCAAGTTCATTAAGATGGTTTTGGAAAAAAAAAACTAATCTAGAAACAAGATTAACGAGTAATACTTTTCTATTGAAATCTAAAGATTTAAAAGTGGTCTTTAGATTTTAATAGAAAAGTATTACTCGTTAAGCTTGTTTCTAGATTAGTTGAAATTAAATTTATTATTTTCTGTTTTCCAAATCCATCTTAATGTACTTGGGTGAACTCAATAAATCAATCAACATGAATATAATTAATGGTTTTAATATTTAGACATTGGTAGTTCATATTGTATAAAATAAATGTGAATAAATTATTAAAAAACATAAATTCTCCTGAAAATGGGCTAATAACCCGAAACTAGTCGAGAATTTAAAGTTATTCAATCTAATCTGTGTTTTATTGGTTGATTTTTAATAATTTATTTCATACAATCAACATGATTTTTTGTCCAAGTACAAAATTGAATTATTAATAAGCACTTTGTAAACGCTGATGTTGGGTTTACGAGGGTGGTTCCCAAGAAGTCTAAAAGAAGTTTACACGTTTATAAGATCGACTTTGTCCATCTCTAATTTTTATATTAAAACGACCACCCTGTATACATTATTAATTTATATATGAAAAATCGACTTAAATTACCTCTTTATATAGACATATAGGTTTCGGCGTATCGTATTTTTCTTTACGATTGGTTTCCACGCGGCGGAATTATTTATTATTTATGATCGTGAAATTCCCCAACAAATTTATACCATTAAAAGGCAATATCCGAAAATCGGATTGTGAAACACGATCGTTTTGGATAAAGCACGGACGGTCGGACGGGCGATTTCCATTTATTAAAAAGACGATACTACACAGCGCGGTTTTGCTTAATTGCATGTAAATTAATACCCGAATGATGTTGGACAAGAGGACCGATTTGTCTCACGGACGGGTTTCGCTCGCTGTATTACAGCTAAATCAACGAAATATTGTTTGTTATTAAAGTTAAATATGATTATTATGAATTTATAATAATAATAATGATTATTATTGAATTAATAATTTATAATTAATTCAGTTCAGGATACCTATTGAAGTATAGATCGCTAGCAGCTTCGGTATTTTCATTCGCTAAAATATAAACTTTTAGCATTAAAAATTTTCAAACATTTTGTTTAAACGCCACAAATAGAAATGATAATAAACTAACTTGACAGAATATTTGTTTTTTTCTTGTTATTTTCCACAAGCCAACTTAATTAATATTTAAAAAATGTAATATCTCCCTTAATTTCAAACATAAATATATATTAATAAATTAAAGACGACGCAAGCGCCACCTTTTGCCTAATTTCAAGTGGCATCGTCAAATATATATTGTTGTAAACAGCGAAGAACATTTTGTTTAGACCATAGTCGACTTTGATTGCCTATATAAAAAAGTACAACTTTATGTTATTTCTTAAAAACCGTTATATGTAGAAAAAATCTGAGTATACCATTGAATTTTGCTTAAAAAAATGCTTTAAGAATGATTTTATATAAATAAATTATTTTGACAAATAAAGATTTTACAAAAATGACAGAAAATCGAGAAACGCCCTATATCTCGGCAACCATTCAAGATTTTGCAATGCAGTTTTTACCAATAAACGTTTCTCAAAAAATCGATCTCCTGACACCTTAGTCGGTTTTTCTCTATCTAGTCTGAAAATAGGTTTTCTCTGTTAAAACCATCCAAATGGCACCACTCTGTACATTATTATTCACCGATGAAACTATGTTTATAACCCGCGTTCCTGCCATCCCAAAAGCCCTAAACACTCTTCAATAAATGATCGATGACGCTAAAACCTGGTTGGACAAATGGCGGTATCAAAATAAATCCAAATAAAAACTCAATCTTCGGTTACTAAAAATAATTTGTTATTTACAAAAAAAAGTTAAGCGTTTTATATTTATGCACGCACCGTTATTCCGTATTTTTGATTCATTCGGACGTTTCAGGCTTAACAGAAAGGAACAAATGGACGGAATTTGTCAGAGTTTATGACGCTTCCTTCGCTTCGCAAACCGGTGTGGTAGACAATTAATGGTCCCCCGGAGTCTGTTCGAGTTCGTTAGATATCGGAGGTGCGTGAGCAATTAATGCAGTATCACCAGGAAATAAAAGACGGCTGATCAAATGATTCACGTGTGTATATACATATCGCTTCTGATTGTGAATTAATACGATGTACTGGAATCCAAAAATAGCGCTGGGTTATTTATGAAGTTCCGTATTGCAAATAATTAATTTAAGGACTTAATATAGAGGGTGGGGGATTTGTCTCGACACGGTTTGTTATTTCCGAAATAAAATGAATCATATTCTTTATTTTGGTTGTTGGTTGTGGAGACTTTAATTATTTAAATAAAAATACTTAAGAAAAATTATAAATTATAAAAATAAGTAGGAGAAAGGACAAGTATTTTTATTTAAATAAAATGAATCATATTGTATGAAATAAATATGAATAAATTATTAAAAATCAACCAATAAAACACAAATTAGATAGAATAACTTTAAATTCTCGACTAGTTTCGGGTTATTAGCCCATTTTCAAGAGAATTTAATATTTGTTTTAAAATGTTTTAAATGAATGTTATGGCGAAAAGTGGGACAAATCTGATGTAAACCACTAATCTGTTAGTTGGTTTTTTCAAGGATATTCCAAGACTAACTTTTTCTAAAGGCCAGAAACCTTTCTGCAACTGGTTATTTAAGTATATTTTTCAGTTGTTCCACACTGAGACTTTATGTTACCCCATAAAAAGAAATCACAAGCTAGCAGATCCGGTGACTGTGCCACTTCAGGTCCCCAAATTTCGAAATGACGTGATTAGGAAACATTCTTTGCATAGACTCCATCGAAGTACGGGAACTGGTTCCGTCTTGCTGAAACCATATTTTTCGATTATTCACATAAACATTATAAAGTTGTTGTTCAAGCTTATACAATACCTGTCGATAACGTTGGGACGTAACAGTGACAGTCAAGTTATTTTCCTCAAAGAACGGCCCACAAATTCCAAAGACGGATACTTTACACTACATAGTAATGTTTTCGCTATGAACGGTAATTCATACAATTATATTCATTCCAGTAATGTTTCAGTAAGTTTTGTTTGCTAGCATTGAGAAGTGTTCGATATATTTGCTAACAAAACCTGAAAGGTGAAAATGAGCTTCGTTTGACATCAGCAAGCAATCAACGATATCTGGGATTTCAGCAAATATCCCTTCGAAACGCAATTGTAATAGTACTAATTAATTTTATATTAAAATATGCATATAATTTTATATTACTACATATATTAAGTATTTTTATCCCTCGCTACCAAATTTGACGTTTCTTTCACGATGTTGACTATAAATTTTTGCCCTTTCATAGGCTATCGACCCGAGGTCTTTCTGCCAGGATGTTGACTATTTTAACTCATTTTTGGGAAAACCATATTTTTTGTCTAGTATAAGTTTAATTAATTTCTCACTTAACCCGTGGTGAAACATTTTTTAATTAATTCAGAATAATTTAATTTTCATCATCTGAAGATAACCAATGGTAAAAACTAGTTTGAGAAAATATAAATAAGTGTTTTAGTTTTTTAAATTATCCTGAATTATGCCTGGTATGTCCTTTGTATTTTTTTATGGGATTACCTCAAAAGATAAAACTGAAAAGTGGAACAATACTATCTCAACTTTTAAAAGGAGGAAATTGTTAAATTGTTTTTCATTGATTACTGGAAAATTTACCAATGTAAAGTTTTTTTTTGGATTAATTCAATTGTTTTTTTTACTTTAAAATAATTTACTTATACATAATTTTGGCTTAATCTCATTTTGAAGAATGATGCATAAAAGAAAAAAAATGGCTATGTGGTCATCATTTCCGCTACATTAAATTAAATAAGTTATTGTTGGTGACTTTCAAAATTAAAACAAAATTTGTTAGAAAAACGTTACAATTATTTTTGTGATTTGTCAACTTACACGATTTTTTCAAAATATTCCAATGGTTATAAAAGGCGTTTGAATTCAATTTATTCTTTGCCCTATCGCGGAAAAACAGACACATACAATACCTTTTTCAAAAATCGATTGGTCCATTTCATCGATTTCTGAAACAGATATGAAATTTCCGATTCCAAAATGATTACAATCACAATACTTTCACTTGTGCAGGGATTCGCAGAAAGTAATCATGATTTTAATCTTCTTCATTTTCACTAGTATGTTGTGAAACAAATGCTTCAAACAATAAACAAGACATGGATTACAATGAAATTAAAATGTAAAATACACGATATAAATTAATCGAATATCGATGTATTTAATTCAAATATATTTTTGATATCATGGGAGGGCTTAACCTGATATGACTCGTGTGATTCTAGCGATCACTTTTCCTCTTCATACCCCCTGATGTGACCCGAATTGAATCGTGTGACTCTAGCGATCACTCTTCCTCCTCATACCCCCTGGTGTGACCTGATGAGATTCGTGTGACTCTAGTGATCACTTTTCAACACATAAATGCCTCAACAATCAACGAAACTTTTCCTCCTCATACCCCCTGATGTGACTCGTGTGACTCTAGCGATCACTCTTCTTCCACATACCCCCTATGAGGAGGAAGAGTGATCGCTAGAGTCACATCAGGTTAAGCCCGTGCATAGGTTTTCTATGCATAGGTTCCTCGTGTGTCTATAGCGTAGGCAGTTGCAGCATTCTGTTCGGGTGCTTTAAGAGTTGGAAATACTTTGACTTACATGAAAATTAGTTGTGATTTTTTCCTTCGCCGAGTGTATCTTCCATTCGAAAAACACATTCTTCTGTAGCTTCTTTCACTCTTACTAAATATTAAGTGTTTGGTGCAAAACACTCAATATTTAGAAAGACGCGTACACGTAAATAAACAAAAACGCTTGTTGTTGTTTAAACATAAGATGGAGTCCGACGCTTCGGTTGCCAACTTCGGCGAGCGAAATCACGTCCTGAATTACGAATTTATAACGCCTATTTATTAATAATTTATAATTTATTTAATAGAAACAAATATAATTTTTGCATTCTAAACGATAATTTATTCTAAAATAAATTTAATTTTTGTCAACGCGTGCAGTTTGTTTGACGTGATTTAGTTCGCGACGGTTGGCAACCATTTGTTTACTCGGTGTTGCTGCCGACGCCATTCGCTTCGATTAAGGTAAGTTAAAATTTGGTATTTTTTTAAGTAAAATCAGCGGTAATCTCTCAAAAATTATTTGCATTTGATAATTAGTCGCGTGATATTTGACAATAACAATAAATTAGTTCGATCGGAGAGAAATTAAATGCGAGGAAGAATGGAAAACTTCGGACGCTGTTTCAAGGAGAGCAAAATGGCGTCCTTTGCATTTCAATTCGATTAATTACGAAAATTAACCGAATTCAATTTAAGAAGAAAAATAAAATTCTTATGTATCTTATGTATAATATATATATTCAATAGCACTTATTTATTAATAATATAAACAATCATATTTTATTTTTTGATATTATAAAATGAATAAATAAATAATAAACGTTAATTTATTTAAAATATTTCGGACGCCTCTTACTAACTTTGTCTGCAACAACAGCTTAACGAGAATCATGAAAACAGCGAATGATTTCAGCAAATACAGTTGGCTTATTTTCTGGCTCCCTGCAATCCTTCAAAAATAATTAAAAAAAATCAATCTAACTACTTTTTCTTGTGTTATTTATTATTATATTTTTGAATTTATATCATTGATGTTAATTTTAGTTTATTTTTTTGTGATTATATTATACATTGTATTATCTTTGTACACAATGGGGTCTGCCGTAAATAAGTGTATTATTATTATTAATTTGTTTTCATTATTTTTAAACACATAATTTATAAATTAAATAAAAATGATTTGAAAATAATTAATAAATTATTTCCACATTTAGCTCTGTGACATTTTGACTTTAACAAATGCACATTAAAACAGCAACTATTCCCCGGACAAATACCCCGTCGGACATTGTGATAGAGCTAAATGTGGAAATGATTTATTAATTATTTTCAATTAATTTTTATTGAAATCATTTAAATAATTGTGACCAAGTGAATAAATACAATTTTCTATTTATACATAATTTATTATGATTTTAAATTTGTATTAATTAAAATTAGTTAGATTTCCTGAAAAAAAAACAAATTTTGAATATTCATGACAATTCCAAACCCAACCCAATTCCACTTATTTACGTCTACTGATATTAACTTAAATATATATAAAAAAACTCTAATTGCTTGTCCAAAATCAAATTTACCCATCAGGCTGTTTGTTAGATCAAGGAAACCGATCAATCAGCATCGAATTTCGTGTTAAACTATGAGAACAAAAAAAAATACGTGGAAAAAGAGAAGAAGACGCGAGAATATATGGTCCCATTAATTTAAAAGGCGAGACTCCGGCTCAGCCGACACCGGAGTTTCAAAAATCCTCCGGTTCTTCTTGCGGAGCACCGCGTGCTAGACGAGCGCGCACGCGCACCGCGATCGCACTGTTTTGATTCTTCTTGCACGAGTCCGCAACACACGTTGATTGTCGACGACATATACTGGACGTATTGTTCATCATCAATCAAAAAAAAGTATATATAAATAAACTATATATATAAAAAAAAACAATAAAGTTCACAATTAGTAACGCGATTTTTTTGTATGTTTAAATTAAAAATAGTGCAGTTTAAAATTATTTAAAAACACAGTTGAAATCGACGCAAAAATTATTGGCGGGAATTAATTCGAAAAGTGTACAATTTCTTTTCTTTTTTAAAAGTGATTAGTGATTCTATTAAAACTTTATAAGTGATTTCTCGTGCTAAACGCCGTTTAAAGTGTTGTTTATTCTGTTTTTGGATATGTTTATGTTTTATGCAAATAATTAACGGACTTCGACGTCTCCGGGTGATTTATTTATTTCATACGTAAGTTAATCTTCCATGTTTTATTTACTTGAAATTTACCGTGACAGACGTGCACTGTAATGAAGATGAATCGTTTAGTTAATTCCGAGAACTTCTTCAGTTGATTAGATCAACCGGAGAAGACACAACACCGGTAAATAAATGTTTCAGAAAAAGAAATTATAACAATAATTTATTTATTTTAATATCATTTTTGAAAACATCAACTCCTTAAAAATTAATGTATTTATAAATTAAATAATTAAAAAAAAAACTTTATACCACAACTTATTATTTTGTATAGCTTATTGTGTCTCGATTTTCGAATTTTTGTCTCAGTCATGTAGAAACAAATATTTTACAGATTACAAGTCTGAATATTTCAAATATTTTGGTATTTGCCAAATTTTTCTTTATATATTTTTGAAATATTCTTATCACTTATTATTATTTTCTTTCTCAGCTTAAGCTGGAAGAAATTTACCGACCCTACACGTGCGACTTTTGGGTTCAACTAAGTGGATAAAGTATATAATGAACTTTATCTCCATCCACCTAGTTGAACCCAAAAGTCGCACATTTATACCGATGATCTATACCGGTAATATTTGTTCTATTCCAGATTTTTTTTTGTTATATGGCAAGATTGGAGACAACACATTTTTGTACAATATTGCATAGGTGGCACGGTAATTCAAGGCGTTTTATATTTTTTGTAATTTTTGTCGTGAAAACTCCACTAACAGAAATTATAAGTGGGACTATTTCGATAGTTTCAATGCTTTTTTTTTATTTTCTATTTCGAGCATTTCTCAATCTCTGTTCTTGGCAGATTGTGTGTTAAAGAGCATCCTATATCAATAATCAACGGTTTCTTGTCAATCTTATCAATAAATATTATTATTCACTGTATATTGAATTATGTGAATTACATTATTTTACGAAGAATATTTTTGTAACATAAATTACAATCAGACGCAAATCAGTACAGCACAAATTTGATTACACTTAATTAATGAGCGTGCCTTCAAAAATTGATAATTCGTGATCGTAAATCTTTAAGTGGTGGGCATTGTCTTGTAGATACACGTGATCCCAGTGAGTTATGTTAATGATACACCCAAATATAGATGCCTGCCCACCAATACGTTATTATTAATTAGTTATCGTTGTCGACGAGGTTTTTGTTTGTAAATTGAGTTGTATCCACGCCAGAAATTTGTAACAAATATCAAAATGGATGCGTTCACTCTTTCTTAAGTCAATGTATTTTAAAATCATTAATAAAACACGATTTTCATTCTTCACTTATTTAAAAAAAGTGAAGAAAGAACATCAAATCGTGTTTTATTAATGATTTATTACTTCAACCCAAAACAAATAGTGAATATATTTTAAAATCAATAGAAAAAAAGGATTTATTCACTTGGTCATAGTTATTTAAATAAATTAAATATAAATGATTTGAAAATAATTAATAAATTATTTCCACATTCAGTTCTGTGACAGTTTGACTTGCGTTTATTGATTTTGAAATATTTTATTTATACAATGTAAAGTCTGGAACTAAATCTTTCAGTAAACGTTTTTTGTAAAAAAAATCCTTAATCAGATCAATTTTTATCTTAAATAAAATATATTTTACTGTAATTGCCACTTAAGGATAGTCTTTTGTTTTTGAGATATGACGTAAGCGGTATTTTTTTTTAATTGGAAACCCTATTTTTTATGGTCTCTCACCTTTGTATGTATTAATATATTTGTCACTAAATAACTTAGATTAAGTAATGTGAAGTGTTGTATAATAATATAAATAAAAAATTCCATACTTCATTTTAAATTTAAAGTGATGTATGGAATTTTTATTTTCATCTATATTATTATTATATTTGTAATTTAAAAATTGTAAAATCGAGTATTCGGTAAATAAAGTATTATTATTAAATTTGGAGAGAGATTGGGAGAGATGAAATTCTAAGACCAAATATGCTAAAAAAAGTATGATACTGTATTTTGAAATATTTTTTATTTATTTATTTATTCCTTTGCTTATCTACCTTTCGGTGAAGGCTATTTTGAAATATAATAATATTAATTTCCTTTTATTTTTCTATGTACATCCATTACATATACGCATATGTGAAAATATACAATATACATGAAAAAAATGTCAATTTAATTAATTTACTAGCGCAACAGTGTACAACATTAAATTATTTAGTTCTAATATGCACATAAAAATCCGACAGGGTATAGGGTTCTACTGAACATAGAAATTGGAATAACGCCTTTTTTCTTGTTATTAAGTTACTCTTGATTTTTTCATCCGCTTGGCAGCACTGTCTAATTGATAACCAAATGGAGAGAATCATTTTACCAACTTTTATTCCGCGAATACGTTACTTATTTCTTACTTGCATATTATAAATTGCTCCTAAGTTGGTTTAACCAAATCGCATTCAATTTTTTTATTGTTGTATAAAAAGTCTGTTCCGTGACAATGTGCTTGAGACATTGCCGTGACCAGGATTCGAACCTGGGTTACTACGGCCACAACGTAGGGTCCTAACCACTAGACGATCACGGCTTCGACAGACGTGAAAGTGTAGAAATTTTTCTCAAATGATGATATAGTTTATTTGGTAATTTATATCACTATGGTTTCGACCATTACTACGTGGTAATCCATATCCAATTCAATGAAAATATTGATAAGTAAAAAGTGGCAAAAAGTGGTAAAAAATATGGTAAGTATTTTCATTAATTGGATAATTTATATTATTAGGTTTTGCAGTATGTAGATAACAAATTATTAAAATATTGAGTTTAAATTTTGCCTTCCCCCACTACGCCAGGAGTGGTGGAAAACAAAATGCTCCGTGCACTTACAGTTTAAGTTTAAAATATGTATATATTAAATGTATTGTATTTAATGAAACTACTCTAATTTTAATCTGTATGAAATTATTTACTGAATGAAATGGACTTCGTTAAATAAGTAATTAAATAAATATCCATTAAATAAATAATTAAATAAATATATTTTTTTGTAAATAGAGTTGCGTGAAATAAATAAAATATATTTAGTTTTTTCTTCAATTATCAACATATACAATAAATTAATAGATCTTTTTAATCCTTACAAATGCGACAGCACAATTCAACAAAATGATTTAAGAAGATAAATTCAGCCCAATTAATTTGCCCGCCCGATGATTTATTAAACCCATTACATCAGGATTATTTTTTGTATGCGACTACGATGTCTCATACAATCCAAGACGTTGAAACAGATTAAGAATTCGACTTTAACCGGATGATTGATTGGAGGTGATGCGAATGCCTAATGGCCGGAGGCCGTTTGAGATTCGCGCGGAATGACGAAATTAAAACTGAATCGATAAATGGTTTTAATCTTAATTGGTTTCGTCGGTTTTTCGTATTTGGACAAAAGTGAAATTAGCTTTAATTCGGATTATTTCTATCCCGTCTGGCCGTTATCGGTCGGCCTTATATAGATTAAGTCATATCTGGTGTGGGCACCTGCTGCCTTTTTACACCTGAATGAAAATCCAGGGCACGCATGTTTTGAATGCGGTATGAAAGGATATTTTCTTCGCGGTTCTCGTACAATGCGTTGAGTTATTATGGCTTTATCAAACATTCAAATGTAATATATTTTACAGGGCATTTTTTAACTATGACATAGTTAAAAAATGCCCTGAATAATATATTACATTTTATAGGGATTTACATGGGAAAATCTTTACCTCGTGTTAATGGTTTTTCTATAGTATGGATTTTAATAAAATTAAAAACACATTTAAATTTGAATATTTTGTGAAAACAGTTGTTATTTTAAGGAGTTTTTATGTTTTAAATATTGATTTAAAATTATG
Source organism: Philonthus spinipes (assembly GCA_963082785.1). Taxonomy (NCBI): domain Eukaryota; kingdom Metazoa; phylum Arthropoda; class Insecta; order Coleoptera; family Staphylinidae; genus Philonthus; species Philonthus spinipes. The sequence continues at coordinate 31,577,068 of OY720304.1, forward strand.
ATAAATTATTAATATAACATTTTAATAACTTTAAATAATAATACAAAGAACTAGTCAGAAAGACCTATCGTCGATAGCCCATGATAGACTATTAACACAATTGTACATATTGTTATAATAAATTTTGTAAATTTTTGTTGTCATATTGTCTGAATAAAGATGTTTGTATATATAAAAAGAACTTAATGAAAATATTCAAATTGTTGCCCATTAGTAACTAAGCAGCAACATAGCCTATTCTTAAAATGTATTTTGGCTTTCTAAAGCTATTGGAGGGTATATTTATTATTTTACATTTTGAAAATTATTACAATTTTAAATTAATATTTATAACATATCTCTTTAAAATAACTTAAAAAATCCTTAAGTTTGCATAAAATACTCCAATTTAAATATGTAAACCGATGTAAGGGTTTTTTTTAATGTAAATCCCTATGAAATACCCTGTATAATATATTACATATTCATATTATATATATTTTGTTTCTTAATTAATAATTAGTGTTAGATAAATTCGAGTAATATTAGTTATTGAATATTTCCATATGAGCAATTTGAAATAGGTAAACATAATAAATTACAATTGGTGTGTGTTAATAAAAATAGTTTTCTTTTTATTAGCATAATTGCATTAATAAGAAATGCTTTAATAATATTTTCATATACTTGATTTTGCAATAACAAAAATGACCGAAAAGATCGATTTTATCCATTTATATTATAAATAAATTACGCAGATTATATTATGAGTGTATTCATTTAAGCTTTAAATGAATGTACTTACAGATTATTGAAACATAATTTCTAAATTATCAACATTTTTAAAAAGTCTGTCCCGTGACAATGTTCTTGAAACATTGCCGTGACCAGGATTCGAACCTGGGTTACTACGGCCACAACGTAGGGTCCTAACCACTAGACGATCACGGCTTCGACAGACGTGAAAGTGAGATAATTTTTCGCAAACAAATTTCGCTCTGGTGTTAATTCGAAGGCCAATCCTATAATTATTTCATAATATTAGCGCAACACAGTTTAATTTTAAAAATGTAACGGACTTGTCTGATTTTGTGTTCAATTTAAATAACTGTGACCATGTGAATAAATCCTTTTTTCTATTAGAATTAAAAAAAAAATAGCTAATCGATCGAAAATCAAGTATTGGTATAACATACGAAAGTTTCAAATCTTTAACCAAGAATTAAACAACTATATAAGTATATAAATGGTTGTGAGTTGTGTGAAGATTTAAATGATTAATATAAGAAAAAAACACTTGTAAAAACTTTTCTTCACAAATATAAGTGAATCTTTGTTTGGCATATCCAACACCTCGTATATTCCTTTCTCATCCTCTCTTCTCATTTCCACTCATGCTTTGTGTCAGCAACCATACCTATCCTTTTTCCATTCCTCTTGTAAGATCTTTCGGGAACCTCTCGTAGACTAATAATAATAATTTGATGTTTCTCAATAACTTTCACTTGTTTCCTTGCATACCTCATTCATCCAATTAACTATTTGTTCTGACACTTTTATATTCATCAAGTATTAATTTCCTATTAACAGATTCATAGGTAACTTTCCCTCTTTGCTCCACGAGCCAGTTGAATATCATTGCTTGGTCTATTGTAATTTTACCATTACTGAACCCTGCCTGTATTTCTAGTGGTACTTTTTTATTATTTCTTCCTCCAGCCTTTTCTAATTTTACAAGCCAAACGTTAACCCAAAAAATAAATATCCTTCCCATACGTTTTTCGATTTAATCTTATCATTCCATGACAGACAATTAGATATCGTAAGACAGAGACATCCAACTACAAAATACACTAGAAATAATGACAGATTTTTTTAGAAATATTGCTTATTTCGACGAAACTGTTATTTGTATCTGTTTCTAGACATTTCCTCATTGAAGCGGATCAACTAACAAACAACACGGCAGCATGAGATTCCCGTGAAGCCCGGAAAATATCACCACCACAAATCCAACCCGGGACATCCGTCTTATTAAACCGGGATTGTTGTAGAGTGTACGCGAAAGATAAATGCGCTCGTTTACTCCGGATGAAGATTTAAAAAAGTGCGTTTAAAAGTGGCCGGCCATGTGCACCGTTAGTGACCATAAACGCCGTGAATTGGTGGCGGTGGCGATGTCGCTGGTGAAATCGCGCGATACCAAAAGTGGCGGCGTGTCTGTGTTAGTGGGTATGATATAAGGACGCGAGGAGGTGATTTATCCATCTCCGGTGAAGATGCCTCCAGGATGCTGTTGCCGGACGAGACGTACGAGCAGAGCGCGGTCGCGGCGGGACACCTGCTGGCCGTGCTCAGGGTCTATGATGATTTCCTCGACCGGTACCGTATCCGACCGGAATTCTTCTGCAGGTACATTCGTGTTATTTACACGGTATATTTTTGCTTGCTTTTCTCTTGGTTTCGGATTGAAATTTGAAATTTATTGTAAATTGATATTTAGGTACGCCGCGGGATGTGGAATAATCATCAGGTAGTATATACTGCAGGAACACCATTTATTCTTGGGAAATTATTAAACATTTTCTTAACAAGATATGTCATTCAATCTATGATATAGCCTCTTCCTATAATCTATTGCTTGCTTATGCAAATTTCAAATATTCAATCAATAGTTAAGGCTATCAACATTAAGAAATTTATTATTTCTATTTAGCTCCGCCTTTACAACTATTATATATTTATAATAGTTTAGTAATATTAGTAATAGTATATTGTATATTTGACAATCGGAAATATATTTGAGATATAGTGAAACTCATTTAATGAAGTTATATTTGACCATTCGTCAAATTATGTTTTTCAATAATTTATCTAACTATATAAAGTTTCACAACGATTAAATAAAATATTGTAAATTTTTCTTCATTGGGAGACTAAAACAATAAAAAATTTAAAAAATATGATTCCACGTTGATTTGTAATTTTAATTAATTAATCTATTTTAAATTAATTCAGATACCAATAAATTATTTATGCCCGTCTCGATATCCAATAATAAATAGTCAGTCTCAATTTCTTTATTACTGTTACAATTCTCAATCCCGTTTTTATTGTCCTTGTAATTCGTCAATTAAATATTATTATAGCCGGGAATGATTATTAATTAACATCATAAACCTCATTTCATAATAAAAACCAACATTCAGAACCGCCGACATTATTATTTTTATATTCAATATTCAGGAATCATTAAGAGATATTGATGGACTAATTGATATTTCGAGCAGGTCGATAAATATAGAAAGCCAACATCGTGGGCCTGCCGAAACTAATTCAATTAATTCCTGAAACATAAGAATGGGTTGAAATTTACTGGCAGTAAATTAGAAAATGAAAACTTGTTTGCGCCGAATTTCGGACGTTTCGAAAAGGGTAAGCATCTCATAAATTTTAATTGTTTTCAATTAATTATCACAAAAATTGATTGAATTTATTGATGAATAATTTATATAAGGTGAAATATTGTATATAATATTTTTTATAACTTAACGGAATTTTAAATTAAATACTGTTCTGATTTTCAATTATTTATTTAACTATATAAAATCACATGAGTTCACAACGAAACAAGGTGAGATAACAATAAAGCCTGATTTGAGTTGACTTGAAGTGTTAATATCAATAAAAGCACGTGAATGTTTCTTAACTTCATGGTTTTTTAAATTATAAAGAGTGACATAAGAAAAACAAAAAAAAACGTGTACTATTTTTATAATAAAAAAATGTGTAATGTATACTTATCATTATTTAATCTTCTTTAAGTTGGTTGTGGAGACCTTTAATTATTATTTTTTTACACATTAAATATTATATTAAAATTGATGAAAAACCTTGTATTTTTTCATCAATTTCTGTTAATAATTTGATAAAAAATCTTGTATTTTTTCATCAATTTTAGAATATTTCTTAAGAAGATTCTATTTACGGAGGATTACTACAAATAGAGTAGTTTTATCACAATGGTGGTTAACAAAAATCCCAAATTTCCGAATTATCTGAAAATATCAATATTCTCGAAAAATAAATATTTGGTGTGGAATTTTGAACAGAAAAATTATAGAGCCCCACATATTTCGGCAGAGTTTAAATTCAGAAAGATATTTAAAATTTTTAAATATGGATTTTTTTGTTTTGATAGGTTAAGTGGAAGATCAGTAACAGTTTAAACTGACTGAACTTCGCCTACACTCATGACATTTCATTTTGTCCGGGAAGTAGTTGTTTTAATGTGCATTTGTTTAACGTACTTACGTAACGTAAGTCAACATGTCACAGAGCTAAATGTGAGAATAATTTATTAATTATTTTCAAATAATTTTTATTTTATTTATTTAATTAAAAAACTGTGACCAAGTGAATGAATACTGTTTTCTATTTATAATAAAAAAAAAATATAAATTTCAATTTATTCGATAAAATCATTTTCCTAACGTCCACAATATAAATAATTTCAATTCGTTTCAGTTTTATTTTTTTCTAAATTAAGAAATCACGAATCCTGGCGAACCCGACGACCATTAAAATTATTAATGGCATTTCTGGCCCGAAAAACTAATAAATCCATTCCACAAACGCTCGGCGCTTTATTCGTTAATCCTCATGAATACCCACGAATATATTCATAGGTCTTGTAATTGACACATCATAAGCTTATTAAAAACCGAAAGACAAATACATCCACATTAATTACAACCATTCGGTTATAAATCCGAGGAGAGAAGGAAGAAGGAAAAAAAAACGAGACGATTTCATTTCGGAAAATAACAAGTTTTATAGCTGCTAATGGAGGTAGTTATATTCATTAATTGTATCCATCGTTAATTATCAATTATAGAATATTCTGGTTAGAAGAAATGCTGCAGTGGGAAATTAAAGAATAATTATTGGTGGACAAATTTAAAAAATACTTTGTTAATTGCATCGATTGTTACATAGACTAACTTTAATGTCAATGTTGGAAAAAAATATAATGTTAAAGATAAAATTAGGCAATAAAGAAAATTTTAAATTAAAATGAAGTAATACGAATGATGATGAATATAAAATTTTATAAATCATTTATAAAATTTGATTATTCAGATAATTATATATTATATTTTTACAAACATTGAAACTTTGAATTAAATAAAAAGAATTTAAAAATAATTAATAAATTATTTCCTTTCTAGTTACTGTGACATTTGTAATTGTGATCAATAGAAAATAGGATTTATTATTTTCTATTGAAGGTTTGTCAGCCTAGGTTCTACTAAAAATATTTGTCGTTTTCATCCAAAGCGCATTAAAATTCACGTCACGGTGGATCAATTAAACGAAACACCTTCCGTTCCATGGAAATCAAACATCAATTATTCAACATTAACCCAATCTGTGAGGCCGATCGAAATAAATTATTTGAAACGTGGCGACTGGTTTCCTTTTTGATGGAAGCCCCAATAAAATAAATTAATTGATAAACGAGAGGATGCCGATAAATCGGCCCATAAAAGTCGCCTTTCCTGTACATAAAAACGACCTTCTTAGAAAACGTACCCTAAATGTGCTCCACGCACATATTTTTATTTTCCGTTTTTTAATTGATATTCTTTAATACACCAACCGACCACGCTAATTTGAATTTCTTGAGAGCATTTTAATGTTTCTGTTAATAATTTTACTGCGTACGCGGATGATGGGCTTCGGTCACTGGTTTAATACAATTTATGGTTAATCAGTGTTTGATTTTATTATGGGAGGGCAATTATTTATTTCCGGCGTGGTTAATATATTATTAATTTGATTTTGCTGTTTTCTTTCTTTTAGATGTAATTATTTGTTTAGTTAAATGCTTCGTCTCATATATATTTTATATTTTTTGCAAATAGTTAATTGATTTCACTAATCGAAGATGTTTGTTGGAGAATACGTGAGGTTTTCTTGATAGAAATATTCCTTTATTCACTTCTTTATTTAAATATATATATAAAAGGGATTACTGATTATGTATATATATGTATAATAAGTAATCCCTTTTACCATATGGTGTCAGGTAAAATTTATATATATTACAAAAAATAATAATATTATTATAAATATCGCAATATATAAGTGTTATTAATTTAATAATAATTCATAATTGAAAACTATCCGTTTACATTTATATTTATTTATTACTCAATCAATTCATCCCCTCCCCCTTCATCCTCTAGATTAATGGCATTCTTATTAAATTATGGAACAGCGCCTCTATCAATTAATTTATATCCTAATGCAATTATTTCACATCCTGTTTAACGAGTAATTGTGTCGCCGTTATTAATAAATATCCATCAAAATTGTAAATTATACCCAACGCCACCTTTATATATAATTAATAACGAGCAAAAAAGTTGCGGGCAGAGTCACGTGATTGATGTCACGGGTAATTTATATCAAATTATTTTTCGAAGGAAATAAATTAATCTTTGTCAAATGGAGAAAGGATGAGACGTAAAAAATATATAGTTTGAAAAAGAAGTGAAACATATAAGAAAATTAAAATTGCTCAATTTTGAAATTAATTTACTTTCTGTTGGTTTATTAAATTAATTTCAAATTATATAATGAAACAATTTTAGCAAACGCCGATGCACATTGGTATTCCACGAGGATCATCGTGGAATACCAGATGGTATTTTTTAATGTAGTTTCTTGAGTTGCGTGAAGGTTTATGACACTTAATTTAAAACACTGTTATATTTCTTTGTATGTACATTTCCATAATCCATAGTACCCAAAATATACATATAGCAATAAAAAATAATACATCATATCTCATAACATTTGGTATTCCGCAAGGATCAATGTGTAATAAACCAATGAAAAAAGAAGATTTCATTTCAAAATTGATTGATATTGATTAAGAATATGATTTAAACCATTGATATAAAAAAAATACGTCATTTTCCTCCTCATCTATCATAACAATTGGTATTCCACAAGGATCTAATGTGGGGCGTAATAAACCAGTGAAGAAACGTGATTTATTTTCTAGTTTAAAATTTTAAGAATAACGAACTCTTTAATTATTTTCATGCTTAAAAACAATAAAACATGAAAATCCACGAATGAACAAATAATAAGAATAACTAACAATAAAAAAATCCACCAATGAATAAACTTTCCGATCCCGCGTTTACGCAACGCGTCCAGTATGAATTTAATCGGTGTTGATTTATGCGCACAGCATAAATTCTGATGATAGGTCAATCCCGTCTATCGGATGTAAAGCGAGATTTAGTGATTAGAAAGTTAAGTTTGAGTAATGTTATGCCGGGTAAGGCGACAAATATGGAAATTAATTTTTAAACCGAGTCCATAAATTAATTAACTAATTAATTAGAGGCGAAGAAATTGTACGAATGTTTTGAATAACTGTAAACGCAAGTGCGAGTCCGCTTGATTTACTTTCATGTAATATCCATCTGCGCTGAAGAAAATGTTATAATTATTCATTGCATTATAATATTGGTTCCCGGAGACGTCGGGATCGAGTAAATCCGCGACGTTGGATTTTATCTATAAATCAGTGTTAATTATTAACGATGGTAAAAAAATTATCGGAAATATTTTGCTTCTAGCATTTGGCTTCTATTGACATTTGAAATATTTAAATTTAATCCAAGAATGTCATTTCAATCGAAAAATAGTAAGATAAAAAAATAGAAATAACACCATCATTACTCGAATTACAAAAAACAATAAATTATGACTAAATATATGATGTTATAATGCTTTAAATATATTCCTGAAAACCACGAAAATAAATAAAAATGGCATTAAGCCAAAACTAGCGGAAAATAAATAATTTATTAGTATAACAAACCAAGTGAATTCAATCAAAAATATAGGTTTCTTGTTTGAATTCATTCACAAAATTATTATCAAATGGAATATACGAGGTGTGTTCAAGAAGTAATATGATATTATATTTTTATGGAAAAATATATACAGACATCTTTATTTAGAAAAATATGTATAAAAGAACAATATACATATATATCATTTCTTCGCCTGAAGAAGCCACAGTGTGGTGAAACAATTGTAGCGATATTACAATAGACTTTGAAAGACTAAATAGTGTTATTTAATATAAGTAATTACATATATTTTGCAATTAAGCTATATATCATCTTTTCTTCTAAACTGGCTAACGACTTGTGGTCTTTCCGCCTTGGAAAAACATTTATAAATATTTATTTTGTCTCCTCTAAAGTCAGATACAATGCACTTATTCCAACGCTTTTTCCAGTCCCCAAAGCACTTCTCATAAGCACTTTTTGGTATTTTAATTGATAATTATTGATACATTTTTTTAATCAAATTTTATCATGTATATAATTTTGTGTATGAATACGATAAGAAACAATGTATACTTGCTATCTGTATCTACTCAAGCTCCTACCAGCCAACCAACCAACGTTGCGAGAAGAACGCCAGGACTCGAGCGTAATAAATCGCCGGTGGTATGAAACAATAAGGCAAAACATCTAATACCTTTGTGGGAAATCTAATCTCGGATTGTGGTTTAAGTGTATGATTACCGGTCTAAGAGATAATAAGACAATTGAAAGTGTTAATGCAGTGGACGCTTGACTGATAATGAATGGCACTTCAGCGCTCAGTGTTGCAATTTCTGGTTTGTGCACCGGACCTATGTATGCATTAATGATACGATTTATCATCACACATGGTATAACTGCTCATTTCACGAATGCGTGTTCCACGTAACTGTTTATGAAAATCGGGGATGGATCGAATCCGGTAAATGTGCGAACGGGATTTTTTTTATGCGAGGATTTATGATTTATTTTTCTTTATGGGCGCATTGTTTCTAAGGTAATGGCAATTCTTATGTAATTAAACGAGGCGATTCGAAGAATACACGTTTCGTCTTTACTTCTGCAGTTAAGCCAATTAATTACAGAAGAAGAAGAAAATATCGTGTGGTTTGAGTTACGTGAAGATGTAATTAAATTAAAGCTGTAATTACCCTTTTGATTAAGAATTGTGTGAACCAAATTAACGTTAAATAAAGTAAATACTAATTTCATATTGAATTAATTTCACTTAATATATTCATACATTATTGTTGTAAACCACTGTAAATATGTATTTATTATACGCTGGTGATTTAAAACTATTTCATTAAATAAAATCACTAAAACAACTCACAGAATGTAAATTATACATACACATTAAAATAACAAAAAAAAGAACGTCGATAGCCATTTTCTGAGGCTTAACTAGAGGTTTATGATTGTAATGTAAATATTGTAATGTAATTTAATGTATCTCTCAGAAATAAAGATTTTCTATATATATATACATAAAAGAACTTTTTTGTTTAATCTGCATATAATTATTCAAAATGATTTGTATTCAAATTAATGCGTACGTTATTACTTTTTTTAGATATAGAGAAAAAGAAGCTCTACAAAAGAGGCTGAGCAAAGTGGTGGAGGCAGCGTCGAGGAGTAGCCGGAGCAGAAGTAGAAATTCCAATTCTCAAGGTAAGTCCAATAAAAATACATCAGAAATTTTATGATTCCGACATTTTATCACCACACATAGCTATTAACGCGCTAATAGTGCGGTCTACATTTTTTGAATGCTATCTTTAAAAGATAAATATACCTCACGTGTGTTACATCAAAAAAAAAAAAATATATATATATATAAAAACTTAAAATATTTATTCAGTAATTTTTGTTAATAAATGAGGTTTCAACTTTTTTATACATTATCAATTAAATAAAATACTTTAAACTTTAATTTAACAGCTGAGGCTATTATTTTTTTAAAGTTTATACTTGTTAACATTTTAAGTTTTTTTTTTTAAATAAATACACTTTCAAAATATAAATTTGTTCTTTATTCGCTACAATTTTATTTTGAATGTTAAGAAAAAACTCTAAAATATTAACTTTAAGCTTTATTTGTACAACACTAAAATTAATAATTATATAACCAAAAATAAGTTTTATCGCTGCACATTTGAGAATTATTCAATATTAACATCTGAATGGTGTTGATCGATTTGTGGTAATCCATTTTTTTCAAAATGCATGTGATTATGCCCTTTTTCTATTCCTGTTTACCTGTAGAAACTATAGTGTAACGAAAGATTTGTAGTGAAATAAGATAAATAATTTAAAATCAGATATAGTGTTCTGTAAGTTGGCTCTGGAGATTTTTTAAATAAAAATTATTGTCTTTCCTCCTACTATTGTTATTCAATAAAAAATATATTATTCAATAAAAAGAGTAGGAGAAAGAACAATATTTTTTATTTAAATAATCAGATATAGTGTTTAATTTAAAAATATAATTTCAATTTCAATTTACTTTATTAATGGAATCTCCATTTCCAAATTAGAATTATAATTACATATTAAAAATTTTATAAGAAAAGTGTGACGCTCTAAAAAGATTACAAAACATATTTATAAAAAAAGGCAAATTACCAATCACAAATTACGACAAAATACAAAATAAAAATAATACGCATCAAAATATTTATTTATCAATCCCAAACAGTTCATTGTGAAAACGAAATGCAACCGGCTTATTCCTATCTTCAAGTGATAATAAATAAATATAGATACAAAAATTATGTAATATGAATCTTTATAATGTATTGAATAGTTGAAAATAAATTACAATACAATTACCTGACAAGATAAGACAAACTAATTACGTATCCAACAAATTGTACATAATACATGAACAAAATCCATTCACGAATTACTAAGGAGTTTCTATTAAATAATCATAATATACAGCACATGCTCACGGGCGATGACTGTAATTAGGCATTAATGAATAATTAAACGCACTCCCAAATTAATACTCGGCCCACAAGTGCGTGACTCGAAAATGAAATTCATCTGCGAGGAGCACTTTATGCGATTCGTGACGTCCGCGTGGCGTAGGAGTTAATCTGTAATTACACTGAATCACGAGATTTTTCTTCCCTCGCCTTTCGTGAAATGGCCATTTAATTGAGCATGTGGAAATTGCCCGTACACCTCAGCTCCGCCGCCTTTGACCTTATATGATCTTCATTAAAAGTCATTTCGAAACAATGGATCATTTTTGTTGTTGACTCATTTGAGTTTTAATTAATTAAATAAAAAGAATTTGAAAATAATTAATAAATTTTTCTCTTTTTAGCTACTGTGATTCTTTGACTTACGTTACGGAAGTACTTTAAAGTACTAGACTTACGTTACGTAAGTTATTTTAAACAACTGTGACCATGTGAAAAAAATATTTATCTATTATGATCTTTTCTTTTTAATTTTTCTTTTTAGGTGCAAGATGATCAAAATTGAATCGATGTACTAAAATTTATCAAAATTATTCTTTTTAAGAAGGAAAATGTCAATGTACGTAATTAATTTGAAAACAGGTCGTTTCCGACTAAAACAATTCAAGCTGTATAAATATACAAATTTTTATATTTATATAAAAATATTTTTAAAAAAATTCTCATAAATTATTAATTATATTTATGAGAATTTTTTTAGTCTACTAAAAATGTTGAAATTTTAGAGATGGCTCTCTTGTTTTTTTTATTTGTTTATTTAAAAATAATCGATGATTCAAGTATTCAACCATATAGACATGTGAATCATATCGAACGTGAAAATTGAATACGCTCTCTGCTGTAAAAAAGTGATATCCATTTAATTAAGGATATTTGTTTTAAAATTGAAATTAACATCATACACAAAAAATTAGATCATTCAAAATATTTTCCTTTTCGTACAAAACAACATTCGCTTCCATTGAATCAAGAACGCCAATCTAATCAGACCGTATCCATCACCCATGGATATCAAATAACATAGAGCCGGCATTACCATAACCCATGATACGATCCCTCGCCGGGACAGGTTTTATGATTTGGGCAGTCGATAATCCGACAGCTTTGTTCTACCACCGTTATCCGTTTTCGATCTGGGAAAAACTATCGGATAATTCCACGCTCGAATAAAACTACACGAAGGATGATGTATCGCCCTAAGAACCCGCCGGATCCATTCACATTTAATTAACACGTCTCGAATTATTATTATTTCTCTCTCTTTCACCAGCGTTTAATTAATTACTAATTATTTTTTATACTTTGTTTTTCGGATGTTAATTGCGACGGGCCGTAATTAAGCCTTGCGTCATTTAAGGTTTGTAAAGTGCAGCGCGCGATTGTTTTATATTGTGCCTAACTGTAAGGTTTTATGATTGTTATATAATTTATTATTACGTTCGATAAAGCGCCGTAAAGTTTTATTACACACTTTTTGATTTATGCATTTATATAATTACCTTAATAATTAATTACAATCCATTAAGGGCATGACTCGTAAATTATTATACCCGTGTTAACATTTGTACTTTATACTTTTTTTTTTCATGACCACATATTCCATCCATATTTACAAGTATTTAAAAAAATATCACGTTAATTTTAGAACAAATAAGAAGAAAATTAATTTAAACCTTCATCAGTTATAGTTCAAAATGTTTCAACGAGAAAATCATTCAAGAAATGTGAAAATTAATTTATGTTTAAATTTAGAAGATGAAATTTAGAAAAAATGAATTGATCTAATTTTTATAAAAAAAAAAACATTTAATTCAGGATAATTATATTGAAATTAATACATTTCCTTTGTTTCACTTATTTATATTTTCTCCGACAAGTTAACAATTTTTGTACATTCCTCCCTGAAGATGTTCAGTGGTCGAAACTAGTCGAAGAAAATGTAAATAAGTGAAACAAACAAAGTGTTTTAATTTAAATTAAATTATCCTGAATTAATTCAAAAATGTTTCACCACGGGTTAAGTGGGAAATTAATTAAGCATATAAAATTAATTTAATGAATGTTATCTTTATTATGTTGCTTGTCGAGATTTTTGATTATTTAAATAAAAATGGCTGTCCTTTCTCATACCCATTTTTTATCGAACTAAATATATTTCGAAAAACTATGTAATGAATATCGTTTTTAATATATATATATATATATATATATATATATAATCTAAAATTCCCATCTACTTTCTTTTCTTAATATACACTACCGAAGATGGAAATATAGTTTCCGAAATATACATTTAGTTCAATAAAAAATGGAAGAGAAACGACAATAATTAAAATTCCTCAGAAGCTACTTTCAGAGCTTGTGGTATATCTTCACAAGAAATCGTAATTATTTAGATTCTAATAAATTAAAGACGACGCAAGCTAACTGATATTTCTTTTTTTAAAACAATCTTGAAATTATTCGCAGCGGAATCCACGTCCCAAAAACACTTCCTGAAGTTAGAAATCCTGGTATCACAATACAATTCAATCTTATTTTTATTTGATTAAATTAATCGTTTAAACTATTAAGCAAAAAAAAAAACATAAAAAATATTTCTAACATAATTACGTAAAACGTTTTTCGCAAGTGCACTCAGGCGTTTGAATAATACCCGACAAACTGTTCTTGGCGTTTTATGCGTCTTCAAAGAGCCGTGAATTTACGTTAAACATCTTATCTCGCCTTTATTTATGCACTTTATTTCAACGCTATAATAAAGTGATTTAACGCTGAGTTTATTGTGTATATCATTATTTTATCCTTGTTTGAGGAATACCGTAGCGTTTTATGCATTATTAAGTAGACTCACGTTTCAGTTTAAAATATTGGAATAGGAAATATGAGAAAGAGGTTTGTAAAATGGATGCGAATTACTCAATTGATTTAAGCATAGAGTAAGGAATACATAGAGAGGCAACCAGTACGGATTTTTGAGTATTATTGTTTAATCAATTTTAATTCCGCAATCAGTTCGAGATAAATGATTTTTTATACGCCATTAATCCCAATAATTAACAACTTTTTTTGTTTAAATCCATTTTAACCTATAATTAAATAAGTTATAGCATAGAGAAAGGAGGGTATTTTTTCTCTGTGGTTATAGTGTATTAATGATAAGTTAATTTATTATTTAATATAATTTTGCACCATTCTATTTAAGTTTTCTCAAGGAATTATTTGTTTTGATTGGTGCTTCTTTGTTTATTATAAATGATGTGTTTTATTTTTAAAATAAACAAATATAAGAAAACACTTGTTCTGTGCAATTACAAACAGAATATGGAAAACGAGGATAATAAAGAAATGAAATATCAAGAAAAACGTGGCATAAATGAGCGGAGAAGATAAGAGTTTAACCATAAGAAAGGCACAAATAAATGAAATATGAATGATTAGATAGTGTATACAGATAGGATAGGAGTTAGGTTTATACAAAGTAGGCTAGGGGCCTATGGTAATATAAGACAATAGAGATTCATGATGTTATTTATGAGATGACTTAAATTCTAACTTAACTATTTATAAAGGAACTATAAAGCTCATAAAATATTATTAAGTATTATAAAGAGCAAAATTTTCTTGTTAACACCGCTTATTTCCTATTCTTAAAGAATAAAAGGGGACAAACTACAATCCCCATTTTTCTTCGTTTCGTTTTTTCTTCCGTATTTTTTTTTTACGAAATGAATGTCACCGTTGCCAAATACAGCGACAAACGAATACTTTCGTGTCTTCGCTGACGACTCGATAAACCGTTTTATCCGTGTTTTTCATCAAATATTCGCACATGGCCGCCGGTTTTTCACTATTAATTAAGTTCCATATGGCCGTTTCGACGTTTTTCCGTAAACATTGCTCTTGCTTGATTTGGTAACTTTCAGGTTAATCATTCGCGAAATGCCATTTGTTGCGGTGCGCCAGAGATCTGTATCTTCTAGAGAAACGTGACGTTTAAATATGATATAATTAAATGACACTTATATAGGGAGGGTGGCTATACAAATATCTTTATTCAGACAATTAAATACATTTAAATATGTTAACAATGTTTATTTCCAATGAATTAATACAGTATATTGACAATTAATATATATTTTATATATATATATAATCTAAAATCCCCATTTACCATTATGGTGGTGTAGGGGTGAATATATATTTTAAGATATGAAAACAAGTCGGAAATGTCGGAATCAAGAAATACAATTTTTAAAAATTAGTTTACATGGCTGTAAACAAGATTTTTTTTTAAATTTCGGAATAACTTTCTGCATTTTTTATATCACTTGGTAGGTTATTGAATATTTTTATGCAGATATAATGTGGTCCTTTTCCATACAATGTTTTGGAAATAGACCCAAATTAAAGTATTTGTCCTGCTGAGCTCTCGATCAGTGGTTTTGTGCCTTAGGGTGTATATTAATCCAATAAGCAGATTTTATTAAATTCTATGAATTTAATAATTTCACCTTCGTTTAATAAATTTGCAAATAAATGTCCACTACTTTGTATAAACATGCACGCACCGCATAATTTATTTTAATCTCATCCGATCTTGTAGCTTAAAGAAAACATAGAATCTCCTAAATAGGGGTACTACGCGTAATTAAAATAAGATTTGCCCGTTGTTAATTGGGGCACTAAAACCGCGGGGGAATGTTAAATCGCAATGAACAAGTTCGTCCACTTACCTTATTAATGCGAGCCTTTTCATATATAATTGCCACAACAAATGCCAGCGAACTGGCGAAATGCTGTAATTGCGAATATGTAGGAACTAATTAGCGTAGTTCCTCGTGCAGTAAATTGTACGGCCGGGATTTTTTGTCGCGTATAATACAACCAAGAATGTGTATTTCGATTTGAATAAAGCGAATTGCATAAATATCACGGATTTTGAATAAGTTAATTAAGCGTGAAATAAAATAAGGTAAAAATTTTAAATAATTACGCTAATCGTGTGTTCTGAATGTGTTTTTGCTGGAGAGGATTAAGATAACTTACAAAATGCAGTTAGTCTGCAGAATATCTGAATTCTCTTAAAGTTTTTTTTTAACAATATAGCGAAAAGGCGCTAAAATCATAATTAAACAAGTATATCGAAGTAGAAGCCTCCGCAATTGAAAATAATTATTAATGTAATATTGTTTTGTGTTATCTGTACAGTCTGAATAAATATGTCTGTCTATTATCTACTTACTCTAACAATAATTAAATCTTAATATATAAATCACCTTACGTATTATTCACGTAAACAATACTTATTCATTCAAAAAACAGCATCATAAATCCGACACAATGGCTTTCAACAGGTTGTAGTCGCCTATCGGGAAGAAATCTCTTGGGAATCTCTTATTTCTACTTAAATTACGAAATATAATAAACGCATAATCTCGATGGTTATTTTTATACACGTGAGATTGTTTAATTGTGAATAGTTTTTTGTTTGTTTTGAGGAAGTTCAGTTTAACAGATCGTTAAACAGTTTCTCGGATTTCTATAGAGACAACGATCTTGTTGGTTGAAAATGTAAATACGGAAGAATACATCCGATGTGAGAATAAATGAATTAATTAACGATATTTCTTTAAAAAGTTTAGTTATGTTGAATTTTTAACTTAAATTCTTAGCAATAATTAGGCAATCACGCCCTCATCTGTTTCTTGTTTTAATCACTAATACCCGTTTGCACCGCCTTGTTTAAGTACTTCTTAGTGCTAAGTAATCCTTAACTCATGACTTTTGGTTTGCACCGCGCGCGCACGACGTCTATGGTCTCATTCTTTATGTAGGTTTTGTGTAATATGAAGTCATTTGGCGATTTTCTTTATATTTTCAAAATTGGACGATTTTTTTTTCTCCCCAAAAATAATTGAAAAAAATCATGAAGCTTCTCATTGATGATAGTAAAAACGTAGACTATGTAAATTCGCGAAAAATAATCATTTTCAATCATTTTTGGCCATTTTAATTGTTTCCTAAAATCCCATGCAAATTTTATGAAGCAATTAAAATGGCCAAAAATGATTGAAAATGATTATTTTTCACTTATGAGAATAGTTCAATGGATGGTCGCCGATTGACCGTTTCGAATATGTCTGCGGTTGAACCGATATTATTGAGTTCACAGACAACGTACAACGATGAACTTTTCATTATTAAATTCCTGAAGAATGCAGCTAGTTTTTCACGTATAATTATCATTTTAGATCAGTTGAGACCTCCTGAAAAAAAATTGCAAAGTTGAACAACATTTTCGTACAATTTGTGAAGGTCTATTTCTCGAGCGAACTGAACAAAAACTAATTTTTAAATACAGCTCAAATTTTCATGGGTTATGCTTCAATTCCTTAGCGACATTTTTGTATAATATGAAGTCATTTGGCGATTTTCGGATTTTCGCGGAAAATTCACTTTTTTCCATGCATTATTTTCAAATTTTGACATTTTTTTTCTCGCCAAAAAATGTGAAAAATTCATGAAGCTTCTTATTGATAGTAAAAATAACGTAGACTATGTAGATTCACGAAAAATAATTATTTTTGGCCACTTTTAATTGCTCCGTAAAATTTATATGGGGGCTTATGAGAACGGTTTTTAATCTAAATATAAACATTGAATCTGGTATTAAGGTTATGTTGTGCTTGACCATTATAAATTTTATCGCAATTTCAACAGTCGATTGGCCAAATTCATCTGGTTTGTGTTTACAATAAAACATTATGTAAATCCGGTATCGGATTCCACGGCTATTCTCATTTACCGTAATCTGCTTAAGGATAAGGATATCTCCTGAGAATCGACGGGCCAGCAACAATATCACCATTGTTTGTCGTTAGATACATCTTAGCTTTAATCTAGCAAATGTGTAACATGGATGTGGAATAAGTAGATAACAAGATAGCCCGATACACCGATTGGTATGTCCAGCACAGGGAACACATGTTTTCTACAAAAAATTCCAACACATTCCCTCCTAAACAGGAATTCTTCTGAAATTTCAAGCTCAACCGAAGATCTTATCGGGAGTAATATAACAGGCGTATTTGTCAGTGGGTTTTTAATTAATTTTATTCGAGTAAATCGGTGTGTGTATGTTTAAATAAAAAATTATATTCACAGCTTTAATTTTTAAAATATGATTTATTTAATCTGTAATTTATTTTGATCAGCCTCTATTCCCTTTACACATTTATCTCGTAATTATATCTAATAGAAATCCTTCTTGAGTGTTTGATGTGCCAGTGACAAAATTGAGCTGGCATGTTTACTTGTTATGAAACATTATCTAATTATGCAAATGACGCTATAACCGAAAATGTTAATTCGCTGATATATTTTTAATTATCGCTTTTTTCACGTGTGCTTTTCTTGATCAGTACAAAGCGGGATCCGGGATTGTTGGCGATTGGCTTGATTTGAATAAAACTGTCATGTAGGAAACGCCCGAGAGGTTTTTATGATAAAAGCCATTGACCGTTATTAACAGTGTTGGTAGAATTATAGAAAAAAAATGTTTATGACAGATAACAAAACTGAATTCAAAATTTAATTTATTTAAATTTGTAGACGTCTAAAAGAATTTCTTTCCTCCTTTAAAAAGCAACAGTTAAAAAAATGTATTGTATAAAGATGGGTATTTTTTTTAATTCATATCGCATTTTGTCTGTCTCTGGACTACATCTATTAGTCAACATAAAATTTATTTTAAATGAATATAGTCTGGCTCTGGACTATATCCATTAGTCAACATAAAATTTATTTTATAAATTAATTCCATAAAGATGGGTATAATAACAATAATATAATTATGTGAATGTATTCTCATAAATTACATGAGTGTTAGTTAAATTTATAATAGAGATTAATAATCCATTGGACTTGAATAATATACAGAGATACATCATTATGATAATAAATGTTTATTATGAAGCCAATTAATTAAAACGCATAGAAATTAACTAATTAGCAAAACCACCCACGCGACGGGCAATTAAAGTGCAATTAATCAATGAAAATTCTCCACCGTCAATTAAGCGCAAACTCGCGCGTTCACGTCGCATTTTTGCAGAGGGGGGAAAACGGCAACGGCTAATGGGGCGATTACGCGAAACAGTTACCATAATTACATGAACTTTTGATTAGCGCCGAACCGTAATTAATAGCTATCGGCTTTACAAATGAGCGGGCGAGCAACGGCGACGGCGAAAAACCCATTTATCGCGCGGATCCACTATCGGATGTGCGACCAATAAAACATCTCATCCTACATAAATTTCAATTAAAACGGAATTTATGAAATTGAGAAAATCGCACTGTTTGTTTTTCCGGCGTTGGTTTTAAATGATTTGAAATTACAAGGGGTATTGGATGTGGATTTATATGGATTTACACGTAGTGTGCTGCTTTGATTTAGAGGCGCTGGAATTTATTGGGAATAATTATTGGATCTTAGAATGGATTACCAATCGAGGTTTCTCGTTTCACTTTTATTTTAATACCTTCTAATATACACGATATTAATTAAGATTGCTATGATGCCAGAAATTTAGACCACACTATTACTTTCAATTACATATTAAGGATTTTATTTCATTAAATATGGTATAGACATACAATACATTGTCAA
The DNA here is from genome assembly GCA_963082785.1 of Philonthus spinipes. NCBI lineage: Eukaryota > Metazoa > Arthropoda > Insecta > Coleoptera > Staphylinidae > Philonthus > Philonthus spinipes. The sequence continues at coordinate 31,596,633 of OY720304.1, forward strand.
TGAAAGTTTCGGAACAATTATTGGACCTTTGAATGGATTACTAAGCGTCCTTTATTGTTATTATAATTCCTTTTAATATACACGATTTTAATTGCGATTTTATGATGCTAAATTAATTTCGGTTATTTTCCAGACAGATTGGACTGCAATTAAAAAAATCCAAAAAATATTAAAATCCGCTCGTAGCAAGCTGAATGTCTTAATAAGACTCCAAACTATTACACAATACCAATTGTTTGTACTGGCAGCACCGTACAACCCCCTACGGACTCCCTCAATTTCGATTATGTTCCCTTAGTTCGACATATTGGACTCCAATTAAAAAAATCCAAAAAAATATTAAAATCCACTGGAGAGCTAAATTAGCTAGCTGGTTGTCTTAATAAGACTACAAACTATTACACAATACCAATTGTTTGTACTGGCAGCACCGTACAACCCCCTACGGACTCCCTCAATTTCGGTTATGTTCCCTTAGTTCGACATATTGGACTCCAATTAAAAAAATTCAAAAAAATATTAAAATCCACTGGAGAGCTAAATTAGCCAGCTAGTTGTCTTAATAAGACTCCAAACTATTACACAATACCAATTGTTTGTACTGGCAGCACCGTACAAACCCCTACGGACTCCCTCAATTTCGGTTATGTTCCCTTAGTTCGACATATTGGACTTCAATTAAAAAAATCCAAAAAAATATTAAAATCCACTGGAGAGCTAAATTAGCTAGCTGGTTGTCTTAATAAGACTACAAACTATTACACAATACCAATTGTTTGTACTGGCAGCACCGTACAACCCCCTACGGACTCCCTCAATTTCGGTTATTATCCCTTAGTTCGACATATTGGACTCCAATTAAAAAAATCCAAAAAAATATTAAAATCCACTAGAGAGCTAAATTAGCTAGCTGGTTGTCTTAATAAGACTACAAACTATTACACAATACCAATTGTTTGTACTGGCAGCACCGTACAACCCCCTACGGACTCCCTCAATTTCGGTTATGTTCCCTTAGTTCGACATATTGGACTCCAATTAAAAAAATCCAAAAAAATATTAAAAACCACTGGAGAGCTAAATTAGCTAGCTGGTTGTCTTAATAAGACTACAAACTATTACACAATACCAATTGTTTGTACTGGCAGCACCGTACAACCCCCTACGGACTCCCTCAATTTCGGTTATGTTCCCTTAGTTCGACATATTGGACTCCAATTAAAAAAATCAAAAAAAATATTAAAATCCACTGGAGAGCTAAATTAGCTAGCTGGTTGTCTTAATAAGACTACAAGCTATTACACAATACCAATTGTTTGTACTGGCAGCACCGTACAACCCCCTACGGACTCCCTCAATTTCGGTTATGTTCCCTTAGTTCGACATATTGGACTCCAATTAAAAAAAATCAAAAAAAATATTAAAATCCACTGGAGAGCTAAATTAGCTAGCTGGTTGTCTTAATAAGACTACAAGCTATTACACAATACCAATTGTTTGTACTGGCAGCACCGTACAACCCCCTACGGACTCCCTCAATTTCGGTTATTTTCCCTTAGTTCGACATATTGGACTCCAATTAAAAAAATCCAAAAAAATATTAAAAACCACTGTAGAGCTAAATTAGCTAGCTGGTTGTCTTAATAAGTCCCCAAACTATTACACAATACCAATTGTTTGTACTGGCAGCACCGTACAACCCCCTACGGACTCCCTCAATTTCGGTTATGTTCCCTTAGTTCGACATATTAGACTCCAATTAAAAAAAATCCAAAAAAATATTAAAATCCACTGGAGTGCTAAATTAGCTAGCTGGTTGTCTTAATAAGACCCTAAACTATTACACAATACCAATTGTTTGTACTGGCAGCACCGTACAACCCCCTACGGACTCCCTCAATTTCGGTTATGTTCCCTTAGTTCGACATATTGGACTCCAATTAAAAAAATCAAAAAAAATATTAAAATCCACTGGAGAGCTAAATTAGCTAGCTGGTTGTCTTAATAAGACTACAAGCTATTACACAATACCAATTGTTTGTACTGGCAGCACCGTACAACCCCCTACGGACTCCCTCAATTTCGGTTATGTTCCCTTAGTTCGACATATTGGACTCCAATTAAAAAAATCAAAAAAAATATTAAAATCCACTGGAGAGCTAAATTAGCTAGCTGGTTGTCTTAATAAGACTACAAGCTATTACACAATACCAATTGTTTGTACTGGCAGCACCGTACAACCCCCTACGGACTCCCTCAATTTCGGTTATTTTCCCTTAGTTCGACATATTGGACTCCAATTAAAAAAATCCAAAAAAATATTAAAAACCACTGTAGAGCTAAATTAGCTAGCTGGTTGTCTTAATAAGTCCCCAAACTATTACACAATACCAATTGTTTGTACTGGCAGCACCGTACAACCCCCTACGGACTCCCTCAATTTCGGTTATGTTCCCTTAGTTCGACATATTAGACTCCAATTAAAAAAAATCCAAAAAAATATTAAAATCCACTGGAGTGCTAAATTAGCTAGCTGGTTGTCTTAATAAGACCCTAAACTATTACACAATACCAATTGTTTGTACTGGCAGCACCGTACAACCCCCTACGGACTCCCTCAATTTCGGTTATGTTTCCTTAGTTCGACATATTGGACTCCAAATAAAAAAAAATCCAAAAAATATTAAAATCCACTGGAGAGCTAAATTAGCTAGCTGGTTGTCTTAATAAGACTACAAACTATTACACAATACCAATTGTTTGTACTTGTAGCACCGTACAACCCTCTGTGGATTCCCTCAATTTCGGTTATTTTCCCTTAGTTCGACATATTGGACTCCAATTACAATAATCAAAAAAAAAATAATAATAATAATTAGAGTATTAATTAAATGTTTCACTACGTGTTAAGTGAGAAATTAGTTCATCAAAAATAAATGTATGACGGACTATGGCATGGGACCTCTCTGTAATTTCTTGATTAACTTCATAAATTTGAACTTTTTCTAGTTAAGCCCAGTGAATTCTGATTTCTGTGTGTTGTTCGAAATTAAATTTGTTTTAGTTTAAGTCCTCGTTGAAATTTATTAGTTTATATTATTATAACAAAAATTCACAAAATTTAATTAATATTTGGAACGCGATTGTGCATGACACCCAGTCATAAGGCGAATGTGTGCTAGCATGAGACGCGGCCATTAAATCCGATTGTTGTGCAGAATGGAAGGCATATAACGATTTTTAATGCATTTGAATGTAGGAAAGATATTCCAGAATGGCAAGCAGGCCAGTTAAGCAAATTGCAGAGAGGCAAAGGCAAAAGGCATTGCTCGTATTCTCGTGTACGGCCGAAGCGATTTACTTCTGATTGGGAGAGATGAATGCGTCCAGGAGTCGGTGGGTTGCTCGGTGTTCATGCTCTTTGGCATTGTTGGTGTTTTTGTGTTGTTGGGACAAACTCGAGTGCCGGCTCTAAATCAGACTGTTCTCTTTCTTTCTGCGCTCGCCGTGTGTGTGTGCGTTGCATTCGTTGTTGGTTTGGTTTGTTGGTCACCGTAATGAGGAAGCCCGTGTCGTTGTCACTGTCACAGTTGGTCACAGACACCGTCTTCCAAAAACTCACATTCAAACCAGTTTGCTAAGCGACACTGAAAAATTCGTCACTACTGCGAATAAACAAAACGGGATGGATTCCTTTAAGCGCTCCTTTTTTTTGAGCTACTTCTTACGTTGATTACAACATTTTAAGTTTTAATAAAAACATTGATTCAGTTTGTTTGTGTAATTTTAAGTTTATTTTAGTGACTAAAAAACTTTATAAGTCTTAGTTTGATAATGGCATTAAATTCTAAACAATGACTAACTAACAAAGAAGAATCCTATATAAATTAACGGACACAGACTCTAACAAAATAAATTTGTACAAAAATTGATAGAATGACCTTTGATCTATAGTCAGTTTGGGACTGGTATATAATATATAATATTGTATATACAATAAATAAATCTTTATTCAGGACTAATATATACAATATACATACAGTATATTGTAAATATTAGTCCTGAATAAAGATTTCTGTATATATATATATTAATTTTAGAATATTCATTTAAATAAAAATGGTTGTCCTGTCTTCTACTTATTAGTTAAGAGAATGGACAATCATTTTTAATAATTTTAATAATTAAAAGTTTTTACAACCAACATAAAGAAATACCGACAATCGGATTGTATAAACAACTGTAAACATTGTGTACATTGATTTTTGATAATGACAAAGTGTCGAAACTAGTCGAAAATAAAAACAATTTTTACGTGTAAAACAAACCAAGTGTTATTTAGACAACAATTCCTAAGATTTACAATATTCATTCACATCAATGATAAACGAAAACTAAACGAAAGAGATATAAAATTATTATTACATTAGTTATATAAAGCAATGGTGTATAGATTATTAAACGACCCGAAGCAAATGGAAATTAAAAAAAAAATAGCAACGAGCCGAAGGAACTTTAACATTAACATTACCCAGTGCGCCAGTAATTAAAGCACATTCGCAACAAGCGGACATTTAGCACGCACCATTGAACCCCGGCGGAAATTTAATACCATATTAAAATTATAAACTGTTAAGACCCGAACAGCATTTACATACCTCACAGCAGCCACCGTATTAACATATTCGCAGAAGGATAACAAACATATCCATCCTAACGTCCGTTCTGGATACTTTATGCCCGCAGCCGCCTTTACTCCTATATACCCATCTGACATGCGACATTCAGCATTCTTCACCGAAGATATCCTTTTTCATATTCAAATTTATGAATGTGGAAAAGTTCGTGTGCTCGACGGGCGTGCATTTCGTTTTCTCTGTATTAAATTACGAATGCGAATCCATGTTGGAAATGAAAATCGACAAAGGCTTACATTTTCTAATATTCATAGATAGGTAATATATTTTTTTACCACGATCATATACCAAAGATTGTTTATGTAAAAATCACTTGCTTATATCACAAAATATTCAATTATATATTTTGTGAAATATTTAAATTAATATTCATACATATAAATTTAATTATTTTCATTTTTTATTCGATTTAATAATGTTTTTATTTTATATGTTTAATTAATTTCTCACTTAACCCGTGGCGAAACATTTTTGAATTAATTCAGGATGATTTAATTGAAATTAAAACACTTGGTTTGTGTTTTAATTTCAATTAAATCATCCTAAATGTTTTTATTTGTTAAATAATATTTTTTATGTTAAAATCAACATCTAGAGTTGATTTTAACATAAATTATTGGATTTGTAAGGTTTTTTTTTAATCTTAGTGCTTTAAAATACTACTACAATTAAAAACTGTTTTAGCTATTTTTATCTAATAAAATAAAACCAACACAAAATAAATAATTATATAGTCTAACGGGCATTTCTAATTATTTCCATTACAATTCTATACCATCCCCAGATGAACAGTTATTTAATTAAAACTATTGAAAAAAAAAACAACAACCATACATCACTTCCACATTTTAACACGCTCACATTTTGAGAATGGAAGCAATTTCTAATTCTCCCCTCGATTAAATTACCCGCGCATCAATCACGGCGTCCGCGATTTTCTTTTGATCCGAACAACAATCACATTATGTATCGACAAATGTTCTCATCGCACCGGGCTTAATAAAACCGCCATATGGTGGTTGCTGCGGGATAAGAGAGTTGTACTTCTTTGAGACCAATAATTAGATTTCTACCATCGTGAAATTGAAACATCATGAACCGACGTATTTGATACAATACGGCGTTTATTATAAATGCAGTTTCTCGCATCGACAATGACAATTGTGAGAGAGGTTTTATGTGTGAGGTTCGCATGATTTCCAATAAATGAGGTTTCTTGTTTATTGATTTGTTTTACTTTTGTTGTTGTTGTTGCGTAGGGATTGAAGTGAAATTAGTTCCCAGGATGCTTGGGAATTTAATGGGAGTAGCTTTGCGGGAGAAATTGAGAAAATTTATTCAACTCAAATAGATTTACATAAATAAATAATTTCGTAATCGGGAAAATATGTTTCCAGAAAATCTCTGTTAAGCGGTTTTGAGCTTAATATCAATAACTCAGTGTCGAGTCCATGAAAATACGGCATTTTTAACTAAATCACATTTATTTACACGTCATGATTTTATTGAACATTGTTGGGTTTTAGGGTCGGATGTAAGAAAATTTGGCTGCGCATATGGTTATGTTCAAGCATGGCTGTCGAAATTACAAAATGAATATTTAGGGAAAAAAAGTTGCTTTTAATTTTATCTTTAATTTGGACATAGAGTTAGGACTACATTTTTTTCTCTGTGCTTTGTATTTACAGTTTTAAAATCTTATATAAAACAAGCACAGCTGATTTAACATTAGTATAATTAAATTAAATAAAAATGATTTTAAAATAATTAATAAAATATTCCCTCTTTAGCTACTGTGATATTTTGACATTAGTACGATTATTTAAAATTGAGTTCCACGGAGCAACAGCCTCAACCATATAAATTTTAGACAGATAATACTTATTTAATAATAATAACACTTTTATTTTCATTTAAATTTTGTAATAACAAAGTTTGTGAAAGAGTAGACAAAGTTCACTATTAATTAATTAATATTTTAATGATTCCTCGTTGTTGGCAGTCTATTTTATTCCAGGGGCACATTCCGCCAATGGCGGGCCACCGTAATTAATCTTTGAAGCAATTAATCGGTAATTTAATGATGATCCCGATATTTGCGCGGATTATAAATTATCGGTCGGCACGCTACCATTCCGCCGAAAGAATTTATTCCAACAGTTACCAACTGTGCAGCTTTTTGTGCCGGCGACAACCGCTCCCGTGTTTCATTATGTGGCGGTGTGGCACGTACCATACCATTTATTTTTACCACTCTTATCCTCTCAGTAATTCCGAGCAATTCACCGCAATTGCTTCGACCGATTCACATTAGAATTTCACTTATTTTACTTGTTTCAATTCGAAAGTAATTTAAAATATAAATTTATTAATATTAAAGTATTAATTACATTAATTATTAATTGTATGAAATAAATATGAATAAATTATTAAAAATCAACCAATAAAAATTTTAAATTCTCTTGAAAATGGGCTAATAACCCGAAACTAGTCGAGAATTTAAAGTTATTCAATTTAATCTGTGTTTTATTGGTTGATTTTTAATAATTTATTCATATTTATTTCATACAATATGAACTACCAAGGTCTAAATATTAAAACCATTAATTATAATTATTAATTGTAATAATACAATTAATTTACACTCCTCAAATATATCTAGTAGAGTCTTGAACTATCGTGCCCTCAATTTTTTTTTATTACCTTCTTTGTAAGGCATTTGTTACCATTTCATTCCTATTTGTTAATGAACCCCTGGCGCTCCTTTTTTCGTGGTTTAAATTAATTCAACCCCCCTACTTCACTGAGTATTAGCTAGGTCAATGACATCGTGGTAATCAGAGAGGGCAAGTGCAGTTAACCATTGGTGATGGTAAAGTAAATTTGAGCTGTAGCATAAATTTTGGCTTAAAAGGATTGAAAATGATAGCGATTGGAGTTTCAACGTAATTAAAAACATCTCAAATTAGCCATTGAAATTTTAAAAATATAGTAAACTTGAACAAACTTTTTAGTGTAAAATATTTATAATTTCTTTAATTAATTAATGAGTTTGCTACCGCAAAAAAATCAGTATAAAAAGCACATCGTTAATAAACATTTTTTTTAAAACCCATAGAACATTACGTAAAGATTGTGCATTCTAAAACAATTTATTGGATAATTACCCGTTTTAATCGTCGATGATGGCAGAAGGCAAATCGCCAATCTGTTCCAATCAAACGGACGAAACGAATTGCGCGTCTTGTAAAGCCATCTGCGGACGGTTGATTTGCTCGAAATAAGCGATGCTGATTTAGAATCTCCGTTAATTGTGGGCGACCGTATTTTATTCATATTCGATTTTAAATCGGAATACAAACGAGTTGATAACGAGCCACGGGCGGCGTGGGCGAGGAAATTTAGTACTTATAATAATAATAAAATTTGCATACTTATTTGGAAAGCGAGATTACATCTTGTTTCCGGAACGAAATTATCAATTGGCGATTGATGAGTTTGTGGTTGTGGTTAAAACATGATTTAATTTAAATGATTGTATAAGGTATAAAATATAAATAAATGTTATTTTCCCAACAGAAAGATAACTTGAATTTGATTCTCACTGAACACTTGATGAAACATTTTAACTAACTTGAATTTAAAATTAAAGACAGTTGGTTTGTTTTACTTATTATTTATTCCTTGATAATGACGATTAGTCGAAACTAGTTGGAAAATAAAAAATAAGTGAAAAGAAAAACAAGTGCCTTTAATTTTAAATTCAAGATTAGAAAGATTACGTGACAAAATTAAAAATAAAAGTGTTTCTACAGAAGCACAGATTTATACCTTAGTAAAATTAATATATTATACATATTTAAATTAATTTAATAAATATGAAAATAATTACGTCAATGTTTGAGCTTTATTGTGCAGACTTAACAAGTGATTCGACCATTTGAATAATCGATTTATTTTAAAATTACAAAAGATAACGAAAGAATAATATGTTTAATTAATTTCTCACTTAACCTGTGGTGAAACATTTTTGAATTAATTTACGATAATTTAAAAATTAAAACACTTCGTTTGCTTCACTTATAAAATGAAAGAATAATTTAAAAATACTTCAATTAGTTGTAGAAAATATTTATTATAATAACTGGTTTCGAGTTTTGTATAACAAACCCAAACAAACGATTAAATCATAAATATTGATTTAATAGTTATAAAAATGATCGATTATTTCTTATTTAAATAAAAATAATTGTCCTTTCTTCTACTTATTTTTTTATTGAATTAGACATATTTTGGAAACTATGTTTCCATCTACAGTAGTTGATGTTTTTATAAATATAAATAATCACAACAGTCTTCACAACTAACAACCAACATAAAGACGAAATAATCGATTTAGCCTATCACTAGTCCTAACATTTACAAACAAATATGTTCGTATTTCGTAGGGTTCATTAATTTAATATAATAAAAAAATGAGTAGTGTTTGATCATTAATTCGTGGTAAACAATTAAATAATTATATGACAAAATTAATGCAGTACAGCTAAGTGATTAAATAATAAATTCATTGATAATATTACAACATTTAACAACATGCAAATAAAATATATAAGCTTAAGCTGATCATTACTGTAATGATATATTAATGATGCAATAAGTAAAAGTCTTATTGTAATTCTTTAATTTTGTCGGCGTTAACTTGAAAAACAATACATGTACTCGTATTTTATGGGATTTATTAATTTATTTAATAATAATAGAAAAGAGTATTTATTCACTTGCTTACAGTTATTTAAATAAATTAAATAAAAAAAGAATTTGAAGATAATTAATAATTAGTGGACGAAACAATGATTCTCGGTCGTCTACCTTGTAGACCCAAATCGTTGACGATGCCACTTGAAATTAGGCAAAAGGTGGCGCTTGCGTCGTCTTTAATTAATTATAATTAATAAATTATTTACAAAATGTTACAGAGCTAAAATAAGAAATAATTATTTTCAAATTCTTTTTTATTTAATATTATTTGAGAATAATACCATGTAATTGACAGTAGTCACGATTAATAAAAATCCAAGTGGTATGTTTTTTTTATATATCAGATCTTACTGTAATATCTTCTAATTTAATTTCAGGTTGCGCAATATTTATGAGTATAAACGAACGCCATAATTTTCCAAAAGAATTTATTGTCACAACAGTACTCCAAGAAATAAATAAAGAAGAAGAAAAAAAAGCACATATTTATAAAGCTCCCCATAAAAACTAAGTGGGCCTTTAATGCGCGATTACTTAACATGGCAGAAACGTGTTTTAGAAATGGCGCAACGGTGTTTCCTAGTAAGAATAATTCGTTACTGAAACTGAAATAGTTTCGCCGTTACGGTTTATTTAATACGGACATCTTTATTACATTCTTTCCGCATAACATAAATCAAGTGTTACACTTGAATCGCGCGTCCCGGGCGTTGTGATTAATTAAAACTCCTCCTTAATCCCCCCATTGTTTTCCCTCCAACGTTAAAATAATAACCGTGTAATTCATCTTTACGATTATTTTTGTGCGCGCGCGCTGTTCTTGTTGATGTAATCTATTACGCTGATTAAAATCGAATTAATTTGGGAATCCGGGGAATGCGTTTTAAGATTCTTAGGCGAGTGTTGTCTATTGAATATTCAGTGGGATAGTTTAGATTGTTTCAAAAGCGCCGACTGGGATATTCATTGCTCGGGTTTTTATGATTTTTGTCGCGGTGTTCGGAATTTTCCGGTGGAATCAAGCATGAACGTGTACGTTTCACAATATCGCACCGGCGCGCGTATTAATTGGTGCTCGGTAATTAATTTAAAGTGTTAATTGGGTGTTATTATATAAGTGCGCATTGAGTTGTAAGCGGTATGTTTGAACTAATTAATTGCTTGCCATATATAAATTGGCATGTTTTAATGAATGAGACTTAAAGTCTCTTAAAGTGATATATACAGTTTCATACATTACATTTCATTCCATCAAAAAGAGAAATGATATTCTTCTTTTTTTTTATAAAAATACTTTTAATAAGAATGGCTTTTATTTTTATAAAAACCATTCTTATATATAAAGTATACGGAGTTTTTACTCCATATATAATATGGATAATTATGATACTTTTTCAGTACTAGGTCCTCGTGTTCGTTTTCCTTGTGCTAAGATTATTAAATTAACTACAAAATGATTGGAAGGTCTTCATTGTTTGCCAGACAGACCATCAACAATTTCGTCAGGAACAGTCACGATGGAAGTCCCGGTGAAAATTTGCCATTCCAAATCGCCACTAGGTACCGACTGGCGGCGCTTTTCTTGAGGTATCAGTTGTTGAAAAATGTTCGTCATGGTCTGTTTTTAGTGATATTACATTTAATTTCATCTTTTAATAACAGGATGACTTTATTGACACATGCAGTTTCATACAACTCATTCTTATTTTTTTTATAAAAATAAGTTTAATAAGAAAGGCTTTTATAAAAAGTCCATATTTATCTATTTCTTATAATTCAAGATTATTTTTTAAAATCGACAGTTGTCTAAGAAATGGATGAATAAAAGTATATGGACTTTTTATAAAAGCCATTCTTATTTTTATAAAAAAAATAAGAATGAATTGTATGAAACTGTATGTTTCGTTAAAGTCACCCTGTGCTGATACTTAATATCGTTTCTATTTTTTCTGTAATTATATGGAGCAACTAAATTCGAACTTTTGAATAAGATGATCGTATATCAATACATTTTAAATATTTTTTGCTCCAATGAGCTTTTAGAATGTCCCAAATTGCATGAAATTATATTTTTTATGAAAAATTGAATATTCAACGCTGATTCTAAATGCATCAAGAGCATTTCAGAATTTTCTGGGAACAAAATCATCGAAATTTTAAAGGAAATTGAATAGTTCACATTTTTTATAACATCATCAATAGTTTTTGTTATTTTTTTTAGAATTTTCTGAAAAAAAAAAGTTCATCGAAATTTGAAAATATCGTAAGTGGTATGCATGGAAAAAAGTGGAATTTTGGTGAAAATTGTGAAAATCTTCAAATTGCTTCATATTATACCAAAATGTAGTTAAAGAATGGGGGAATATCCTCTGAGAATTTTAGTCTGTTCGACAAATTTTTTTTTGGTCTGTCCGCTCGCAAAGTTGGCATTCGAAAATTGGGCAAAAATGTTGCTCTAATTCAAGATTATTTTTTAAAATCCACTGTTATCTTAGAAAAGTGGGTTTTGGTGAAAATATAGCTGTATTCTTTGAGAATACATTATTGAAAACCGCACCCTTTTATCTTTTGCGAGAATTCTGTAATCTCGATTCAACCGCAGATGTGTCCGAAATGGACAATTGGCGGGCCTCGGTTATACCGTTCCCATAAGGCTCTATGTTAATTTCAGAGAGCTAATTAAATGGCCCAAAAATAAGAAGAAAATATTTTTTTACGGAAAATTGAACAGTCTACGTTGTTTCTAACATCATCAAGAGCCTTTGTGATTTTTTTCAGAATTTTTTGAGGGAGAAAAAATTTCATCGAAATTTGAAAATATCGTAAGGGGTATGAATGGAAAAAAGTGGAATTTCGGTAAAAATGCGAAAATCTCGAAACGAGTTCATATTATACCAAAATGTAGCTAAAAAATGGGGGAATAATCTGTGAGAATTTTAGCCTTGTCGAGGATTTCGTTTTTGGTCTGTCCGCTCTCAAAGTTAGCCTTCGAAAATTGGGCGAAAATTTTGCTCTAATTTAAGATTATTTTCTAACATCTACAACTGTTCTAAATAACAAAGCCTTTGACGAAAATATAGCTGTTTTCTTTGAGAATGCAATACTGAAAACTGCACCCTTCCATCTTTTGCGAGAATTCTGTAATCTCGATTTAACCGTGGATATGTCCGAAATGACCAACTGACGGGCCTCGGTTATACCGTTCTCATAAGGCCCCATATTAATTACAAAGAACTATTTAAATGCCTGAAATTGGATGAAAATTACTTTTTTATGGAAAAATGAATATTCCACGTTGTTTGTAATATCATTAGGAGCCTTTTTGTTTTTTGTCAGAATTTTCTGAGAGAAAAAAAAAATCATCGAAATTTGAAAATATCGTAAGGGGTATGCATGGAAAAAAGTGGAATTTCGGTGAAAATGCGAAAATCTCCAAATTGCTTCATATTATACTAAAATGTAGCTAAAGAATGGGGAAATAATTTATGAGAATTTTAGCCTTGTCGAGGAATTTGTTTTTGGTCTGCGCGTTCTCAAAGTTAGCCTTCAATAATTGGGCAAAAATTTTGCTCTAATTCAAGATTATTTTTTAACATCTACAATTGTTCTATGAAACAAAGCCTTTGGTGAAAATATATCTGCATTTTTTGAGAATGCATTACTGAAAACTGCACCCTTCTATCTTTTGCGTGAATTCTGTAATCTCGATTTAACCGCAGATGTGTCCGAAATGGACAATTGGCGGGCCTCGGTTATACCGTTTCCATAAGGCTCCATGTTAATTTCAGAGAGCTAATTAAATGGCCCAAAAATAAGAAGGAAATATTTTTTTACGGAAAATTGAACAGTCTACGTTATTTCTAACATCATCAAGAGCTTTCGTGAATTTTTTCAGAATTTTTTGAGGGAGAAAAAATTTCATCGAAATTTGAAAATATCGTAAGGGGTATGTATGGAAAAAAGTGGAATTTCGGTAAAAATGCGAAAATCTCGAAACGAGTTCATATTATACCAAAATGTAGCTAAAAAATGGGGGAATAATCTGTGAGAATTTTAGCCTTGTCGAGGATTTCGTTTTTGGTCTGTCCGCTCTCAAAGTTAGCCTTCGAAAATTGGGCGAAAATTTTGCTCTAATTTAAGATTATTTTCTAACATCTACAACTGTTCTAAATAACAAAGCCTTTGACGAAAATATAGCTGTTTTCTTTGAGAATGCAATACTGAAAACTGCACCCTTCCATCTTTTGCGAGAATTCTGTAATCTCGATTTAACCGTGGATATGTCCGAAATGACCAACTGACGGGCCTCGGTTATACCGTTCTCATAAGGCCCCATGTTAATTACAAAGAACTATTTAAATGCCTGAAATTGGATGAAAATTACTTTTTTTATGCAAAAATGAATATTCCACGTTGGTTGTAATATCATTAGGAGCCTTTTTGTTTTTTGTCAGAATTTTCTGAGAGAGAAAAAAAAATCATCGAAATTTGAAAATATCGTAAGGGGTATGCATGGAAAAAAGTGGAATTTCGGTGAAAATGCGAAAATCTTGAAATGAGTTCATATTATACCAAAATGTAGCTAAAAAATGGGGGAATAATCTGTGAGAATTTTAGCCTTGTCGAGGATTTCGTTTTTGGTCTGTCCGCTCTCAAAGTTAGCCTTCGAAAATTTGGCGAAAAATTTTGCTCTAATTCAAGATTATTTTCTAACATCTACAATTGTTCTAGATAACACAGCCTTTGATGAAAATATAGCTGCTTTCTTTGAGAATGCAATACTGAAAACTGCACCCTTCTATCTTTTGCGAGAATTCTGTAATCTCGATTCAACTGCAGATGAGTCCGAAATGACCAATTGACGGGTCTCGGTTATACCGTTCTCATAAGGCCCCATGTTAATTACAAAGAACTAATTAAATGCCCCAAATTGGATAAAAATTACTTATTTTGCGGAAAATTGAATATTCCACGTTGTTTCTAATATCATTAAGAGCCTTTTTGATTTTTTTCAGAATTTTCTGAGAGAAAAAAAAATCATCGAAATTTGAAAATATCATAAGGGGTATGCATGGAAAAAAGTGGAATTTCGGTGAAAATGCGAAAATCTCTAAATTGCTTCATATTGTACGAAAATGTAGCTAAAGAATGGGGGAATATTTTCTGAGAATTTTAGCCTGGACGACGAATTCTTTTTTGGTCTGTCCGCTTGCAAAGTTGGCCTTTGTAAATTGTGCAAATTTTTTCCTCTAACTTAAGATCTCTAATTAAACATCCAATGTCTGTTTAAAAAAGTGGTTTTTGGTGAAAATATAGATGTATTCTTTGAGAATACAATGCTGAAAATCGCGTCCCTTTATCTCTTTCCTGAATGCTATAAACTTGATTCAACGCAGACGCGTTCAAAATGGCCAATCGGCGGTCTTCCCTTCAAATATCCTCATAAGAATCCATGTTAATTTCACGGAGCTATTCAAATGGCCCAGATTGGTTGAAAATAATCTTTTTGGAAGAAAAATTATTATGTTGCTAAAGAGTTGGGAAATAATAATCTGTGACAGTTTTAGCCTCGCGAGAAATTAATTTTCAGACAGTCCGCTCTCTAACCCAAAGCACAGTATATGTATACTGTGCTCAAAGTACACGCAGGACACTAACGCTAAAATCGATGGATCCTGATTCTGATAAATCCGAATATAATATATATCAAAAAAGTATGCCTTTTTTGATATATATTAATCAATAGCGGAATGGATAATCCATAATATTTCCATCAGGCAGGCAATTATGGTATAATAAACATTGTGAAACTTATAAAAACGTTTGCGTTTTATTTAAAACTGTTAATAATGGAGTTTGACCAATTAACAGCCTTTTCAATCGAAACAATATAAAATTATAACAGAAAAATAATCTTAAAGAAAATGCAATTATTGAAAGAATAAATATATAAATATTAATAAAATAAACGCTAGTTTGTAATTTTTGTTCAGTAATATGTATTACAAAAATATTAGAGCGCAATTAAGCGTAAGGAACCTAAGTAAGTATTGTGGAATACTTAGTGATTTCCAACTATACAATAGGTCTCAAAACCACACAGAATTAAACATTTTCTTGATATTTTTTTGCTCCTAGGTATATTGTTATCTAGTTGGTGTAAAGATAGTAAGAGGAAGGGAACATTGTTTATTTAATTGGTAGATAGACAAATGATCATGTAATGAAATTATTATTAGATAATTATTTCTTGAAAAACAAAAAAATCGTAGTATGAGACGTAGTAGTTTTAGGTATTTTAGACTTTACTTTTCTGATAATTTTTCAAATTACCTTAATTTCTGGCGAAAGCGCCGGGTTACATTGAAAATACACCATTATTTAATCATCACGTTGCCAATACAATTTCATTTTAAAGTCATATTAATAATGATTACAATAATCTTTATTAACGGATATACACAGAAAAATATACAAAATAAATAAATAATAAACATTAGAAACTCAAATGTATAATTTGTATCAGTTAATTGGCTACCAGCTAGTGATCTTTCAGCCTGAAAGATATATTATAATACTCCTTCTGTCTGGAAATTTGCAAAAAAATAAAATAAAAATATAATTTTTAATTGAACAAAGCACTAATAACCTTTCTTCACTTTTTAAAAATATTTTATTCCAAATGTACATTTCGGATCCATATTATACTCTTTTTATCTAGAAATTTGCAAAAAAATAAAATAAAATGATAATTTAATGTTTAATTGAACAATGTACTAATAATTTTTCTTCACATTTTTTTAAATTCTATTCCAAATATACATTTCGGATCCAAATTACAGTTTTAAATGGTTAAATCCATTGAAATTCATTTTGTGTGACCTTTTCCAATGGATTTAACATTGGTGTATATATTGATTGGTGCCTTATTTATTAATCGGCCATCGACAGAGGTCTTTTTATCTCATTGTAGAATAGTTGACCTTTGTCTTATTAAGGAATGTAACATAATAAACTGTATGTGAGTACATTTACAGAGTAATATTATCTGAAATACAAGATTTTGAACATAAACATATGAAATGTATAATTATGGTGGAAGCGCCGGGCACTCGTGTTGTGTAACATATTAACTTTAGGGTTTTGATATTAATATTTTAAGTAAGAACGAAAATATTAATATCAAAGTCATGAGATTAAGCACCTTAATATAATAGGCAGTTTTTGTAAAATAAAATAAAATTATTTTTATTTAATTTATTTTAAATAACTGTAGCCAATTGATCAAATACTCATTTCTTTTATTTTAAAATGGTAGTTTTACTTAAACTTCACTTGTTAACTTTACTTCAAAACTTGTGCTAAAATTGATTACAGACAAATGTTTTTTTAGTTTTAACAAAATGATGATATTTATATTTTATTAATGAAAATTATCATTTTGCTTATGCACTGATAAATCTTTATTATCTGAGAAAATAATACATTGTCTCATCTATTTATTTCATAAAATTTAGCAAGACTAAACATAGATAATTAGTAATCATGAGGGTTTAATCAACGACAGGAACGAGACAAAGACAAAGAAAGATAGCCGTTTTCCTTAAGAATATATATTTGTTTTAAATTGTTTCATATATGTTAATATGTTATATATACATATATATATTATTATATTTTAGTTGGTTAACCAACTGAATTAAAAATGCCTAATAATGCAGAATAAAAGTTCATACAGTGTAGATTTTGGAGACTATTCCGTACTGGAAATGTTAATTTTAACGTGTACATTATTAATTAAATTCAAATTCTATGCATATTTATCTATTAAAAAAGCTGCTTTGACTGTGATGATACAAAATAAAGTACATGTTAAATATAACATTTCCCTTACAGAATAGCCTCGTTTATTTCATTGAGCGTAGTATATGGGAAATGTTAATAATATTTGTGCCAATTTAATACGGCACAGTAAAAAAAATGAGTTTACATTCATTAAAAAAAAAAGAGTTGATTAAAAGATTATATTATATTAATAATAAAATTAAAAATAATATTTATTAACGTAAATTTACTATTTAACAAAATAATATATGCTAAATTAACATATTAAATAATGTTATAATTTTAAATCGTGTGTATAAATACAGTAAAAAAAAACAATATTACTTACTAATTCTAACAAAAAAATATATAAATTACCAGGAGGAAATACAAATACAAATATTATTATAGCAATCCTACCATTACGTATTGTTTATGGCGTCATTGTCATTAATACTATCCCCAACGAAACAAAATTCGCACTGTATGATCATTTAGTCTGTGTTTTTATGATTTTTTTCTGTATTCTACTGAAATAATTTCACACAGTCTAATATCTATGGCCTCGATATTAACTTGCGGGAATGTAACATAGGCAACTTAACTAACAGAGCTGGCGTTATACCTGGCACTGTATAATAAATAGCCTACGTAAGAACCACATTCAGATTCGTTTTTTGAATTACATTTATTTATTAAAAGATTCTGAAATAATAATTTAATTTAATTAGAAAATATTTTATAATTTATTACTGCATTATTATCGAATAAAATCATAAAGAAAATAATTGATATTGGAAACACTTTCTTTAATACATTGTTTTTATTCATAATTTTTTTGATTAATTTAAATAGAAATAATACAATAGAAAATATTGCATAAGAAGCATTACATTCAAACAGTTTGATTTTATTTTTAATTATATAAAAGCTTACAATGATTATTGATAAGGATATAACTAATTTTAAAATTGACCAACATTTGAATTGGTACATTTACCCGAACATTTATAAATAACAATTTACTACTTAGTGATTAGTAACTTTTTGCTTAATTGATAGTGTATTAATAATGGCACTTTGTCATTATAACTTTTTAAGCTCTACAAATTGTCGACTTTAAATAAATTTAAATTAAATTAAAATAAAATTGTATAAAGCAACATAGATATTAGATAATGATAATATTGATTAGTTTAAAAACTGATCAAGTCTATTATAGATAAACTTGATCAGTTATAAAAACTGGTCAAGTCCAAAATGTGAGTGAATAAAGAAAAAAGAGTATATTATTGTTTTCTGCCATATAAGGCATATCTATGACGGATAAATCCCTTTACGTAACGTGTTTTGATTTAAAAATTCACGAATCAACTACTTATCGGGCTAATACCCCACCAGACATTGAGAATGTGTTGTTGCATAACAATTAATTGTATAATACATCAAATTTTCATTATGTAGTTCAATGTCTGATGGGGTATTAGCCCGATAAGTAGTTGTTTTAATGTACGTTTGTTCCTATTAAAGTATTTACGTAATCCAAGTTAAACTGTGGCAGTAGCTCTAGAGAAAATAATTAATGAATTATTTTCAAAATATTTTTATTTGTTGTACGTTAGTGGATTTTTCAAATTCTTATAAATTCTTTGTAGTAGTATGAAGAAAATAAAAAAGGGAAACTCAAACTACACTCAACATCACGGTAACATACACAGTTTTATATTATTAAGTGAGATATTAAGTGTGGCTCAACACTTAATATCTCACTTAATGTGTAACAAAAACAGATATTGAGTATAGTTTAAGATTTGTTTTTATTTTCTTCATACTACAAAGGATTTATAAGAATTTAAATAATCCACTAAAGTAAATTTTGACCGTCAGATGGCGCCAATATTCATTTAACCTCAACAAAAAAACAACAAAAAAAAAACAAACCCAAAGAATCCACCGCGTGCCACGTGATGAGAAAAATCCAAACGCATTTCGGAGCGCATAATGATATATAATCTACATCAAACACTCGCATACGCGGGCTGGAAAGAATTTCGTAACGCGATATGTTGGGCATAATGAAAAAAGGCAGACGGCCGTTTTTAATCGCCGAGGCCGGGAGATGACAGTTTTTGCCTCATGATTCCTTTTGATTGATACGTATCTCGGATTGGATTATGTAATTTCTAAGTTGATTAGGCGCGGCTCACTTTTAAGTCCAAATATATCAAATTGTTTTTTTTTCTCTACCTTCTCCTTTTCTTCTTTCTTTTTCTTCCTGCTAGGCGGCGCGGTGCGCCCCGAATCACCGGAGCGTGAATGTTCCTGATTTATTGTTACTCGCGTTAGAGCGTTGTTATGTTTATTTTGAAAAGATTTGAGAAGTAATGTAATGTAAATAACAATATTCGTATTGAAAAGATTTAAGAAATACAAGGGCTGTTTTTTTTCATATATTACACTCGAATTCTACATTAAAAGCTATTTTTCAATTTTTTTTAAATCTTTTTCCTTTCTACCGTTAGGTGTAAGGAGATTTTTCTATTTTCATACTTTAAAGGAACAATAAGTTACGAGGAGTGTCCCAAAAATGACAATATGCAAATTTATTTACTTCTTATTTTTCCTTTTTATATTTCATAATTTTTATTATTCGCGGTAAAAATGTCATTAGGCAATTTTCAAGATGTTAGTTTTCGCAGCAACCTATCCTCACCATAATGTACTCTACAATCTAGTAAGTATTTTATCTAAGTGAAAAACGTTTGATTTTTTTTGTAACTTTCTCCTATTAAAATCAGACTGATAAAAACGAGGAAAATTAAGTAAAATAAAATATTTCAGGTGGAAAGACCACTAGTCGATAGCCAATTGGCAAACTCTTAAAATAATATTTTAAGTTATATGTAGGTGTTGTATTACGTTGGTCAATAAAGATTATGTATATATAAAACATTTGATTGCCGAGACTGATCAACATAAGAATATGTCATTAATTCCGCAGAAGAAGAATGATGTTTTTATATTAAATTTTTATGTGAATACATAAAATTTAGAAGGAGATTAAATAAAACACTTAAGGACGAAAATACAATAGCAAAGTGTACATTTATTGGATGCCAGCCATTTATTTTTTCTTTTTCACAATGAAACGATTCGAGAATATTTAGATAACTACATATTATCTAAATTAAATTATTAAATTATAGCTATACTTATGGTGTGCCTGAGAAAGAAACAGCCGTCTCGATAAAATTGCAAGGCTTAATTTTATGTCATTATGTTTCTAGCTCCCCTAATAAGACTACCTGCATTCCATCTGGACGATTCTAACGACTAGATATTTTGATAATTGTCCTTAGGGCTTCGATGACGAACGCACATTTTTTTTATAATTGAAAAAAAAGCAATGTTTAAATTTACCCAATATGAAAATTTGGTTCCACCAAGAACAAGTATCGAATATATTTTTAAAAATTGTTTATATTATGGTTAATATTTTTACGGGCAGAAAAACCGACGGTCGATAGCCATTTTCTGATGAATTTAAAAGATTCAAGAATTAAATTAAATATGTATATATTTAAAAATAATTAATTTTTTTTTTAATTTAATTTATTTAAATAACTGCGATCCAGTGAATAAATCCTTTTCCTATTATGCAAGTATTCTTTGGTAATAAAGTTGTTTGTATATATATATATATTAAATGCTCGTGTTTATTTACGGGTAATTACACGTGCAAATATTTGTACAGTTCGAATGGTTTCAAATTGAAAATAGACGACGACCCAGATTAGAGTGTGTGCGACCCTGGGCAGGTGGCAGCCATTGACCCAGCTCACAATGACTACCAACAAAACCAGCACCATTTTACCGTCTCCTCTTTCGCCTCCCGTCTTTACACAGATTTACTCTTAACTACACTTGCCGGCGTTTATTCCATCACCATTTAAATTTCAATGTGCCTCATTAAAATTCAATCCGTTTGATTTGAATAATACTTGTTTCGGAATAATTACGCTATACATAATCATAACGTGACTGTCGGTGGTTTTAACGTGTTTAAAATTGAAACAAAAGGAGGTATTTTTATATCTGTAGCTCAGGCTGAAATGAATGATAAATTAAAAAAAGTATCAATGGAGAAGATTATTTATTCCCTTGGTCAGAGTTATTTAAATAAATTAAATAAAAATGATTTGAAAATAATTAATAATATTAAATAAAAATGATTTGAAAATAATTAATAAATTATTTCCATATTTAGCTCTGTGACTTTTGACTTACGCTACGTAAGTACGTTAAACAAATGCACATTAAAACAACTACCTCTCGGGCAAATACCCACGCCGGACATTGAATTACATAATGTACACCTGCTGTTGCACATCAATAAAATATTGCATAATTAATAAATTATTCTAACATTTAGCTGACTTATGTTACGTAAGTACTTTAACCAAATGCACATTATTGTTTAAAGCACATAAGTCAAAATATCACAGAGCTAAATGTGGAAATAATTTATTAATTTTTTCAAATTATTTTTGTTAAATTGATTTAAAGAAGTATTTTATGATTCAGGATTATAAGGAAATTTGATAACTCAAAAAAAGGATTAGATGTTGCTAATTAAGAAAAATACTCAAATAAAAAAAATCTTTATGCTGGTTGTGGAGTTTATTAAAATAAATACCTTTTTTATAAAGCAATCACATCATCAAATCGCCGCAGCAGCATTCAAAAATAAATATTATTGATTGCTAATTAAATTTCGCAACAGTTTGATGGCTTATAAAATTCATTGCCCAACACATCACAAGACGCACACAATCAATCGGTGTATCTTTGATGAATTGGCGCAATAGTTCACCATGCCGCTGTACTATAATTACGTGGGGGTTTTGCAATGCGTACTTTTTTCCCTCCCGCTTCTTTCAAAAGCGTCTAAATGGCCGATTACATTACTCGAACAATACAATAAGCGCGCACATATCTTTCGATCTTTATTAATACCATAGCAAGAGCCGTTCGCCGTGGGAATTTCATTAAGTTTTATTATTGCGGCTGGATAATTAATTCTAATTGTTAATTGTTGCCCGACAAATGACATAAATGCTCCATTACTGCTGGAAATGTGTAATTATTTTATGTGTGATTTCACGTTTCGAATATTACTCAATTATCATTAATTGTTGTTATTGGTGTATTTTATTACTTCTACTACAAAATTTATAAAACATTAATGATTATGAATATCCCTCAATTTGAATTTATAAAAATTAATATAGGTTGAATGATCGATAGATACTATTATTACTACTAGATTGAGCAGTGGATTGTAGATGAATATCAAGATTCGTCAATTAAAAGAATTACAATTAAATTAAACAAGAAAAATTACTGGCAATGATCAAAAAAATTTTATCAATCCCTTTTTTCAACTGCAAAAATTACTTACACTGAAATTTTAGACAAACACATAATAGAAAACAGATTTGATTTGATTTGTAAATCATTATTTTTTAAAATTAAAGTGAAAGTTTTATGACTCATTAGAGTCAATTTTGCTTTATGTTGATTGTTAATGAAATACGTAACTTTAAAATTAAAAACGACTATAGTTCTTTTAATTGAGCATCTTCTATTATCTACAAAAAGGGTGTCGTTTTCGGGCAGGTCGGCAAAGCTTTAACAGATATCAATACCCATGTGCGAATGGCAACAAAAAAACAATATTTTTTTTCAATGAATACAAATCTGCATGTAATTATATTTTGTAGAATTTATACAACATTTTTAATGTAATTATTTTAAGATATTTTATTATATTATTATTATTATTATTATTTTAATCTTTTTTCCTTACCGTTAGGTGTAAGGAGATATTATTATTTAAGATGTATATTTCATTTACATTAAATCCTCTACTACAAAGTTGAATTGTTAATTTTTATTAAATTGTGTTTATTCTCATTTTTGCGATCAATTTAACGATGATTAAAACACATAACAGCAAATTTTAAACTCCGCAAATTACATTGCCAACCTTCATAAGAATGACAATAATCTCCTTAATTCCCCCCTAATCAACATAAATAACCGCTTAATTATTAAAACACTCTTCCGTGAAATTATTAACGCCACCGTGCCCCGAGTAATTAAATTTCGGCCAGACGCAATTAAAACACATATTTATAGATCCCTCTTAAGAATTTACGATACCATAATATTTTCACCGGCAAACCCGAATCAATTAAAGAAACGTATTCTGTTCTTTTTTTTTTCATCCGTGCTTTAATTCGTGGAGTGCGTGTGGATTTACGGCTTTCGAGCATTTCGCGTTTTATGCATTTCACCTTCCCGTGTGATTTCCTGGAAGGCAGTTGTTTATTATACGGGTTCTGCCATAAATTATTTGCTGAATATCGAACACGTGTGTGCGTGTATGTTTGCGTTTATGCGAGTCCGCGTCCTTTTTGCGACATGTTCGCCGTTTCGCAATCTTGGAAAAAAATGGGATAATAACAGGAAGTGGATGATATATTGTTATTGTCTATTAGCTATTGGCTGGAGGTATTTTAAGATTATGAGATGATTATAAACTTGTAATTGGTTATTATTTTACGAAATGACACGAGTTATTTACGCTTGTTATGGAATAGTTTATAAAATGCATATAATTCAAAGAATATCTATATTTTCTTTGTTCAGCAAGGCTTCAATTCAAAGATATTTATTGGTGAGTTCATGAAGTTTTCTTGATAGTAATTTTTATATTAAATTTCTTTCTTGACTTATTTATTTTTAAAATACTATATGAACATTTAGAGCACATTTATCAATAGTTTTCCTATAAAATTGACAATTTGTCAATAAATATAAATATTACTATAAGACGTTAAGTGTATATTTTTTTATGAATAAATGACATAATTAAATTGTGCTTTGTACAATGGAAGGTGGAAGGTATGAATAGATTATTTACTTTTTACAAGGAATTATTAATAAAATTATAAAATATATATGAAATAAATATGAATAAATTATTAAAAATCAACCAATAAAACACAGATTAGATTGAATAACTTTAAATTCTCGACTAGTTTCGGGTTATTAGCCCATTTTCAAGAGAGAATTTTAAATTCTCTTGTTTTATTGGTTGATTTTTAATAATTTATTCATATTTATTTCATACAATATGAACTACCAATGTCTAAATATTAAAACCATTAATTATATTAAAATATATATATATTATTATATAAAATCAAATTATAAATTGCAACAACAGCGCAGAGTGCCATCTATTTTCTCGTTGTGCGCTATTGTTACAATTTGTTCGGGTTTATAGACACACTAAAACATGCGTTCAGTCACTTTCATCAAAATATATGTAAGCGACTGAGTGACGAAGTGAATGGTTACAGTTATTTAAATTGTAATTATTTCTTTTGTAAATTATTAAAAAAAAAGTATTTTAATTCTACCATTTATTCAAATCGAATCATTGATTTTAGTTATGTGTAAATACAAAATTTGCTCCATGTTTTATTTAATCTTATTATTTCTTCTCAAGCCTTTCAATATTTAAACGAGGCATAATAGCAAACAACGTCCAGTGAATAAGAAAATCTCCGGAGCGGACTAATCTGAATTACTATAGCGCCGGTATCATTAGAAAACAAGTTTAATCCGGCTTATACTAATATAGTATAAACGGCTTTTGTGTTCACTGACAGTGGAAGAAGGAAAAAGAGAAGAAAAAAGCGAACGACGGCGACATTAATTTAATAATACGCAACACGGTGAAATGAAAACACGTTTCGAGGGGTCAATAATTCATAACAAAACTCTTTTTCAATGTTTATCACCTTCATAAATTATTTTAATTGAGTGTAATTTATTTTTTATTGAATTTTATTAAACAAACTCAAACAGAAAGAATTCTTCCTAAAATTATAATATAAAAAATAAATTGTGTGAATTAATGTAAACACAAGATTTTTTTAGTAAATATAATTTATTCGAAATAAAACTATTTGTAGACATACAAACAAGGTTTAAATACTATAATAATAATAGAAAAAAAGATTTATTCACTTGGTCACAGTTATTTAAAATAAAGTAACGAAAGTGAAAGAAGCAACTGGAAAGAACATTCTGGAAAGTTCCACCGAGCGCGCGACCGCAAAAATAGTGTCGTGGAAACTTCTGGAATATTCGAGAAGCAAGCCTATACTCCCTATATAAGTGCGCATTAACGGCGATGCGGGCAGTATATCACGAACGTCCGAGTGCTCAACATCTCGTTATAAATAAATAGTGACAATGTGGTGTAAATAAATGTGTTAAGTGTACTCTAAATAAATAAATAGACATTGTTTTATTTATTTCCGAATTTGATTAAACTCGATTTCGTAATAATAAATTAAATAAAAAGTATTTGAAAACAAATATTTTTGATTTAATGCCACTTGAAATTAGGGAAAAGGTGGTGCTTGCGTCGTCTTCAATTTATTAAAATATTTTTGATATTCATTATGATTAATAATATTGTTATGAATAATTTTTAAAATATTAGAAAATTCAAATGACATCCCTTAAATTTGGTAATATTAGTTTGTAAAGTTAATGCCAGTATTTTCACCATTTCCGTTTGTTATAAAAAGATGTATTTATAACAATTTTGTCGTCCACATTTGTGTTGCGTCGACTGTACATTATCATGTACAGTACATTTTTTAGCACTAAAATTGATCCCTGTTAGTATATATTGTTTTTTTCTCTATAACATTAAAATATCTAATGTTTATGTTAAAAAATAATAACAAGAAACAAGTTAGAAGATGTAGAAAAAGATGTAAATCCATCCAAGTTTGAAATGGAGCAACGATCTCGTGCGTACCACATGAAGATAAAAGATAAACTCCGGGACATGTAAAGCACGTTTCGTTATCTATGCAAAAATACGGACGGGGCAACAATAAAATTAAAGTAACGAGTAACTGTACCGAGCGGCAATTCTGGAATTTAATCTGTAAAGTAGGTTGGGTCTCGTAATAAGTTGTTGTGTGGTCTATTCTCGATTTAACACAACGGGGCATTGTGAAGCTTTCGAGGCGTGGTGAGAGAGACCGACCGGGTGAGAGAAACAAGAGCAAAACGAAAGGGCAGCCGCGGCGGCGATTTTGCAAATAATAATAATGCACGGAGAGACCATTGCGAAAGATGGGAGAGATGAGGTGCATGCATATAGGCTGAGGTAAAAGGTTAATTGCAACCGCGGTATCTGTGTGAAACAATGAGCAGGAAGTGATGTATGATGTTGTGTGTGTTTGGGTTTGTCATTTGTGAAAGTAAGTTCGTTTCCATTCATTATAAATCTTCTCTAATTATTAGTGTAGGTATCAAACAAAATTAACTTTCTTGTAAACCGCTAAAACACAATGCAAATCCGATTCATTCCTGGAAGATTTCTAAACAATTTCAGTATGAACACAATATTAAAAAATAGCCATGTGTTCATCATAGTACTTTCTGTTTGATACATTATATTAGTATGACGTGCTGTAGACTCAATATCCTTGGAAGCCTGCATATATTTTTGCAGTAGAATTAATATTTTCACTTTTTTAAATACGAGAAGGTTTCCTAATCGTTTCCGAAGGAATCCAGAAAGAGTGTACGGCTCCTCTGTGATCAACCTTAAATCCTATCTACAGTTTTTGAGATATTAAGTAAAGTTTCTTCTTTCAAAAAATCTAAAATTATCCCTCTCAAAGTTTTCGAGATATTTCCAATTTTAAACAAAATAGTCGAATTTTAATGCAATTTACATCATTTCTGTTTTTAAAAAAATCACAACAATTAATACTTTTCGGGTATCTTCATGAAACTTCGTGGGAATATTAAGTAAAGCTTGCTCTTTCAGAATATGTAAAAAATAAAAGTTACCCCATCCACAGTTTTTGAGATATTTCCAATTTTAAACGAGAAAGTTGAATTTTAATGTAATTTTCACCATTATGGTGATTCAAAATACCGCAAGAATTAAAACTTTTGGGGTATCTTTATGAAACTTCGTGGGTATATTAAGTAAAGCTTGTTCTTTCAGAATATGCAAAAAACATAAGTTACCCCATCTATAGTTTTTGAGATATTTCCAATTTTAGACGAGAAAGTCGAATTTTTATGCAATTTTTAGCACTTTTATTTTTCAAAAAATCACAACAATTAAAATGTTTGGGGTATTTTCATAAAACTTCGTAGGGATATTAAGTAAAGCTTGCTTTTTCAGAATATGTAAAAAATAAAAGTTACCCCATCCACAATTTTTGAGATATTTCCAATTTTAGACAAAAAAGTCGAATTTTAATGTAATTTTCACCATTATGGTGATTCAAAATGTCGCAAGAATTAATTTTTTGGGGGTATCTTTATGAAACTTTGTGAGTATATTAAGTAAAGCTTGTTCTTTCAGAATATGCAAAAAACATAAGTTACCCCATCTATAGTTTTTGAGATATTTTCAATTTTAGCCGAGAAAGTCGAATTTTTATGCAATTTTCAGCACTTTTATTTTTCAAAAAATCACAACAATTAAAACTTTTGGGGTATTTTCATAAAACTTCGTAGGGATATTAAGTAAAGCTTACTTTTTCAGAATATGTAAAAAACAAAAAATACCCCATCCACAGTTTTTGAAATATTTTCAATTTAAAGCGAAAAAGACGATTTTTATTGCGATTTTCAGAATATTTCCAATTCAAAAAATTGAAAAAAATATTATTTTTTGAGATAAGTTGATGAAACTTCGTAGGGATATTAAGTAAAGCTTGCTCTTTCAGAATATGCAAAAAACAAAAAATACCCCATCCACAGTTTTTGAGATATTTTCAATTTAAAGCAAAAAAAGACGATTTTTATTACGATTTTCTGAATATTTCCAATTCAAAAAATTGAAAAAAATATTATTTTTTGAGATATGTTGATGAAACTTTGTGGGTATATTAAGTAAAGCTTGTTCTTTCAGAATATGCGAAAAACAAAAGTTACCCCATCCACAGTTTTTGAGATATTTCCAATTTTACACGAGAAAGTCGAATTTTAATGTATTTTTCACCATTATGGTGACTCAAAATATCGCAAGAATTAATTTTTTTGGGGTATCTTTATGAAACTTCGTGGGTATATTAAGTAAAGTTTGTTCTTTCAGAATATGCAAAAATCATAAGTTAACCCATCTACAGTTTTTGAGATATTTCTAATTTTAGACAAAAAAGTCGAATTTTCAGCATTTTTTTATTAAAAAATTACAACAAATTATACTTTTTGGGTATCTACATGAAACTGCGTGGGGATGTTAAGTAGAGCTTGCTCTTTCAGAATATGTAAAAAAAAACAAAATTTCGATAATTTTTGTTTTTTTAGATATTTCGAAATTTAGACAAAAAAAAACGGTTTTTAGTGCAATTTTCAGCATTTATGTTTTTCAAAAAATCACAATAATTAATACTTTTTGGGTATCTTCATGAAACTTCGTGGGGATATTAAGTAAAGCTTGCTCTTTCAGAATATGTAAAAAACAAAAATTACCCCATCCACAGTTTTTGAGATATTTCCAATTTAAGACAAAAAAGTCGAATTTTAATGCAAGCATTTTTATTCAGTCACTTTTTTTAATTCAAATCATCTAACTTCAAATCTAAAAATGATTTAATTGCCTAATCTTGACTTTAAATCGATGTATCTTTCTTTTATTATCCAATTCTTAGTTTAAACTCAATGAATATAATTCCTTTTCCCCAGGTTTGATTTGAAAGTATTTTTTATACTTAATTTTGAATACATTGAACGGCGGAAAATTTCAATTATTTCGTTGTAACAAATTTTTGGCACTTCATAGTATTATTCGATATAATTATAGTTAACAAAAAAATAAACCCTTATGAAGTAAAACACAATTCGTTTTTAATAAGTTTCACAACTTTATTGTAGAAACACCGCTACAATTGTTTCTGTACACAGTACCATCATCAGGCGGATGAAAGTGAAATTAAATTATTAATCAGTAATTCCGAGATTTTAGATATCCAAGAAATGTTTTTAACTGACTAATTACTGTGTAAATATTTATTTATTTATTTTTATTTTTTTTTATTTATATTTGTATGCAAAAGAACATTACTTTTGGTCACGTTTCGTACCGTCGTTATAATTATTGTGTTTTAGTTTTAGGTTTGAAAATGTTTTTTGAAGCAGAACTAATTTTGCCTTCTGGTTTATCAGATATCTTTGCTTTTTCGTTGATAGAGATAAAAGTATTAATTATGTAAAGTTTGAATACAAGTTTGAGCTCAGAGTTATTGTTGTTGACTTCTTGTCAACGCGACCTGCAAGGTGTTATCAAAAGCTCCACGTTAGGAGTGATAACAATTTTAAATAGAAAAGAGTATTATTCATTCACTTGGTTAATAAATTATTATTAAATTAATAAATTATTTTCACATTTAGCGATAACAATTTTATTATAAAACAAAATTCTAAAGGGAATCGGGGTTATTCTCCACGAGAATTATTAAATTTAACGGGTACGTTATTTTTATCATTACAGTCTAAGCGACTTGTATAATAGTTATACACATACATGGAATATGAGGTTAATTAATAACGTACACGTGAAGCTTTTTTTTGTGCGGAATTGCCACGAATGTACTGTTTTAGGTAATAAAAACCAAGAATATGCAAAATAAATAAATAATTGTAATTAAACGAACACATGTTTCCATTTTCACCGTACAATAACAACAACACGAACAAACCGTTATATTTCCATATGCCGTTCGTGCGTTTCGCAAATTAGTCGATTTCTTTGTAAAATTAGCGAGCAATAGTAAACCCGGCCCCGGTCGACAGGCGACCGTTAAACTTTCAGCGTTTCCACACAAAGGAAGCCAAACGCAAGACGGAACGGCTTAATGATTAAGACCATGTTTACAATAAATAATATTAATAAAAATGGTAATGTCGCGAATTCAACGTTAGACCAACCGGGCCGGCTCCAACGAGCGACGCTCCTTTTCGTTTATTCGTAGAAGCCAGATAACAGAACCGGATTAATAAAACGATTTGATTACAATCTGATGGTGACTGGAAAGGCCATTAGGTTTTTTTAAGTGTGTGTACGTATTCGACTACATGCTCATATCTTGAATTACAACATTGCGCCGAGGTTGAATTATTTCTGGGTAAATTGCGGAATCGCTTTGGGAATTATATAAAAAAATATGTTAGGTTAGGTTCGCTCAATTTAATTAATTTAAATTAAATACAAATAATTTAAAAATAATTAATAATAATATCATTTATTTCCGGTGTATGTACAGTAATAATTATTATACATGTATAGAGTTGGTACAGCACAAACATGAAAATACGTCACATAACTAATTAATATATATTTTAAGTACTTTAACAAATGTCCAATAATTTAATTTATTTAAATAACTGTAACCAAGTGAATATGGTTTATTTTAATACAACAACATCCTTTTTCTATTAATGATTATTATTAATTTAATTATTTTTTTAAATTTGATTCGATATTGATTTAAATTGATTTAATTTAATAAGAACCATTAAACTTTTGCCCGAAACATTTTTATGTACAATGCATATTTTACACGCCATCTTTTTGGGATTTGAAAAATATTGCTCAGATAAAACTTTTATGATTTTGGGCGTAAAATCTCAATATGTAATAAATATGGTTCCTATTTAAAATTTCTGCCGGCGCCCTGGGGAGGTGGTGGCGACATTTTTTGATAGCATCGGATGTCCCCCTCGAAACCATTAAACTTTTGTTCGAAACATTTTGTTGTACGATGCAAATTTGTCGAGATATTCCACAGGATGAATTAAAATGCACCACCCTGTATATTCAATAGCCCTTTCTACCCATATGGATGTAGGGTGATATTTAAAATAAAAATAATTAAAATAAGCCATAAAATCGTCGGATATTAAATAGAAAACGAATAGCATATAATTGAATTCACTCAATCGAAAACCAAAAAGTATAAATTACAGTCGATTACAACACTTACGGCCTAGTAGAACATCATTAAAAACAAGTACTTTATGTACACAAATAATAATCATCATGCAAATGATTTTCCAGATCGATTGGATTATGCTAATGGTATCAGCAACTCGGCCGTCCGAGCCGCAATTAAATCCAGTCCTGGAGTAACTGTAGTTAATCAGGAATAATGAATAAAACGCATCCTGACGATTAAGGCAGACGCTAAAGAAATGACCTAACTACTATATTAATCAATCAAGAAATTGCCCGCGAGGTAGCATGGACACGGCTCGTACGTAGTGTAGTAACCCCAGAAGGATTATAAATATTATCCACAGTGAGGCTCTCGTATGATGTTACGAATACCTCTCTAATAACGAAACCGTGATGACTGGGGAACATTAACATAATTAGCTTTGACGGAAGAGATGATAAGGCTTGCGTGTGCGAATATGTCTCTTGTTTATTTTTTCTTTCATTCATCTTTTGGACGTGATGTAAAATTATCGTTGTTGTTAGGTTAGATTTAATTATATAATAAAGCTTTGAAGAATAATAATTTGTAGTTACGTTTCTTCATATTAAATACTAATTTATTTTCTTTTTAATTGTCCAATAATAATAATATGCAGCAGCAAGTGTACATTATGTAATTAAATGTCTGGCGGGGTATTTGCCCGAGAAGTAGTTGTTTTAATGTGAATTTGTTTAAAGTAATTTAAAATGCCACAAAGTTAAATGCAGAAGTAATTTATTAATTATTTTCAAATCATAATTTTGAAAATGTATCACGAAGTAAACACCAAGAAAATTTTAGTTGTACAAAGTTAAGTGTTTTATTGATTTATAAAGACATAAATGACCTACAAGGCAAATACAAAAATATTGTAAAAACTTCAACAGACAATAGATCCGGACACCAACGAGATCACTCAATGTCAGTGAGGTAATTGCTGAAAAATTATCCCCACACTTCAACGAGACTTATAAAATGCAGAGGATACAGACTTTTACAAGCACTTTTTAAAACACGTTAACATAATGATGGTATAATACGGTAGATGTGACAGAACTAACCGGCCTGTTCACTATAGACGACTATAACCACATTCTAAAAGAGGGAAAAACTGCACCCAGTCATGATTATATACACAGACGCATTCTTAATATTCATCAACACATTCTTAAGTATTCCTACAAAAACAATTATTTCCCACCAGAGTGGAAAACTGGTATAATAATATTGTAACGAAAGTAAAAGAAGCAACTGGAAAGAACACTCTGTAATGTTCCGTCAAGCGCGCGACTTTAAACGTGGCGCCATGGAAAGTTCTGGAAAATTCGAGAAACAAGCACGCTATATAAGCGCGCGCTAGTGGTGAGGCAGAGTCAACCATGAACCGTGTGCTCAACATCTGGTTATAAATAAATAATAACAATGTGATGTTAATAAATGTGTTAAGTGTACTGTAAAAAATAAATAGACATTGTTTTACGTATTTACGAGTCTGATTAAATTCGATTTCGTAACAATATGTATCCCAAAATGCATATTTTATATTGAATTAAATTATTTTTATTATTATATTAAATTGAGAAATAATCATCTTTTTTCACATTAGTCCATCACAAAGCAGTGGCTTCAACAATCAATTATAAACTTTATTTATTTAAAAGAAAAATCAAAGAACATTTATTTTAATTGACAATTTCCATTTTCTCCATACACGAGAGGAATTCAAGAACAACGGGTATCCGACGTTACGAAAAGGACCTGCGCAGCGCGAGCGTTTATAAAAGGAACATAAAGCGTCGGTCAGTAAAGACTTAAGTTAGGAACCTGTTTACAGCCCTCACAATTCACCTTGGATTACACTCAGACTATTAAATTTACTCTTCAACGCAACAACACAAGAGAAGAGAACAGAACGGTGCAGCACACAGAGCCGCAATTAAGATCGGTATCTGTGAGCTTTGCTAACTTTTCTCAGCACCGCGCGCGCAATCTTGACTTAATTACGTCCGATAACGAGGGCGATCAACAGCGTGTTAACGAGATTAGCGAAAATAAATAATTGATAATTTGTTTGATAATAAGCGTGTAGAGGTTATAAATATGGTTTTATCTTAATATGTGAATGTTAAAAATAATATTCAAGTTTCCTTATATAATGAATGTTAGACTAAAGGAAAAATTTGTATAACTGAAACTTACAAGGTATAAAGATAAGAAAAAAAATCAAATAAAAGTTAATTCTTTTTGAGTAAACTACTCGAATCGAAAATTTTAAAAAGTGGATTGCACGTGTTTCAGTTTATTTCGTTTTAATATATTAATCACCAGCAAACTGATTTATCTAGCCTTACGTTACTTACCACGCAATTATCATAAACTATCGCATGTCTAATTAACTCGCACAGGTGCAATTAAACCATTTACAAAAACATCAACTAACTGTAAAACCGCAATAAATCCATGAAAACCGCATTTACAAATTCAATTCAATCGCATTATCATAAATCCCCATCGCAGCAAAACACAAACCCGAGTGAATAAAGATATAATTGTAATAACTAAGATTCCGTTAAGTCGATTGTCCTTTTATTGTACAAGATTATAGCCCATAAAGTTTTATTACATATAATTGTTAATAATTCATGATGCACTTCAATGCACAAACCATCCTTCGGCATAATGGGATACCACCTGTTTTTTTTCTTGTCTTTTCTTTTCCGAGGGTTGAATTAAAATGCGCTTATTTTTACTTTCAAATCATCGCGCGAGTTGTCTCATAAATAATAATCTTAGAAAATAACCATTGAATGGAATATTAAACGGCGTTTAATATGATTCATCAGCGTGATTCAATGTTTGAGAATCTTAAATGGTGCCGATATAATGAAAGTAATGAGAAGTTTCGTATGTTGGTGATTATGGGTGTTGATTGAGTCATAAAGTGTGATAAAGTGGTTGTTTTAATAAGTAAGTTTTCATTTTGTATAAAATAAATATGAATAGATTATTACCAATAATATTAAATAAATATGATTTAATATATTTAAATAACTGTGACCAAGTGAATGAATAAATACTCTTTTCTATTTATTACCAATAATTTTAACTTAACATGTGTTTGGTTTGTTTTATTGGTGTATTTTTAATAATCTATTCATATTTATTCTTGGATGTTGGAGGCGTTTATTTCGTGGTACATTTTCAATTTTGATGTATGTGTTTCCATTACATCAAAATATTCATATGTATTTTATACAATATGAACTATTGTCAATTTAAAAATGATAATTTTAAAAACGTTTCCATGATAAAATAAAGGAAATTTCTTCTTCTTTAATATGATAAGTTTTGAATCTAGCGGGATTTAATTACACAGAATTACAGTTAAAATCTACAAATACATTAAAGGCCTCTATACTTTTATTTTCAAATGCATCTAAATTAATAGCACAACCAGATTATAATATTATATAATCTGTAGATTATATGGAATCGTTCTATTAGTTTAATATTCACTTCCGTAATATCCGCTGATTTTCGTGCTTTTGAAAAAAAAAAAAAGATTGCAGTATTTCCATCGTTGGAATTTCCGCCGTTTTGTTTTGTCATATCAATTGGAAGGCCCATTTCCTCTTTAAATTGTTTTTGTATATATTCCTTTTGTTTAGCCAGCTTATTTTTATTTTTCACGCCTCTTGCTTGCCATATTTGTATTTCACGTCTATACGATATATGAAGTATGCTTTTCATAAATCGAATCCAAGAATGTCGAAAATGTCCATACGAGATAATTTTGGATACATTCTGAAAAAAAAGGTACGTAACTTTTAAAAGTGAAAATATCCGCAGCCACTTTTTTGGGTATAAATAGCCAAGAAGTAGTTCTATTAATAATATCGTATAAGAGATTGGAATAATAATTTCATAACTAAACCCATCTATTTTGAAAATAAATTTATATTGTATATCCAAAATATCTTAATGTTTTATGTAAAATGAATAATCGCTAAAATAAGTTTAGTATTGGAAAGTTTACTAACATAAGTAGATATTTCACATAAAAATGCTAACTTGTCACTATTCGTTATATTTACTTTGTCCTCAATGATTACAAAATAGGAACAAAGTAATTTAAAAACCGTTATTGCAGGTACTAAATCAATACATTTGTATTTCAAGTCTACACGATATATGAAATATGCATTCCATAAATCGAATCGAAAGACCATTTGTTGCATGTTTATTACAAAAAAAACGCAGCAAAAAATACTTGATCATAATATTTCGAATAGTTTTGACTCGAAATGTCCATTTTTTTTTTAATTAACACATTATTTTTTTTTGCTCAAATTTTGCAGTGTGCAGTGTGGCGCAACTGTAGCAATTGTATACAATTAACAATTTTAAAGTAATTAGTTTTACATCCTT
The DNA here is from genome assembly GCA_963082785.1 of Philonthus spinipes. Taxonomy (NCBI): domain Eukaryota; kingdom Metazoa; phylum Arthropoda; class Insecta; order Coleoptera; family Staphylinidae; genus Philonthus; species Philonthus spinipes. Next base: position 31,632,445 of record OY720304.1, read on the forward strand.
AAATTATTATTTTATTTTTTCTGGAAGAAAATGCAATTTTAGTGATTTTATGTTGTAAAGTAAATTCTTCAAGTTTTTTTATATACAATTTCAAGGTATAGATAACAGCTTCATTAATTACAATATTTATTCAAATCAACGATAAATATCAAGAATTGATATAAAACAGCAAATTCTTAAAATCACTTACTTCACACATCACTTAATGACTAATTAGATGGAATCCGACTTTACTCCGCACGGCATTTATTTTTATGCAAATAAGTTCAATTAAATCACACTTAAGACGCCTTGAATAAGTAGATCGCCTTTTTTACTTCATTGGAATAAATAAGTTTAATCATTGACATTGACAACATCATAAAAATTGGTCGAGAGCAACATTAAAAACATTGTTATTAAGAATATTAACTAATTATTATGAATTTAAATATTAGGTGCGCAACTCAGTTCCCGTTGGTTTTCAAGAGGTTTTAGATTGTGACATAACCAAAATGTCATAAAGCAAGCTAAGACTGTCGTGACTCACTAGTGATTTGTTGTTGCGTCATATACTTTTGGTTGTATGAAAATGTCTGATTTTGTGCCAAATATTATAAAAAAATTGAATATATTCGAAATAGTTTCGACAATTACGCCAAATTCATTCAAACAGTATCACTAATGAAAATGGTGAAACTTTATTAAGTTAAAAAACAACAACATTATACTTATAAGTTCTTTAGAACAGTTTACAAAACTATAGTTTAAATATTTTAAAATATTTTATCATACAGTACTTGGAGAAAAATACAACAGTATTTTTTGACAAAATAAAGAAAGTAACTTTTAGCTAGGGTGTACAATAAAATAGTTTTTACAATATTTGTATCTATAATCCATTAAATTAAATATTCCTCCTTTGTCTTATCTTTTATTGTTTTACTATCTTCTTATTACTTTTGAACGAATTATTCTGTCCTACTTTAAGTTCTTTTTATTATTTAATGGTTTTGTTGAAAAACAGTTCTGCAGTGATGCAAAAACTGAACTACGTCATTTTATTTGAAACATATTTCATCACGTATCATCCATATATATCTTTTTTGATTGAAATAAACACTTATTATATATTTAATTTGATTCTCCATAGATGTAATATGAAAGATTATGTTTACATCGTGATAATGTTTTAATTGAGTTTAATGATGATATCGAGAGCAGAAAAAATCATAAATAAGAAAAATAAAATATAAAAAATCGTTCGCCATAATAACTTATTAATACTATAATAAATTAAAGACGACGCAAGCGCCACCTTTTGCCTATTTTCAAGTGGCACCGTCAACGATTTGGGTCACCGAGAATCATTGTTTCGTCCATTAAAGGAAGGCCTGTTTAAGCAAACAAGGAAAACGAAATTCACACTTAATATAATACTAGCTCCAAATTTAAATAAAAAACTATGGTCAATCGTAAATGAAAGTAAACAACTTACTAAACGTACACCCACTCACGTTATATTAAATAATACAATATACACAGACAATTCAGATATATCAAACGAATTTGGTAATTATTTTATAAATTCCGTTGATAAGATTATTTTAAATAAAAATGCAGTAAATATGCATGAATACTCTACTATATTTAATGTTTGTTCGAAATGAATGTTCTTTAATTCAATAGTATCTACTGAAATTGATGCTATAATCAAACAACTGAAAAATAAGGCAGTCGGCCCTGATAAAATTCCAGTTATGTTAAAATGTCTTTATCTATCAATAATCCTTCCTTAAAGAAAAGATTCTCTAAAATTTTTGTTGTAGGCAATATATTTTTGTAGGAAATGACTCTATACTCTTTAATTTTTAAAATGATACGATGAAGAATCTTATTAATTCGTTAGATAGTTACAGTTTCAAGAATTATAGCTATATGTTACACTAATGTAGAGTAATTATTCCTTATAACGCAGGAAACAATTTACGCGATCCCGTGATAATCACATAATACCCACCTAATTCCTTCTTTCCATGAAAGAAGGCGAAACGACAAGATCCAAGATGTAGTTAGCGAGCGGGCCCATTAAAATCCCCGAGGAATACCCCGCTGAAAACGCAAATGGGCATTTCGTGAACACCATAATTCAAAAGTAAAAGTTAGCGGAAAAAAGCACACCATCAGCGAAAACAAACAGCCCGCGATCATGTGCACGCGGTCAATCGGCACCAGCCCGAAAATGGGATCGGTAAACCGCATCAATGGACCTTTTCTGGTTCGTTACTTTCCCGTGTGCGCTCAAGAAACAACAACAAGAAGAAGGATAACAAGAAGGTATCCCGAAAGTTAAGAGAAGGCTTTTATTGTACACCTATAAGAGTGTACAGGTGTAGGCAGGTGAGAGGGGAGGGTGTCACGGAGCAGGTCGCAGGTAGAGAGAAGACCAGATAGTCGCGAGTGGAGAGTGAGCGAGCAACGTACGTACGGTTCTCGGAGAGAAACGAAAATTGTGTGCTTTTTTTCTTCTGTTTGGTGTGTTTTTGTTGTATATCTTTGTGGTGTGCCCGTGTAATGTCCGGAATATGGCCGAAAGCGCGTTCAAAACTTGATTCAAGATGGCTACGCTAGGGCTCTCGAAGGTGTTCATCTTGGACAAATACTTCACGGAACTGCAGAAGTTCTGGGAGACCGAGAAGAAACTACAAGGTGTGTGTTGCTCAGTGTTGCTTGTGTTTGTTATTGTTCCTTGAGTCGGATTCAAACACGTCTCCTCCTCTCCGGTATGGTAATGTTGTCGGTTGGTGATGGTGAGGGTGTTCCGCCAGAATAAGCGTACCATTTTCTTGTTGGAACGCCGCGCTGGGTGTATTTTTTTTTAGAATTGGCGCTAGTCACGTTCAGCATGATGCTCGTGGAGAACCCATCGCGGCCGCCTTGTTTTATGCGAGGTTTAATTGTATTCTGAGTGCATCTAATTACTCTAAAAGGAAATCCTTGAACGCCGCGCACTTAAGATCATTAGCTCTAAGTTATTTATAGGAACAAAAAATATACTAAGCAATATTTACAGTTACTTGGAGATAAAAGATCTTGATCGTTATTTTTTTTTCATGGCGCATTGAACGCAGTAAATTGGATCTGATCGAAATATCAGATCAATTTATAATTGATACCATTTACGATTCGGAATATGCCGAAAGATACAAAATATCATGATAAGATTTCAGGATACCATCATAAAAACTAGCATAATAAATAATACACGTACTAAAAGTTGACTACCTTTAAACAATTTTTTTTATCAATTTATAGAAACAATTTAATTTAACATTCGGGGATATTGTTTTGAAGAATTTCTTAGTTACGAAAATGTTACATACATTCAGGGCTATTCTGTGCGAAGAACGATAAATTTAACGTAAACGTTATTACTAGATATTTTCCAGGTTAATAAAAAAAAAACACTTGGTTATTTTTTCATAAAAATGTACTTATTTATTTAACTAATTGAATAAAACACTTTAAACTTTGTTTGTATAACACTAAATTTTAGTCACAACTAATCAAATTTAGTGTAATACTAAGAAAGTTTTATTCAATTGATAAACAATGTATAACAAAGTTGAAGCTTCGGTTATTAACAATTTATTTATTTAACTGACTAGTTTAGGTCAGACAACCATTATCAAAGTTACAACATTAATGATTTGAAAGAGGAGTGGTTGCGTTGTTTATACAGCAGATTACAGAATTAAATAAGTGCATATTTGTGAAACAATAATCAAGTGTTTTTTTTTCATTACCTAAAAATATCTACTGATAAATAAATATGTTTCATCAAGTGCTTTATGAGTTTACAATAAAAAGTTAACGTTATTTTAAACCTTGCAATCTAAGAATACATATCATTTGGAAAGTTCTTTACGAATAAATTTTAAATTTAATCTAAGAATACATATCATCGAGGAAATTTTGTTGAAAGATTAAAGTTTCTTCATACAGAAACTATAAATTTAACGTTCGTAACGGATTTTTGGATTTTCTCTGAAATTCCATTTTTTTTTTCATGCGATTTCTTACGATTTTTACAATTTTTTTTTCTTTCAAATAATTCACAGAAAAATTACTAATATCCTTGATAATACCACAAACAACATTTATTGTTTAGTTTTCCTCTAAACAATCATTTTCAGTCACATTAATTCGCTCCGTGAAATTAACACAGGGCCTTACGGGAACGGTTTAAGCGAAGCCCGCCAATTGCCTGTTTTGGACGTCTCCGCATTCGAACGAAAATTACTAATCTCATAGATAATTTAGAAAATCGCGGTTTTCAACATTCGATTCGTAAGGAATACAGCTATCCTTACTCCAAAGATCATTTTTCTAAATCGCGTGAGGCCGTCAGGAAATAAGCGTAAGTTTGAACGATATTTCTGCCTAATTTTCGAAGGTCAACTTTAGGAGCGTGCTAATCGAAAACTAAACTTTTACTAGGGCTATAATTCTAACAAGTTATTCTCCCATTCTTTAGCTGCATTTTGGTATAATGTGAAGCCATTTGGCGATTTTTGGATTTTCGCCGAAATTCCATTTTTTTCCATACATACCCCTTACGATTTTTTAAAATTTTGATGAATTTTTTTTTCTTTCAAAAAATTCACAAAAAAATCACGAATATCCCTGATGATACCACAAATAACATTTACTATTTAATTTTCTCTCAAACAATTATTTTAACCATTTTCAGTCACATTAATTCTCTCCGTGAAATTAACACAGGGCCTTACGGGAACGGTTTAAGTGAAGCCCGCCGAATGCCTATTTCGTACGCCTGCGCATTCGAACCAAAATTACCAATCTCACAGATAATTTAGAAAAACGCGGTTTTCAACATTCGATTCGTATTGAATGCAGCCATATTTTCTCCAAAGATCATTTTTCTGAATGGCGTAAGGCCCTCAGGAAATAAGCGTAAATTTTAACGATATTTCAGCATAATTTTTGAAAGTTAACTTTACGAGTGTTTTAATCGAAAACTACATTTTTGCTAGGGCTATAATTCTCACAAGTTATTCTCCTATTTATTAGCTACATATTGGTTAAATATCAAAGCATATTTCGATTTTTGGATTTTTGCAAAAATTCCACTTTTTTCTATACATACCCCTTACAATTATTTCAAATTTCGGTGAAAATATTTTTCGTTCCAAAAATTCTGAAAAAAATCACGAAGACTTTACATAATGCTAGAAACAAAGGGGAATATTTTGTTCCCCCCAAAATAATTATTTTCATCAATTTCGAGCCACTTTAACACCCCTATAAAATTAACATTTCATTAGCTACTTTATTATAGAACACTGTGTTTTATTCATTCTCTGGACACTTAGATTTTCTTCATTCATACAGTTAGACTATGATTGCAAGTTTTAGAGAAAAGATAAAAAAACGAAGTTTTCATGATTTGATTCTTAAAGAATGTAGCTATATTTTCACGTATTGTTACGTTCAATTAACATACAAATCTTAATAAATTCTTCAAAGGAATTTATTAAGATTTGTATGACTTGCTTTATTTATAATATAATAATATTTTATTATTATATAATATTTTAATAATAATAATAATATTTTATTATTATATTATATAGTAATAAAATATTACTATATTATATCAAGAAACTTCATGTACTCACATCTTGCTTTATTTGCATTCTGTCCTAATCATTTTAGAGAAAATATTGCATAATATTATTAAAAGGGCAGAAAGACCTATGGTTTGAGAATATATCATGATAATATTATTATTTATATTATGTTAGATTATATACAATGTATTTTTTTTCTGAGATAATAAAGATTTAGTAGTATTATTAAAAATAATTAAAAGGGATTTAATTTTTTTGTGCATAAAAAAATAAATATAAAAAAAACACTTAGACCATGCCACAAATAAAATTTCTGGGGTTGCACAGTTTAAAAATAATTAAAAGGGATTTGATTATTTTTTTTGTGCATAAAAAATAAATACAAAAAAAACACTTAGACCATACCACAAATAAAATTTCTGAAGTTGCACAGTTACATTAGAATATCTATGTGTTTTGTTTTAGAAGTTGTTTCTTATGTGGATGACGTATTTTTGTAAGGGATCTTGTAAGGAATAATTCGTTCATTGACTTAGATGTTGTGGATAGCGCCGATCATTTTATAATTTATTGTAGAAGATTCACGATTTTAAACTTCATTAAGGCTGCGATCCCCCAATACGTCTTCGTTTTATAGAATTAACAGTGTCATAGATTCATAAGAAAATAAACATAAAATACAGGCAGATAGCTTATTTACTGATGAATGACATCAGATAATTTTAATTTTTTAAAAACAAAAAAGGATAAAAATATATTTTTTTCAAAAATTAATTTAATTTACCAAAATACATCTAATCTATATTAAACACATTCTACTATACGTGGAAAGTCTTCCTGTTAAATATCCATATTAAATACAATGATGATATATTATTCGTATACTTGTTAATCCTATTAAATAGTCAATGAGAAAAAAAAAATAGTTCGACGCCATCATTTTTGTTTTGGAACAGTACCCAGTAGTACAGGTGTTTGTCGATAGGTTGAAAAATCAAAGTTGGAATAAAATGAAGACACACATTTTGTAAAAACACTCACACGCTCATAATCCCTTTAGCATCTCCTTATCTATGCCACTACTTTGAATGCGATAAAAGTCCTCGCAATCAACTTAACGCTTGATCAGCAAACCTTTGATGTAACACGCTCCCAGTTAACATCATAGCCAACGTGATCGTGTGTTTTTCCCAACCCATGATAGTAAATGTCCTTATTATAATTGATGCATAAATAGTATTCAAACCATCACGTCTTCTCCAGCAAAAACATCACCAGCAAACATTATCCCATTAAAACCTTGTTACCTCGCGTCGCAGGATCAAACACGGCGGACAGACCAGAAGAGCGAACAAATCCGCCCATCCATAAACAATCTCTTCCTCGGAGTGATAATATCTCAACTTGATCTAATTAAAATGCCAGGAATAGCCCGGGACACGTGATGGATACACGTTCCAAAGGCCGATTGCGCATTAATAATCGCGAGCTATTAATAAAGGCACGAAACGCAGTCTAGAAAGTTATCTCATTTATAGAGAATAAACGGGTCTATTGATCTTTGGTACAAAGGCGACTCACGACCAGCTGAAACTTTCACAACTCGCGGCCGATTCCCATGAAATGTGCCACTATATATACATTTAAAAAAAACTACTATCCTACTCACATGTCATGCCGGAGCTTGCGTTTTGTGATACAAAAAAATGAACAACGGCCAACCGCGTCTGTTGAGTAAAAGCTGTTTTGTATTTCTTGTATGAATTATGGTGCAATGGTCGCGTTAAATCTGAGATTAGTGTTTGTTGTGTGGTTAATGCGATTTGATTGAATGTTATTGTTTGTTGTGGATTGCACAATCGAACGTGCTTTGAATAAATGAGATTTTTTTACTTAATACTTATTTGGAAAAATTTAGTTACCTAAATAGGCTGAACAAGCGAAATAATTAAATACAAACAAATAAACTACAAAGATATAATAATAATACACATAATATTCTTTATGAAATAAGAATACATTGATAAACTGAACAATCGTTTTTGGAAACAACATGTATAACTATTATTATTATTATAGGTATTTTTGCAGTCCATTTGTTTATAGTTAACCATTTTGTCTGTTCATATAGTAAAATAACTGGAACTAAAACATGTTAGTACATAAATTACTCAATTTAATTTTTTTAGACATTCTTAACATAAGGTGCGATATTTTATTAAAAATATTGTTTGAAAAGTGTCTTTTTTTAATTGCAAAAATCATAACTCTCCCCAAATAAATAACGTTTAAATTCAACATTTTTCAACCTGAGTTATTTTATATAAAGTGGAAAGCTGTTATACAGTAAGGATTTTATTGTATTAAACATATATAGAAGTATTATCATTAATATATGGCTATATTCACTGAAATAAAACCCTGACTGTGTATTTTAGAAATGCTGGGAGAGGAGATGGAGCCACTAAAACTTAAAGTTATGCACAACATTGGAATACGATTTTATTATAAACATATGGAGAAGTGTGTGAGGGGATGATTTTGTGATAGAGAGTACCAAAATATAGTAATTGGTTGGTTTATAAGAAGACTTTAAATAATTGTATTAAATATAACTTAATTCTAATTTTTTAATAAAAACGCTGCTTCACTTTGTATAATTTTAATTTTATTTTAGTATCTATAGTTTCAACAATTTTCACTTGTCATTATCAAACTAACAGTTTTTATTAAAACTTAAAACAATGTATAACGAAGTAGAAGCCTCTATTATAAATAATTTAATTAATTCTAACGAATAAATGGAAGACGATGCCAGCGCAATTTAATTAAAATTAAATTAATTCTAATTTATTACTGAACATATTTGTTTTATTTCTTTCTTTTTAATAAATTCAGTTACTATTTCTACTTAAATACGTTTCATTACAAAATAAACTAACGTATAATAAAAATATATGGACCGTTTAAAAATAATATTTAAAAGTTTTGTTTTTATTTCACTTTTATTTCTCATTTGTGATTCATTTGCATTTATTGCGTAATTAATTCTTTAAATCCCGGTGAAAATGATTATATTAACTCAAACTAATTATATTCTTATTTATGCAAGTATATTGGCAATTTAACGCTTTTACTCGTATGATCATTAATTACGAGTATCATTAACATTTCTCTCTGTGTTTGCATAGATGTTGTAATGTGTAATTCATGTTCATTCACATTTAACAAAGTACTCTTGCTTGCATACGGTTGTTTTTATTTTGTAAAATATCACGTATAATTAGTTAGTTATTTTGCAAATTACAAAGCCGTGCAGATTTTTTCAGTAAAATTAATTGGATGCAAATTATATTATGGTGACATTCATTTAAAAATAAAACATATTGATACAGATTTTAAAGACAAAATTTCGCTATGTAACAGCCTCTACTATCAAATATTACAAACAGTGAATTTAAAAAAAAGTGCTGTATACACGTTCTGAAACTAATTGCTTTGTTACATGTTACAAAAAAAAAATCAACAATAACACAAAACGATTCGTCTCGTAAACATTTTACGGCGCAGCCTAGAGTTTTATAGGTTTCCAAATTAGGAGCCATTAGTCCGGGAATGGAGTCCACTGGTATTTTTAATTCGATTTATATTTGTTAATGCCCAGGAAAGAATAAGACCAATTAATATGGCGCTTGGGGGCTTATTCAAATTTATTGCCCGATCGTCTGCCGCCATCAAACTATCCGAAAGTCGATAGATGGATGGATGGATGGATGTTCTGGTGACCTTGAAATAGATCCAGAAAATAATATGTGTCTCAAAAATTATCTTTTTTTGTTCGTGTCGAGAAAAGGAAATGCCTGTAGTGGTTAATTGGCAGAGTTGCAACAAAAAGTTAATTGATTAGAAGTTTTTATAGTGATGTAATTGTAGTAATTTCAATTTATTTATGATTTATTAGTAATGCAGCAATGTGTCTATAAAGAACTTAAGAAATTTATTTAATAAAATGTTCAACGAGCGTTCATCTAGCGAAGGGATAACTGGTAATGGCCAATTCGTTTTTTCGGACCTCGCTAGACCAGTATGTTCCATATGCAATGCCTTAGACGTAGAAAGATAACGCAAGCGCCACTATTATCTAATTTCAAGTGGCATCGTTAACAATTTCGCGGTTGAACATTTTATTAATTGCATTTCGTTTCCTGTTTGGATTATAACCCCCTAACCATCTATAAACTTCTTCTTCTGAGTTCATTCATCTAGCGTATGGACAGTGGCCTAAATAGGGGGTAGTTAAGGGGTTATGATCGCCCCCCGCCCTGGAAAACTTTAACTATATTTGTTTTTTTAAATTTTATTTCATTTGTATTACATTATTCTGTTAATAATAATAAGTCATAATCACATTTTTATTAAATATTTTATAACTGGAAATTTATGCAGAGGATATATACTAAAACAAATCAAAACTTTGTAATCTTCTTTATGTTGGTTGTGGAGACTTTAATTATTTAAATAAAAATTACTGTCCTTTCTTCTATTTTTTTTATTCAACTAAACATATTTCGGAAACTATGTTGTCTTATTCAGTAGTTCAAGTTTTTATAAATAAAAAGTAAGTATTAGAAAGGGAAGCAATTATATTTAAACAAATCAAAACTTTGTCGATTCTAAATTTCTAAAAAAAAAAATCACAGTAAAACAATAATCGAGCAAACCGGTGTAACTAACGTCCAGAAAACGAGATCCATTCAATTAACACCTGACGGTCGGTCGCCTAACAAGTGTTAAATTGAGGAAACGTTCGCGGGTTTCCTACCGCAAAGTGTAAAAGTATTTAATTGAGAATGCCCGCTGCTGGTATTTACATTGCTAAGTAATAAGAATTTCTTGTACGTGGTTATCCGACACGGTGGACATTCCATTTTTAATTGTTTCTCATGTACTTCTCCCGCCGCTTGAAAACTCTCGAGGAGGAAATTGATTGCTTGTACATTACAAAATCAAATACTCAAATTGGATTGTGTGTATTGAAATTGTATTACCATCAATTATGGCAAGGTCGACGTAGACGCAATGGAATTCGTAAAATTGGCTTTGATTGCTGATAAATGTTAGCAGAACTAAAATAACAAATAATTCAATAGAAATAGCAATGGAAATCGTTTTTTTATTGTTGATAATTGTTGGCAGAACTAAAATAGTAAATACGATCTATCATAATTTTTGTATTCCCAACAGACAATATTATCCAGTTACAGGTAAACTTACATTAATCAAAGAAATATTATAAAAATGAAATAACAGATGACAGATCATACAATTATTATATTTAACTATTTATACATCTTAGTATAGATGAGGCACATTCAAAATATATGTATGTAGATTGATGAATGTCATTGTAGAGCTTCATTATGTTATACATGTTAATTTAATTAAAAGGATAAATATCCTTTAAATTAAATGATTGTTTTTCTCTCCTTATGGCATTTTGTTCAAAACCACTAGCATTTTGTGAATTAACTGTGTTAATAATAAAATAATAAAAGGGTCATCTTTCAATAAAGCATAATGTATATAGAGGATGCTTCAAAGTGGAAGTTGACAGTCTTCTCACCATAATACCTCATACATATTTTGTAGGATTTTAATCCTACGGTCGGGGCAACCACGGGTAACGCTTAACACTATCTATGGAGAAGGTCTATAATCGATGAGCAATATGGATACCTACGTTGTTTTTCTAGAAAAGGATGCATAGTGGCAATTTATATAAGGCAATAAAGTTGGTTGTATGACGTCTTCAGCTTTCATATTGCTTCGAATAATTATTAGAAATGATTGGCTAGCATTAGCCATAGCCCCTCCAAAGCTATATCGCAACTTTTGAGAGTTGGCTGATTTTGGGTTTGCTTTTGAGAGACATATGATTGTTGGAGTAATCCTGAGGACATGTTTCTAAAAAAAAATATATTAATTAAGCTATAACTTGTATACATTATTGTAATATCATCAGAGAGAAAGATAAATTTAGTTTAAGATTTTTTTCGAATACAGAATTTATTAAAGTTATCAATGTCCTTTGCAATAAGATATTGAGTTTTGTAGATAATATTCAATAAATATGTTAATATCTGTAATAATTTTTGTGTTTGCACAAAAACCCAATTAACTTTAATCCAAATAAGAAAATATGACACAATCCAGAGGGCGTGCCCGAAGAAATCAATCGCTTGTTAAAGCCGTTTCTGCATTGCTCAAGATAGCGGGCCCGCGAACAATATAAAATATCTTTCGCTTGCTGGAAACACTGCGTACGCGCACCTCCATGTGTAGGCAATATGCAAATCACCCGAGCGATTAGTTAAATAAAAAAAAAACAACTGAATATAGAAAAGGTAGTTTATTGTTGTTAGTTGAGATGGGAAATTGATGTTGACATGTAATTTATTGTGCGGCACCGTTTGTAGAATCGATGTCACGAACAAGAACTCGTTTTGCCCGTCGATGATGCACCATCAAATTTTCTTATTACGTACCGTGACTCCGTTATATTCAACGAGGATTTTCTTTTCAAACACGGTCCGATGGCTGATGCTGCCCTCATTTACATATCCTGAAACTCGACTCGGATTTATTATGCATGTGTAAAACGTAATGTTTCTCAAACGCTTCAAACGCTCAGCTTACGCTCCGCGTGGCGTGTGTGTACGGAGAAGACGATTTGAATTTTAAATTTATTGGACGTAACAGAAAATATGAGGAATGTTTGTTTTCAGGCAAGCGAAAAAAAGGACATTGTAAAGTTTAAGGAAAACCGCAGTTTTTTTAAACAATAATATATTTATCATAATAAATTAAAGACGACGCAAGCGCCACCTTTTGCCTAATTTCAAGTGGCATCGTCAATGATTTTGGTCTACAAGGTAGACGACCGAGAATCATTGTTTCGTCCACTAAAGAAAGGCGAACTTGTCTTGTTTAAGCAAACAAACGTTTCATTAAATGTGAATAATATATTTGTTGAGTTGTCTTGAAGTCTTTCGGAATTGATTGTTTGAAGATATAAAATAAAATTTTAACACTTTTGCATTTATTTCAACTTCACTCTTACAAGGTTGAGAGCTTAACGACTCCCAAAAACAAACAAATATTTACAAAATGAAAAATGTATACAAAAAAAGGTGGGGATATGGCTTTTTCTTCCTCGGGGATGGGGATTCAGGGACTGGATACCTGAATTCCGCGACAACCCTAGCTGGCCGACGTGTTCACGTATAAATTAACATAGTGTCTTTTCTTATTTATATTATCGACGGGAATTTTTGTAAATTAAGAAAAAATCCCTGTTTAAGCTCAAACAATATTTTTAATGTTTTATTCAAAATGTTAATTATTAAACTCAAATTCAGCTTAAAATATTTAAATTATTTTCAACATCTGACAGGTTATAAAAAGGTACTTAAAATAATAATAAATTATAATAACAACATCTTAACAACGGCCGACTGGTTCTGTAAGGAAAGGCTATGGGAAAATTCGCCATAACATAGGACTGACTGAAATCACTAGAACACGCTTAAAAAAAGAGAAAAGATCAAGAGGATAATTTTCCTAGCAAATGTTATAACCAAGAAAAACGTTTCGATGCAGGGAACCACACGGCTCCCTCCTGAAAAGAAATCAATTTCATTCAACACCGCAAGGAAAAAGGGGTGAACTCCTCTGTTTTAGGCCTTGTTTATAGTGGAGAGTCAAGAGCCTAGAGCCTAGATGCTTTTAAGTGCGCACGCATACGCGATGTTTAGTACTGTTGATAATTTAACAATTATTATAGAGCGGTAAAGCCTAGCATAAGAGGGCTTGAAGTAAATTAATCATACCGAGAATGGCGATTTTTTTTATTATAGGACAAAAAAAAAATAGACGACAGAACGACCACGAAATTACCAAGATTACAAATTCTTTATTTACGTAATAATATTGAAATTTAATAATTTAAATAAAATAGCACATATTTCCATCACACTTAATAAAATTACTTGACTTGCACGACATGTTTTGCAAACACGATATTACGCAATAATTCACTATCGCGCATGCAATCTCTATTAAGACGTACCGGCTAAATAACCCATTCGATATATTTCTAGTATTAAACTTAGTTTTTTTCTTAGTTTTCGAATTCAATGGGAAATCGTGATGTATGACTCATGCGATACTTAAAGCTGTCGGCAAAAGTCGCCGGCCATTTACACGCACAACCACAGACACACGAATTGATGGCGCGATAAAGCTGTCCATTTATAGAAATATTATTATGGGATGCGGTTTCTGCTTTAGTACACCTCGAGATCGCCAGGATGACAAGTGTAAGAAATGAATCCTCGGCCTCACCTATTCTGCGGTCAAGCAACCATCATCCGACCATGAAAAGGCCCTGTCCGGCGAGATCGTCTTTTGATTGTGCACGTACTACAATTAGGGATGTATTCAAATATTGTCGAGGGGTGTCAAAACATCATAAATTTATTCAAGTGTAAAATTTACAATAATAAATATCTTTATTTCAAGATACTCAATTCCATTAAAAAGTTGCCTTAAGAAAAGTAACCATAGAATTTCAATCAAATAAACAAAAATAAGGGAGTTAAGGGCGATTTTTTGAAATCGGTTTTTTTGCAAATTTTTACGAAACAGTTGAAGATATTTCAAATTTGAAAACAGATGAACATTGAAATAGGCAACTTTGATCAAATTCAACCCACTCTCTATCTCTTTAAATAACGGAGATTCAATGATCTACGGAATTTGCTTTACTTTTATTATTTACAAGAAAGATGATTATTGCAATTGATTGTTGTTTGTTTTCTCTTGTAAACGCTTAAAAATGTAAGTTGCATGTTTGGGTAATTAGGTCAACGATAAAGGTATCGACGGCCTAATTATCCAAAGCCGCTACCTTGTTAAACTAACGAATGTGAAAGTTATTGCTTTTCATTCCAGTAAAAAGTAGAAATTGTTGCAGTTGCTAAAACTAAAATCATAACTAAATAAAGGAAACTTGCCGGGAAGGAAGTTTTTTGTTACTGTTATTTAATCTCACAATGTGGTGTAATTTAAAACAAGGATACGTAATTCCGGCTATTCAATTATTGTAATATAAAAAAAATAATCTACTCAAACGTAATAATAATCCATACTATCAGTCCTATTCCCTACCGAAAACGTTAAACTTAGAGGTTGACTTTATATTAAATGGTGGTCCATGATAATGTGTGCGACGACGTTTCCTCGAAAAGAGGTAAAACGTTATGATAACTTGTACAACTTTGGTGTCTGTTATAACCATCAATTTTAACAGATGTTATCTAAGATAAATGTTTAGAGCGATAAGGAATACCAAATCGCCAAAAACGTAACCTTGAAGAATAACGTGCTGTCAAACATAAAGTTTACAATAGGGAATATACATGATATATTCATGATATACATGATATATATACATGATATACGGCCCGTATATCAATTCTAAAATTAACAATAATTTAACCCTTACTAAATATATATTGAAATTCATATTACTTACTCCCCCACATTAATTCTTTGTTTTCCCATTCCAATTCACAATCATTTTTACACTAAATTACAATTAGAATTATTTTTTCCCTTTATCTCTCCAGATATTCTCTACCTTCTTATTCAGTCCCCCATTCTTCTTTTTTCTTTTTCCCACCCCAATCTTATCACAATCTCTACGCCCTGTCCCATCATCTCTCATCCAATCTTTTATCCTCATTCCTCCCGTTTATTCCCCACGCACTTCCTTAAACTTTTGCTCTAAATGGCATCCACGATCATAACTTTTTCCCATCCAAACAATTATTTTAATATATATATTTTTTATTTAAATTGTGATTTATGAGTGAATGGAAATTAATTTCCGTTAAATAACAGTTGGCAAAAAATGGATGTTTTTTTTTTATCAAAAGGATATTTAGTTCCATAAAATCCATGAAGAGAACGGTGTTTGCGAATTAAATTCTAATAATAACACGTTGACACATATTCCGAAGAGCGACGCAAATTCGCACTGGAAGTAGTAAATTGGTTGATGCAGTTTATGAGCTTGAGAAACGGCAGAAAAGAGGAAACAGGGTTATGTTTTTATTATTTCAATTTGCCATAAAATAACGGTCCGCAGGTGATAGCCTTGCTCTTCAAATCCTTCCGCGTTATCTTTCGAAATTATTAAACCTGAATAACAACCCGAGTAAATACATTGCATTTATTTCATCAAGGATTCTTAGTTATAGCAAAAGAAAAATTGACATTATGTAAGTCAAAGTTGCGGTAGCAACATATTATAAGAAAATAAACCATCCCAAATTAATTAAAAGAAAATGTAGTGAGTAACTTAGTCAATTTGTATAAAAAAATTGTTGACTCTTATAATTATTTTGTGCTTTTACAAAATTCAGTTAAATTTTGTTTATACATCACAAATATATATTGAGTCGGGAAGAATTGACCAAATTCCAGGAGTGTATTGTACACATGAAACTAATGTAAAAAACGCAAGTTGTTATCCGACTTTTATTTATTTTCAAGTTATATGGCGCTTGCGTCGTCTTTAATTTATTTTAATTAAAAATGAATAATATTTCATAAATTAAAATTTGGTAAACACCTCTGAATATTTTCTGTTTTTTTCTACGAAAAGCGCCTAAAGCTCTTCTGATTGAATTGAGTCATTTCTCTGTTTAAGATTGGCTGCAGCATTTCAACTACGTCCAATTATTGTCCATATTTATATTATACACTTCATCTTTGAACCAGTCACATAAATAATAATTTAGTGCTGTGAGGTCTGGAGAATTTAGAGGCTAACTAATATGGCCACCTGTATCAATATTTCTTCTAAATATTTCTTGACCTGACTTGAATGAAGTGTGCAGTAGCTTAATCGTACTGGAAATAAATTTTGATACGAATGTTCAATGGAACATTCTCTAGTACTCCGTGGGGTAATCGGCAAACAGGTTTTCCATTCGGAAATGCATGAAATTTGATTCTTAAAATATTTTCTGGAACATTTTTGCAATTCATCCCACCTCAACAACCATGTGAACAACCCCCCCCCCTATTTTGTAAATGTTTAAATTTTTGTTTTTTGCAGTAAATGTTTTCGATTCAAAAATTGTTGCATTATACAATACGTTATTGTTATGCAACAGCAAATGTCTATTATTAGACATTTGTTAAAGTACTTATGTAACATAAGTCAAATTGTCACAGTAGCTAAAAAGAAAATAATTTATTAATTAATTATTTTCAAATTCTTTCTATTTAATTTAAATGACAGTTTGTCAATACTCAATTGAAGTTGATACTTACATAACGTATAAAGTGATTTCCATATAGTTTTTTTTAGTTTTTACAGCAAGTCTGCGTCTTTTTATTAACAAAACCCTAGCAATGATCCACAAATAAACTCTAAATTAAAAAGCAGAAATAGCTATGACTGACTGATTTGATTTTTTTGTTAAAAAAGGAGGAACCACAAAGAAGGACTCTGGAGAGGAGTATTATCCATTGAATTTCCTCTCACAACTGATTACTAGAAGTAAGTATATTACAAAAATTCGAAGATATATAAAAAATAAAGAAACATTAAGCACAAGAAGATTAAAAAAAAGTGCTTCATTTTTCATTTCTTTTTGTATTTCTTTACACTTAGAATGAACACACACTTAATATTTTTTTTTAATTTTGCTAGATATACATTTCGAGTACTCAAACTACTCAAATTAATTGTATTTTTTTTGTATATAGAAGCAATAAATCATTGTATTTTGTTGACAGAGTTATAATGCTAAGGTCATAAATCTGACAGACGAAAAAAAAAAAAAGACACATTTATTGTCAAATATAGAATATAATTAATTGCACCCAAGAAAATAAAATGTGCAATGAAATTAAACAAGGAAAATTTTCCTTGTTTAATTTCATAACTGCAAATGTGTGAATCACCTTTGTTTCATTTTATTTAAAATAAAATGTACTAAAACTAGTGAATCGAATTAAAAATTGGTGTTTTTAGGTTTAGGCGTAAACTAATAGTAATTGAAATCAGTAAGTGTTTAATTAGAAAAATTTTAAATTAATAAAAATGTATCACGAAGTGATTATTGAGAACTAAATTGAAATTATATTGAAATTGTAACTAATTAAAATCTTCATTTACAAATTTCAATTGATTTCGAAAATAAACGTTTATCAAACACTTCACAAAACGATAATCTGTACGTCAAATATCACATTGCAAAAAAAAAATGAATGAAGAAGGAAAATCATTTGCCCACGCGAGAAAACGTCGAAAATACGGCCTCATCTTCCTCCTGATCTATCAAATTTTAATGATAATCCTGTTTGCGCTCTTCACCGAATACAGCGACGAGTTGCACGAACCAGCATTTTACCCGACGTTGCGGGACGTGGTGGCATTCGGATTCCTGCTAACCTTCCTCAAGAAATACTGTCTGAGCGGAATCAGCTTCAACTGCCTCGTTATTCGTGTGGGCATCCAGTGCGGGATCCTCTGCGATGGTTTCTTGTACACTTCGTCACACGGAAAGGTGGTTGTGTCGATTTCCGCTTTGATACGGGCGAGTTTGGCCGCGCTGGCGGTGGTGATAAGCATTCGGGATGGACTAGCTAACCGCAGTTAGTTTTGATGTGTTTTGGAAATACCTATTAATTCTGCGAATAGATTTATTTGTGAGAAAATTATTTTAGCTGTTGATCAGGACTGTTCTGTGTACATCCACGCGTTTGGAGCGTGTTTCGTTTTAGCTGTAAGTTTTTCATTAGCAAAAATGCAAAAACGAAATTTAGAATCTTTAAGCCTTTTAGACACATCTACCTATATTTCGGATGTTTACATTATGTTAGGCACTGCGATACTCTCGGTGTGTTTCCCTAGCATTAATTCCCATCATTTACGAGATGATGACCAATACTATGCAATTATCAACAAGTACCTAGCGCTTCTTTCATCCTGCGTTCGTGCTTTCGGGTATTTTGAGTACCCTCAAAAAATTCAACGTACGCTACATTCAAAATGCTACGATAGTCGGCGGTGTGGGGATTGGAACTGCAGCTAATTTCCAAATACAGCCATTTGGAGCATTAACTGTAGGAATGGCTTCTAGCGTAATAGCCATCCTAGGATATGAAAGCGTAACCCCGTTTTTACGTAGAAAAATTAAAATTTTCGATGTTCGCGGTGTGCATAACATCCACGGGCTACCTGGACTTATGGGTGGAATAATTGGAGCTGTGCTCGCTGTAGCCGCCCCAAAAGACCACTCACGGAGTAACGGGATGTAAACACAAGCAGAACGCTTATTATGCAATCTGTCTTTCAGTTAGTAGCGTTATTCGTTACATTAACTATTGCAATTATAGGGGGCTTAATAGTTGGTGTAATTATGCACATACCTTGTTTGGATAGGATTAATTATGAAGATGCGTTTACTGACGTTTATTATTTCGGAGTTCCTGTTGAAATTGCTGATATAAAACGGTTGACTCAAGATCGCTCTGGTGGGTCTAATAGTAAATCAAAGAAGAAGCAGTATTTTAATTTAGTATAGACTTAAATAATATGTAAGACAATTAAAATTCGAATAACGAATACATTTATAATTATATTAAGATCTTAAATGTAAATTATAAGATACTAATAATACAAAAAAATAACAAAGACAAAACGTGTCGAACACAGCAGAGTGGAGTTTATTTGTTAACATGCCAGGACTGCCCGAATACGTGGGACGTTCGCAAACAGGATTCAGGAACACAAAACTTGCTGGGAGAAAAAGAAGAATATGTCAACATACGCCAACCACCTCATAGAAATGAAACACAACTTCAATCAAAAATTCTTAATATTATATCAGGATACAAAAGGGATAAAACTAAATATTATGGAAAACTATGAAATTAAAGAAAGAAAATTCAGTGGTGAATTCTGTTTGGTCATTTAGCACCAAACATAATTAAACACCTCACCCTTACTTAATTTTAGAAATGTAAAACACCCCACCCCCCTATAATCACTTTTCGCCTGAAGAAATTTTCGGCATTACATATGTCATTATCAAACTTTTGTGTGTTTTATTACATTAATATATTCAGTTTACTTTAAAATCTCTCATTAAGCTTTTTTTGTCCTTATATTGGAATATTCTAGTTTAGACAGTGCTGAAATAAACAGACTTATTTTAGGCAACTTTTTTATCCATTTTTTTGTTCCTAACATAATTTTTTTATTTATTTCTACATTTACATATTTATAAATTTACAAGAGCAAATAAATATATTATGTTGTAGGCAATTCCTTCCTCCTATCTTCGCCTCAAGAAGAGTGGTCCATGGGTTGGTCAGTCTTGGGCTATCGGATAGGAGGATACCTGCTTTTTTAGTTTTGTGGTTCTTCTTAAGTTGTTTCATATTTTATTATTTAGAAGCAGGTTTTTAATTTTTAGCTTAAATTCTGGATATGTTAGCATCTGTATGTGTTTGTCTATGTTATTATATTGTTGTATCGTCACCGTAGTTAGTAAGTGTGCAAATTGTTACGATTTAAAAAGTTATGTTCTAATATATTTATGGAATAATGAAAAAAATATATATATTCACATCACATCATAACGCATAAATTGGTTTAGCAACAATACCCAATATAATTCTGTTGTTTTTATATATGAATACCGTAATACGGCGCTGATTTTAAATGAAATGATAAGAGAACCATAAAACTAGATAAAAAATAGCTAATTATAAAATTGTTGTAAGTGTTCAAACGAAGATAAAAACATCATTCCTCTCTTTTATATAACTCCCGTCATGGTTTGTCCACTCTTTATTCAAAACGAATTGGCTCAATAGTACAAGCACCATTAATATGTCTCACACGTGTTATAATTTGTATAGAATAACACACGAGTCAAAGTAAATCTTCTTCGTGGATTAAATATGCCGTTCACGTGGACGGCTCCAAGTTACACGTAAACGATGCTGGCGAGTGTCAACTTTATATAATACATCGAGTCGCGTGCTGGGCGTAAACATAAAAAAAAAACATATCATCCGTTCCACAAACTCTAATTAGTTTCAGTTTATGGGCTGGGATTAGCGGAGGATTACCAGTTGTCAATTAGAAGCAAATTGCTCGTTTTCGTTTACGGGCGGGTTATTAATTATGCACGTCCTTTTTCTATTGTGTAAGTAGATAACTCGTTCCGAGGTTGGGAAATGTTGCAATTGGTATTGATTAATTAATAGAGTGTGAATGCGGAATGATAAGATGGATTTTGCTGATTGGCGAGAAGAATGTTGTTAACTGGTTTTGATATTTTTGAAAGAAATTATTATTCGTGTTTACTAATAACTATCATAGATTGCATTATCTGAATATTCAGTGTCGCTACGCAATTTAGTTTTCCGTAAAATTGAACCATTTCTGACCATTTAATACGGGGGCTTATGAGAACGGTTTTGTGAGGACCCGCCAATTAGCCGTTTTGAGTGTATCTGCGGATGAATCAAAATTAATAAATTCACAGACAACTCAGAAGAGCGAGCTTTTAAACATTCGATTCTTAAAAAATCCAGCTATATTCTTATAAAAAACTCATCTTACTTGGTCTCTGGAAGCAACACTTTAGATATTTGAATTTTAAAGAGCTAAGTCAGCATAGCAAAAATTAGCAAAATTAGTTCATACATTCAAATCCGATTTTCATTCAGATAAGGTTTCCTTGATTTGAACATATGAGCTAATTTTTGCTATGCCGAGATAAGAAAACCTTATCTCTGAAATAATAGATAAGGTTTTCTTATCTCTGAAACAAATGATTTGAACGTATGAGCTAATTTTGCAAATTTTTGCTTGGATGTTTTGAATACAAATATACAGATGTAAGTTGCCACAGTCATATAAATTACAGATACATACTAAACAAATCCTCAGAAATTTATAATTATGCCGTAGTTACATTATTCAAAAATATGGTACTCAAGTTTTATCGCGTTTAAGTAACATGCTAAACAAATTATCGTAACTCGAGAAGCTTCACACTCGTCGTTTAACTTCTCCAGGATGTCACAAAAAAAAGAAAAAATAATTAACAAAAATAGTTCTGAATGGTTAAGCAACCGAGAGTCAAGTTACGGTTTGGTGCAATTAATGGTACTTAATTCTGCATACCCATCACGTTATCATAAAATTAATTACGGATACGTCTCCGCTGGAGACTAGCTCGGTTTAATGAAATTTTACATGAAATTAGCGAAACGAGCGTGTACTGCATTCCAGTGGATCCATCTAGCTCGCGTCTTCCGGGGGGAAATTCTTACTTTTATTGAACCGCATAATTGCGATGGCGGTTTGATAGATAAACTCGTTCGATTTAATTAATTAAGCGCATTGGCTGTGGTTGTAGTTCAAATATATTTGTTTTTAATAGTTGAAGTATCATGCGTTTATTTCTGTTTTATATAACAAAAAATAAAATTAAATGGTTTTAATGATTAATTCCAACTGACTATTGATTTTTTTTTCATATAAGCGGTTTGAAGAGAAAGAAAACATTTAAATATTTTATTAGCGTTTACAACTTTAATTTTGAATCCTATAAAGATGAAATGATAAGATTTTATTAATCACATCTACAAATACAGATTATACAAATAATATAAAACAATACAAAATAAATAATTACACTTGTAAAATCCCACCCATTAAATAACGCCTTGAAATCGTTTCCCTAAAATTTGCCACCAACCCCTTCATTCACGATATCATTAAGTGTCTTCTTATGCCCCGCAACCTGGCGATCCGTCCCAGATATAAAACCCCAAAGTCAACCATCTATCAATTCATCGCATCTAATCATCCAATATTGAAAATGACGTTTGAGATCATGAATTTTAAAGAAACGGCATAGTCTGGATAGAGACAGGCTGAAAGACTGGTCGATGGCCAATTTGTGAAATTTATTATGTATAATGTAACGGTTTTCTAATGTATTGTTTGTATAAGGTTTGAATTTCAGAAATGAAGATGTTTATTTATATATATTAGTCTATATATTAGATATTAGTCTGCCAGAGCTATCAACCAGAGATATTTCTGCCCACGAAATTGTCTTTTGTTATGATTTTAATTATACACTATAATCTTTGCTTTGAAGAAAAAAAAAACGAGCTTTGTTGACCTTATTTAATATTTTTAATTTTTAATATAAAAGATGTATATAAATATTCTGCACATAAAATAATCAGTCGTCGATAATTCGTCTTGTATGAAACAGCACCGATCCCCATAAATTGACTTGATAACTACCCACAGCATTCAATTACATTTTATTCCGAGATTTATAGCCCCGCCTGAAATAAGTGGAAAACGGAGTAACGCCGTATGCAATCTTTCAATTTATTTGTCATAAATTTACTGCACCGAGAACACATCGATGAAAGAGAATTTATTGCAGAACTGTACTAGTTTTATTTCACTCTTTCATTTTTTTCTTATATAATTATATAAGTTAATAATAAGTTGGCGTAGTTTATATCGAGTGATTTAAATAAAACAATATACATTCACAGTCATAGTCAGAAAAATTGAAATAAAAACATTACATCGATATTAATATTTGTAAAACAATATTTATAAACATGTTCATTGTTTTGTAAAATAAGTAACCAACAAGTAGATGGCGCTTACTTTATCTCCCAATTATTATGGTGCATATCCAGTATCTAGCAGTTACTTACGTAATCGTTACTTATTAAGAACCCAATTAATACTTGTTAAGCTTGAAACTTAAGATGTTACTCGTTAGGTTACGACAAAAAATATTCAAATGACCAATGACACCTCCAGATCAAAATTAGAATTAAACTAGAATAGATGTGACAGTCTGACCTATTTTGTGGATCAATTTATTTTTTGATAATCACATAAGGGTTCCTTAAAACCCAAATGTAGTAATTTTAACGAATAACGAAACACTCAAGCTGTTAAGATTCTAAGACAAACGAATAAAAAACGACTAATGATGGCAGAACGAAAGATACTAAGAATGATAAAGAATGATAAAAATATTATATATTAGTTGTGTTAGTAGTCTGCCCTATTATATAATTGGAAAAATTGGAAATTAGACACAGATTGTGAGGGATAGGGCAGCCTGGAAGAGGATCTCCACTATCCTCTTGTGGCAAATACCCTCAACGGGTTGTAGCGTCACAGTAAGAAGAAAAATAAAAAAACTCTATGAATTGAAAACTAAAAAAAAAACTTAAGAAACTTCACACAAGCCTGAATATTTTTTTAAAATATATTTTTCATTGTGTGAATTTTTGGCGTACTCAATAAATTATCCACCGTCATGTAAACCAAACATAATTCAATAATAAAAAAAAATGCGTCTCGATATAATCCTCCTCAAGAATTCTTCGGAAGTTTCATGTCCCAAAGAGAAAATGACGTGTCGTGTAATTACAAAATTATCCACTTTAAGAAAAAAAAATAATAATAATAATAAAAGCGACGCACAGTTTTTCCTCTTTGTCGCGCGCAAGGCAATTTGAACGTCAATCCACTTACGGATCACTTTCGTACAAACTAATTTCGGGATCGCCACGCCCGTTCATGAATTTTAATAGAACCGGCCTAACTTTAATGGCCTCCGCCGAATTTTCCAGTTTCACATTTTCGACACGGCGAATTAATACTAATTGAAAAAATTACGCCACGAAACGACTGATCATTCACTCAATTTGCTCTCGGGACAGATACGCGTTGAAATCCTGTACGCGAAACTTTCTAATTACACGGAGTACACTAGGGAATTGTACAGAAGAACAACAAAAAATACAACATTTTCAAAACAATCTAAATGACTTAAAAATAAATTAAATACAATTGATTTTAAAATAATTAATAAATTATTCTCTCTTTAGCTATTGTGACATTTTGACATACGTTAACTCACTTACATTAAAACAACTACTTCTCGGGCAAGTGCCCGCCAGACATTGAATTACATAATCGTCATGTTGGAAATGCTTTGGTCAAATTTAGTTACCATTAGAATTTACGTGGTTTCAACGAGACGGTGCAAGGTGTCAAATTTATCTATGTAAGCCCTCCGACAGATGTTTCCGGGTCGTCTACTATATCAGCGTGGAGATTAGCAATGGCCTACGAGCTGAGCTCTCCTGAATATTTATATATTTTAATTCACTGAAAAAAAGAAACAATGGAATTCCAGTAGATGTATTTTTGTGAGTTATGTGAAGAGATAAATTACGATTAAATTTCGTAATATTCCGTCCAGAAAATGTTTAGTTTAACGTATACGTTATTTTCAATTTGAGTCTCATTAATCACTTGGTAAAACATTTTAGTAATATTAGGGATTGTTATGATTGTTATCAAGAATCTTGATAATGGCAATGTGCCGAAACTAGTCGAAAATAAATAATTTTTGCGTGTAAAACAAATCAAGTGTAACTTACTTAACAATCCCTAAGTATACGTTATTAATTAAATTCACATTCTATATATATATATATATACATATAACAATATTGTTTACTTTCTGCAATAACAAAATATTACAGATTCAAATACTATTACAAATAATAGATATTGTAGAAAACCCATGGACGGATTACAGAAAATAGCTTATACAAGCAAATCTGCTTTCAACTCAACCCAAATTAAATTAAGAATAATATTATGGCTTAAACTTAATAAGTTAACAACATAATAATATCAGTAAAATTTATAAGAAAAAAAATCAAAAGTTGCTTACACTGTGATGGTAAAATATAAGGTACACGTTAAACTTAATATTTTACATAGAGAATAGCCCCGATAGTGCTCGAAATGTACATTTAGCAAATAAAAAATATGCAAGTGAAGAAAGGAATACAATTATATTTCTACGTAATGGAATTCCACAAACAAACTCTGAACTTTCAGGTTTGTCGGAAGCAACCATAATTAATTTCCATATATTTAAATAAATGCATTTATATATTCCTATAATTATGACAATTCTAATTAAAACTGAACGCAAATTCAATTTATTCTTTTCACCTTCTTATTCCATTATCCTGCATCACCTTCAATTATTCAAAACTTAATAATTCCCGTTATCGCGAAAATTATTTACAATTACCTCAGACAATTGCGATTTTCTTGGAAATAGATGAATATTTTTACTCGCTCGAAATAAACAATTAGCAAAGTTGAAAGGTTCGCAATTACCATTAATATTTGTAATAATTATACACATCTATAGAGCATGCACGGTTAATTGTACAGCCCGGAGGTAGTTAATATGCGATCCACGTTGCGGGTAATTAACTTTAGTAACCATGAGACTGAGGTTTTCCTCTTCCGTGCCCATGAAATCGATGTTTTTTCAATTTCACCTCGTTGCAATAAAAAAAAACAATGTTACAAAAAAGTATAGTATCACAATACGTAGTGGAAACTAATTCATATCATCGTAAAGAATTTTGAAAAACCGAAATGGTCATCACTAGTTATCTATACGCTAGATGAATGGTGGTTGAACATTTTATTAAATACAATTATATAATATAACTCTTTCAATTTTTAGTTTAAAAATCGTAAAACTTAAAAATCCAAAGTGTTTTATTGTTTATATTTTATATGGAGTTTCACTAAGTAACAGCTTAAGCTATAGAATTTGTAAAATTATATAATTCGAACAGCGATACGGGAGAATTTTCTTGTACTAAAAAGAAAGGGATATTAAAAATGCAATAAACCGTTTCTGATTTCACCGACATAAATTCGTCGATAATTAAGCTCCGCGTCTGGAGTTTAATTATAAACGAATTTATGTCGGTGAAATCAGAAATATCTTATTTCGATTGGAGAATATCCTTAGAAAATAACACTTAATCTTAAGAATTAAGATAAAGTTATTTTAAGTACAAATGCATATTTATATAACAAACATTTAAATAAAAAAATATATAGTCAGTGAAAACAAATTTAGTTCGACGCGATCATTTTTTTATTGTAGAACAGCACCTAGTAGTTCAGACGTTTGAAGAACGGGTGGTTTGTTTTTTCGCTAATTTTACCTACCCGTTGGCAATTTAATGTATGCAACTTATTCTATGGTTAAAATGTTATTTATTAGGAAGAAAACCACAGCCTTAATAGTAAATTGGATAATTTAAATTCAACAAGCAATTAATTTGAACCATGTATTGCGGCTTGTTACACAATATAATAAAATTAATAGTAGTTTTCATCAAACAACACAAGAATTTCACGAAGTTATAATTAAAAAGTCGTATCACAGAAATTACTTGAGTGATTATACACAACTTGCACTTACAGAACGGAATTAAGGTCAGTTTATTACTCACGCTGCGACGAGCAAAAACAAAACCTAAAAACAAAAACCCGCATTAAACCAAAGCTACTTAAAACCACATAGACATTCTTTGGTGAATCTTTACCATATTGCAAAACAGCAATTACGAGGAGAAACGGTTCTTAATGCATATCTTCGGCAGATTACCACCGCTAACGGGAATACGCATTTCGTAAGGAATCGTTGTGTAATTACTAGAATAATTAATCAATTATATGCCAGGCGCGCATTAATTACGGAAAAAAGATGCATTGTTTACACGGAAATAGAAAAAAAGTGAAGTTGTGGAATATACAACACGAGCCATTAATCAGGGTTTTCCTGATATTTTATTGTATTTACAAGCGTTAGACATTGTTGCACACTTGCCTGCGAGCGGTTGTAATTTATATGGGGGGAATTCTAATTTATTGCGGCATTTTATGGGTTATAAATAAAGACATTAATTTGTGTAATTTTGTGCTGCTATGAAATTTTATACAATTTTGAGATTTTTTTCGCCGGTTAGGTGGCAATAAATTAAAATCCAATAAATTTATTATTGGATTAAAACAGGTGTCAAGTTAAATTATGGCTTCGAAAATAAAAAAAATATATATATACATATATTACAAAATAATAAATATTAAGTTATTTTTAGATTTAATAGCCTATAGAATGTAAATAAACACATCTAATACAATGTAATAATTTATATCAAATCACAAATCTTTTAGCACTTGGTGAAACATATTGCAATAATTAACGTAAATTTGAAAACTTGTTTTGTTCTTTTTTTTATTTTCAATTGCCTGACACGTATTTTGATCTGTTATGAAAAATGTTGTAACTTTGAAAATCATTCCAAGATCAGTTTCAAAAATAAATTCACACTGTTGTATCCTTTCTTCGCACTTTATTTTCTGATGGTTAGATATATACCTACAAATAGAAATAGAATTTTAAAAATAATTAATTATCAATCAATCATTTTCTCTTTTATATTGTCATTACCAAAAGATTACCTTATTATTCCTTATGTTAATTTTTCATGATAATTATTAAAATAATTATTTCTAAGAAAGTTTTCCTGGATTGGGTTTTGATAAGTTTTTGTCCGGACGATAATTGTGGAATTGTTGAAAAGTTCGATTTTTATAATCACAGCCCACTGAGCAAAACGGACATAATAATGTTGCACCAATGTTACATTAACGTTTAATGTTGTTTTTAATGTTGGCGCAACGTTATTTGTAAACATTTTGTTCAGTGGGAGGGTTTATATACCCGAACTGCTGGCTGGATCTGCAGAAAAATCTGAAATAAAGTGAGTCGAAAACAGTTTACTTGTTTATTTCAACATGTTTATTGTGTTGACATGAGGCACCGTCCTGTTGAAACCAAATGTCAACCAAGTAAAATTCTTCTATTTTGGGCAATTCGTAACTTCCTCCATTGATAGTAAAGTTACGGTCATCATCGTCTCTTTATCTACCACATCTTTTCGACTTCAATAGATTTTTTTAAGTACTTACATTTTCTAAGTCAAAAAGTTGCCATAACTCAAGTGAAAGTTTTTAATAGTACAATTGTGTCAATTAATAGTTTAAGATTTCTTTGTATTTGATTTACTCAATTATATATATATTTTTTTATTAAAAAAATACTTTCTTGGAATTTAAATGTAATCGCTTCTGCTTTTAATTCCTGTAGAATATTCATCTTTATTATTCTCTTCGCATAACTGAGGAATTTCTTTGATGGCTCCTTAAGATACTCGCCGGGATATTTATATTTGCTCAGTTTGTGGCGCATAAACGTTTAATCTAGATTGCCATAAGTCCTCCTTATCTTCCGCTGGACTGTATTAGGGAAATGCAAGAAGCTAAGAGCGGATGTATCGTCTTCATCTTTAAACTCCATTTATGGTGCTTCAGGGGTTATCAAATGGCATTCCAGTATGTTTTATCTACAAGGAAAATATATTACGGTTGAGAACTATTTCAGAATTCTAATAAATAAAACTGATTTGTCGTAATTGGGGCTATTCTGCAAAGGAAAGTTAATTTTAACGTGTACGTTAATTTTTATACTCACAATCTAAGCAGCTGTTTAATTAATATATATATATATTTATATAATATGAAATTAATTAATAACGTAAATGTTAAACTTAACATTTTTTGTACGGAATATTAAGTTTTTAGTTTTTTTTTTTAATTAATGAAAACGCAGAAAAAATGTAAAAGTTAATGAAATATACATTTTTTATGATGAAAGGAACAATTTTGTCCCAACTGCTGGTGATTATTTTCGAGAGAAACGCTCCGACAGGTTGATTAGTCTTTTCCACTAAACATTCTATATACAGGGTGTCCTATAAACAAAAGCCGATACAAAGTTATCATTTTTTTAAATGAAAATAATCACCAGCAGTTTAAATAGATTTGTTCCTTTTATTATGAACGTGCGTACATATTCATATACAGAGAGATTTTTTTATAAGTATACATTAGGGGAAGTGTATACCTGCAAAAAAAACACGAGCTAACCGCATTGAATAATTAATGTGTGTATGTTAAGTTGACTATTTGGCATATATGTGTTCAATTGCGTTTTATAGGCAACTAAACACACATATATTAATGCATTTGAGTCGCGTAATTTGCATGTATACATACTGATAAAAAAGCTCTCTCTCTAATAGATTTTATTAAGACAATTTGAAACAATAAACTTGAAATAAATAATTAGAATAAGTGCTAGAAATGACCACCAGAAACTGCAAGACAGTAACTTAAACGATCGCGAAAATTCTTCCACATTGTGCATTTCGATATTGTCATAAACAGAAATAGAAAATTGTTTAATTGTTTTTTGAATTATCCTAGTTGAAGGAATCGATCGTTCGGGTTGCGTATTATAGGCAACTAAACACATACATCAATGCGTTTGACTTGGGTATTTTAGATGTATACATAGGCGATATGTATACCGTTAAAAAAACCTCTCTGTATATATATATATATATATATATATATATATATATATATATATATATATATATTCTCATCAATGACACGTGTAATGCTGTCTTCCAAAGCATCAATGGTGGTTAGCTTGTCCCCAGATGTCTAGTTGATATTTAATTTCTTATATTTATTGTAAAAAGACTTATTATAATTAGCAAATCATTTTTGTTGGTAAATTTCTCATTATCGGATTTGTTCTTGTTGTTTTTTGTAATTTACTTTTGGTTATTCTTAAAAATATCATTTTTTAATTTAAAAAGCGCATGTCCTGATTCGTTTCGTTTAAACGCTCATATAAATAATTTGAATATAAACAATGCCGCACACAAATAAAGGCTTTCGTCCGCTCTTCTTTCATCGTTAAGATTATTTAAAACGCATTGTATTCCTCTCTCATAAGAAAGCGAGCAAAATCGCCGTTCTTTGAGTAGAGATCTCATCATTATGATCGCAAAGGTGTTGCTGTGCGGATCGTTTACACCGTGAAAACTGTTAAATGGGTGAGTTTTGACTTCTGTAAACACGTAACATTTTCTAAATATTGTTTGAAGCTATAAAAACGAGAAATTACTGGAAATTTAAAATGATATTTTAATTTAATGTGTGAAACATCTCGGTTTTTTTTAGATTATCAGAGTTTAAATCAATCAATGATTGTGTCTTATACAACAATCAATAAAGATTCTCTTCCTCATAATCGTTTTCGACTCGGAGGCATTGAATCACCAAGACGTGATAAGCTAACTAAACGTACTCGGGCCGTTAGATAAAAGTGATTGTAAATATAATTATGTTTATTTCGATGTTCATAAGTTACACTGTATTGTAAGCTATGATAAACTAATATACGTCATTATTATGTAAATATAAATTTTGCCAGAAAGTAATTAGTAGTACGGTGAGGTTTTGTATTTTGGAGGAATTTCTGTGCAAACAAAATAGGGAAAAATTTGGAAAAAAATATGAAATTTGCAATTAATAAAAGGAGTTTTGGAGATTTTTTCGTAGAGGATATTATTATGTATTTGTTTGTATTTTGTCCTGTATAAGGATTGGAACATTATTATTAAATGAAAATAATACAAAACACAATTCATATCTAGTATTGTGCTTGAAATAGAAATGCAGGTATGTGCTCTCCATAAGGCGACCGGCGAGAGGGTGCGTTTGAAGTTATGATCAGAACGAAACTGGCCGGACGAGTTTTTTGTCCCACGTCTGCAACCACTTAATAGTAGGTAGTAAAGCTAGTAAGATGAGGTGCAACGATTAAAACTATCCACGATTACATCGCGCCCGCGGTTATATTTTCTGATAGTTTTCCACCTTATTTATGGTCGCAAGTGTCCAGCTAATGAACCTAATGAATCCGGCCCGACTTTGTGCACATGCAAAAATATTCCTCGCCGCTGTTACATAACCGGTAGTTATATCGGCCAGTCGATCAGGGCACATACAAACAACACGCAACAAGTACCTATGCTTGTGTGTTTGTGTGTGTGTGCATTCCTTTGCCCAGAGAGTGAATTTAATTAAATCATTCCGGAATCTCGACGAGTTCTCTAATTACTCAGTTAGTTTAATGGGGATTAAAGAGGTTGGAAAAGAAACAAAAATAAATGAATAAATAAAAGGAAGAAAATCGGCGAGGAATTGCATTAATCTTGTTTAAGTGCAAATTATACATTAATTTATGTGATTACAATCAGTTTATTTACGCTACTTTATTTCTTTAAAACACCAACAAATATTTTATATTTTATATAGTGAAGGCTTTTACTTCATTATTAATGTTATAAAAGTTGCCAAAACAACACAAATTATAATTTTAAAATGACCTATCATTTTTCTATATTATTTATTATACTCCTATCAATTCAGTAACATTGTTTCTAATTAAATTAAATAATATAAAACAAAGATGATTCTCACATATGCACTTATTTAAATTGCAATGAAATAAAACAAGGAACATTTTCCGGAAATGATCAATAAAATTCGATCAACCCCTTTTTCCAACAGCAAAAATTACTTAAATTGTAAGTTTTACGAACATCTATGGAAACAACTACTTCCCTAGCATTTACCCCGCCGGGCATTGGATTACACAATAGACATACAGTGTAAGTAATTTGTGCAGTTGCAAAAAAAGATTGATCGAATTGTATTGATCATTACCAGAAAATTTCCTTGTTTAATTTCATTTTAATTCAGTTTTAATATATTTTTAATCCTAATAGAAAAAAGGATTTACTCACATAGTCACAGTTATCTTGTATTGTACAGTACCTGGACTTCCGTAAATAAATACATAAATATTCTAACTCATTTTATAAAATAAAACTTAAAAACAAAGAAAACTTCGTTGATTACAAAAAAAAAAAACACTTCTTGGTAGCTAATGTGTTAACGTGATAAAGTTCTCATAAAATTAAATTAAAATATATTTATTTATTCTGGGTATTCGATTTTCTACATCATCTAAGAGCATTTGATGATGTAGAAAATCGTAGAATTCTACACATGTCTGAATAGCTCAATCAATAAATATAAGTAGATCATTTGATGAATACTAAAAAAGGAGGAATTTTATTCAATCTCATTTCCATTTCAAATGTGTAACATGTAATGATTTAATTAAGCTAAGTTAATTTCGTGAAAGATACATTTAAGTATTTCGAATTATCCTGAGCGAGAAGTCGCAGTCGTCCTGTTAGGCCTGTAATAAGACGTACAGTTAGTCGAAGTTTATTAATATTTAACGGGTTTTCGATGTTTTGATAAATGGCTGGGATATTATTGCTAATGGGTGGTCTTAAGGAGATTAAAAATGAATGATATTTATTTACATCATTGTGTATGCACCGGAAATATAATTTAAATAAAAAAAAACAAATTTAATGTAAAAAAGACCTTTATTGGCATATCATAATCAATACAAAAAAACTCTCCTTTCTTATAAACTATTTACAACAATAAATGTAATTTATGCTTTATTGGGAAAAAAAAAAACAATTTGCTTTACTGTTTATGGATTTGTTCGTTACATGAACTAACGAACTAATAAGAGTATGATGATTTTTTTAAATGCCGTCATTTTTTTGCAGT
Source organism: Philonthus spinipes (assembly GCA_963082785.1). NCBI lineage: Eukaryota > Metazoa > Arthropoda > Insecta > Coleoptera > Staphylinidae > Philonthus > Philonthus spinipes. Next base: position 31,665,703 of record OY720304.1, read on the forward strand.
ATAAAATTTCATTAAGAAGGACGAGTTCCTCATTCCCATTTATTAAAGATTAATTGTTTTTCTTTGAAATTGAAAATTTATTACGCGGAATCATTTGTAATTACATGCCTTTTGAAAACTCTTATTATTTATGGAAGGCAGTGCCGGACAATAGGCGTACATCCTCCCTGAATATAATTATCAAGCTTTAATACGTAATTTCCATCAACAATTCAAGGTCAATTATTCTCGCTCTTTATTTCTGTTTCCTTGAAACGGAGTGCGGGGTATGTTATTGCAGACACTGTGGCGCCAATTAATATTAAAGATGTAATAATATTCTCTTTACGTTTTATCATTTCCTTTCTTTTCTGTTTTAAATTAGCGTAACTTATAGTTGGATTAATGAAAATTGATCTAAGACATACGTCTACATGATACTTTTTGAGAGTTTTATGATTTTACAATTATGAAGGAGATGGAGTGGAAAAAAATATAGACGGTTGTATTTAATTTAATTCACAGGTTTTATTATACATTAAATGTACATTTCGGATACTAATAGTTAATTGTGTTACAATTTAGTAAAGATTGATGCGAAACTTCAGAATTCGACTCAGTCATTGCATAAACAATGGCGGCTGTCATTTGATAGGTGTAATTTTTAAAACTGCATGAAAATAGTGTATTACATAACAAGTTTTGTAAGTAGCATTTTACACACGAATGAAGTTTGAACCATGAGCTTTCAGAAGAATAACCTAAATCAGGAATGTGTAAAACGTCACTTACGAATAAGTAACGTATTATACTTTTTCTACACCCAATAAGAAAAAAAAAAAAATACAATTAGACACAATTAGAAATATATTTTATCAATAAACAATAATAATAACACGACTACAAAATATTTACTTATTGTTTTACATATTTTACAAAAGGAACTTCCAATAGCAAATGCACGTTGAATTTTTGTCTCTGTATCTAGTATATAAATTATAAGTATTTTCAATATCCGTAACTTTTATGTTTTTTTCTTTAATTCATTTCTACGACATGTAGTGCACCACCAAGGATAAACAAATTGAAAATATTTAGTTGTTTGGTATCCCATGTATTATCGAGAAATTGGTTGATTTCTATCGGGCTTATTTTCTTTTTGTTGACGTTTCAACTTTGAGTATTTTGCAATATCTACATTGTTCTTGATAGTTAAATTACTCTTCTGCATAAAATATGTCGACCATAACGATGACCCTTTATATCACCGAGGGAGCAGCAAGGGGCTTAATTTAGAACAGGATGATGTCCCCTTAGGAAATATTAATTTTTGATCTCATAAACGTTATGAGATTCGTATTTGAAATTATCAAAATTTTCCAAAATAGATCAAAATTCTACGCCAATTCATAAATTTGTTATATATAATTTCATACCTTTCCCAGGATTTTGTGGGCAATAAACTTTCGGCTGCGGAATTTGCATCTTTCATATTACTTGACGGTGTGTATGGTCCGCTATCTGAATAACTATCGGTAAATATTTTTACTGCTTAATCGATTAATTTAAGCAAACAAATGCAACGCGAAGTTAGGCTGACATTTATATTTATGTCAGATTTATACATACGAATAATGATCCAATGAAAATTATCCATTTGCTCCCATATCCCAGCGTATACTTACCCTCTCCACAAAATTTGCTCAAAACCCACACAATTTACCCCTCCTTACAAAATATTGCATTCCTCGCAACCCTAATATTCCTCCAAAACATAACAACCCTTCGGTCACTATCCACCAATTCATTAACTCATGCATACATGACAGTTCAGCTAGCTAGCATAGTTTTAATTTGCAAATCAGCATAAATTCATACAGGGCAGAAAGACCTATAGTCTAATTATATTTGTGTTTGGTTTGGAAGAGCTTTTTTTTAAATGAGCATTGATTGAGCGCAGTGTGTTTTTTTTTTCTTTTATTAATGAAACTGTGCCGTAAACGCGTGCAGGAGAAGCATTTACATAAATAACTGTATTTAATTATCCCCGAATACAAAATTGCATTTTAATTTGAATTTCCAGATGCTTCTTCCTCGAACGAAGCGGTCCACTTGCAACAGCGGTTGCGCAGCCTCAGCTCGGAACTGGTCACCTTAAGGAACCGACTTCACGTGCAAGGGACCCCGGCGAACCCCCTGAAAGGGTCGTCCGGCGGCGGCAGCGGCAGTGGTGGCAGTATAGCGGGGCCGGCTTCGAACCCGGCCCCCAATAACAACAGCAATAACAATAACAACGCAAGCCACCACCAACCGGTGATCCCGCCGCGGACGACACCTTCGACGACGTTCGTGGCTCCGCCGGTGGTCCCTAACCCGGAGCCAGCCATTTTCACGCACCCGACGGCCGCCGGTGGCGCGGACCTCGAAGACCTCATCCATTTGGAGGGCCCCCTCACCGAGGATGCAGTCATGAAGTGCCTGCAGGCGCGCTTCGCCGCTTCCAACTTCTACGTGAGTCATTGAACACCGGTGACCTTGAAAAAAGAGGCACCTGTCGCGCGGGCTCACGGCCGCCCCTGGCCCTGGCCCTGGCCGTGAACTTGCCTGCCGACCACGAAACAAACTTACACCGCGCACACCAAACACAAATTTACATACCACCACCGCCGACACCACCTCAAGTCTTTTAATTATATCACACACGCCGACTTGCTGATCTACATATTTTTTTCGCGCTCGCACTTCCTTATTCCTTTACTTTCCAAAACACGATTGCCTAAAATAGTAACTAATTAATTCGGATTCGGCGGAATTATAAGCACATATCGGGTTTTTTGATTAATCAATTAATTTGTTGATACCGTCCGTGGCATAAATACTAGATTCACGTTGCTTTCACAAAAAAATGACATCCTTGACCAATTATTGGCGTATTGTCAGAAGGTTATTATCCACGTAATAAATCTTAAAACATAAAAATTACCATAATTACATGGAGCTTCAGAAAGAGATTTTTTTTTATTATAAAAACAAATGAAAAATATAACATTTTTTGATTAAAGCAAAATATTAAATTAGTATTATTAAATATTAATGAGAACGTTTAAATTTTCATTGTATATTAGATGACACCAAAATAATTGTGTCAATAAAATATAAAAAATGCCGATGTAAAGCAAATAATTAAAATAAGTAATATCTCTCAAAATTGAATTATTAGAATATTCGAAGCATTTCCGTAGTTTTAGGACGCTTCGACAACATTATATTTGACATTTGTAGTTGGTTAGCAACAAGTCTGGTGAGTATATTTGATTAGAGTAAATTCCATGCTGTAGGTTGCTTATTTTTTTGGAGTCCTTGATACATGGAATCATCATCAAAAAGTGCTGGACTATATTTATTACAAAAATCAATAATATTGTGGCACTCCCGTGACGGTTTTTAACATAAGAATCGCATCTAACTTTACTTCGAATTGTAATCCAATATTTCATGTTCTGCAACTTAATAAGTATCTCTTGAAAAACAGCTGAACTTAGTTGCGCACCTAATATTGATTAACTCCAATTTATTATATACAAACATCATTAATTATTTTAAAATCATTTTTATTTAACTTATTATTATTTATTTACCTACTTAAAATTGGTTATTCAGAAATACTCGATTACTAAATTCACTCGATTTTATTAAAAATAAGTGGCTTGAGATGAGAATCTTGGGGCATACCTAAAAAATTAAAAAGGTGTACAATAAAAAGAGTAAATAATAATATGTCAAACAATTAGCATTCTCGTGGGCTGGGAAAACAAAATAAAACAGGCGAACCAACAACCCATTTTATTCATCTCTTCTCATTTTGGTTCTCGCAGACAAACGTGGGACCGATCCTCCTGTGCGTGAACCCTTACCGCGACGTCGGAAACCCATTAACACTGAGCAGTACAAGAGGTTTAGCGCTGAGCGCGCAGCTGAACAAAGTGGTGCAGGAAGCGGTGCGACAGCAATCCGAGACGGGCTACCCTCAAGCCATAATCCTTTCAGGTAAGAGAAAAAAACCGTCCGAAATCGAAAAATTTTTGTTCGTCCTTTTCTTTCTATATACTCCATCTTTGTTTATCTCGTGCTTTCAGGAACGAGCGGTTCTGGCAAGAGCCACGCTTCCATGCTATTGCTGAGGCAACTTTTTGCCGTTGCCGGCGGCGGTCCCGAGACTGATGCTTTTAAACATTTGGCCGCCGCCTTTACGGTGCTGAGATCGCTCGGCTCGGCGAAGACTGCGACCAATTCGGAATCGAGTCGGATTGTATGTACTATTCTTTATTTAATTATGTACTTAGCTGGACTTATTTTTTCGCCATTTTGTAATATTATTATAACATAGGCATAAATACAGATCTTCCATACGTACTACTGTATTTTCTCATGTAATTGTTAGTTTGTTAGTTTTGGGGAAAATAAAATCCAAAGATCAAAACAAAAGCGTCAATTATTATAAGAACGACTATTTTTGCCCCATTTTGTTATATGTATACACTTCTATGCAATAAAATTAAGCACACGTCTCATAACAATTTTTCACAATATTCTAGTTGTGTAATTCGGGTCTCTTTTAATTAACTAAATTAAAGAAATATTTATATTTATGTATATATATATATATATATATATATATATATAACTAGAAAACGTATCATGTTTTTTTATTATATATTTTGTCTGCTTAATTTTATTGCAAGGAAGTGTACAAATACAGACCTTTTGAGAAACCGTCGAAACTAGTCACAATCTATGTCCTACGAAGTAAACGCCTTAAAGACTCAAGAATTGAAAAATGTTACTTCATGTATCGTTTACATTGAGTAATTATCATTTTAATTGTTATCCTTTTTTATGCTCATTATTGCGTTGTGTGTTTAGGGTCAATTTATTGAGGTCCAAGTGACTGATGGAGCTCTGTACAGAACTAAAATCCATTGTTACTTCCTCGACCAGACGCGAGTGATACAGCCTTTAAAGGGGGAGAAGAATTACCACATTTTTTACCAAATGCTGGCCGGACTGTCGAGCGAGGAACGCGCGAAGCTGAACCTCGAAGGATGTACGCCGTCCACGCTCAAGTATTTGCAAAGCGGTGATACGAGACAGGACATGACCGAGGATTCGAACAGGTAATATATACAACCAAATATTTTTTTTTTCAGAAAATCTTTTCTTCGCAAATGAAACTAAAATGTTAAGATTTATCATTATATTTGCGGATTGTAAAATTCGGGGAATAAAAGTTGATGTCTATGATTCTCTCCATTTGATCAATAAGACAGTGCTGCCAACCGAAAGAAAAATCAAGAATAACGTTACTTGAGGTTTGTAAAATGGACCTAAGTCAGAGTAGATTTAATATCTCTTTGTTTAAGTTTTAATAACATGTTAATGAGTATTTTTCGTTTATAGGTTTCAAGCATGGAAGCAATGCCTAGGCGTCCTGGGAATACCATTCCTCGACGTTGTCCGCGTTCTCGCAGCGGTGCTACTATTGGGAAACGTGCAATTTGTAGACGGAAAAGGACTAGAAGTCGACGTGAAGGGCGACACGGAACTGAACGCGGTAGCTGGACTCCTAGGTGTGTCCGGCGCTGCTCTTTTTAGGGGCTTAACTTACCGAACCCATAACGCTCGCGGGCAACTCGTAAAATCTGTCTGCGACGCTAATATGTCGAACATGACTAGAGACTGCCTTGCAAAGGCATTATACTGCCGGACTGTGGCTACGATAGTCCGTAGGGCGAATAGCTTGAAGAGGCTTGGATCTACGCTGGGGACGCTCAGCTCGGATTCGAATGAGTCGGTGCATAATCAGGCTGAGGTCACAAGTCAGCATGCTAGTACGATTGGTGGGACGAACGCGGGAAGTAAGTCGATGGCGGCTTTGAATAACGCGGTGAGGCATGCTACTGATGGGTTTATTGGGATTTTGGATATGTTTGGTTTTGAGGATCCTAAACCGAGCCAGTTGGAACATTTGTGTATAAATTTGTGCGCGGAGACGATGCAGCATTTTTACAACACGCATATATTCAAGTCGAGTATTGAGAGTTGTCGTGACGAGGGGATTAACTGTGAGGTTGAGGTTGATTATGTTGATAACGTTCCTTGTATTGATTTAATATCCTCTTTGCGGACTGGCTTGTTGAGCATGCTGGATGTGGAGTGCTCGATTCGGGGAACTGCTGAGTCGTATGTTGCGAAAATTAAAGTGCAACATAAACATAATTCCCGGTTGTTCGACCCGAAACCATTGGAACCCAGACTGTTCGGCATACAACATTTTGCAGGAAGAGTTGTTTACGATGCATCGGATTTCCTTGATACTAACAAGGATATCGTTCCGGATGATTTAGTCGCCGTTTTTTATAAACACAGCTGTAATTTCGGTTTCGCAACACACCTCTTTGGAAGCGAATTGAAGGCGTTGTACTCCGTGGAAAACGTGCCCAGAGGGATGTGTTTTAGAATATCACCGACTTCGCACACGGACTTGCACAACGGCGACGAGCCCGTCTCGACTCTGACGCAAGATTTTCACACACGACTCGATAATTTATTGCGGACCTTAGTTCACGCGAGGCCCCATTTCGTGCGGTGCATCCGCAGCAACTCGCAGGAGACTCCCAACAGATTCGATCGCGGCACCGTCGTGCGTCAAATACGCTCCCTGCAGGTTTTAGAAACTGTTAATCTGATGGCCGGCGGATACCCGCACAGGATGCGCTTCAAAGCGTTCAACGCGCGGTACCGATTACTAGCGCCTTTCGCTCGATTACACCGAACCGAAGAAAAGGTCACCGAAGATTGCCATTTGATACTTCAGCACGTCGTGGATCTTATATCGAAACAGCACAACCCCTCAGTTTCAACAAGCTGGGCTTTGGGGAAACGGCATATTTTCCTCAGCGAGGGAATTCGCCAGCATTTGGAAAACCTGCGAACGGAAACTCGAAGGAAATCGGCAACTTTAATTCAAGCGACGTGGCGAGGGTGGAGGTGTAGATACCGCTGGGCGACGATCCGTAGAGAAAAAATCTCCCTCTCCCAGCACACCCTTAATAGGACCACAAACAACGGCGCCAGACCCCGCCCGCAGCCAATTGCAGGAACCCCACCTCCAGACCCCAACGAAAAATGCGACACCAAAATAATCCAGCAGACCTGCAACCTCTTCGGTCTAGACCTCGAAAGACCACCCCCAGTCCCCCCAAGCCGCTCATACACAGTCGCCGGCAACACTAAATTAGGCTATCCCCAAACCAGGGTGATGAAAATGTCCTTCCCGGAAGACGGCGGCGCGGAAGGACCAGTCCTCCTCAAAGGAGAATCTGTACTCGTCGTTGGTGCTTCGCATAGACGTGGCCATTTAGTCGTAGAACATAAACATTGTACTCTCCACGTGCCTTTCCAGTTTTTGGAATTAAAACAAAGTGTTAATATATAAAACAGAAAATACAACAAAAACAAATCTTGCCAAACTAAAGTATTATCTTCTGTCCTCGGCATATATCTACGTGTAAATATTGAATATTATTACCAAATCCAATTAAAATTATATATATATATACAAAAAAATATTGAAATATGATAAAATCGATTAAATTAATTTCGTGTTTCTATCCCTGGAAGAAAATTATAATTCAGTAAGGCTGCATTTATAGTGGAGCAACATGATGCCATTCAATTTTTTGAGCGCGTCCATACGAAATCTTAATTACACACGCTAGTGCGCGAGCAACTTAAATTACCCTCTTTCAAGTTAAAAGAAAGTTAGCATCTAACATCGTGCTACTCCAGTATAATTGCGGCTTAATTCAAGAACAAATTGTACGTCCCCTATTTTCGTCAAATTAATTGCAATGAAATATTATTTAAATATATTTTCTGTACTATGTATTTCCTTTGAGCTTTTTTTATTATATGTGTTTACATTTTGCCATACATGTATTAAGCGTTCTTACATCCGCCATATTGTTTATATCTCTATGTTTGTAATTATTAGAGAGCTGTAGTTGGCCAATACCCCTGTCTTCATTTTTGTACAAATTTTAAGTGAAACTTATTAGTTATGAAACGTGTATTTAATTGCGATAAATATATTTTTATATTTTATTTTATGTTTATTTTAATATCAACGAGAATATATATCATTTCATCATAATTCCAGCCACGAGGCTGCGATAAAATATTTTTTGCAATCCAAGCAGTAATTTAAGTCTACATCCACCTTACTTTAAAGTTTTACATTGTAAACCAATATGTAATATAACATCAATAGAGAGGCTAGATTCAACTGAATGATGAACAAAAAAAAAAGAGAAAATACAGAGGACCTTAAGGATCTGGCTCATCACCTTCCAATTAAGGAATTTATTTAAAGAATATTAAAATAAATTAGTGTGCAAACATAATTATTTTTGATCTTGAAATTAATTGCTTAGTTGTCTCATACGTGAATTTAAATGTAATCCATGATCTTTTTTTTTAAATGACGAAAATTAAGGCGTTTATCATATGTTTTCGTGCCAATTGTGTTCCTCATTCGCACAAACCCTGAATAGTGAATTACATTATATTGTATATCAAAATAATCCTTAACTCCTCCGAATTTTAATAACTTCTATAGTTTTCTTCACTTGTTTATGTACAACACACGTAGAAAATTATGTATTTTTTTTCATTATTGTTATTGAAATGAAACTTCACGTAATCAATAAAACTTGCGAATGTTCAATCTCAAGTGTCCAGGGTTAGCAACAAAAAAATCCGTTATTCAATTCGAACATACTTTCCGAGCAAATATTTTCCAATTTTAACAGACAACACTAGATTCTCAATTCAATTCTATTAAAAAAATTCAGAGTAGAAAAAAATCCAGCAATATTTATTTTTGCTTATGCATATTTAAAATTCCTTTAAAATGTTTTTTACGCAAATGTATTATGTAAGAAAAACAATCAAAATACTTACAGTTTTTACAACGTTTATTTCTAAAAATATACTTAGTTTTACATTTTAAAATGGAACTATTTACTTTCAACAGCTAGGACCGGCATTTCATTTAAAAATTTGCTGAACGAAGGCTGTCGCATACTAAAATAAAATTAGATAATATAATAAGATAAGATTTTTTTCAATTCAAAAATTGTTTTAAAGTACTTATGTAACATAAGTAAAAATGTCATAGTAGATAAAAAGGGAAAAAATTATTAATTATTTTCATTCTTTTTATTTAAATAACTGTGACCAAGAGACTAAATCCTTTTTTCTATCAATTTTTTGGCAATCAAAATTTCAAGGATTTAACTAAATTCTACATTTAAATATCTTGACATTTTTTACCTATATCTTAACATTTCTTTTTAAAAACTAGTGAATTGGTGTATTACGCTATAATTAGCGATTTTAATGAAATTTTACCTGATATTGTTAATTACATAAATGACAGATTTGTTTCTATATAAAAAGTATACTTACGCAAGCATATACTTATTTTGTACAGTTTCATATTCTGAAGTGTCTGGAGGATTTCTTAGCAACACCAAAATTGAAATCTGAAACGTGAATTTTATTTATATAATTATTATTTATTAAAAATACGAACTAAAAATCATAAGAATATATATTTACTTCGTTTTTATTCGTTTTTTTATATGTGACCGACTAATTTAGAAGCATATGATTTTATCTTGTAATAGTAATTCTATTACAAAATAAAACCATGGACTGGGTTCCAAATGAGTCGGTAAAATAACTATTACAAGATAAGACCATGGGCTGGATTCTAAATAAATCAGTCACGTCTAAAAATTAAGTTGGACCGGTGTCAAATCAGGATTGATAAAGAGAAAACTCCGAGTCTCATTAAACATTTTGCTTTCTTATTTTTTAGAGCGCTTAACATTTTACATTATTTCTTCATATACCGATACATACACTGGCCTCTTAATACTAGATATAACTTCAATTATCAAATAGTTTTAATAGAAAATTGAAGAGTGACTTACTTCTATACATAGACAGATGGTGTATATAATAAATTCCGCCCAAAGTATCGACTGTTTCGTCCCAGCCAACCTGCTAGTACAACCAGCAGTATTTATCGTGTACGTCCCGAATTGTTCCAAATTCTGATGCACGCAACCACTAGTAGCCACTTCCGCGCAACAAGAAAACGGCACCATATCATTCCTTGCCGTACTCAAATCGGGATATTCATCATCACTATACAACAACTCTTTTATCGACTTCTTCCTTAAAACACAGAAATCATTCCCTACTCCCAAAAAAATTGCAAAAAAGTTTACCTTCGGAATGCGATGGTGTCAAATATAAACCCACCCCAGTTAATCCCGTACCAATCTTTGTACGATTTCCCGCCGCAGCACTGCAGGAACCACTGGATGTTGTCCACGACGCTTTTGCTGCTTTGTTTTTCGCTGTAGTTCTCCATTAAATGCAGGAAGGTTTTTTCGTCGTAGGGCGAGCATATGGTGATGATGGTGCAGAGCCATGTGATTATTTGCAGGATGGCGCAAACGCCGATTGCTAGTCGTTTGTACCAAATTGTGTAGCCGTATCTTCTGACTACTTTTACAGATCTGAAGGTAATAAAAAGAAAATTATTAATTATAAATCATCTATTATCAAAGGAATGTACTATGAATCGTTGTGAGTTGAGTGAAGATTGAGTTGAGTAAATATAGAAAAACACTTGTAAAAACTTTTATTTATTAATATATATAATATATATAACATTTTGAATATTGTTATTATTCTGTATAAAGGTGATTTACCGTAAATAAATGAATTGAATTGAATATCCACAATGATAACAATGCAAAAATGAAATACATAGAATATATTGAAAATGTAAGAATTTCTTTGCAGAGGAAATAAAGAGAGCGTGTTAACAAAAAATACAATCTGTTACAGTAATACTATCAAAATCCATAATAAACAATATAAAACTAAGAATGTTACCAATAGGCAAAAATCTGTGCTACTGAATACATGAAGTACATTAAACTGTGTAGGTTTTCACGAAATTAATCATATCCAATATTAAGACTACACCGACAAAATATCGGCACTCCTGGATCCGAAGATATATCAGAGTCTACCAAGGAACCCAACTAATCGAATCATGCGGACAACAAATGACTTCATCAGGCGCTCGTGAATTCTAGAGGAAGACTAGAAGAATATCATTCGCGGCGAAGCAAATCCTCCAAGAATGTATGGCCTGTCAAAAATCCATAAGCAGAATAATGCATCAATCCTTGAGGAAGACCAGAGGCATCTCATTCGCAGCGAAGCAAATCCTCCAACAATATATGATTATATATGATGACCTATCACTTGGCGAAAAACTTGACGGGAATGCTCCAGCAATATTCAGGACAAACGGAATCATATATTAGGGACAATTTTGTGGAAAAAATGCTAAAGATAACACTTCAGCCAACATACTTGTGAGTTTGTGAAAGGCGAAGAGGTTACAAACGAAAATAATCTTTAGAATCATCGAGAGACAAGCTGCTCTGAGAGCTCTTGACTTTTATAGATCCTCTTCCAGTGTAATATACACTGGTTGATTGCAAAAATAGCGATCTGCTGTCCGTTAATAATTTTCCCCAATGGAAGACAAATTATGCGTTTCAGGGTCCACTTACTGATGCATGACCTGATTTTATTTCTTGGGATGTTTTAAATTTATGCATGGGTTACAGAATCCAGCCTTAGCTATTTCATCCGCAATTTCATTACCTCCCTCCCCTGTGTGACCTAATGTCCACCATAGATTAACAGTGTTTGGATTTGCCATCCCCAAAGGAAAACTGGTGATGCTTTTCAGGGTTACGTCATGGATACCAGCTCCAGCTGGATCAAGCTTTCTTTCCTGATCCGTGTAGTACACCAGATCAAAATACCAGATAAAGGTTAGTAAAATCTAATATTTAATTCTCACTTACATAAAGTATAACTAAATACACATTTTACAAACTTGCAGTTAACTTACACTTGTGCGGCCCTTAGCTGTATAACCGTCGGAACAGTAACCAATCCTGAAATAACTCCAGCCGTTGTGGCCAAATTACAATGCAGCACCGACATGAATTGCGAAAAGGCGAACGCCAGAAAGCACGTTATCAAAATTTGTACCGAACATGAAAACGTTAGAGCCGTGCATAATGCAGCCACTACTTCCATGCTCTTCGATTTCTTCTAGATTTCCATATAACATTGTAGATGTGACATTACTGCGCCAGAAAAACTGACGCGTCAGTTTCTGACAGAACGTGCCGAAAATATAAAGTGTCCACAAATTTAAATTATCAAAAAACTGAAATAGAAGCAATAAGGATTATTAACTTAATTTACTGGAAATTTAATGGAAATATTGGAACTGTAAAAAAGAGCATTTTACGAAAACTGTATGGACACACAAGATGTTATTTTAATTAAGGTGAGTTTTTTTTTATTACTAATACACAATTTCACATACAGAAACAGAAATAGAAATTAGGGTGCAACCTACATCGTTGATATCGAGGGCCCATTGGAACATGTGGAAAAATTAAAAAATATCCACTGGCCGACGAAATTAAAGCAATGTGGAGACTAAAGAAAGTCACAGTATTGACCAATTAAAATAGGAGCTAAAGGGGAAAATTAAAATACATATTTTCTATAAAAGCCTTACACCTGAAAGGGTAGAAAGGCATCAAGATTAAAGAAGAAAGAATATTTTCTATAAACAAATCTCTCGCTCAGGTGGCGACGGATGCAATTTATTATCGCTTCAAAATAGGGGCGCATCCGATCAACGCTAATCGGGGTTTTCGATACTTCTTGGAAGGTTGGTGAAGGCGGCAACACTAGTTATTAATAATAATAGAAAAGAATATTTTATTCACTTGGTCACAGTTATTTAAATTAAATGAAATAAGAAGGAATTTTAAAATTGACTCGACAAAGTGAAACATATTTAATAAAACGTTCAGCCACCATTCATCTAGCGTATGGATAACGTTTCATTAAATGTGAATTTCGTTTTCCTTGTTTGCTTAAACAGGACAAGTTCGCCTTCCTTTAGTGGACGAAACGTCTATCTTGTAGACCCAAATCGTTGACGATGCCACTTGAAATTAGGCGTTTGCGTCGTCTTTAATTTATTATGAAAGTGAAACATATTTGAGATATAGTGAATGTCATTTGATCAATAGGGAAATGCAATCTCTGTAAATTAAGTTTATATTAAATCATTTATTTCCATCTACAATTATTATTGATACACTCGTATATAATCTACTTGTAAAGCTGCATTATCACTTTCTAAATTCCACGTTGGAAGCCAGTCGTTTCTGGCCATCCAAAAATCTTTCGCTGCCTAGAAAATTAAAAAAAAAAATGAATAAATTATGAGTTTATTTATTAATCAATCAAAAATTACCGTTTGCGACTTATTACTCCATGGTTTCTTCTTCGGATTTTGAGCATCGTCTGGGAAATACGAAATCCCACCGACCGCTAAATTCACAATAATATAAAACTCCTGATCGAACGGCGCCATTTTCCCACCACCCACCCACGGGTTGTCAAGCTTGGTACCATTAAACCCACCGTACTCCCACATCCCGCCTTCGGGAGCTACAAATTCACCGATTTCTTCGTTATCAACCAGGAATTTTATGGAATCCTCCGTCCAAATCATTTCGTAAACGTGAAAATCCTCGTTGAAACCCTTCTGGTTTTGTTTCGCGTAATGGGTTTTGGCGTACATGTTGTGGTGCTCGTCTGGGCCCCAGTGGAGGGTGTTGCCGATTTGCTGGAGGCCGATGTTGGTGCCGTTTTTTGTTAGGTCGCGGTTTCCCCGGGCTTCAATTATGTCGATTTCACCAGACGCTGGCCAGCTGCCGTAGTTGTAATATTTCGGCATTAACCAGATTGCTAGAAAAAAAAAAGGAACAACAATATTCCAATTTTTATTTAACTGTTCAATTAATAATTTCCCACTAAGTATTAGGGGGGGGGCGGAAAATAATGTCGTTTTTGCGTACTATCTTTGTAGTTGCCTAGCAGCTCATTTTGTAACTCAAAATACTGTCAAAGATATTTTAAGGTTAGAGTGACTTGTTTTCTTGTAAGCTATACAATTCTAAATTACTTTTATAATGTTAGGTGAAATAGTCAATCAAAACACAGAAGAGATACATACACAAAGGCAAATGCGATGTTTATCAGAATGCTTTAGATATAATAAGAACACTGTAAACTATTTTAACTGTTTCTCTATTGAGAATGAACCAATTGTTTCGTTATCAACTAGGAATGTGTTTGAAATATCATCTGGACTAAAATAAATTTAGTGAAGAAAAGTTTACAGTGTTCTTATTATATTCATTAATCTTCACGTAACTCACACCAGTATATAATGCTTTAGATGTTCGTAAATGCCAAAGCTGCTTTTCCAAGTTCAAATCCAGTGATTTCAATCTTTCTGACTCTCATCAATCAGGAGACCAACAAATCAATCTCATTGATTTTAATAAGAAATTTCGAACAATCTTAAAGCATCTTGCTAAGAAACATTTGAAGCAGATTGTGAAAGTAAGCAGATCAGGTGGATTCTGCACAATCTATCCGAGAAAAACAAATCTAATCCTTCTAATATTTGCAACTCATTGCTTCAGAAGCGTTTTTTGATAGATTGATTACCAGGGATGAGAAATAGATCCTTTACGATAACTCAAAACGCAAAAGACAGGGGGTTTCTCCAAATTATGCGCCACGAGCTACAGCTAAATCAGGTTTACACCCAAAAAAGACGCTTGTGTGTTTGGTGGAATACTCACAGGGTTGTTCGTGTTGAAATACTAAAGCCTGACGAAACTGTTAATGCACACCTTTATTGTGAAAAATTGGATAGAGTACATCAATCTTTAATTGAAAAGTGCCCAGCTCTTGTTAACAGAAAAGGTGTAATTTTGCAACACGACAATGAAAGACCGCACTGTGCAAGATGAACCCTCTAAAAAATTAATGAACTAATATGAGAATTATTGCAGCGTCCACCATACTAATCTGATCCACTTGTTTCAATCGCTACAGAATTTTTTAAGTGGATTTTTTTTTAAATTTTGAAAAAGCTGGTGATTTTAGTTGATCCGGGAAAGAAAAGTTGCACACTAGATGGCAAAAGGTCGTAGAAAATGAGGGGATTATGTTATTGATTAAATTAAAATATCGATAAAATTGATGTTTGAATTTAATGTTAAAAAAACGACGTTACTTTAACATAAGTCATAATAAAAATTCTTCACTTAATCGCAGATTTGATTTATTCTCGATGTCACGAAATGAATTCTTGCGCCAAATAAAAGTTATCATCGTCAATGAAAGTATTATGTGATAAGCAAATCAGTCTTGGGCTGTTTTGTTATATTACATCTTTGTATGTCATCGAATTTTTTCGCCAATTATATATTTATTTTATTTAGTCTTATAAAATTCATCGTTATATGTTCCTCTTTACTACTCAGTGTGAGGTGAAATTATATATTTACTTTTTCTTAAATTAAAATTAAATCATTGTTTTATTTTTTACTAATAATTTTTTGTTTGAATTTATATTATATTAAATTTTTGTAATTATATTTGTAAAAATGGATTTCCGTTAATAAATAAATAAATAATGTCACAGTAGCTAAAGAGAAAATAATTAATTAATTAATTAATTTCAAATTATTTTATATAATTTTTTTAAAGGCAATTGGTTTGTTTCACTTATTTTTTTATTTGATATTGACGATAAGTAGAAACTAGTTGGGAATTAAAAAAAAGTGAAACAAACCAAGTGCCTTTAGTTTGAATAAAAAACACTTAGAATCCTTTCTTCACTATTTTAAAATAGTGAAGAAAGGATTCTGAGTGATTTTTATTCAAGTTATTATCATCTTCACATAACGCATTCAATCCAAATGCCTTTAGTTCAAAATTCAATTTTAGTTAAAATGTTTCATCAAGTGTTCAATG
Organism: Philonthus spinipes; assembly: GCA_963082785.1. NCBI lineage: Eukaryota > Metazoa > Arthropoda > Insecta > Coleoptera > Staphylinidae > Philonthus > Philonthus spinipes. Next base: position 31,681,771 of record OY720304.1, read on the forward strand.
AGAACCAAATAAAAGTTATAAAATATATATTTCTTATGTGATTATCGTTCTTTAAACTTATCGGAAGATGTAATAAATGATAAATATTTAAAATATTGCGAATTTCGAATGTTGATGTAAGAAGTCCTTGAATTAATTGTTAATTTACATATTTTGTTTACCTGGCCATAACCAATCACCGGCGGGCATTTTGGCTCGAATTTGTATCCTGCCGTATTTAAAGGAGAACGAATTTATGGTCCTCAGGCTCGCGCTCTTGATGGGATTCAATATGTTTTGCTTGTTACCGGTTCGGATGCATCCGTAAAAAGCAGCATTAGTACAGCTGTAATATAACAGTTTATCATTTTACGTGTAATTAAATAATAATAATAATACAGGCTTTTACTCTATGATACACTATTTGCAAATAAAACATTTTTAAGTTTCACAAAATTTATTGATATAAAGAAAACACTAAACTTTTTTATACCACTTTTATTTTATTTTAGTGATCAAACTTAGTTTGATAATTTTTACAGTGTAATTGAAACTAGTTACTAAAGTTAAATAAAAGTGGTATAAAAAAGTTAAGTGTTTTCTTTATATCAAAATTGAAAATGTACCACGAAGTGAACGCCTCCAAGATCCAAGGACAAAATTTATTGTAAATACAATGCTATCATCTGCCTGGTGATGCCACTGTATTGGAGAAACAAACAATTATAGCTGTGTTTCAACAATAAATTTTGTCGAACTAATTTCTTAATAAATTAATGACCAATGGCTTTAATATTTAAACATTGGTAGTTCATTTTGTATAAAATGAATATAATATCAAAAATCAACCAATAAAACAAAGATTAGATTGAATAACTTTAAATTCTCGACTAATAACCTGAAATTAGTCGAGAATTTAAAGTAAACCCTCTGTTAGTGACATATTTTGGGAATTATTAAACATCAAAATAAAGGCAAGTGCTTTTATTAAAAATTATTTACTTTCCGTATAAGAGGAACCGTAAAGAATGTACCTTTTTTTTAAATTTTTGTATATATATATATAATCGATGTCCCCTTTTACCAATTGGTGTCGGGGTTTTATTTTTGTTAATTTTTGAAATATGTATGTGAATATTACATCACAACATTTACATCATTACAATTATATTTGTAATATTAAGCCTCAGAAAATGGCTGTTCACAGTCAGTCTTTCCGCCTATCATTTCTTGCAATTATATTTTCGTTTACCTATCAAACGGTGATCCATTGTGCAAATCCAAAGTTTTCGAGGTCAAGGCTTCCTCGCCCAAATGATCGGCGGTGAGTGTTGACTTAATAAACAGCTTCCCATCGCGAACGAAACTATTTGAGCGGTTATTTGTGTACCACTGGAATTCCCAATTCTTAAAACGAATTAATTTTCATTATTATTTTTTTTGTCAAAATTAAAAATTATTTCGCTATTAATTTATTTAAATAACTTTAATCAAATGAATAAACTCTTTTCTATCTAAATTAAATAACTGTGATCTTTTCTATTGACTCTTTTCTAACATTATTTAAACAAAACAATGTTTATAATAATAATTCACTTTATTATGACTTTTTAATTGTGGTTTAAACTTGGTTGAATTAATATATTAAATAAAAATGATTTGAAAATAATAAATAAATTATTTTCACATTTAGCTCTGTGACTTTTGAATTACGTTACGTAAGTACGTTAAACAAATGTCCATAAAATCAACTACTTCCCGGGCAAATACATTGAATTACATAATGTATTTGGCGGGGAAGTAGTTGTTTTAATATGAATTTGTTTAACGTACTTACGTAGCGTAAGTCAAAAGTCACAGAGTTAAATGTGGAAATAATTTATTAATTATTTTCAAATCATTTTTATTTAATATATTTAAATAACTGTGACCGAGTGAATGAATAAATACTCTTTTCTATTTTGTTGAATTAAGCTTATGTTAAGTTTATATTATTTATATTCTATCCTTATAGGATTTTATTCCGAATTTAACAAATTTAATTTTTTTAAGGCAGAATTGCACATACGAAAGATAAATCCCAAAAAACTCGCATTTGCGGCCTTATATTTTAAATTAATTACAAAAAGACTATGTTAATAACACAGACAAACTATGTGTTTTTTTCTGTGATAAAATGTATTAATTATTCAAGCAATTAAAATGTATCGCAATTAACATACTTCGCGACACATTTTTAAACAACTTCGAAAACAAGATAATATATTTTTTTTTTTGCTCAAAATATTTTGATAAAAACAAATTACTCACCCCACCTCCAGCTAACGTGATGTCATGCTTCCACTTTGAAAAGTTGAAAAACTCAAATTCATCGACGAAAATGGCATTTTCTGTTTTGACAAAGGGAATGCTTGTAAACAGTGGTATTAGCAAAGTTAATATTATAATCGACTGATCTGGCTTTGACATTGTGGTGAATGTGAACGGATGGTGATTTATTTATGCATAATACCCGGATATTAATTCTTGTAATTTTTTTATGAATAATAACGGTATGCAACCAAACTTGTTTTATGTTGCATAAAACCACATTTGTTTTAAGTGATTCGACAGTTAATCGGGGCTATTCCGTGCTAAAAATGTTAAAAATGTCTACGTTATTTTTTACCATCACAGCCTAAGCAGCTTTTGTAATGTATTCATATAATGTGAAATTAATTAATAACGTACACGTTAAACTAAATATTTTCCGTACGGAATAGACCCAAATATTAACAGTTTTGCTCGATTGTATAATCTCTAATGTTAACACATTAATTTCGACAACTTTAGCAAGCGTTAATGCTTTGAGGTTTTGGGAGTGATTGATGAAAGTAAATTTCAGATCTAATGTTATTCCAAGGTACTTATAGGTGGCGGAAATTATTTCTATTAAATTTCAATTCCATATTCCAAATCAAATTTTAAAGAATAAAATATCAATAGAAAAGAGTATTCATTCACTTGGTCACAGTTATTTAAATATATTAAATAAAAATGATTTGAAAATAATTAATAAATTATTTCCACATTTATATCTGTGACATTTTGACTTACGTTTGCTTCAAAAAAGGGAATGAATAAATTTTAGTGATTATTGCTAGTATTTTTTCGTTTTTTTTTTAAATATAAAATAAATTAAATTAAATAAAAATAATTTGAAAATAATGAATAAATTATTTCCACATTTAGATCTGTGACTTTTGATTTACATTTAACGTACTTGCGTAACGTAAGTCAAAAGTCACAGAGCTAAATGTGGAAATAATTTATTAATTATTTTCAAATCATTTTTATTTAATGAAATATCAATTTTAAAAATAAAACTGATTACATATTGCATTGGAGGTATATTATTTTATATTTTGGCGTAAGAAATATATTTCTTTATTTTACTTTAATATAAAAATTCCTATAATTATTATCGTAAAGATATAATAAAAAAATGTGTTTTTACAAAGCGTAAACTTTCACGTAGTCAACTTGAAGGGTGCTATCTGAGCTCCACGTGGGATACCAAGATTCCTTCGCTCTGTAGAAGGACCTTTGTCCTTTAGGGTCGTTGTTAATCCAGGGTTTGTTTGGGCCGTCGGGGAATGTGTGTCCTCCAACACCAACTCCAATAGTCAAATACATCTATAAAAAGAAAATATTATCGATTAAAAGGCTAATCGCTAAATAAACTAGTTGAAATAAAATGTAAAAAAAATATGAAACTGCACCAAGTGTTTTCTTAATAAACTTACGTCAATTAAAACAAAAATAATTAACGTAAGGTTATGAAGATAATGATTGGTTCTGTTTCACAATTGTTTACATTTTATTCTGACGAGTTTTGGTTTGTCCGTGTGGTTCAGATATAGAGCCAACCCATCGCAGACCCGTTAATGAGTAAATACACAAATCCAATTTTGGATATACAGAAATGTACATATATTATTTTTAAAAATAAAGAAATTAGGAAACGAATGCAATATAAATATTTCCATTGTGAAAATTTCATGTACTCACCAACAAATTTCATCAATTATAATGCATTTAAATTAAAAATGCAACAATTGAAATAAATACTTATGTAATATTCATAATTGGTTATATAAATTGAAAGATAGCACAAAGCATCATCTTTTGTCTAATTTACATGTGTCATGTTAATAATTTGGATGTGTTCTACGAGAATCTTGTAGTTTAGTCCACTAAATGAAGAGAATTTTTCTACCGCTATTATTGATAATTATTTCCATACCTCAACGTCAAAAGGAGCAAACAGCGTACCGCCCCTCCATCTATTCGCAGCAGTCAGTCCCAATTCCTGTTCATGACTTGCGAAACCTCCCGCCGATGGATAAACTCGGCCGTATTGTTCATTATCGACGAATAAAGTAAGACTTTCTGCAATAATTAAAGCCAGTCGAATCATTTAAAATGCCCGATGGTTGTTTTTTTATATATATATAATACCTGGCATCCATTTAATTGAGAATATGTGGAAATCGTCGTTCCAATTCGTAGAGGAGTTCACGCTTTTCATTGCATAGTTCCTAGCCGCTACAGATCTTCCCAAAACGCACCCTCCGTACAAAGTTTTTCCCAAAAGTTGATTACCGGGCAGGAAGGCGATTCGTATTTGGCCCGATTCGTAAGCGGCGCCGTATTCGAAGTTTTTGGGATTTAGATATAATTCTGAAATAAAATTAAATAATTACATCCAGAAGCTGAACTTATAAACACCAAGGCGATACGAAGATTTGATTTACTACTACAAAATGATAAGGTAACTAATAATAATGGTAGAAAAAAACTTGTATATAAACCCTACAATCAACCCCTCAAAATGTTGCATACCTTTGAAATAGAAACATTTTCCTTTAACCATTCATCATATCATTATGACGAAGAAACAAGACAGTTTAGCTAGTTGGCATTGATATTTTTAATGCTCGTCATAATAGATTCGAGTTCAAGCCAAGATAACAAATAATAATGGTCAAAAAAAAAACTTGTAAATAAACCCTACAATCAACTCCTCAAAATGTTGCATACCTTTGAAATAGAAACATCCTCCTTTAACCATTCAACATATCATTATGACGAACAAACAAGATAGTCTAGCTAGATGGCATTGATATTTTTAACGCTTGTTATAATAGATTCGAGTTCAAGCCAAAGATCACTTAGGAATAAATTTATCTGGTCTTCCAGCCTAATACCGTCATAATTCCGCCCTTAATAACATACACACATCTTTATTCATACTATACAGATAATTTTAATAATATAAAATAAATAATTACAATATATGTAGGTGTCACTGTGTCTGGGCTATAGGCCAGAGGTTTTTCTGCCCTGCCATAAATTTATGATGAAATTAAAAAAAATCTATGCTAGCTAGCTGAACTGTCCTGATGATTTGCGCAAATGAATTGATGAATGGTAAGAATTATTTTAGGGTTACGAGGAATACAAAATTTTGTAAGAAAGAAAAGGTTATCAAAATTATTGGCAATTTTTATTTATTATACGCTTGGATATGAGTGGATTCGAAAAAGGTATTCGTTGGAAGGATTGTGGTTGTTGGGATGTCTGAGTTTGGTAAGGATTCTTAGCTAGGATCTTTCGGCATCTCGGAAGTGATGAATATTAATAATATATTTTTTTAATTCTATTTCCTTTCTAATGATGATATAATTACATCTATATATTTTATTATACCTGGATAAATCCAATCTCCTCGTGGTAACTTCGCTCTAATTTCCACAGTACCATAAACGAAACTGAACGTGTCGCGGGTGTTAATTCTTGCAGACAAAACTGGAGGTAGGATGAAATATAAAGCAGGCTGGTGGAAGCAATCTTGTGTTCCAGGTATTCCAGTGCAACTGAAATGATTTTTTAACGAAAAAAAAGTGGTTATAAGATTTCGTATCCATTAATTTTCTGAATATATGAATCAATATAATTGAACACTACCTGTATTATATTCAAATTAAAGACTTGGTGGAACTTAATTGTAAAATTTGTTATTCTTAATTTAAACATTTTCGAAGAGTCAAATATGTTAGATTGCAATAAAATTAAACATGGAAACTTTCTGACATTGTTCAATAAAATTCGATCAAATTAGATATATTTAAATAAAAATAGTTGTCCTTTCTCCTACTTATTTTTTATTTCACTAGATATAACTTCAACTACTGAAGATGGAAGTATAGTTTCCGAAATATATCTAGTGAAATAAAAATAAGTAAGACAACTATTTTTATTTAAATAATTAAAGTCTCCACAACCAACAAAAAGAAGATTAGAAGTTAGATATAACTAACAAAACACTTGGTTTATAGTTTACAGTAAATGTAGAACAATCACTGCACAATTGAGAAAATATATGGTTATTTGGAAAACGAATATTTACTTCTTTCCTAAATCTAATCCTGTGGGATCACTGACGAAATTAGGACCGTATCTATCCTCAATCAACGTGGGCTTTATGTGCAAAATATTTTTCTGCGTGAAGATGTTCCTGCTGTCATCATTGTATACCACATATTCGAAATCCTGTAAAAATAACACAAATAGTATACTGGGGATATTCTGTAAGAGAAATGTTAAGTTTAACGTGTACGATATTTTTTATCATTAAGCAGCTTTTATGATAAATATATACAAATAGAATGTGAAGTGAATAATAATAACATACACGTTATATTTAATATTCCACGAATGGAATAGCCCCGAATATGGTTATAAGTTGCGTGAAGATTAATTTAATTATAAAGAAACACTTGTATATTTTTTTTTTCACTTTTTTTAAAAGCAGATATTTCTTATTCCTGTTACTATTTCTCGTTTATCATTTCATGAAAGATTGTGAATAATCAAAGATATTAAGTAATTGCCATTTGACTTTACTTTACTTAATTGTATATTCTTGATAATGGATCTAGCCGAAAGAAGCAGAACAGTTTTTTTTTTCTATGAAAATTTAATTAAGTTTTATGTAATAATTAGGAAGTAGTTTAATTAATACACATGGTTGTTTGTTTCACTAATTTTCCGAGTAATGTTAATTTTCAAGGAACTAATTAAATTAAAAGTACCAAAAAAACTAGTCGGAACTCAAATACAAAATTAGCGAAACGCAGAACCAAATTAATTAAAATACATCATAAAAATTTGTTCACGGGATAAGTGAGAATTTAATTCAGAATATAAGTTTTATAATTAAATGCGTATCATGTTAACCGCAAGTTTGCTTATAATTATGTGCATTTGAAACTCGCATGCATTACGAAACACAAACAATTACCGGCTCTCCAGCATAAATGACATCGATTTCCCACTTGTCGTTATTCATGAAGTTGTTACCGAAATTTTCCTGGAAAATCAGCTTGCCGGCGCAGGTTTTCTTCCTGTTGATTTTCGTCACGGTCGGCAAGCATTCTTCCTCAATATTTTCTACTACCGGTTTTTGTGTTGTAGTGGTGGTCGGTTGAGGAGTTGTCGTTGGTTGTGGAGTCGTCGTAGTTGTGGTTGTGGTTGTAGTCGTGGTTGTTGGTTTTTGAGTAGCCGGTGCTGGTTTTTGAGTCGTTGGGCGGTGACCGTTTCCGTTGTTTTTGTTCTTGTCCTTGCCTTTTCCCTTGTTGCCATTGCTATTGCCTGGCTTTTGTCCAGTCGCATCTAATAAATTTTAGCAATTAAAATTTCCATCTCTCAAAATCTCATCCAAATTAACAAGCGAGCTTCGAAAATTCGTCGCCGATTATTTAGATACATTATACGAAACTTCAAAACAATTTGAATTTTTTGTTATTTCATAGTGTATTTTAAGGGAAATAAAGAAGACAAAAATCCTTTACAATGTTTTTCTTGAAATAGCATAAATTAAAGACAAACAGTGTAAGTAATTTTTGCAGTTGGAAAAAGGGATCGAATTTTATTGATCATTTCCAGAAATTTTCCTTGTTTAATTTCATTGTATTTTATTTATTACAGACTAGAATTAGAGGCTACTTGATATTGAAAATAAATTGATTTATATTAGAATTAAATATATCATTATTGTTATTATTCAATTTATAATATATATATATATATATATAATCGATGTCCCCTTTTACCAATTGGTGTCGGGGTTCAATTTATAATATTACTATATATTTACTTTTTTTTTAATTTGGTTCCATATAATCTTTTATGATTACCGGTTTCCAAAAACCGTACAATAAACTAATTAGTTTATTTTCATCCAATCTGACTTTACCTGTTTTTTTTTTTGCGATTATAAATTGTGTAATAAAATGCTTTACCTGCGAAGGTGAACATTTGGTCATCCTTTACATATCCTTGTTTCCTTACACCGTCGAAATACTCGACGAACGTCCAGAAGTACAGCACGTCTCCGGGTTTCAGCTTCGAGAATTTATCAGTGAAGGTCCATCTGCCGTTTTTCGCTTTCGTTACGTCCATGGAAAACGTGCCGGCCTCCCTGCCGTCCATTTCTTCGTTGAGTTTGCCGTGGAAGGCAAATAATGTAATTCCTTCTTCATCTAAAAAATGAAAAAAAAAAATACACGTTATATAATATAAGTCCATCTGCAGATATGTGTTACGGAGTTGTGGAGATTATATGACTTCTTATTGTTAATAATGTAATATAAATGAAATACAATTTAAAATGCAAGTAAAAAATCCACTGTGTACACATTTCAGGAATGTTTCATCAACATGAAAATAACGTTTAATGTTCTTACAGCATTACTAAAACGTTGTTTGTTTAAAGTAAAAAATGATTTTAAAATAATTAATAAATTATTTCCACATTCAGCTCTATGACATTTTGATTTACGTAATGTATGTACTTTAAACAAGTGCACATTAAAACAACTACTTCCCGGGCAAATACCCACGCCGGATATTGAACTATACATAATGTATCAATAAAATGCAACAATTTTTTTTATCCAAGAAAAAAATCAATGCAAAAAACAACAACGCTACATATATAAGGCCATCTGCAGACACGTGTTTCGGGATCTATACCTCGTCAGTACAACTCTGCCTTACATAATTTAAAGATGTTAAAATAAATCGCACCTCACACTGAGAAGTAGAGAGGAACATATAACGATGTTATATAAGACTAAATAAATAAATAAAATAAATCAATTAAATTATTTGTTTGTTAATCAGCCATCAAAATTTCGGGGGGTGGGGGGTTATATTCGCCACTAGTAAAGTGAAACTGTCTCAATTTATATATAGAATATTTATATATTCACTAATATATTTCTCTCTCAAATCAATTTGGACTGTTCATCTTCAAGGAAGGATTCGCGTTTAGTGAGAACTTAGTTATAATAACAATGTATATTGGTTAGATTTTTCTGAAAGATAAAATCAAAATCTTAATTTTCATTTAAAGATATCATGGATTTTCAAACAATTAATGCCTTCACAATCAACAAGATAGGATTTTCTGTCATGTTTTAATTATTCAATAATAATAATAATAACATTTATTTATTTTCAAAGTGTCAGAATAGTACAAAATGAAAATTGCGTCAAAATTTTTACTTAAACTACTACCATATATGTATAATTACAAAGTATAATTCAAGCTAAGGTTTAATGAATTATGTACAATTAAAATTATTCAGGCAGAAAGACCGACGGTCGATAGTTATTTTCTGATATATTTATCAAACATGATTGTAAATATTAAATGTATAAATTCTATGCACAACTTCAGAAATATCAAAATATTATATACATGTATAATAACTATTAAGATAAATTACAACTAATTCAATTCTTGTAGAGAGTATGGTTCCTTCTTAATTGAATATTTATTTCGTTGCGATTTTTAGCCTTTTTTGACGTTTTTTTTTTAGTTTTTTTATGTGCTCTCGTAGAAGTAAATTTCAGTATAATGTATTCCGTCTTATGTGGACTTTTTTATGTGGCGTGAAAATATATATCATTCATTCTTGTTCTCTACAATTAATTAGTGATTTGTGAGAGGAAGATTTATACATCGATTGTTCTAAAATTGTTCAAATATACAAATATAAACGAGTTTAAATTATATATCCAATGCGGATTTAAACATGTTTTTTTATCAAGGATTAAGACAAAAATATTTTTTTTTTTGGTCTTATTAACTCGTTTTTTTTTTGTTTCTCTTACCTGGGATCGAAACTGAAAATCCTTTCGGGTGAAGCGGTTCGACTAAAGCCTCTGGGATCTCGTACTGTCCAGAAACCACGGCACTCAACGAAACCGATAAAACGAGCAGCAACAGACATTTCGCGTCCATTTCGTTCGAATTGCTGCAGGGTACTCGCAATCGCCCGCCAATAATAAAGACAGGACTGGTTCTGTCATCACTCCGCCGTCATTGGCCAAATATTGGTGTTCGCTCTGTCCTGAACGAAAATTCCACGATTGTTTTCGTGAATATATGTATGTGAACAGTAAATCAGATGTATTATTATTTTTAGAGGTCAGGTTGATAGGCCGTGGTCGTACCGATAAAAAAATGGGAACGATGTTTTTTTTTTTTCTGTTTGTAATTTGTTGAAATGCTTGTAATGAGTGCATAATCTTGTTTTATACAGTCAGTACTAATATTTTATACAGACAATGCTTTTAGCTTATAAGATTGAGCTGGTTGTGGAGAATTTTCTAAATTTTAATAAAACAAAAAAATTGCAGAAAGTCCTATGGTCGATAGCCCTTATTTGATAAATATGTGAAAAAAGGAATACAAAGTGTTTTATTTTTAACTAAAGCGGGAATAATGTATTAATTACTTTCAAATTCTTTTTTTAATAATCCGAGTTATACAAAGTAAAAAAAGTGTTTCATTTATTAAAATTGATTTTTTTTTAAATATATTAAACTTATTTATTTATTTATTTATTTACGGAAGTCCATTTACAATAATATAATAGATTCGACTTATAGCTAGTTAATCTAAAACTAAACTAAAAGTAAATTACATTATTTTAAAGAAATTTGAAACACTGTATATAGTTATTCAGACAATTACTTACCCTTTTACAAACGTTAAGTACACACAATAAAATTAAAGTGTTTTCTCAATCTGGAACTGTCGATCAGAAGTCTTTCTGTTCTGTCTTGATTTTATATTGTGAGTGCATGGAATTTAGTTGTAAATAAAATCCATTAACTGAAACATACTACAGTGTTTCAAAATTTATGATAATTTTAAAGTGCTATTAAAGGCGGCTGATGCAATCAAAATGTAAATATGTTAAAATATTTAGTTGGTATCTTTGCTATAATAATCTAGCTATCCCACCTCGAACACATAACTTCATATAAATTGTGAATTTCTGAGACAAACTAAGTATTGTTATTTACAGAAATATGGACACGCAAAGTATATTTAATCGCAATAATTATATACTCATTATTGCAGGTTTATAAATATAGCCTGTGTATCTTCAGTGTTATGTGCGCAAAATAAATTTATATTTGCAAATTTTAATAAAACACTGAAATACTTGGAATTTAACTCTTTATTAAATTATTGATAAAAGAGGTTTCCACTTTGTTATACATTGTTATAAGTTATAATAAAAGTGACTTTTAGTCGTCTTTAATAAAAATTGTAAATATTAACACTATACTACATAATAAGTGGGAGACGACGCAAACGCCATCTTTTGTCTAATTTAAACTATACTACACCTTCTAATCTTCTTTATGTTAGTTATATATACAGAGAGGTTTTTTGTCAGTATACATTTCCCTTATGCATACCTGCAAAAAAAAAAAACGCGAGTCAAACGCATTGAACCGATTAATGTGTGTATGTTTAGTTGCCTATTTGGCATATGTGTGTTCAGTTGCGTGTTATAGGCAACTAAACACACATACATTAATGCATTTGACTCGCGTATTTTGCAGGTATACATAGGGGAAATGTATACTGATAAAAAAAGCTCTCTGTATATATTTTTTTTGTATTTATCAAAACTTCAACTACTGAAGATGGTTTCCGAAATATATCAAGATAAATAAAAAATAAGTAGGAGAAAGGACAACTATTTTCATTTAAATATTCTACACCCTTCTGATTGTTTATTTTAAAATAATCTGCCTCAGAAATATTAATTGAAATATAACATAAAAATTATATCGTGTGGTTGCTTCAAACAATCTTATTCGGGGATAAATCAGAATTTCTGAGATTTCCAGGAGAACAGATTAATAGTAAGGATTTAACAGCAGTATTGTTAGAATTTTTTCTCAGAAAGGGGTAGGGTAACAGCGCTCCTATTAAAACCTTACTTTAATCTGCTCGCTTAGAAATTCCAGAAATTTTGATTTATTCCCGAATAACAACCACTCGATACAATTTCGATTTTATTTTTTAATTAAAACGAATTAAACTCATTCTGAAAAAAAAAATGCAAATTAATTTCATGATTAATTATCTGAGGCAGATCATGTTAAAATCAACAATCAGAAAGGAAATTCCAGCTGTAACCTTCAAAGCACATTTCAATTGATGAGAACAATATATTTTTTCACTATCAACTTATTGTATCCATTATGCTTATTGCACAATACACCTATAAACCCGTATATTACGCTGTGAATATACATATTTAATAATTATCCTATTATTGTTGAATTAGGTTCAGCCAAGCATTAAACCAACATTCGATTCGAGACTATTATTTTTTTTAAACTAATGTGCCAGACAGAACAAACATTTGCAATGAGAATGAGAAATTGAGCAAATATTTTGTTCCATTAAAAACTCATTTATGCACGCTGGAGTCAATTATTTAAATTGTGTTGCATATTAATGGAAAATTAAATGAATTTGTAAGTAGTTTCTGTATTTCTCTGCTATAAAGTACTTAACTAATGGTAGAATTTACTAATCTTAATATTTTATCGTTTAGACAAGACAAATTCATTTATTCAGAGTTGGATTCAAGCTGGAGGTCGTGAAGATCGTGAACATCTTTATTCTAAATTCTAAAAACATTTTATTCGAAATATAATAACATTTTCAAACAAAACAATTATTATAAAAATATCTTTGATTAAAATCAACTTTAAATTAATTGGGTGAGTTACGTGAAGATTAAATGTAATTGATAAAAAAAGCACTAATGACCTTTCTTCACACTTTTATTTTTAATTCTGGAATTAAAAATAAAAGTGTGAAGAAAGATTATTAGTGCTTTTTTATCAATTTTATTTTTAATTCTCGAATTAAAAATAAAAGTGTGAAGAAAGGTCATTAATGCTTTTTTATCAATTAAAATCAACTTTGATGTTTTTTTTAATGACATGTACAAACGACACTTCGTCAAAGTGAATTGTTTCTTCCTGAAAAGTGTCTCGTCCTTTTCGTATCAGCTGTCGTTGTTGAATTTATGTATAATCCTATTTCTTTCTTCGGAATCAGAGCCATGTGTAGCATTCCTAGTGTTCGTTAATCCGTATTTTATCCTGATTTAATCCTACTCGAAAAATTGTGTGATCCATTAATTTTCTCCATTCTTGTATGGCATTTCGCCAATATGTAGGTTTCAACAGGAACACTGCTCATTAACGTAACCAGCCGGTTACTGGGTAGATTGAATACTAGAAAGGAATTTCAGGTTGGGAAAACAAATTAAAATATTTTGTTACAGTTATCACAGAGCGATTTCTTATCAATGAATGACATTCCCAGAATTTTTTATTCGACGAGACAACTCACAGCAAAAGAAAACAAATCCAAGAAAGGCTTTGTGAAATGCGAATGCAGTATTTTAGTAGCAATGTCGAATGTAACAGCAAATGCCATGACAAGTCGCAAAATGCTCAAAAAATACTGCTCAGTTGGCGAAATTACTACACTCTTCGGCATTTGAGTATTTGTGTATACCCGGAATTTCTCAATAATTTCGGCAATTGTGCGAATTCGCTTTTCTAAAAGTCAAGTTTTTTTTATTATAATAACATACACATTTAAATTGTATAAATACAGAAAATAAATATATTAAGTAAATCTATAAAGCAGTAACTTTCACGTAGTCAACTTTGAGTGCGCTGTCAGCACCCCAAGTGGGGTACCAAGTGCTCCTCGACCTGTAGAATGTCCTCTGTCCTTTGGGGTCGTTATTAACCCATGGTTTCGACGGTTCGTCTGGGAATGAATGTCCTCCAGCTCCAACACCGATTGCTAGATACATCTGAAATGAGAATTAAAATTGAATCTATCGAAAATATAATTGATTAAGTTTCAATATATGTGTTGTGTGATGTTCTGGGAATCCAAGATAATTACACCCACGAACCGCCCCAACTGTGATAGTAGTTTTAGAAAATCTGTGATAGTAGTTTAAGTACGGCTAACTCGAGAAAATTAGGCTCTAATAAGTTATGTCAGTTAGCTAGTTTAACATTATGTAGAGACCAGCCAATTACCTTGGCAGTAGGAAAAGTGAGAGGAATTTTTAATCGGTAGTCTCCTAGATAAAATCTGGGAGGAGTCAGACACAATGCCCGTAAATGGATTTTCCCCTTACACAGACACAAATAAATACTAAAATAAAATTTAACCGAAAAAATACTGCCAGTAGCAGTGCATTTAAAGAGAATATTTAATAATTTTGTTCCTTTACGCAGAGGAAAATATATCCTTCTTTACATCCTTCCCATTTACGTTTTCTAGTGTTGAAGATTTCCGAGCTAAAAAGTCTAATATAATTACAATTAATGGCTGAAAGCCCTACGGTCTGTAGCCATTTAATCATTAATTAACCATAAATATATTACATTGTATCATATATTGAATTAATGTCTAAATAAGGATGTTTTTGTTGTTTTTATTATTAATTACCTCTCTATCAAATGGTGCAAATACTGTGCCAGAACGCCAACGGTGAGCTGCTGTTAAACCCAATTCTTGTTCCTGGGTGGCAAATCCTCCGGCCGATGGATATATCCTTCCGTATAATTCACCATCTACTTTTAAAATTATACTTTCTGAAAGAAATAACTAATTACATCCTGCGAAACCATATTATTACATAATTTTTTTTTATTATTATGGTCATAGATAAAGAATATTATGACTCTTTACTTGATGTTATGGTACAATATTACAAACCTATATTATATAATTATAAGTTGTGTGAAGTGTATAAGAAACACTTGTTCACTTTTTTTTACAAACCTGGTTCCCATCTCATTGTGAACACATGGAAATCGTCGTTCCAATTATTTGGTGATTCCACACTTTTCATTGCGAAATTCCTCGCCGCGGTGGATCTCCCCAATAAACATCCTCCGTACAGTTTTTTGCTCAAAGCCTGATTCCCAGGAAGGAACGCTATTCTTACTTGACCAGATTCTATTCCGGCGCCGTATTCAAAATTTTTGGGACTTAAAAATAATTCTAAAAAAAAGAAAAACAATAGAGGCATACTTAAGTTGCTACATATTTAAATTTAACGAATTTTTCTCCGCAGTCGAGTTGAAAAGATCGATTTTTCGACTTCGAGGAAAAATCCCAAAGTGGACCCAATTTTCAGGAGTCAGGTCCAGAATGTCCCTTTAATGCAGAGGTTAAAGGGACATTCTGGACCTGCATTAAAAGGGGCATTGTGGACCTGACGCCTGAAAATTGGGTCTACTTTGGGATTTTTTCTCGAGGTTGAAGTCTGATGTTGCATTATTGTTATTCTTAGGCCGGTTATATAATGCAAAAAAAATCGATATGCGATTTTAACTGATTTGAAAGAATTCTTAATTCGTTGAGTGAAGATTAATAAAATTGTTTCTTGGATCTTGGAGTCGTTCATTTCGTTGTATATTTTCAATTTTGATGTAAAGCAAACACTTAAATTTTTTATGCCACTTATATAAAAGTGGTATAAAAAATTATTCTGATATAAAGAAAACAATAAAAATTTGTATGCCACCTTTATAAGAGTGATATAAAAACATTCAATTAACATTTTTTAAAATCAAAGCAAAGATATTTGACGAAAATATTTGTTTTCATAATTCGCGGCAAGATATTTGACAAAAATATTTGTTTTCATAATTATTAACCAAAAAAAAAAAAGTTTTCAGTTCGATCCTGTCCATGTTTCATAATCAGATAAAAAAACATAATAATTGGGAGATAACGCAAGCGCCACCTGTGGCCTAATTTCAGATAGAGATTTATCGTGCTAGAAATGTACCTGGATATATCCAATCTCCTTTGGGAAGCTTCGCGCGAATTTCCACCTCGCCGTAAATAAAGCTGAACGAGTTACGAGTGTTGATCCTCGCTGATATTACTGGCGGTATTATGAAATATAATGACGCTTTCTGGAAGCAGTCTACAGTTCCTGGAATACCTGTACAACTAAAAATATATTAATAATACGCACAAACATACGCATAAAGTAATTTGTAACATAATTTTTTTATATAAACAATTTTGTTATTGTATTATCTAGAAAATCTTACTTTCGCGCTAAATCTAATCCATTCTGATTAGTAACAAATCCCTCGCCGTATCTTTCATCAGTTAGTGATGGCTTTATGTGGAGCATGTTGTTCTGAGCATAAAGATTTCTGGCGTCGTTAGTGTATAACACATATTCGAAATCCTGAAATGAAAAATGAACGTTTAAAATTGTAAATGATCCGGAGTATATTGAATAAATAAATAAAACAATAAAAAGGAATTTAATATAATCATTCAATTTTTAAATTAATTCAAAAATTATTTTTTGTTAGAAACAGATATTTGAGGAACCAAGACAACATTCATAGAGGGTTCTGCTGTTCTAGCATATTTACGTTTTGAAAATAATTAAATGACTAATAATTATACTAATAGTCGAAACTTAAGGCTGCTATTTTTCGTCTAATAAGTACTACTAAAATAAGATATTTGTTGGTGAGTACATGAAGTTTCTTGATATAATGTAGTAATATTTTATTCTTTTCTTCACTTTTTTATTTTTATCACTATATGTGCATTTCAAGCACAACGTGCTCTTTTTCAATAGTGATAAAAATAAAAAAGTGAAGGAAGGAATAAAATATTACTACATTATAATACTACATATAATTGTAACTATAAAATAAGTTGCATACATTAAACTGCTTATGGTATAAATTAGCGAAAAAAAAAAAAAAAACACCCGTTTTGGTGCATTTCAACGAAGCCTCAAGTACTGTTCTACAATAAAAATAATGGGGTCGAACTAAATTTGTTCTTATTTTCTATTTAATTGGATTAACGAGACCCCGTGGTCTCTCGCGAAGGATTTGGCCACAACGTGTGGCGTCCATGCAAGTATCTTTCTTAATACAATTTTAACTGTAATAATATGTATGTTTTACTACTCTGTTAATGTAATATTGCATAAGGTGGAATTTTCCATGCATATACGTAGCGGATTTAATTAGATTAATTTTTATTCCATAGTTAAGAAAATAATTATAGTCACCGGTTCTCCAGCATAAATAACCTCCTTTTCCCATTTATCCTCGCTTATTGCGTTATTTGCGAAATTCTCCTCGAAGATGATTTTTCCAGCGCAAATTTTCAATTTGGCCACTTTCGTCATGCTTGATGAACAATTACTGCCACTACTTCCACCTAAAATAATGTCAAAATGTAAAAAAAATCTTTATTTGTAATTCCCAAAGTACATACAAATACAATACTACTATAATGCAATAATAATAAAATAAGAGTGCAACTCTGAATAACTACTACCATAAGGCGAAATTGTATTTAGCTTAAAAGATAATACTGAAGGTATAATATAAATATAAGATTATTATAAATGATAGACCCATTTTTAAAAATTCGTATTTATTAAAGTAGAAATCCAAATTTAACAATCCTTGTACCCACGAAAAGAGGAAGTTTTAAAGTTTGTTTTTAATACATTATAAATGTTCAATGTGTCCACCGATTGATGCACGTCACACAATGTGTAATAATGTATAATATAATATATTTATATAAAAATATATATGATATTACATATTATTATATTTATAATATTATATTATAAAAATATTATAAGCTGAAGGAAAACTTATTTGCTATCTGAAATTACGTTACCTTTGAAAGTGTAGGTCTGATCGTCTCTTGTGTAACCCAATTTATTCTTCCCATCGAAATAGTCGACGTAGGTCCAATAATACAAAATATCTCCTGGTTTTATTTTCGTTTGTTTGTCGGTGAACGTCCACCGGCCATTTTTCGCTTTCAGTATGTCTCTGGAATAAAAGCCTCCCTCTCTGCCTTCCAGTTCCTCGTTGAGTTTCCCATGGAAGGCAAATAATTTTATTCCTTCCTCATCTACATTAAAAGAAAAAAGATTAGAATGAAATTTTGACTGATTTATTTTAATTTATTTTCTATTTTGTTTTTATCAATCACTTGGTGAAACCACAGCTATAATTATTATGAAAAATTGACGGAATTTAATTTATCTTCTATATGGTTCATATTAATCACTTGATGAAATCATTTTCGTGTAATATAAAGCCAAAACTGCATGGGATTAAAGCAAACACATTTTTCTACTTGGATTATTGGGATCGATGACCAGCATATCCAGATTGTTGCAGCTTGGTAATGAGTTTAACAATTTTTATTGGTTTTATCAACAGTACAAGAGTAACACTTCAGTCTGAATTTAAATCTGTTTACCATTTAAATTCAGACTGAAGTGTTACTCGAAAGAGTAGTCTAATTTATCTTGTACTGTTGATTTAGCGCTTTTTATATTAATAATGTATAATAGAATCTTGCAGTTACTATTATTATTATTTTTTTAAACTAAAATTTTAAGAGTTTTCACTGCATTCATATTTTGATGCCATTTTTTTCCCAAATAGTATACCATTTAAATATTTGAGTTCTTACCTGGAATCGATACTGAAAATCCTTTCGGCTGCAACTGCTCAACAAGCGCTTCGGGTACCTCAAATTGCCCGAAAGCTACACCCAAACATGTCATAAAACACAGAAACCGACTTTTGAGATCCATTTCGTGCGAAATCCAGAATGCGACTAAGCTGCTTCACGATTGTTTACGGACCGGTGCAATTAACGGACAGGTTTCTCTTTTCTCTCGGGCTTTCCCACAATCAATAGTTCAAGAAATTTTAAATGATACCCTGCCGATTGCAGAGGTCAAGGTCGTGTTTTGATTTTAAAAAGAAGTTCTTTCAGTACAGCCACTCGTAAATAAGTCGATTATCTTTAATGTAGTTTTACGGAAATATGGACTTGTGACCTTCGGTTGATGTTAATTTGTTGTGTACAACAGCTAACTGATGATGTTACTTTTTTGTTTTGTAAATATTGAATGAATCACCTTTTATAATTATACTTTTTATTGTTATACATGTATTGATTACTTTTTTCAAGTGAATGTATTCGAATGACCTCAAGGTGGCACCAACGATATTGATAATTAAATTAATATTTAAAAATTAATCACTTCATTTGTATTTATACATGTAATATATACATTTTATTGCATTATTTCAGAAATTAAAACTTCAGAAAATTTATTAAATATACTAATATCACGCCCCTAACATTAAACAAAGCCTTGAGCACCCTCCAAGGTCTAATCAATACCATGTAGACTTTTTCGCCAAAAGGCGTATTTCGATTAATCCTAACAAATCCCAACTCTCTATTTCAAATCACAACCCAAACTCCTCTTGTTTTAGAGTCAAACTTTATTAGAAAGTTTTATATCTAGGGTTATTCCTAAGCACTTGCATGAGTGGAAGGAACCCATCCAATCCATCCTAAGCACTTGCGTGAGTGGAGAGGACCCATCCAACTATTCCTAAGCACTTGCATAAGTGAAAAAGACCCATCCAACCATTCCTAAGCACTTGCATGAGTGGAAGGAACCCATCCAATCCTTCCTAAACATTTGCATGAGTGGAAAGGACCCGTTCAACCCTTCTTAAGCAATTGCATGAGTAGAAGGGGCCCATTTAATCCTTCCCAAGCACTTGCATGAGTGTAAGAGACCCATCCAATCCTTCGTAATCATTTGTATGAGTAGAAGGGACTCATTAAATCCTTCTTAAACATTAGTGGAAGAGTCCCATGCAACACTTCCCAAGAACTTGCATAAATGGAAGGGGCCCATTCAATCCTTCCTAAGCATTTGCATGAGTGTAAGAGACCCATCCAAACCTTCCTAAACATTTGTTTGAGTAGAAGGGACTCATTAAATTCTTCCTAAGCACTTGCATTAGTGGAAGAGTCCCATGCAACACTTCCCAAGCACTTGCATGAATGGAAGGGGCCCATTCAATCCTTCCTAAGCATTTGCATGAGTGGAAGGGACCAATCCAACCCTTCCTAAGCACTTGAATGAGTGGAAGGGCCCATCCAATCCTTCCTAACTTGCATGAGCTTAATGTTATGTCAACAAAATGTCTAATTTTTCATATGAAATGTATTGAAGAATTATAAAAATGATAAAAAATCATCTTTCTAGCTTGCCTGTGGTTACCAGGAAAAAATCGCAAAAACAAAATAAATGTTTGCCCATTTTTCAAAGGTCCATTTTGCGAGCGAACTGACTGAAAACAAATTACTCAATCTTGTACAAATTCATACGCTGTGAGAATTTGTACAAGATTGAGTAAGTTCCCATTCCCTGGGTTCATTTTGGTATAATATGACGAAGTTTGGAGATTTTTGATTTTTCGCTTACAATATTTTCTAATTTCGGTGAATTCTTTTTCCCTTCGAAAAAATCTGAAAAAAAATCAAAAAGACCCTTGGCTATAGTAAAAAGAATATGAGATATTTTGTTTCTCGAAAATAATTCATATCCAATCAATTTTGCTCACGTAAATAGCCCCAAAAAATTAACATGGAGCTTTATGGAAACGGTTTTGTGAAGACCCGCTATTTGATCGTTTTGAACGTACTGCGGTTGGACCTAAATCACTTAGGTTTAAGTTGCCTGTGACAACTTAAAATAATGGACATTCGATTATTGAAAAATCCTGCTATATTCTCATTACAAATCATCTTTCTAGCTTACTTGTGGTCAGCAGAAAAAAAATCGCAATAACGAGATAAATTTTCGCCCATTTATAATAAAATATTCCTTCGTTTAAGAAAACATTTCCTGGGGAAATAATAATAATAATAAAAAAAGCATTACAAAATGAGTATTTATTCAAGTAAAATTTGAGTTAACAATAACTTAAAGCGCATAAATTTTAATGTAATCTACTTGCAAGTAGGAATCGGGATTCCGCCAAGTGGCCAGCCATTCGTTCCTAGCGGCGAAGAACGTCTTTATTTGTTTCGGGTCTCGGTTTCTCCACGGTTTTTCATGCACTCCCGATTTGTAACCGTCCGGAAAGTCATTGTTTCCACCAACGCCGACACCCAATGAAACCACACACTAAACGAGAAAATGAATAGGATAAGGAAATTAAATTTATTTCAAGTTTAGAATTAATAATAATAATAAGGCTGAAAGACCTCCGGTCGATAGCCGATTCATCTACAGAATATAATTCTAATTTTTGTATATTATTGTACATACATATACACATTTGAATAAAGATGGTTAGTTGGTTAATAATAATAGAAAATCTTTATTTATGAGAGTTTAATTAAATTACATCACAATATTAATAGAATTATAATCATAATAAATTAATTTAATTAAAGAATTATAATCATTTAGAAATTGTTAAATCTCAGAAAATGGCTATCTGTCTGTCTCTGTCAATAAATGATATGTATATTGTAAAAGTGGAGATTCCGTAAATATTATATCATCATGATTGCTAATGTTACCATCTAAGTTCTGCAAATTTGATGAGATGAATTGTTAGTGAAGTGTGGGAATTACATATATTGTAAATTTTTCATTACGTATGATACAATACATTTTATATAGTATTATTGCTTGCTGAATGTCTATCGATCATCGGTCTTTCAATCAGGAGTCCATGTCTTTATGTCGTATCAGTTTGTTAGTCGTTGGAATTAATGAATTGTAGTTTCAGGATAGCGGAATTTGGATTAGGTTACGTTTAAGGCAAAGTCGGTTTAATAGGTCTTGGGTTTCAGAATGTGTGGCAAATTTATGGGATAATTGGATAAGTCTTAGGGATTTTACCTGTTTTGTCGTCAAAGAGAACGTTGGAAGGATTATGAAGAGGATTGTTTGGGTGACGGATTTTAGTTAAAGTGCGAAGGTCTGGACGTTCGGTTACTTCTATGTTATTAAGGGTTGGGAGCCTTGGTTGTGGAGAAGGATTGCATCATAGTCCAGAAGAAGACGACACATAATTTTATATATCCGCCACGGATATATATAATCCTGGAGGAGGATTGCATCATAGTCCAAAAGAAGACGACAGATAATTTTATATATCCGCCACGCGTATATATATAAAATTATCTGTCGTCTTCTTCTGGACTATGATGCAATCCTCCTCCACAAATTATTGGAGTTGACTTTATTTATTTGTATATGTAAGTGATCTAAAATGTTGTGCCCTGTTCTTGACATTGGTTTTAATTTGAAGGGAATGGGGTTTAAACGTTATTTTTATTATTTTTTATGTTTATTATTGTATTTATTAGGAAAAGTATGATTTCAGTGTTTTATTTATTGATTCGTTAATGCTTACCTTATCAAAGATTCCAGTGGTCGTTCTCTCTCCAATTTTTACATTATCGACATAAGCACTAATTACTCCTGCGGGAAAATAAATTAATCATCTTCATAATACTAACACACTTTATAACAGTTCTTAAAACGATTAATTTTTAACTCATTAACAGCATATATATAGAACATTAACAAAAGTGAATTTTAATATAATTTTAATCACTGTGTACATTGTAAACCTGAATAATTAGTTTTTTTCATTAAATAAAATAAAATGAAACAAAGATGATTCACACATTTGCAGCTATTTAAATTACAATCAAATTGAACAAGGAAAATTTTTGGCAATGATCAATAAAATTCGATCAATCCCTTTTTCCTACTGCAAAAAAATACTTACACTGCGTGGAAGTAATTGTTTCAATGTAAAACTTACAGTGTAAGTATTTTTTGCAGTTGGAAAAAGGGATTGATCAATTTTTATTGATCATTGTCAAAAAAATTTCATTGTATTTTTTTCAGTTTGAAATTTAGTTGGTATTTAAACAGTTTTTACATTATTTTCAAAAAATGCTATGGTCGTTAAAGGGGTTACGAAAAAGAAGCCATTAAAGGAAACGATTTTTTATTCACTTGATCACAGCTATTTAAAATAATTGAATGGAAAAAGAATCTTGAAAATAATAATTAAAAATTTATCAATTATTTTCTAGAGATATTGCCCATCTCTAGAAAATAATTCATTAATTTTTAATTATTATTTTCAAGATTCTTTTCCCATTCAATTATTTTAAATATTATTATTTTCAAAATTCCTTTTCCATTCAGTTATTTTAAATAGCTGTGATCAAGTGAATAAAAATCGTTTCCTTTAATGGCTTCTTTTCGATATTTTTTTGTTGCTGTATTTAACAATTTTATTGATGCAACACATTCTATTACTATCAATAACTGTACCCTTTTTATTGAAATACATATTTTTATAGTTACTTATTGACTTTATATACGTAAAATTGTTCATTTAGAAATATTCGATTACTAATATTACTCGACTTTACCCAACACTATTATTCTCTCTTTCACAATACTAATAAAACACTTTTACTTTGTTTAAATAACGAAACTTTTTATTATTGATTATACTAGTGACTATAATCAATAATAAAAAGTTTCGTTATATGAACAAAGTAAAACTACTAGTGACTATAATAAAAAATAAAAGGTTTCGTTATATTAAAAAAGTAAAAGTGTTTAATTTGAGTTATGTGAAGAGATTTTAATCACAATTAAGAACACGTTTTATTCCTTACATCACTTTTATAAACAACAACAAAATGCAACATTTTTTTCGTTCACTTTTATAAAAGAGAAGTAAGGAATAAAAAGTGTTTTTAATTGTGATTGATTGTAGTGTTGACGACATTAATGTGTATGTATAATAAAACATATAATAAATTAAATAAAAATAGTTTAAAAATAATTAATCATTAATCAATCACTTTCTTTTTTGATACTGTAAAAAATTAAATGATTGTTAATTAATGTAATCCAATGTCCGGCGGGGTAAATGCTCGGGAAGTAGTTGTTTCAATAGATGTTTGTAAAACTTACAGTGTAAGTAATTTTTTGCAGTTGGAAAACGGGATTGATCGAATTTTATTGATCATTGCCAGAAAAAAATTTCCTTGTTTAATTTCATTGTAATTTAAATAACTGCAAATGTGTGAATCATCTTTGTTTCATTTTATTTAAATTAATTATTGTTAGATTCTTTTTATTTCATGTATTTTAAATAGCTATGACCAAGTGAATAAATCCTTTTTATATTGTCAACAATCAAGACGCTATTTTCTCTTTAGCTATTTAACGAAAGATTGTTGTATAACGAAATAGAAGCCTCAGTGATCAGTAATTTGAAAGATTGATAAAAAAGGCACTAATAACCTTTCTTCACACTTTTATTTTGAATTCCATATGCACATTTCGGACACAAAAGTGACCATTATCAATGGATTAATACGCAATAGTAAATATTCATTGTGACCGGCATGTTCGTACCCGGGAAATATTTTTTTCAATGAATGATTTGTTTTGAAGTATTTAAAACAGTATTTCGATAGCTAACAAAAAAATAATTGATTCATTTTTATTGTTTATTCTCCCATTTAATCATTATAAAAATCAAAATGTATTATTACGTACATTTTTTTCTTTATGTAATTCACTTAATAACATTTAGATGATAAAAATAAATGAATTATTTCCATATTATAATATTATTTATGATGAATAATATTTAATTTGAAAAATACCTGGACTCCAAACAAGTGAATACAGATGCATTTCTTTCGAAAATGGCTCGTTTCCCAAAGAACTAACAAGATTGGCACTCCGCTGCGGTTCGTATGGATTCGTAACCTCACCGGCGAACAAAAACTTCCCTCCGATATCGTCCCCATTTTCACCTGTGTATTTCTCATTTCCTCTGGCGTAAGCAATCCATAATTTGCTCGCGTTAACACTGTCTACTTGATCAGCAGGGATTAGGGCTATTTCTAAAGATAACATAAATATACATTTTGTTAATAATGATAGAAAATTAAAACACTTGCATTTTTTTACAGATAATAAAGTAAAATCTCTGAAAAAAAAACAAGTGTTTTAATTTTCTATCATTATTAATTAAAAATGTTTCACCACGGGTTAAGTGAGGAATTTATTCAGAATACATTTTGTTGTTTCATTTGTATCCGTTAATTTGACCAAGTGGATAGTTCACTTGATCAGCAGCAATTAGGAATATAAGGAATAAAAACAGAAGATACATTTCTTAGTTTCATTTGTTTCCGATAGTTTAGTTTGACCAAGTGGACAAGTCCACTTTGAATTCATATTGAAATTAATTGTGAAAATGTCAACAAAAATTAATGCAATTACCCCTCCATGACACTTTTAAAATCCTCGAGAAGGGAAGTGAAGATCAAGACTTCCCTACGAGGAGTTGTTTTCTTGAGTTTTCAGATGGGGGGGGGGGGGGAGGTCAAAAATTATGAAAATCTAAAGATTGATTCAGCTGGAATGAGTAAGTTACTTAAAAAAGCATCAACTAGAGAAGTATTGATTTTTCATTCGTATATCTTCAAATTTCGTTTTTTTTATTTTAATTGTGAGAATTTCAAAAAGTGTTGGTCTTTATATTTTTCAGTGGTGTTTCACCGTCATATCCACCCCCATCGATTGATGCAAACTACAAGGGTTAAGCTAGTTAAAAAAAGCACGGAGTAGAGAAGTGTTGGTTTTTATATTTTTCATTCGTGAATCTTCAAATTTCATGATTTTTTTTATTGTGGAATTTTAAGAGGGGGAAGGTTGTTTAATAGGTCGGCAATTGTGAAAATTTCAAGATAGATAGGGAAGTGTTGGTCATTATATTTTCCATATTGGTGTTTCACCGTCATATCCACCCCCATCGATTGATGCAAACTACAAGGGTTAAGCTAGTTAAAAAAAGCACGGAGTAGAGAAGTGTTGGTTTTTATATTTTTCATTCGTGAATCTTCAAATTTCATGATTTTTTTTATTGTGGAATTTTAAGAGGGGGAAGGTTGTTTAATAGGTCGGCAATTGTGAAAATTTCAAGATAGATAGGGAAGTGTTGGTCATTATATTTTCCATATTGGTGTTTCACCGTCATATCCACCCCCATCGATTGATGCAAACTACAAGGGTTAAGCTAGTTAAAAAAGCATGGAGTAGAGAAGTGTTAATTTTCATATTTTTCATTCGTGAATCTTCAAATTTCGTGATTTTTTTTATTGTGGAATTTTAAGAGGGGGAAGGTTGTTTAATAGGTCGGCAATTGTGAAAATTTCAAGATAGATAGGGAAGTCTTGGTCTTTATATTTTCCATATTGGTGTTTCATCGTCATTTCCACCCCTAAAAAGACTGACGATGCACAACTGTTCATGATGAAATACGGATTTCCCTAATCAGTTTTTTTTTATTTTATTCTGGAAATATAATAATTTTGAGCAAACCTGGGAAAATCCAATCGCCCGCCGGCAGTTTTGCGCGCACTTCGATCTTTCCGAACATGAAGCTAAACACTGATCGAATTTTTCCGGATCGCACTGGCGGCAAATAATACGAGCCGAAATGTTCATAAACGCACTCTTCTGGATACTGTTTCCTCGTACAACTGCAACAACATAAGGCATTAAAATATACAAAATTGCTAGACATTTAATTAACATATTAATTGCTAGACATTTAGTTAACATATTAAGTGCGCTGTTTTTTTTTTTTTTTTTTTCAAGTGATGGCTCCAGTAATAAGTGCTGGTCGATTATAACTTAACCAAAACGTCATGTACAAAAATTAGACATATCGTAAATAAACCGTTTTAACACATTAGTGACTTTGTTGTTGCGTCATATATTATTGGTTGTGTGAAAATGTCTGATTTTTTGCCAAATAATCGTCATTTGCGGGAAGTTCTTTTTTTATTCGAAGAAAACGGCGGCTGATAATTCCAAAAAGTTTACGGAGATTCTGCTCTAAGTGAATTAACAAGCTATGATTGGTTCCGATTTATTATTCAATACGCAGTTTTTACCCAATTTGCATTATAGTTTTATATTATTTTGTCATCCAATACATATTGGGTTGCCAGTAATCATTAGAGAAATTCTATGTAGCTCACAATGCATAGAGCTGTAACTCTAAAATTGTATTTCATGTTTATAAATAAATTAGTGATGGGCAAAAAAGATTGACTGCTCGATCCTTGCAAGAGCCGATCGATCACTATGAGATTATTTCAAACCACTTGATCGGCTTGACTCGAGCGGATCGATCAGCCTAGCTAAGATTAATTATTGATCCACACTATTTCTTTAAGTTGTTCTATTTTATGCCAAGTAAGACAACTTTTATTAATATCAGAAACGTAATGTTATTTTGCCATAATAGCGAGCAATATTTGTGATCGGTGTTTGGCTCGATCTTTCTGATAAGCTTGATCGACTCAATCTTTTTGAGCAGCTCGATATTTCAATTGATTGATAGATCTTTGAGATAATCGATCATGGGCAAGATAAAAATAAATCATGAACTTACTGAAATTGCAGATCCAGTCTTCCCCTGATTTGAGACTCCGACCTTTTCGGAATGGGCATTATCTTCAACTTCCCATCCTTGCAAGTCACGGTTTCCAGTGAATTTTCGTACGAGTTGAACTCGAAATTCTAGAATTCGAAAGCATTAAATTAGTCGCACGTTTGCTAAGGCTTTAATACTTACCGGACCTCTGGTCGGAATGTATTGTTCTATTATCCATCTAGTCTGGTCGATATCTCCAAAGTTTTCTTCGAAAATCAAGCTGCCTCTGCATATATCGTCGGTAGTGCTAGAGGTGACGGTTTTCGATAGGTCACATTTTAGGGGCTTGTCCTTTTTCGTGAATTCTGAAGGGATATTTAAAATGTTGAGTTTCTCTCAGCCCGCACTTCATCAAACATTTTATATAAAGTTTTTTTTTAGAAAAAATCACGCTTTTCAAAGAATACGAATATGGTTTGGCAATTATTACTAGTTATCACCTCTAGACTTTATTTTATTTCATTTTATTATTTTTATTACTACTATAACCACACTGAAAGAAATAAGTGATCATTTTAAACATGGTAATGATTACGCTTACCATTTAATTTGCCGTCGAGCATGCCAAGTAACGTATTTCCAGCAAACATTCTAACGTTGTTAAGATTTAATAAAATTGCTTAATCCAAACAAGATCAAGTTTATAGTTTACAAGATTCATAATAATGTTACTATAGTTACTTGGTCAAGAGAGAATATTTGGTGAAAATTACCGATTAACTTAGTACCACGCACCAAGATAATTTTAACCATTTTAACTTCATTCCGATAAATATGTTTAGGTGTTTACGTTAAACGCTTTGTGATTATTCCATTCAAGAAACTGCCAAACAAGTGAAAATAAAAAAAAATATTTCTTTCAGTGCAGTTTAAAACTAATGTTATTTTCATGTTTAAAGTATCTATATGTTTATAATTAAATTAAATATGTATCTTTCAATAATTCAAATTAAATTATAAGATAAAAACGTAGCGTTTCACTTTCGTCACGTGTATTTTCCCCGCTGCACTAAATTTACGAAACATTATCAATATTTACTTGAAATGACCGATATCGACTGACCTATAACTTCCCATTTATTTTCTTTGCGATACCCGAGCCTGTCGTGCTGTATGGACACCCAATAATAAAGAACGTCGCCGATTTTCAACTCGACGTCGGGATTCTCGTAAATCCAGAAACCGTCCACTGGTTTTCTGATGTCTTTCGAAAAACTTCCCGGCTCTGTAATTTGCAGCCCTCTGTTGACGTTGCCGTGGAAGGCGAACATCATTATGCCGGGATTGTCTGAAAAAAAAAAAAATGTGTTGATTGTATTAATTTTGCTTTTTTTTTACTTTTTCGTAGTTTTTTATATTTACCTTGCTTTTATACACTTAACATTGTTTTTTATATAAAGAGCATCTCGCTTCGATAGTTACATAAATATAGCAAAGTATCTTCAAAGTAAAAATGCATTTTTATTTTCTTCATACAAATATGTCAGTCTGAACAATCTGGATTGTAGAAGCTTTGTTAAACATGTTTTTTCACTTTCTAAATTTAAAGAAAGACATGTTGTATTCACTATTTTTTCACTCGTTTTACTTTATCAACTCAAAAAAACACAACTGTAATTCACTCATTAAGTCTGTATAAATAACACAAAATATAAATAGTTAAAAAGTTTCTATCGCAATTTTCTGTATATCTTAAATTTAAAAAAAATAATTTTTGGGGAATCTTCATGAAATTGGGTGTGGATACAAAGGAAAGCTTGCTCTTTCAGAATATACAAAAAAACGAAAATACCCCATCCATAATTTTTGAGTTATTTTCAATTAAAATAAGAAAAAGACGATTGTATCAATTTATTTTTCTGTTTATTTTAATCTTAAAAATTGACGACAATTTTAATTTCTTAGGAATCTTTATGAAATTTCGTGGGGATATTAAGAAAAGATTGCCCTTTCAGAATATACAAAAAACTAAAAATACCCCATCCATAGTTTTTGAGTTATTTTCAATTAAAGCTAGAATAAGAGTATTTTATCGCAATTTTCTATATATTTCAAATTTTAAAAAATCGCAACAATTTTAATTTTTGGGGAATCTTCATGAAATTTCGTGGGGATATTAAGGAAAGCTTGCTCTTTCAGAATATATAAAAAACTAAATATACCCCATCCATAGTTTTTGAGTTATTTTCAATTAAAGCTAGAATAAGAGTATTTTATCGCAATTTTCTATATATTTCAAATTTTAAAAAATCGCAATAATTTTAATTTTTGGGGAATCTTCATGAAATTTGGTGAGAATATTAAGGAAAGCTTGCTCTTTCAGAATATACAAAAAACGAAAAATACCCCATCCATAGTTTTTGAGTTATTTTCAATTAAAGCTAGAATAAGAGTATTTTATCGCAATTTTCTATATATTTCAAATTTTAAAAAATCGCAATAATTTTAATTTTTGGGGAATCTTCATGAAATTTGGTGGGAATATTAAGGAAAGCTTGCTCTTTCAGAATATACAAAAAACGAAAAATACCCCATCCATAGTTTTTGAGTTATTTTCAATTAAAGCTAGAATAAGAGTATTTTATCGCAATTTTCTATATATTTCAAATTTTAAAAAATCGCAACAATTTTAATTTTTGGGGAATCTTCATGAAATTCGGTAGGCATATTAAAAAAGCTTGTTCTTTCAGAAAATGCAAAAAACAAAAAATACCCTATTCATAGTTTTTGAGTTATTTTCAATTGAAGCAAGAAAAGACGATTTTATCGCAATATTCTGTATATTTTAAATTTAAAAAATCACAAAAAAAAAATAATTTTTGGGTAATATTCATGAAATTAGGTGGGGATATTAAGGAAAGCTTGCTCTTTCAGAATATGCAAAAAACAAAAGACACCACATACATAGTTTTTGAGTTATTTTCAATTAAAGCAAGAATATAATTTTATCGCAATTTTCTGTATTTTTAAAATTTAAAAAATCACAATTTTAATATTTTCTGAAGTTTCATGAAATCTTTTATAATATGCACTTTGACAGTTTTGTGAAGATCTGTTTGCTTTCGCAGTTGGGGGAATTAAAATAAATAGATATAAAAAAAACTACGTAATTACCAAACCAGTCCTCGTTAAGATGTTGAAATATAAAAGCTGCATTTTATATAAAGAAAATGAAATATATACCACAAAATTAAAGGCAGCTTTTTCACTTTGGCATTTAATGGTTGAGGTATATATTCCTATAATTTATTGCATTTGCTTTGATTCCCCTAATTAAATTACATACCTGGAATATAAGCTCTAAATCCCTTCGGCTGGTAGGCTTCGATCTTCACATCCGGCACTTTATAAACAGCGCTAGCCTCCTGGCAAAATCCGAAGAGCGCCAAAAAGACGAGACAAACTCCCGGCAACATTTCGCGAAACCGTGCCATCTCAAACTAATCGCAACCTCCAGTTCGGTCACATCAAAATACCAACGTGCCGACCTTGCCGACTTTGTTGATATTATAATAAAAAAACTGCAGGCCGTTGTGCGAAGACCCACCTACAAAAGCGCACAAGAGCTAAACAAAAAAACCAGTCCGTGATCGCGGGGAAAAACAATTCCCCACCAATAAATTTCGCGAACAATACAAGCAATGAAAAAAAAAAAAAAACATTAGCGGGATTTAATTGGATGAGCAATGCAAATGAAAAACTACCGCTTTGATTAGTGATGTAAATTTTAGCTACCCACCGTCAGATGTCTGGGCTGTGGTCGTTTCGATGGCTGCGGTTTGAGTCGATAGAAACGTCGTGACGCCAACGCAGAAGTAGTCGTCCATTGAACTGTAAATATGTGTTTTGTGGTTGTTTCTGACGCTCTGTTTTTAATATTTGAATTACACAATAAAGTTCATGATTTCTAGAAGATGAAAAAAAAAATAGATAAAATATGAATGACTTATTCGTTATTACAGTATTTATATTGTATTTTATTTTTTCCATTGTAATTTAGTGACTCATTCATGTTTGGATTGTTTGTGATAAGAATTTTGTTTGCGCATGGCCAAATTTTGCATATAATATAAAAGAGATTAACTATTTTATCAATAGAAAAGAGTATTCATTTACTTTGTCGCAGTTATTTAAATAAATTAAAAAAATAATTTAAAGTCGTCGAAATCGATCATCTACGATGACTACAGATCGCAGTAGAGACACTACGATTAATTCATTCAACTTTAAAAGTGTATGAGGTCGAGCTAAAGTGACGAGAGATAAATCCCAAAACACGTGTCTGCAGATGGCCGAATAAAAATCGTTGTATTTCGCAATAATTTGTGATGCAACAAATGTTCTTTGTGTAGTTAAATGTCTGATGGGGTATAAGCCCGGGAAGTAGTTTTTTCAATAGATAGATGTTTTTAAACACTTACGCTATGCTAGTAAAAAAAAAATGCAGTAGCTAAAAGGAAAATAATTAATTGATTATTCAATTGTGTAATAGAAATTAATAAAACCCTCTTACTGTGTTTGTACGACTTATTATTTATTTAGTGACTATTATTTCGACAACATTAGTGTATCATTATTAAACTGAAAATTAGTACAACAAAAAAATATAACAAAAGAAAATAGTTTAATTAAGAATTAAAAATATTCTAATGCACAAGATTGATTGTGTTGAGTAATGTGAAGTGTTATGTAATTGGATAACTTGAATAAAATTCCTTGCTTCTCTGAATTTTATTCAAGAATAAAATTCTTTGCTTCTCTGAATTTTATTCAAGAATAAAATTCTTTGCTTCTCTGAATTGTATTCAAGAATAAAATTCTTTGTTTCTCTGAATTTTATTCAAGAATAAAATTCCTTGCTTCTCTGAATTTTATTCAAGTCATCTAATTACATTCTCTGCGGCCCATTTATAGGTTTATTTCATCAATTATTACATTAATTTAAAACTGCTTTAATAAATAAAACCATCACAAAAGTGAAGAGAGTTTACAATAGCTTAAAGTGCGTACACTTTAACTTCTTCTAACTGTAATTGCGAATCGGGCATCTTCCAAGATTTCAACCAATCGTTTCTGGCGTTAAAGAACGCTTTGAGTTGTTTCGCGTCTTTGTTTTTCCATGGTTTCGGAAACATTCCTGATTTACTTCCGTCCGGAAAATCGTTGTTACCACCAACACCCACACCAATTGAAATGACGCACTAAAAGGAGAAAGAAAATATATATTCCACAGTCATTTTTGGTCAATGAATCAACTTGAAAAAAAAACATATTTGAAAATCCATAACTCTTGAATAAGGCTTGCCTTAAGTTATATTTTATTTGTGATATTCGTCCACATAATGCATAATTCCATAAATTGTGATTAATTTTGGTTTTCTAATGTAACAATTTGTTTAGTCTGTAGTTAGTCTTGATTAGCAAACTATGCATATGGTTATAACTTAATAAAACACTTTTAACTTTGTTTGCAAAAAAATAGTTGTACAAAGTTAAATGTAATAAAACACTTTTAACTTTTTAATTGTTGAGGCTTCTACTTTGTTATACATTGTAATTCAATTTTAATGAATGAAACACTTTTTTAAAGTAAAAGTTAAAAGTTAAAGTTTGTATAACTCGCATTGTTTTATTGTTGACCATAGTTATATTGTTGACTATAGAATATATAAATGTTTCATTTATTAAAACTTTTTAACTTTGTTTGCAAAAAAAATGTACAAAGTTAAAAGTGTTTTATTAAGTTATAATAAATCATGTGCAACCAAGTGGAAGCTTTAATAATTAACAAGTATGCATATGGTTGTAAATATCCAGTATAATAATTAATAAGTATATTAAATTTATTAATTATTTTCAAATCATTTTTATTTAATACATTTAAATAACTGTGACCGAGTGAATGAATACTGTTTTCTATTTAAATTAATAAGTAAATTACAGTGAAATATTTTAGTATAAACATTTACCTCGTCAAAGTTTGAAGTGATCGCTTTCTCTCCGATTTTGATATGGTTCAGAAAAGCGCTAACCGATTCTACGGAAAATTATTAACCATCTCCACATTACAATATTACACAATATTCGTACTATGAGAATTATTTATTCTGAAATATACCTGGACTCCAAACAAGTGAGAATATTTGTGTATATTTCGATAAAGGATTACGATCCACATAACTAATAACATTGGCGCTTCTCTGCGGCTCATACGGACTCGGAACCTCCCCGGATAAGTAAAGAGCTCCCCCGATATATTCGTCCTTTTCATTTGTGAGTACCATATTTCCTCTCGCATAAGCAATCCATAATTTGCTCGCGTTCACACTGTCTATTTGGTTGGCGGGAATTAGGGCTATTTCTAAACAATCAAACAAAGACACGTATATAAATCTTTTAAAATTAAACACTTTATTAAAATTAAATAAAATTTTAATTTCATGGTGCGTTATTAATGGTATACAAATATTTATTCCAATAATATGGTGATATTAGCAGTAATGGAAAAAAGGTAATGTTGTTCAAACCTGAAAAAATCCAATCGCCCGCGGGTAGTTTTGCCTTCACGTCGATTCTTCCGTACTTGAAGGTAAAATTTGATCTAATTTTTCCGGATCGTACTGCCGGTAGGTAAAACGATCCGAAATGTTGATAGAAACATTCTTCTGGATACTTTTC
Source organism: Philonthus spinipes (assembly GCA_963082785.1). Lineage (NCBI taxonomy): Eukaryota > Metazoa > Arthropoda > Insecta > Coleoptera > Staphylinidae > Philonthus > Philonthus spinipes. The sequence continues at coordinate 31,716,307 of OY720304.1, forward strand.
CCTCGTGCACCTGTAAATTTTAATAATGGAAAACTTCGATTAATGAAAACACTTTTTTAAACTTTGTTTGTATAACTGAAATTTCAGTTATACGCTGCATACAATTTTGTAAATCTTCACTGTACCATCGTGTTTACCTGTGGCGTACTATTGATTCTAAACAAACTCACTTACTGAGATCGCAGATCTAATTGTCCCCTCATTTCAGACAGCGATTGTTTTGGAATGGGCGTTATTATCAATTTGTTATCCTTAATACTGACCGTCTCCTCGTCATTTTCGTAAGAGTTGAACTCGAAATTCTGGAATTTGACCACATTATATTAATCATACATTTTCCAAATTTGCAATACATACCGGGCCTCTGGTCGGAATGTAGTGTTCTGCTGTCCATATCCACCGATTGAAAATATAAAATGTTTCACCGAAAATCAAGCTGCCGCTGCAATTATCGTCTTGACCATTGATAACGGTTTTCGAGATATCGCAGTTAATGAGATCGTTATTTTTTGCGAATTCTGGAGGGAAAATATATTGTGTTAATTATAGATTGTCCGGATCTACTTGAAAATACTGGCTAGAATAAATACACGTTTCATGTATCCTTCAGTAGTACGGATTGTGGGAAAAATTCGGCGTATAAATATGATTATTTTTGATTTGTTTTCAGGGAGGTATACATCTCTCAAAACCTTTTTGCGAAAGCAAACAAGTTTTATTGTGATAACATATGCTACAATTTTGAGTTTTTCTTAATTGTGTGTTGTAATTTTAATTTTTAATGTTAACTATTTATTATTTATAATCTAAATACTTTAATAACATGTCTATTACTTTAGTATTAAGCTAAGTTGTAAATGATCAGCCGTTATATCACAAACAATCAGTTAATTTCATTATAGTTTACAAAAAAAATAATTACAAAAAATAATGTAAATCAATTATTTAGATTTACATTTCTTTATAATTATTTTTCTATATTTTAAATTAATTTCTCACTTAACCCGTGGTGAAACATATTTAATTAATAGACTTTGATTAAAACACTTGGTTTGTTTCACTGATTTTTTTATTTTTACTCCGACTAGTTTCAACCTTGAGACCTAAAGTCGAAACTAGTTGGAGTAAAAATAAAAAAAAGAGTGAAACAAACCAAGTGTTTTAATCAAAGTCTATTAATTATTTTTCTTTTTCTTTTGTAAACTGTAATGAAATAAACTGATTGTTTGTGAAGGCATTAATTGTTTAAAAATATATTTTAATAAAACTAATAAATTTTTGATTTTCACTTGAATTTATTGTTCGCAACAATTATTTCGCTAAATAGTAGCTTCTTCAGGCTAATAATAATTACTCACAGAGTGAGTACAATATATACAATTGTTTTTTTTAAGACAGGGTGGTGTTGTGGGTTTTTATTTGTTCACTTAACAAATTACAGATAGACAATATTTTACTAATTTCATTGCTACAATTGTTTCGACACATAGATCGTTGAATACTGTGAAATATCTATGTTGGAGCCACACATCACAAATAGCTTCCCTGTAAATACATCAGCTGTCTGATGATGATAGTGTGTATTGAAAAAATATAATGTTTTCTACAATAAATCTGAGATACTTAAAAACCAATCGAGACTTTCAATTGTAAAATTAGTAATAATAAATAAATTTTCTAATTATTAATATTGTACTTTGATTTTATAAGAGAATCATTCAATTTTTCTTATAATTGGCATTTTTGGCTGCAATATTCAATAAATAAATAATGAAATATACTGACCTTTAACTTTCAGTTCACCTTTTTTGCTATACTCAAGGGAATTATAAAGTACGAACACTGTGTAATACAGAGTATCGTCCAGTTTCAATACCTCGTCGAAATGTTCATAAAGATAGGAACCGCCTTTGGTTTTTTTTGTGACCTCCCTAATTTCTTCAAAATGTTTCCGCTCTATAGGGGTGTTTACTTTTCCGACGAATCCGACTATACTCACATTGACGTTGTCTAAAAAAGTAATATTTCTTTTTTCAGTTTTAAAATATTTCACATTTAATGAAACGTTCAGCCAGCATTCATCTAGCGTATGGATAACTAGTGATGACCATTTCGGTTTTTCGAACCTCATCAGACCAGTGATGAAGGCGACTGAACGGAAATTAGGCAAAAGGTGGCGCTTGCGTCGTCTTTAATTTATTATGTTTAAAATATTTGCCATGATTCGGACAAGTTAGTGTTCCAAGAAACCAGGAAACTAAATATATGTAAGAAGTTACTTAACCACAATCGTCTAATGTATGATGGTCTTCCGAACCTATTTATTAAATTTCGTTTCCTGATTTTCAAAAACATAAACAAATTTCACTAAAAGAAGCGGCGTTATAAGAATGGTGATTTCTGAAGGTTAGCATTAAGAAACACGAATCGATAAAAGTATTTCTTTCTCATCAAATAATATACAGAAACAAGAAGTTGATCATTAAAATCATGTGAAATAAATTAAGCAAAGCATTCGTGTTTTCGTAGAGTTGGATTGCAAAATATATGATTGAAGAACCTTAATGGATCATAAATAAATAAATTATAAATCCCCCATTTATAATTGTAATTTGATGGAAAAATTAAATCAGAAAACAAGTTTGGAAAGAGGTTCAGGTCATTTGGTGAAATAAAAAGGGGACACAGAAATAGTTTAACTGTTCAACTATTTCGCAAAAATGTAAAAGATTTTGCAATTATTGTAGGAAACTATTTAGATAAATATATGTAAAGCAATTTAAAGGAACGACATTTAGTATTTTTCACAGAATAAATTTTATTCCGACTAGTTTCAGTTTATTATACCATTTGTTAGAATGCTACAGATGCCCAATCCGAACGTAATTCAAAGTGTATGTTGTTTATATAAATTATAAACCACGAAGGGAAGTAACGGTCGTACTTGTTGAGACATACAAAACTTCGTGACGGGGAAATTGACCACTAAGGATGGGCTGTATTTTTTATCCAATTAATTTATTAATATCCAAGCTTTCGCAGCCATTTGGCTCCTTCTTCAGAGAGTTCGCTACAAAAATAATTACATTGTGTGACTTGAGGTCTAAAAGGTAAACAGTTTTTTTTATGCGAAAGTCAAAATAACAAACGTGAATTAATAAAAAGTTTTTTTGACGGAAAGACCATAGGTCGACAGCCTGTTCAAGCAAGCAAGAAAGAAACAAATATACCATAATATATTGTAAATATATGTAAAACAAATAACTTTGAATAAAGATATAGTAGTAAAAAGTTTTCATAATTTGTTTGTTCACTTTTTATTAATTCGCCTTTTGTTATTTTGACTTAATACATTTTCGCTTAAAAAACCTTTTTGACCTTAAGTCATGTTATTATTTTTGTAGTGAACTCCCTGAAGAAGGAGCCAAACAGCTCCGAAAGCATGGATATTAATAAATTAATTGAATACAAAAAAAATACAGCCTATCCTTAGTAGTCGATTTCCCTGTTACGAAGTTTTTTGTGTTTAAATAAACAACGTACCGTAAATAAACTTAATATTATACGCTTTCAATTAAGTAAATACATTACATACGTACATGGAATTAAAACTACATATTCATTCGCCTCGTAGACTTTAATCGTGACATCAGGCACTTTGTAATCATCTTCGCAAAATCCGAAACCGAGAAGCGTAAAGGAGATCAGAAACACTGTCTGCAACATTTCACGAAGCAGTGCCATCTCAAACTAATCGCAACATCCATTGCGGGCTCATCGAAATTCCAACTTGCCGACCTTGCAGGATTTGTTGACATCTCCAATAAAAAAAGGTCGCAGTGCGAAGGAATAAAAGAGATATAAGGAGAGAAACCAGTTAGTGATGGCGGGAAAATATTTATCCATGGAAAATAGCAGCAATAAAAATAATGTTAGCGAGATTTTAATGGATGATTACAAAAATAAACTATTGTTTAAATAAATAAAAAATAAATAAATTTTGATAAACGTTGCAGTAAATTTAATTTAGTTTTCAACTAGTTTTGTTCGTTGCATGAAATAGTGTAGCACTATTTACACTTTCTATTCTGAGATTAATAAAATTCACAGCAATTATAAAAAAAAAAATAATTTTTTGACGAAAAACGTTAAACTTTTTGACCTTTATTTGAAATTTCGAAAAAAATATTTCTACACGAAGTAAAAACTTTCTGATGGCAGATTCGAGTTCAGCTGACTTTAAACTATCTATGTAGGAAGTATCAGCCCTTTGCAACCTAAAATAATTTTTTGATGAAAAATGTTGTAAAGGATACCCCTTTGAACCTTTTCACCGTTCTTTGAAAATTTGAAAAAAAAAAAAAATATTTCTACATGGAATAAAAACTTTCTGATAGCAGATTCGGGTTCAGCAGACTTTAAACTAGTTCTGTAGAAAGTTTCAGCTTTTTGTAGCCTAAAATAATTTTTTTGATGAAAAATGTTGTAAAGGATACCCCTTTGAACTTTTTTGCCTTTCTTTGAAAATTTGAAAAAAATATTTCTACATGGAATAAAAACTTTCTGAAGGCAGATTCGGGTTCAGCAGACTTTAAACTAGCTCTGTAGAAAGTTTCAGCCCTTTGTAGCCTAAAATAATTTTTTTGATGAAAAATGTTGTAAAGGATACCCCTTTGAACTTTTTCGCTTTTCTTTGAAAATTTGAAAAAAATATTTCTACATGGAATAAAAACTTTCTGATAGCAGACTCGGGTTCAGCAGACTTTAAACTAGCTCTGTAGAAAGTTTCAGCCGTTTGTAGCCTAAAATAATTTTTTTGATGAAAAATGTTGTAAAGGATACCCCTTTGAACTTTTTCGCCTTTCTTTGAAAATTAGAAAAAAATATTTCTACACGGAATAACAACTTTCTGATGGCAGATTCGGGTTCAGCAGACTTTAAACTAGCTCTGTAGAAAGTTTCAGCCCTTTGTAGCCTAAAATAATTTTTTTGATGAAAAATGTTGTAAAGGATACCCCTTTGAACTTTTTCGCCTTTCTTTGAAAATTAGAAAAAAATATTTCTACACGGAATAACAACTTTCTGATGGCAGATTCGGGTTCAGCAGACTTTAAACTAGCTCTGTAGAAAGTTTCAGCCCTTTGTAGCCTAAAATAATTTTTTTGATGAAAAATGTTGTAAAGGATACCCCTTTGAACTTTTTCGCCTTTCTTTGAAAATTTGAAAAAAAAAAATTTCTACATGGAATAAAAACTTTATGATGGCACATTCGGGTACAACAGACTTTAAACTAGCTCTGTAGAAAGTTTCAGCCCTTTGTAGCCTAAAATATTTTTTTTGATGAAAAATGTTGTAAAGGATACCCCTTTGAACTTTTTCGCTTTTCTTTGAAAATTTGAAAAAAATATTTCTACATGGAATAAAAACTTTCTGATAGCAGATTCGGGTTCAGCAGACTTTAAACTAGCTCTGTAGAAAGTTTCAGCTTTTTGTAGCCTAAAATAATTTTTTTGATGAAAAATGTTGTAAAGGATACCCCTTTGAACTTTTTCGCCTTTTTTGAAAATTTGAAAAAAAATATTTCTACATGGAATAAAAACTTTCTGATGGCAGATTCGAGTTTAGCAGACTTTAAACTAGCTCTGTAGAAAGTTTCAGCTCATTCGAGCCTAAAATGATGTTTTGATAAAAAAATGTTGTAAAGGATACCCTTTTGAACGTTTTCGCCTTTCTTTGAAAAATTAAAAAAAATATTTCTACACGGAATAAAAACTTTCTGATGGCATATTCGGGTTCAGCAGACTTTAAACTATCTCTGTAGAAAGTTCCAGCTCTTTGCAGCCTAAAATAATTTTTTTACGAAAAAAAATTGTAGTGTGCTTTCACGACCAGTGTGTTGATTGGATTAAATTCTAACAGACCACGAATAGTCCTGAAATTAACGCTAACAATTTGTAATGTTTATTATTTATTTTATATATTTTTCTGTTAATAAAAAAACTTCAACTACTCACCGTAAGATGTCCGAGCAGCGTTCGTTTCTCCGGCTGCGGTTTAATTGAATCGATAAGAACGTCGCGACGCCGACGCAGCCGCAGTCGTCCATTGAACCGACCGTAAATATGTGTTTTGTTGTTCTGTTAACACCGTCTCTCCGATTTTAAAATTCGAATTGCGAAATTATGCTGAACGATTACGACGATGATTACTTTCTCGAAGAAGATAAAATGTACGTGACTTATTTATTATTTCATTAAATCGTATTTTATTCGAGGTTTTCCCCGTTGCGAATTAGCGGTTTGATTGGTGTTTAGGGTGTTCGTGATAAGGATTGCGTGCGTGTGTATGTGTGTGTGTGTGCGCGCCCTAGTTTTGCGTCTGATATGAAAGAGACTGTTTAAGTTCATTATTTGCTTGCAATTGCGCGTGAATTAAAAATAACAACAAGAAAATTACGCGTGTAAAAAAATGTTTTAACTATACATACCTATACGTTGTTGTTAAATATTTAATTAATAAATTAAATTAAAGTAACTCTGGTCTCTTCAAAGCGAATAAATCTTTCGCCTTTTACTACTAAATTAAAGTCTGTTTTTTTTTAATGTGAATAAATTTAAATCTCATTATCAAACTAACTGTTAGTTTGATATTAACGCGTTAATGACGTCGAAACTATAGTCACTAAATAAATTTCAGTTATACAAACAAAGTTTAAAAAAGTGTTTTCATTAATCGAATAACTACATATAACAAAGTAGAAGCCTTAACAATTAGTAAATTTAAATCTTCTATTTAGTAATCATTAATCACTTGATGAAACATCATCACAATATTAATTTAAATAGATGCATTTATTTTAGAGAATACACTTGATTTGTTTCACTATTTAGTGAAATAAAATAAAATAAAATTCCCTAAGTAGTGAAACAAATCAAATGTATTTTTCAACCTATTAATTACTAAATTTAGTATATGTTTTCTTTGAATAATTGTATGCCTTTTCCAACAAAAGATTTTTATTATTTCTTTAATAACTTCCTCACTTATAGCTTGATGAAACATTTTGTATATTAACCTTTTAATATACAAAATAAAGTAAAATTAAAATCACATGGTTTGTTTGCAAAACATATATTTTGACTGATTTAATTCGACTGAGTATGGTTGAATTAATTTAATTGATTTATTCTGCCATCTGCAGACACGTGTTTCGGGATCTATCCCTCGTCAGTACAGCTATGCCTTACATAATTTAAAGATGTTAATTTAAATTATGTAAGGCATAGCTGTAGTGACGAGGGATAGATCCCGAAACACGTGTCTGCAGATGGCCGTATATTAAGTAACTTTCTCTTTGTTGTTTTCGCATTAAATTTTTCTCGGATCAAAAATTTGTTGCATTATGCAATATTTTATTAATATGCAACAGCAGGTGTAGATTATGTAATTCAATGTCCGACGTGAGTATTTGCTCGGGAAGTTTTAGTGTGCATTTGTTTAATATACTTACGTAATGTAAGTCAAAAGTCACAGAGCTAAATATGTAAATAATTTATTATTTTCAAATCATTTTTTATTTAAATTAAAAAAAAAACTGTGAGTGAATGAATAATCTTTTATATTTCTATTTATCAACTATTTTCGCTGTTTACAGCATTATCAAGAGTAATTTACAAAAGAAACCGACAAGTAATTATATGAAACGATTGTCATAAAATTTATAAGTAGATAAAAAAAATTAAAAATTTCTCATGAAATCGTATGCATTATTTGAAAACGGAGCAATCGTAAATTTGTTTACAAGTGATTAAAATGTTTGTGATTATATGGAAAAAATAAAAATCCCTAGTACTTTTTAATATTGTACAAAAATATTTCTAGCAATTTAGATAAGAAGCAATATTCAGTGTTTTCCATATTGTGCAATACACAAAAAACAAAATAATTACATTCAGTTGTAATGTTACAAAATTGTAATTATAATACTTTTATGAGATCTGTCTGTTTCAGTTCCTCTTTTCGCCTTTCTTAAAGATAGCTAGATTTAATATTGCACAATACACTCAATAGTGCAAGCTTTAACAACCCACACAATAAAATTCCCTAGTACTTTTTAATATTGTAGAAAAATATTTCTAGCAATTTAGATAAGAAGCAATATTCATAGTGTTTTCCATATTGTGCAATACGTAAAAACAAAATAATTACAATCAGTTGTAATGTTACAAAATTTTAATTACAATACTTTTATGAGATCTGTCTGTTTCAGTTCCTTTTTTCGCCTTTCTTAAAGATAGCTAGATTTAATATTGTACAATAAACTCAATAGTGCAAGCTTTAACAACCCACACATCAGTAGCATTTCCAACAAGTCATTCTTATTTGAAGTTTTTTTTTAGTGTCATGAACCAATCTCATCTCGTTGTTTTATATTACAAAACAAAATATTTTAAGCTCGTCAGTGGAAATATAAAGACAAACCCCTTTCCGTTTCTGCCATTATTGAAAGTAACTGAGAAAATTACCCCATTTTTTAGTTGCCTTAAAAAAAATGCTGAGACGGAAATGTCTGTACATTTTTCACTCGTCAGTGGAAATATAAAAGCAAACCCCTTTCCGTCTCTGCCATTATTGAAAGTAACTGAGAAAATTACCCCATTCTTTAGTTACTTTCAAAAAAATGCTGAGATGGAAAGGTCTGTACATTTTTCACTGATTCAAATTTTGATCAATGAAAACTCGAGTCGAAATACTTGTTGTTTTTTCTACTTATACACGATTGGATACCAAATGCGTAACTCACACATCATAAAACTGTTGCGGGTTCAATAATTACATATGTAAAAATATTTTCATGAGAAATTTAATTAACTTTTAATTTTGATTTCAAAATTTTTTTCCACGTACAGTGCAAAGCAAATCAAATATCATATAAATAATTTATTAATTTCATAAAATAAATTAGCACAAACATAATCCAATAGACTAAATATAATTGATTGTTGAAGCCATTGCTTTTGTGACATATGTTTATTGTTAATATGAAGGTAAAAAAATAATAAAACCCTTCCCTTGTATCATGATTGATTGAAATGGCGGAAAACTTGACCTGCTAAAGCCCTTGGAAACTTAGAATTAATAGGCTATGAATAATCCGGAAAACCCGCTAATTAATGAATGGATATCTTTGAAACAACTGTACAGGGAGGGTGGTTTTAGAAAACTTTTTTATTTTAAGAGATATTGGAAAAACAGTTTTCGCGACCCTAGGCCAAATTTTAATGATAAAAACAATGGCGAAGAAAAAACTGATCTATCTTCAACCGTTTCCGGATTATAACCGGAAGTTGACGACGAATATTTATCTGCTATTTTGTATTTATAGTTGCATATTTGTTCTTGCAACCTAATTGATAATACTTGTTAATTGTTGAGGCTTCTACTTTGTTATATATTGTAATTCAATTTTAATAAATAAAACACTTTTTTTACTTTGTTTGTATATATAATCAGAGTTATACAAACAAAGTAAAAAAGTGTTTCATTTATTAAAATCGTTTGATAATATCTGTACTAACTAGTTATGGAATAAAAATCAAGTGCGTGATACAGATTTAATGAAACGCTGGATGAATGGTGGCTGAACGTTTCATTACATATGAATTTCGTTTTCCTTGTTTGCTTAAACAGGACAAGTTCGCCTTCCTTTAGTGGTCGAAACAATGATTCTCGTTCGTCTACCTTGTAGACCCAAATCGTTGACGATGCCACTTGAAATTAGGCAAAAGGTGGCGCTTGCGTCGTCTTTAATTTATTATGATGCGTAATACAGGACAAATGTTTTATTAATTTGTTACCTTCATATCAATGAACAACATTTGACAAAACGCAATTAACTCGGTATATTAAAATCAGTCACGCCTTATCTTGAACACCCCGTAGGTTATTGCACGTCGTACCCGTTATCGCCATTGTTATTGCGATAAAACGTTCCGGCACATTTAAGCCGGGCCGCGATACACACAAACCATACAATCTACAAAAAAATATATAAAAACAATACAATTCCGACCGACTTATTAGCATGTCTCACAACTGGTTTTCCTCTCTGTGTGTTACTGTTTCAGTGTTATGGTTTAAAAACAAACGTTCTTCTGCATGCGAACTAAATGTGTAAAAAGCTCGAAGACTCACAAAGAAAAAGGTTCTGACGTGTAAAAAAAACAAAATAAAAAAACAATGTGGCCTGCATCGAGCACACCTCAATACGCGAGCCTCTACCACCAATTGCACTTCGGGGAATGCATTTTTGAAGATAAACTGTAATTATTGATTTTTATTTTAACTCCTTTTATCATTTTCCCCCCTTTATTATTTTTTTGTTTGTTGTTGATTTGTAAAAATGGACTGCGAGAAAACTGCGCTAATCGACCTGTAAGTATTCAATGAGTTTATTTTTGTTGGGTGTGTACAAATAAAGTTTAATGAACAATGCAGCGGTCAGCAAAGTGAAACCGACAACGAGGGGAATGTGCCTGCTTTGCGGGAAAATGTCAGTAAGAATGATTTTGAAGTGGTGTTGTATGATACGGAGCATACGAGTTTGGTGCATTGTGAGAATACGATGTAAGTAAATCGGCTTTTTTTTTTAGTTTTTCGTGAGGCTAGATGAGTTAGCATGGGCTTAATTGGTTTTATTGCAGGAAGCACGGATGCACGCTAGAAAAAAATAAAATAGCCACACTTCACAGAAAATTAGATGCTAGAGTAGAAATTAAGGAAGGATTAGTAATGCTGATTTTTTTATTATAAGTCAGTAAGTTAATATAAAAATACTCTAAAAATTAAAAAAAATGGATGTATTTCAATTGAAGATGAAATTATTTATAAAGAAACACTTTAAACTTTTCTTCACTGTTATTTTATTAATACCAAATGCGTATTTCGATTTTTGTTTTGGTGATCAGATTTGATGAAGCCACTGTGTTGGCAATATAATTGTCGCAGTGTCAATAATAAATTGTGAAATTTTATACAAAAGTGTCTTTAGTTTAATTATTTATTTATTATCCAATAAATTCATAAGATAATTAATGGTTTTAATTGGTAGTTCATATTGTATGAAATAAATATGAATTAATTATTAAAAATTAACCAATAAAACACAGATTAGATTGAATAACTTTAAATGCTCGACTAGTTTCGGGTGATTAGCCCATTTTCAAGAGAATTAATTAATGGTTTTAATATTTGGACATTGGTAGTTCATGTTGTATGAAATAAATATGAATAAATTATTAAAAATCAACCAATAAAACACAGATTAGATTGAATAACTTTAAATTCTCGACTAGTTTCTGTGTTTTATTGGTTGATATTTAATAATTTATTCATATTTATTTCATACAAATTCATAAGATCTAATAATAGGATAGATTAGAAAAATACAATTATAGCACAATAGTCACAATACGTTCATAATGTAGCACTGGATATTTTTTACAATACAATGATATTAACATAACTTAAAAACTAAAAAAAAATAGGATTGAAATTAAATCAAAATATACGCTACTACATATTTTGATTTAATTTCAATCCTATTTTTTTTTAGTTTTTAAGTTATGTTAATATCATTGTATTGTTGATGTCTAAAGTGCCGATAATCACATCTAGCGTAATCTGAATTATTTTATCTGTTATTTAACATGTAATATGATGTCAAATGAGCAGTGAGCTTTGATAAATTAATATGAAACACATAAATTTGATATTATGGAGTTTAAGGGAGAGGTTTAGAAGAAAGAGATAGCTATACAAATATGGGCAATCACTAATGTGAGTTAGATTGTTGTTGTGATCAATGAACAAAATTGTATTATACATTAAAATAATCTTAAAATAAGCATGAATTTCATCAGATAAATTAAAAATTATTTTATTGTTTAGTTTCTGTGAAAAATAATTATGAAAAACAATGAAAATTGATCAAATTTATAGCAAAATTTAAATTAAATTTTTGCTAATAAAACCTTGTGCAATGAAAATTTAAAGGATTTCACTAAATTCTGCATTCAAATAACTTAGCAGACATGACCTATTAATTTCATTATATCTTAGAATTTTCTTTTCTAACTTGAACTAGTAAATTGACGTAATACACGAAAATTAACGATTTATTTTTTATTTAGACTGATACTTTATACTTGGTAGATAAAAAATGTAAATACACATTCATATTATGAAATCCAAAAGAATAGCTCTATTTTCAAACGATTATTTCCATTTTACTATATAGCTATCTCTTTCCACTAAACCGCAACCTTAACCAAGTAACAACCATAACGATTAAATATTAAAAAAAAAAAACTAGTTTGAAAGGTAATTTGAATTAATTATGTAGCTTTTAAAGGTTCTTAAATTTTATTATAAAATAATGATAATTAATTTGATAAATCCATTGATAATGCTCTCTGTGTCCGAAATATAAATTTGGTAATACAAATTAAGTTAGAAGAAAGGTTATTAGTGCTTTATTTATAAATTTAATGATAATTAAAACGAGCATTTAAAAAAATATATATGTTTATTTCTTTTTTGATATACATACTTTTTTTACCAGAAACAACAAATACTATTTGATACAGAAGACTATTATTTATATCATCGCTCTAGTTGACTGTATTGGGTTTAGTATAGATTTAAAATATGTTATACATTTTAGATCAAAATTCTTAAGTTTATACATATATTAGAAACAAATATGTCGTTCCTTTTTTTTTCGTCAAACCTAATTTATAACAAAGTTACATGTAATTTATTTATAACAAAACATGTTTACGCAAATAAAGATTATTCCATCGTTTATGTGTGTAGTATTTTTAGTCCCCCTTTCAATATTATCCACAAAATTATTCCAAGCATGTTCTTCTTTTTTAATTTTATTTATTTCTCTCACAATCACATCTACACGATAACACCTTCGCGTACACGATACTTAAAAAAAACAGAGTTTTTCAATTGCGTTTCGCTTTATGTGGAATAAGTTTCCCTTCATCTCAAATACATTTCCCAGTTACATTCTTTGATTCACTGCATTTTAAATATATTATATATTTGAAATACAGTGAATCTAATTTCATTAATATAGAAAAGCAATTGAAAAAATACTGTCAACGAAATTTTAGTGTAGAATAACGATAATTCGAGTTGTTTTTAATATTGTTGAGATATTTTTATTAGGTTAGAAATTGTACATATAAATTTGTTTTGAGTATAGAACGTATTTTGTGATATTATAATTAATATAAGACACATCAGTTGCATAAAAAATAAAAAAAAATCCGTTTATAAACTTATTAACATTTCTAATAATTCACATTTAATTAATTAGGCAAAATGTGGCGCTTGCGTCGTCTTTAATTTATTATTTCTAATAATAATAATAATAATTTTATTATCAAAACGAAAAAATCCAACATAGGATTAATTCTTAATACAAATTGAAAACAAAAACAATTATATCAATTAAGTCAACAATAATCATTATTGAACAAAATTAAATACGTAGAACAAATTAATCCAAAGATCATAAATATTGCAATAGTAAAAAATTAAATTTCATAATTATGAAAAATTACTAATTACAAAAATACAAATATAATGTGAAGAAAGGAATAAAATATTATTACATTATATCAAGAAACTTCACGTACTCACCAACAAATATCTTAGACAAAAATACAAATATTTACAAACAAAAAAACTTATTAAGAAACTGAATTGCACTCACAAAGAGAGAAAAAACTAATAAACAAAATAAAGTAAAAAAAAAGTGTCCGATATAAACAAACCACTTTGAAAATAAAATAATTACAAAAAATAAACCACTCACGTTTAAAAAATGTACACCACTTTGAAAATTAAGAAACCACTATGGAAAAAAGTAGACACAACCATCTAATGCTTATTACACTATTTCTGACTACCTTTTATAGTACTAACCGTGTTTCACCAAGTGTTGCACGAAACAAAAATAAAAATTTTAAAAATTTCTAAGATAACATATTTTTTGTTTTGTTTATCCTTATTTTTTATGCAACTGACTTTGAATCCTCTAATGTAACAATATTTTGCTTCTATATTCAGTTATAAATTATGTATCCATAGATTAATTAGTAATATAAAAATAAATAGGTATATAGTGTCAATGTTTTGTAGCATAAGTTTTATTTATTATTAAACACTTAAGCGCACATTGGTCCGGTCATTTAAACAAATTTCTCCTTTTTACAGTCTTGGTTAATAAATATTAGAAAAATATACAAAAATATTTAGATATTATATTCTTTGAATTAAAAAAAACTAACTTAATAAATCAGAATTTATAGTATTGTACACATATTCAAAATACATAGTTTTTCAATTGTTTTTCATACAAACATCTTTATTCAGACAATATGACAAGAAAATTTTGCAAAATTTATTATAACAATATGTACAATTGTGTTAGTAGTCTGTCATGGGCTATCGACCTTTCTGTCCATTGTTTTTCACTTTATTAGATTAATTAAAAACAATTTTTTTTTTTCAGAAATACAATTTAAAATATTTTGAATTAAATTCTCGCATATCCCGTGTTGATAATAATTAGGATGTATTTTAATTAATACATTTGGTTGTTCGCTTCACTAATTTTATATCTGAGTTCCGAATAGTTATTTTCAAGGAACTAATTAAATTAAAAATACAAACATACTGATATAAAAATAGAGAAGATTGACAATTATTTAGAGAATTAGTACAATCTGCTTTTGATTTATTTTTCTTATTGACACTTACAGAAATTCAATAATTCATTTAATTATGACTGTCACCTTTGGCACTGTTGTTTCATTCAAATCAATTTAAACGAATTTAAAATTGACAGTGTTTTTAACACACAAATAAATAATTATTATGAAAAATCAGAATTATTTAGTGAATTGGTAAAATCAATTTTTGTTTTAATTTTCTTATTAATACTTACAGAAATTCAATATTTCGTCTAATTATAGGAGTTTGATTGTTACATTTGGCACTGTCGTTTCATTCAAATCTCATTAAGCGAATTTTAAAATTGATTGTATTTTTAACATTTCAACAAATAATTATTATAAAAATACACATCACAATTATTTAGAGAATTATTCTAATCCGTTTTTGTTTCATTTCTCTTATTACCGCTAATAAAATGTTTAATATTTCGTTTAATTACATGAAATTAACTGTCAACTTTGGTACTGTCGTTTCATTCAAATTTATTTGAGCGAATTTAAAGAAATAGCATTCTTTTAACATTAAATGTTATTATTATTATAACTTTAATTATTATAAATTAATTATTATAAAATCAGAATCATTTAGACAATTAGTCAAATCTATGTTTGTTTGATTTTTCTAATAAACACTTACAGAATGTCTAATATTTCGTTTAATTACAGGGGCATGACAGTCACCTCTGGTACTGTCGTGATAAAAAAAGATGCAAACAATCTGATAGGCATTAGCATAGGTGGAGGAGCGCCGCTCTGTCCTTGTCTATACATCGTCCAAATTTTCGATAACACCGCCGCCAGTAAAGATGGCACGCTGCAGTCCGGAGACGAACTGGTGGCAGTCAACAATCAGTCTGTCAAGGGGAAGACGAAAGTGGAAGTGGCGAAGATGATACAAGCGGCTAAAGTGAGAAAACCCTTCAATAACTTTTCTTAGCGACCATTGCAGATTTTTATTTACAATAAATATTATATAACAATAATTTTAACTCAACTGATTGTTGAGGCTTTCATGGTTATAAATTTTGAGTTTATTAAATAAAACACTTTTTAATTTTGTTTGTATAAGTTGTTATTGATAATGAGCACTTTGTGTCTCGAAATGTACATCTAACATAAAAATAAATTGTGAAGTAAGGAATAACAGTCTTTCAATTTGTGATTAAACACTTCACTTAAACTCAAAAAACCATTCAGTGTTTGTTTGTATAACTTATTATTATTTTATTGTTTATTGTTTTTATTTGTTGTTATTTTATTTTAGTGAAACATAGAGCATCATTATTAAACTAAAAGTTTTAGTTTGATAAATATTGTTACTAAAATAAAATAATAAGTTATACAGACAAACTTAAAAAGTATTTTGTTTGATGTATTGCTTCCGATTAATTTGTTCTAATCAATAAAAATATAATATAATATAGCGGAAAAACCAACGGTCGATAGCCAATTGGCAGAAGAATTTATTTTTATGTTAGTATTTATTGTATTTATTTATTATTATTCTCTGCCAATAAAGATTTATATATATAATATAATATAATATAATATAATATAATATAATAATTCGAATTTATAGATTTTTTTTTGTTTGTATCTAATTATTCTTTCAGGATGAAGTCGTGATCCATTATAACAAATTACACGCAGATCCGGCGCAAGGTAAATCCCTCGATATTGTCTTGAAGAAAGTGAAGCACAGACTGGTGGAAAATATGAGCTCGTCAACGGCGGATGCTTTAGGATTATCCAGAGCTATCCTCTGCAACGACACTTTAGTGAAAAAGTTGCAGGAACTGCAAGACACTGAAATCATGTACAGGGGATTGGTCGAGCATTGTCAACGAGTTTTGCGAGTAAGTAATAATATATTGTGGATTAAGCATGGTTTGTAAGTTGTCAGAACAAACAAAGTGTAGAGTATCATTTCTTCGCCTGAAGAAGCCACAGTGAGATGAAAGAATTGTAGCGAGATTTTAATAGATATTGAAAGACTAAATAGTGATATTTAATATAAGTTCTTTGCATTTATGGGCCACAAAACAAAGTAAATTTAATATATTTTATTTAATTTAATATATTCTTCGAGAGGTTCAGGGTCTATAACGAATAGCATTTACTTTTTTGTATAAAAAGACACTAAATACAAAATCTCTTTTTTATGTTTTCATTGATTTTGCCGAAAAACTCACTGTGATAATTATTAACAAATATCGGGGGACACTACTTTAAAACGGAAAACCATTTTCTCATGTAATAGAGTAGGGATTAAATCCACAATCTCGAGAAGAAGACAGAGGGAAGGACACCCAAGTAACATTACTATAATACAAATAACATAATATTGTAGCAAAAATAATTAATAATAATAGGTTAATAACCCGAAAATAGTCGAGAACCCAGAGTTTTTCATTTCACACACGATTTTGGTGTCAGAAAAAATATTTTTATTCTCGCATATGAAAATAATAATAACCAACTATTGCATCGTATTGCTAATCATTGATAAAAATATTTTTATTCTCGCATATGAAAATAATAATAATAACCAACTATCGCGTCGTATTGCCAATCATTGAGAATTGAAATTAAATGTTCCATTTATTTGTAAATCATGCAATGAAAAATAAAGAAATCAATATTTCAGTACATATTCTTTTCATAATATGATTTTATATGAGTGTAATTTAAATAAATTTAGCTCGTTATTATCAAAAATAAAAAGTATTATTCTTTACTATCGTTAATATTTTTTTTTTCAATTATAGGCGCATTTAGAACTTACTCAAGCCGTTAAACAAATGGGAGACGTATTCGCTGAATTGGCCGTAAGGGAACCGCAACCGAGAGCGAGCGAAGCGTTCAGATTGTTTGGGGAACAGCACAGGAATATGGAAAGGATAGGGATTGATATGTTGAAGAAAGTGAAGCCAGTGAGTAAACCCTATTCATCAGCCTGTTTCTGTATTTTTTTTACTCCATAAAAGTATGTATAAATCGTCATCACCAGGATTATAAATATTGTAAATTATAATAATAATGAAAAAAAAAATGGGCTTATAAGGCAGAGCTGTAATGATGAGCGATAAATCTCGAAACACGTGTCCACAGATAGCCTCCTAATTACGACTTATAAATCGTCATCACCAGGATTATAAATATTATAAATTATAATAATAATGAAAAAAAAAAAATGGGCTTATAAGGCAGAGCTGTAATGATGAGCGATAAATCTCGAAACACGTGTCCACAGATAGCCTTCTAATTACGACTTATAGCGTTGAATGTTCGTCATTAAACAATTATACGTACCTTTCATTAAATATTTTCGACTCAAACCGTTGCAAAGCACAGATCTATTGTGTAATCCAATGTCTGGCGGGATTTATGTCTGGGAAGTAGTTGTTTTAATAAATGTTTGTTAAAAAATGGAAATGATTACATTCTAGTACAGGATATAAGTGATTTTATTTTATTTATTTATTTATTAACGGCAAACACCTTTTACAAAATTAAGAATTGAATTAAATTGAAGAATAATTTCTATTAAACAAAAAATTATTTGAAAATAATAAATAAATTATTTCCACATTTAGCTCTGTGGCATTTAGACGTACGTAACGTAAGTACTTTAAAACAACTGCTTCCCGGACAAATACCCTGCCGGACATAATGTACACCTGCTGTTACTGTGACCAAGTGAATGAATACTCTTTTCTATTTATAATTTTTATTATTGGTGAAGGTATTTAAATTAAATTACAATTGGTTTGTTTCACTTTTTTTTCCTCTATTTACTCGACTAGTTTCGCTTTTTACAGCATCATTGAAATGATTTAATTCAATTAATTTCACCAAGTGATAAATGAGAAAGCCATTCAAGAAAAAATAGAATGATTTCAATTCAAGTAACCTGTCAAAAAAACAACAACTGTGAATTCAATTTACAGTAATCAGTTGTTATTTTAAAACTGTATTAAATAGTTCACATTGCACGTATTCAATGAAATATAATCCTCACTGTATAACGTAATAGAACATATGATATTCAGAAATTAATGTTAATTTTGTGTGATTTATAATTCTGAGTGATATTCATTAGCAGATACAAAGTTTGTTTGTATGTTATATACAATTTATATCGCAAGCTTTTTAGATTTTTTTTAAGAAAAATTGTTTTCACACAAAAATAATAATAGTATTTTTGTTGAAACTAGTACAGTTGCAACTAAATATTTATTCAGTTTAATATTTACAATACTTCATCTGAGAATATTCATACATATCTTATGCAACCAAACATAGTCGTGTATGTGTTAATCGGTGAAAATTTTATTTGTATGTAGTTTTTGTTTGTTCAGTATGTCATTTTTCTATTACATTTTCTACTTAAATATAAATAATTGGTGTGTATTTTATATCAATACATGATATACAATACACAACAATAATTATATGTGATTCTAATATAAATACATTTATTTATTTATTTGTAATACAACCACAGAAATTTATTTTACAAAATTTCCTATCTCTAGTTGTATGCTATTTAAATATACACTAAATAATAACTATTGCCTAATGATATTAAAAATACCTCGTATTAATATAAATATGTGTCCAGTTGCGTAGATGGAAATACTTATCACACATTTTAGTAATGTTTCATCAACATGAAAATAACGTTTAATATTGTTACAACGGATTTTATTATGCTTATACACTAAAATAAATTTTAATTATACAATCATTCCTTTCATTTCCAAATCTGTTCTCATTATTGTTGAGCTTCTTATTTTAAGGATAGAAGTTGTTTTGCTACTCCTGTAATTGCTCTGAAGAATTCACACTCTGTTTAATTGTTGATGATAAATAAGGCAACAGATGATTCCATTTTTAAAATTCATACTGAATTAATTTCCGAATAAAATTATTTTCAGGTACTATCTGATATGGGCACATATTTGTATAAAGCAATTCCAGACACCAGACTAACCGTTAAGAAATACGCCGACGCCAAATTTGAATATTTGGCCTACTGCTTGAAAGTGAAGGAGATGGATGACGAGGAATGTGGATACGCTGCGTTGCAGGAGCCTTTATATAGAGTGGAAACAGGAAATTATGAATATAGGTACACATTTAATAATATAAAATAGTTACTTGTCATATCAAGTTTAATTTTTTTTAATAATGTGTCGATGAAGACATTCTTATAGCACTTTTTTATTACCTAATCGATGATGTACATATTTTATTAATAACATGTCTCGTTTCATTCGGATCATCATTAGCTTTCTTAAACTACTTAAAATTGTATTTCATTGCAGGTTAATCTTACGATGTAGACAAGTAGCGAGAGCCAAATTCGCCCGATTGAGATCGGACGTTTTGGTAAAAATGGAACTACTCGACAATAAGCACGTCCAATCGCTAGGAGGGCATTTAGCCAAACTAATAGAAGGTCTAGCGGAACTAAACACCAGCACCATCGAATTAATTTATGACCCACCGCTATTCCCAGTAGAAGTAGATCTATCTAATACTGCATTCCAATATAAATCAACGACACCAATCACAGCAGTGAGTATAAATTATTATAGCATTGAAATACATTAAATCATACGTAAAACTATAATTAGTAATATTTTTTCACTTTTTTATTTATCGAATTTTGGATACTAATTTCTCACCAAGTGATTGGTGAAACATTATTATTTTAGTAAAATAATTTCATATCAGGCAGAAAGACCGATGGTCGATAGACGTTTTCTAAGGACAAAGTATAACATATTATTGTTAATTTATTGTATATAAAACTGCAGAAATAAAGATGTTATATATATAATTTCATTTTACATAAAAAAAAGTTTTACCACGTTATAAGTGAGAATTTAATTCAAAATATGGAAAATAATTTATACAAAATTATTCCGTTTTAGGATAATGAGGAAGAACCAGAAGAGGAAATAGAAAACGGAATAGAGATTAAAGAGTACACACAAGACGCGGATTTGATAGGAGGTTTAAATGAACAAACGATTGAAAACGTCGAAGAGAATAATTCGGAAAACACACTTATTCCTGGTTTAGAGTCTAACAAGGAACCCGATTACGCCGCCATGGATAATTTAACATTGCTTTCCACGCTGAATTTTGAGGACAACACAGAGAAATCAAATTCTTTATTGCCAGATTTAATAAATTAATTATTTATATAACATGTATTTATAAATATAAAAAAATATATCAAATGCCAGTGCTAAATTACTACAAGCCCTTTTGCTTAAAAAAAAAATAATAATTTTTAAATATCAAATGCCAGTGTTAAATTGCTACAAAACAGTCCTTTTGCATAAAAAATTATACATTTTAAATATAGATAAATTAGCATTTATAATATTTATTTTATGGATTTACCTTTTTACAAATCTACAATATAATTAATAATATTAATTATTGATCATTGCCAGAAAATTTTCCTTGTTTAATTTCATTGTAATTTAAATAGCTGCAAATGTATGAATTATCTTTGTTTCACTTAATTTTATTTAATATTAATAATGATTTTCGTTGATTGTTGATGTACTCAAATTATGTTTGAATTTGAATTCTATTTTTTTTTTAATTTGAATGAATTCAGATTGTGAATTCAAACATGATCACTAAGATTTTAATTAATTAAGCAAATGATGGCACTTTTTGCTATTTTTTTACAATAATCAATGTCACTATTGATAGATATTCAATTACCACAATAATTGAAAATTAATTAAATCATTAATTAATTTTTAATAATAATATTAAAATTTTTGTTTATGTTTGATTTTAGACTGTAACTGAGTTTCTTAATATCCTTCGAATAGCAGGATTCACTTAAAAAAATTAAATCATTAATTAATTTTCAATAATAATATGAAAATTTTGTTTATGTTTGATTTTAGACTGTAACTGAGTTTCTTAATATCCTTCAAATAGCAGGATTAACTTAAAAAAATAGCAAAAAACGCCATCATTTGCTTAATTTATTAAAAACTTAGTGATCATATTTGAATTCACAAGCATAATCTGAATTCATTCAAATTAAAAAAATTAGAATCCAAGCTTAATTTTAATGTATATTAAGCTTGGATTTAAAACAATTTAAAGTAATAGTTGAAATATCTATTCATATCTTACTGTAGTATGGATAGTTACCAATTAGGCAACTAATTTAGCCGCAATTTTTGTTACGTTTTAAACAAAATTCAACAAATTGTTTCCTTCGAAGAATTGGGTTCCAATAACTGAACAATTTAAATCAATAGTTGGACTGTCTATTCGGATCTATCTGAACCATGGATAGTTACCAATTTAGAGCAAGAGTTAGGCCTCTAATTTCTATATTTTTTTATCAAAAAAATTAAAAACTCAAGTTATCAGTCATCATTTATTTCTTAATAATATTCAATATTTCTTTGTCGCATTGTTTATATAATATTCGTTTTACTTTAAAAGTATTTCGTTCCGTGATGACCATTCAACCAATTAATTTCAAACCAGATCAAAATAAACCGAAATATCTTTTAAGTAATTAATTTCCAAAAGTATTAGTAATTACTTATATTTACAAGAAATGAACCAAGATATTTTTCAAGTCGATTCTTGAGGCTTCTACTTTGTTATACATCGTAATTTATAATAATAAAACACTTTTACTTTGTTTGTATCACTGATTTTTTTAGTGCCTATGATTTCGTCAACATTATTGCATCATTGCTAGACGAAATCATTGATAATAATAATAATAATAATCTTTATTGTCCAACAGATATACCATAAAAGGACAAATATCAGAAAAAAATATACAAATCAATTATGATGCATTAATCTCGTCGAAATTATATATACTAAAAAAACAGTTATGCAAACTAAGTACAAGTGTTTTATTAGTATTATTAAATTAATCAACTTCAGCACTCACTGTTACCCTCTTCAGTTTATTAAACAGAAATTACTTTTCAGTAATCACTGATCCAAAGGTGGTTCTGATGATTTGATACAAATCCATTTTTTTTTTAAATTTTTATTTCAAATCAAATTTATTTCTAATAACACGTAACAAACCTACATAGTATTTATCCAAACATATATTTAGCCTTAATATAGTACGGTACAATGTGCTGCAAATCATATTAAAAATTCCTTAACTTTCACGTCTGTCGAAGCCGTGATCGTCTAGTGGTTAGGACCCTACGTTGTGGCCGTAGTAACCCAGGTTCGAATCCTGGTCACGGCAATGTCTCAAGAACATTGTCACGGGATAGACTTTTTATGAATGAATTAATTAATAATAATTAATAAATCATTCTCTCTTTAATATAATTAATGGTTTTAATATTTAGACATTGGTAGTTCATATTGTATGAAATAAATATGAATAAAGTATTAAAAATCAACCAATAAAACACAGCTTAGATTGAATAACTTTAAATTCTCAACTAGTTTCGGGTTATCAGCCCATTTTCAATAAAACAAATTTTAAATTCTCTTGAAAATGGGCTGATAACCCGAAACTAGTTGAGAATTTAAAGTTATTCAATCTAATCTGTGTTTTATTGGTTGATTTTTAACACTATATTCATATTTATTTCATACATTCTCTCTTTAGCTACTGCCACATTTTTTTTTTCAATAATGGACATTTTGCTGTTGCAGAATAATTCGATATTGTGTTAGGCAACAATTTTTTGATTCAAACATTTTTAATTATCAAATTATATAAGTTTAAAAAAAAATAGAGAAAGGAATGTCTATTTTTTTATTAAATAGACAGATATATTTCTTACGCATCATACATCGCTGAATTCATCTCAAAAATAATCATTCTAACTAGACATTATCACACACACATCTATTTTTTCATTATCGTCAATTCATAACATACTCTAATCACATTTTTTTTTCGCGATAACTCAACGGGCATAAATTTTCGAAGACAAACTTTGGCAGGAAAATCTCGGGCCGATAGCCTACGAAATCTCAAAATTATATTATTAGTGCTGTATTATACAATTAATGTAAGGTAAAAATCCCTGTATATATATATATAATAACAATTTTATAATATTATAACAATAAAAAAAATAGTTATTCATTTGATAGAAAACAAACAATAGAACAGTAGAAAAAAAAAGAGTTATTCACTTTTTTTCAAATTCTTTTTATTGAATTTATTTTAAATAGCTGGAATCTATTTAAAATAAATTCAATAAAAAGAATTTGAAAAAAAGTTGCATTGTACAATATGTTATGCTATGCAACAGCAAGTGTCCATTATGTAATTTAATGTCTGGAGGTGTATTAGCCAAAGAAGTAGTTGTTTTAATATACAGTTGACTCAACCTAAATGTGAAGGACAAAATTGAATGATATAATTTACACTTTGCATCATAGTCGTTCGTCGCAATTAAATTTGACTGCTCTTAAAAATCATTGTCTGCTCTCAATATTCTCCCCTCTCTTTGTAATACCACCGGCCAAAGCCAGGATTACAGGAATGCATTTCAGTAACAAATACCATGACAACTAAAGAGAATTCACAGTTAGGTTGCGTCGACTGTACATTTGTATATTTGTTTTAATAATTTATTATTAATCAATTAATTTCCCTTATCTGTCATGACTTTTGACTTACGTTACGTAAAGGACTTTTGACTTACGTTACGCAAGTACTTTATTATTAATCAATTAATTTCCCTTATCTGTCATGACTTTTGACTTACGTTACGTAAAGGACTTTTGACTTACGTTACGCAAGTACTTTATTATTAATCAATTAATTTCCCTTATCTGTCATGACTTTTGACTTACGTTACGTAAAGGACTTTTGACTTACGTTACGCAAGTACTTTATTATTAATCAATTAATTTCCCTTATCTGTCATGACTTTTGACTTACGTTACGTAAAGGACTTTTGACTTACGTTACGCAAGTACTTTATTATTAATCAATTAATTTCCCTTATCTGTCATGACTTTTGACTTACGTTACGTAAAGGACTTTTGACTTACGTTACGCAAGTACTTTATTATTAATCAATTAATTTCCCTTATCTGTCATGACTTTTGACTTACGTTACGTAAAGGACTTTTGACTTACGTTACGCAAGTACTTTATTATTAATCAATTAATTTCCCTTATCTGTCATGACTTTTGACTTACGTTACGTAAAAGACTTTTGACTTACGTTACGCAAGTACTTTATTATTAATCAATTAATTTCCCTTATCTGTCATGACTTTTGACTTACGTTACGTAAAAGACTTTTGACTTACGTTACGCAAGTACTTTATTATTAATCAATTAATTTCCTTATCTGTCATGACTTTTGACTTACGTTACGTAAAGGACTTTTGACTTACGTTACGCAAGTACTTTATTATTAATCAATTAATTTCCCTTATCTGTCATGACTTTTGACTTACGTTACGTAAAGGACTTTTGACTTACGTTACGCAAGTACTTTACGTAACGTAAGTCAAAAGTCATGACAGATAAGGGAAATTAATTGATTAATAATAAATTATTCAGACAATATGATAACAAAAATTTATTATTTCAATATGTACAATTGTGTTAGTGGGCTATCGATCATAATCATTCTGCCCTGTATGAATTTATAGTGATCTGCAAATTAAAACTATGCTAGCTATTATAAATTATTTTCATTTTTTTTTATTATTACATTTACTTTTTAATAGTACATTCATCACGACTAAATGATGAAAGCCCAAATTAAAATAATAATAATACCCAACTTTGTTCAATACAGTATATTCCACCCAAAAACTTAATTCAAAATGTATTTTGTCTGTATTTGTAGTATCGAAAAACTCATGCGAGCCAAAATATTTTTTTTCCTATATTAATAAAGTAATTATGACCAAGAAATTAAGTTATTTACTACTATCAATACATTAGCCATTTGTGGCGATAATGAGGTTTCATTAAAAACTAATTGAAGTAAACTGGAAACATGTTTATAATAAAAATATATTTTATAATTGAAAAAAAAAAAACTTTTTAAATTTGCTTGTAAAAAAAAACGGTTTTTAGTATGAATGCCATTATATGTATTATGTAATTATATTATTTTTTTTAATTGCACACATTTTCAAAAAAAAACAAGGTGAAAAATAAGCTTGTCTAACTCTTCTTAAAAAATGTTAACACTTGATGCAAGAAAAACGAGTTCAAGTTGTAAATTTAGGTAAATATGCACTGCCATTTAAAATGGTACACTTATAAGAATATATAATGTGTCGACCAAAAAGTAGTAAATTGTCTTTTAAATTTTCCACTTTTTTGTGGTTGGCGTTTCGTTATTGTAAAAATAAGTTTATACTGTACTGAGTATAAATTTATTTTTTTATATCACATACGAAGTTTACATTGCTGACAAGGCAAAACGTGCTACACTAATTCATTATCAATTCGTGTATCCTGAAATTATAATGCCAAGTTTAATAATACATCATAAAAAATATATATCGCAGTTTTGGGTCAGTGCGTTCAAAAAATCGAATGAATCACATTCCATATCTAATCTAAGTTGTGGCTGCATCCAATGTTAAATCAACAAAATCGCCGATAAGACATCCTTAACATGAAACACATTGGATCAAAGAGTTTGGATAATTTTTGAACAAACAATTTTGCGCAAACAAGAGCCAATTGCGATTGATAAATCGATCACCTTAAAAAAAAAAAACACATCATGGAAATGACGCGTGACGGAAATACGGAGTGATCCAGAAAGGACGTATCATTAATAAGTCATATCTATGTGGTTGGAATTTAAGTCGTAGTCATGCGTTAATGTTTAGTGTCTTGGAATGCAAGTGGGATAAGAAAATTAGTCGACGCTAATATAATTAAGCTATTTGCATATACATATTTTGTATAGGTGTGTGTGCTTATATATATATATATAAAGCAAAAAAAAAACAAATAATCTCATTAAAGTCGCGGCCTCCGTCGCGATCGGTCGCATTTCGGCGGTGAGAATTTGAAATTGAAACGTGCGCGCGTGTAACAGAAAACATCGAATGTCCCCAGTGCGTCCGGTTCTAATTGTACACTTATTAAACCGTGATCGCACAGTGTCCATTCACTAGTGCGGCAATTAGTGAAGAATAAGACGCATTGTTGTCGCACCGATTCCGAGCGCAATGTCATGGAAGTGTTCGTGCGTAACGTAATCTCGTTCCTGCTGCAGACCGTCTGGGCGATGCAGCTATTTTTCAGCAGGTTCCACGCTATAGCCAGGTGCGTATGTACTCGAGGTTTATTTAGCTATTTTTTTTTTTGGCACCAATTAGCGCGATTTGAGTGCACCGTGATTCAAAGCGGTGTTTTTTTCGCGCTCCGATAGAAATTCGCGAATATTTTTACACGTTTGACATTTAGAGGAGTTTTTCGTTGTTTGTGTGTGCATGGGTAATTACGATTTTGTTTAAAAGTTTATTTCCGAATTCTCGAAGGTCGTCCACTTAATTTACTGGGATTAATTGTGTTTGTTCTTTAAGGTTGTCTTCATATCTTGCGAAAAAAAAAAAAAATATATATTATTCCACCAAGTTTTTTTTCTTTTGCATTTCACTATTGATTAAATAGAATTCACTATATTTTAATGATTGTTGAGTTACGTGAAGATGCTGTTTAATGAAAGATTGAATATCCCTTTTTGTTGTGAATCAGTAAATATTTTGCAAATATTTGAGTTGGAAAAGACTTATAGTGAATTCTGTTTAATGAAAGATTGAGTATCCTTCCTTCACAAGATTTAATTAAAACTAGATGTGACCGAAATGTACATCTGGTTTTAATAAATTATACTCAATCTTTCATTAAACAAAATTCAATATATCTGAAAACTTAAATATTGCCAAAATATTTACTGATTAACCAAAAAAGTTTCACATCATATCAAATAATTGTCTCCTAATATTTTTTTATGTAGAAATGTTTCACATTGCAGTTTTAATTGAATTAAAAGAAACGAATTTGAAAATAATTAAAAGAATCAATTAATTTAAAATTATTTTCTTTAAACTCATTAACATTTTTTTTTTTTTTGAAAATTAAGACAAAAATTTTCAAATATTAACACAGATGTTGTAAACAATACTAAAAATCTATTTAGCTTTATTATATATAAAACACACTACTATATTTGTTATAAATATGACTTTTGTAGATAACTTTATTGTTTGTAATAATTTATATCCTTGGCGTTAATAAATTAATATATTGTTGTTGAATATTTTTGTAAGAAAAAAATCAATTAATGTAAACAGTTAGTACTGTTTACATTTTTCTTGTTTTCATATTAAAATTACGAATGCATTCATTAAAATGTTGGCATAACTGATTTGTTTATTTGTAAAGCTTGATTCACAAACAAAATAAAAACATCTTGAATTTCAAAATATCTACATTTTAAATAATTCTTCAATGATAATTTAGTGAATTATTCGAAACCTCATAGCATGTTATTGGCAAACTAATTGCATTATCCATTCAAGCAAACCCAACAAAACACTTTAGAAAAGTTAAATGAACTGTGAAGTGAAAACCTTGAAGTTCCAAAAATCATTCACGATTTTGTTAATTAAGATAAAGGAAACTCTTAATAATGTTTTTTTACACCACTTATACTTACTTTGATGCAATATTGGGATAACGTTCTGAGCGATATAAAAACAGTATTAGGATTTTCTTTTCCCCCACGATTTTGTGCAATTTAGACAATATTAATGGACAAATTGAAATTTATAAATTGTGAAGTAAGGAATAACAGTCTTTCAATTTGTGATTAAACACTTCACTTAAACTCAAAAAAAAAAAAACATTCAGTGAATATTAATGGATATCCCGGCGCATCCGCCACAGTGGAGGCGCCGGGATATCCACTAATATTGTCTATATTTCTAACAATAAATTAACGGTTATGTAATTGTATCGAGTTTATCGCAATTCTCATCTTTTATCATTTCAAAAACGTTTTTTTTTATTCACACGACGAGTATCAGAAACATTTTCAGGATAGTCAGATGTGTCAAAGTGTTCTGAAGCATCGCTGTGGATTGCGCTGTCTGTTTTTCGATTCTACTTCATGTATGAGAGAAGTATCGGTTTAGTAGATATATATTCGTTAAATATGGATTTTTGTGTGACATGCCAATGTATTGTATTGTATTGCTTTATTGAAGAATTTTTCTAATTTGTTGAGATCTGAAGCAACTGAATAGATCTTCTAAATGAACATTAAAAATAATCGTTTTCTGGCAGTTGTATTCCCCATGTTATGTTATTAACACATTATTTTTTTTTATTTTGACGTTAATTTGTTGCTAAGGACTTTATTAACATATGTTGATTATATAAAAGTGGGGTGTTTAAAAATAAACATAAGTATGTGTGAAAAAAAGTCGATTTTCGGTGAAAATGCGAAAATCTGCAAATCACTTCATATTATACTAGATTGTAGCTATTAGTTTTCAGTTAGTCCGCTTGCAAAATAGACCTTCACAAATTGTAATAATTTATTAACATGTTTGGGAATATAAAAGTGGGTTGTTTCAAAATAAACTTTTTATGATTATTTTTTTGTCTTAGCCCTAGGTTTTCTCGAAAATTCTCAAATTCCTGTAAAACATTGGTTGTCATTTTTCAGTTTTTTTTATTATTTTAACCTTAATTTATTGACAATGAGCGTATTAATATATTTTGAGAATATAAAAGTGGGATGTTTCAAAATAAACTTTTTATGAACATTTTTCAACATCTTTCAAAGTCTTATAAATCATTGTTTGTCATTGTATAAAATGTGGAACTTTTAATGTACACTTTACTTGAGAATTTAATTTGAATTTAATTTTTAATTTATTTAAAAAAAAACAAATATTGATGCTGGGAAAATTAATGAAAAATTATTAATTGATATTTTAATAATTGTAATTAATAAATATTACAAATGAAAAATAATATTTATGTTGGGATTTTTTCTTGGAACTTTAAATAGTCCACATTGTTTCTACCATCATCAAGGGCTTTCGTAGTTTTTTTCAGATTTTTTTTGAGAGAATTTTTTTTTACCAAAAATTGAAAATATCAATGTATGGAAAAAAAGTCGATTTTCGGTGAAAATGCGAAAATCTCCAAATGACTTCATATTATACTAAAATATAGCTAAAGAATTAAGGAATAATTTGTAATAATTTTAGCTCTATAAAGAAATTAGTTTTCAGTCAATCCGCTCGCAAAGCTGGACTTAATAAATTGGTCGAAAATTTTGTTAAAATTTATGATTTTTTTTCTAACAGCTACGATTGATCTAGAAAACTAACTTACGGTGAAAATATAGCTGAATTAATTCGAAATACACTACTGAAAACCGCAATCTTCTATCTCTTCCGTGAAGCCTGTAATCTTGGTCCAAACGCAGGCACGTCGATATCGACCAATCGGCAGGCCTCTCTTTATCCGTTCCCATAAGACCCAATGTTAATTTCACGGGATAATTTAAATAGCCCGAAATGGTTGAAACATATTTTGTATTGAAATACTAAATAATTCACGTTGTTTCTAATATGCTCAAAGGCCTTCATGATTTTTTTCAGATTTTTTGGAGAGAGAATTTTTTTATCGAAATTTGAAGATAACATATGTAAGTCGATTTTCGATGAAAATGCGAAAATCTCCAAATCACTTCATATTATACTAGATTGTAGCTAAAATACGGGAGAATAATCTGCGAGAATTTTAGCCGCATCAAGAAATTAGTTTTCAGTTAGTCCGCTTGCAAAATAAACCTTTGCAAATTGGGCGAAAATTTTTCTAAAGTTTATGATTTTTTTCTGAAATCCACGGATTATCTAAGAAGATGGCCTTCGGTGGAAGTGTAGCTGAATTCTTTAGCAATGTAATGCTGAAAACCGCATCCTTGTATCTCTTCTGTAAACTCTGTAATTTCGGTTCAACCGCAGATACGTCCAAAATTGCCAATCGGCGGACCTTATTTAAACCGTTCTCATAAGGCTTTATGTTAATTTTAGTTAGTGGCCCGAAATGGAAGAAAAATATTTTTTTGGGGGGAAACAAAAATAGGCCCCACTACTTCTACAGTCATCAAGGACCTTCGTAATTTTTTTTAGATTTATTGGAGACAAAAATACTACTACAATATCTTTATTCAAAGTTATTTGTTTTACATATACTTACAATATATTATGGTATATTTGTTTATTCCTTGCTTGCTTGAACAGGCTATCGACCTATGGTCTTTCCGCCAACGAGACAAAAATATTTTCACCGAAATTTGAAAATGCCATAAGGAGTATGTATGGAAAAAAGCAGAATTTCGATGAAAATGCAATTTATATAATAATAACTTAATTACTGGCGGAAAGACCATGGGTCGATAGCCTGTTTCAAGGAAGCAAGAAAAGAAATGGCATCTTTATACCATTATTTATTGTAAATATATGTAAAATAAATAAAAATATTGTAGTAATAATTTAATTACACTTGATGTAGGCTTCAGTTATCAATAATTAGAATTCCAATGCCGAATTTGTCAAAATTACCTGGTTTTGACCTGAAAATGCATCCAAATCATTTTTATTTAATATATCCAATCATGTTCTTAATTTGTAGCAAACACAGCGTTAACTTAAATAAGAAAATGATTTTAAGTATAATTAATAAAAGAGTAATTATTTTTTTTATTAAATAAATAGTATACGTTTTGTTTCACTAAGTATAAAATGATAACGCTCTTGATTTTAATATTTTATTTATTTATTTAACTGATTTACCATTTTATAAATCTACAATATAATTAATAATATTTATGAATAGTGGATTGTTGAACAAAAAAATAAAGAAATAATAACAACAAGGAAAACTAATATTTATATCACTATGTAGTCTTTCAATGTTTATTATAATCTAGCTACAATTGTTGTACCACACTGTGGCTTCTTCAGGCGAAGATTACATAAGACATTGATACACTATATAGTGAAATTTTTATTTATTTATTTATTAACGGCCAAGCCTTTTTGAAAGATACAATATTTAATTTATATATAAGTAATTATGAACTTTCAACAATTATCAGCCTCATCAATCAATTAATATTTTTATGTTACTGTAACCATGTCTTATGTATTGTTAATGCGTTAACTTAGTTGCCAACCCGATATATACGAAACTACTAAAAATAAGAGTTTAAAAAAAGTTTAAGTGTTTTGTTTATCTAAATTATTACTAACACATGGTCCATTTTTAAAGACGAGCCGAGTAGACTTGCAAAACATATTGGATCTATTCGAAATTCAACAGACACTATTGCAAACAATTGTGACTAATCAGACCTTGGCGTAAGACTTTGTTATTTCAATGATTTTTATTTGATTTCTGTTGAAAACCACATGTTCAAAGATATTTTTGTTCTGCATTTGTGACTAATAATAATCCTTAATTAACATAGGAATGTAGTTGAAGACAATTTTAATTATACAGAAATATTATTAAGTTTTATTCAAAATAAATAATATTAATAAAAAAATAATTTAAAAAAATTAAATTATTAATAATTTTTTCTATTAATAAAATGTCCAGCCACCATTCGTCTAGCGAAATTGAAATGAAATTAGGCGAAAAATGGCGTTCTCTTCAAATCCATTCATATGTTAATTAAAGATTATTATTAGTCACAAATTTATCAATTGGTCACAGCTATTTAAAATAAATTAAATAATAAGAATTTGAAAATAATAAATTATCCACTCTTATCCAGCTACTGCAACTTTTTTTACTACGTTAATTTTCTTGAGTTCATGAAGATTTAATTACATTTTGAAAAAAAAAAAATATACGTTTTATTATTTTCTGTTCAGCTATATCATTCGATTTTAAACGATTATCATGCTGCGTGTATAATTTACACATCATGTCATTATCTGTAGTGTTTCGGTGGCCTAGTTACCTATGCCAATATTTCCATTCATAATCATCCTTAACCCGATTCCCTCGTAAAATTCATACCTGTTGTTAATAAATGTTGCATGTGATTCAGTATCTACAGAACCAATTCGTTTATTTTTTTTTAGATAAAATCGGATGTTGTTTGATAAGCCATGACGGAAAATATTAAACGCGCGAAATACTGAGAAAGCTGCAGTGAGTAATATTGCGTTTATAATCACGTGTGCGATACTTTTATAGCGACAATAATAAAACAAAAAAAATTAAGATAACGTACTGAATGAAATTGTTAGGAGAAAAGTATTGTAATCAAGTAATTCAACAATGATTTTATCAAAGCTTCATGCTCATTTATAATAATAATAATAATAATAATAACTTTATTATGCCCAACAGAAACCATTTACAGGACATATTACATATATATACACATTCAAAGTATAAATAAAAAACAATTATAATGAATTAAACTGAGATATATAAACATAAAACAATGTTACATAACAATTATATGACAATATTTAAACTTAGATAACTCAGTGGAATACTATTTCACCTAGTCCTTAACCACATACTTCCGAATTAAGTTAGATACAATTTTATAATTATTATAAATATCTACATCTTCATTCTTAATAATATAATTTACATTTATGGTCATATGATTGATTGGAGCTTTAAACATAACAGTTGATCGTGAACCTTTTAAATAGAATGGAGTATGATATCTTGAACAATGTGTTGGTATAAGAAATTTATGTGAAGTCAAAGCGTTTTTCTCTAGTCGACAATTTCCGACTGATCTATCGAAAATTAAAACAATTTTCACTGATAACCGGCAATAAGACACATCCATAAAATGCGCGAACTTTGGCAGAATTTATTAAAAAAATCTGATTAGAAAATAAATTTATTAATTGTAATAGCAATATTTTCAATGATTGTATTTTAATTAAAAATAAAAAGCAAATTAGGAAATAAATCTGTTAATGTAAACAACAATGATTTCAAATTCGTTTAGTCTTTAGCTTTCATTTAAATTTGCTAATATTTTTTTCTGGTTCTCAGATATATAATGTGAACCAATTTCTATTCATTTTTACTTTCAATGTGAATAATAATTAAGTGAAATTTTCTAATCCTCCGAGAGAATGCACCGGGTGCACATTATTATTACACAACACAAAATCTAAATTTAATATAGATATTTAAAACACACTTTGCTTTTGTAACTATTATATATACATAATCTTTATAAATAGAAAAGAGTATTTATTCACTTGGTCGCAATTATTTAAATAAGTTAAATAAAAATTAAAATAATAAATTATTTCCACATTTAACTCTGTGACATAAAAAAAATGTATTAATTTTTATTTATTTATTTACGGACATCGCCTATTTAACAAAATCTTCTATTATAAAATAATAACAAAAAATATCTAAATGAAACTACAAATAAGTATTATACACGCAATACAATATAATTATTTTCAAATCATTTTTATTAAATTTATAATCTTTATTGACAAACTTAATAGAATATCACACATATAACATAAAATATTACAATATTTATAAAGGTCTGGCGATTATTTTTCACTTTCCACCTGGATTTTGTATTTTCGTCCTTGTCGAAATTTATGGATTGAATGTGATGATAATTAATCGTCAAAAGTTCCTGTTAGATATACATCACGTAACTGTTTTGAATGTTGTGATA
This sequence comes from Philonthus spinipes, assembly GCA_963082785.1. Classification (NCBI taxonomy): domain Eukaryota; kingdom Metazoa; phylum Arthropoda; class Insecta; order Coleoptera; family Staphylinidae; genus Philonthus; species Philonthus spinipes. The sequence continues at coordinate 31,750,883 of OY720304.1, forward strand.
GGAAGTAAGGAATTATAATTATTATTTATTTTAATCATATTTCACTAAGTAATGGCTTCCACCATGAATTCTAAACTTTAATAATTTTAACTTCTTACGATCTACAAAAATACCCACTTATTTATTTAGTACATGCTCTCATTTTTTTTGCTTAAAAAAGATTCCCACAGTAAACATAATTTATTATTTATTACCTTAACCATAATCGCTGGCATTGAATGCTTTCTTTGTGAAGGTTTATTATCTTCCTGGTTTTCATGACAAAAACAGGCTGTGCGGGTGAATAAACTGCTATCCTTATTGTGTAAAATAAATTTATACGGTTTATATTTAACATAATGGTTATTTTAGTGAACGTCCATTTTTTTAACGGAGTATAAAATCTGTTCACAAATTGTTCTCGTCGGAATAGACTTATTTTTGTATCTTTATATTACCTGGTGTGTGATAATTCGCCCAGGTCATGAAGGATTTAAATCCGCGCAGCATGGGGTTGCTTTTTATTATTCGTCATTAGTCACTAGATGATGCTATTGTATAAATGATTTAGAGGATAATTAAGGTACAGATGTTTACACAATACAATATTATACATACATACATAAACATCTTTATAAATAGAAAACAGTATTCATTCACTTGGTCACAGTTATTTAAATATATTAAATAAAAATTATTTGAAAATAATTAATAATTTTTATTTAATATAAACATCTTTATTTCTGAGATTGGAATATACCATTACAATACAATATCTGAATACACTAACGTTCACAATATATTTCCAACTCTGAAACTGGCTATCGATCAGTGGTCACAATATTATATTTTATCTTTCATATTCACATTCAAAATAAAACCTTTGAATTGCTTTTCCTTTCATTAATAATGTTCCCTTATATACATTAAACAAAATTTTTTAAAAAAAATAGCTCACATTTTTACTTATGTTTAAAGAGTAATACCTTCCCTGATATATGGAAAATAACTCTATAACCTATTGATCTCTTTAGCCTATAAAATTATTTCACTAATAAAACACGATTTGATTTCCATTCTTCACAAATTTATTCTTCACTGTTTACTACTACATATAACTCAAAACAAATAGTGAAAAGATTATTTTGACTTCGAATCCCTTCTGGGGGCTAAATAATTTAAGTACTGTGTAAATATGTTGAATTGATCTCTAAAAAAATATAATATTATATTTTATCTTTCATATTCACATTCAAAATAAAACTTTTGAATTGCATTTCCTTTCGTTATTAAGCTTCTCTTATATACTTTAAACAAAATTAAAGAAAAACATTAATTCATATTTTTAACTTATATTTAAAAGGCTAAACAATATAAGTACTGTGTAAATATGTAGATTTGATCTCTAAAAAAATACAATATTATATTTTATCTTACATATTTACATTCAAAATAAAACTTTTGAATTGCATTTCCTTTCGTTATTAAGCTTCTCTTATATACTTTAAACAAAATTAAAGAAAAACATTAATTCATATTTTTAACTTATATTTAAAAGGCTAAACAATATAAGTACTGTGTAAATATGTAGATTTGATCTCTAAAAAAATACAATATTATATTTTATCTCTCATATTTACATTCAAAATAAAACCATTGAATTGCCTTTCCTTTCGTTATTAAGCGTCTATTATATACTTTAAACAAAATTAAAAAAAAACCTTAATTCATATTTTTAACTTATATTTAAAGAGTAATACCTTCCCTGATATATGGAAAATTATTCGAATAATTCCTATACATAAATCAGGTGATGAATGTGATATTAGCAACTATCCCTCAATAGCAATATTATCCAACCCGTCTAAATGCTTTGAGTTACTGCTTCGTACCACCTATTTCTTAGTCTACTTCTCCGTTTTCTTTATCCCCTTGTCAAATACCTTTCTTTCTAATCTATCCCTTTACTGTTTTTATATTACTTTTTTTATATTTCTACATCATTTTTGCGAATTAACATATACTTGAATTACCATTATAATGGTTAATTAATTAAATCAGAATGGATAACTATAGTTATCCATTCTGATTTAATATTGAATTTGATAATACATTTTAAACATTTATTCACAAGTCTTACACAGACATTAATTGATAAGAGTTGTTTATACAGCAGAATAAAATTGGAAATATTATCTACTTATCACAAAATTATCACGAATTCAAATAAAAATGATTCTTTAAATAAATTCGTCAAGGAAAACAAATTTACATGCAATAAATGCAAGCTTGAATATAAATTTACTTTTAAAGATTATCAATATACAGTTTAAAAAAATGTACAGAGGTACCGTACAAAATCACATTTCTGTCCCAAACAAAAATTAAAAATTTGTTTGTATTTAGAATTGCAAATAATTTATGGTCTTCGCAGAAACGGGAGTTTATTATGGGGATATTAAAGACATGGAAACTAATTTACATTCGCTATTATCAATATTACATTTTCCCGTTTCTTTGTGTGTTTTTTGTTTTTGCATAATGTGTTACACTACGGTACATTTTTTTAATAACGATAACTGTCTGACTAATAATTAATATGAAGGAGTTAAATTGTATTTTTGAATTAATTATTGACAATGTTTGAGAATGACTACTAGATAGTCGAAACTGTAGTCATATAATTAAGTGTAAAATACAGTGGTTAAACAAAGTAAAAAGTATTTTATTTAGAAGTGTATTTAAGATGTACCACAAAGTGAACGCCTACAACACCAAACAGTTTATTATTATTGTATTTAATTATTATGTTTTATTCTATTGAGTATAATACTCAAAATACATTAGAATATAACTGTATAGTTTCGAGTTTACGTGAAGTGATTAATCACAAAATAAAAAGACTGTGAAGTGAAGTAAGGAATAACAGTCTTTCTATTTTGAGGATATAATATAATAATATGAAGTTGAAGTAATAAAACAAAACTGAAATAATATCTTCTGGTAAAGCAAGAAATTCTAAAAGTCTATGAAATTTTATCTTAGTCCATTATGTGATAATTTTTATGAAATAAATATGAATAAATTATTAAAAATCAACCAATAAAACACAGATTAGATTGAATAACTTTAAATTCTCGACTAGTTTCGGGTTATTAGTCCATTTTCAAGAGAATTTAAAATTTGTTTTATTAAAATTTCTATGGATATTTACATTAATGGATATATTGATTTTTTAATTATAATTTTAAAAAATATGAACTACCAATGTCTAAATATTGAAACCATTGATAATTTTTAATTTAATTCATTTCTCATATCACAATAATACACTTATTACTTTATTTGTATAACAATTGTTTATTTTATGCGATTGCAGTTTCGGCAAATTTAGCTTGTCGTTATCAAACTACTTGTTTTTTTGTGAAATTAACATGTATAGTTACGTAGAAGCCTCCACAATACAGAATTCATTTTTCATATATTTTATTTCTTCATTTTTACATATTTAATTTAATTTATCTTGTACTTTTAATGAAAAGTTCAGCCACCATTCATCTAGCAAAAGGTGGCGCTTGCGTCGTCTTTAATTTATTATCTTGTACTGTTGATTTCATAGTTGTTTTGAGATTAGTTAATTTCAATTTGTGTATTTTAACTATATTTTTTAACTGATAAAACCAAGAAAAATCTAATTCTTAATATCCCAACTTTTACGTTTAAACCGACATCGCCTAATTCAAAATTTTACATCTCAATTAAACACACAGACCAATTAAGACATTTCTTTTTAACACGTTCCCAAAAAGGCTCTAATCGCAATTCCGAAAACAACAAATTAGGTATAATTACACCACTACAACTTACAACTAAATCTCATTATCAAAAAAAACAACACCTAGTTATTTTTTTCGAACGACACCTCCTTATCAGTCCCTGCAGCGGTAATTTAAATAACAAATTGATTACGCGAAAACAGCGAAACGGGTACACATGCACTTAAAGCCGGTTTCATTTCAAGTATCAATTTAAATTCACGCCGCCATGGAAATAATAATTTAGACCTAATTGAAGTTTATTAGGAGCCAATCTATTTCTGAACGCCCGGTGCCATTGCCAAGAACACGCATGTATAATACGCTTTTCCTGGGTTCAAGTTCATATCTGTTGTTTTTTATATTTTAGCGTTATGTAAGTCGCTCAAATTGTTGCAAATAAAACTTGTTGGCGGTTTGAGAGTGAGTGCACGGATTTCGCTGGTAATTAATCAAACAGCGCCACTGCTTGATTTGCATAAGGTTGGTTTGTGTTATCGCGAAATAAGACTGGTTGTTAATTTGAATAGAATTACGTAAGATATTTGGTGTTGATGTCGGCGAGGTTTCAATTGGAATTGATACATTTGTTTACTATTGCGTTTGAATTTATGGTGACGGCTCCATTCGTTTTCATGAATTTATTCCGTTTTATCGACATTAATGAAGCAAATAATAAGTTTTCTTTTAATTATGTTCTCATTGAGCACTTGGTGAAACTTGTTAATTTATGTCTTATCTAATTATCTATCTTCAATTTTGCGCTTTCGAATCTTGAATCTTTGGTCACTCCCTCCATCGCATAATAAGTTTAAAATCATGCAAATCATGCGATTTATTTTTAAATTCCATATTATCATGCGTTGTGTATATTATAAATAGTAAAACATTCATGTTTGCCTTGTGAAAATTCAAATGAACCCAAAAAAACAGATTGCTCAATATTTTTCTATTTCAGAAACATCTTTCAGCACCAGGATTGCAAAATTTAGGTGCAAAACTAGCAGATCATTTATAATATTATTACGAAAAGCTATTTATTTATAAATAACAGTTTTTTTCATATAAATAACATTTTTATTCAGACAATTTTTGATACAATTTTCTTTAAAATATTTACAAGTAATTATTAATATTTAGTGTTAGTCCGTTTGGGCTACCACTATAGTTAAAATATACAAATTAAAATTAACTAATCTCAAAACAACTATGAAATCAACAATACAAGATGATAAATTAAAGACGACGCAAGCGCCACCTTTTGCTAGATGAATGGTGGCTGAACTTTTCATTAAAAGTACAAGATAAATTAAATTAAATATGTAAAAATGAAGAAACAAAATATATGAAAAATGAATTCTGTATTGTGGAGGCTTCTACTTAACTATACATGTTAATTTCACAAAAAAAACATGTAGTTTAATAACGACAAGCTAAATTTGCCGAAACTGCAATCGCATAAAATAAACAATTGTTATGCAAATAAAGTAATAAGTGTATTATTGTGATATGAGAAATGAATTAAATTAAAAATTATCAATGGTTTCAATATTTAGACATTGGTAGTTCATATTTTTTAAAATTATAATTAAAAAATCAATATATCCATTAATGTAAATATCCATAGAAATTTTAATAAAACAAATTTTAAATTCTCTTGAAAATGGGCTAATAACCCAAAACTAGTCGAGAATTTAAAGTTATTCAATCTAATCTGTGTTTTATTGGTTGATTTTTAATAATTTATTCATATTTATTTCATAACCTAATCAACTATTAAAATCAAAATTATATTCATCGAGTTTATTTAACTGACTTTATGAAACGAGCTAATGAATTGAGGAAGTATTGCTGCTGGAAATGTATATTTGGAAGTAATTTTTGGATTTCGATCAATGCAGATTTTTCATACTGCAGAAATATAAGCGAAATAATATATATTTCCCCTTGGATTAATTTAAACTTTATACATAATGGTTATTGTTTCAATTCAAATTAATCCATAAGCAAACAGTATAAGTGAAGGTTAATTAAACCAAGCTTAAATCATAATTGAAAAACTGGATCTATGTAACATGTACTCAATTTTTCAGTAACAATAACGATGAAAAATGTCTTTAATATAATATAATATAATATAATATAATATAATATAATATAATATAATATAATATAATATAATATAATATAATATAATATAATATAATATAATATAATATAATATAATATAATATAATATAATATAATATAATATAATATAATATAATATAATATAATATAATATAATATAATATAATATAATATAATATAATATAATATAATATAATATAATATAATATAATATAATATAATATAATATAATATAATATAATATAATAAGAAAATAATGACTTCAAAATTACATTGTGTTTCTACATTTTGAACACTAAATGTGTATTTCAAGCACAAAGTGTTCTTTATCAATAGAAAATGTATCTTAAATAAAAATGATTTGAAAATAATTAATAAATTATTTCCACATTTAACTCTGTGACTTTTGAGCTAAATGTGAAAATATTTTATTAATTATTTTCAAATCATTTTTTTTAATATATTTAAATAACTGTGACCAAGTGAATGAATCTATTTATAGAAAATGTATATTTAGTTTCATACATTTTTTCTTCATAATTTTAATACATATTTTATGTATTTGTAAAATTAATAAACAAAATGTTTTGAGGGTACAATAACATCTCATTTAGTAAGTACATTATTTTTTTATCGATTTTAATAACGCTGGAGGTATAATTAAAAAGCACTATAATTTGATTAAATAAAGGGATTATCTTCCGTTATTAGATTAGATATGATGGCATAAAAATATATTTTTTTACATAAATCAATATAACATTTTCCTCATGTTATATAAAATCAACAGGAATTATTTGAGTTGTTAAAACTGTAATCCTAGATAACTGAACTAGTGAACAAACCAAACGTTTTTATTTTTCCTTAATATTGATCAAGTTTTTGTTTACTTTACATTTATATTTGCAATATTTTGTAATTGGTTTTTATTATATTTATAATTATTTATATATATATATTGAAAATCTTTATTTCTGAAAGTTCAATTTAATTACATCACAATTTGTAAATGATTGTAATGTTGTAAATATTAAACCAAAAAAAAATTGTAACGGAAAAGTTTAAATAATTTGGTGTAAATATTACACCATTGCAATCATTTACAAATTGTTAAGCCTCAGAAAATGACTATATGTTGTCGGTTTTTCTGCCTATTTCTGTCTTTATCTAGTTCTTGTCGTTTTATTCAATCGTCATGATTGCTAACATCTTGTCTAAGTTCTCGAAATTTGATGATATGAATTGATGAATTGTTAATGACTGGTGGGCACATCTAGGATTAATGTTAGGATTACGAGGGATACAGAGATAATAATAAATATCCATTAATTGATTGATGGGGCTGATAATTGATGAAAGTTCATAATTACTTATATTAAATAACACTATTTAGTCATATTAAATAAAAATTATTTGAAAATAATTAATAAATTATTTCACAGAGCTAATGTGGAAATAATTTATTAATTATTTTCAAATCATTTTTATTTAAATAACTGTGACCAAGTGAAGGAATACTCTTCTCTATTTATCACTATTTAGCCTTTCAAAGTCTATTGTAATATCGCTACAATTGTTTCACCACACTGTGGCTTCTTCAAGCGAAAAAATGATGATGATTTCTTCGCCTGAAGAAGCCATAGTGTGGTGAAACAATTGTAGCGATATTACAATAGACTTTGAAAGAGTAAATAGTGTTATTTAATATAAGTATAAATGTCCATTATTGAACATTTGTTTAAAGCACTTATGTAACAATCAAAATATCACAGTAGCTAAAGAGGGAATAATTTATTAATTATTTTCAATTTCCTTTTATTTAATTTATAATTTTATTGATGTGTTGATAATAGGAGCGATGTGGGCCGAATTTTAAATAAAGAAAACACTTATAAATTGTTTAGATAATTAAAGCGTGCGATATGAAACTGCATAATTTTAAACACAAAGAAATATAAGAAAAATAAACTCGTGTTTTTCTACATAAAAGCAAATACGTATTAAACAAATAGAATTAAAAGATAAGGAGCATAACTTGAGACTGACTGTCTGACGCACATAAAAATCGATGTCTCTGAATTCACCCAATCAAGGGGATAAAATAACTTCCAGAAATTTAATTCGTATCACTAAATTATTTATGAACGTATTTTTTTTTTATTTAATGAAGTAGTTCATATTATCCCCTAATTCAAACGCATCTAACTCAAAAAAATACCACAAAACCCCTCAGACTAGGATTTTTAAATCCTCTATATTATGAGAAATCCCAACATTATTTCAAAATCCAAACATCCTCAATCCTCCATTCATGAATTCATGTCGTTACACATACATGATTAAATAAAATTTTATTAAATGTATTTTATTTTTATTTATTGATAGTTTCACCATTTATAAAATATAATAATAATACCTTTACAATTTTACATACAAGTACATAATAAGTGTAAATTATTATATAATAATTACAAAAGAGAATAAGAAAGAAAAATTAATGTTTTTAGATACAAATAAAATTAATATTTAGTATAAATAGAAAATAGTATTCATTCCCTTGGTCACAGTTATTTAAATATATTAAATAAAAATGATTTGAAAATAATTAATAAAGTATTTCCACATTTAGCTCTAGCGTAAGTCAAAAGTTACAGAGCTAAATGTGGAAATAATTTATTAATTATTTTCAAATCATTTTTATTTAATATTAATATTTAGTACTGTGTTTCATGCAAGCTGAATAATCTATCAATTTTATTTGACTCTTAAAATTACTAAATGATGATCCAAAAAGCGATATACATCGGTTAGTATTAATTATATTGAAATTTCAGAAATGAAACAAGTGATTAAATATTTTGTTCATCATAATATAGAACACTTTACATCACTCAACCCCAAGGTAGTGTATAAATTTAGGTTATTCGTTTATTTACTTTTTTTGCATTTATTCAATGAGGTATTTGAACTTTCGATTATTGATAAACAATTAAAGCTACTTAAAGTGTATCCAGTCGCAGATTGGAATAAATTAATTCACCTAGCAGTCCATCAACTTCAATTTAAATCGATCGCCAGATTCGATTAATTATTGTGTTGCGTCAAATATTTTAGATATAATGATTATATCTCAATTTGTAAATATAATAATATTTTGAATACCATAGAAATGATTAATTAATTGTGTAGATAAAATATTTGGATTAATTTTGTATTTTTCATTGATAACATATTAAATTTAAATAATCTCCATTTTTTTTGATCGAAGTGGTCATCGTTGTAACACCATTAAATTCTTAAAGTTAACTTTTGTAATGATTATATTTTTTTTATTTGAACACTCTATTACGTCATGGTTTCAATAAAAGATCTGATAAGGATAATTTACGATATCCTGTTATTTTTTAAAGTAATATTCAGATTTTTTATATATGCATAAAAATATAACGAACTAAAAAAACAGTTAAGGTTTTAATTACTGCATACACTTTTTATCTACATAATATGCCAAAATGCCATCAACCCGAAGTTTTTCCGCATAATTAAAATGAACTGTTATTTAAATTGTTTAAACTTTTCCGTCACAATTTTTTTTCCACAAAAATAAATAACTCATATATAATACATGAGCGAATTTCCATTTATTTAACATTACCAACAATTCAATTCCATTTACGAAAATAAACAATTCCGGACAAGGAGCTGGAAGATAAGGAACTAGGTAATTAAAACTAATAATTCGCGAAAAATGTTCTTATCGCGTTTTGATAATTATTTTAAATATTTGAAATTTTCCCTTAAACAAATGTAATGAGGCAAATGAACAAAGGGTAATAAATAATTGTAGTTCAAGATAGTAAAATTTTATTTCTCTGATTAAATTAATTCCTTGATTACCTGCAATTATTATTTTGATGAAGTTTACAAGAAAACGATAATATTTTTATAATTAAAAATAAATTATGTAAACTTAAATAAAAAACATTTTATTGTGGTCATAGTTTATATTATATTAACACAACATTATTAAAAGTGTCATGTTTAAAAAAGCACCTGTTTTATTTCACTTCTATTTTTCTTCACGATGGTTTCGAGATGGAATTTTGCAAGAATGTTTTGATTTCGTTTGATGCAAAGTTAGTTTAATAGCTCTTGAGATGTTGGGTTCATGGCAAATTTTTGGGATAGTTGTGAGAATCTTTGGGATATTGGGAGTATGCCTGTTCTTTCATATTGAAAGGGTTGTGTAGGGGATTTTTGTGACGATAATCTGCGGACGACTGAATTCACGCTCATTCGTAGATTTCGACATTCCGGCCTGTATTTTTATTATTTATCTTATATTGTTTTGCATTTTTTATATAATCTGAATAAAAATGTGTCTATTCATTTTATTTCTTTTAGATATGATGAAGACACAGTTACAAAAACGAAGACTCCCTCGAAAATTTCGAATGAACCAGAAACGAGACGAATCTCAACGAACTTGCTGTTCAACTTGGAGAAGAACAGCGTCGTGAATTTATCGGACGTGTTCACGCCCGACGAGGAGGAAATGCTCCGGTGCGCCTGCGCCAAAGGATATACGAGGCCTCACAGGCGGAAGAAACTGCAGATCATGAAGGAGTCCTGCATTTCCAGGGATACCTTCACCAACATTTGGCTCGACTCTTGTTGCACCGTGTAAATAATCGCGCATTTATTCATTTTTTTTTAATATTAAGACGATTCCGACTGTGACCATCCAATTAAGTATTATTTATTTAACGGCATGGTTGTTACTATACTATGTGCCATATTGTTTAAATTATTGTAATAATAAATTTTATATATGTTTAATTTGTTTCTTTATTTATTTATCCTTGCAAAAATAGACAGGATATTTATTAATGATAATGGAAGTCGTTCAGATTAACTAAAGACGTGATAAATACCATTCAGAAATAACAACCGAATCCTCATCCCTATTTTGTAAATTCAAATTATCAAATGTAATTAAAAAACACACTACTAAATTCGAAATATAATAAAATTAATAAGGATGTTCATAAACTAATAAAAGAATCTTTGAAATTGACAAATTCAAAATAGCTATAACTTTTAAAATTCATAAAATAAAATAATCATTTTATCAATAAATAACTAATTTTCAATGCCGAGTAAATTCTCAAGTTCGCTTTTTCTTTCTTTCTCGTTTTACATCAATATCGATTTCTCACCAAAATGCTACCATTACAAAGAAACTTAATTCTATTCTATTATTTCGTAATTGTTGTCGTGAAATATTTAAGCAATCAGCTTCTATGATTATAAATAATTGCCCGAGAACGTGTTTCGGAGTTGTTAAGTATACATGGCTTAATTCTTTCATCTGATATTTTTAGATGTTTTACTTTTGTTATCACGGAAATATTACCGCTGCGTATTTATACATCTATTTACAAGTATTCTATTTTTATCATTCCATAACTATTACAAAAAAAAATGATATTTATGAAGAGTTTATAAAGTAGTGTGGATTATTAGTTAATGATTTAATAAATATAAATAAATGACAGAAAGGATCTATGATTTAATTTAGAAAAGAGGCAAAATCTAAATAATAACCTTAATTCTGTAAGGAAAATGTTAAGTTTAACATATACGTTAATTTTATCATCACAGTCTAAGTAGCATTTTCAAGAGTGTACAAAAATGCTGTAAAAAAGCGAAACCACTTGAGTAAATAAATCTGTTAAAATAATTTGTGAAACAAACCAAGTGTTTTTTTATTATTATTATTATTATTACCGTAAATATAATTTTGATAATGTTTCACCAAGTGATAAATGAGAAAGTAATTTAAGAAATATCATGATTATGTTATATGCAACACAATATACAAGGAGGGCTGAGAAAGTAAATAGGTAAAAGTATTCAAATTAAATCGATTAGCACCGTATTACTGACAATTCTAAAAACTGCCCTAGCCAATAAAATAAATCAATATTTTCTTGATATATTTTTGTGAGTTTTGTGAAGAGAAAGAATATTCTCCATAATCGAAATTTATTCAATTATTGTCATTTTGTAATTGCTCTTAATTTATGGTATCAATTTTTGGAAATATCCACGAAGTTGACTGTTATTTTTAATAATAATAATAAATTTTTATTTATTCTAGTAATTCATTAAATTTTAAAATATTTGATTAACGCATTCTTTGACTTTTCACACATTTATTGAAAAACGACGAATTTCCTTCTCATTACCTCTATATTGGAAATTCTAATAATCATAATTTATTTTTTGTGTGGGTTTGCTTCATGAATCTTTGTGGAGATATTATTGAAACCTTTCTCTTTTAGAATATGTAAAAAGCAAAAAATATCCCATTCACAGTTTTTTAAGATATTTTCGAAATTAAGCGAAAGAGACGAGTTTTCTTTTCATATTTTGTACAATGGAAATTTAAAAAAATCGTAATTTATTTTTTGTGAGTTGTAGCTTTATGAAATTTTGTAGGGATATTATTCAAATCTTTCTCTTTTAGAATATGTAAAAAACAAAAAATACCCCATCCACAGTTTTTGAGATATTTACGAAATTAAGCGAAAGAGACGAGTTTTCTTCTCATATTTTGTACAATGGAAATTTAAAAAAATCGTAATTTATTTTTTGTGAGTTGTAGCTTCATGTAATTTTGTGGGGATATTATTCAAATCTTTCTCTTTTAGAATATGTAAAAAACAAAAAATACCCCATCCACAGTTTTTAAGATATTTTCAATTTTAAGCGAAAAAGACGATTTTGTTGCGATTTTCTGAATATTTTCAATTAAAAAAATCATAAAAAATATTATTTTTTGAGATATGTTGGTGAAATTACGTAGGGATATTATTCAAACCTTTCTCTTTTAGAATATGTAAAAAACAAAAAATACCCCATCCACAGTTTTTGAGATATTTTCAATTTTAAGCGAAAAAGACGATTTTGTTGCGATTTTCTGAATATTTTCAATTAAAAAAATCATAAAAAATATTATTTTTTGAGATATGTTGGTGAAATTACGTAGGGATATTATTCAAACCTTTCTCTTTTAGAATATGTAAAAAACAAAAAATACCCCATCCACAGTTTTTGAGATATTTTCAATTTTAAGCGAAAAAGACGATTTTGTTGCGATTTTCTGAATATTTTCAATTAAAAAAATCATAAAAAATATTATTTTTTGAGATATGTTGATGAAACTACGTGGGGATATTAAGCAAAGCTTTTTCTTTCAGAATATGTAAAAAACAAAAAATACCCCATCCACAGTTTTTGAGATATTTTCAATTTTAAGCGAAAAAGACGATTTTGTTGCGATTTTCTGAATATTTTCAATTAAAAAAATCATAAAAAATATTATTTTTGAGATATGTAGGTGAAATTACGTGGGGATATTATTCAAACCTTTCTCTTTTAGAATATGTAAAAAACAAAAAATACCCCATCCACAGTTTTTGAGATATTTTCGAAATAAGGCAAAAAAAAACACGAATTTCCTTCTCATTTGTTGTACAATGGAAATTTAAAAAATCATAATTATTTTTTTGTGTGGAGTAGCTTCATGAAACTTTGTGGGAATACTATTCAAACCTTTGTCTTTTAGAATATACAAAAAAACAAAAAATACCCCATCTACAGTTTTTGAGATATTTTCGAAATTTGGCGAAAAAAGACGAATATTCTTCACATATTTAGTACAATGAAAATTTTATAAAAAATCATAATTAATTTTTAGTGTGGGGTAGCTTCATGAAAGTTTGTGGAAATATTATTCAAACCTTTCTCTTTTAGAATATGTAAAAATAATTTGTAATTTTTAACATTTTTTTAAAGATTTCTCTATATATTGAAGCATGTTTTCTGGATAATTATAAGAGTCAATTACATATTTTTAAAATTTTAATAATATAATGATAGTATTTACTAAATTATAAATAACTATTAAAGCATAATTTTTGCGCGCAGCCAATTTGCAATTACTTAGTAATCATAATAAACTTTCAAAAACAACACAAAACCAATAAGAGCTTATCGGTTTCTCTTAATTTCGCCTTGTTATTCAAAAACTATATATTACTTAACAAACTACAAATAACTATTCGAGTGTGATTGTTTCATTTTAATAACATGCAATTAATTAACATTAATCAGCGCGTTAATCAGATGTGTAACACGACCATTTCATCGCGCATAACTGTACATAGAGATTGTCGTAACCGTGAATAAATCTCACGTGTGGAAAGCAGCCACTTGCAAAATATCCTCCGGCGAAAAATTCAATTATTCCTCTCAATTTATCGCCAAGTGTTATCCATAGAAAAATTGAGTTCGCGTTTGTTTATCTGCGTAGTAAGGGTCAAGTTACAATTGTCCATTCAAGATAGAGAGCGAGGAAACACTAAAGTGTTCGTTGTTGAGTCATTGCGGTTGCGGCTGTGTTGGTTGTGAGTTGGTTTCTTGAAAAACGATGGCGAGGATTTGCGTTTTGGTTGTGTGTTTGGGGGTTTTGCTGGATTTTGGGGTTTGTGCTGTGATTGGGGATGCGGAACCGACGCCGATTGTTATGTGGCATGGAATGGGTGAGTTTTGTAATGAATGTTAATTAACCCTATGCACTCCAGCTTAGAACTATTAGTGTATTACTGTTATATTGTTATTTTATATATTTTTACTCCTATCCCGAAAGATTTTCTCATTTTGTTTGTTGTCCCAATCAGGTTGATTGTTTCCACTTTTGTCTCTTTTTACCTGCAGCAGACTTCCCTTTTTATATATATGTACATATTTATTCAGACTATACAGATAATTTTAACAATATAAATAAGTACAATACAAGTAGGTGTTAGTCTGTCTGGGCTATCGACCACAGGCCTTTCTGCCTTTGTTATTATTTATATATATATATATATATATATAACATCTTTATTTCTGGAGGCAATTTTATATACAATAAATTAACAATATAATTCTTATACTATGATATACGTTGTCCTTAGAAAACCTTAGAAAACGTTGTCTTTCTGCCTTTGTTATTTTATTTATTATGGTTTTTAAAGAACATCTCAATTAAGCGAAACATTACATTATCCAAATTATAAATAAATATTATTGTTTTATTTTTAATCATAAATATTTCACAAATAAAAATGACTATGGTTAAATGGTCATCTGTATACATGTGTAACGAATAAATAAAATTATTTCAAAAATTGTTGAACGAGCAAATAAATGATTGTATAAGCAGCAAGCAAATATTTGTAGAAATTTTTCATTTTTCTGCACCTACTTCGCTCATTATGCAAGGAATTTTTGCACAGCTTATAACATGCAAACTTAGTTAATAAATAGTTATAAGAAAATGTACACTTTTTATTCTATTATATTATTAATAAATTTTATATTTAATGATTGTAGTTTCAACAATTTACACTTGTCATTATCAAACTAAAATCAGCTCTCAAAAAAAGTATATATATACAATCATATTCATTGGGACAATTACATAGTACATTTACAACAACATTTGTATAATCAAAGAAGTATTTTATTTATTTATATAACGAGATTCCTCTTACATACATAGAAAATTAAATACAATTAGCAATAATAGCTGCACTTTACTAAATTATAACATATTTATATTTATATCAAACTGAGCAAGTTTACAAAAAAATACCAACTGTTAAGATGGTATTTTTGTTTAAAATTAAAAAATACCAACTGTTAAGGGTTCGTATAATTTTTTTTAATGTAATTATGATATTACATCCAAATAATACATAAAAAAAACAAGAGAAACATCATTTGAACGTCCTCTCCCTGTTCTAAAGCAGAACAAAATAAAATCCAATCGGCGGACAAACAAAAATTGCGAGTGCGTTTTTGAATGGAAGCAATTTCTTATTCGTGTACAAGAGAAATACGCGAGAGAGAAAAAAATCGGTCTTTATTCCCTTTCTCTCCTTTTTTTTGTTGCTTTTATTCATTCCCTTATTTTTCTTTAATTTAGGTGACAGCTGTTGTTTTCCATTCAGCCTCGGCTCCGTGAAACAGAAATTAAATGATTCCCTGCCCGGGGTTTACGTGCACTCCCTGAGAATAGGAGGCAACTTGATCGAAGACGTCGAAAACGGCTATTTCATGCACCCGGATAAACAGATCGAAATGGCTTGTAAGATGATCAAGAGCGACGAGAAGTTGAGGGGTGGATTTAACGCCATGGGATTTTCGCAAGGTGGTCAATTTTTGTAAGTACCGTATTGAGAATATACACGGGTGTGAAGTTAGCAATAGATTTCAAAAATTAATATCTCGGAGAAAAGAAAAGCAAATCGAAAAATGTTTTAAATATACAATTAAGAAAGGTCTAAATTAACGCCACAGAAAATATCAACCCCTAATTTTCACCCCATATATTTTTTCATCCCCATCAAAAAAAGATTATGTTTTTTCTACAAGTTCGCAATTTTCCATTAAGTTCTTTTTTATCTCAAAATTATCTTCATCCCACGCTCTTTCAATATCAGAAATATAAAAAAAACGTTTCGCCAACTCGTTCACCCCTAAAACATTTTTTTACCCCGAGGCCTCAGTTATCAGCATATTGTTAAAAACTCTTTGTTAACATCATTATTTAGTCACACTAGCTTTAAATATATAATAAAATAAGTATCTGGTTAAATTCAACCCCAAAACTAGTGACTACCCCTATAAACCATAAATTATCGAATTAAATGCAGCCGTATTTATTAAAGTTTCTGCAATTTACCATAACTGAATAAAAATTCCCATTCTTATGACTAATAAGCATACTTTCACAATCAAAAATCAAAAAAACGTTTTGAACCCCACTTCAACCCCTAAAAAAATAATTTCTCTCGCGCCTCGCAGACACCATACATATCGATATAAATGTCGGTTTTTCACAATTTCCGCAGAGAGCCATAACTAAATAAAAATGTTTATTCTTATCATTGATAAGTGTACTTTCATAATCAAAAGTCAAAAAAAACGTTTCGGACCCGATATCATCCCCCAAAAAAATAATTTCCCCCACCCCTCGCGGAAACCGTTTACATCGATATAAATGTTGATTTTTCACAATTTCCGCAGAGAGTCATAACTAAATAAAAATGCTTATTCTTATCATTAATAAGTGTACTTTATTAATCAAAAGTCAAAAAAACGTTTCGGACCCCACTTCATCCCCAAAAAAAAATAATTTCCCCCACGCCTTGCGGAAACCGTTTACATCGATATAAATGTCGATTTTTCACAATTTCCGCAGAGAGCCATAACTAAATAAAAATGCTTATTCTTATCATTGATAAGTGTACTTTCATAATCAAAAGTCAAAGAAACGTTTCGGACCCGATATCATCCCCCAAAAAAATAGTTTCCCCCACGCCTTGCGGAAACCGTTTACATCGATATAAATGTTGATTTTTCACAATTTCCGCAGAGAGCCATAACTAAATAAAAATGCTTATTCTTATCATTGATAAGTGTACTTTATTAATCAAAAGTCAAAAAACGTTTCGGACCCCACTTCATCCCAAAAAAAAAATAATTTCCCCCACGCCTCGCGGAAAGCGTTTACATCGATATAAATGTTGATTTTTCACAATTTCCGCAGAAAGCCATAACTAAATAAAAATGCTTATTCTTATCATTGATAAGAGTACTTTCATAATCAAAAGTCAAAAAAACGTTTCGGACCCCACTTCATCCCCCAAAAAAATAATTTCCCCCACGCCTTGCGGAAACCGTTTACATCGATATAAATGTCGATTTTTCACAATTTCCGCAGAGAGCCATAACTAAATAAAAAATGCTTATTCTTATCATTGATAAGTGTACTTTCATAATCAAAAGTCAAAAAAACGTTTCGGACCCGATATCATCCCCCAAAAAAATAATTTCCCCCACGCCTTGCGGAAAGCGTTTACATCGATATAAATGTTGATTTTTCACAATTTCCGCAGAGAGCCATAACTAAATAAAAATGCTTATTCTTATCATTGATAAGTGTACTTTCATAATCAAAAGTGAAAAAAACGTTTCGGACCCGATATCATCCCCATAAAAAATAATTTCCACCACGCCTTGCGGAAACCGTTTACATCGATATAAATGTCGATTTTTCACAATTTCCGCAGAGAGCCATAACTAAATAAAAAATGCTTATTCTTATCATTGATAAGTGTACTTTCATAATCAAAAGTCAAAAAAACGTTTCGGACCCGATATCATCCCCCAAAAAAATAATTTCCCCCACGCCTTGCGGAAAGCGTTTACATCGATATAAATGTTGATTTTTCACAATTTCCGCAGAGAGCCATAACTAAATAAAAATGCTTATTCTTATCATTGATAAGAGTACTTTCATAATCAAAAGTAAAAAAAAAACCCACTTCATCCCCCCAAAAAAATAATTTCCCCCACGCCTCGCGGAAACCGTTTACATCGATATAAATGTCGATTTTTCACAATTTCCGCAGAGAGTCATAACTAAATAAAAATGCTTATTCTTATCATTGATAAGTGTACTTTATTAATCAAAAGTCAAAAAAACGTTTCGGACCCGATATCATCCCCCAAAAAAATAATTTCCCCCACGCCTCGCGGAAAGCGTTTACAACGATACAAATGTTGATTTTTCACAATTTCCGCAGAGAGCCATAACTAAATAAAAATGCTTATTCTTATCATTGATAAGTGTACTTTCATAATTAAAAGTCAAAAAAACGTTTCGGACCCGATATCATCCCCATAAAAAATAATTTCCACCACGCCTTGCGGAAACCGTTTACATCGATATAAATGTCGATTTTTCACAATTTTCGCAGCGAGCCATAACTAAATAAAAATGCTTATTCTTAACATTGATAAGTGTACTTTCATAATCAAAAGTCAAAAAAACGTTTCGGACCCGATATCATCCCCCAAAAAAATAATTTCCCCCACGCCTTGCGGAAAGCGTTTACATCGATATAAATGTTGATTTTTCACAATTTCCGCAGAGAGTCATAACTAAATAAAAATGCTTATTCTTATCATTGATAAGTGTACTTTCATAATCAAAAGTCAAAAAACGTTTCGGACCCCACTTCATCCCCCAAAAAATAATTTCCCCCACGCCTCGCGGAAACCGTTTACATCGATATAAATGTTGATTTTTCACAATTTCCGCAGAGAGCCATAACTAAATAAAAATGCTTATTCTTATCATTGATAAGTGTACTTTCATAATCAAAAGTCAAAAAAACGTTTCGGACCCGATATCATCCCCATAAAAAATATTTTTTTAGGGATTGTGGTGTTGGCCATTTCGGTCTTTCGGACCACGTCAGACCTGTGTGTTTCATGGGCAATGTTTACAACGATTTGCGTATCATAATTAAATCCGCAATTCACCAAACCGCTTATACTTTGACTCAAATTATTAACGATGTCATTTATAAATTAGGCAAAAGATGTCGCTTTGTGCTATGTTTGAAATTATAACATGGAAACGCTTTGGATTAGTTTCTCATTTGGCTGGTGAATCATATTTACTTAATGTAAAGGTGTAAATTGAATAATTCTAGTAAACTTTTAAATTTTGACTTAACTCCGTTAAATAACAATTGATTAAAATTAATTGATTTAATCCAATAAATTACCTTTATCTGATTTTTTTAATAACACATCATATTTGTATATTAAATTTTGTTTACATGTTTGTTTATTTATTTGTCAATTTTACATAAAACTATTGAAAAAGAGCACCTCGTGCTTGAAATGTACATATTGTGATAAAAATAAAAAAAAAGTGAAGAAAGGAATAAAATATTACTACATTATATTGAATAATTCATTCAATTTTAATTTCCATTATATCCGGCACCTGAAATGGTATAAGGATTCGAGGAGAAGAAGAATTTCAATTGTATAAATTGAATTGAAAATTGTATAAGGATTCGATGGGAAGAAGAATTTCCATTATATATATATTTTATATTTTCAGGAGAGGGTTGGTTCAAAAATGCGACGGAATTAAAATGAAAAATTTGATTTCCATCGGTGGCCAGCATCAAGGAGTTTACGGATTGCCGAATTGCGGTAACTTTATCGCGACATTGTGTGATTACGTCCGGAAATTATTAAACCACGCTGCTTATTTACCGTAAGTAATTTAATCTCTACAAATAATAAATATACTTTAAATATTTGATGGTAAAGGCTGTTCCTTCGTAAAATTCCATTTTCAACACTTTTTAATAGAAAATATGAAATGTATCATTCGTCTGCCTCATGAAGCCACTACGTCGCGAAACAATTGTCGCAGTGATCGACTAATACAAAGTGAAATCTTAAAAAAATAAGTTTTTTTTTTCTAGTAAAGTGTATTTTCAATTGAAACAGTGTATTTTATTTAGCACTTGTCCTACTCGTATAAAATACGGTTTCTCTTTATTTCATATAAATTATTTGTAAAGGTAACTAGTATGTACAATTTTTCTAAATTTGAAAAATAATGGAAAGGAAATTAATTACCACTCTTAGTAATAATTAAATTTGACCACTGTTTAACAACGAGCATATTTTTCGTATCGAAGTCAATCCAATATTTAATGATTTAAAATTCATTTTTTGTATTGAAGCCAATCCAATATATATACAAAAATCTTTATTTAGAAGAATATGTATAAAAGAACAATCAAATATATTTTACAATCAGGCTATATTTATATATTTTCTTCTAAACTGGCTAACAACCTGTGGGCCAATCCAATATATAATGATTTAATTTTTGTTGTGTCGAAGCCAATCCTATATTTAATTATTTAAATAAAAATACTTGTCCTTTCTCCTACTTATTTTTTATTTCACTAGATATATTTCGGAAACTATGTTTCCATCTTCAGTAGTTGAAGTTTCGATAAATATAAAATAATATTTAATTGTTTAAAATTAATTTCTTGTAGTTGGGTTCAAGACTTCTTGGTGCAAGCAACCTACTGGCACGATCCCCTCCACGAAAAAGAATACAAGGAAGGGAGCACCTTCCTGGGCGACATCAACAACGAGATGCGCGTGAACCAGAGTTACATCGACAGGCTTTCCTCGTTGGAAAACTTCGTCATGATCAAATTCGAAAAGGACAGCATGGTGCAGCCGATCGAGTCCGAGTGGTTCGGTTTCTACAAACCGGGGCAGTCTAAAGAAGTGCAGAGCCTGCAAGAATCCGATTTATACGTGAATGTGAGTAAAAGGGAAATTAAGTAAGACTTAATTGAGACTGGACGTGATGATGAAAGTGTGTTTCGAGGAATTAAATATGGAAGTGAATTAACGTTTATTTGTTGCGATTTATTGAATCCTGAGTGGGCGTTTAAATAAAATAATAACAGATTTAAAAATTATATTGTATTTTTTAATTGATATTTACTTATTTAATTAACGGTGGTAATACAAAAAAATACAGTATAAATAAATCTTTTATTTGATTCTCATCAATCACTTAATGAAACATGATCACAATATTAATAGGTTGAAAAATACACTTGATTTGTTTCACTGCTTAACTAGTAGTAACTACTTAAGTAGTGAAACAAATCAAGTGTATTTTTCAACCTATTAATACAGTATAAATAAAATTAAACTAGCGTAATTAATAAAATAGATAACTGTATTTTTCGAGTTTACGTGAAGTGATTGATCACAAAATAGAAAGACTGTTATTCCTTACTTCACTTTTAATTTTTATGTTAGATGTACATTTTGAGACACAAAGTTTGTTTTTGATAATGAGCACTTTGTGTCTCGAAATGTACATCTAAAAATAAAAAGTGAAGTAAGGAATAACAGTCTGTCTATTTTGTGATTAAAATAGATATAATTCTTTCATACAATTTGAGATTTTACTTAAGAAAGAAGAAGAGAATCACAAAAAGTATCATAAGAAACTAAATGATTGATGGGTAACATTTTTTATTTTTTGCAAGTTTCCATTATTTTATTGTTAAATCATTGTTAAAAGTGATCGAAAAGGAATATTAAAAAATATATATTTTATTCCATTATTTGCAATCTTCCATGATGAGTGGTTGTAAGCCTACAGTACAACTGTATATGAATGAATGTACACTCAGAGAAAAAAACATTGTAAAATCAAAAATTTCATTATTGATTCAAAAGGATTCACCTATGATTTTGCGCCATTAATGAATCTTGTTAATTCAAAAGGACGGCATTTAATTTTTACAATTTTAAATATATTTATTAAAGTTAGTTCTAATATTTAATGATACTTTATGTTTGTTTTAGGATTTATTAAAGATAAAGTTAATACTAATATTTAATAATACTTTATGTTTGTTTTAGGATCGATTGGGATTAAAAGAAATGGACAAGAAAAAGCAACTCCACTTCCTTTCTGTAGACGGCAACCACCTGCAATTCGAGTGGAGCTGGTTCGAAACGAACGTAATCAAGAATTACCTGAATTAATAAAAACAAATTAATCAACTTGTACATTATAATTCCCAACAAAAAGAAATCCAATATACAAACGTAATAATAATAATAATAACAATCCGAGCAGCGCGTTTTTTAAATTACCCCATATTCCCATCCATTGTCTGGAGTCGTCAAAATACAACAAAAGGATTTTTTTTTTTTTTTTCGCAGGCGAGCTTTATAAACTAGTCTGATTAAGGCAAGCAAAACGCGCCCTTATTCGCGGAGCGGGCAAATAGCGTTATGTAAAATTCCTTGTTCTCCCATTCATCCAGAATGCATTCGCCGAACGCCGAACGGGCGGCGTATAATATAACTAATGGACGACAACACTGATTGAAAAATTTCACAAAACATAAAGCGCACTGAAGAGCGGATATGATTCAATGAGGATTTGAGGCCCGCGCGCGTGTTTTTACCCCCCGTTCCGATTCATGTGTGTGTGAGGTTTGATACAAAAGAGTTGCTGATGTTATTTCCAATTTTGTTAATTGAATGAATATGTATTTTTGTTTTGAATGGGATGTAATCTGTAATCGAATTGGATTGAATTAAATGTATCTAATGTTCTAAACAAATTACACTATTGTCATATAATAATAAAATGTTAAACAATAATAAATAGAAATAATATACAGATAGGTTTTTTTATCAGTATACATTTCCCCTGTGTATACCTGCAAAAAACGCGAGTCAAACGCATTGAACCGATTAATGTGTGTATGTTTAGTTGACTATTTGGCATATGTGTGATCAGTTGCGTGTTTTAGGCAACTAAACACACATACATTAATGCGTTTGACTCGCGTATTTTGCAGGTATACATAGGGGAAATGTATACTGATAAAAAAAGCTCTCTGTATATTTATATAAAATAAACACACACATATAAATTATTCAGGTTAGATAGATCACTGTGATTTCAGTTTCGAAATTGTTACTTATTTTTTTTTTTTCAAATTATTAGCTATTCTTGAATCAATTGGACAAATAAATAGACTTGATCGCCTTATAGTTTTTAGTGATATTTCTATATTGCCACTTATTTATACATTGTCTTTTATTATAATTTTTGTATTATATTTATATTGTACCTTTGTAAATTGGAGATTTCCGTAAATAAATAAATATATACACAAATAATAATAATAATACACCGAAAACATTTCACCAAAATTTAAAACTATTAAATTTGTCCGATCAAATACACAACACAATACAAAAGGCCACTATTCTTGCAACACTATCTACAGTGAGAAGATTTTTACAATAATTAAAAATTAAAACTTGCAATAATACCGTTAATTCTTAAAAAAAAGAAACCAGTGTATAAACTGAGAAATAAATAAATAATAATGTCTTTATTTATCACAGAGAAATAATAAATAAAAATACAAAGTGTTTCAATTTCAAGATTCACTCGCTATTCGAATCTCGCTTAATTTTAGTAATCGATAATTATTAAATAAGCCATTTGAATAATATTAGAAAATTGTTTTATTTACAATTATTTAAAATAAATTAAATAGAAAAGAAATATTAAAATATATTTAAAAAAATGGCCATTTAAAATAGCTTACTTTAATAACTAAAAATAAATTCTCGTTTATTAATAAAAGGGTATATTAAATGATATCAATATAATAACACAGACAAACATTTGTCTGTGATAATAGGAAAAAATAATAAAATGATTAACCTCGACACCCAATACGGCTAAAAGAGGATCAAATTAAGAAAGAAAGAAATAAAATGATTATATAGGGCAGAAAGACCTCCGGTCGATAGCCCATGACAGACTACTAACCCATCTATATGTATTGTAAACATAAATATTTATTAATAACTGAGGCTTCAACTTTGTTATACATTGTTTATCAATTTAATAAAAAACTTTGTTTGTATAACTCTAAAATACAAACAAAGTTTAAAGTTTTTTATTAAATTTATATAAATATTTGTAAAGAATTGTAATTCTGCTGTCTGAATAAAGACAGTATATGATTATATATTGAATTGAATTGTAACAAGAAGATTCAACGAATTTTCCCATCACTATTATTATTGTTCAGTTAAAGAATATTTTTTTCTGAATATTTGTTTTAGGAATTATCAAATTCAAAAATAAGAAGATAAATGTTTTCTTCTTATTTTTGAATTATTATACAATTTTTATTTCCTTTGAATTTGATAATTCCTAAAACAAATATTCAGAAAAAAAATATTCCCAGCTGTACATAAGATAATTTTCTTTTGCAAAACTGCTCCATAAAATAATTAGTATCGAATTCAACATTTTAGTATTCTTAAAGCGATATTATTTTTAGAGGTAAAGCTATGACCTTAAGACTAAAAGTAGAGCATGTTTTATAACAAATTGCTCAACTTTCACGTCTGTCGAAGCCGTGATCGTCTAGTGGTTAGGACCCTACGTTGTGGCCGTAGTAACCCAGGTTCGAATCCTGGTCACGGCAATGTCTCGAGCACATTGTCACGGTACAGACTTTTTTAGAATAATTATAAAAAAATTATCAACCGATAATTATAAATATAAAAAAATATTGACAGAAAGTAAAAAAACCGAAATCAACAATAACAAGTTGTAAAAATTAATTTGTATTAGAGTGAGACAAAAAATATATATGTGAAACAAACAAAATATAAATAAAAACAATTTTTAACTTTGTCTTACTGTATTTAAAATACAGACTTTTTTAGAATAATTATAAAAAAATATAAACCGATAATTATAAATATCAAAAATATTGCCAGAAAGTCGCAAACCGTAATCTACAATAACAAGTTATAACAATTAATTTGTATTAGAATGAGACAAAAAATATATATGTGAAACAAACAAAATATAAATAAAAACAATTTTTAACTTTGCCTTACTGTATTTAAAAAAATAATAATGATACAGTGGTAAAACAAAGTTAAAAAGTGATTTTATTTATATTTTGTTTGTTTCACATATATATTTTTCTCTCACTCTAATATAAATTAATAATTATAAATTAAGTGTATTTAAATAGTATCACGCCTACAACACAAAATAGTCAAACAAAATGTATAAATAGAAAACAGTATTCATTCACTTAGTCACAGTTATTTAAATATATTAAATAAAAATGATTTGAAAATAATTAATAAATTATTTCCACATTTGTTTAACGTACTTAACGTAACATAAGTCAAAAATCACAGAGCTAAATGTGGAAATAATTTATTAATTATTTTCAAATCATTTTTATTTAATATAAACAAAATGTATTTAATTCAAAACCTAATTTGTAAAAAAATAACAAAGTAGAAGTCTTAACAATTAGTAAATTCATAAATAAAGGTGTTTGTATATATCTTACCACGGGTTAACTAAGAAGTTAATTAAAGATATTTTCACTTGAGTGAAATACTTAGAAACCTTTCGCCACTAATTTATTTGTAACCAGATGTACAGTACAATTCGGACACAACGTCACCATAACAAATAAAGCAGTGAAGAAATGTTTCTAAGTGTTTTAATCAAGTAATTTTCATATTCACGTAACTCACTCAATTCAAATAAAGACATTTTTTAATAAAAATCGATTCGTTGACGATGCCCCGTGAAATTAGGCAAGAGATGGCGCTTGCGTCGTTTTCCATTTATTATATGCAAAGAAATAATACTTTGCACTCAATTCAAATAAAGATATTTTTTAATAAAAATCGCTTCGTTGACGATGCCACGTGAAATTAGGCAAGAGGTGGCGCTTGCGTCGTTTTCCATTTATTATATGCAAAGAAATAATACTTTGCACTCAATTCAAATAAAGATATTTTTTAATAAAAATCGATTCGTTGACAATGCCACGTGTAATTAGGCAACAGATGGCGCTTGCGTCGTTTTCCATTTATTATATGCAAAGAAATAATACTTTGCACTCAATTCAAATAAAGATATTTTTTAATAAAAATCGATTCGTTGACGATGCCACGTGAAATTAGGCAAGAGATGGCGCTTGCGTAGTTTTCCATTTATTATATGCAAAGTATTATTTCTTTGCATATAATAAATGGAAAACGACGCGAGCGCCATCTGTTGCCTAATTTCATGTGGCATCGTCAACGAATCGATTTTATTAAAAAAAAATATCGTTATTTGAATTGAGTGATGTAGGATAATACAGATTTAACATAATTTCTTAATTTAATAATTCTAGCATTAAAAACAAATCAAACGATACACTCTTCAAAATACAGTTCCATTTGTTTCATCCACGATCACTTTTAATTAAAATAATAATTGTCGAGATTCGATATTTTATTCCAAAAAAATGTGAGTGATTTAAAATAAATTGCTTTATTGTTTTCAATTGTATTTAAAAGAATTATTTACCAATAAACAATATCGTTAAACAATTTTATTGCATAATTCGGTATATTTAAAAATGACAATATTTACTCATTTTTAAAAAAATGTCTGTTCCGTGACAATGTTCTTGAGACATTGCCGTGACCAGGATTCGAACCTGGGTTACTACGGCCACAACGTAGGGTCCTAACCACTAGACGATCACGGCTTCGACAGACGTGAAAGTCGAACAATTTGTTATTAAAAATGCGCTATTTTTAGTGTTAAGTTTATTTCTTCCTATATAAATTTATGGATTATTAATGCTTTCTTATGTTACACAACGTTATTCAAATAATTAATGTCAGTTGGATAAAGACTTCGATATTATATGCACTAAATAAATATCAGATATTAAATAAAATGAAACAAATATGATTCACACGTTTGCAGTTATTTAAATTACAATGAAATTAAACAAGGAAAATTTCTGGCAATGATCTGGCGTAGCTGTACTGATGAGGGATGAAATCCCGAAACACGTGTCTACAGATAGCCTTGTAACTATTATTTCTCAATATTATCTTGAAATGTACTTCTATCCAGCTAAATATTATTATTTTAATATAAATAATTGTAATTGTTATTTGTTGTTTCCTTTCATTAAATAATTTCGACTCAATCCGTTGCAATTTCTCAGCTGCTGCGATGCAACAACAAATATCTATTGTGTAATCCAATGTCCGGCGGGGTAAATGCTCGGGAAGTAGTTGTTTCAATAGATGTTTCTAAAACTTACAGTGTAAGTATTTTTTGCAGTTGGAAAAAGGGTTTGATCGAATTTAATTGATCATTGCCAGAAATTTTCCTTGTTTAATTTCATTGTAATATCAGATATAGTCAAGTTCCATTTGGCTAAACCTATTAAAGTATTATTATTTATATAAACATTTAATACAATGATATTTAATGCATGTAAATAAATAAATTATTTAATAGTAATGATTTTATATATATTATAAAATATTTATATTGAAGGAAAAGATGATTATAACTCCCAACACCTGAAGGACTAAGAGGGTTTATTAATTATAGACAATTTATTATTTACTCAAACGAATCTTAAGATAATGCTATAATTATTATATTTAATTTTGTGAGTAATCTACATTAATAAATAATTTCAAGTTGCACGAAATAGTTGATGGAAAAATAAAAATTTCTATAACGAACAAATAGTTAACTATTGATAATGAATACATAGTTTTCGGAATGTATATCTAGTTTAAAATAAATAGAATAGTATAAATACAGTATATCTAATGCTAGAAAAAACTATAAAGTAAGAAATTCTCAGCGTGTTTATTAAACTTTCTTAAGACTTATTAAGGCAATCTACAATTTATTTATCATATTATTAAATATTGCGAATTTTACCATTTTAGTCGTTTTCACTATGTCAATATTTCCAAAAAGTCTGCCCCGTGACAATGTACTTAAGACATTGCCGTGACCAGGATTCGAACCTGGGTTACTACGGCCACAACGTAGGGTCCTAACCACTAGACGATCACGGCTTCGACAGACGTGAAAGTGTAGCGATTTTTCGTAAATCATTTGCGCTCCGGTTTAAATTCCAAAGCCACAAATACAATACTAACAATGGCAACATCGTTGATGCTAATGGTAGAAAGTAATAAGATAATAGTAATAGCAGTGATAGTCAATCAATATTTAAAAATAAAATAACCCGAAACTAGTCGAGAATTTAAAGTTATTCAATCTAATCTGTGTTTTATTGGTTGATTTTTAATAATTTATTCATATTTATTTCATAGAATAGTTGAGATTTACTACCTCTTTGCTGATTTTGATTTACCCTGGAATGTGTTGTTACGTGCCAAGAAACTTTTGCAGGTGTGTAAAAGACAGTCTTTCAAATAAGACCATATTACATTTTTTAATCCTTATTTTGTAATAAAGTGTTATCCACAATTTTCTTAGAAATGTGGAATCCTGTAAAAACATTTATACAACAGCAAATACACAAAAATTGGATTGGATTAAGTAAGAAGGGAAGTTAATATTGAGATTTAACTGAATATCCTTTCTAATTATTTTGTATTTTGTCGTAATTTGTGATTGGTAATTTGCCTTTTTTTATACATATGTTTTGTAATATTTTTAGAGCGTCACACTTTTCTTATAAAATTTTTAATATGTAATTATAATTGTAATTTGTTTATTGTTTATTAACGGTAAGTCCATTCAAATACATATTGCTTTATACTAACTATACATTAACTATTACATTTGGAAATGGAGATTCCGTTGATAAAGTAAATTGAATTGAATTGAATAAAATCGGTAAGGTATGTCAAGCATTGTTTTATTTTTTATTGTTTAGATTTAGCTATCATTACATTCATGTAAATGGCACGCCGTTGAAATAAATAAATAGATTATTAACCCATCAATAACAGATGACATTACTGTGATTGATAGGTTAATATTGAGAAAGTCCAAATATCTTCATTATCATTTCCGGTGGTTTCCCCCTGATAATTGCTTTCTGGATGTCCAGGCCTCGCGAAGATTTAGCATAAATACTTTATTACCTGATTGCAATATTTTAAATTTATTGGGATCGAAGAAATGGTTTTCTGAAATGCAATTTTTAGCAGAAGCTGTGGTGTGGTGGTATGGATTTTCTATGTTACTTTAGGAGTGCTTCAAAGGTTCTGCCTGTTTGGCTTATGTAAATTGCATTGCACTCTCCACAACATATTTCATAAACGCCTTATTGTTTGCTTTTTTCTATTCTTGATTTGCTATTTAATAAAATTTTGCCTAAATTGATGGGATTAGTGCTAATAATGTTAAATTTCATCCCTTTGAAGCAGCTAATAATTCTTGGTGACAAATCTTTGAAATTTTTTACCAAATTTTATTTTCAAATTCTTTCTATTTAAGGTTGCGGTTTAGTAGAAAGAGATATCTATATAGTAAAATGGAAATAATCGTTTAAAAAAGAGCCATTCTTTTGGATTTAATAATATGAATATGTATTTACATTTTTTTATCTACCAAGTATAAAGTATCAGTCTAAATAAAAAATAAATCGTTAATTTTCGTGTATTACGTCAAATTACTAGTTCAAGTCAGAAAAGAAAATTGTAAAATATAATGAAATTAATAGGTCATGTCTGCTAAGTTATTTGAATGCAGAATTTAGTGAAATCCTTTAAATTTTCATTGCACAAGTTTTTGTTAGCAAAAACATAATTTGAAATTTGCTATAAATTTGATGAATTTTCATTGTTTTTCATAACTGATTTTCACACAAACTAAACATTAAAATAATTTTTAATTCATCTGATGAAATTCCTGCTTATTTTAAGATTACTTTAATGTATAATACAATATTTTTCGTTGATCACAATTGCAATCTAACTCGAATTAGCCAATATTTATATAGCTATCTCTTTCATCTAAATCGCACCCTTAATCTATTTTATATCTGTTTGATGAAGATTTTCTATTGAAGATGTGAGAAACTGAAGAAGAATAAGAATGAAATTAATTAATACAAAAAATTCAAGTAATTAATTTCATTCTTCAAAATGCTTTTGAAATATAAAATAAATTAAATGGCTGTAATTACTTCCTGGATATAATTATCGATTTCGCAAAAAAACGACTGATTATAATCCTCACATATACGCATATATAAAAGTTTATATAAGAATATAAAGAAGACAATGGACGTAGTGCACGGATCGTCACCTCATCGTGCAGCTGTGGGTCTTGCGCCCGGAGCGACGTTCCGGAATGTATATCCGTACTCATTAACCACGCCGTCGCTGACACACGCTCATCAAAATGAATGCATTTTCATTTTCATTTTCATTTTCATTTGCATTTTCATTATCCCCCTTCCTTGTCCCGACTTACGCTAACGCGTTTTGTGCGCCTTCAAAGTCGAAAGAAAGCCAGATATATGCAATCTTAAAAAAAGGGCCATTTATATCTCGATATTATTCACACCCCGAATGCGTTTTCATTATTTTCCTCTTTTTCCATTCATGGCGTGCGAACGCTGAACTTATTTTTTGTTTGTTTTTCTGCTGCACTTAGTGATATACGAAAAATAATGCAACGGATGTGGAAGGTGTGTGAGAACACAGGATTTATTCTTTATTATATTTATTTATACAAGTAAAGCTTAATTATTGAAAGGCATTCCTATAGATTTTAATAAGCTGAATGGATTTTTATAGCTCTATTTATTAATCTCAGCTTATGTGTGCTGACAGTCTGTGAGGGAAATGTTAAGTTTGATGTATACGTTATTAAATAACTTCACATTCTATTTATATGTATATCTATTACAAAAGCTACTTAGACTGTGATGATTGCAAATAATGCACGCAATATACACTAACTTAGCTGTCAAACAAACAAACAAATTAAGCAAGAAAATCTACCGACTCAATTAAAACGTTTATGCGACCAACAGACCACGGCTTAATAGCCCGAAAATCAACAAGTAAAATTACACTAATCGTAAAAGCATACACAGATTGATAAACAAAATATTGCACCGCTTTCGCAATTAATCTCTTAGAATTTAGCGAAATTATAATTCATTAAAACAAAAATATTAATGAATACATCACTCTCGATTCATTGAATATACATTTTTTTTTATTTTGTTATCAGGATTTTTCATGTACATTCATGATTATTTTAAATTATGTAAAATAAACGTGATAATTTTTATCCACAGCGTATTCCGTAATTAATTTCTTGTTTTACCCAGAAACGAAAGCGACGAGCGAAAAAAAAAAAAACCTGTAGCGAAATTCAATCCAGACTGCGGCGTAAGAGAGAAAAGCGACGGGCAGTAGAGGGAGGTATTCGCCCAAAGAAATGTACATCCCGTGGCCCGAATCAAAAGGCCTTTAAAGTAATTTTTTAATGAGTGGCGCTTCGCAAATGCTTTAATTACTCTTAGATTAGTCTGCAGAGAGAACGGGGCGCTGCGGTTTGCTCCCGACATTTAATGAATATCTCGTTTGCATCCCGGAATAACGGATATAACGCGATCACGATAACTTTCCCGGCCGCAATACTAAACAATCGCGCCGATCCTTTATGCAAATAAACTTTAATTAAACTAGCCGGTGAATGGGGCATTAAGGCTGTTGGAGCGACGGTCTGCGGCTTAATTAATTTTAAACAATAAACGCCGCCGCGTCGCAAATTAGATCCCTGATTGAATATTCGGGAGTTTCGCTCTTCGGGTTTGCTTCGTGTTAATTAATGCGCTTTGCTTCGTTTAGTGTATTACACTTTTATATGGAACTTAGAAAAATGGCGTCTTTTTAGCGTTCAATTCTTAAAGCTACATTTTCTCTGAAGATCACTTCTTTACGTCGCAAGAAAATAAATAAATTTACAAAATTATCACCTATTTCACGAAGGCACCCTTTGTTGGATAATTGGCGGGAAAACGGGAAACTCAATCATAATAAATTAAAGACGACGCAAGCGCCACCTTTTGCCTAATTTCAAGTGGCATCGTCAACGATTTGGGTCTACAAGGTAGACGACCGAGAATCAATGTTGTTAAAATTCTCACAATTTACGCTTCCATTCTTAATATAGCTGAAGATGGTGACTTTCGGACCAAAAATTTGGTATTTTGGTACAAAATATAGCCGAAGGTGGTGACATTTTTGTATTTTGTACGCTATATTTTGTACCAAAATACAAAAATTGAAGGTGGTGACTTTCTGTTTTTCTCCGAAAATCCACTTCTCTGTTTTCTAAGTTTCATATAAAAGTGTAATACACTAAACCAAGCAAAGTGCATTAATTAACACGAAAAAAATCTTAAAAGAATCCCGGTGAGAGTAGGAAGAACGTGGGCTATTTAGTTTCACGAAAAATAATCATTTTCAACAATTTCTTGCCACTTAAACAGCTCCACGAAATAAACATGGGGAGAACGGTTTAGCGAGAACCCACCAATTTTCAATTTTCCAACGTATCTGCGGTTAGATCAAAATTACTAAGTTTACAGAAAACTCAAAAGAACGAGCGTTTAAACATTCGATTCTTAATGAATCTATCTATATTTTTTTAATCAAAAATTATCGTTTTAAGTTCGCTATGGTAGCCAGAAAAAGGTTAAAAAAAAAGTTAAATTTCGACGAAAATCGAAAAAAAAAAACGCCAAATGACTTCATTTCATACCAAAATGTAACCAAAGAAAGGGAGAACAAGTTGTGAGAATTTGAACAAGAGTAAGTAATTAATTTCGAGTCAGTTCGCTTGCAAAATATGCCTTTGAAAAGTAAGCGAAAACTTTTGAAAAAAAAGTTAAATTTCGACGAAAATCGGAAAAAAGAACGCCAAATGACTTCATTTCATATCAAAATGTGAGCAAAGAATGGGAGAATAAGTTGTGAGAATTTGAACAAGAGTAAGTAATTAATAATTAAGCCTTTGAAAATGAGCGAAAACTTTTCAAAGGCATATTTTGCAAGCGAACTGACTCGAAATTAATTACTTACTCTTGTTTAAATTCTCACAACTTGTTCTCCCTTTCTTTGCTTACATTTTAATATGAAATGAAATCATTTGGCGTTTTTTTTTTATTTTCGTCGAAATTTAACTTTTTTTTTTTCATACCCCTACGATATTTTCAAATTTCGGTAAATTTTTTTTCCTTCGAAATAAAACTGAAAAAAAAAATCACGAAGACTCTTTATTATACTACAAAGAACGTTGGCAGAAAAATAATCGTTTCTACCATTTCGGGCCATTTCAATTGCACTTTGAAATTAACATAGATCCTTATGGGAACGGTTTAATGGAGACCCGCTGATTAGCCGTTTTAGACGTAACCACAAATGGAACCAAATTACTAAATTCACAGAGTATCCATGAAGACGCGGTTTTCAGTATTCAATTTTTAAAGAAAGAAGACACATTTCTCCCAAAGATCATCTTTCTATTTCGCCTGTGTTGGCCAGAAAATAATTGTAAATTTTAGCAACATTTTTACTCAATTTGCGAAGGCCCACTTTGCAAGACCACTGACAGAAAACTAATTCATTGATATTGTTCAAATTCACACAACTTATGCTCCCATTCTTTTGCTACATTTTGGTATAAAATGAAGTCATTTGGAGATATTTCGATTTTCGCCGAAATTTCACTTTTTTTCCATACATACCCCTTACGATATTTCCAAATTTCGGTCAAATTTTTTTTCTCTCCAAAAAATCTGAAAAAAATCACGAAGACTCTTCATTATACTACAAAGAACATTGGCTATTCAGTTTCCAGAAAAGTAATCATTTGCAATCATTTCGGGCCATTTCAATTGCCCTGAGAAATTAACATGAAGTCTTATGGGAACTGATTAGTGAAGACCCACCTATTGAGTGTTTTCGACGTGACTGTGGATGGATCAACATTACTAAAATTACAGATAATATAGAAAAACGGGATTTTTAGCATTAGATTTTCAAAGAATGAAGACACATTTCTCCCAAAGATCATCTTTCTATTTCGCCTGTGTTGGCCAGAAAATAATTGTAAATTTTAGCAACATTTTTACTCAATTAGCGAAGGTCCACTTTGCAAGACCACTGACAGAAAACTAATTCATCGATATTGTTCAAATTCACACAACTTATGCTCCCATTCTTTAGCTACATTTTGGTATAAAATGAAGTCATTTGGAGATATTTCGATTTTCGCCGAAATTTCACTTTTTCCTTACGATATTTCCAAATTTCGGTCAAATTCTTTTTCTCTCCAAAAAATCTGAAAAAAATCACGAAGACTCTTGATTATACTACAAAGAACATTGGCTATTCAGTTTCCAGAAAAGTAATCATTCGCAATCATTTCGGGCCATTTCAATTGCCCTGAGAAATTAACATGAAGTCTTATGGGAACGGATTAGTGAAGACCCGCCTATTGGGTGTTTTCGACGTGACTGTGGATGGATCAACATTACTAAAATTACAGATTATATAGAAAAACGGGATTTTTTGCATTAGATTCTCAAAGAATGAAGACACATTTCTCCCAAAGATCATCTTTTTATTTTGCCTGTGTTGGCCAGAAAATAATTGTAAATTTTAGCAATATTTTTACTCAATTTGCGAAGGTCCACTTTGCAAGACCACTGACAGAAAACTAATTCATCGATATTGTTCAAATTCACACAACTTATGCTCCCATTCTTCAGCTACATTTTGGTATAAAATGAAGTCATTTGGAGATATTTCGATTTTCGCCGAAATTTCACTTTTTCCATACATACCCCTTACGATATTTTCAAATTTCGGTTAAATTTTTTTTCCCTCCAAAAAATCTGGAAAAAAATCATGAAGACTCTTGATTATACTACAAATAACGTTAGCTACTTAGTTTACAGAAAAATTATCATTTTCAATAATTTCGAGCCATTTAAATTGTTCTTTGAAATTAACATAGATCCTTATGGAAACGGTTTAATGAAGACCCCCTGATTAGCCGTTTTAGACGTAACTACAAATGGAACAAAATTACTAAATTCACAGAGTATCTATGAAGACGCGGTTTTCAGTATTCCATTCTTAAAGAAATAAGACACATTTCTCCCAAAGATCATCTTTCTATTTCGCCTGTGTTGGCCAGAAAATAATTGTAAATTTTAGCAACATTTTTACTCAATTTGCGAAGGCCCACTTTGCAAGACCACTGACAGAAAACTAATTCATTGATATTGTTCAAATTCACACAACTTATGCTCCCATTCTTTTGCTACATTTTGGTATAAAATGAAGTCATTTGGAGATATTTCGATTTTCGCCGAAATTTCACTTTTTTTCCATACATACCCCTTACGATATTTCCAAATTTCGGTTAAATTTTTTTTCTCTCCAAAAAATCTGGAAAAAATCACGAAGACTCTTGATTATACTACAAATAACGTTAGCTATTTAGTTTACAGAAAAATAATCATTTTCAATCATTTCGAGCCATTTAAATTGTTTTTTGAAATTAACATGTATCCTTATGGGAACGGTTTAGTGAAGACCTACCAATTAGGTGTCTTGGACATGACTGTGGATGGACCAAAATTACTAAAATCACGAATGATGTAGAAAAATGGGATTTTTAGCATTCGATTCTCAAAGAATGAAGACATGTTTTCCCCAAAGATAATCTTCCTATTTCATCTCTGGTCCTCAGAAAAATATCGTAAATTTTAGTAACATTTTTTCCCAATTTTCGAAGATCTACTTTACAAGCCCACTGACAGGAAAGTAATTCATCGATGTTGTTCAAATTCACAAAGCTTACGCTCCCATTCTTTAGCTACATTTTGGTATAAAATGAAGTCATTTGGCAATTTTTCGATTTTCGCCAAAATTTCACGCTTTTCCTTGCGATATTTTCAAATTTCGGTTAATTTTTTTTTCTCTCTAAAAAATCTGAAAAAAAAATCACGATGACTCTTGATTATACTACAAATAACATTGGCTATTCAGTTTCCAGAAAAGTAATCACTTGAATGGCTCCTCTCTACTTCTCAGTGTGAGGTGATTATTTGCCCTGTCTATGTTTTTCGCCATATCTTTCTGTTTCGTTTTGAAAATAATGAATAAA
Source organism: Philonthus spinipes (assembly GCA_963082785.1). Taxonomy (NCBI): domain Eukaryota; kingdom Metazoa; phylum Arthropoda; class Insecta; order Coleoptera; family Staphylinidae; genus Philonthus; species Philonthus spinipes. The sequence goes on from OY720304.1 coordinate 31,787,354, forward strand.
AATATGGACTATTTTTTAATTAATAAAATTCTTTCAAAATCCCAATTCACGCCAGTCATTATCCTATAAAACACCGGCAGATGAATAATGCCATATTTTTAATATACCTTCCCGCATTTGTGCGCACTGCTGGTAATTATTTTGACGAAAATAAAAAAAATGAGAGTGTATGAAGAGTGAGCACACTCGCTGTAAAAATGTGTATTCGTTTTTGATTAATGGGAAAACGGTAGTGCGCGTTGATTGATTTTTTTTTTAGGAGGAAATGAATGATTTTTAATTTCGTGGCTGTGGCGAGGGCATTGTTGGCGTGGAGCGTGCTGCAGATGAATATATGATTTTATTCATTCGCGTTGTCTCTCCCTCTTGCCCCGATATGATCCACCCACGTCCCGGAAAATCGCTGTGCAAATTAAAAAAGCACAATGCTCTGCCCACCCAGGACACGACTCTACAGCATTAATATATAGTATATGCACGGAATGAACAGGTTTTCTTTTAAATTAAAAATAGGGGTAGAGGGAGGGGGATTCGAAACCTCGGGTGTTTTTCGTGATATTGCATTATTGTGGATGCACGTATCTAGAAGATTAAAAATGGAAATAATTGTTTTGTAATATTTTTTTTCTTTAATTGAATTAGCAATAAATAATACGAGCATTAGGACAATAACAATACAATAAACTCAAATAAAATTATATTAATCAATATTAACACACTTGCTGTAAAAATGTGTATTCACTTATGTGTCTTTACATCTGATAAACAATAACAATAATTTTAATAGATTAAATTAGGTGAGTAACGTGAAGATGATATCTTTTAATTGAAACACAAATCACAAATTTATTGTTTATCAGATGTAAAGACACATAAGTGAATACACATTTTTACAGAGAGTGTGTTCACTCTTCATACACTCTCTGTTGTTTATTTTCGACAAAATAATTACCAGCAGTGCGCATAAAGGTGGGAATATTAATAATATATAATAATATAGGATAATGACTAGCGTGAGTTGAGATTTTGAAAGGATTTTATTAATTAAAAAATAATTTAGCAGATTCAATTTATCAAATTAGTATTACTCTTAATAAAAGTCAATTTCTTGTGGAAAAAAATTATCATTTCATTTACGGGATTGAATAAAATCGTTCCATTTGCCGTATTGTTCGATTTCAGCGGTTTTAGTATTGCGGAACGGGAGGAATGGAAGGATGGAGAAAGGCAGTGAACACACAGCGATGTTTAATTAATCAACTCCGGGGACGCTTGCTTGGTTTAGGCTTATTAACAGCATTGATCATTGGTCTATTCACACATCCGACCGCAGACGACATCAAAACCTGCACCATTTTCTCTACATTAAAGCCCCATTCTGATTTCATTACAACCGCGCAGAGTTCAGCCCTTCTCTTTTTACAAATTTAAACAAAACGATAACTCATAATACAGAAATGGTGGATTTATTCACTCGGTGACAATAATTTAAATCAAATAAAAATACTTTTTAAACACAATTGAATAATTAATTAATTAATTCTTCTTTGGCTACTGCAACTTTTTGGTTAAATAAACAACTACTCGGACAAATACCCCGCCAGACTTTGAAGTACCGATTAGATGTCTTGGACATGACTGTGTATAGACCAAAATTACTAAAATCACAGATAATATAGAAAAATTAGATTTTTAGCATTCTATTCTCAAAGAATGAAGACATGTTTTCCCCAAAGATGATCGTCCTCTTTCACCTCTGGTCCTCAGAAAAATATTGTAAGTTTTAGCAACATTTTTTCCTAATTTTCGAAGATCTACTTTTCAAGCCCACTGACGGAAAAGTAATTCATCGATGTTGTTCAAATTCACACAGCTTACGCTCCCATTCTTTAGCTACATATTGGTATAAAATGAAGTCATTTGGCGATTTTTCGATTTTCACCAAAATGTCACGTTTTTTCCATACATACGATATTTTCAAATTTCGGTTAATTTTGTTTTTTCTCTCTGAAAAATCTGAAAAAAATCTCGTAGACTCTTGATTATACTACAAAGAACATTGGCTATTCAGTTTCCAGAAAAGTAATCATTTTCAATCATCTCGGGTCATTTAAATTATTTCAAGAACCTTACGTGATGAAAATTATTCAGTTTTAGCATAGCCTTGAAAACTACATTAATTTTCTTCTAGATGATTGGAAGATCTGGAAGATTATCAATTCCAGATCTTCGAATCATCTAGAAGAAAATTAATGTAGTTTTGTAGGCTATGCTAAAACTGATGAAAATTATTCAGTTTTAGCATAGCCTACAAAACTACATTAATTTCCTTCTAGATGATTGTAAGATCTGGAAGATTATCAAAGTAGCTCCGGTAGTAAATGGTTTAATCTATGTTGTAAAAGCAGCCGGTAAATCCCATCGGGTTTCAGATATTTGTATCATTAGAATGTGGCCTCTCCCCAAATGATTTCTTCAAAAGTTAGTATATTCTCAGTCCTGTTTGATGACCCTCTTTTTATGATTATTTAGATATGAGAGTATGCCCGCTTAATTTCCTAGAATATCAAAACGAGGGAAGCGAATCAGCATGAATGAAGGATATTCATGCTCGTATGTGTTAATGGCCAGTCGATTAATAAAACATTATTATTATTATGAAACCCCTACACCAATTGGTAAAAGGGGACATCGATTATATATATATATATATTATTATGAATAAAATCATATGAATATTACATGTAAAACTATCAAGTACTCTAGTAATTATCTTTCGAAACAAGAGAAACTCGTGGAAACATGATAAAAAAAAATAATGCACATCTCGGGTTGTGGAGAAAAAACCTGGCCGGAGAAGGGTGGTGGAAACGGGGACAGGGATGTGTCTGCAAAAGAGGTTCCAACAGATGCCGGAATCACATTTTCTTCGCAGACGCTTCCATTGTTGCCAGATGAGAATAAAAGGAGAATAGCCGTGTATATAGCGCCGTAATGAAAATTATGCATTACTTCATATTTGAAAGGGTTTGGGCGGGGAGAATTACAAAGTGCCCGCCTCCGACCCTCCACCCTCGATTCCGTCCCTCTTCCTTCACAATCGCGCCCGGCGCATCCACTTCCATATTCTATTCTCTATTCTGCCGGGCTGTTTCTTTCTTTCTTTTTTTTTTTGCTTCTTCTGTATTTGCTGCTGCCACGAGGAAATTATTCCCGATTGATGCTTATTTTTTTTTTGTATTAATAAGAATTGATCATGTAAGATTAATCAAGCCTTTACAAAAGCGGGATTGATTGGATACCATTTTATTACTGGTAATAAAAGATATTAAAAGAAAAAACAAACGTTAAAACAAATACAAGACGGAAAGACCAACGGTCGATAGCCAATTGGCAGAAGAATTTATTTTTATGTTAGTTGTTTATTGTATTTATTTATTATTATTACCTTGTTAAAAATAATCTGCCAATAAAGAATTATATATATATATATACACAAATACAAAATAAAGTAAGAATAAAAAAGGAATAAGTTCTATTTGGAATAACGGTGAAAATCTTTCTGCCCTTATCGACATAATTTATTAATATTATATAAAAGTTTATATAAGAATATACAGAAGACAATGGATGTAGTACAATGATCATCACCTCATCGAGCAGCAGTGAGTGAGGCGACATTTTAATTAAGACATTTCACTATTAATGAAACGAATAACCAAGTGTCTTAATTAAAGTAGATCCTAATTATTACATAACAATGTTTTTCACCAATTTTAATTCAAAACACAATTTAATTTACAATTAGCATTAATTTAATTACAAATATGTATTTTCGTAAAATCATTTCTAAACACATCTTTATTAACTCATCCCGTGAAATGTGATGTGTGTATTTTTTTTTTAAGTGAAAAAACATCGTAATCCTCCCCCTCTCGAAGCGCGGCCTATCATTTCATTATCCTTTACACCCCCCTCGTACATGTGTTCAACATTTCACCGTGCATTGGCGTATGTTAAAGGGATGATGTGCACACGTACGAGGGGATGAAAGTCGTAAATGGTATGAACTAAACGCGATTCAATTGACTTCTAAAGAACCCCGGCCCCTAATTTGCTCCGACAAACCAGTTAGGGGGTAAACATAATAGCGATGATATGAGATTAATTCCCGCCCGCTTTAAAGAAATAACAAAGCGACGACACTAATTGCTTCCGAAATATTATTGTTAATGGTAAACGAAACAGCGTTTTTAGTGAATTATTTAACTTAATAATTTATAATAATAATAATAAACGCATTACGTAAAACCACATATGGAAGATTTAATTAACGTGTTTAATATTATTATTAAATAAATACCGGGCTGCATTTACTTTTTCATTAAATTCTTTCATTAGCAATGAAGACAGAAAAGAATTGCTTGTCTTTCATTGCTAATGAAAGATTGAAGACAGAAAAGAATTGCATATGGAAAATCGGGGCTATTCAGTACAAAAAATTTTAAGTTTAACGTATACGTTAATAATTATCTTCACATTCTATGTATATAAATCTATTATAAAAGCTGCTTAGACTGTGGAGATAAAATATAACGTACTCGTTAGACGTAACATTTTCCTTAGAGAATAATTTCTATCTAAGATTGTGTCATCCAGGATCGATTCATTCTTGGAATTAATGAATTGAATTAATAAAATTTCACATAAATTGCCTAATATGAGTGGTTGTGAGTTGTGTGAAGATTTGAATGATTAATATAGAAAAACACTTGTAAAAACTTTTCTTCGCAAATATTTAATAAATATTTATGAAGAAAAGTTTTTACAAGTGTTTTCGCAAATATTTAATAAATATTTATGAAGAAAAGTTTTTACAAGTGTTTTTCTATATTAAATTACCTAAGTTAATCAATTAAAACGTCAGCAACAAATGACATTGGACAACTTTAGTATTGTATAAAACAAAATTTATTTGTGATATTGACATTTGCATTTTGTCAGATTGAGGAACTATAGAAGTTTCGCAAACTCTAGAGAGGAAGCATATTGTGTGCTTAAATTTGCCAAAACGAACTCCCTAACTGTTGTCCAACAACACTTTCGAACACGTTTTGGAAAATCTCCAGTCTACTAGACATACGATTGGTAAAATAAATTTGATACGGTGGAGTGTTTATGTTAAGGTAAAACTTCGGGAAGACCTCGAGGGTCAGAAGAAGCAGTGGAATATTCGTACTGTTCACCAACGAAGTCCACAAAAGTCAAAGACACGTGCAAGTTTCAAACTACAAATTCCGCGACAAACTGTATGGAAAATTTTACGTAAACGATTAAAACTGAATCCTTGCATATTGCAGTTGGTTCAGCATCTACACGAAGACGACAAGCTTAAACGAAAAGATTTCTGCAATGAAATGTAATGAAGAAGATGAGTTGATACTTTTCAGAGACGAGTCAACGTTCCACATAAGTGGCAAGGTGAATGAAGAAAAAAAAAATAAACTTTAAGAACCACTGTATAAAATAGTTTAAACGAATTCATAATAACGTTATTAGTTTTGGATTAATAAAACATTGAAAATCTCTATTTCTTTAGTAGCAACCATTATATATTATACATTTTTTGTTAAATGTTGCAGATAATGAATTTCTTATTTTTTTATTCAAATTTGTAATTACAAAACTTCCATACTACTCAATTTGGACTAAATATATTTCGGAAACGAAGTTCACATCCTTAGTACAAATTGAGTAGTTAAAAAATTTAAAAATATAAACTTTAATAAGAATTAATTAAAAAAATATGCATCCCCAAAGATCCCAACATCTCCCCCAAATTCAAAAATCCATCAATCACCCTCTTCTCCTACATATCCTCTATGCATTCATCTTAAGAATAGTAGCCCATTGGCGGAAAGACCATAGGTCGATAGCCTGTTCAAGCAAGCAAGCAAGAAAGAAACAAATATACCATAATATATTGTAAATATATGTAAAACAAATAACTTTGAATAAAGGTATTGTAGTAGTAAGAATTAAGAGCAATTTTTACAGTTAACATAATAATTTATAATATATATTGAGAAAGGAAAACTGTTTTATGCACTAACAATATCAGAATGTTACTTACAATAATAATACAGACATTGAATAAATAAATAATGATTTGGCAAATCTATTTAATATCTCAGGTAAACATTATATGATTATTTTTTATTTTATTTATTTATTTATTCCTTTGCCTATCTACCTTTCGGTGTAAGGCTTACATTACTAATTTTTATAGTATATGATTATTAATCTGAATTAATCGTATGTTGCGTTATTTAAGCCACATAAAAAAAATCTGCTGCTAAATTATATTAAAATTCGAAATTATTGCAATTTGAAAACGTCACATCAACATTTATCCCAATTAATAGACATTAAGTAATCAATGATTAAAGAAAAATTCGGAACCTTAAATTATATGCATATAAATTTGGAATAAGTAATAATTCAACGTCAACTGCTAAAATTTTATGATTAACACAATCGCATTCCTTAGTAAAGTCTAACCATTGCAAATTCTTTGTTTTCTATGTTTGTTATTATTGGCATATGTGTTTTCAGTTGCGTGTTATAGGCAACTAAACAAACATACATTATTGCATTTGACTCGCGTATTTTGCAGGTATACATAGGGGGAATGTATACTGATAAAAAAAGCTCTCTGTATATATAATAACATCTTTATTTATATAATTTACCACTTAACATATATATACATATATTTACAATTATTAACTAAATTTTGTATATAAATTGGCTATCGACCGAAGGTCTTTTCGCCTTTGTTATTATATTTTCCATGATATTGTATATTGATGTTTTATTGTGATATTGTGATATTGCAGTAGATGTGGATTTTCCCTTTCTGTACCCATGCTGCATTTTGTTGATTATATTGAATTTATTGAAAAATTTATTTAGCCTATTGCGTATTCAAATACTTTGAAAAAAAAAACTTTCAGAAGGCTGATCGGTCTGTAATTCTCAATGTTATCTAATTTTCCTTTTTTGAATATTGGGTTTATTACTGCTGTTTTTTTTTTTTTTAATTTTAACGAGTTAACACAAATTTTCTTCACGTAACACATGATTATCCTTAAATTATATATATATATAACATCTTTATTTTTGGAAACAATTTTATATACAATAAATTAACAATATAATTCTTATATGTTATACGTCGTCCTTAGAAAACGGCTATCCTTAAATTATTATATTTTTATTCGTTCTATAATTAATGTAAAGTGTTGGACAATAAAGTGAATTATTAATATTTCCCTTAAATACACCCAACAAATAAAAGACATGTTTAATCAATCAAATAACTGAGACAAATAATAGCCCAGTGTTCCGCATTATTTGTGGGAGTAATCCGATTTAATTGTTGATCGCGATATAATGGATTATGGGGAGACGCACGGAGGCGAACCGGGAGGGTGGCTGCGAATGGAGATTATGGGGTTGGAAACTGGTCCGCATATGCGGTGCGCATGCAGAGCATTGTGAGGCCCGCTCCATCCGCAACGCTCGCTCCAACTCCACCTCCGCCTCCTCCACCCCCTCCTACCCTCCGACTTTATTAATTACTGAACTTGGTGTTGTGACGCGGCCCATTGTTACCAATCCGATTGTCATAACGCATCAGATTTGCCAGCCTGACACGTCGCATCTGGTGCCAAACTTAAAAATAATTAACGTGCCACTGGTTTACTTGCTTAATAACTACTACCGATACAAAATGTATTCTAACTATTTACTGAATTTCAATAGAATTTTTATCTAATGCAAACCAAATTTTAATCATTTTCATCCCAAATATATATAACATATTTTAAATAAAAAATAATTTGAAAATAATTAATTAATAATTTCCTCTTTAGCTACTGTGACATTTTGACTTTTAAGTACTTTAAACAAATATTCAATAATACACATTTTCTGTAAGCCTGTAGATAGCCATATATTACATTTTTTTTTTTTTTTTTAATATTTTCGATTCAAAAAATGTTGGCTTATATAATATATAACAATAACATATTTTTTTCGGATTAAATCCCGAAACACAAGCCTGTAGATAGCCTTATATTAGATATTTTTTTATTTAAATATTTTCGATTCAAAAAATGTTGGTTTATGCAATATATAACAATAACATATTGTATAAGCCAATGATTTTGGAATCGAAAATATTACATATTCGCTTTATATTACATATATTTTTTTTTTGATTCAAATATTTTCGATTCAAAAATTGTTGGCTTATACAATATGTTATTGTTATATATTGCATAAACCAACATTTTTTGAATCGAAAATATTTAAATAAAAAAATATCTAATATAAGGCTATCTACAGGCTTGTGTTTCGGGATTTCATCCATTATCAGTACAGCTGTGCCTTATATAAATTCAAAGTTGTTAATTAAATTAACTAAAAACGCACCGTCACGTCCGAGATCTTCGGTGGAAATGACAGGCAGTCACGCGCGATTTCGTTAAATTGTTTTTTTTATCATTATTAATAACATATATCTTCATTGACAATTTTTTTGAGTTGACAATAGGGTATTTGATTGAAGCTCAAACTTTGAGGAATTATTTGTACACAGAATCTACATTTTACAATATACATTTCATTTACAAAAAAAAACTAATACCAGAATAATAAAAATAATAAATTCATTTCATAAGACAATGGACGACATTCGCGATCAAAACCTTTCTGACACAGCAACTGACAAGGACAGACGCCTACAAAATCAGGCGGAAAGAACAACGGTCGATAGCCAATTGGCAGAAGAATTTATTTTTATGTTAGTTATTTATTGTATTTATTTATTATTATTACTTTGTTAAAAATAATCTACCAATAAAGATTTATATATATACATATATAAATATGTTTATATATATATTTTTATGTATATAAAAATAATATTAAAAATACTTGTCAATTGGCTATCGACCATTGGACTTTCTGACTGTCTTTTAATTTTTTTGTCATTGCCTTTTTTTTACAAATTACTTCGTCATTGATCGTCATTGTTAAACTGTATTTTAAAATCGTCAATGTCAATTTAACTTTTTATCAAATAATTTTTGTAATCTAGTTTTATTTTTTTAATATCTAATTTCAGTTTATTATTATTATAGTTGCAATCCTAGTTTTCGTTGCTAATGTAAAAACGGATGATCCGTTTAATAAATAAACTGTCTATGCCTTGCAAGGATGTCATGAATTTAAATATTATTGTGGAGGGACTTTTATGGATGGGTCTTGTGTTTGGGGTACGTGGGTAAAGTATGTAGAAGGTATTGGATTTAGGGCAAATTTTTGGTAGAGGAAAAAATCCTTCCCAATTAACAACATATTACGTTAATTGAGATTTTTATGCTCATATAAGAGTGTGTTTGATGGGTTATGAAGTGGGTTTTGTGGGAGTCTTATTTTTGTTAGCACTCTGAGCGCTGATCTTTCCGCTACTTAGATATTTCGAAGGGTCAGGGGATGAGGATTATGGAAGAGAATTGCAGCATAATTAAGGGAGGTCCGCTGCCACCTGGAGAACCCGATTGCCGTATTCAAACCAAACAAATCGAAACTCTCTCTGGACGTGATTCACATTCATAATCAAGTAAGGGTCAATAAATCTTTTTATGAATGTTCACTACAGTTTTCACATTTATTCCCTACGATCGGTATGTTATGTTTCTAAAATTCACTACCTTCTGCTTATCTTTTACATCCAGAAAGACTTCAAGAAAGAGGTGGGTTTGTAGGGCGCTTCGACGGCAAAGGTCATTCGAGACTTCAAGAAAGAAAAAGGAGAAAACTAAATATTATGGAAACCATAGTAATCAATAAGAGAAAACACATCGGCAACCTACTAAATGACCAAACGAAATTAACCTAAATAATTTTTAAAATATTTAATGAAACTTACCTATAAATCATAATTACAAGGTAGACAAGTGTTTCGGGATTCGTCCTACATCAGTACTTCTCTGCCTTTTGAATCCCGCAGTTGTTAAAATTTACGCACTGTCTTCAACGCTATCTCAGATGGAACTGATAGCGTCCGGCGACGGCGCGATCAATGTGATCGGCGATTAATCGGTTCCAAATAAAAAAAAAACCTCGACTCGACGTGTGAAAGAAAAAAAAAGTATTGTTATCAATTACAATACAAATGAAAATGATTTATATTTTGTATTTATTTAAATTGTAATTAAATATCGAAAAATTATGGATCATATTCTTTTTTCGATATTTAATTACAATTTAAATAAATACAAAATATGAATCATCTTCGTTTGTATTGTAATTGATAACAATACAAATGAAGATGATTTATATTTTGTATTTATTTAAATTGTAATTTAAAAATATTTGATAACAATACAAATGAAGATGATTTATATTTTGTATTTAATTACAATTTAAATAAATACAAAATATGAATCATCTTCGTTTGTATTGTAATTGATAACAATACTTTAAATTCGATAATTTTCTTCTTTTTTTTTCAGCGTACTTGTACTTAGAATAATTTCTTATTGTGGAGGCTTCTACTTCGCCATACATGTTTATATATGATATTGAAAACACTTCTAAACTTTGTTTTGTGCAACACTTTATTATAAAATATTATTGTAATCGAAGATATTTGTCGGTGAGTACGTGAAGTTTCTTGATATAATGTAATAATATTTTATTATAAATTAATTATTATTTATTTTAAAGTGTAACACACTCTATGATAAAGTGTTTTGTATAACACATTATAATAGTGTACAAAAAAAAGTTTAGAAGTTCTTTCATTATCATACTTGTAATCGATGGTTGAGGCTTTTATTTGATGAAACTCTGTTGTTTGTTTGAAAGTTGAAAACAGACTTATTTTTTAGTTTAGTACTTCTCTTGTAACATTTTTAATAAAGTGTTCGAAATCGCCTTGGCTGCTTTCTCTCTCTTTGTAATCTTTTCCATTATTCTTCTTACTGTTAAATCCCCAGTTACATAAAATAGTTAACTCTTCAATACGTTATTTATTTTTTTTTTTTTTCAACGAGTCGTCAAATTGAAGTAATTTAATTTACAGTTTAACTCTTCAATACGTTTTTTTTCCAACGAGTCGCCAAATTGAAGAAATTGAATTTAGAGTTAAACTCTTCAATACGTTTTTTTTTTTTTCAACGAGTCGCCAAATTGAAGAAATTGAATTTAGAGTTTAACTCTTCAATACGTTATTTTTTGTTTTTTCAACGAGTCACCAAATTGAAGTAATTGGATTTACAGTAATGCAAGGCACATCACTGTTAATACATTTTTCAATGTCTCTACTCACAGATTCTCCAAATCGTAACATTTTCACAGGTTGGATACTTTTTTGACAAAGCAATTTTAGTCGAGATCACTATTTTCCACTATTAATATAGGAACTGAAACAAATCGCAACATTATACATAAAAACATTTTTATTCAAACTACACAGATAATACAAAATATTATAAAATAAATAATTACAATACAATTAATGGTTTTAATATTTAGGCATTGGTAGTTCATATTGTATGAAATAAATATGAATAAATTATTTAAAATCAACCAATAAAACACAGATTAGATTGAATAACTTTAAATTCTCGACTAGCTTCCGGTTATTAGCCAATTTTCAAGAAAATTTAATAAATTTTTAATAATTTATTCATATTTATTTCATACAAAATTACAATACAATACAGCCTAAAATAATAATAAAACTGTTGTTTTATTTACAAATAATGGATATGTTTTAATTAATAATATTGCGATATTAATTAAAACATATCCATTATTTGTAAATAAAACAACAGTTTTTTTTTTAAGTTTCACAAAATGTATTGTAGAGATACTGCTACAATACATTTTGTGAAACTTAAAAAAAAACTGTTATTTTATTTACAAATAGTGTATTATGGAGTAAAAGCCTCAATCATCGGCCGGCATAGGCAAATTTAGAAATGAAGGATAACGATAAGTGACAAAAACTTACGATCAAAAGAAGAACTAATGGAGATATATCATTTGGACAGGTTCAAAATAGTGCGAATGTTTACAGGAGCAACGAGCAAAAATCCAACTAGTTTCTACGAAGAATTAAATCCTTCAATTTTAAAGAGCACATTTCAGAAACAGGATGTTTCTTAAAATATATTAACCCTCGATAAGTTAATCCGCAATTTATTTGTCTTTAAATATTATGAATTATGTGTGGTCTTGGATATTATTTTGAGTTTACTGTTACAATTTTAGATGTTTTTATTTATGCAAATGAATCTGCATTTAATAAGTGTTAATATTAAAAAAAATAAAAAGAATATCGTGACAATGTTCTTGAAACATTGCCGTGACCAGGGTCCTAACCACCACGGCTTCGACAGACGTGAATGTCCAATGAATTATTATAAATCTCGCTCTACTTTTGGTATCAAATTCAATATACAGCAACTGCGGTGTGTGTAATTATAATTTTCAGTTTATTCTACTTATGTTAATATTTTGAATATTAATAATTTCGTATGAAATAAATATGAATAAAGTATTAAAAATCAACCAATAAAACACAGATTAGATTGAATAACTTTAAATTCATACAATATGAACTACCAATGTCTAAATATTAAAACCATTAATTAATAATTTCATTTATAATGAAATAATTATTCTAATTTAAAAAAGTGACAAGCAATATTTTATATCTAAATATCTTTATTTAGACAATTACATACATTTTTATAAATATTGACTTTAAAAGGGCGCTCATGGCGAATTCAATGTAAACTATTAACCCGAATTGCAATTAAGTTATTCCTTTTTTTTTTAATTATTTTCGTCTGATAAGAGATTTCATGGTTATAAACTCTTTGTGCCCTGTCTTAAATTTATGGTGATGTGAAATAAAAAATGTCTGTGGTAGCTAGCTGAACTATCCTGAATAGTATTAATGATTTCATAATTTGTGAGAGTAGTATTTTATAATTTCAGAAAACGACATTATTGTAATAGATTCGTATGGCTAGCATTTTTGTTACAACTAATTTCGACCGCGAGTCATTATCAAGGAGATTGATAAGCAATGTCCCGGTCCGAAATTAGAACAAAACGTGTAGTAGAAATTCATTGTATATTTGTTAATAACAATATACATATATATATATATATAAATGTTTATTTACACAAGAATATAACGATAATTGGTTAAGTATATCACACAAAAATTATTTAATTGTTAAATGGCTTTCCACTATAAGTCTTTCTGCCTGAATTTTAAATGAACTGTCTTTGTCTTATTATGTGTAAAAACGGGTCATGATTGCTAATGTCGTCCTATAAGTCAAAATGAAAGTGTGAATCAAGTATCATGATGTTATCGAAAGATGTAATAAAATCATGAACTGAGGAAGAGGGATATTTGTGGTAGTAACCACATGGATTTTTATTCATCATTCTCTGTCGTATTACGATTTTCACCATTCTATAGAAGATTTTCTGGACCACGTTGGACTCCCTATATTATACGGTAGTAAATTATGTTCTCATTACGGTGAAGGTGAATAGGATTAGAGGAAACATTTTGTAGCAAGGAATTGTAGACAGAATTGGATAAGAGTGACTTGGATGAGGTGATATAATATGATGATTTTGTAGCCGTTTTACAGAAAGAATACGATTTTAATATTGTTTTTACCAATCCCATGAATTATTCTGTATTTTTGAATATTAAGTTCTATATTATTTCGTAATATTCAAATGACTGGAATAAATGTGAATAAGAAGGTAATATCTAAATTAAACTGACCTAACTATAAGTATCAATGTATATTTTATGGTTTAATAAAGAAAAAAAAACTCGGTGTGTTACACTTTAAAGTGTTTGATTGAAACACGGGATAAGTGAGAAATTAATCAAATATAATGAGAATAAGTTTATTTTTTCAATTATGTAAAAGTTGGAGTGATTTAAATTCAATGATTGAATAAAAAAAAAATCGTCACATTTAACAATCCAAAGAATTAAACTTAAGAAACCCCGAAGGCAACCCCCGACAGGTCGGCGTCGGCGCCCACCCTAACAACATTACCCGAGCGATGCGCGGGCGTCCCGGCGCCCTTATTTGCCCGTCTTCCCCGCCGGGGCCAATGGGAGGCGCCGGGGGTGGAGCGTCGTCCCTCATGATAGCCATCAGCGTGCGTTTGAAACTCCAGTTTGATGCAAAACGCTAAACTGATAAATTCGCACATTCAAAACCAGAAACAGGGTTAAACAAAAAGCGACAAAGTCTGTTTGCGGGGCGCGATGGCCGGTCCGTATCTGTCGCCACTTCCCGGCGATCTGCTCACGGAGTACATGTTCGGCAGGAGGCGCCAGAGGAGGAACAGGACGACTTTCAGCCCGCAACAGCTCCAAGAACTGGAGGCGCTCTTCCAGAAGACCCACTATCCCGACGTTTTCCTGCGCGAAGAAGTCGCGCTCAGAATTAACCTTTCGGAAGCCAGAGTACAAGTAAGTTGACGCAAACACAATTACATTTTACAGTAGAGGGTGTTACTTTACCAAACTTCACGTTAATTCAAAATAATAATAATAATCTATATTGACAGATACATACAGCAAAAATATTAAATAAATATTAAAAATTGGCTGAAAGACCTCCGGTCGATAGCCGATTCATCTACAGAATATAATTCTAATTATAGTATATTATTGCACATACATATACACATTTGATTAAAGATGGTTAGTTAGTTATTAAAAATTACAAAATCAAATGTTTTTTTTATATCTGTTAATTGACTATCGACCAATGATCTTTCCGCCTGATTAATTTAAAAATAAAACACGATGTTAAATTTTTTAGTTTCACAATATTTGTATGCTGTACTTTACGCAATTCTTTATTTATATACAAATAGTGTTACCGCAATAAACATTTATTTATTATTATTTAATGTGCTGCTTAATGATGATACTGTGTATTGAAACAATTGTAGCAGTTCTATGAACCTAAACATCCCTTCGAAATACGCATATCCTACCTTCACTATACATCATTTTATATGTAGAATCAAGACAGACAGCTCTGCTGGTAATTTTTTTAAAGTATTGCAGATAAAAGGAAGAGAAGGTTAAGGAAATTAATTTAGTATAAATGGTCTTTTGGTTGCTTACAAAAGAATTGATGAATTGTAAGTGTAGGATTACACCAAATACTGGGTTATTCACACTATACGAAACAGAGTATTGTGGCCCAAATTACCACTTTTTAAAATTTTGATAGGTTAGATTTCAATAAAATTCCAATTATTAAAAAAAAACATTACGTTTTGGTACTGACAACCTTTATGAAAACGATAGTTATTTTAATAGACTTAACATAAAATTAACAATATTAAAAAAATACAATAATTAATGCAATTGAACGTATAAAGTAAAAAATACAAGACTGATGACACTTACTGACATTCTAATTAAAGAAACGCGTTTTTATTCTTATTGGAGACACTTTAAAAATAAAATTTCTAAGGAAGCTATCCCGGCGCATTCACCATTTCGTCAAAAATCGAAATCATTTTAAAAGTATAGCCCGAAATTCTCAATATGAAAGAAAAAAATGTGAAAAGAATTAATTGCGAGAAACATAATAACAAATAAAATAGGTTGATATTTAGTTCGTATTACAATAATAAAAGCGGAAAGACCACAGGTCGATAGCCAATTAACAGATATAAATTATATATTTGATTTTGTAATTTTTATTATTTATTTGTTTTATATATTTCCCTGCATATATCTGTTATTAATTATTATTATTGTATTATTACAATAATAAATATAAATAAATTATTAAAAATCAATCCCACAAACACAAATGAAAACGTTTTGTACACTATTCTTCACTTATTTTATTTATTAACAGATGTACATTTCGATCACAATATGATCATTATCAATGTTTTACAACGAACTAATAAACTCCCTATGCATCCCTCGTAAAAAAAACTATAAGTCCCAAACGTAAATTCCCCAATATTCATGAATTTTTTACATCAAAAAAGACTTCAAGGAAGAAAACCACATATTATGGAATAATCAATAAAGAAAAACATAACGGCAACCCACTAAATAGACTTTATTTCACAACATTCAAGAGAGTTAAATGACTTTTGACATAGACTGTTAACGATCTTCATATTTTTTCCGAAGATTTATACAAGGATTAAAAATACAAAATGCAAGTGGAAAGACCATTGGTCGATATCCAAATCTCACACGTATACAATATACATTATAATATTTAATGTCCACCTCACAGTGAGAAGTAGAGAGGAACATATAACGATGTTTTATAAAACTAAATAAAAAATATTTAATGTTATATGTAGATATTGTATTACGTTTGTCAATTAAGATAATGTATGTAAAAGTCTGTAAATAAAACGATATTTTTAGAGCTTCTATTTCGCTTTACATCGTTGATCTGTTTTGTTAGCTTATCATTATCAAGCTAACAGAATAGATTAATGATGTAACAATTACGTTTTATTGACAGATTTTTACGTTAAATTATAATCACTAAATAAAATTCAAATACTTGTCCTTTCTCCTACTTATTTTTTATTTTATTAGATATATTTCGGAAATATATATAATATATCTAATAAAATAAAAAATAAGTAGGAGAAAGGACAAGTATTTTTATTTAAATAATTAAAGTCTCCACGACCAACAACCAACATAAAGAAGATTAAATAAAATTCAATTATACAAAGTTTTTTTGTTTCATTAAATAAACTTCGTTTGTTACACAAAAACAATTCTGTTTAATTTGACCTATCTTAAATAATATTATATCAGTAAGGCTATTCATAAAAAAATGTTGGATAACAAAAGGTTCCATAGATGGTAATAAGATATTAAACTCACTCTAAGATAAAAAGCACCTTAAATGGTGGTAGACCGAGAAAATAGTTGTTTTAATGAGCATTTGTCTAAAATATTTACGTAACGTAAATCAAAATATCACAGAGCTAAATTTGGAAATAATTTGTTAATTATTTTCAATATCACAGAGCTAAATGTAGAAATAATTTGTTAATTATTTTCAATATCACAGAGCTAAATGTAGAAATAATTTGTTAATTATTTTCAATATCACAGAGCTAAATGTAGAAATAATTTGTTAATTATTTTCAAATAATTTTTATTTAATTTATTTAAATAACTTTGATCAAGTGAATGAATACGCTTTTCTATTGATACAAATTAACCAATGTCTAATTTTTATTAACTTCTTTCACTCATCAATTAAATTCACAGTAGAAACCGAATGCAATAACAAGATTAACTTTTAAGATTTAACATTAACTAAAATTAAAAACAAACTTCCATTTACAAATGAAATACTTTTTATCTTTCTTTGTATAACTGAGACTTTATTTAGTATTATGAGTTGGCTGAATCGAGAGAATCCTATGCCAATAAAAAATTATCTATAACGTGTAGTGCAGATGTCAGACTAGAGGCTTCATGGTAAAAATATTTAATTGTTTGACTAATCTTATTTACAAAAAACTATTTCCGTCAAAAATAAATTATATTTGTTAATTATTATGTCAAGTACAATATGTAAAATTATGGGTATTTTACTTAATCGCAATGCATGCCATTAAAATCTTCTCCTTTGTATACATTATTGATACGTAAAGATGTCCAACTCTTCGTATATGTCTGCTTTAAGCACCAGAACAGCAAATGTCTCTTGCTTCCGATAACTGACAAGTGTAATTCATTTTTGACATGGAAGGGTGTAGTTTGGGTTGACTATATTATTTTTAGAAATAGTAGCCAATCACATCGCACCCAATGCTTTGATGCGTTCCTGAACAAATCGAACATAGGGAAATTTACATTGAAAACATTCTAGCATGTTCAGTGTTACATAAAACTCTCTGTATATGTATATTTATATGTAAATATAGATATATATTTCTGCGATATATTAAAAGATTTCTTAATTCTTAGCCCTGATAATAACCATTGCACTATAAATGGAAAAAAAGTCACTCAACTCCGCCCGTTTTTATTATTTTTTTGCAACTTTGTGGGATAAACTAACAAAAATTTATTTTATTTAATAATATAAAGCATGCACACAAAGACCTATAGTCGATAGCAATTTAAACATTAATTACTTTTTGTGTGATATACTTAATTCATTATTGATATATTCTTGTAAACTTAATTATTAATAAAACATGATATACAGACAGGTTTTCTTATCAGTATACATTAGGGGAAGTGTATACCTGCAAAAAAACACGAATCAAACGCATTGAACCGATTAATGTGTGTATATTTAGTTGATTATTTGGCATATGTGTATTCAGTTCCGTGTTATATGCAACTAAACATACATACATCAATGCGTTTGACTCGCGCATTTTGTATGTATACATAGGGGAAATGTATACTGATAAAAAAAGCTCTCTGTATATACATTAAGTAGAATTCCTTAGTTGAATAATTCAACTATAAATATTTGTCCAAAATGTTTGTTTCCATATATAAAACACACCTTTATTTAGACTATACAATTACTAGAAAACAATATAACATAAACATTAACACTACAACATATGTTTAGACTAGAGGTCTTTCTGGCCTCTTGTTTCTAATTTATTATATTTCATTTATTCGTTGAGTAATTTAATTATCGTTACAAAAAATCATTTTTCTAATTACAAAAACCGTTTTATATATCAAATTATCATTTCAATTCTAGGTCTGGTTCCAAAACAGACGTGCAAAATGGAGGAAACAAGCGAGGCTGCAGCTCCTACAAGATGCGTGGAGGATGCGTTGTTTAGGCTTAGCCACACCACCATTAATCCTAACAGGTATTTATGAATTTAATTCTACGCTTACCAATCAAATTTAAAAAAAAAATACGATTCAAATAAAACTAACTAAATGCTTCTTCATACTTTACCTTGAGTGGGCAAAGTAGGTTTAAGTGGTTAATGTCAAATTTTTGCGATAATTTTGACAGTCTTTAGGATATTGGAATTAGCCAGTTTAATAGTTTTTTTTTTTTTGATGAGTTATGTAACCCCAAACAGGGTGGAATTTTTATGAGGATCGTTCATTTACCGTTATGTTGTTTAAGGTTGGAGGTCTTTCTTATATTACGATTACGGTTTTGTGGGAGATGCGCAAGCCTCGTTAGGCCCCTAATGCTTCTTCCCTTCAGGGCATCTGAGACTATGCATCAGCACAGCCAGCCAGACAGGTAGATCCTTGATTTTTCCTCACCCAGTATGGACTTTAGCGCTGAGCAATATCCAAGTATATGTTCTACCGTTTCGTCCTCCAAACAGCACTCTCTACAATCAAATTATTCTTCTTGATGATTCTTCAATCTCCAATCTTGTGTGCTCTGAGTCAGAATGGCCGTGAGACGTTTTAAATCTTCTTTGGATAGCCGCATGTATTGATTGGATACCGAAGGGTGTTTTCTTGGAAAGTCTGCAGCCTGTTAGATCGTCATATCTACATCTAAATGTCTTTAGAGTAAAGAGATGTAATGACTTACATAGAAAACTTAGAGGAGGACAAATCAGTGTGCCGGGCACAATGATCATAAAGCTCCAGCCAATGCATCAGCCTTCCTGTTCACAATGTCAGTACTGCGCTCTTTCACCTAGGAGATTTCAACTCTGTTGTATATCTGTATTATGGTACTCTTTAAATGTCAGGTTTCTACTCTGATACTGTACTATCCATGAGGATTAGCAGATATTTGCTGTTTACATCACGCACTTGTGTTATGCCCATCAGCTACAATTGCTTGATGGTTGTGGGTATTTTCTTTTGAATGTTTAGGCTTCTTCAGTAAATTCTAAGGCCTGGACCTTCTTTCTTCAGGGATCCATCTGTATACATTTTTATATTAGATTCCCTTATGTATTTTGTGGTTTCGGAGGTAATATTGTAGCGTGTGTTCGCCATATATGTGGGTATGCCTGCCTCCATTTGAGGTATGTCTATACAGACGTTCCTCCAGAGGTGACTTCTGATTTCCCCTACTCTTCCAAATGCCTCTACTAGTTTTCTTGTATATAGCAAAACTAGACCAAAGAAGCAAAAATATAATGAATAATAATAATAATAACAATGTAAATTGAATTATTCAATAAAATAATAAAGTCACTTTTCTTCAAAATATTTATTGCTTATCGTGAATGCACATTTCGTGACCATTATCAATGCAAAACTGGATATACAGTAAAACTCAAACACCGAAAACCCTCGTTTGCATTTTTATGATTGTTACGTGTTACGTGAAAACGAACTGAATTTTTAAATAAAAAAAAGTAGAGTCTACTCTCTTCACAATATTAATTGCTTATCGCAAATATACATTTCATGACCATTGTCAATGCAAAAGTGGACCGAAATGTAAATTTACGATAAGCAATAAATATTTTGAATAAAGATTATTTCAAAAAATTCAACAATTATAAAAATGCAAACTAAATTTCTCTACGTTTGTGTTTCACTTTATATCATATACGTTTTTCCGTATCTCACATTCATTTCCCACTACAACTTTTCCAGATACATTTAACAACCAAAAGAAATTTAAAGATGAGATTCATTGAAGAATAAAACCAAAAATAATTTGTCATTGTAAATGTATAATCACATACTGATATAATGTTTCTTTAAACTATTTAAAAAATGTAAAGGTATCAAATGTTTTATTTTTTTTTATTTATTAATTTATTACCCAACAAATACAGTACATCCAATAAAAGGGTAACATCAGTTTAACAGTAACACAACAATTGGTATATACAAGGTGTACAGAAAATGAGTGAAAAGCTTTAGGTAGCGTGACTCTTTGACTAATTTTTAGATAAAAATATTAACGAAAATAAGTCACACTGTCCTCCCTTAAGCCTCACATTCCACTTAAAAGAACTATACATTTGGCAATGCTGGATCAAACAAGTGTGCATTTATCCTGTTTATAACTGCTACATCATCCGCTGGAGGTGTTGCATACACCTTTTCTTTTACAAACGAGCGTGCGTCGTTGCCAGATCTATTTTCATTAAAATAATGCTTCTGATGAAGTTATAAAATTGTAAAAATATCCGATTTATTAATCATTTACATCAATGGAATTATACACGTGTCTAATTGATTGTTAATGCTATTGATTTTTTTAGAAAATATTTAAAAAAACAATACTAATTTATAGTCACATATTTAAAATACCGAAGACCTCGTGAGCCTCAATGAAGAACCATACAACATTTTTTTATTTGGATTTTCTATTAAAAATTAATTAATGAATCGAGTTACCTGAAGGTTTTCACTCATTTTCTGTACACCTTGTATATAAATTAATGTTTTTTTTTTTCAGTATTAACAAAAGTAATTTTCATAATTTTAAATATTTCATAAGGAGATTTTATCTGTATTTTTTTCAATATAATACTTTACCAAATAAAACAGAGCAAAAATTCTGATTAACCTCCTTCAACATTTCATTCACCATCTGCATTCTCTTCAATTGATGATTACTTTATTTCAGGACGACCAGGGCCGGGTCTGCCCTCAGAACCGATGCCATCAGATAAGTTACCAGAAGGATACTCCATGATGCACCCGGGCATGCAACAACAACCGCCACCCTGTCCGTGTTCTCCGGGCAGCCGGAGCCCGAGCATACGGAGCTCTCCGAGCCCCCGGCCCTTGTCGCCAGGAGGGCCCGACGACCTCTCCGTTGCGAAAAACCTCCACCCCGCGGAACCGTACAACAATAACAAACCATCGACATTAAATGTAAATAATTAGATGTTTATCGCTGCTTATTTATTGATATTATTAATTATTATTATTGTAAACGTAGGATGTGTAACAGAGAATTTGAGAGAATTTAGGGAGTATAAATAAATATTATTAATTATTTTATTCGATTTATTCTGTACCTAATTATACTTTTTTATTTATTTTTAGAATTTAATTGAAGTTCATTTGCGTTACACGAACTTCCATGAATTAAATATGCCGTCAATTACGATAATAGTGTTTGTATCGATTACTCATGAGCGGAAGGTTATGCTTGATATTCTCGCATTTTTATATTTAAAAAAATATTTTTTTTTAACTCAATAATATAATGCCGTTATTTTCAAATTTTATTAAAACATACATGACAGGAGACTGTACCGGGTGTCCAGATAAGAAGGGTCACCGGCTATATCTTAGGAACCTAAGACTCCTAGAGCTTTCAAATAAAAAATATGTTAATAAAAGTGACCATGAGAAAATGTTGGAAATAAATTTCAAGTTCGTATCTCTTCCAGTAGGGGGCGCAATGAACGGTCGAAAAATAATTCTGCGGTTATCTCAAAAAAAGTTCAAATAAAGGCATGATAAAACTACACTTTTTGAAATCACGATGAGTTCATAAAACAAAAATGTTACAGAATTTTTTCTCTTACTCTTGAAATAAAGGGTGGGGGGAGGTCCGAATTTATAAAGAGCAAATGTCAAATAACTCTTTTGTTTTTTAACCGATCTTAATGATTTTAATTTCATACGAAAGAACGTATCATACTGATTAAAACAATTGACGACAGTCATTAAAATAATTAATTCAGTCGCCGCTAGGTGGCGCCAAGTTAAAAAGAATATAATTTCCTATTTTTCATACAAATTTCAAATGGAATGATATATTTTTCTTAGTATCTATAAAAAGTGCGCGAAAATGTAGGAAATTTGGTGAAAACCGCATCTCAATACCTTTATTCTATCACAAGTTATATATAAAAGAAAATTTCAAATTAAAAATTTCAAATGTCATTGGAAAACTTTTTGAGGTTAATAAAATTTATGACAAAAATTGAATTAGTTTATCACCACCAGGAGGCATTTTCTAAAGCGCGCTAAATTATATGGATTTACTCTTACTTGAGAAGTGAATAGATGGGGATGCTTATTTTTTTGGTCCCCACGATTTGCCGAATGTTCAGATTTTTATTTTTGGGGCAAAATAAAAAATATTTTTTATCAATCTAGGCCCAGAACGAGAAAAGACATATTTTTTTGGATCTGAAATGCAAAAACTTCAGCAATATACTGCTATTGCTAGAGTGGATGTCGCTGCTTATTTAATTGTATAAAATTATATGATTGTATTAAATATGACGGTAGATTCATTGGACAATTTGAAAGACAAAATTTTGATATAAATTTGGCATTGAAAATGTTTTTCCAACCCCGACACCAATTGGTAAAAGGGGACATCGATTATATATATATAAAATGTTTTTCCATTTAGTTTTAATACTCTTTTTACCTGTATTATAAGAATATATATCTTTATTTAAAAAAATGAGAAAAAATATTATTAAAATTAAAAAGCGTCCCTTACCGGTGACAAAATAATTTAATTTTAGTTATAATTTCATTTATTTTAAATTAACACATAAAATTCTTAAAAATTAGATTAATAATTTTTAATTCTTAAAAATCTTTTAATTATAACTTGTGATAGGATTTAGATATAGACTTTCGGTTTTCACTAAATTTCTTACTTATTAATCCTCTTTCTACTAACATTAAGAAAAATATATCATTCCATTTGAAATTTTAAGGAAAAATGGGAAAATTATCTATACTTTAAGTTGGCGCCACCTAGCGGCGATAAAGTTAGTTATTTTTCTGATTGTTGCCAATAATTTTAATCAGCATGATAATTCTTTAGTATAACATTAAAATCATTAAAATCGGTTAAAAAACAAAAGAGTTATTTGACATTCGCTCTTTATAAATTCTGAGAGAACTTATTGCCTTAATTTTAATTTAGAATAAGTGGGAATAATCAAACGGGTTTATGACGGGAATCCACAATAAAACAAAAGAACAACTCTGGGCATGTGTAATTGAAAAACGAATCAGACACAAATTGAATATGAATACTCGAAGGAGAACGGTCACGCTGGATCACCCTGTATAGTGATAACCATGTTACATCAAGTGTTATATGAGTAAAAAATGTATAGTTTATAGGATAATATTTATAATAAATTGAAGACGACGCAAGCGCCACCTTTTGCCTAATCTCAAGTGACATCGTCAATGATTTGGAATATGCACATGGAACACACTAGTCTGATGAGGTTCGAAAAACCGAAATGGCCATCACTAGTTATCCATACGCTAGATGAATGCTGGCTGAACATTTCTTTAAATGAGGATAATATTTTATTTCCTAATTTTCAGTTTAAAATTATTTAATTTTCTGCTTATAGCTCTAATAACCAAAAATTAATAATAAATCAAGTACAAACACGCTATGTATTTTAACGTCAATCATGATAATACAAAAAAAAGGCCAGCATAACATTTCTGCGGTTTGCATTAAATTACACTCGACCGACAATTAGATAATAACAGCCGTGACGTGATTCATTACTGGCTTTTATAATGATGTAACACAGCACAATGCGCCGGGAAAGAATAATAATTACGATCATAGATGAAGCGTTGAATGCACGCAGAACGAATGCAAATCGCCATGGAACCGTTAAGATGACTTAATTAAGCGTGCTTTAAGTAATGATGATGATGTTGAAGAGGAGCGCCACCCTCGCGGACATGCGCTCTAACATCCGGCTGATACGCTATTTCCCGCTCGGTTCGGATTTCTACTCACTATCATCAATCGCGCGGTTGTCCACAATGAAACTCCTGCTAGTTTTATTGATCCTCACCGCCACGACCGAGGGGTAATTAATAAATTAAACAACTTATACGTGAAACTAATCCGGAATCGATATTTTCAGCTGGAAGTGGATTTGCGAGGATGAAGAGCTTTGCATTCGAGTCGCAACGGCGAACGCAACGACATTCGACTCGATCGAAACGTGCCGATTAATCTGCGGCTCCGGAAGTCTGTGGCCTTTGCCCACCGGAAAATTTGTAAAATCGAAGGAACTGATCCGGGTCGACCCGAGGTGTGTGCTCAATAGGACGCAACGCGATTTATAAATAAACGCGCGACTTGGCGCGTTTGGCTAATATTTTTGTTTTATCTCACGTTCCAATTCGGTGTTTTAGTAATTTTCGTTTTGATGCAGAAGTCTGGGGGCCCGCTTATGAATTTTTGTCGAAACAGTTTGATATCTTCAAGAATAATCTTTTGGAGGAATGCGGAAAGTGCTCGCGTCCGGTGCAAAACGAGATTGTTGTTAAGATTATCGTCAGTTCTAGTAATTTAAATCTCACGTGGAAAACGGATGAAGGATATACACTCAAATCAGAAGGTTAGTTTTCTTTTAATATTATTGTTTGAATGATTAAACAAAATTTGAGATCAAGTAATTATACACGCATTAAATTTTAATTAACACTTCACTAAACTAAATTGAAACTTGATTTACAACATTAATAAAATACTTGATTATTGTTTCACTATTTACTATAAAATTAAACAAGTAAAATTTTTGGCAATAATCAAAAAAATTCAATCAATCATTGTTACAATTTTTTTTGTAAAATGGTGAATTTTCAGTAAATAAATAAATATAAGTACCCATCTTACACCATTTATCGCTTCATTTCATCTAATAACTCAGACTTTGACAATGACGTTAGCATTCATAACAATTAGACAAAGACTAGAAGCAGACAAAGACAGACGAAAAGACCTTCGGTCGGTAGCCAATTTATATACAAAATTTAGTTAATAATTGTAAATATATGTTAAGTGGTAAATATTGTAACTCTGTATATAAATAAAGATGTTATTATTATTAATTATTCTTTAATAAATTTAAAAAAAAAAACATTATTGAAATTAATATAATATCAAGTTAGGCTAGATTTTAGTCTACTTTTTACCAATTAACGTTTCTCAAAAATCGATCTTCTGACACCTTAGTCGGTTTTTCTCTATCTAGTCTGGAAATAGGTTTCCTCCATTAAAGCCATCCAAATGGCACCACTCTGTATATTTACAGTCAACGGCATTGGATATTTTGTATGTTTTAATGTATGTATTACTGAAACTTTATTTATTTATTTATTTAACCGTTTAGGTATTTCTTTTAATCTGCTGTGTCTGTTATTCCACTTTTACAACCAATTATTTACTTAACTAATCTAACAACAGACCTCCCTAAGCAAGACAGGAAAGTGGTCAGAACAATAGTACAAGCATTTGTGCAAATTAAACCTATCATTTACTTAACTAATCTAACAACAGACCTTCTTAAGCAAGACAGGAAAGTGGTCAGAACAATAGTACAAGCATTTGTGCAAATTAAGCCTATCAGAAGATGAGATCTGTAGATTCTGTGAAGAGGAGAAGGAAACCCCCTTCACATACTGTGCCAGTGTGAGCCATATCAAGGACTAGATACCGACAGATAGGGGACACAAAATATAGCCCAGAAAGGCTCACTGTCAGGGTTAGTAGGGCTAATCAAGGAGGCGAAGCCGGAGCTAGTCATTTAAGATATATGGGATTTACAATAGATCTGAAAAGGTCGCGATGGTAAAGGCCAAGGGGCCACCCAATCAATATCTATCTTTCTTAACTTTTAAATTGTTGTGTCTGTTAACTTTACAATCAACTATTCTACATGCAACCTCTTACATCACAGGCTTTGTCACTATACATCGCTTCTATGCACAAATCGTAATTCCATCAGTTCACAATTGGGGAAATGTAGAGTGATTTTAATTATTTATTACATTATATTTTCATCTCTTTGTACTATTTCTTCTTTCTTTCTTAATCTTATCCTCTTTTACCCGTAATGGGTGTCGAGTTTGTACTATTTGACGAGTGCAAACATCCTTTTGTAGCAGCACTAACAAAGAATTATTACTACTACTACATTATCTTTATTGAAAACAAGAATACAATAAATAAACCTAATACATTCTTTAACAAAAAATATAAATGTTTCCTTTTCGCAAGGACTATCGACCATAAGTCTTTCTGCCCGAAAGAATTATTATTATTATTAAGATATTTGTTATTTGTTCTATATTAATATATGCATTTTTTTCTGTAAATAATGGGGTCTTCCGAAAATAAATATTATTATTATTAATTAAAATTGGAAATAAAACAGAAAGCGCAATATTTTGCCTAATCTTTCACCTACTAAAAAAGGCGAATTTATCATGTTTATGAATGGTGGTTGAATATTTTATTAATTGATCTGATTGTTTAATTTTTCAAACTTAAAATATATAAGTGTTGCCAGATAAGAAGAACCAATTTATAAATAAGTTTAAGTGGGTGATAATAAACCGGGACCGGCATAGAAACGGCAACAAATCGATGTTGATTGTTTCGCCTTATCGAATTTTATCGGTAATTTGTTGAAGCGTTTCAATTTGTGTAACAAGGCTGAAACGCACCAAGTGGAGCGAATTATCATTTTTAATGGATATCTCCTGATAAAAATACGCTATTTATTTATTTGGGAAATTAATTGGGTAAATTTACATGATTTTCAGATAACATAATTTTCTCTTTCTTCCAATATAATTTCAATTCAGATTATACACATAATCGGGGCTATTCTGTAATGGAAATGTTAGGTTTTTGCCATTCTGTAATTCGATACGGGTAAGTGGTGATTAGCACCCTGGGGGGTGCTTAGGGTGAGCGGCTGGAGTCAAATCGTGATGGTCCTGGTTTAACGAGTTAATTTTTATATTCACAGTCTAAGCAGCTTATGTGTATCTATTACATACGCTGCTTAGACTGTGATATATTCATAAAATGTGAAATTATTTAATAACGTACACGTCAATATTAACATTTCCTGTACGGAATAGACCCGAATATAAAATAAGATAACACATAATTACAATATATGTATGTGTTTGTGCCAAATAATGTTTTTTATTTATTTATTTATTTTTTTTTTTTGATATTTGAGAAAAATTACAAAGCTCGCTGTTTGTGATTCGCTTTGCCTATATTTCAATCGGAAAATAATATACAAGTTTTGCATCATCCGCATATTGAATACAAGAATAAAAATAAATGTTATATAGTAGGAAAATAAATTTGAATCTACACTTATTAACCCTATATGATTATGGTTTTAGTACAAGTTTACTAAAATATCTCTATTTAACATTCATTCATTCATATGAATTAATTTTTAATTTCGCAAAACATTTTATCCACGACTTCTAAAAATATAGTTATTTCACATTCTTCTGGTGCGTAGACCCAATATTGAACCCTGGAACATACCTGCATTTTACTTCAATGATATTTACACAAATTTTATAAGCATTTTTGCTATACCATTCATCTTTAAACTGGTGCATTTAAAATACACTAAGTATCTAAAATGTTACACGCCTGTAACACAAAATAGCCAAATTTATTTCATATTAAAACTAGGAATTTAAAATAATGTCTGTATAAATTGAATATAAGTGTACTTGAAGCACTGAATGGAGATTTGACATCACTTGTCTTTGTGGTATAGTGGGCAATACCCTCGCCTAGAAATCGGTGGACATGGGTTCAAATCCCATAGGAGATGTTTCTTTTCCACTTATATTTAATTAATTTAAATATAATTAATGGTTTTAATATTTAGACATTGGTAGTTCATATTGTATGAAATAAATATGAATAAAATATTAAAAATCAATCAATAAAACACAGATTAGATTAAATAACTTTAAATTCTTGACTAGTTTCGGGTTATTAGCCCATTTTCAAGAGAATTTAAAATTTGTTTTATTAAATTAAAACATAAATTAAAAAATCTATTGATATCCATTCATGTAAATATCCATAGAAATTTTAATAAAACAAATTTTAAATTCTCTTGAAAATGGGCTAATAACCCGAAACAATTTAAAATTTGTTTTATTAAATTAAAACATAAATTAAAAAATCAATATATCCATTCATGTAAATATCCATAGAAATTTTAATAAAACAAATTTTAAAATCTCTTGAAAATGGGCTAATAACCCGAAACTAGTCGAGAATTTAAAGTTATTTAATCTAATCTGTGTTTTATTGGTTGATTTTTAATAATTTATTCATATTTATTTCATATAATTAAAATTTTATCTCAATGTTGTACATTGAAATTTCTTCAATTCATAGATATACACATAATTTAAAAAAATAATATCAATGTAATTAATTAAATAAAACTCGGAAGAAGTAAAAATAATATTTTTTAATTGAATTATATCAATTTATAAAACAATTGATATAATTCATGATTTAACTTACCAACTAATACTAAATGATATTGATATGAGGTAAGATCAGAATATTCATCAAATATGGATTAATTGAATCCTATTTCTCCTACTTAGATATTATATGGTATATGAGCATTGTACAAATTGCTTTACTATTCTAGGAAATACAATTATTATTATTATTAAATTTCAGGTTCAACATGGTTAATAACCGCGGAAACTGTTTATGGAATTCGCCATGGCTTAGAAACCCTGTCGCAATTAGTAGCTCCGTTCAGCACGCAAACGGAACGTGGATTGATGATGGTTAAATCGGCTGAAGTAATCGATAGGCCAGTTTACCCGCACAGAGCTCTTCTACTCGACACTGCCAGGAATTTCTTGAGCGTGAAGACGATAAAGAGACAGATCGACGCAATGGCCGCTTCCAAGATGAACGTCCTTCACTGGCACGCGACTGACTCGCAGAGTTTTCCTTATTATTCAGAAAGCGTGCCTCTGCTTACAAAGTAAGAATATTGATATGATGCTAATTTTATGTTTGATGTGAGAATTTTTACTTCTATGTAGAAACAATATTTCTTTACAGAACATAAAAATGTACATATTTATATAACATTATAAATGCAGTTAAGTAAATGATAGCCAATTTACTTAACTGCATTTATAATGTTATATAAATATGTACATTTTTATGTTCTGTAAAGAAATATTGTTTCTACATAGAAGTAAAACCAACGGTTTTTCTTTTTAGATTATGACCAAAATAGTCGAATTTCTACTTCTATTCATCTTTGATATTTTCGTTTTTTTTTTGTCGACTTTTCTGTAAACTAATTAAATAACATTTTTTTATGCAGATACGGAGCTTATTCAGCTGATAAGATCTACACAAAGGAAGACGTCGACGAGCTTTTAACATACGCGAAACTCCGGGGAGTTAGAATCGTAATGGAAATCGACGCTCCTTCCCACGCTGGCAATGGCTGGCAGTGGGGCCCTAGTGAAGGTTTAAACGATCTCGCAGTGTGCGTAAACCAAGAACCTTGGAGATCGTACTGCATCCAACCACCCTGCGGCCAACTGAATCCCGCCAATCAGAATGTTTACAAGGTTTTGGAAAGTTTGTACCGCGATATCATTAAGCAATTCCCGGAGGATGAAATATTCCACATGGGTGGGGACGAGGTATGAAATTTTAATAAGATTTTTAAATAAATTAAATAAAAAGAATTTGTAAATAATTAATTTAAAAAAAAATTACTTCGTTGGAATCGGCTATACAACCGTTAAGGTATTTTCACCTATAATAAATATTTTATCGAAAACTAACAAAATTGGATATATCTTGAATGCAAAACAAAAATGATAGTATTCATTTTAAAACAAAAAATGTAGAATTCTATCATTTTTGTTCTAAATAGAATTTTTACATTTAATATGCATTTTAAAACAAAAACGATAGTATTTTAAAAACAAAAAAAAATGTAGAATTCTATCATTTTTGTTCTAAATAGAATTTTTACATTTAATATGCATTTTAAAACAATACTAATTGTAGAATGCTATCGTTTTTGTTTTAAAATGCATTCAAGATATATCCAGTTTTCTTTGTTAATAGTTGTTTCAAGACAAGACTATTAGATATAGAGACTGACAGTTAGAGTAAGTACGAAATTTGAACTTGAATAATGTGTTTTTGTTAAATTATTAAAATATCTTAAGATTATATCTTCAATTTGAGTTTCATTAATCATTTTAGTAATATTAGGGAATGTTTACAAAGATACCTTTGGTTTGTTTCACACGAAAAAAATTGTTCTTTATTTCAGCTAGTTTCAGCAATTATCAAAAATTAATGTACAAGATGTTTACATTTGCTTATATTATCCAGTTGACGGAACGGGTCTGGGTTATCGGGGGACATGGGTTCAAATCCCATCGGAGATGTTTCTTTTCCACTTATATTTAATTAATTAATTAATTATTTTATCTCAATGTTGTAGATTGAAATTTCTTCAATTCATAGATATACACATAATTTAAAAAATAATATCAATGTAATTAATTAAATAATACTCAGAAGAAGTAAAAATAATACTTTTTAATTGAATTATATCAATTTATGAAACAATTGATATAACTTACCAACTAATACTAATTAAAAATTAATGTACAAGATGTTTACAGTTGCTTATATTATCCAGTTGACGGAACGGGTCTGGGATATCCTTTAGAATTTTTACACACACATAGAAACGGTCCTCATCGCCTCCATATAATCAAAATAACTAACTAGTTAAAAATAAAAACATTTTTTACGTGTAAAACAAACCATCTTTATCAAAATTCCTATTTATTGTATTCCCATTTGTTGTTGTTTTTTCTATCTCTTGATTTATAGCATAATTAATAACAAAAAATATTAGAACAAAAAAGGCAGGAAGCATGGGTCTTCCTGCCTTTTTTCGATAGTCATTTTTTAATGTATTTATCAACCATGATTGTAAATATTAAATGTAGAAATTCTATTTACAACTTCAGAAATAAAGATGTAATATACAGGGTGGACCATTTAATGTGTTTTCAGAAAATATCTCCGAAACAAGAAACTTAAAAAAAATGATCCAAACAAAAAATAATTCTATCGAAAGGGCCTAAAATAACATAATATTGGTTTTTCCATAGATGGCGCTGTTGTCGCTAAAACGAGGTCAACTTAGTTTTCTTTTTAATGTAAACCCCTACTTTTTATTAAAAAATCATATTCCTTGTTAAAAAAATGAGAAGAATTCACTCAGTATATATAGAATAAAAAAATATTTTATCAATTCTTAATTCGTAGGTATTCCTTCCGTGTTGGAACAGCACTTCCGAAATCATCGCTTATTTAAAGAGCCAGGGAAAAGGACAAAGCGAGAGCGACTTTCTGGACCTGTGGGGCGAATTCCAGGGAAAGGCCTTGAAGAAATACGACGCGATTGTGGGCCACGAAAAAACGCCGATTCTGCTTTGGTCGAGTGAACTGACAAATCCAGACGTTATTGAAAAGTATTTGGATAAAAACAGGTAAGAAAAAAAAAATAATACTGCCGTTTGAACAAAAATGAATTAGATTACGACGAAAATAGTCGTATTTTATGGATTCAGTTTCGAGACATTAAATGTACGTTTCAATTTGTATTTTCAACCCTACACCTGAAAAGGTAGAAAGGGTCACTGAATATATATATATTCAATTTGAATTTGATTAGCTTACATAATCCATACAACATTAACAATTCACAATAAAATATGATCAGAATTCTAAATCCAAAGAGGAGTGGGGTTTGGACGTGCTTCATTTTCACTTGTTGAAGTTATATAGGTTATGTAAGCTAATTAAATTTTTTTAAATTTTTTTTCATATATATATTTTTTTGTTCGTTTTTATTTATTTTACGTATGATTGTTAAATGACTTTCACCATTTCTGTTTATCTTTACACACTCGTGGACAAAAAAATCCGGACACCGAAGTGAATTACATTCAAGTAATTGTATTTCTTTTCATACCATTACTTGTACGGGCTAGTGAAAAATTATATTTCGATATTATAATTACTTCGGCTTTATAATGTTTTATACCGCCAAATTATAAAACCGAACTATTTGTAATATTAAATACAAGTCACAGAGCTAAATGTGGAAAAAAATTATTAATTACTTTCAAATCATTTTTATTTAATATAATTAAATACATTTTTTCACTAGCCGTTAGAGTAATGGCGTCCGTTTATTTAGTGTGCGAATATATGTGAAGCACTTACCATATTGAATTCCGGACGATTGTCCTTCCTTTGAGGTTGAGTTTTAGTGTATTCGAGAATCTGCAATTCAATTCAAAATTTATGAGTTTAGATGAGTAATATGCGATTGCATTTGCACTTCACTTACGGATTGTGTAAAGATGAAATTGGAACTGTCATTTCGGAATTCGAGATGCCTGGATTAGTTACTTACCGGTTCCTTCTGTTCCGACCTGTGATGGCTATTCTGATGGCTCCGTCTTGTGATTAAGTTTCTTCTGAATGATATTCTAGTAGCGCAATCTGTGTATAAAATCCCACTAACACAGTATATGTATATAATTGCTCCGAAAACAGAAACAGTAAATGATTTTTGAACATGTTCCAGTCTACACCTGGAATTATTTCGACCTATTCCGCAAAAATCACTGTTTTTTTAATTACTTTTGGATCGATATAAATATACGTAAAGCTGGGCTGAGAGAAAAAGACGGCTACGAATGACGAATTGTTTTTTTTTTAATTACTTTTGGATAGATAAAAATATATGTAAAGCTGGGCTGAGAGAAAAAGACGACTACGAATGACGAATTTAAAAAAAAAAAATACTTTTGGATCGATAAAAATATACGTAAAGCTGAGGTGAAAGAAAAAGAGAAGAAAAGAGTGAAGGTAGAAATGTGAAGATGTATGAATTATGATGTATGTTGTAAGGCCAATAAAGGTTTTTTTTATGATATATTATGATTTATGTTATAATGACAATAAAGGTTGTTTTTTATACACCTTTCTAAATAGTTTATAATTGATTAATAAATCAATATTATACAAATGGTGATATCCTTACATGTTTAATTATTTTTGAATTACTTTTGTTATTTACGAATATATAAACATGATATTTTCTCTGTAATTGCACTATAATCTGTTGAGAAAATAAACGATTATTATTATTACTAATAGTATCTGGATACAAGATAATTCAGTAATGATTATATTTATAATAAGAAATTGATCCGGAATTCAGTAATTAATTCTCAACAATTTTTAATGTAAAACAAACACTGCTAGTTGTTTTTGACACACAGTATCATCATCAAGCAGCTGAAGTACATTAAAAATTGTGAAACTACAAACCAAGACGATGCCACATGGGTAAAAGACGGCGCTCGAGTCGTTTTCCATTTATTATGATTCATATCAGGTATTTGATTTGACCGCAACACAAGATCCTTTCAATCGCCTTCTTCAAGGCATTGCATATGGAACACACAAGTCTGAAGAGGTTCGAAAAAACGAAATGGTCCATACGCTAGATGAATGCTGGTTGAACATTTTATTATATAAACCAAGTATTTTATTATTTATATTAAAAATCGAGTTTCACCATGAAAACATTTTATAAAATTTGCATTAGTTCGCTCAATCAAAACACATATTCTGTAGTGTCTCATACTTTCTCAAAATATTTTAGGTACATCATTGAAACGTGGGTGCCTTCTACTGACCCACTTCCTCAGAAATTATTGGAAAAGGGATACAAATTGATTATTTCCACGAAGAACGCTTGGTATTTGGATCATGGATTTTGGGGGACGACGAAATATTACACGTGGAGGACAGCCTATAACAACAAGATCCAAAAACATGAAAATGTTTTAGGTGGAGAGGTAATTAACTTAATTAATATGTCCTGGTTATATTCAAACAACAACAAAACAATGTTGCAATCTTCTTTATGTTGGTTGTTGGTTGTGGAGACTTTAATTATTTAAATACAAATACTTGTCCTTTTTCCTACTTATTTGAAATGAAACAAACACATAGATAATCTTTTAAATTTCGATACTAGTTCATTAAATAATCCCCTTTTAGATCTTATTAATTCATAAATTTTAGCACATTATATATAATTATATTTAGATTAGTTTATAGTTAACATGATTTTATAAATATTTTAATTTTATCAATATTGCGTTGTATACCATAACAACATATTTATATTTATAAAAACTTCAACTACTGAAGATGGAAACATAGTTTCCGAAATATATCTAGTCAAATAAAAAATAAGTAGAAGAAAGGACAAGTATTTTTATTTAAATAAAACAATGTTGCAATAAGCTTAATAAAATCCTACAGAAATTCTTTTAAATATTATCGGTATAAAAGACTGTCAGTTATACAAACAAAGTTTAAAGAACGGAATTACTTTTCTAATTCGAGTGTTTTCTGGATAATAATTACGGAAATTTAAAGCGTAAACAAACGATTCGCGTATTTAAAATCTAAATTTGCGTCAGTAACTTTAGAGGGTTATATTTGTTTCCACCAGATGGAGTATCGCTTTTGTTGTATCTCCATTTAAAGCGCAGACGAATGATACGCACTAAAAAATATCGGTTTCTGAGTTTGATTAATTGATTTACTACACTTATAATTCGCAATACTCAAACAAAATACAGTTATGATAATTAATTTGTTGATATTTCAAGTTGAAAACTTGTTCAAATTTAACTCCATATTCATTGAGCTTAAAGCAAATATTTGTACATAATACTATTCAAACATCATCCTGAATCAAAGAAGTATTCTTTGGACGTGATGTTAATTAAATTTATTTATTTATTTATTTAACGGAATATACCATTTTTACAAACATAAGACATACATGTGAAATGCAATAATATTATATGTATTACTAACTAATTTAAAATAAAATGTCTATAATAAAGTGGAAAATTTAAAGCGTAGACAAACGATTCGCTCGAAAGTGTTCATACACAAATTCCAAATTTTGGTACCAGATAGAATATTGCTTTTGTTGTATCTCCATTTACATTAGAACAAAAAACTAACAACAAACTGACAAAAAAATAAATAATTTTATTTATTAGAAAATTAGTTGGATATTTTCAATTGTGAAGCGTTCTACTTCGTAATACATGTTTAAATCTAATCATTTTTAATAATGGCAAGTTTAACTTGCCGAAACTTCATTCACAAACTACACTCTTAATGATATTTACAAAAGTTTCAAATTGTTTTAACTTACAAAAAAATAAATAAATAAAATTATTTTTATAAAAATAAATAAATAATGTTATTTATTTTTTTGTTAGTTAAAACAATTTGAAACTTTATTATTTATTTTTTTTTTTTGTTAGTTAAAACAATTTGAAACTTTATTATTTATTTTTTTGTTAGTTAAAACAATTTGCAACTTTATTATTTATTTTTTTTGTTAGTTAAAACAATTTACAACTTTATTATTTATTTTTTTGTCAGTTAAAACAATTTGAAACTTTTGTAAATATCATTAAGAGTGTAGTTTCAGTGTAGTTTGTGAATGCAGTTTCGGCAAGTTAAACTTGCCATTATTAAACATGATCAGATTTAAACAAGTATAACCAAGTAGAACGCTTCACAATAGAAAATATCCAACTAATTTTCTCTTCAATTAAATTTCTAGGTATGCATGTGGGGTGAATTAGTAGATGAAAACTTGATAGACAGCAGAGTGTGGCCAAGAGCAGCGGCTGCGGCGGAGAGATTGTGGTCAAATCCGCAAACGACAACAAAACTTGCCGAACCGCGGATGTATAGACATAGGGAGAGGCTCGTGTCACGAGGTATTGAAGCTGAAGCACTGGCGCCGTTTTGGTGTTATCAAAACGAAGGTCAGTGTCTCTGACGAGGAAACAAAGTTACAGAAAAAAACAGTATTTTGTATATAAGTTCAAACCAAACATTGTATAATCATGTCATATAAAGATAATCTATAAAAAAAATGTATATAAAATGACATAACTGCGATTGGATTTACGAAACTTGATTTTTGTCCGACATCCATTTTATTTTAATTTACCAGGTTAATATTAATGTAACCTCGACACCCAATACGGGTAAAAGAGGATAAGATTGAGAAAGAAAGAATATTAATTTAATAGATGAAAAGAAAGAGGCAGATATAAATTAGAATAATTGAAAAAAAAATCACATATTCACTTTTATTTGAAATAAATTAAATTAAAAGAATTTGAAAATGATTAAATATTGATTGATTAACCGCTTTGATCAAATTTTGTTAATCATTGCCAGAAATTTTTCTTGTTTAATTTCATTGCAATCGCTTTTGATTTACGTTACGTAAGTACTTAAAAACAAATATACATTAAAACAACTACCTCTCGGGCCTATACCCCTCCAGACATTGAATTACATAATGAAAACTTGCTGTTGCAAAACAATAACATATTATATAATGCAACTTTTTTTTATTCGAGAATATTTAATGCAAACAGCAACAAAAAAACGTTACGTAATATAAGGCTATCTGCAGACACGTGTTTTGTTTTAAAGTACTTACGTAACGTAAGTCAAAAAGTCATAAAATAAAAAAATAATTTATTGTTAAATAATTATTTTAAAATTCTTTTTATTTAATTTATTGTATATTAAAATGTTTATTTTTATTAAACTTGATTTTTTTTAATGATATAAGTATTATATTTCATGAATCAAACTATGTATTAAAAATAAATTAAAAATATATGTATTTTTATTGAAAAAAAAAACTAATTGAAGCTATCTCTTTTTTAAATATAATTCTTCAAGAGTGACGAAATAAATTTCTGGGCCAGATTTACTTTTTTTATTCGAGAATATTTAATGCTAACACCAACAAAAAAACGTTACGTAATATAAAAAAACTAAAAAACTAATTGAAGCTATCCCATTTCCAAATATAATTCTTCAAGAATAACGAAATAATTTCTGGGCCAGATTTTATAGAATCCGTTTTGGGAAAAATATATGCGGAGTATAAATTATTATTTTAATAAAATATTATTCAAACAATAAAAAGTTTTTCCACGAATAGTTTATATTAAAACAAAAGTTAATAAAAGTGGTATTATTAATTTTTGTTTTAATATTATTTTATACCAACCAAATCAAAGATTTTATTATTTTTATTACTTTCGACATTTATTGCAAAATTGTCTTTCTTTATTCTTTTTTCACAACAATTATGTTTACAATACCTGAAACTTCAATTCTCATAAGAATTAATTATTTCGAAATAAGCTTCAAACTTTTTCTTAAGACTTCCAATGAAAAATCCACGTCATTTTTTGTAATACACATTGGTGGTTTAATCCTAAGAACCTGCAAATTATTTTTTATTATTATTATGCAAAAATTGAATTAAAAAAATACTTACGTTTCCTCCAAGTCCTCCTTTACCAATAAGCAAACCCATATCTCTGCAATTCTCAAAGAACTTCATAAATTTATCAGCGCTCAGAGGCGTTTTACATTCTTTCGTTTCGACTAGCTCAACTCCTATCATTAATCCTTTTCCCCTCACATCCCCGACGATTTCAAAATCCGAGCGCAGTTTCTCCAATTCTTCCAGAAAATAAGTTCCTACGACTTTAGAGTTTTCTTGTAATTTTTCTTCTTTGATTACCTAAAAGTACGATTACTTTAGTTTAATTGAAAATTGAGAAACAGAAGTAATAAAGGGGCTGAGCCTTCAAAATAAGTAAAAAAATCGGAAAATCAGAAAATAAGTAAAAAAATCGGAAAATTGTTCCCTTTGTTACTTCTACTTCTCAATTATTAAATTTCAAAAATTTACATCCAAAACCGCAATTCCGACAGCCGAAGCGACCGGATTCCCACCAAACGTATTAAAATGAGCCGCTGAATCCAACGCCACGGCAATCTCCGGAGTCGTAACAACCGCCGCCAAAGGAAACCCGTTCCCGATCCCTTTAGCCATCGTCACAATATCGGGAATAATCCCGTGCCCTTGAAATCCCCAGAAGTGATCTCCCGTCCTTCCAAAACCCGTTTGCACTTCGTCGGAAATAAACAATCCGCCGTTTTCTCTTACGAGGTCTCGTAATTTTCTCAAATAGCCTTTCGGATATTGGACAGCACCCCCGACGCCTTGGATGGACTCGGCGAAAAAGGCCGCGATTCCTCCTTTAGGGACGGTGTATTTGAAGAGTTCGTTGAATTCCTGCAAGTATTTTTCGCTGGTTGTGCATTCGTCGGTCGTGCAGTTGCAACTGTCGAGGGGTTGGATTGGACTGTCTCGGCATCCGCCATAATTGCCTTTGTATACGTCAGGGTTTGTTATCTGAAAGTAATGGTATAGTAAATTTGTGGATTTAATTGAATCAGGGAATTACAGCTTATGACTAACAGCTCGAATATCGGCTAAATAAAAAAATAATAAATTACGATCTAACATTAATTTTGAAGTTTTAGTAAGCCATCCACCAGATTTAGCAAGACAATAATCTACAAGCTAATTTAATAACCAAAAAGTCTATTAACTGGCTACTATTAATAAGCCAAAACAAATAAATTAAATGCGCCTAAAGTAGTAATTTTTGACTTTGAAGATTGTTCTTATATTCTGCAAATTACTGAGTCATAAAAAATAACTAAAATACATCCTCCAACTTTTCTATCTCTTAATAGTTCCTAAGACTACTATTAAGAAGCTAATATAAAGAAATTGAATTTTAAATGCGCTTAAAGTAGTCATTTTTTACTTTAAACATCATTCTTATATTCAACCAATTTCTGGCTCAACGAAAAAAAAAATCATTAAAAATTAACTAAAATACATACTCCAACTTTTGTTTTTCTTAACAGTTGCTAAGACTACTATTAATAAGCTAAGACACAAAAATATGAATTTTATGCCGCTAAAGTAGTCATTTTTGACTTTGAAGTTTGTTCGTCGACCCATTAATTAGCTATATTCAACCAAATACTGGATCGACAAAAAAAACTAAAATACATCTTCCAACTTTTCTTTCTTTTAATAGTTCCTAAGACTACTATTAAGAAGCTAAGATATAGAAATTGAATTTTAAATGCGCTTAAAGTAGTCATTTTTTACTTTAAACATCATTCTTATATTCAACCAATTTCTGGCTCAACAAAAAAAAATCATTAAAAATTAACTAAAATACATACTCCAACTTTTGTTTTTCTTAACAGTTGCTAAGACTACTATTAATAAGCTAAGACACAAAAATATAAATTTTATGCCGCTAAAGTAGTCATTTTTGACTTTGAAGTTTGTTCGTCGACCCATTAATTAGCTATATTCAACCAAATACTGGATCGACAAAAAAAAACTAAAATACATCTTCCAACTTTTCTTTCTTTTAATAGTTTCTAAGACTACTATTAAGAAGCTAAGATATAGAAATTGAATTTTAAATGCGCTTAAAGTAGTCATTTTTTACTTTAAACATTATTCTTATATTCAGCCAATTTCTGGGTCGCCGAAAAAAAAATCATTAAAAATTAACTAAAATACATACTCCAACTTTTGTTTTTCTTAACAGATCCTAAGACTACTATTAATAAGCTAAGACACAAAAATATGAATTTTATGCCGCTAAAGTAGTCATTTTTGACTTTGAAGATTGTTCGTCGAACCTAATATTATCTATATTCAACCAAATACTGGGTCGTGGAAAAAAAATCATAAAAAAATAACTAAAATACATACTCCAACTTTTCATTTTCTTTACAGTTCCTAAGACTATTGTTAATAAGCTAAGATAAAGAAATTGAATTTGAAGTCTGCCTAAAGTAGTAATTTTTGACTTTGAAAATTGGCTGAATGCCAATTGCGGGCTCTCCGAAAAAACAAATCATAAAAAATTAACCAAAATACATACTCCAACTTTTCTTTCTGTAAACATTTCCTAAGACTATTATTAACAAGCTAATATAAAGAAATTGAATTTTAAGCGCGCTTAAAGTAGAATTCTTTAGCTTAGAATATTGATCTTATATTCAGCGAATTTCTGGGACGAGGAAAAAAAATCATAAAAAAATAACTAAAATACATACTGAAACTTTTTCTTCTCTTAACGGTTCCTAAGTCTACTATAAATAAGCTAAGATAAAAAATATTAATTTTAAATGCCCCTAAAGTACTATTTTTTTACTTTGAAGATGATTCTTATATTCAGCCAATTGCGAGGCCAACGAAAAAAATCATAAAAAATTAACTAAAATACATGCTCCAACTTTTCTTTCTCTTAACAGTTCCTAAGACTACTATTAATAACCTAATATAAAGAAATTTAATTTAAACCACGCATAAAATAGTCATTTTTCGACTTTTATAGATTATTGTTAAATTTAGCCAATTACTGGGTCGAAGAAACAAAAAATCATAAAAAAATAACTAAAATACATACTCTCATTTTTTCTTCCATTAACAATTCCTAGGACTACTATTTATAAGCTAAGACAAAAAAATATGAATTTTAAATACCCCTAATTCGTCGATTGTTCATCGACCCAGTAATTGGTTATATTCAAACAATTACAGGCTTCACGAAAAAAAAATCAGAAAAAATTAACTTGAATAAATTCTCCAACTTTTCTTTCTCTTAACAATTCCTAAGACTATTTAATAAGTTAAGTTAAAGAAATTAAATCTTAAGCGCGCTTAAAGTAGTAATTTTTGGCTTAGAACATTGCATTTATATTCAACCAATTTCTGGCTAGACGTAAAAAAAAATCATAAAAAATTAACTGAAACACATACTCCATTTTTTTTCTCTTTACGCTTCCTAAGATTACTATTAATAAGTAAAGATAAAAAAATGACTAGAAAATTTAACAGTTAAAAAAAATATTTTGATAATGACACGCTGAAGTCAGTAAACAATAAAGAATCCAAGTTATACAAAGTAAAAAAAAAGTTTTGTTTATTAAAAAAAAACAATTTAGAAAATACTTTACGTGTGAAAATCAACAATAAAGAAACCAAGTTATACAAAGTGAAAAAAAGTTTCGTTTATTAAAAAAAAAAACAAGTTAAAAAATACTTTACGTGTGAAAATCCTGGTGCTTGTGGAATTTTGTACTTGTAGGTTCCAGTCGCTGTCAGCGCCATCGTCTGACAAGTCATGCCGTGGTAGCAGTTTCTAAAGGAAAGAATATCGAAGTTTTTTGTGTACAGTCTGGACATGAGCACTGCTAAATCGTTCGCTTCTGATCCACTGTTGGTAAAATAGACAACCTGAAATTGTTAGACAGAAAAATACAATTTCCACATTTAAATATTTTATTAATTTTAGATGAGTTGAGCGAAGATGTCGAAACGCCCTATAATTCCCAACTAATGAGTTAAAGTTTTCTAAATCGATCGTGGCTTAAAAAAATAAATCAGAAATTCGAACAAAATTTTCGCCTAAATTGCTAGCGGACGAACTGAAAACTAATTTCTTGATGAGGTTAAAATGTTCACAGATTATTCTCCCTTTATTTAGCTATATTTTGGTACAAATTGAATTCATTTGGAGATTTTCGCCGAAATTCCACTTTTTTCATTCCGAGCGTTCTATTCAAAAACTAAATTTTTGCTAAGGCTATAATTCTCACAAATTATTCTCCCATTCTTTAGCTACATTTTGGTATAATATCAGAGCATTTGGAGATTTTCGCCGAATTTACACTTTTTTCCATACGATTTTACAAATTTCTGTGATTTTTTTTCTTTCAAAAAATTCTGGAAAAAAAAATCACGATAATCAACAAACAACATCTACAATTTAGTTTATCCCCAACCAATCATTTTCAATTAATTTGCTTCGTGAAATTAACATGGGGCCTTACCGGAATGGTTTAAACGAAGCCCCCCGGTTGCC
Organism: Philonthus spinipes; assembly: GCA_963082785.1. Classification (NCBI taxonomy): domain Eukaryota; kingdom Metazoa; phylum Arthropoda; class Insecta; order Coleoptera; family Staphylinidae; genus Philonthus; species Philonthus spinipes. The sequence goes on from OY720304.1 coordinate 31,830,225, forward strand.
TGTTTTGGACGCCTTCGCATTTGAACAAAAATTACTAAGCTCACAGATAATTTAGAAAAACGCGGTTTTCAACATTCGATTCGTAAGGAATACAGCTATTCTTACTCCAAAGATCATTTTTCTGTATCGCATGTGGCCGTCAGGAAATAAGCGTAAGTTTGAACGATATTTAAACATACTTTTCGAAGATCAACTTTACAAGCATATTAATCGAAAACTAATTTTTTTCTAGGGCTATAATTCTCACAGGTTATTCTCCGATTCTTTAGCTACATTTTGGTATAATATTAAAGCATTTAGAGATTTTTAGATTTTCCCCGAAATTCCACTTTTTTCCATACGATTTTTTTTTTTAATTTCAGTGAATTTTTTTTCTTTAAAAAAATTCTGAAAAAAAACCAAAAATATCCTGGATGATCCTAAAAACAACATTTACTATTTACTTTCCCTCCAAACAATCATTTTCAGTCACATTAATTCGCTTCGTGAAATTAACACGGGGCCTTACGGGAACGGTTTAAGCGAAGCCCGCCGATTGCCACTTTCGGACGCCTCCGCATTGAAATCAAAATTACTAAGCTCACAGATAATTTACAAAAACGCGGTTTTCAACGTTCGATTCGTAAAGAATGCAGCCATTCTTTCACCAAAGACCATTTTTCTGTATCGCTCGAGGCCCTCAGGAAATAAGCGTAAGTTTGAACGATATTTCAGCCTAATTTTCGAAGGTCAATTTTACAAGCGTATTAATCGAAAACTAAATTTTTTCTAGGGCTATAATTCTCACAGTTAATTCTCCCATTATTTAGCAACATTTTGGTATAATATGAAACTATTTGGCGATTTTCGGGTTTTCGCCGAAATTCCACTTTTTTTCCTTACAATTTCACTGATTTTTTGTTTTCTTAAAAAAAAAATTCTAAAAAAATCACGACGGCTCTAGATAATGCTAGAAATACAGTGGAGAATTTTGTTGCCCCGAAAATAATTATTTTCATCCATTTTGGCCACTTGAATAGCTCTGTAAAATTAACATGGGGAAACAATTTAAGCGATGCCCGTTCATTGGTCGGACGCAGTTAGATTAAGATTACAAGTTTTAGAGAAAAGATAAAAATCCGAAATTTTCAGGATTGGATTCTTAAAGAATGTAGCTATATTTACACGTATTGCTACCTTCTATAGACACCCATAACCGCCAGGAAAAAAAATTAAAAATTGAGCAAAATTTTAGTTAATTTTACGAAGGTAAACTTTACGAGCGTGTTGATCGAAAACTATAATTTTGATAGGACTCAACTTCTCACAGATTCTTCCTCCAATCTTTAGCTACATTTTGGTACAATATCAAACCATTTGGAGATTTTCAATTTTTTTACGATTTTTCAAATTTCTGTGATCTAGATCAAGTTGTGGTTAAGGCCGGAAGAAAAGGGGGGAAGTAGTAATCGTAAAAAAAAATGAAAAAATAGGGATACTTCTCCCTTTTTCTTCCGGCCTTAACCACAACTTGATCTAGTGAGCATTTCACCGGCTGTTTAAATCTACTTTCATAATCGGAAAATTCGGTGGAATAGTCCTACCACTATTTGAAACACACTGGTCTCATGAGATCCGAAAGACCGAAATAGTCATCAGTTATCCAAACGCCATATGAGGAATGTAAAATAAATGAAAACATCAAACACTCTAGAGGAGAAAAAATCTCGATAATCTTCACATAACTTCCAAATATATACATAGAACGAATTATAATTTTCTCTTGTAAATTCTGCATCCGTGTTTCGAACCTTACAAAGGAATTCGGATTCGTGATTCGAATCCTTTATTTCAGGATTCGGTCCCGGCTTTATCATACCGATAATTTCTCCTTAAAATTAATTTATACAACGACGAAACATTGTTATAGTTCTATTAAAATTATAAGTTATAATTGATTGATAAGGCTGATAAATGTTGAAAGTTCATCTTCACTTCGCCTGAAGAAGCCACAGTGTGGCGAAACAATTGTAGCGAGTTTACAATATATTTGAAAGTTATAAATTGTTTTATTTATATAAAAGTTATAAGTTATAAATAACCTTCAATTAAATTGTAAAATACTTGTGAATTATTAATACAGCCTGACCTTAATTAAAATCTATTTTTACCTTTAAATTTCCTGGCATTTTATCGGCAAGCCTAGCGGCGTATTCGTGTATCTTCTCGTGGTAATAAATATTGGAGACATGCCCTAGTGTATCGATTTGTTGTTTTATCGCTTCATTTACTTTACTGCAAAAAATTTTAAACTTTTAAGAAAATAATTATTTTCTTGGCAGAAAGGCTTCTCACCGTTAGCCAGTTTAATTATTTGTTTAAAAAAAATCCATAAATTCGAAATGTTATATATATTATTGTAAAAATATTGTATCAAAACAGTAATTAAAATTATAATTGGAAAGATAACGTAAGCGCCATCTATTGCCCAATTTCAAGGGGTTGAACATTTTATTAGAAGTAATTAAGATATAAATGTTTTCTCTTTTCTGTAATTTATCAGCCTCGCCGATAAATTTACAGAAAAGGAAAACATTTATATAATATAAAATCTTAATTACTTCTTATAAAATGTTAAAATTGTAATTTATCAGCCTCGCCGATAAATTTACAGAAAAGAAAAACATTTATATAATATCTTAATTACTTCTAATAAAATGTTAAGATTGTAAAAGTTCATATTCAATTTGAAGAAATTAAATCAGGCAGAAAAACCACAGGTCGATTGCCAATTAACAGTAATAGAAAAGAGTATTTACTCAGTAACAGTTATTTAAAAATAAATAAATAAAAATAATTTCATCCCTTTAGTTACTTACGTTATGAAATACTTCAAAACATATAATCATTAAAACAACTACTCAACGAGCATATACCCCTTCAGACATTGAATTAACAGATTTAAATTATATATTGATTCTGCAATATTTATTACTTATTTTGTATGTATCTGTGAATAAAGATTATATTTATAAAAAAATACTCTTTTTTTGTATTGGTTGTGAGGAAAAGAGTGATTGTATTAGAATCGTGTAATTAGTTTGTGTTCAGTATTTTACTTACGGATGGCAATGTCCAACTGAAACTGTACAAATCCCGCCGAACATATCCAAATATCGTTTACCATTTATGTCGAATAAGTATTGTTTATAACCCTGGTGTAAGGCCAATGGTTTTGTGTAAAATGTCCTTAATGCCGGATTTAAATTGGTCTTTCGTATTTCCTGTAACTTCTCGTAAGATGGACCCTAAATAAGAATGAACAAATTATGTTAAAATTATTAACATTTTATATATTTAATACGATGGATAATAAAAGAATATATTTTGCTGGCTAGAGAAGATTTTCGTTCAAAAATATCTCGAAACCAACCATAAAAAAACGTCGTTTTACTTTTTATATGTCTACCATTTTTTTTATTATAGATTTATTTAATGTATATAAAGCATGTGTGGTTGTTAATGGATTTAATTAAACCTGTATATTTGATAGGATGGGTAGAAAAAAAAAATACATTTTGCTGGCTCTCCGTTAAAAAGTGTCTCCAATCCATCAAAAAACGTCTTTTTAGTTTTCGTGCGTCGTCAATTTCTTCTTCTTTATTGCAGACTAATCTTAATAAACATAAATCTGGTCATTAATTGATTAAATTCAATCAAATAAATATTGTATGAAATAAATATGAATAAATTATTAATATAATCAACCAATAAAACAATGGGCTTATATCTATCTCTAAGATATGTAACGATTAACTATGGAATAAAGATGATTTACTTACTCCATACTTTTTAGGTACAAAATCACACTCCGGTAATTTCTGAACATCACTGTAAAACCTTTTCAAACCCGAAATCCCTACTAGAAAAGAAAACACAGAAAATAATAAAGCAATTCGAAACTGTTTCAACTTTCAACCAACTTTTCCTCCAAGCCGCCATCGCGCTCAAGCGTAACAGTGTTTATAAACAAGCTTATTCATCGGCAGGGAGCCGTGAACTCCGCGACACGCACTTTTATAGTCTTGATTTGAATATTGAATAAATTAATTTAATATTGTCGGTGTTGAGCCGGTTATCTAACAGTACTCGGGTTTAGCGCGTGATTCGTTAGCGCGATTTGATAAAAATTGTTAAGATAACGCGACATTTTTTTGTGCATACAATTATGCTAATCTTGGGATTTGTTTAAAATTTAATAAAATGCTGTGTAAGCATTGTTACATTTGCATTCGTGTTTATTTTACGTGTGTGATTTAATTTGTTTATTGTACACGAATAATTTAATTATTTTTTTACTTTCCCCAGACCCTCGTCCAAGAGAATGTATTGTGATCGTAAAAATGTTCGTATCAGCAATTTCAACGAAAATACAAGTATTGAGGTCCCATGAATTCATTCTATCGATTTTTTATAATTTCCAAGGGAAAGTATTGTGATCGTAAAATTTACAGTTCCCTTATAATAACTATAACATGAATTGATGATAACGAGTTCGGCTATTAAGGCCATTTCAACCAAGATTGATATTTTTTAATATTAATTTAAGACGTCATATACACCCATGAATCCCGAATGCAATATGTCTTTCAAACAAATTCTTTTCGGAACAAAACTCGCACCCGCAGTCTTCTGCATCATGAGTAAGGCCTTTGCAAACTCGGATATTCCAACAATTACTATAAAGCCCTACTAACTCTACATTATTTCATGATTATTAATGTTAAATCTAAATCGTTTGATACCAATCTACTAGAGACGCAAATGTCCTGCACCGCCTGGTGGATTGAGATGGAACTAATCAAACGCGAAAGGAAACGTTAACATAGGAGTTAATTATCTATGATTTCCAGGAGCGTAGACAGAAATATTTTTTTCGGGATTATGACTTATTATGCCCACTTGCGCCGCGGGTACTTTATCATGATTAAATAGTTTTACACCAAAACTTAATCATGATTAAGATAACATAAAAACATCAAATATTTAATGAGCCAATTTTTGCCGATTAACCATAGACGTAGAATATCCGTAATTCTAACTCTATGCGATTAACTCATACACGTACAACTTCACGTCGATTGAGGATAATCGTGAAGTTGTTTACAGTTGAGATTTTACGGAAATAAACCAAACGTGAATTTAGAATCGACGAAATTCATAATTTAGAAGTTTCTAATTAATTGTAATTGTTTAAAATTTTAATAATCGCCAACAACAATTTCACATAACGTAACCTTAATCTTCTAATCATTCTCTATGATTTTTCAACCTGAACATAGCTACCCTAAAATCGAAAGTCTAGCCAACATAAAGTAAATTTCCTTTCTGCGACATTAGATGGCGCGCGCAGGCAGGTAATTCAAAAAAGCGGCTACATAATTATGATTTACCTTAGTTTCCAATTGAAAATCACTAAAAATCTCACAAAAACGAAATAAAAATCTCTAGAAAAATGCGAACCATCTATTTACTACCCGTTGGACTCCGCGGAAATTATAACAAGGCTTTGACCTTCCATCCTTTAACACTATGTTTAATGAAATAACATCTGTACATTTATTTGAATGTGAATAATTTTATTATGTTTGCATTTTTATAAACTAAAACACCTTATCTAAAATATCTACTTAAGTGACTACGAATGTACAGATTGACACTTTGGAGCACGGTAGTCGTAACTTTCCAATTCCGGCCTTTCATCGCAAATCATTTTGTAAGCATAACACAGCCTGGCAAACTCCTCATTGGATATCTCGAAAGGTCGAGCTGTGAAATCAACGTCGGCCAACTCAAACAGCTTCATACCTACAAAAACAAAATTAACTCTACAGATAGCTAACTTTTTTCGAAACGAGTTCTACTCAACAAACCTAAAATACTCCTCTCCGGTTCAGGGAACAAAGTCTCAGCACCCCTACGGGAAAACTTCTGCCTCATGTTGAACACATTCCGCACGACTTTCTCCACTAGGGGAAAGGGTAACTGAAGCAACGGATATTTTTTCGGATAAATGGTAACGACGCCGACGTCAACATCAGGTTTGGGCATGAAGGCTTTTCCGGGGATGTTGAACTTGTGCTCGACGTCGCACCATAACTGGCTCATGACGGATAATCGGCAGCGCTGAGCGTGGGTGACTGGAGCGACTATCCGCTCGGCCACTTCCTTTTGAAAAGTGAGCGTCATGGAAGTTCGGCCGAATGTCCACGCCGAGGATTTCTCGGAAATCGATTCGATCCATCGGATGAGTAAATTCGTCGAGACGTTAAATGGGAGATTTCCTAAATTAAAACAAAACAACATAGGTTTTTTCAATTTTATTTATTTAGTATTATATAACATTGTTTCCGAATTTATATTGAAAATAACCTTTGTTGTTTGTAAATAATTTATTAGAATTATCTTATGTTTTTATGATTCTTACCTATTAAATGGATTGGAGGTGGTGCTTCAAACCAATCTGTTTTAGGAGCATTTTTAAATCCGGCCTCGAAATTATAAGACCGAATATCCCCAACCACGACATCCATTTCTACATGACCCTTACAAGCCTCCTGCAACAATTCCAAAGTCGGCAAAAACCTGGGATCCTTCTCCACCACGATAAGCTTCCTCGGATTCCTACGAATGATCGACCTGGTGATACCCCCGGGCCCCGGCCCGACTTCGCAAACATAATGACCCTGAAACCTCCCCGCCGCCTTAACAATCTTATCAGTAATCCTCTCGTCCAACAAAAAATTTTGCGACAACTGCTTCAAAGCCCTCAATCTGTACAAACGAATCAAATCTCTAATTGTGGGCAAAGGGGGCAGACGCACTTTAGCGGCTTGCGCCATTATTGCTTGTCGACTATTTTCACCGGCTCGTCGAAGTCGTCCAGGAATCTCTCCTGGCGGACGGCGTACATGGAGTAGAAATAGATGGCCAGGACCCCGCAGCCGAGCAGGGAGCCGGTGATGATGTTGTTCTTACGGATGCGCTTCAACTTCTCGACGCGTTCGCGGTTCTGTTTCTCCACGAATTTGATGAAGTCCAGGTCGGTCTGCTTGAGCTTGCTGAAATCCACTCTGGTCATGCGGTCGTTGTCGCTCATTTTAGGACTTCGCAGGGGTTTGCATCCGATCGGAAATCACTCGATGGGCGAACTTTGAGGTTAACTTTTCAACGAGCGAATATGGGAAAGATGAGAACGTTTGCAAAAGTTAGTTCATTTGTTGTTTAAAAATTGGCAACAAAATGTCTCTTCATATTTAATAAATTGTTAAGTATTTTTCATTATTTTTACACTAAATTAATTTCTCAATTTATTTTAAAATTAATTGTATTAGAAAATCAACTCATTTCTTTTAATATTAAAAAAAATATATATTATTTTATAGATTTCTGCTATTGGTATCCAACACACTCACCGGCAGCGCTTTATATAGAAGTTTTAATTATTATTTAAATTAATAACCAATACTGATTTTTCTACACTACATTAATCGAAATTATTCTTTTTTAATTTATTAAAAATTTAATTGAATTACAAAATTAACTAATTTGTTCTAAAACAAAAAATATTTTGTTTACAGATTCCTTCTATCAGTAACAAACATAATCATAGATTGTATAAAACATAGAACATTTAATAATTAATTAAATTAATAACCAATAACGATTTTGTTATGCCATATCAATCGATTTTTTTTAAATTTATTATAAAATTAATTGTCTCAAACAATCACCTCCATTTATTATTTAATTAAACATTTTTTTAAAGATTTCCGTTTTAATAATTATTTAAATTGATAACCAATAGCAATTTTTTCATATCACATCAATCGATTTTTTATTATTTCTTATAAAATTAATTGAATTACAAAATCAACTAATTTGTTTTTTAACTAAAAAAATATATTTTTTTACAGATTCCTTCTATCAGTAACAAACATAATCATAGATTGTATAAAACATAGAACATTTTATAATTAATTAAATTAATAACCAATAACGATTTTGTTATGCCATATCAATCATTTTTTTTTAAATTTATTATAAAATTAATTGTCTCAAACAATCACCTCCATGTATTGTTTAATTAAACATTTTTTTAAAGATTTCCGTTTTAATAATTATTTAAATTGATAACCAATAGCAATTTTTTCATATCACATCAATCGATTTTTTATTATTTTTTATAAAATTAATTGAATTACAAAATCAACTAATTTGTTTTTAAACTAAAAAATATATTTTTTTTACAGATTCCTTCTATCAGTACCCAACATAATCATAAATAGTGTCAATTATAGAAATTTTAATAAATAATTAAATTAATAACAATTAACAACTTTTTCATACCACATTTTTTTTAACTTATTATAAAATTAATTGTCTCGCACAATCAACTCCATTTTTTATTTAATTAAATTTTTTTACAGATTTCTGCTAATATTATTTTAATTGATAACCAATTAGTGATTTTTTCATGTCACATCAATATTTTTTTTTAAATTTATTGTGAAATTAATTGAATTACAAAATCCACTGATTTGTTGTTAAATATAAAAATATATATTTGTTACAGAATCCTTCTGTCAGTACCCAACACGTTCATAGATAGTGTATACACGGAAATGTTAATTATTATTGAAATTGATAACAAATACTGATTTTACTTGTGTATAGTTTAAATTACGTCACTAATTTTAAATATTATTTTTTTCTTTAATTTATTTTATGGACACAAAAAAAAAATAATCTAATTGCGTTTTTAATTTTTACTTAACTAGTTTATCAATAGATGGCGTCACAACTACAAGTGACTAAATTGAAATAGGTGATTAAATTTAATCATTTTGCCAATTATTAGTAATAAATAAGATAAGTAATCACTTGATGAAACATTTTAATAAAATCAATGGATGAAATAATATATATACAAAAAGGTGAAATATTGTATTAAATATTTTTTTGTTATGAAAACTGGAATTACATAAAATAAAATATTATTATAGAATGAAAGTTAAACGTGTTTTTTTCTTTTATCGTTTAATTTCCATTACCTATTTTACACAATTTAAAGTCAGTACATTAAATAATTATACGGAATTAAATTACGAATATCATTCATAAATGAAATAAATATGAATAAATTATTAAAAATCAACCAATAAAACACAGATTAGATTGAATAACTTTAAATTCTCAACTAGTTTCGGGTAATTATTAAAACCATTAATCATTCATAAAAGTCGTCATAAATAGTGAGCCCCCTGCGCTACCCCACTATTGGCAATATATTGCTATAGTATATATATATGTATATATATAATGACTCTTTCTACCCATATGGGTGAAGGGTTATAGGTATAGTATACTTACTATAATTCCCGTTATACAAACATTATTTTTTTAATTTAATATGCTTGTACTTTCAATAAATTGTAACAATAATCAAGGTAATAGTATTTTTTCATAATTGATATGTCAACTGGTTTGATTGCACCTATCAATAAATATTTGAAATTAACCATTTGAGGTCACGATTCTGTAATTATGGACGTAATTAATTGTTTGCTCTAGAATAAAAAATTATGTTTTTTTTTAAATGCAGCAATTTTAAATTCCTAGAATATATTAATGCAGGTTTAAATGATGTATTTTTGTGAAATATTTCTGAATACACTTTTTTAATAACAATAAAATTAAACAAAAACAAATTCTGGTAAGTTTTAATAAAATTTTATCAATTCCTTTTTCCAACTGCAAAAATTACTTGCTCTATAAGCTTTTGACAAATATTTTATATATTGAAAATTTTTATTTCTGAGTTATACATTATATAATTTTATAATACATATAAATACAATCATTTTCAAATTGTTAAACCTCAGAAAATGGCTATCGATCGTCGATCTATCTACCCAAATATTTTAATAAATTATAATTTTGAATTTAATGAACAATAAAAAATAATACATAGGATTATTATTGATTATTTCATTGCGGAAATAAACAATTTTACGCATCACTATTCTAATATTTAGTGGGTGTAGTTATTATGTCATTGTTTCGGTTTCTGAAAAATTAATTTTCCACGGAGATTATGTAAACATTTTATTGAAATCCGTTTACGAGTAATATTCGTGATAATCGATTATACCACGATACGTGATAAATTGACATGATTTTCACTTAATTATTAATTTGAATATTTAACCGCATGTTTTTTTTATACTTCCCTGAATTATTTGAGTATTTTATAATAAATATCGTAAAATATAAATGCAAAGTATGATTTGCAATATTTTACGAAATCCTCTGAATAACTAAATAAAATTATGCTCAACTCATTTTCCATCTATATGAAAAAAGGCATGGTAGGAATGAATCTTCTTCTGTAGTTTTTGTATAATGAGAAATTGAGCTGAGAAAATGTACAAATGTATCAGTAATTCAATTGATGGAATATGCATTTATCCTGTTAATAAATTAATCTGCCAGATTCTTCCAAAATATCATATTGACAGAAGAACCAACCATAATAAGCCTTGCAAAAATCCCTTAAATCCGTTGTTTGGGAGGAACCCAATAATCTTCTATGCGAAGTGAAGTAATTAAAGGAAGCAGAAAATGTGCTATAAATTGGTTACAAGAACAAAAATGCGATTCTAATCTCTAAGTTGTTAAAGTACAAAATATAAAACTGACGATAATTACATGTATTTATTATTGCAGTTATTTAAATTAGCTTAAATGAAAGAAAAATGCCTTGTTAATAAATTCATCTGCCAGATTATTCAAAAATGTTATATTTGCAGAACAATAACACGTAATAATCCTCACAAGAATTACACATGTCTAAAATTTGTCGTTTAGGTATATCGAGAAATTGAGCTGTGAAAATGTACAAATGTATCAGTAGTTCAATTGATGGAATATGCATTTATCAATTCGTCTGTTACATTCTTCCAAAGTATCATATTTATATAACAACAAATAAAAATTAAAAATCTCTTATTATTTATTTATTTATTTATTCTTTGAGGATTCTAATGATCTCATATACGAAGTATTTCTGTTGTATTCTAACCTTGTCTAGGGGAGTGCTAACCGTCTCTCCTTTCATATAACATAAGTGAATAATATTTGTAACGAAAGTGAAAGAAGCAACTGGAAAGAACACTCTGGAATGTTCCAACATGCCGTCAGATTGTGGACGCAAAGGGGTTGTCCTGGTTTTCTGGATGCCCAAGAGTGTACATAAATTCTTGAATAAGTCACTTTTAAAATCCCCGCCCCGATCTGAATGTATTTCCAATGGAACACCAAACTGACATATTAGTAAGGGGTCCCCTTACAACTTTTTCCATTAAAAAAATATTTGAGGCTGCAAATTCCAGCCTCACAGAGTCTACCGAACTCGAATCTGCCATCAGAAAGTTTTTATTCCTTGTAGAAATATTTTATCAAAGAAAGGCGAAAATGTTGAAAGGGGTACACCTTAGAATTTGAAACTTTCTACAGAGATAGTCTAAAGTCTGCTGAACTCAAATCTGCCACCAGAAAGTCTTTATTTCGTTTAGAAATATTTTTTATGAATTTTTAAAGTCAGGCGAAAAAGTTCAAACAAATTCATCAAAAAATTATTTTGGGTTGCAAAGGGCTAAAACCCTCTACAGAGGTAGTTTAAAGTCTGCTGAACTTGAATCTGCCACCAGAAAGTCTTTATTTCGTTTAGAAATATTTTTTATGAATTTTTAAAGTCAGGCGAAAAAGTTCAAAGAGGCACCCATTACAAACAAATTCATCAAAAAATTATTTTGGGTTGTAAAGGGCTAAAACCCTCCACAGAGGTAGTTTAAAGTCTGCTGAACTCGAATCTGCCACCAGAAAGTCTTTATTTCGGTTAGAAATATTTTTTATGAATTTTTAAAGTCAGGCGAAAAAGTTCAAAGAGGCACCCATTACAAACAAATTCATCAAAAAATTATTTTGGGTTGTAAAGGGCTAAAACCCTCCACAGAGGTAGTTTAAGGTCTGCTGAACTCGAATCTGCCACCAGAAAGTCTTTATTTCAGTTAGAAATATTTTTTATGAATTTTTAAAGTCAGGCGAAAAAGTTCAAAGAGGCACCCATTACAAACAAATTCATCAAAAAATTATTTTGGGTTGTAAAGGGCTAAAACCCTCCACAGAGGTAGTTTAAAGTCTGCTGAACTCGAATCTGCCACCAGAAAGTCTTTATTTCGGTTAGAAATATTTTTTATGAATTTTTAAAGTCAGGCGAAAAAGTTCAAAGGGGCACCCATTACAAACAAATTCATCAAAAAATTATTTTGGGTTGCAAAGGGCTAAAACCCTCCACAGAGGTAGTTTAAAGTCTGCTAAACTCGAATCTGCCACCAGAAAGTCTTTATTTCAGTTAGAAATATTTTTTATGAATTTTTAAAGTCAGGCTAAAAAGTTAAAAGGGACACCCATTACAAACTAATTCATCAAAAAATTATTTTGGAATGCAAAGGGCTAAAACCCTCTACAGAGGTAGTTTAAAGTCTGCTGAACTCGAATCTGCCACCAGAAAGTCTTTATTTCGGTTAGAAATATTTTTTATGAATTTTTAAAGTCAGGCGAAAAAGTTAAAAGGGACACCCATTACAAACAAATTCATCAAAAAATTATTTTGGGTTGCAAAGGGCTAAAACCCTCTACAGAGGTAGTTTAAAGTCTGCTGAACTCGAATTTGTCACCAGAAAGTCTTTATTTCGGTTAGAAATATTTTTTATGAATTTTTAAAGTCAGGCGAAAAAGTTCATAGTTCATAGTTCTTAGATTTTTTTTTCATAAAAAAAATATTGTAGGCTGCAAAGGGCTGAAACCCTCCACAGAGATAATTTAAAGTATGCTGAACTCGAATCTGCCACCAGAAAGTCTTTATTTCAGTTAGAAATATTTTTTATTTTTTTCATAAAAAAAATTATATTAGGCTGCAAATGACTTTTTACGGAGATGGTTTAAAGTTTGCTGAACTCGAATCTGCCGTCAGAAAGTTTATATTCCTTGTAGAACGTAAATTAATCCATCATTACTACGATATATTTAGATGCGAAAATGTACCAACTAGGAATAAATAATCTCATATTGTAAATTAGTTTCGAAAGCTATAGGGAAAACTGATCCCGCCTGTCTGCTCTTGTGTGCACCTATAAATCCAAGTGACATTTATTTTCAGAACACCCCGGACTTTCCACATATTATCACAGACAAACATATTTTGTCTCTGATTGGGATTTACCATCTACTAGGAAATAATAAGTATGCAGAGCTGCGTTGGCTGGCCATTGTTTCGGTTTCAATATGAATTTACCCTTGGATTTGGGATGTTAATTTGTTTACAATTCGTCCACTTGCACAACATATTTATTAAACAACTTAGCTATAAATTGGAATAGAAATACAAAATTTAATAGGTCTATTAAAAACAAAACAATTAAAATAATTAATTATTATTAATTTAGACGCGTCTGCTTAATTATGGATATTTAAATTTTTATTTTTGAATGTTTTCAAAAAATAGAAGAACGCTTTCAATACCTCTCCGAAAATTTCTCAAAAAATCCTTTTAATTATAAAATTCTGTTCCTATTTTGTTTGCACAGAAACCCCGGAATTCCTCCAAAATTCAAAACCACACCATACGCAATTTTCAAATATATTTTATCATTGGCAGAAATGGCAATCCTTGACAGAAAGATCTCTGATCGATAGCAATTTGAAAATTACATAAATATTTCACGTTTTCTTTTTAAGTTGTATAAGAAATAATAAAGAGTATTAATTCACTTGGTCACAGTTATTTAATAAATTAAATAAAAATGATTTGAAAATAATTAATAAATTATTTTATTTAATTTAAGAAAATAGAAGCCTAAGCAATTAAAAAGTTAAATAAATAATTATTAATTTATAATATTGAAAATGAGAAAAAGAAATGGAAATAAATAATAATTTAGTAATAAACTGTCACTGATTAACAAACAACAAAAAAAAACGTATTCATCAATTAATTTGATTCTTAAAATGAATAAACAACTGAGTGTATAAACTAAAATTAAATCCATCAACGCACAAACACCGGATAAACGATTATAAAGATTATCCGGCGCGGACGCTCGTCATTGACACAATAAAAAGCGATGATTGTACAAAAGTGAAAATTTAAAATAAAATCGTAATGTTGACAATTTTCCGGTTAACTTGTTCGGCGTCTGATGCGCGCAACTCGCCGAGTGGACGACCTTACAGCCGATAATTACAAACACTCTTTTATGTAATTTGCAATTTAATTTAATTGTGAGAAGGGAAAACCGCGCTGTGACATAATGGTCCGTTTGAGTTTCGTGCGGGCAGGATGGGGAGGTAGGGGCCGCGGAAGAGGAATCAAGTTTAAGGACGGCGTCGCGACGCCCGGCCGCGCGGTTTTTGTATAAAAACGCGAGGAGCCGGTGCATGTGCATCAGATGATAATAACTGGCGCTTAAGAAAAGTCGAAATATTTCGATTAGAATTTCGCGTTTGGATTAAATCGATTTATTTTTTTTTGCTGTGATCATGAGGGCTGTGGTCGGTTTAGTTTTCGTTCTGGGATTATGTAATACTGCTAGTATACGTGAGTAAATTATTATTATTTTTTATATTGTTGCAAATAAAAAAAACCTCACACATTTAACTAAATTGTTAGCTATTATCATTTTGTTTAAAATATATGTACTTATATTTTAATCCATGCTATTATTTAGTCATTATAATTAATAAATACAATAATATATTTTTATTTTTAAATGCAGATGTTATATTTAGTAATTGTGCATATATATATATACAAATATCGTAATTCAGACAATTAATAAAGTCTGCTGAATTCGAATCTGCCACCAGAAAGTCTTTATTTCGGTTAGAAATATTTTTTATGATTTTTTAAAGTCATACGAAAAAGTTCAAAGGGGTACCCCTTACAAACAAATTCATCAAAAAATTATTTTGGGTTGCAAAGGGCTAAAACCCTCTACAGAGGTAGTTTAAAGTCTGCTGAATTCGAATCTGCCACCAGAAAGTCTTTATTTTGTTTAGAAATATTTTTTATGAATTTTTAAAGTCAGGCGAAAAAGTTCAAAGGAGTTCCACTTACAACCTAATTCATCCAAAAAAAAAAAGTTTAGGTTGCAAAGGGCTGAAACCCTCCACAGAGATAGTTTAAAGTATGCTGAACTCGAATCTGCCACCAGAAAGTCTTTATTTCGTTTAGAAATATTTTTTATGAATTTTTAAAGTCATGCGAAAAAGTTCAAAGGGGTACCCCTTACAAACAAATTCATCAAAAAATTATTTTGGGTTGCAAAGAGCTAAAACCCTCTACAGAGGTAGTTTAAAGTCTGCTGAATTCGAATCTGCCACCAGAAAGTCTTTATTTCGGTTAGAAATATTTTTTATGATTTTTTAAAGTCAGGCGAAAACGTTCAAAAGGGTACCACTTACAACCTAATTCATCAAAAAAGTTTAGGTTCCAAAGGACTAAAACCCTCTACAGAGATAGTTTAAAGTCTGCTGAACTCGAATCTTTTATCAGAAAGTCTTTATTTTGTTTACAAATATTTTTTATGAGTTTTTAAAGTAAGGCAAATTTTTTTCATAAAAAAATATATAGGCTGCAAAGGGCTGAAACTTTCTACAGTGATAGTTTAAAGTCTGCTGAACTCGAATTTGCCACCAGAAAGTTTTAATTCCGTGTAGAAATATTTTTTTAGAATTTTCAAAAAAAGACGAAAAGTTTCAACTTTTTTCATAAAAAATAGTCATTATAATTACTAAATATAATAATATATTTTTATTTTTAAATGCAGATGTTATAATTAGTAATTGTATATATATATATACATTCAAATATCTTAATTCAGACAATTTTTAGAAACATTAAGTACACACAATAAAATGAAATGTAAATTAAATATGAAGAATTTGAACATAAATAATAGAATCAGTTAGTTTGTTTTACTAATACATTATTAATCAATTTTAAAATCAAAATTCAAAGACATTAAAATTAGGATCATATAAAATTGGACAAGCTTGTCGAAATTTCAAGAAAAGATATGCAGAATACCTCCTACGAGCATTTGCCAAAACAATATTAATAATATTAAAATAACCACTCCAGAATCACACTTACTTTTATTGTTTATTGTTTATTAACGGTAAGTCCATTCAAATACATATTGCTTTATACTAACTATACATTAAAAGATAAAGGAGGGTTAAATGCAATAAAAGTAAAACTAAAAGTTATTGCTCCCTCTATTGAATTTGTTTGGCCTTCTTATTAGTATAATTCATTCTTTGATTATAAAAAGAACATTCGTAAAGTCATAGCCTCAAAACAAAAGGAAATACTTCGAACAAAAAAGAAAAGGATTTAAATACAAAAGAGTATTCATTCACTTGGTCACAGTTATTTAAATATATTAAATAAAAATGATTTGAAAATAATTAATAAATTATTTTCACATTTAGCTATGTGACTTTTGAAAAAAAGGCAAAATGATTTATTCACGTGGTCATAACTGTGACCAAGTGAATAATATTTTTTATTTTTTTCATAGTCAAAAGTATGAATTACTGTTTTGAGTAAGAAGTAAATGCCAATAAATTAAATAAAGAGCATTTGAAAATAATTAATAAATTATTTCTTCTTTAGCTATGTCCATTATTGGATATTTGTTAAGGTACTTACTTTCTTTCTTTCTTTCTTTCTTTCTTTCTTTCTTTCTTTCTTTCTTTCTTTCTTAATCTTATCCTCTTTTACCCGTATTGGGTGTCGAGGTTTGTTAAGGTACTTATGTAATATAAATCAAAATATCACAGTAGCTAAAGATGAAATAATTTATTAATTATTTTTAAATTCTTTTAATTTAATTTATTGGCATTTACTTCCGTAATTCATACTTTGACTATAAAAAGAAAATATCCTTATAAAAGGAAACAATTTGTACAATAAACGAGCCGTGTCTGATCAAAGAGGCATAATTACCAAATTGCAAGGCCACAGAACCAAAAATGAAAACAAAAAAAGCTAATTATTCCATCCAAACAATGAGAACGAAAAACATTAATTAATATCGCTAACAACAAATTACTCCATCAAATGCATTTTTGAAGATTCAGCCTTCAGAATTAAATTAGTTTGCATAATAGTTTTTTTATATTATATGAATGGAAAAATCAACAAATTAAAAACACGAAGATTTTATATGTAATATTGGGTGTTATTTTACATATGTGAAATGTTAAATATAATTACAAGTTATTTAAATATTCACGTTTGTAGTAAATAACTAATTTAATTAAAGTTTGGAGAGTAGATTATTTCAATTATTTATTTCAATAATCGAAGACGAAATAATCGATTATTTTTAATAATTGAATGATAGAAATAGAAAACAGTATTCATTCACTTGGTTACATTTATTTAAATAAATTAAATAAAAATGATTTGAAAATAATTAATAAATTATTTCCACATTTTATTTTTTACAGTTGGAAAAAGGGATTGCTCGAATTTTATTGATCTTTGCCAGAAATTTTCCTTGTCTAATTTCATTGTAATTTAGAATTAAAATTCTTTACAAATTTTTATATTTACAATACATATTGGTAGGTAAGTCAATAGTCACAGAGCTAAATGTGGAAATAATTTATTAATTATTTTCAAATCATTTTTATTTAATATTGAATGATAGTTTTATCATATATGTGAAATATGTGATTAAAAACTCAGCCAGAATTATTAAAATTGCTGTTTCTATAACTATTTGAGGTAAATTGGAATTCAATTCTCATTTTTTTTTTTTTCATTTTTCAAATAAATCGATTCTTCGACTGTACTGAGTATTGAGATAATCTACTTCTCAAATCTAAATCCCGCCTATTAATGTGCACTTTGTTTCATTCAATTGTTGTTTAATTATCTTAAAAATAATTTACTGCATATTACAGAACATATATACAAACATCTTTATTCAGACAGCAGAATTGCAATTAAATTAAATAAAATGAAACAAAGATGATTCACAAGTTTGCAGTTATTTAAATTACAATGAAATTAAACAAGGGAAATTTCTGGCAATTTTATTTTTTGCAGTTGGAAAAAGGGATTGCTCGAATTTTATTGATCATTGCCAGAAATTTCCCTTGTTTAATTTCATTGTAATTTAGAATTACAATTCTTTACAAATTTTTATATTTACAATACATATTGGTGGATTAGTAGTCTATCGTGGGCTATCGACCAGAAGCCTTTCTGCCACAGAATATATAAATTTATATATTTACATATCAATCAATATATAAGATCATTCATTCGTGAATACTTTGAGAATTTAAATTTAGAGTTTATATTTGGGTTTCGAGGATTTTGAAATTCGCATTTTTTTATAATTTAATAGATTAATAGGGGTTATTTAGTTGTTTTTATAGAGAGTGTTTGAGGGATTGTGAAGAGGGTTAACACTCTCAAGCCTGATTTCTCTGCTACTAAAAATGACGAACAGTAGGATGAGGGTTATGAATAGATGCGATACGGAATAATTTAAAGACATGTCCAGGAAGCGAAAGTAAGCAAAATAAGCTCATATCCGATGTTCATTTGTTTTGGAGATATTTTGAACAATAGTAATTTATAAAATCAAAGGAAAATGTATTGTTGAAAATGGCATTAATTCATGCTAAACTTTCGAAAACTTTACCACCCACTTCCATACACTTATTTGAGCGCTTATAAATGGACGTCGTAGCCAGTTTCTGACTATATTTTTCTTTGATTTTATAAATGTTCAAAATATCACCAAAATACATAAAAATCGGACTTGAACATCTGAGCTTATTTTTGCTTCTTGGACATGTGTTTGACATATTTCCATATCCTCCAGAATCACCCTGTATATGAACAGCTACCATTAAAACATGCATAGCTGTTCATATACAGGGTGATTCGGAAGGAATTGAAGATATTTTAAAGACATGTCCTTGAGTCTTATAAACTACTATTGTTCAAAATAACACCAAAACAAATATAAATCGGATTTGAAAATATGAACTTATTTTTGCAACCTGGACATGTCTTTAACATATTTCCATATCCTTCAGAATCACCCTGTATATGAACAGCTACCATTAAAACATCCATAGCTGTTCATATACAGGGTGATTCGGAAGGAATTGGAGATATTTTAAAGACTTGTCCTTGAGTTAAAGTTCTTAAATGCCTCGCTCTGCTTTTAACTTTTATTTTCATTATTTTTAAGAGTGAGTTTTGCATGTAAGTTTAGGATCAAAAAAAAAATATCGAGATTTTTGTAGGAATTTCAGAGGTTATTAGTTGATTGTTAATAATTGGGGAATTTGTGTTTATGAAAAAATGGGTTTTAATTAGATTAATGGAGATTCTCAATTTAGCAAACCACAATTCAGTTCTATCAGACCTTTGAGAGTGCTTTTTGAACAGAGGGCGGTATCTTCTTCATATAATAGTGGGTAGAATGTTTTTTTTAATATAGGAATGGTCAGGATTATATAGTGCACGAGTAAGAGGAACGATGTTGGAGGAGTCCAAATTGGCACGGGATATTTTTTTAGCAAAAATTAATTATTACTTGCAATATTTTCTCCAGCCCTTCACCATACCAAAGTGTTAAACTAAAACATTTTTTACTTTTTTTGCTATGATTAAGAGCTTTGCTCGAGTATCTCAAGAAAGTAAGCATTTTGAATAAAAGCGAACAATATGTGTTCGATGTTACCAAATCATAAATGTATGAAAAATTAGAAGAATTAATGCCAAAATATACTTGTAAACAACAAAATATAATAATAATAAAAAAAAAACAATCGTCCATTATAAATCGCGAACAACCTATTAAATCAGATGCGCGATGTGCAAATATTCAACCTTCAGACGTGGAATTAAATTAATTTCCTGCTACACAAAAAAAAAACGATTACCTGAGACTGGTATTTTCGTTACACAATTATTAATGGCGGTGATTTTTTTAAATTAGAAAAAAAAAATATAAAAGAAAACACACTCATGAATATAATCTTGAGAGGAATATTAAAATGGGAACACATTAAGAGTTGCATCATTGTTGTTTTTATTTGAGTTGATTAAAAATTAATTAAAATTTGTTTTTAAGAAAAAGTAATTAAGTATTTTCGAAATTTTCAGTAATTAACGAAAAGTTCATGCATTATTTAATTTCTTTTTCAGCAAATTACATTAACATATGTAGAAGGAGTGATCCAGACGTGAGCCAGTGCATCGTAAATGCTGTCGAAAAATTGAAGCCAAGATTTAATGACGGCATTCCCGAACTCCACGTCCCACCGATGGAACCACTGAAAATCGCACCTATTATAATTGACAGAGGAACTGGAAACAGTGTTTTCAAACTGGCGTTAGATAATATTAATCTTTATGGGACCAGCCAGTTTAAACTTAATAATTTAAAGTAAGTAAAAAAAAGAAAAGAAAACAGTTAAGGAAAGCTGATGAGGATCAGGAATCCTTGGGGAAATTTCGAATGGAATTGACCATGGAGTGAAAGATCTCAAAAACAGTTTATATTTATAATTGCAACTAAATTTTAAATAACTTCTGTTTACAATTAATCATGCGTGTAATATAGTATTCTTCTTGGTAAATTTTATTATTTAGTCTGAATAAATGTTGTTTTATTTTTTCTGCAAAAAAAAGGTAAATTATTACTTTATGAATTTTTAAATTATTATAAAATATTTTAATTGCTAAAAATATATATTCTTTGTAATTAAAAACAAAATCGAATAAAATAAAAAAATAATAACACCAATAAACTATGAAATTAAACAAGGAAAAATTCTGGCAATGATCAATAAAATTCGATCAATCCCTTTTTCCAACTGCAAAAAATACTTACACTGTAAGTTTTACAAACATCTATTGAAACAACTACTTCCCGAGCATTTACCCCGCCGGACACAATAGATATTTGTTGTTGCATAGCAGTACTACTGAGAATTACAACGGTTTGAGTCGAAATTACTTAATGAAAGGAAACAACAAATGCAGTTGGAAAGAGGGATTGATCGAATTTTATTGATCATTGCCAGAAATTTTCCTTGTTTAATTTCACTGTAATTTAAATAACTGCAAATGTGTGAATCATCTTTGTTTCATTTTATTTAACCAATAAACTATATATCTGTCTCGATTCCTTTAATTTCAGATTGGATGTAGATAATCACATCTACAAAATCGACTTGACCTTCCCATTCTTGCGTCTCACTGGGGATTGTGAAGTCGACACGAAACTGCTGTCTCTGCCAATAAACGGAAACGGAAATGTTGATGTTAACATAAGTAAGTATGAGAATTGTAATTTCAGAAATATTTAATTTCTTGAATTTATTACTCGGAAAATTGATTTAATAATATCAAATCAAAATCAAATATTATTTAATCACATCATTGTTAATTTTCTTCACATCACATATTATTTATTTCAAGGTGTCATGATTATTACAAACAAATTTGAAATAGTGTCAGGTTTTATGCCTAGAATAAATAATTTTATCGTACCCCCATCATTAGTGAAATGATGCAATGAATTAGAATAGAGTTAGTGCGGGGATTTTGAATTTTGGAAGAATGGGAGGATTTAGATGTATACAGAATTTAGAGATGAAACGGAAATTATAAAAAATATTTTGCAAATATTTCGGATGGGGTTTGAAGGCGTTTCTCTATCGGGATTATAACCCCGATCTCTGAGAGTCGTGTCTCTTATAACCCCGATAAAGAAACGCCTTCAAACCCCGTCCGAAAAATTTGCATTTTTTTTTTAATTTCCGTTGTTGATTCAAAGAATTATATAAGGAGTGACGGATTTTTGTCAAAATTCTCAAGGATGCTCGATCGCTAACTTGGATGCAATATAGGGTGAATTTAAAAGAAGTGGAATTTAATCAAAAGAGATAAACTAATGAATTACGTGAAGCTAATATTACAAGCTATATTTATGTGCTATTCTTTCAGCACAAACGTTTGTTTCTAGATTTTCTTGTAGACCTGAATTAAACAGCTAAATTTTTAGCGAATTATTTCCTCTATAACACTTTACTTACTAACAATTTCCGCAACAACTTAATTAATCGTAATTAATTAAAGGCGAGTGTAATTACAATTAAGTGTAGTTATTAATCTTACGTAATCTGTGAATCACCATTTCTATGATTAATGGTTTACAAAGAAAACAATTACGATGTGATGCATGAATTAAATGTAAATCATAATTTTAGTTGCATGATATGCAATTAAACTGTTCGTCAGTTAACACGCTTCATCAAGATATTATTCATTAAATCGTTATTAAAATTATTATTACAATCCTTTCATATACTAGCTAAATTCTAAGTAAACTTCAAAATATTCAAATTATTGTAAAGTTTCTTCATCAACAGAAAAGCAAGATATTATTCATTAAATCCTTATTAAAATTATTATTACAATCCTTTCATATAAATGATACTAGCTAAATTCTTACTAATCTTTAAAATATTCAAATTATTGTAAACTTTATTCATCAATAACAGAAAAGCAAGATGTTATTCATAAAATCGTTATTAAAATTATTATTTCAATCCTTTCATATACTGGCTAAATTCTTACTAAACTTCAAAATATTCAAATTATTGTAAACTTTCTTCGTCAACAACAGAAAAGAGTTTATTAATTTGATTGCATTTTCACAAATCAATTAATTTTAAAACATGATGGAAAAACTTCATTTTTTTTGTAATAAACAAATTATTTATTTCGTTTTATCTTTGTATGATAATAATTAATATAGTTTTTCACATAATAGAATCTTGCAATTTATTTACTTAAACGATTTAAATTGATGTAATTTGGAAATGGAAATTCCGTTAATAAAGTGAAATTGAAAACTGGTCTTTTAGTCAGTCTTTATTTAGTTATTGTCTAAGTTTTAACACTTTTATTAGGAATAATCTTACAATATAATGTAGTAATATTTTATTCCTTTCTTCACTTTTTTTATTTTTATAACAAATATCTTAGATAATCTTACCACATAATTATCAATAATATGTTGATTGTTAGGCTTTCACTTGGTTATACATTTTTAATCTTAATTATGTTGGTTGTCGGTTGTGGAGACTTTAATTATTTAAATAAAAATAGTATTTCGGAAACTGTTTCCATCTTTAGTAGTTGAAGATTTAATAAATAATAAATAAATAATCAAAATAAATATACATTTTGAGATTATTAAAGAAAATAAAATACTTTTTAAATTTGTTTCTATAACTTGTTTTTTTATTTTAGTGACTATAGTTTCGAAACATTAAGAACCATTATCAAACTAAAATTATTATTATTTCTGAGAATGTAAAGATATATAAAAAATATTTTGCTTTTATTGTTTGTACGAGAAAAAAAAACATTTACTTAAACTGACCATATATATATATTGAAAATCTTTATTTCTGAGTATTACATTATATAATTTTATAATACATATAAACACAATCCTTTACAAATTGTTAGACCTCAAAAAAATGGTTATCGACCGTCGGTCTTTCTGCCTGTCTTTATCCAGTTCTTGTCGTTTTTTTTAATAATAATAATAATATTTATTGCCCAACAGGAAACAAAGATTTCCCAATTACAAGACAATATACAAGATAACAACAATATAGCGTATTTTAATATTATAAAGAAAATAATAATTAATCGTCACGATTGCTAACGTCATTGTGTAAGTTCTGAGAATTTAGTGAAATGAATCGATGAATTGTTAATGAGGGATGGATAAACTAACTAATAAATTAAAAGAATAAAAAAGAAAATAATTAATTACTTAAGTAGAAAGAAAGTAATTAATTGCTAACGTCATTGTTTAAGTTCTGAGAATTTAGTGAAATGAATCGATGAATTGTTAATGAGGGATGGATAAACTAACTAATAAATTAAAAGAATAAAAAAGAAAATAATTAATTACTTAAGTAGAAAGAAAATAATTAATTGCTAACGTCATTGTTTAAGTTCTGAGAATTTAGTGAAATGAATCGATGAATTGTTAATGAGGGATGGATAAACTAACTAATAAATTAAAAGAATAAAAAAGAAAATAATTAATTACTTAAGTAGAAAGAAAATAATTAATTGCTAACGTCATTGTTTAAGTTCTGAGAATTTAGTGAAATGAATCGATGAATTGTTAATGAGGGATGGATAAACTAACTAATAAATTAAAAGAATAAAAAAGAAAATAATTAATTACTTAAGTAGAAAGAAAATAATTAATTATTTTCTTTCTACGTGTTAAAAAAATAATTAAGTAATTAATTATTTTCTTTTTTATTCTTTTAATTAATTATTTTCTTTCTAGTTGTTCTGCAATTAAATATATAAAAATTAAAGCATACACAAATTACCACCATCTGACTAATAAAAATGAATAATCTAAATAATTATACTAACCATATTTATTTTCATTGTTTAGCTTGAATAAATATCATTTACGATTCTGTGAATAATTTATTACTTTCGCATCTTTACATTCTTCGAAAAAAAATAGTTATGTTATAACTTTAATCAAAGTCAATAATAAAACATTTTAAACACACAACTTGCATAATATTCAAGCTAAAATAATAATATTTCATATTTATTTTGTTGAGGTTTGTTTGCAATCAACTTAACATCATTGCGTGGAAGCGATGAGTTGAATATTTGCATGTTCCTATTCAATTATCTTTGCAATTTGTAAACAATTCAAAGTGTTTGCTTTAATTTGCGTCAGTGGAAAAATTCACGCAGATGAAAAAAAAAAATATATATGGCGAGAAAATTGCATTAGAGTGTATTCAAGCAAATTAACTGCCAATAAAATTATTTACCGAGGAGCAATTAAATTTTAATTGTCGGTTCGTTTCGTGAATATGAATGAAATAATTATTCAAACAAATTTTCATTTGTGTAATAAATAGAGAGAAGATTTTCTTCATCATTACTGATTATTAAATAATATTTATTTATTTATTTATATATGCAAGTATCCTTATTCAGACATTTTTTTGGCATATAAATAGAGAGAAGATTTTCTTTATCACTACTGATTATTAAAAATTATTTATTTATTTATATATGCAAATATCCTTATTCAGACATCTTTTTTGGCATATGATATTATATACAGAGAGGTTTTTTTATGAGTATACATTAGGGGAAGTGTACACCTGCAAAAAACGCGAGTCAAACGCATTGAACTGATTAATGTGTGTATGTTTAGTTGACTATTTGGCATATGTGTGTTTAGTTAGCGTGTTATAGGCAACTAAACACACATACATTAATGCATTTGACTCGCGTATTTTGCAGGTATACATAGGGGAAATGTATACTGATAAAAAAAGCTCTATTTTCTATAAATTCATATTTATAGAAATTTGTTTTGATAATGACATATCAAGGTTGTTGTAACTATAGCCAACACTAAAACAATTCGAGTTACACAAACAAATTAAAATTGTATTAGAGTTTATAACAAAGTAGAAGCTTCAACAATTAACAAAAATTTATAAATATTTAGAAGTACACAATTATACGCCTCCCCCTTCTCGGTGACAATTAATCAAATAGAAAAAATGGTAATGTGTCCATCATGGTACTTTCCCTAGTGAATACGATGAAATAAGTTTTTGAATACAAATTTTTATAATAAACTAGCAGCCGGTAACCGTTTTCCAAACGAAATTTCGATTTTTTTTTAAATACTTATCGTTGTCAAATCACGGCCAGAATGCAACGCGTCCCTAGTACTCAGAAAGTACTATAATCTGGCAGTTAGAAAAATTCAAAAAATGTAACCCGAATTAATCCCATAAGACTCCGTGTTAATTTCACAGGGCGATTCAAGTGGCCTGAATTGTGTGAAAATTAATATTTTTGGGGAAAATAAAGAGTCTATGTCCTTTCTAACATTATCAACGGACTACATGATTTTTTTCAGATTTTTTGTAAAGAAAAAAAATCCTCGAATTTTGTAAATATCATGAAAAAAAAATCGATTTTCGATAAAAATGCGAAAACCGCTTTTCAGATTTTTTGGAACGAAAAAAAATCCTCGAATTTTGTAAATATCATGGAAAACAAATCGTTTTTCGATAAAAATGCGAAAATCGCCAAACGACTTAAAAAAATGTAGCTAAAGAACGAGGGAATAATCTGGGAAATTTTAATCCATTCATAATTTTATTGTTTTGCTTATTTATTAATTCCCATTAAACGTTTTTTTAGCGAATTGTCACGCCACCGGAATTTTGAAAGCCGAAATTTACGACAAAAATGGACAGAAATTCATGCGCTTCACGGACTTCGCCTTAAACCTCGACATCGATGACTATATCATCAAAGTCGAGAATTTGTTCGATGATGATACACTCAGTAAGTATTTTTTTATATCAAATAAAATAATAAATTTAAAAAAATATATATTTTTTTTATAGTAATTAAATAATTTCATTGATTAAATTGCGAACTGTCAATTTTATTTAAAAACTATTGATAAATAGCACATTATGCTCGAAATGTACTTTCAGTGTAAATAATACAAAATAAATAATAATAATAAATAAATAAAAATAATAAAAATAATGTAATAATAATAAAATATTATATTATTACAAGAAACTTCACGTACTCACCAACTACTAGAAAAAGTATAGTATTCAACTCGTGAGAAAGGCATTATTCACTCAGATAAATTACACACATGTAATATTTATCTTCTTGAATAATAACCAACTTTCTCACTCGTTGAACAATATAATGTAAAACAATGTAATAGTGCAGAAAGATGACCTCTGATATAGATTAACTAATAACTACATGTATTGTAATTATTTATGTTACATTATTTTGTATTATCGAAGCAATAATTTAAACCAGTTGTTTTTAATCACATCATTGTTAATTTTCTTCACAGCTGAGACAATCAATATAGCCAACTTTCTCACTCGTTGAACAATATAATGTAAAACAATCTAATAGTGCAGAAAGAAGACCTCTGGTTTAGTTTAACTAATAACTACATGTATTGTAATTATTTATGTTAAATTCTTTTGTATTATCGAAGCAATAATTTAAACCAGTTATTTTTAATCACCTCATTGTTAATTTTCTTCACAGCTGAGACAATCAATATAGCCAACTTTCTCACTCGTTGAACAATATAATGTAGAACAATCTATTAGTGCAGAAAGAAGACCTCTGGTTTAGTTTAACTAATAACTACATGTATTGTAATTATTTATGTTAAATTCTTTTGTATTATCGAAGCAATAATTTAAACCAATTGTTTTTAATCACCTCATTGTTAATTTTCTTCACAGCTGAGACAATCAATGGCTTATTGAATGAAAACAAGGAGAACTTCATCGACATCAGCAAACCGTTTATCCAGGACAAGGCTACTGAAATTATTTTGGATCTGGCCAATCACATCGTCGACCAATTTCCCTACGAGGAGCTTTTCCCCGAGAAGTGATTTCCAATATGTCCTTCGCGTAGTTGTTTACAGGATCATGTTATTATTGCTGTAACAATGTAATTTTTATACAGATTTATAAATATATGTATTTTTATAAATATAAATATACACTTGCTGTTGAAATGTAATATTAATTTTATTGAGCGATAACATTAGAACGCGAGGAAAAAAAATATGAAGTTTAACGCGTACGTTATTATTATAATCACTCTTAGCAACTTTTGTGATAGATATGCATATACAGAGAGCTTTTTTTATCAGTATACTTTTCCCCTATGTATACCTGCAATATAGGCGAGTCAAACGCATTGATGTATGTATGTTTGGTTGCCTATAACACGCAACTGAACACACATATGCTAAATAATCAATTAAACATACACACATTAAACGGTTCAATGCGTTTGACTCGCATTTTTGCAGGTATACTCTTCGCTTAATGTATACTGATAAAAAAAACCTCAATCTACATAGAATGTTAGGTTAACGGAATAGCCCCGATTATCAAGGAATACAGAAAATATAAAACAAGCACCTTCTTTTCAGGAAATAAGGGCATTATTATTAACGATAGGTTTTCCCCGGATTAAACCCTGCACCCATATGGATTCTCGGTCGTCTACCTTGTAGACCCAAATCGTTGACGATGCCACTTGAAATTAGGCAAAAGGTGGCGCTTGCGTCGTCTTTAATTTATTATGGATAGAAAGGGTCATAAAATGTACATATTTCCCCGGATTAGCGCCTTCTATATTTCTAATCCCATTATTAATTCTAGAATAGAATAAAAATGAACTGAATACTACGGATTCAGTTCATTATTATTTTAAAAAAATTATATATTAATAATAAAATGTTTATTTCTAAAAAAAAATAGAAAAAAAATAATATATTATAAATCTTATTATAAACTTTATACAAAATCATAACCTATCGAATAAAATCAATGAATTTACAAAATACGCCTCCCCTTCTCGGTGAACAAAAAAGTAATACTTCTGATTTTGCACGGAGCCATCCTTCGTGGATCTACGCGGATTTCGGAACGTAGAGCATGTCGACAGGAAGATGGGTGAGTAACTGATTCGATATGGACTGGAAGAGATTGGAAAGTTTCTTTCTCAGTTGCGGCAGCATTACTTTTATCACTTCCTGCCCGTTTTCTCTGAGGAACAAGTTCATCGCTTCGCCTGGAATAAAAAGCAAGGCGATTGTTGATTTTTGTTAATTTTATGCGTAGGTAAGTGTTGTGAATTTAATTTCAGTTGCGATTGAATCGAATCGAAAGTGCGAGCTGTAATTAAAAGGAAGTGGGAATTTTTCTTCCTTGTTAATTCTTCTGTTGGTAATTTATGTAAAAGCGGAAATAAGTAATATTTTCTGAATAAATTCGTATTATCAAATTAATAATGATTAATTAAAACACTTGATTTCTTTTATGTTTCACAGATTTTACTTTATTCTCCAACTAGTTTCGGTCAGTATCCTTTATCACTAGTAGTAGTAATACAATTGTAAAGTTAAAAAAGTAAAACTTAATTTAATATTATCTCTTACATCTCAAATGTAATTCAACTGATTTTAAAAGGAAAGTAAATAATATTTTTGTAATTAAATAATTAAAAATAATTAATAACATAAGATCCGTTCAATCGCCGTCACGTAGAACACACTAGTCTGAAGAGATCCGAAAGACCGAAATGACCATCACCAGTTATCCATACGCTAGATTATTTAATTATTTTAAAATTACAAGTTTTTTTGTTTACCAGTAAATGTTATCCAAGTGGCATTCCTTGAATGGTGGTTGAACATATTATTAAATAAATAAATAAGTACAAAATTTGATATTAGTTACACGATGAGTAAACAAACAACAAAAGATATTACCTATAATTCGGTTGTTCCTATAAACGTCTTTCACCATTAGTCTGGAATGTTTGATATCAATATCGACATTTAGCGTATCCACGTTCATGTATTTCTCCCCATTCTTCTCGTTGAAACTGATTATCCCCTTTACAATTGCTGTCACATCCTCTGTAAGAATAGTTTTATTATTACTATTACAAACCTTTCTTCGTTTACTCTTTCGGATGTTGAAGAAGAATAGTTTTATTGTTTTTTTTTATTAATTTTACACGTCACAATTATAGGTTAAGTGGAAGAGCAGAGGTAGTTTTCTTTTTAAACTATCAAAGAACTTCGCCTGTATTTTTTTTTACATAGCCTTGTATTATCTGCTTCAATTGAATAAAGACAATTTATTGTTATTATTATTATTATAGTCATTGTAAATTTGCATCGAGCCATTATTCCTTGCAAAAATGCAATTGAATAGACAATTTATTGTTATTATTATTATAGTCATGAACTTCGCCTGTATTTTTTTTTTACATCGCCTTGTATTATCTGCTTCAATTGAATAAAGACAATTCATTGTTATTATTATTATTATTATAGTCATTGTAAATTTGCATCGAGCCATTATTCCTTGCAAAAATGAAATCTATTTAAAACTTACGAAATTTTCCATGAAAAGTCCCATTACCACTGGCTGGAATGATCAGCAGCACTCCAGAGCTCTTGTATTTTGACGCCATGCGTAATTCCGGCATTTTTATTTTTGCTTCGAAAGGTTTTCCATTCTCACTAAGCCTAAACAATTCAATAGCTATTTAATTAGACATCATTTCAATTAAAAATAATGCGTTTTGGCTGTACCTATGATAGGATCAACGATCAAAAAAATATCAGAAGGTTTTTTAAAAAAACCTAATATTAAACTAAATAGCAATTTTCTTCAAGTTGGTTGTGGAGACTTTTAAATAAAAATGATTGTAGGAGAAAGGACAATTATCTATTTAAATAGTTAAAGTAAATTATTAAGTCCCAATTTTACAAACCTCGAATAACTTTAATAAAATATGTGAAGCAATAACCAAGTGTTTATTTTGTTCCAACTAGTATCATCTTTGCCTTTAAATGTAGCAAAGACGAAACTAGTCGGGAGAAAATAAACAAATCTACAAAACAGTTGGGTATAAAGTTTTTTTTTTTTTTCTTGAAATAAACACCAAGAGTTTTAATACTAATTAGTTTTCTTGCTATGATTTCAATTAAAACCTTATGATAATTGAATCACAATTAAAACATTTTTTATATTGAATAAAAATGTTTTGAAAATAATTAATTTCCACATTTAGCTCTGTGACTTTTGACTTACGCTACGTAAATACGTTAAACAAATGCACATTTTTTATGCGTTTGTTCACTTTTATTTTTATACGTGTACCTTTCAGTTTTATTTTTTAGAGTGCTAAAAGTGAAGTAAGAAAAAAAATTGTGTTAATTGTGATTAAAATCTCAAATTAAACAACTATGATTATTTGCCTGCTTGCTTTATAAAAATAAATTATGCCTGTTGCTACAAAATAAATTTAAATCTTTTGTGATTTACTTGAGTTTTGCAACCGTGAAGTTGCTCGCTCCGTAGACGTCAATATCGGCCAGAGTCACTTTGTAGCCGTTAGGTCCAGACGTCAATGACAACGATAACTCGTCCATTCTGAAAGGCTCGACCGGAGGTAAGTCGATTTCGGCGATGCCCTTTGCCAAATACGGCTCAAGGTGGTGGAGTGCGCCAATAAAGCATTGGACCAATTGCGGATCACCTTCGTGGCATTGTTTCACGTAAGGTGCTGAAACATTAACGTGGAATATTAATTACTGGTTATATCCGTTTTGTGTGTGTTTATGTGTAATAAAAATGTGTAATTTAAAAAAATAGGAATAATAAACACACTTTACAGTATTACAACAGCTTCTTAAATAAAAAAAGAAACATATATTAATTGAAGTACAAAAATATATTAAAATACAGATATTATTATATATAACCCTTATTTCCTTTCAAGTGTCGAAATGATATTATTACTATATTAAAATCTCAGGGATTACTAACAGGGACGTCGACCAGTAAATAGGCTTTCTTAATTCGACGTCCCTGTTATTAATCGCTGAGTGTTTCGACGAAGTACTTCCACCTGAGTTTATATTAAAATTCTCTTGGTTGTTTCTGTTTTATTTTATTTTTTGTTCTCCAAATAGTTTCGAGATAGGTCATCTTCAGTGAGGCATTTCCGAATAGATTGTATTTTGTATTGAATAACAACTAAACTATATGTTATAAATTCATTTTAATTATTTACCAAAAATAAAATTGAAAATTTTATTGTGACCTGCAAAAAAAAAAAAATGTTTGCCGAAGTGAACTTGTATATTCAATCAGCAATCATCGGCTAATGCATACATCCGAAATTAAAGATTTGGGAGTGACATTCACATCCAAGTTCTGAACATATTACAAATGTTTGCAATAAATCATTGAAAATCATCAGCAGTTGATTTCAAGGCCACTACTATAAATATGTTATACCTAACATTAGTTCGATCTTGAATTTTGCGTCACATATATGATCCCCATATAATGTTATCACAATCCAACACAAGTTATTGCCATAATAAATTAAAGACGACGCAAGCGCCACCTTTTGCCTAATTATTGCCAATTTATTGCCAATTGATGGGAGATATTATTGCGATTTTCTGAATACTTCGAATTTAGAAAATCACAAAAAATATTATTTTTTGAGATATCTTGATGAAACTACATGGGGGTATTAAGCAAAGGTTGGCTCTTTCACAATATGCAAAAACCAAAAAATAGCCCATCCATAGTTTTCGAGATATTTCCAATTTAAAGCAAAAAGACGATTTGATTGCGATTTTGTAAATACTTCCAATTCAAAAAATCACAAAAAAATATTATTTCTATAGAAATATTGATGAAACTACGTGGGGATATTAAGTAAAGCTTCCTCTTTCAGAATATGTAAAAAACAAAAAATACCCCATCTACAGATATTGAGATATTTTCAATTTAAAGCGAAAAAGGACGATTTTTATTCCGATTTTCTGAATATTTCCAATTCAAAAAAACACAAAAATTATTACTTTTTTGGATAACTTCATGAAACTTCGTGGGGATATTAAGCAAAGCTTGCTCTTTTAGAATATGCAAGAAACAAAAAATACCCCATCTACAGATTTTGAGATATTTTCAATTTAAAGCGAAAAAAGACGATTTTTATTCCGATTTTCTGAATATTTCCAATTCAAAAAATCACAAAAATTATTACTTTTTTGGATAACTTCATGAAACTTCGTGGGGATATAAAGCAAAGCTTGTTCTTTCAGAATATGCAAAAAACAAAAAATACCCCATCTACAGATTTTAAGATATTTTCAATTTAAAGCGAAAAAAGACGATTTTTAATCCGATTTTCTGAATATTTCCAATTCAAAAAATCACAAAAATTATTACTTTTTTGGATAACTTCATGAAACTTCGTGGGGATATTAAGCAAAGCTTGCTCTTTCAGAATATGTAAAAAACAAAAAATACCCCATCTACAGATTTTGAGATATTTTCAATTTAAAGCGAAAAAGGACGATTTTTATTCCGATTTTCTGAATATTTCCAATTCAAAAAATCACAAAAATTATTACTTTTTTGGATAACTTCATGAAAATTCGTGGGGATATTAAGCAAAGCTTGTTCTTTCAGAATATGCAAAAAACAAAAAATACCCCATCTACAGATTTTGAGATATTTTCAATTTAAAGCGAAAAAGGACGATTTTTATTCCGATTTTCTGAATATTTCCAATTCAAAAAATCACAAAAATTATTACTTTTTTGGATAACTTCATGAAACTTCGTGGGGATATAAAGCAAAGCTTGTTCTTTCGGAATATGTAAAAAACAAAAAATACCCCATCCATAGTTTTCGAGATATTTTCAATTTGAAGCAAAACGACGATTTGATTGCGATTTTCTAAATACTTCAAATTATAAATATCGGTTGCCTAATCGGGAATTTTATAGACTTGAAATCTCGAAATGTGTAGAATTAACCGATGGATTATGAAATAGGCAGAAACTGCATTTAATTCGCCATTAATTCGAACCGTTGCAAAATGGGAAAATAATGGAGAGAAATTTGCGACCCACAATCATAAATTACGAATACCCATTTTGACTGCATCAACGAAATCGTTTTTTTCTTTAATTATGTGAAAATTATATTTTTTTAATTATTATAATTAATTAAACAACTGAAATTTCAGTAAGCAGCAACAATTTCAGTTACCTATGATCAATAGTCCTTATTTGAAATATGAAAATATTTATTTATTATATTATGCTAGATTTTCAGTGTATGATTTTTCTCATATGATGATGAAATATGCAAAACAACATTTATTTTAGCATTCATTTTAAGGAAGAAAATGCATTTTAAATTCCACGTTATTTATGGCCGAACAAGCCCATAAATAAACTCCAGTAACTTAATGAATTTATAAAATCGATGCAAATTAATTTATGTAATATCCATGACCAAATTCTCTTAATAATGCAACGCGCGCTGGCTTTTTCAAGAAAAGCGCCAGCATTCACCTTGAATAAAGATTAAATATATTATCGATGAAATAAGTTCAAGGTGCACAGACCAATTAATTAAACAATCAGCTTTTAATGGACGAACAAAACAAGAAGAATTCAATGTATTTATAAGAATTCAACAAATCATTTCCATAAATTAATAATAAATATATATATACATAACTTTTTTATTGTGCGAATTAGGCCTATCAGAAGATGCGATCTGCAGATTCTTTGAAGAGCAGGAGGAAAACCTCTATACTCTGCCAGTATAGTTATATGTAGGTATAAAGTTATATTTTACTTTATTTGCCATAATTGAATATTTTTAATGTTACATTATACACACATGTTATCTGCTTCGTATAAAGGAGTTTTTCGTAAATAAATAAACGTTTTGATAATAATAGAGAAGAATATTAACTTTGCCATATTTTTTTATTTTTTTTAATTTGTTTGGGAAGTTTACATTTTGGACTTATATTTTTGTTACGAGAAATGCATAGAGAGTTTATTGAATTAATAAACATGAACATTTTGAGTTCATAGAATATGAATATAGGATTTGAAGCAAATTTTTGAGATAGGAAGAAAAGTATTTCTTTGATGGGAGTGATATTGGTGAGTTCATATTCGAAGGATTATGTAAAAGATTCTGGGGGTGTCTGATTGTAATAATTAATAAAACAGACGTTCCCTTATTTTACTCAATATTTGTTTTAAATTAATGTAAAATTTATAGTGAGTTTTATATTTTGTTAAATGGATAAAGTCAAAAGAGTTCACATAAAAACAAATGCCATCATTCTCTTACAGAAAAATTGTCCCTGTGTTACACCCATATATATATATATATATAAACATCTTTATTAATACAATATGACTGTATTATAACAATACGTACAATCGTGTTAGTAGTCTATCATGGGCTATCAACCATAGGTCATTCTGCTCACACCCTATATATTTTATTAATTTATTAATAATTCTTTCTTTCTTAACCTTATCCTCTTTTACCCGTATTGGGTGTCGAGGTTTTATTAATAATTATTGCACCAAATGAATCAACAAAACAACACCAATTATTTTACCTCCGGAAAAATCAAAAACGTTTCGCATTCAATGGCAACGCACCCGTTTGGAAATACAGTTTCACTTTCGTCCGTGCACGAAGCAATGATTTTTCAAAGGTTCTCTTTTTTCCATTCTTTAGAAACGACCGCCGAGCCGTTTTTGTTGTTCGCCAGCTAGGACGGATTCAGCGGTTCAAATCAGGCGCAAGTGAAAGTGAAAGATTTTCAAGAAAAATCTGCGTTCGCGAGAGACTTCCTCATGACCACTTCGAACCAATCAAGACAGTGTTTTACTATTTTCCAGCGTGAAAATAAAGAATAAATGAATACATTTCACATTCATTATTAATATTAATCATTAATGAGTGAATTACAATCAATTATTCGGTATGCACTCCATTGTGTATATATGCAGGAATCCTATTTTTGAATGGAATTATTAATAATCATATAGATGATTATTAAAAATTAAGTTGCAAATCTTGGGATTTGCCCCTGAAGTCGATGCTAATATTATGTATTAGATATTAGCATCGACTTCAGGGGCAAATCTTAAGATTTGCAACTAGACACAGTTTAGCCTGCGTCTAGCACTTTGGTACATCTGAATTCCCCTATCAACAATTTAATGAAGCTCACATTCATCAATCTACAGATATATATTGAATCTGTCTCATCTATAATAAGATGTATAAATATTTAAATATAATAATTGTTTATTATTTGCCGTTGTTAATATTTATTGTTTCATTATTTCATTTTTTATAATATTTGGTTAATGTAAGTTAATTAATAAATTATTTCCACATTTACCTCCGTGATATTTTGACTTACGTTACGCAAGCAGTTTAGACAAATGCACATTAAAACAACTACTTCTCGGGTAACAACACTGAATATGTTACATCAACGAATAAAAATGGTAAAGTGAATGGAAATTTTATGAAGCCATTGTAAGCTAAGAAATAACAAACACAACAATACATTTTTCCAATTAATTATTTTTCATTTACTTCAAAAACGTAAGTATCATGATGGACACATCACCATTTTTTTTGTATTGTGTTAGATTATATACGATGTATTATTTTTTCCCAGATAATAAAGATCTAACAGTAAAATAAATGATTAAAAATGCATCTACTGTACTAGGATTCTCCAAACAATGACTTAATTTACGCTTGTTAGTCACTAAAATGTATTTGTGTCGTTATTTTTTTATCCAGCTTTATTTCCTAGTCGACTTACATGAATACAAATAGCACACAATTACTAATGCTTAGTGTGTGGTTTTTTTTATTTTAATCAAGGTTAATACCATTGTTGATTATTTAATTACAGCACTATGCAATTAGATATAAAATAATATAATGTAGTAATATTTTATTCCTTTCTTCACTTTTTTTTTAGTTTTATCACTATATGTACATTTCAAGCACAAAGTGCTCTTTTTCAATAGTTTTATGTAAAATTGACAAATAAATAAAAAACATGTAAACAAAATTTAATATACAAATGTAATACCTTATTAAAAAAATCAGATAAAGGTAATGCATTGAATTAAATCAATTAATTTTAATAAACAGTTATTTAACGGAATTAAGTCAAAATTCAAAAGTTTACTAGAATTTTTATAAATCTCAATTGCTTCTAACATATTTAGTTTTGGAGAATTTGACATATTTTTTAAATTGTTTAACGATAATTTATGTCAAGAAACTTCACGTACTCGCCAACAAATATCTTCGAGATAAAATAATACTTTAAATATTCTGCAGTCAATAGAAATTTATTACAATCAGAATTTATTATTTAGAATCAATGTCTTATCTATTAATAAATGAATGAATTTTCAAAAGGGGGTAATTCGTAATTATCCTTATATAACAACAAAAGGAATGTTGTTGTGCAAGGACGATCCGCACGGATTATTTCATGTCGTTGCAATTAACACGAAGGCTGGTTTTGTTCAGACAATTGAAAATCGCATTTCTAGTGTTTTCACGAAATTAAGTTTCACCTGTGAGCCTTGGTGCCATAAAATTCTTTTGCAACCTAAACATCATAAATATAACATATAATTTTTAAGTTCATTATAAACATCATAAATATAACATATATTTTTTAAGTGCATTCACAACCATTGTTTGAAATAATGAAATAATCTCTGGTATAAAAAAACAAACATAAAAGGTGCTTATTTAGGGTTGGGATAAAGTAAGAAACCAAATAAATGTCTTTATAACTAAACGGATCTTTAAATATTATTAATAAATAAATGATTAATAAATAAATAAGTAAATAATTTATTTCTCACATTTAATGAATTCTCGGTCGTCTACCTTGTAGACCCAAATCGTTGACGATGCCACTTGAAATAAGGCAAAAGGTGGCGCTTGCGTCGTCTTTAATTAATTATGATTAATTTATTTCTCATTGATCATTTTGTAAAACATTTCTACTAATATATAGTTTTTAATTGAATTCATTTGGTTTGCTTTACAAATGAATTATTTATTTTCAACTAGTTTCGGCTCTTGAAAATTGTATTAAGCCAAAAGTAGTTGAAAATAAATGATTTATAAAGTGAATTCATTACTAAAATGTTTTACCGAGTGATTAATGAGAATCAAATTGAAGATATAATGAAATGTAAATTTGGTATTTTTTTTTTTAATTAACAAAATTATTGTGTATGTTAAAAGTTAACAATATTTCCAATCCATAAACATTTTCTACATTACAACATCACTCTAGCAATTAGTTGAGAATAAAATTGAAGATATAATGAAATGTAAATTTGACATTATTTTTTTATTTAACAAAATTATTGTGTATGCTAAAAGTCAACAACATTTCCAATCCATAAACATTTTCTACACCACTCTAGCAATTAGTTAAAAAAATATTTTTGATTTATTTTGAAAATTTAATTTTTTAAATCAAAAATTTGTTGCAAAATATGCCTTACCATGAATTAAATGAGAAATTAGTTAAAAATATTTTTGTTTAATTTTGAAAATGTAAATATTTTAAAATAGGGTAAACCTCGACACCCAATACGGGTAAAAGAGGATAGGATAGAATGTCTTGTTTTCCTTTTCTGCATAGAGAACTAAATAATTATTGTTACTTATTACATAAATGTAAAATTTATGTACTGGAAGGAAAATAAATATTATTATTAAGAAAGAAAGAAATATTTAAACTAAAAATTAATTATAAAAAATGTCTCACCATGAGTTAAATGAGAAATTAGTTAAAAATATTAGGTTTAGATTTACTTATGTAAAACTAAACCAAATATTTTTATCTAATTTTTAAATAATTGAATTTTAAGTTTAATTTATTATTAACAATGTTTCACCAAGTGATTAATGAGAAAAAAGTGTCCGATATATTAAACATTTTTATGGTTTTATTTTGAAATTTGGTAAATATTTAAAATAAAAATGAATCTCGTAAATTTATTACAATCAATAAAATCGCATAGTTCATTAATACACGCGAAATTTCTCCTGTGCATAATCTATTAAGCATTACATAACACCACGCTGAAAAAATACAAACACTAACACACACATAATCGTCGAGAAGAAAAATTAACACCAAAATCCAATTACACAACACGCACATATAACCAACATTAACTATTACAAAACGGACTGTTTCTGCACTTACGGACTTGTTCCAATTTCCCATCGGCTCTTCCGAAAACGAAAACTGCACCGAATCCCAGCACAACACTCAACAGCATTTTAGGGATGTTTCGAATTATTTATTTTTTTGTACCACAACCGATGTGCACTATGTGGTGTGTTTACATGAAGTGAACACCTCGAAGTGTGGACACTTTCCTTTCTATACCATGATTTGACCCAATCGGTTTGGTTCCAGGCCGGCACACTGCGGCACATGCAATGCAATGTTGTGATTGCTCAAAATTTGCTCGGAGTTATAAAAATTTTGAGCTTTAGCGTTGTTTGTATGGATATGGATGCGGGGGATTAATCGCTTGGGTTAATCAGCTTTCACTTCTTTGCGAATATGAAGATTATCTTTAATTACTTTCACGCTTATCCTGTGATGAAACATGGTAATTGAATGATTAATTAATTGTTATATATGTTATGTAAAGGGTTTTAAAAATTTCCGGTGCGATGAAATATCTGGAAAAAATACTCTTCCAATCGTAAAAAAACAAAACAAATATGTGTTTTTTTTATATCCTGTGGAGACTGTAATTATTTATATAATTAGAAAAGAGTATTCCCTCGACACCCAATACGGGTAAAAGAGGATGAGATTCTGAAAGAAAAAAAGAAAGAAAGAAAGAAAGAAAGAAAGAAAGAAAGAAAGAAAGAAAGAAAGAAAGAATTCACTTGGTCACAGTAATTTAAATAAATTAAATAAAAATTATTTGAAAATAATTAATAAATTATTTTCACATTTAGCTGTGTGGCATTTTTACTTACTTACATTAAATAAATGCACATTAAAAACAACTACTTCTCGGGTAAATACCCCGCCAGACTTTGAATTATGGTGTACTTTGTACATCTGCTGTTGAATATCAATAAAATATATAAAAAAGGATGCGATGAACCAGATTCTAAAGTTCATCAATAAAATATAAGAAGGCTAAAGAAGCAGGGATTTAAAAAAATAATTCTTATGAATTATAGCCAAATTCCTATTAAAAACTATCTAAGTTTATCAATGTCTCAAGAACATCTTCGAAATTTGGCTATCATTTCCCTCTACTAAACATCTTTCTTAATTAATGTCTCGATTTTTAACATTAATTTTATCTGACCTATGTTAATCCTATAGATTTAGTTATAAATTATAAATCTTTCGTTAGTGGCTGATTGGAGAAAATCCTATGCCAAAAAAAAATTATCTAATAGAAAGAAAAAAAAAATGAAAAAATTACAAAACGAAAAAAAATCATTTATTTGTAAATGACATAAGGTATTACAATTGTGAAATGAGAAACATGTATAAAATAACTTAATATTAATTAGCATCAAAAAAATCATATTTTCTATTTCATAAATTTCATTACATCGTGTATGCAAAAAAAATCAACATTTTCGATCCATAAATGTTTAAAATGTTTTGACACACATACGCACTCACATGTAATTGAATTGATAACAAAACTGTTCGATTAATTATTCAAGTATTTTCGCTTGTAATTTACTCACGTTAACTACGATCCCGCACGTAAAGTATACATTGCATGTCGGCCGGCCACAATTCACTGTCACCTTTGTCGCCAATCGACATTCCCATCTGACAAAAATGTATCAAAAAATCAAGCAGGAATTCAAAGAGGTGTATACTTTGTTTTGCTTGAGAACGCCGATACATGGTATTCAGTATATGGTCAGGACTGACATAACTCGCTCAGAAAGGTAATGCTTTTATTTTACGAATTTTGGAAATAATCATACTATATGCAATACAACTTTAAAAACACTGAAAAATATAATTGAGTGTTTAACCCAATATTAATAGCGAATTGGTAGTAAGTACATGGGTCTTGAAATGTACATCTAGTATTTAAAAATAAAAAGTGAGGTAAAAAAAATGAATCTCATATAACACTTCACGACTTAAGTTTGTAGTGAAATCGTCAACAATTATATTCTAAATTCTGCCATTATATATGAAGACGAGCTTTTATTTAAAGAAACATATTATGTGTTTATTAAAACAAAATTAAATTATAATAAATTAAAGACGACGCAAGCGCCACCTTTTACCATCACTAGTTATCCATAGGCTAGGGTGATGGCTGAACGTTTCATTAAATGTGAAAATTAAATTAAGTGAAAGTTTTTTTTTTTTTCAATTATCTAGTAACGATGTATAATAATGAAGTAGAAGCTAATTTTTTTAATTAATATAATAAAAGAGTTTAATCGCTTATTTAGTTAAATCCAAATAGGTCTGTGATATAAATAAACACTTAATATAAACCTCGTTACTAATATAATATTTCGTGGTATATGAAAAAATATGTCAACATAGTTTTTTTTTAACTGATACACGAAATAAGCTAATTAGTATTCTAATAATAAACATAATTAGAAATATATTATTATTACGCAAAAACTAGTATGTGATAATTTTCAGCATTTTTTCTACAACTCACTCCTCCCTCCTTAAAAATAAAACAATTCCATTCCTCGTTAAAGATACAATCAATTTTATCTAATTAATATCGATAAAATACACTATATTTTAATATCTCCAACTAATTTCGAATCACAGTCAATCTCAAAGAATAGTGATTCAATTATTTTAATATCTCCATCTAATTTCGAATCATAGTCAATCTCAAAGAATAGTGATTCAATTCACTATTTATAAATTTTTTTAAGTTTCACTAAATTTATTGTAAAGAGTCTGCTACAATTGACTGATTAATTAATCATCTGCCTGATGATGTCACTGTTTTGGTGAAACAATAGTAGCAGTGTTTCTACAATAAATTTTGTGAAACTCAAAAAAAACTGTTGTTTTATTTACAAATAGCGTATTATATCGTTTTGTCAGCCATCGATTAACAATTCAATAATTAATATTGTTTCATCGAATGATTAATACGAATGAAATTGAAGCTATTTAATTAAAATGAAGCAGTGGAACAAATTTGGGGTTTTCGCTTAAGCGTTATAAAAAAAAAACTACAACTGTTGATTGAGGGAAGGTACCTCTTTCGACATTCTTAGCTCAGGAAGCACTAATCCAATAAACTATGCATATTTTCACAAAACACAAAACATTTCAGTAAACAAAACGCTGTATCGCGGAGGAGTTTAAGGAAGAATTTAAGGAATGGATGGGTGGAAAAAAAAGTAGTAGAATAGATGAGAGAGAATTGAGATCGATGTGAAGTTATCCGCGGTTTTCCAGCCCCGGTTTTTCGGCCTGGCGCCTCCACCATGGCGGAAACCATTTTTATTGTTTGATATGGTTCTTAAAGATATCTAGTAATAATCTAACACAAAGAAATCGAAAATTAAAGGCGCCAAAGTCGGTCGTTTTGAACTTTGAAATTTGACTGATTTTCTCTTGAAAACTGTAGATAATAAAAAAAATTAAAAAAATAGTTAAAATAAAAAAATAAAATTTTTCATTGTTTGATATGGTTCCTAAGACATCTAGTGACAATCTAAGACAAAGAAATCGAAAATTAAAGGCGCCAAAGTCGGTCGTTTTGAATTTTGAAATTTGACTGATTTTCTCTTGAAAACTGTGGATAATAAAAAAAATTAAAAAAATATTTAAAACAAAAAAATAAACTTTTTTATTATTTGATATGATTCCTAAGACATCTAATAACAATCTAAGACAAATAAATCGAAAATTAAAGGCGCCAAAGTCGGTCGTTTTGAACTTTGAAATTTGACTGATTTTCTCTTAAAAACTGTGGATAATAAAAAAAATTAAAGAAAATAGTTAAAATAAAAAAATAAACTTTTTTATTGTTTGATATGGTTCCTAAGACATCTAGTAACAATCTAAGACCAATAAATCGAAAATTAAAGGCGCCAAAGTCGGTCGTTTTGAACTTTGAAATTTGACTGATTTTCTCTTGAAAACTGTGGATAATAAAAAAAATTAAAAAAATAGTTAAAATAAAAAAATAAACTTTTTTATTGTTTAATATGGTTCCTACGACATATAGTAACAATCTAAGACAAAGAAATCGAAAATTAAAGGCGCCAAAGTCGGTCGTTTTAAACTTTGAAATTTGACCGATTTTCTCTTGAAAACTGTGGATAATAAAAAAAAAATAAAAAAATAGTTAAAATAAAAAAATAAACTTTTTTATTGTTTGATATGATTCCTAAGACATCTAATAACAATCTAAGACAAAGAAATCGAAAATTAAAGGCGTCAAATTCAGTCGTTTTGAACTTTGAAATTTGACTGATTTTCTCTTGAAAACTGTGGATAATAAAAAAAATAAAAAAAATAGTTAAAATAAAAAAATAAACTTTCTTATTGTTTGATATGGTTCCTAAGACATCTAGTAACAATCTAAGACAAAGAAATCGAAAATTAAAGGCGCCAAAGTCGGTCGTTTTGAACTTTGAAATTTGACTGATTTTCTCTTGAAAACTGTGGATAATAAAAAAAATAAAAAAAATAGTTAAAATAAAAAAATAAACTTTCTTATTGTTTGATATGGTTCCTAAGACTTCTAGTAACAATCTAAGACAAAGAAATCGAAAATTAAAGGCGCCAAAGTCGGTCGTTTTGAACTTTGAAATTTGACTGATTTTCTCTTGAAAACTGTGGATAATAAAAAAAATTAAAAAAATAGTTAAAATAAAAAAATAAACTTTTTTATTGTTTAATATGGTTCCTACGACATATAGTAACAATCTAAGACAAAGAAATCGAAAATTAAAGGCGCCAAAGTCGGTCGTTTTGAACTTTGAAATTTGACTGATTTTCTCTTGAAAACTGTGAATAATAAAAAAAATTAAAAAAATAGTTAAAATAAAAAAATAAACTTTTTTATTGTTTGATATGGTTCCTAAGACATCTAGTAACAATCTAAGACAAAGAAATAGAAAATTATAGGCGCCAAAGTCGGTCGTTTTGAACTTTGAAATTTGACTGATTTTCTCTTGAAAACTGTGAATAATAAAAAAAATTAAAAAAATAGTTAAAATAAAAAAATAAACTTTTTTATTGTTTGATATGGTTCCTAAGACATCTAGTAACAATCTAAGACAAAGAAATCGAAAATTAAAGGCGCCAAAGTCGGTCGTTTTGAACTTTGAAATTTCACTGATTTTCTCTTGAAAACTGTGGATAATAAAAAAAATTAAAAAAATAGTTAAAATAAAAAAATAAAAATTTTTATTGTTTGCTATGGTTCTTAAGACATCTATTAATAATCTAAGAAAAAGAAATCAAAAATTAAAGTGTAATAAAATTACAAATGATCTCAATTTTTTAGATGGGTCTGGCGATTAATAATGGTAACTTTCATATCGATCATGATGTACTTATGCCTGCAAATGGGCTTCATTTTCTACGAGAATCCAACAGTAACAAGCCTGTCGAACACGCAATATTCCATCGCGAATATTGATCTGCCGGGAATCGCCGTTTGCAGCGTTAATAAAATAAGCAAACGGAAAATTGAGGAATTGATCGATGAATTGTAAGTATTCTAACAAAATCTGTTTTTTATATATATATATCACTTTGAAATTTGAAATGTCAAGAATTTAGTAATGTAGTAGCTTAGCAAAATGCACATTAAGACAACCACTTCCCGGGCAAATACCCCGCCGGACATTGAATTACATAATGCTCTTGCAGGTGTACATTATGTCGCAGAGCTAAATGTGGAAATAATTAATTAATTATTTTCAAATAATTTTTATTCAATTTATTTTTATTAATTTCTCAAAATCATGTTTCAGATATTTAAGATTTA
The DNA here is from genome assembly GCA_963082785.1 of Philonthus spinipes. NCBI lineage: Eukaryota > Metazoa > Arthropoda > Insecta > Coleoptera > Staphylinidae > Philonthus > Philonthus spinipes. The sequence goes on from OY720304.1 coordinate 31,874,972, forward strand.
ACGTCAGCAAAATGTGGCTTAGAGAACAAGCGACGTGGTTCGGAAAGATGCACGACTTTCAAATAATCGGCAACGATCAGCGTTTTCGTTTCCAAAATATGCTCGACGAGTTCATGGAAGAGAGTGAAAAGTGGACTGATATGAGGGCCATTTTTATTGAGGTGCGCAATATTTTCTTCTTTCTTTTTTTTTTCTTTCAATTAATCGGGCATAATAAACCAGTGTTTATGATTGTTTAGCTCTCCGTTTCATGCGAAGAACTCTTGGAAGAATGCGTCTGGATGGGAGAGAAGTATGATTGCATGTACTTGTTCAAGAAAAGATTAACCAATGATGGATATTGTTGTACGTTTAATTATGTCAAGCCTACTAAGAGAACTAGGTAATGTTGGAAACAAACAAAAAATTATTTATAAATTTATTAATACTTGAATCTTCTGATTAGTTATACAATGTAATTCAATGTCAATAAATAAAATATTTTTTATTAATTTGATAATAATAGAAAAGAATATTTATTCAATTTTAATAAATGAAACACTTTTTTACTTCGTTTATATAAGTCAGATTATGAATATTTATCATATTTATTTAAATTAATTAAATAACAATTATTTGGAAATAATTAATAATTTTTTTTTTCACATTTAGCTCTGTGAACTTTTGACTTACGTTACGTAAGCACTTTAAACAAATGAACATTAAAACAACTACTTCTCGGGTAAATACTCCTCTAGACATTGAATTACATAATGTACACCAGCTGTTGCTGAAGTAGTTGTTTTAGCGGGCATTGTTTTAAGGGTGCGGTTTAGAAAAAAGAGATAGCTATACAAATATGGGCAATCACTAATTTGAGTTAGATTGTTGTTGTAATCAATGAACAATATTGTATTATACATTAAAATAATCTTAAAATAAGCAGGAATTTCATCAGATAAATTAAAAATTATTTTAATGTTTAGTTTCTGTGAAAAATAATTATGAAAAACAATGAAAATTGATCAAATTTATAGCAAATTTTAAATTAAATTTTTGCTAATAAAAACTTGTGCAATGAAAATTTAAAGGATTTCACTAAATTCTGCATTCAAATAACTTAGCAGACATGACCTATTAATTTCATTATATCTTACAATTTTCTTTTCTAACTTAAACTAGTAAATTGACGTAATATATGAAAATTAACGATTTATTTTTGATTTAGACAGATACTTTATACTTGGTAGATAAAAAGTGTAAATACACATTCATATTATGAAATCCAAAAGAATAGCTCTATTTTCAAACGATTATTTCCATTTTAATTTATTAAATAACTGTGACCAAGTAAATAAATACTCTTTTCTATTTATTTCAATTAAATTATACAATTATTTGTTTTGCAGCAGCAAATGTTTATATGTAGTGCAATGTCCGGTGGGGTATTTGCCCAAAAAGTAATTGTTTTAACATAAATCAAGAAGTTGTAGTAGCTAAACATAAAATAATTAATTAATTATTCATTTGAAAGAACTTGAAAATATTTTTTCTTTCAATTACAAAAATAGACGTATATAAGAGAAAGTTTCGTGAATCCAATCATAGAACAGTTTCAATATGTTTTCTTATCATATATTGTGTTATTTAGTTCTAAGGATCTGCACGAAAACATCGAGTTTCTGAAAAAATTCGACATGGCCGATTTGACTTATCAAAACGCGTTGACAATTCAAATAAATAATAACCCAGATGATTATTTTTACTCTGACCTCGAATACCAGGGAGTTATTGTAAGTAACAACATTTTTAACTTGAGCGAAAAATTTGCAATGCCAAAATATTGTATGCCACGAAAGTTAAACATTTAATAATTAGGATGAATTTTAATTATTACATTTGGTTGTTCGTTTCGCTGATCAATTAAACATTCCTTCAGAATATAAACATCTTCACAAAAAAAAACAGAAGTTGCCGAGCCTTGAGAGTGCTTACCAAAATTCAACACACAAATAATCCTTCAAACATACTCCTACAATGTCCCAAGGGCTTCTAAATTACTTATGTTTAAAACGCAACCTAAACACTTGTCCGAAATATAAATATCCAGTCATTACAATTCATTACATTTCATTATCAAGACAGAGACAGTAATGTAAGCGATCACGATGCATAAATGCGAGTACTACATAGACTAAACAAGTACAAGCGCAAAGACCTCCGGTCGATAGCCAATTCCAAAACAAGACAATCATGTTTTCAAAATCATATAATGTAAATATTTGTTACTTGTGTGGAAAAAAATCATATTATTATTATTATAAACATTCTTCTCTTACAATTTGTCAGTGTTATTTATGATTTTTATTATTTAGGTAAAAATCTTCAACAAACACATATACCCAGACAGTACCACAAGCGGTGTTCATGACATCGTAGTAGGTCTCGGATACCAAGCAGACCTGACATTGGATGCTCAACATATTAATTCAAACGACGAGTTAAATAAATACCCTTTATCTGCTGTAAGAACTTCCCCGGTTTCGCCGTTTTATTGAAAAACTCACGTTCTGTTAATATTGCAGAGGCAATGTATTCTGGAGATTGATAAGAAGCCTCTTTATTTAAGCGAATGCATAGTCGTCTGCAAAATTAAAACCGTGAAAGCTCTTTGCCACTGCATTCCCTTCATGTTACCAGCTTTTGAAGATTATCCTATTTGCAATTTAATGGATTTATCTTGTTTGAATAAATATAAAGGTGAGGAATATTTTTATTAAATACGGGACTTAGAGAAATTCATGATTAAAATAAATATAAAAAAAAACTTTGTTGTGCATCTATATTTACCACAAACACTCAGGAGGGGAAATGAATTCATCATACATACAGGGTGGCGCAAGATTCCGATGAAGTACAATATCTCAGTTATTTAGAAATTTACAAAAAGATATTACTGACATAATTTGTAGCTACTGTAAAACTTCACATTTTAAAATTGGTTTCATATATACAGGGTGTCCAATAATCACGTGACGTATCAAACATTTGATTTTTTTAATGGAATGCTATATTTTTAATGTCGATTTTAGATTCTACGCTTAAAATTAATCATTTTGACATAAGGTTTATTAGGCCAGTTTTTAGTATTTTAAAAGTTATAAACAATTTAAGGTTGAAATCAATGGAAGATTAGGGCCTTATTTTTCAAAAATGAAAAACGATGTAAACTTTCTGTTAACGCAATTTAATTGAAAAAACGCTTAATAATATAAGGAATAATCGTTTGTTACCATAAAGCAAATATTGTGTACAGGGTGAAACAATACGCAAAATGATTTTTTTTTCTTTTTTCACTTAAATGGAACACCCTATATTTTTTACACTATTTCGATAGAAAATTGATTCTTCTTTAATTTTTGTATAATAAACTATACCCCTATCTGTTACCATTTTTTCACAATTTCAATTCAAAGTACAAAATTATAAGTTTCGCTTATAATCTATAATTTAAGTAGGCTATAATTAAAACAAATGCAATTCATAATCGTTTTCTGGTATTTAATAACATACTTACTCTCTAACCTAAAAGGATATTCAAATGACAATCGATATTTAAAGGCGCATGCAAAATATAAAGAAAATAGTTGCTCAACGATTATTTAGCGAGTTATAATGGTTATTGGGACACATTTTTTAAGAAAAAAAATGTAAAATGTTTGAATGCTATTGAATTAAAAAAAAAATGTGAAAATAAATACATAAAAATGTTAACAAAATATAATGATATAAATATTTTATTATTTCACTTAGTATCTATTTTCGGTTTTTCAGTCAACATGAATTGTTTAAATAAATCAATTTAATAAGCATATAGGAATATTTTAAATATTTTTCGAATAATAACCAAAAATATAGTTGTTGTTAGTTTTTAACAATTAAATTATTTATTGAAGAAGTATGTTTAACTGCACCAGTGTTACAAAATATAACGTAAAATGTATTTTACTTACTAATTATAATATTAAGCGTTGAAAGTTACTAAATAAATTAGTTGTTCTGGCGTGGTCTACTTTGGTTAAAAATTCTATACCAAATTATTTAATCAAATGCAATTTTGGAGAATAAATTGATGATAATAATAGGAATCGTAAAATCTGTTTAAAAATAAATTATTAATATTAACATACCTTAATAGAAAAAATAACTTCCAACCCATTCCTGGTGAATCGAAAACCAACTCACCTCCACCACTCACTAATTACCACTTGTTCATAAACAAAAATAAATCGCGTTTTTAATTATTAATAATTTCTAACGTTAAAAATTAAACCAGAATAGTGAACACTGCGCGTTTTCGGACGACTGAATCGAAATACAAGAGCGCAATTATCGCAAATCAAGAAGAAAAAAACGATCGATGACTCACGCATTCCTGAGATAAGAAGATTCGTTGTACCTGGATCCTGGCGCACAGCCAAGAACATACCTATTTAAATTGTTGTATTTTCAATATTATCGCGTATTAAAATAATTACAGCTTAATATTTATTTACTTTTTTTATTAAATTCTCATTTATCCCGTGGTAAAAAAAATATGTATGAATTATGATGTATTTTAATTAATACACTTGATTATTCGTTTCACTAAATTATTTTATATTTGTGTTCGCGTAACTTTCACAACTAAATAAATTAGTTGTTCTGGCACGGCCTACTTTGATTAAAAATTCTATACCAAATTTGTATTTGAGATTAAATATCTCAAAAACGGTAGACGGTAGCTATTTAATATGTTATTTAAAAAATGAAGAGTGATTAATTTTCTATTAAAATAGCATAAAAAATATAGGGTGTCCCATTTAAGTAAAAAGAGAAAAAAATCATTTTGCGTATTGCTTCACCTTGTATATAAAAATTTGTTTTAAGAGAAAAAAAGAGTATTTCTTTTATTATTAAGTATTTTTGCATTTGTATGGCGTTGACAGAATGTTTATTTCATTTTTCATTATTGAAATATTAGGCTCTAAACATCTATCGATTTCAACATTCATTTGTTTATAACTTTTAAACTATGAAAAATTGACCTATTAAATCTTATATATAAAATGATTATTTTTAAACGTAGAATCGAAAATCTTCATAAAAAATATATCATTCCATTTAAAAAAAAACATATGTTTGATACGTTACGTGATTATTGGACACCTTGTATATATGAAACTAATTTTAAAATGTGAATTTTGACAGTAGCTACTAATAATGTAAGTAACATTTTTTTTGTATATTTCTTTATAACTGAGATATTGGACTTCATTGTAATCTTGCGCCACCCTGTATATGACGTTGTTTGATTTATTTCCACCCCCATTCGACCTTTAAATGAACATAATCTTCAAATAACTTAGGCCTTCAAATGATTTATATATATATATATTTTTTTAAGTATTTTTGTTATGTTCGCATTATAAAAATTCTTTACCAAAAGAAAAAAAAAATACGTCGGTATGCCACTTATAGCCATGTGTAACAGGATTTGTGAATTAATGGTTTTAATATTTAGACATTGGTAGTTCATATTGTATGAAATAAATATGAATAAAGTATTAAAAATCAACCAATAAAACACAGATTAGATTGAATAACTTTAAATTCTCAACTAGTTTCGGGTTATCAGCCCATTTTCAAGAGAATTTAAAGTTATTCAATCTAATCTGTGTTTTATTGGTTGATTTTTAATACTTTATTCATATTTATTTCATAGGATTTGTGAATTCAACCATGGACGTATAACAAATATTTTTCTCATTAATAAATCTGCACTATTTATTCAGAATTCTTTCTCCGCATGTATTAAGTCCATTTCATTTCTTATTGAATTGAGAAATGTATATTTTTAGACAAACTCAGCACAATAAATCCGCACACATTGGAAACAGATGAATTGGACAGGGAAAAAGAAGATTCGTTGCAATGCATTTGTTATCCAGCTTGCACAAAAACTCAATATTACGTTTATACGAATTATGCGCGATTAAAGGAAGATGTGTAAGTAAATTTTTATATACAAAAAAAAATCACTCACGTTATTATTAAAAGAATAAGAATTTAGAAATAATTATTGGATTAATTATTTCTTTTCAATTGCTCTGAAATTTATAGACTTACAAAGTGTGTACTAAGGAAAAACAAATATTTATTATAACAACTACTTCTCTGGTTTAGGAGAAATACCCACGCCGAATGTTGAATTAAACAATAAATATTTGTCGTTGCATATCATTGATCGCGTTCAGCAGACGCGACCGGTGGATCTGGCTAAAATTTAAAATTTCTGTTTTAGATTTTGATGGATTAGACGTACACGAATTTCTAAATGCACATAAACGTATATACTCACTAAAAAAATGCCTCTTTCAAGGTATGATCCAAGAAAAAAATTTACCTCTTTCAAGGTATGATAAAAGAAGTATTTAGCATCGTTCTGCCACAGTATAAACGCGACCGCTTTGTATACAGCTGCATAATTGCTTATTAAAATTAGTTATATTTGCTCCATATATTTGTATTTTTCACTTTCCCCGGATTAAACTCAAACTTTACATCTAAGCTTGGAGTGATCTGAATAACTTTTGGCTAGAATCAAAACTCATTAAGTGCAACTTTTATCGATTTTTCATTTTTTTTAATTCGGATAGATAAATGTTTCAAATAAACATAGACCTTGAAAAAACAAACAATTTTGGTTATAAAACTTTTATTGTAAGACCTTCAGTTTTCATTTTATGAGCGGAAGAATTTCATCTACCTGATAAATTCTCTTAGAAATAAACAATCATTTTTATAATCTTTTTTATGTTAGCTATGGAGCCTTTAATTATTTAAGTAATTATATATATAACATCTTTATTTCTGCAGACAATTTTATATACAATAAATTAACAATATAATTCTTATAATATGTTATACGTTGTTCTTAGAAAACGGCTTAAGTAATTATTTTAATGACAAATAAAAAGTAAAAATTATTTCATATATTTCAATAACACTGAATATCATAATAAATTAAAGACGACGCAAGCGCCACCTTACGCTAGATGAATGGTGGCTGAACATTTCATTAAATGTGAACACTGAATATGTTGTGCGAATGAATAAAAATGGTAAATAAATTGTGCACAGTGTATGGAAATGTTATGAAGCCATTGTAAGGTAGGAAATGACAAACACAACAGTCCATTTTTTCAATTAATTAATTTTTCATTTACTATTAAATGTTCATTCAAAAAAATATTTGACCCAATTTACCGGGGAAAGTGCCATGATGGACACATCACCATTTTTTTTTAATATTTTACAATTTTAGAACAGAACATGTATTTGTTCTATGAATATATATCTATTACAAAAGCTGCCTAGACCGCTTAGACTCTAATAATAAAAAATAACGTACAGATTAAACTTAACATTTATAACCTGTACGTTAAACTTAACATTTATCGTACAGAATAGCCCAGATTTTCGTACATATACGTCAGCTGACTCTCCATATATCTCATATTCTTACCTGTGGAACTAACCGAACAATTAAATTCAGCTATATTTTTAATTAATAGCTAATAACTCTAAAACGTATGTTGCGTTTTAGAGTTATTAGCTATTAATATTAATAATTTATAGAATCTGTGGTTAAGTTTCTAAAGTTTATAATCATAAATAACTAAATTTTGTTTGACTGGTTAATGCGATAATACAGTTTCATCCCACCGGTGCGAATAATCGTCCGACTCCACTCTGCTGAACACAGCTATTGATAAAGCAATATTTTTTTTAAATAAAGAAGAGCAATTGAAAAATAATTCATTAATTATTTTCAAATTCTTTTCTTTTAATTTAGTGCAATCGAAACATTTTCACCGTCATTGTATTGAATATTATTACATTTAATAATACAATACTCCACTCTGCTGAACGTAGCCATTGATAAAGCAATATTTATTTTTTTTAAATAAAGAAGAGCAATTGAAAAATAATTCATTAATTATTTTCAAATTCTTTTCTTTTAATTTGATGCAATGGAAACATTTTCACCGTCATTATATTGAATATTATTACATTTAATAATACAATACTCCACTCTGCTGAACGTAGCCATTGATAAAGCAATATTTATTTTTTTTAAATAAAGAAGAGCAATTGAAAAATAATTCATTAATTATTTTCAAATTCTTTTCTTTTAATTTGATGCAATGGAAACATTTTCACCGTCATTATATTGAATATTATTATATTTAATAATACAATTTATTTTCAGTGCAAATAATTATTCGCTGGTGAAAATATATTATGGCAAAAAATATATTAATTTATACGAAATCGATATCATTATGTACTGGTTTGAATTGATGAGTAAGTATTGGTGATGGACGAAATAGTTGTAAATGTTGATTTAATTATTTATATGTGAAGTATGAATTAAAATTTAAAATTAGTTATTATACAGGGTGATTTTTTTATCTTGAGACAACTAAATATATTAAAAACTACGCGTTCAGTATATATATACTGCCACTATTAAATTGGGGGGAGGGGGGTTCCCGTCGGGTGGGGTGGGTGAAATGTGGCTCGAAGTTGGTTATTTTTAGTGTTGGGCAAAATCGAATAATATTAGTAATCGAGTGTTACTAAAAGTGTCATTTTAAGTATTTACAACGAAAAAGTGGCTTCAAATTTATGTTTATTAATAAATGAAAAGTTATTTTTGATATTTTTATAATAAATAACATTCATAAAATTATAATATACTTAATTTAGCAATAATAAAAGATCGACTTTGCCCATCACTAGTTATTTTAATATATACTAAACGCGTAAGACCTCCTCCTCCCCTTATTTTCAGGGATTTCCCGTAGGGCGAGGAGTTTGATTATAATTACTATTTCTACAACCTACCTTTCAGCAAATGTTTTTTTTTTAATTTACAATTAGTGTATTGTCAAGTAAAAACCCCAACCATTGATTATTTCTGCATCCATTAAAGATATTTTCTCATTAATCGCTCATTCGCATTTGTACTTAAAATCTATTTTTTTTTTTGTTAATCTATTTGATTTAATTCACGTAAATTGTGCTTTTCTTTTCGCAATTTTTACAGATTTTGATTTCGAATCTTATTTCAGGTAACATTGGTGGTTTAGCCAGTATAGTCATGGGAGTGAGTGCTGTTAGTTTGATTGAATTTTTGTACTACTTTTTAATTTTCATGTATAATACGATCTTTCAAAAGCAATTCCGACCTGATAAATAATTATAAGTAATTATATTATTGTTCACATGTGTTACACAAAAATATATAAAGATAAAAGTAAAATTATTAAGTTTATAATTAATTAATTCATTAGGCTGCAGATAGCCTTTTAACAATCATTTTTGTGTGATATACTTAATCAATTATCTTTATGTTCTTCTAAACTTAATTATTAATAAATATTGTTGTATATATATATAAAACCTCTAAATAAATTGAACTTAATTATTAATAAAGATTGTTGTATATATATAAAACCTCTAAATAAATTGGACTTGATTAGGTTAGCGTAGATAAGTGGCCTACGCTAACCTAATCAAGTCCAATTTATCTAATCGTTCCTGCTATATGTGCTATAATGGCTTCAAACCTTATGAATTCTCTCCCTCCTCTGGTGTTCCTCAAGGCTCTTGTCTAGGGCCACTACTTTTTAACATTTTTATAAATAAGTTATTAAGTAAGCTTACCTGCCCTGTCTTGGGATATGCGAATGACATTAAAATTTATCTAAAAATCAATTGCAGCAATGATGTCCTCACTCTTCAAGACAACTTAGATATAATAGCTGATTGCGCGACTTTCTCAATTTAGATGCTCTGAAATCTCTTTACTCTGCGTTTGCTTCAAGTAAGTTGGAGTACAATATTTTAATATGGTTTTCCATCTATGCCAGTCATTCGCTTTTCCTGGACCGCATTCACCGTCGATTTTTGAAATTTCTTTCATTTAGAGCTGACTAGGTATATCCTCTGCAAGATGGACTCCTTCAACGTCTCAGCATGGATTCTCTTGTCTCGGGAAGAAATCTCTGCTATTTGAGATTTATGAAGAAGTTAATCGATGGAAGAATCGACTGCCCGGAAATCGCAGCTCAAGTGCCGGCAAAAAACACAAGATTTACCTCTACATTTAGATTGACGACCTCCAAATCAAATGTCCTGCAACGATCACCAGTTCATGTACTTTGCAAGTGTTCAAGAGAGTACTACGAAGATTTTTGATTAAAAATAATTATATATTTTCACGGTTATTCCGTGAACTTTTTCCTTTTTTATTCTTGTGCGGATTTATCGGTTCGAAACAAAAAATATCTGCGTGTGAAAATAAAACAGAAATAATTGAAACATTTGCAGTTTTTTAAACTGCAATAAAATTATATAAAAAAATTCCATTTTCGTTTCCAGGTGATTGTGAATTAGTCCTTACATTTTATGAAAACTACAGGTACAAGAGAAGTAACAAACGTCGATATTACAAAACGCCTTGGATGTACACAATTTTTCAAATTATTGCAATTTACAGATCGCTATCAAAGCAAATTGAGCAATAGACGCGCAAAACGTCCTTTCTGTTTGTCACCAGCGACTTACCTTGAAGACCTTCATTTTCCAGCGAACAAAGAAAAATCTGCATTTACTTTTCCCTTGCGCTCGTGGAAATTGCGACTAATTGCTCGATCGTGCGATTGTGCTGTGCGGTAATGTTATTTAATTGCTGATCTAATTGGCGTTACGCATTATAGTCGTGAATCGAGTTGCTGAAACGATGAGAGATTTAATAATAGAAAAGAGTAGAAATATTTCTATGTAATTTTTCAGTTCACATAACTCACAAAAATTCACTTCACTTCGTTGCAGATAATTTAAAATAAATTAATAAAAAAGAAATTGATAATAATTAGTTATTAATCAATGGATTTCCTTTTTTGCTACTGTGACTTTTTGACTTACCTTATGTATGTACTATAAAAAAAATGTACTTAAAAAAACATCTAAAGTACTTACGTAACGTTGGTAAAAAATCACAATAGCAAAAAGGGAAAATGATTGATTAATAATTAATTAGGCTCAACTCTAAAATAAGTAAACACGATTTTCAATGATTTTATTGGATCACTCTCTGCAGTTTTTCGCAAAAAAAAACGAATCTGAAGTCTGTTTCTTTAAGAAAATTACCGTTTAGTCACAATGCACTGTTAAAATTCTTCATTACACTTATCTTTGTATAGAGTTTGTCAACATATTGTGCATCGCTCCTACTCATTATTCACACAAAACGGTCCATTACACCAGTCTAATTTTATTTTACGCTTAAATAATAATTCGCCATTATTATAAACACTAAATCAGATAAAAATAAAGCGCAGTAATAAAGTGTTATTAATAATTACGATTTTTGACATTAAAAATAGAAACAATAAATTTAAAAAGGGAAATTCCACGAGAAAGGTTAGGCAAATAAAAGGTTCTAAAGATAGAAAACGTAAATTAAATAAGGTTATTCCATAAAAAAGCGACCTAGGTTGGGTTGTTTAGGAGGAAAAACCTTCTACTTGTGGTAACACAATGGGCCTAAGTGAGCAGTCCTGAGGCTGCTGCCACTCGAACCTAACCTAGACGAATGAAAGTTTCTTAAGATAGAAAGCGTAAATTTAAAATAGTTATTTCATATTAAAAAGGCCCATCTAGGTTGGGTGAATAAAAGCAATATTATTAATAGAATAAACTTTATTATCAGCACTTTCTATCTTCAGAACCTTTTATTAACTTAAGCTAGATTAAATTATTAAGTCAGCAGAAACGAAATCTTTCCTGCTGACTTTTCTCGAGTTCTATTTTGAAATCAAGACACGAGTGGAGAAAGAGTGATATCATGGTAAAAAAATAGAAATGGGCAAAGTCGATCTTTTCGATCTTTTTTGTCACTGCAAAATGAAGTTTATGACAATTTTCTTAATATTATTTTTAATAATAATATTGGAAAGTTTACCTTTTGATTAATAAACTCAATTTTATTGTTATTTAATAACTTTAGCTACTAAAAATTGGTTATTCAGAAATACTCGATTACTAAATTCACTCGATTTTGCCCAACACTAGTAAAATACGTCTTTGTAATTTATTTCGTGGATCCCAGTTATTTCAGATGACTTACACAATCTTCGTCTCTTTCGATTAAAAAAATAGAAACAATGTAAGCACTGGCCGTAATTTTCATTTAAAAAAGATCACTCAGAAAACCGGTAAATTGGATCATAAAACCCTCATTGTGTAGCCTGAAATGGGAAAGTTTGATTTTTTATTTCAATTACATTTAAACGCTTTTTCGTCCTTTTCTCTTTTTGCCCTTGATATTGGCACCAATAACCCGCATTTTTAGCAACAGCTAAATTAAAACGACCTTCACTTTTAACCGCAAAAAAGTTTTATTTACACCAATTTATTGAATAATCGAAACCGATGTACGCAACAACCGCTATTCTCGCAGCTATAACACAAAAAAAGCAATAATAAGTACTATAAATTTGTTAGAGTTTACGTGAAGTGTTTTTTTTATAAACAAATTAAAACTTGGTTTATTAAAAAAGAGAAGAAAGGAATAAACCAAGTTTTAATTTATTGAAATAATAAGTACCATAGGTATATATATATTTTTTTCAATATAAGTTTTTTTTTAATATTCGACTGTTTTGAAATAAAAGAATAAATATATCTAGTTGGAGAAATATCTATAAAAAAAATATGTTGGTCAAGGGTGATTAAGGAAAACGGTATAATTGTCCCAGATTCTAAGACGGTCTTGCGTCACGAATTTTCAACATTTGCCGGGCAAACCGAGCACAGTTTTCTTGCCTTATTAATTGTCGTTTTCACCAAACGAGTATTAGTGTATATGTTGAAATGTTTGAGGTGATTATCTGCATTAATTGCAAATATATTTAACGTAATTTACGAGATAAATAATGAACCTCGTCAATTATGACAATTAAAATTTTAAAATAAAACGTTAAGCAAAATAATTTTGAAAATAAAGAAATCTACATGTTTGTTATTTAATAAAATAATAACTATAATAACTTCAATCTCCATTTATCGATTCTTTTATGCGAATTATCAGGACTGTTCAGCTCGATAGATTTTTTTCTTTGACTTCATCAAAAATTCATTACAGGGCTGAAAGAGCCCAGACAGACTAATACATACATTGTATTGTAATTATTTATATAAATAGAAAAGAGTATGTTTATTGATATGCAACAGCATAAATATCTCAATATCCGGCGGGGTATTTGCCTGGGAAGTAGTTGTTTTAATGAGCATTTATTTAACGTACTTACGTAACATAAGTCAAAAGTCACAGAGTTAAATATGGAAATAATTTATTAATTATTTTCAATTCATTTTTTATTAATATTTCTATGTTTTGTATCTCGTTTTAAGTATTCACCTTCCTTGTTTATTGTGGAAACAGTATCAATCATTTATATAAGAATGCGGTTTTCGTGGCCTCGTAGATACATTTCTATTTTCTTCCAATTTATATGCATTATGCACAATATCAAAGTAAATTGAAAACTACCTCTAATATCATTATATATTTATTTTTTATCTGGATACAAAGAGACGAAACTTGTGCAAGTCAACTGAAAAAATTGGGATCTACAAGATCGGAAAATGTTAAGTTTGACGTTATTATATACGTCTTATTTATTAAGTTTGTAAGAATAATAATTTTTATTTATTAAGGTCTCCATAAAGAGCTTAAGGAAGATTAAAATAAAATTTCTTAAAATTAAGCAGATAGATAGAAAAGAATGAATAGATTTTTTTCTAAGGGGTGAAAAGAAAAAATCATAACTTATTTATTTTGTGGGGTGGCTTCGTGAAATTTTCTGGAGATGTTGCTCAAACTCCCCCCTTTCAGAATATGCAAAAAACAAAAATTACCCCATCCGTAGTTTTTGAGTTATTTTCATTTTTATGCGAAAAATCACGAATTTCTATTGATTTTTTTGTAAAGGGTAAAACGAAAAAATCATAACTTATTTATTTTGTGAGGTGACTTCGTGAAATTTTCTGGAGATATTGCTCAAACTCCCCCCTTTCAGAATATACAAAAAACAAAAATTACCCCTTCCGTAGTTTTTGAGTTATTTTCAATTGTATGCGCAAAATCACGAATTTCTATCGATTTTTTCGTAAAGGGTAAAAAGAAAAAATCATAACTTATTTATTTTGTGGGGTGGCTTCGTGAAATTTTCTGGAGATGTTGCTCAAATTCATTCATTCACTTGGTCACAGTTATTTAAATATATATAATAAAAATGATTTGAAAATAATTAATAAATTATTTCCACATTTATCTCTGTGGAAATGTGGAAATAATTTATTAATTATTTTCAAATCATTTTTATTTAATATTAAGCAGATAGATCTTGGATCTGTAGCTAATATATATATATATATATATATATATATATAATCTAAAATCCTCATCTACCATAATGGTGGTGTAGGGGTCTGTAGCTAATAACTAAACATAAATATGTAATAGATGCCAAAGTATAGGTTAATTTTTTTAAAAAATACAATTTTTTTAAATTGTATATTAAATCATTTAGAAGTTCTAAATTACACACAATTTTTTTTTTAATATAAAAAATTAAAGAAAAAAACATTATTGTTGTATATAAAAAAATATCAGTTATCCGACACCATTTAACTTTTTATACATCAACAAATTATTTGAAACAAGATTTTTTTTCACATTTATTATCACATACATAATTTAATTATTTTTTTTTACAAATGTATCCTTTATTAAAATAGACCGAAATTAAAAATACAATAACTTTTTATTTAATATCATCTTACAAACATCAATAATTATATTATAAATTTTGTCATACTTTCATCAATCTTTATTTTGTAGAGTATTTCTCATTGAATTAGCTTTAATTATACTATACATTTTGTCATACTTTTATCAATCTTTATTTTGTAGAGTATTTCTCATTGAATTAGCTTTTTGTAAAGAAAGCCGCGGGGGTTTCGGCGGTGGGATTCCTTTGCGTCCCAAAGATTTGGTCTAAATGATAAAAAAAAATAATCATGAATATATATTGATTCTATTAGTTATGTAATTAAATCGAAATAAATTGGATTGATGAACTTACAAAATGGTGTTCGTTTAACGAATATCCCCTGGTAAATTCAGAACTTTCTTTCGATCCTTCGTATTTTTGTACGTCTAGCGTGGAAAATCGAAAACTCTCCGAAACTCTTCGGGAACGTTCCTAAAAAATATTTTTATTAAAATTGTTACCTCTACAACATGTTTTACAAAAATAATTTTAGATTAATATTTATTTAAATAACATAAATATTAACATTAATAATACAAAAATAATTTTAGATTAATATTTATTTAAATAATATAAATATTAACATTAATAATACAAAAATTATTTTAGATTAATATTTATTTAAATATAAATATTAATTAAAATGAATCGATAAATGGAGATGGAAGTTATTATTTTATTAAATAACAAACATGTAGATTTCTTTATTTTCAAAATTATTTTGCTTAACGTTTCATTTTAAAATTTTAATTGTCATAATTAACGAGGTTCACTATTTATCTCGTAAATTACGTTAAATATAGTTGCAATTAATACAAATAATTTTAGATTAATATTTATTTAAATATTATAAATATTAATATTAATAATACAAAAATAATTTTAGATTAATATTTATTTAAATATTATAAATATTAATGTAAAATTATTTTTGTAAAATATGTTGTAGAGGTAACATTGGTGGTTTATATTAAAGTGGTTTGGATAGAAAGAAACAAAAGTGGAGACAACGCAATTAACCTTGATTGGGACAACAAACAAGGTAGTTCATATTATAATAATAAATATGAATAGATTATTAAACACCTATCAATTAAATAAATAAAAATACTAATTAGAATGAATAACTTTTAATTCGCAACTAGTTTTGGGTTATTAGCCCATTTTCAAAAGAATAACCCGAGAATAGTCGAGAATTTAAAGTTATTCATTTTAATAATCTCTTTATTTATTTTAGTTATTTAATTTGTCATAATAAATTAAAGACGACGCAAGCGCCACCTTTTGCCAAATTTCAAGTGGTCTGATGCGGTTCGAAAAACCGAAATGGCCATCACTAGTTATCCATACGCTAGATGAATGGTGGCTGAACGTTTCATTAAATATTTAATTTGTATTCTTTTATTGATTTATTCATATTTATTATTATATTTCATTTAATGTATTTTTAAATCGCAATAACTTACAAAGTGTTGACGTTTCTCCTGCTCTTTAATCACCGATTTCTTATTGGCTCGCAGGAATTCCACTATGAATGCTCTAGTTTCCGGATCGTGAAGTTGTTTCTTTGTCACTCCAGCCTGAATATAATAATTACAATAATATTTGAACACTTGTTAAGGATTTTATTAAAATTATTAAAAGTAAATCAGAACATACAATTTTTTATGCATTAGTTATGTCTTAATACAACTGACATAGAGGAGGGAGTATATTTTGTACTCTGTGCCATTGGGTTGTTCGAACTTCGTTATTTTGCCAACAGAGGACTTACTTCTATTTTTTGCAACCAGTGTGAAGTTGCCGCATAATCGGTTTACGTGAAGTTGGTTGTATGTGTTTTGATAACTGAGATAGCATGGCGCACTTGTGAAAAAAAAATCGGTTGATTCTCGAAGTAGTTTTTAGTTATAATGTAGTAAAATTTTATTCCTTTCTTCACTTTTTTATTTTTATCACTATATGTACATTTCAAGCACAATATCAATAGTTTTTTATGTAAAATTGACAAATATCTTAGTTTTTAGTTGATACCCTTTTAAATATGTAAAGTTAAAAATAGCAAAATAATAATAATAATAATAATAATAATAATAATAACAAATCTTTATTCCAATGTTAACATAAAATACACAATATATTGTATATGTACATCCACACGGAATAGGGTCAACAAAAATTATAATTTTATACATCACATCACCGAGCGAAAAATCCATTCAAAAAAAACACATATTTTACTTTTTTGTCGTGCATTCAGTAACAATAATTTTAAAATAAAAATATGTATACCAGCAATAGAAGCCATATGATTAATTTAAACGGAATGCCTACGAAATTAATAATGACAAAAATATAGACTCCCTGAATTACGAACGCCCTTATTACTTGATTTTTCAATTAATATCCATTTATGCATATTTCAAATGTAAGAAGATTTTGTTCCTTCTTCCCCTTTTATTTTAGATTTAAAATGTGTTTAATAATCAATCGAACACGTTGCTTCATTAACTTCTAAAACCAATATACAGGGTCCTGCACTACAGGTCCCGTCTTCGATAGCTGAGTTACTAATTATGTTAGGACTTTGAAATTTTGAAAACTTAACTTGGATACTAGGATGTACTTCAGGAAAATATTTTTGGTTATACAGGTTGTTCCAAAAAGTAGTTAGAGCAAGATGAAATGATTTTTTTACTTGCTTGATATCCATTTTATTATAAACAGAAAAGAGTATTCATTCACTTGGTCACAGTTATTTAAATATATTAAATAAAAATGATTTGAAAATAATTAATAAATTATTTCCACATTTAAACCTTACATCTGAAAGAGTAGAAAGGGTCACTGAATATATATATACAGGGAGCTTTTTTTATCAGTATACATTTCTCCTATGTATACCTGCAAAATACGCGAGTCAAATGCATTAATCTATGTGTGTTTAGTTGCCTATAACACCCAACTGAACACACATATGCCAAATAGGCAACTAAACATACACACATTAATCGGTTCAATGCGTTTGAGTCGCGTTTTTTTGCAGGTATACACTTCCCCTAATGTATACTAATAAAAAAACCTCTCTGTATATATATATATATATATGTGTGTATATTTCCACATTTAGCTCAGTGACATTTTACATTACGTAACTACTTTAAATAAATGCACATTAAAACAACTATTTTCCAGGCAAATACCCCGCCGGAAATTTAACTATATAATGTGTATCAAAGTCCTAACTTCATTTGTAACTGAACTACCGAAAACGGGAGCCTATTATAGAATGCCATTTTCGCAAAAAAATGAAATGAAGAGACAAGTCGATAAAATGTACAAAAATGATATTATAGAGCCCTTTACTAGTCGATACAAATGTCCAATTCTTTTAGTATCGAAAAAATCGACAACGAACAAAAAAAAAATGGCGACTACTTGTAGATTACAGACAAGTTAATAAAAAAATTCATTCTAGTTCGGTATCCCCTGCCAAGAAGAAGAAGAGTACAGCGAAATGGTTTTCAGTTCTAGACCTAATATGTGGATTAAATCAGATTCCCTTACCAGAAGATTCATGAAACATTACAAGTTTCAGTACGGACACGTTTAGACTTAAACGAATTTTTAGTAAGCCGCAACAGCTTCGAACGCATGATGAACTTAGCATTCGCAGCACTTAGGCCCGAAAACGCATTTATGTATACGGAAGATCTAATTGTAACGGGATGTTCGGAAAAACAACATTTAAACAATTTTTTCATGAAAATCCACTTTTTTCTATACATACCCCTTCAAATTTCGATAAAAAGAAATTTTTCAGAAAAATTCTGAAAAAAATCACAGACTCTTAATGATGTTAGAAAGAGCGTGGGATATTTATTTTGCAATAAAATGTTATTTTCGAGTCTTTAGGACTATTTGAATTCGCGAGTTTTATTTACATGGGATCTTATGAGAACAAGCCTGACCGATCGACGGTTTTAGACATGACACCGATTATAATAAGATAACTCGATTCACAGATAAGACAGACTATTGAGACTTAAAGCATCTGATTCGCAAAGGTTTTAGCTATATTTTACCATAAAATCATTAAGTAGAGAATCGTACACATGTCTAGAAAAATTTCCAAAGTTTGACATTTTTGTCACCTACTTTTCACAGTCCTAATTTACATGTTTGCTGTAAAAAAACTATTTGCTCGATGTTGCTAAAATTCACTCAGTTAATACTCCTATTCATTGCAAACATTTTGGTGTAATTTGAAGTTATTTCGCAATGTTTGGATTTTTTTACGAAAATCCAATTTTTTCCTATTTTCTTCGGAAAATATTCAAATTTTGATGATTTTTTTTTTTCTTCCGAAAAAATCTGAAAAAAATTATAAAGACTCTTAATGATATTAGAAAAAACGTGGCATATTTATTTTACCAGAAAAATTCATTTCCGATTCCTCAGGGACATTTAAATTGGTGACTCCCATTTACATGGGGTCTTATGGAAACGATTTAAGCGAGTCTAGCGGATCGATGCTTTCAGACATAACGCCGATTATATTAAGATAACTCGATTTACAGAAAAGATAGAATATTGCGACTTGAAGCATCCGATTCGTAAAGGTTTCAGCTATATTTTACCACAAAATTATTACGATAAAAGTCGTACGCTTGTCAATAAATATTCCTAAAGTTGGACAATTTTTTCATCTATTTTTTAAAGTCCTAATTTACACGTTTGTTGTACGAAAACTATTTTGTCAATGTTGCTAAAATTCATGCAGTTAATACTCCTATTCATTACGAACATTTTGGTGTAATTTGAAGTTATTCCACGATTTTCGGATTTTTCACGAAAATCCACTTTTTTCCATACATACCCCTTGGAAAATATTCAAATTTCGATGAAAATTATACTATTATTGTAGGTTTATTTTAAAAAAAATCATCATAAAGTTATTGTTCAAATAAATTGACCAGGAAAAAAATACGGATGATTTTATAAAAAAATGCAAAATATTCGATGTGGTAGCTTGATAAGAGTCCTGGACTGGCAAAGATTAGTCTCAAGATTGCGAGCAATAGCAATCCTAAATTGACAAAGCTTTGTGTCAAGCGATAGTGTATATAATAAGGGTCATTCATGGCTAATACGATTTTAAAATTGAATATACATCACTTTTGGATTTTATTTAAATTTTGAACACGTTTTAATTATTGCAGTTTGTAAAATAATAAGGGTTGTGGACGGCAATGCGAAGTATCAGATTTGCAAGCAATAGCGAGCTTAATAAAAGCTCTGGACTGGCAAAACCTAGAGTCAAGTTTGCGAGCGATGGCGAGCTTACTAAAGGCTCTGGACTGACAAAGTTTCGTGGCAAGTTTGCGAGCGATAGCGAACTTAATAAATATTCTGGACTGTCAAGTTTGCGAGCTTAATAAGGGCTTTGGGCTTGCAAAGCTTAGTGTCAAGTTTGCGAGCGATAGCGAGCTTAATAAATATTCTGGACTGTCAAGTTTGCGAGCGATAGCGAGCTTACTAAAGGCTCTGGACTGGCAAAGCTTACTAAATGTTCTGGACTGGCAAAGCTTAGTGTCAAGTTTGCGAGCGATAGCGAGCATAATAAACGTTCTGGACTGGCAAAGCTTAGTGTCAAGTTTGCGAGCAATAGCGAGCTTACTAAAGGCTCTGGACTGACAAAGTTTAATGTCAAGTTTGCGAGCGATGGCGAGCTTAATAAAGGTTCTGCACTGGCAAAGCTTAATGTCAAGTTTGCGAGAATTAGCGAACTTACTAAAGGCTCTGGACTGGCAAAGTTTAGTGGCAAGTTTGCGAGCGATAACGAGCTTAATAAATGTTCTGGACTGTCAAGTTTGCGAGCGATAGCGAGCTTACTAAGGCTCTGGACTGGCAAAGTTTAGTGGCAAGTTTTCGA
Organism: Philonthus spinipes; assembly: GCA_963082785.1. Classification (NCBI taxonomy): domain Eukaryota; kingdom Metazoa; phylum Arthropoda; class Insecta; order Coleoptera; family Staphylinidae; genus Philonthus; species Philonthus spinipes. The sequence continues at coordinate 31,895,837 of OY720304.1, forward strand.
GCGATGGCGAGCTTAATAAAAGTTCTGCGCTGGCAAAGCTTAATGTCAAGTTTGCGAGCAATAGCGAACTTACTAAAGGCTCTGGACTAGCAAAGTTTAGTGGCAAGTTTGCGAGCGATAGCGAGCTTAATAAATGTTCTGGACTGTCAAGTTTGCGAGCGATAGCGAGCTTACTAAAGGCTCTGGACTGACAAAGCTTAGTGGCAAGTTTGCGAGCGATAGCGAGCTTAATAAATGTTCTGGACTGGCAAAGCTTAGTGTCAAGTTTGCGAGCGATAGCGAGCTTAATAAGGGCTTTGAACTGGCAAAGCTTAGTGTCAAGTTTGCGAGCGATAGCGAGCTTAATAAACGTTCTGGACTGGCAAAGCTTAGTGTCAAGTTTGCGAGCGATAGCGAGCATAATAAACGTTCTGGACTGGCAAAGCTTAGTGTCAAGTTTGCGAGCAATAGCGAGCTTACTAAAGGCTCTGGACTGACAAAGTTTAATGTCAAGTTTGCGAGCGATGGCGAGCTTAATAAAGGTTCTGCACTGGCAAAGCTTAATGTCAAGTTTGCGAGAATTAGCGAACTTACTAAAGGCTCTGGACTGGCAAAGTTTAGTGGCAAGTTTGCGAGCGATAACGAGCTTAATAAATGTTCTGGACTGTCAAGTTTGCGAGCGATAGCGAGCTTACTAAGGCTCTGGACTGGCAAAGTTTAGTGGCAAGTTTTCGAGCGATGGCGAGCTTAATAAAAGTTCTGCGCTGGCAAAGCTTAATGTCAAGTTTGCGAGCAATAGCGAACTTACTAAAGGCTCTGGACTAGCAAAGTTTAGTGGCAAGTTTGCGAGCGATAGCGAGCTTAATAAATGTTCTGGACTGTCAAGTTTGCGAGCGATAGCGAGCTTACTAAAGGCTCTGGACTGACAAAGCTTAGTGGCAAGTTTGCGAGCGATAGCGAGCTTAATAAAGGTTCTGTACTGGCAAAGCTTAGTGTCAAGTTTGCGAGCGAAAGCGAGCTTAATAAATTTTCTGGACTGGCAAAGCTTAGTGTCAAGTTTGCGAGCGATAGCGAGCTTAATAAACGTTCTGGACTGGCAAAGCTTAGTGTCAAGTTTGCGAGCGATAGTGAGCTTAATAACAGTTCTGGACTGTAATCTGTAAATCAATACTTACTTCTTCTAATATTTTTGAAACCGTTTCACACGTCACCGCCTCATCCACGAAAATATCATCGAGACCCACGTGCGCCAAATGCTTGAAATTATACGGCGCGCTGATATCCTTCTTGGTTAGTTTATCAAGAGATATCTTCCTGAAGCTCCCTCCCCGTTTATACAAATAATTATACTGAGTTCCACTTAAGTGCACATTCCTATTATCACAGCTATCGTGTACCGTCGACGAGAGATCATTCCTTTGATTCCGCGTGAAAGAAGCGCCAGGAATTGATTTTTGGTTATTTATTTCGAACGCCGGGTTTCGGACTATTCCATTGTTTTCTTCTGAAGAAGGGGTTTCATCGCTAAAAGTTGTTTTTTGGGTGATTAATTTGTTCCTACGTGAATCATTTCCGTTGCTCCGTTTCACATCTTCAGGAATTGTTTTTAGTTTATCTAATACATCAATCGGTTTTTGGAAACCATCACTTTCTTCCACTGAAATGATTTCAACTTCAGAAATTGATTTTAGATTATTTAAACCACCCATAGATTTTTGCAGATCTTCGAAATTTCCGCTGTTTTCTTCTAATGAAACGCTTCTCCTCGTTTTCACAGTGACGCGAGTTTCGTAATTCGTGGTCTTGGATACTGAATAATTTTGTATTGTTGTTTCGTTACGAATAGAATGCTTTCTGGGTGGTTTAGTCATGACGGAATTTTCCGAATGCCTTTTAACATCAGTGTTTGGTACAGACGTGTTTTCTTTGCTTCTTATTATGTCTGGTAAAGAATGCGTGATTTCGTCGTTTTGTTGATTTATTAATAAATTTTGTACTGGTTCCTGAAAAAATATATATTTCTCAAAATAATTTTTCACATAACCCGTGGTGAAAATACTTTTAGCTTCAGCAATTCTAGGCTGAAGCTAAAAGTCCTACATTATTAGGAGTCTAGGTTAGCCGCCCTAATCCGTTCAACAATGTATGTGGTCACAGTTATTTAAATATATTAAATAAAAATGATTTGAAAATATGTACATATATTACTTTTTAGTTTGATAATGGCAAGTGTAAATTGTTTAAAGTATAGTTATTAAATTTAAAATTCTCTTAAACAAAGTTAACAATAAATTAGTAAATTTCTAATATTTTCATAAAATGGAAAATTAATTAATTATAAATTTTAATTAATAGTGTTAATTTTTAAACATTAGTAGTTCATATTTATATAATGAATATAAATAGATCATTAAATTATTCAAATTCATTATTGTAATATAACTGTCTCTGTTGAAATGTTGTAAATCTTCTTCATAATCGGCTGACTGGAAATTCTTGAGAGTGCCTGAGTCGCCGAGCAGTTTTCGTGTACACAATTACTCCAGACTTCACGATTATTTGCTATCTTGCCGTTCTTAATGTTAGAAATATTAATCATAAATATTATTTAATCAAATAATCGCTTGTGCGTTAATTAAATGACAAAATTAAACACTTACCAAATTTAAATTCACCTGCAATGAACAAAAAAAGCCACTTAAATTATACACAATCGTACTTTGAAAACAAATAAATCGCACGCTAATTGAAAACCTTATCAACATCCGCGCGCCTGATAAGAAATTCCATTGAATATTTCACGAATAAATATTTACTTCTAGCAAGCAACAAAAAAAAACTGTACTTACTGTATCTAATCCCATATGAGCGACGTGCTTGAAATCGAAAGGACTGCCTATGAATTCCTTCTTCAAGCGGTGCGTCCTTTCGATGGATTTCGCACCGAAATTCAATTTCTGCGACATTTTCGCGAGGACTGAGTGATGAAATCTCATTCATCAACCGATCCCAATCATCGAGTAGATTAGATAAGTGTGGTCGTGTTAATGCTAATAACTTCGTAATATATCTCGTATTAAGGTTGTGGTTTAGTAGAAAGAGATAGGTGGAAATAATCGATTTTGAAGGATTAAGACTATTAGATTTAATTATGTATATATATATATATATATATATATATATAAGTAGGAAAATATATAAGATATTTGTTGGTGAGTACGTGAAGTTTCTTGATATAATTTAGTAATATTTTATTCCTTTGAAGAAAGGAATAAAATATTACTACATTATAGGAAAATATAAGTCTAAATTAAAGAAGCACACGCAAAATTATTGCGTATTATTTAGATTCACTAGTTTTTGTTAGGAAATTTAATTTAAAGATAGAATGAATTTAATTCACCCCTACACCACCATTATGGTAAATGGGGATTTTAGATTATATATATATATATATATATATATATATATATATATATATATATATATACAGAGAGGTTTTTTTATCAGTATACATTATGGGAAATGTATACCTGCAAAAACGCGAGTCAAACGCATTGAACCGATTAATATGTGTATGTTTAGTTGACTATTTGGCATATGTGTGTTCGGTTGCGTGTTATAGGCAACTAAACACACATACATTAATGCATTTGACTCGCGTATTTTGCAGGTATACGTAGGTGAAATGTATACTGATAAAAAAAGCTCTCTGTATATGAATTTAATTGGTAACGTATATAATGTTATTTGAATGTAGAATTTAGTGAAATATTTGAAATTTCATTGCAAACGTCTGAAAAACAAAGGAGTGCGATTAAATTTTGATTTCTGGATGGAATAACAGCTGTGGAAAAATTGTGAAAGGTGCAGAAAACAAAAAAAGTCTTTAGTTTCCTTTATTGTAAAACGCATTAGCTTCACAAACTACTAAATACTATACTATTGAATAAAGAGGAATAAAAATTTATTCTTCACTCAATTACTATACTATATTATAACGTATACTGTATTTTAATACAGAGTGATCAACAATGATTGAGAGATAAGCAACCAAACATGCATCTTGATCACTTGAAATTCTTGGCAAACAATTTTTTCCAAAATAAATTAAATATTTAATCACAACTATACCCATTGAACAAAACGGACATAATAATGTTGCAGCAATGTTACATTAACGTTTAATGTTGTTTTTAATGTTGATGCAACGTTATTTGTGAACATTTTGTTCAGTTGATATATTTCATTTTTACACCTTAAAGCTGCTTCGATCTTATGTTCTTTATATCTTTTTCAATTGCTGCTTTGAGTTTGTTTAAGTTATTTTTAAAATTCCAACAGTAAAATACGAGGCACGACACTGCTAGTGTCAAATTTAGTTACTCTTTATTCATTTTTCCTTGGCATAAACTTTGAGCGACAAAATTCCCCGTGAAATTCAACTCTGTATGACTGTATAATTTGTCGTTTCTAAAATTGTAATCCGTAAATTTGGATTACAATTTTAGAAACGACAAATTATAAAAAAAAAACAAGTTTTACAACGCGACTTAGCTAATATTACTATTTATTTATTTTAATTAAGTATCCAGATCTCCTTTAATGTAACACACATACAATTGAAACGATCTCTCGCAATGATCCTCATACTTCATCGCAGGCGGAATGCATCCTACAGCAGCATCAAGATTCTTCTGCGATAAGGTCGTCAAAACTGCCTCGGGTACGAAGTCCCCAGTCTCGTTCATGGATCCATAGTTTTTGAAAAAGCAAGCGAAATAGCACTGGACTTCCCTAGGGGCCGTATCGGGCTTTTCATTTTCGATAAGATCCATGCTCTTCATCGTCAAGTTATACTTCAGCATGCACTTTTCGCAAATTTGTTTGTTTTTCACCTTATCATCTATCTGAAAAGAAGTTTTATTAATAAAACGCTTACTGATCAGGTTTACAAAAATATAAATGATGAAGATTATACAAAAAAAAATGATTCAAATTTATTAATTTCTATGCCTTCCCACTGAACAAAATGTTCACAAATAACGTTGCGTAAACATTAAAAACAACATTAAACGTTAATGTAACATTGGTGCAACATTATTATGTCCGTTTTGCTCAGTGGGTTAGCTATGATTTTATCGATGTTGTTTAACGTAACTTTTTCTAAATCGGCTGTATGGTTTGTGTAATGTATGTTACAACAACAATTACAAAGTATTATTAAAATGTAATCACATTAATAAGAATAACACATTACTCTGTCTCGAATTTATAGTGATGTGCAATAAAAATTATCTGTGCCTGCTAGCTGAACTGTCCTAATTTTCGCAGTAATGAATTGGTGAATTATGAGAGGAGTATGTCTATCACAGATTACCTTACTTTATGATGTCTATTATTTGAAGGAATGTTTAGGTTTTATAGTATAAAAAATTCTGAAAGGAAGAGATTACTTGCATTTTTTCGCTTACATTTGGATATTGACGTGACTTAGGTAGATTTGTAAAAAAAAAAGATGGGAATGTATAAGTTTAATGTGGATTCTTAAGGAAGATCTTTCGGCAACTTGGAGGTGATGAAAGGCAGACAGTTTAACTTGTGCAATAACATAATGGAAAAAATAACACTTAATCACTTATCATCTGCCTGATGAAGCTACTATGTAGCAAAACAATTGTTGCAGTGTCAACTCTAATAAACTGTGAAATATTAACAAGTAAAGTGTGTTTTATTTACATGTGAAAAGTAACACGTGCTTTATTTTGCCGTATTAAAACTGTCAAAAAGATCGATTATTTAATGTAGTGATTGGTAACACTACTTTTTTTTGTCTTCTGCAACATTCTCAACTTTTCCACAGCGGTTATTCCATTATTTAAAGTAGTGATTGATAACACTACTTTAAATAATCACTGAAGCATTTACTTCGTTATACATTTTTTATGAATAAATAAAACATTTTTATTTAATCGTTCGATAAATTAATTGTTACGTTTTTTTATAGATTTATCAACTATATTATGATCTCAATTTCAACTTAGTGTATTTGTGAATGTACATTGTTGCAATCAAATAAATAAAATTAGTAAGAACTGTGATGTACCCCTACACCACCATTATGGTAGATGGGGATTTTAGATTACATATATATAAGAACTGTGATGTAATTACACTAAGCTGGAATTAACATTATAGAATAAACAACAATTGTAGGTGTAAATTAAAACATTGAATATTTACCATATGTCCACCAACGTAATCACGTTCACACCGTTCTCGTCCGTAAACAATCCCAAAGCAAAAAAGGGCGTAGAAAATTACAAATTCGATTTTCATGTCTTCACTTTATTTCAATTTTTACCACACTTCAAAATATATTAAACAAATCGTAATATAAAATTAAATATTACGATTTTTTTATGCTTGGTTTTTAAATTGATTTATAAAGGATGTGCTTGTAATATTTTATATATTTACTAAACTAACTACTCTGAATTACACTAGAATTGCAACTCAACTGTGAATGCACTTAGAGTAAATAAAGATAAACGCCAATTACGAGTTGAAAGGTTGATCATTTCTTTATCATAAATATTCTAAAAATGTATTATGACAGCGTCGTCTTTTGCCAACAACAAGCTAATTTATTGATCTAGAAATATATCGACTGCTATTTTTTATTTTCATAATCTCGACTTATTTAATACGTTACGCAATACAAACTAATTATTCGATTTTGGGACAGTTATAATTGGATGCGCGTTTTATGACTAAAGTGCATTTTTTAAATACTAATAGTAAATATTTAGAAATTGATTATCTCTTTAAATTCGTTAGATACAGAAAAATAATAAAAACTCATCATCAAGTCGTATCTTAGATTTCGTACATGGATATACTATAGAGAATCATTTAGAAACACATCCTCCCGTGGATAGATGGATATACTGTAGAGAATCATTTAGTTTCTCTAATGATTTAATTTCTTTCTTATCTTAATAATAATAATAATAACAATAAGTCTTTATTGCCCAACAGGAAATCTTGTAAATATCAATTTATCTTACGCAAATCATAATTCACATATCATAATTCGTCATGGTGCTATTTTAATAATAAGTATTCATGAATGTTGTACCTTCCTTCATATTGATAACACCTTCTTTGAAGCCATAAATAGTGTATTGTGTCATTACAATGAGTGTAATAACGAAATGGTTCAAATCCATGCTTCAAAGCAGAGAAATAACGGCTAGAATCGGCAAGGATTCGAAAACCACCTTGACCAGTAGAGGCTGTCCTAAGGGGAGTGTACTCCCCTCATTTTTGTGGTCTTTTAGTAATAAGTATTCATGGATGTTGTGCCTTCCTTCACATCGATAACACCTTCTTTGAAGCCATAAATAGTGTATTGTGTCATTACAATGAGTGTAATAACGAAATGGTTCAAATCCATGCTTCAAAGCAGAGAAATAACGGCTAGAATCGGCAAGGATTCGAAAACCATCTTGACCAGTAGAGGCTGTCCTCAGGGGAGTGTACTCTCCCCATTTTTGTAGTCTTTTGGTAGATGGCATACTATTTGCCCTTTTTCTAGAGTAACTAGTGGGTCATATTTGCTCTAGAAAAAGGGTAAATAGTATGCCATCTACCAAAGACCACAAAAATGAGGAGAGTAAATATGACCCACTATTTACTCTAGAAAAGGGGCAAATAGTATGCCATCTACCAAAGACCACAAAAATGAGGAGAGTACACACAACTAGACTTTTCTAGGGTAAATAGTAGGTCGTCAACTACCAAAGACTACAAAAATGAGGAGAGTACACTCAACTAGACTTTTCTAGGGTAAATAGTAGGTCGTCAACTACCAAAGACCACAAAAGTGGTACCCCGAAAGTATCCCTGCAGTAGGATATTCTGATGACGTGGTGCTGATGGTAACAGGTAAATTCTAGAGGACTGTAAAACAAATAATCGAACATGGTTTTGATACTGTTGCTAAATGGTGTAAGAACAAAAACCTGGGCACAAACCCCCGTAGTTCTCTTTACTAGGAAGGTGAAGCTTGATATAAACAATCCTCACCTGGGAGGGATAAACTTCCGTTAGAACTCCTCAAATGCAATGATGGATTAATGCACCGCACTCATTTCGTCCGTTCCTATGGAAATGACACGACAAAAACAAACCCACCTGCATACCCGGAATCACTCCCACGCAAACAAAACTATACGCAACACAACGAAAATGGATGGTTTTCGTTGGCCGCAACGAAGATGACCTTCCCCAATTGCGGTGCACCCGCCATCAAGTTCACGAAATCCGACCGAGAAAGTGAAAACGCCGGGGGTGCATGGCACCGGTTATCGATTCGCCAGGAAAACCAGGTGATGTGCATGGCAATGACCCATTTGCAACAAACACACCGCGGACCCATGTGGGCTTTCCTAAATGAACGCGGCGCCTGAGTGTGAGATGTCGTTTCCGAAAATCCCGAAATGTCCAGAAATAACATGATAATCAAAAAGTGGTTACCGCTGGAAGGCGAGGACGCGGCCAAGGTGTTCGCGCAGTGTGCCGAACTCAAGAAGAAGTCTTACGAAGTCATGGAGATACTCGGGAGCGTTCTGGAGGAGTTGAGGGATAGTAATTTTTCGAAAATGAGGAAGAATACTGTTGATAGTGATGCTTTAAACTCTGTAAGTAGTTTGATTTTACTTATAAACATTTTTGTTTTCCTTTATTTATTATTATTTTTTAAGCAAAATAAAACAGAGAAACAAAACAAAAAAGGCTTCTCGTCGATAATTCCAAAGCAAGATAATCATGTTTTAATCATATTTTGCAAATAATTCTGTTACTTGTATGGCTAAATGCGGAAATAATTTATTAATTATTTTCATTTAATTTAATATATAATCTATATATTTCTATTAATTTCCATTTCATTTTAGCAATCCAACTTATTTATAAATAACTAATTTTGTTTTATTTTAGAAAAATATTTCTATAATGATCCTGAGGATAATTTTTTAGTGGAAAAACCTTGTAAGCAAATGCTGGGACCGAAATTATTTTGCCTGCCCCGCAATTAAATTAAAATAAAAATTAAAAAATCCTTTCATGAAAATATCCATAGAAATTTTAATAAAACAAATTTTAAATGGGCTAATAACACGAAACTAGTCGAGAATTTAAAGTTATTCAATCTAATCTGTGTTTTATTGGTTGATTTTTAATAATTTATTCATATTAATTTCATACAATATGAACTACCAATGTCTTAATATTAAAACCATTAATTATTTCTGTAACTTTTTAATTATTAAGGCTTTCACTCGGCTGTACATGGTCTATTATAAATTAATAAAACATTTTTAACTTTGTACAACTGAAATTTTATTGAGTGACTACGTCTAATTATTAAAACCATTAAATATAAAAAAGTGAATTGGCTCTTGTGGTAAAGTTAACAAAAAATACCAATCTCTGAATTATGACAAATGAGCTTATGTATTATTTCATTTTTTTGTGATCAAACTAACAATTTTAGGAAAAAACAATTTTTGAAATAGAAAAATGTAGACGCATTAAAATGTTCTGATGCAAACTATTACAGTGGTCGATTTTTTCACCCCCTTGTAATAATATTTCAGGTTACAAAAATATTCAAAAAGTGCTATATTATGAGGAACATTTGTATACTAAGTTCCGTCTTGTGCAGTCAATTTATTTTGATGTACTAGTGTTCGATTTGTGCAGTATTAAATTATACGTTAATTTACATGTACTTCTTAGTATAAATAGTATTGTGTTTGTATTATATTATATTTACTTATATATTGTATTATCTATTTTTGTTAAATATTGTATACAAAAAGGCTTGGCCGTTAATAAATAAATAAATTTCCATAAATTATTCCATAGCATTTAAATGAAATAATAACACTTTTTCATTAACTTTAAAGGGCTGTAATTTAGAGAGGAAAAGATTTTCAAGAAAAAAATAAATTTATGCCATAATAATAATGGTGGACTTTTTGAGCATCTTACGTAATATTTAAAATTTTCTTCTATTATTATTTTGATAATTTCGAAATTATTTTACTTTATGTTGCTTTTGACAAATCTAAAGAAATATAATAAATTAAATATTAATTTCGTTGCTATAAACAACCGCAATTGTTTTACTTTTGTCTTTTTCATGGCTAACTATTTTTTGGTGTATGGTAAAATTAAAAACGACTGTAACTTATTTTATGTTAAAAATAACTACGGCATATGTTATAACGGATTAAAGGGAAAAAAATATCCCTTTTAATAAAGTCATAGCCAACTATTGTTTCCATTTAAAAAAAAGGTAAGTTTGTGTCATATCTCCCAAAATATGGGCGAATTTTTTTTTTGATTTTTTGTTATTAATCTGTGTAAAATTTTCTACAACTTTGTCCTTTACAGTTTTTTTCTATCTATGATAATAATAGAGATATATTGATTTCAAAAAATTGACACATTTTACTTTTTTCAAAATATCTAGTTACCCTTGACTTTTTCAAATAATTTGAAAGTGTCATTTTATTCGTCTTACAAAACTACACTTCTTTCCCCATTTAACCGTTTTTCTATCTCTTATAGTTTCCGAGATCCCCATAGAGAACATCGAAAAAAACTCACCCTGTATATAAAAGGCTTCTCTTATTTATTTTTTTTTTTCTGAAAAATCACCCTTTAAAATCTAACGCATCGAGTTAGAAACACCCTATAAAAATAACAAATATATATGGCTTATTTCTTCATCTGTAACATTATGTTTAATTTTATACTCTATTTTTATAGTTTTTGCTCATTCATTCTTCTGTCTTTCAGAAACTTACATCCATTCTGGAAATATTAGAACTCTCGAAAAACGACTTCAACAAAGTGTTCTTCAGCTTGAACATAAAGGCCACCTCGATCGTGAAATGGAAAATAAAACTCTGGACGAACGCAATAATAAATATAAAATTAAAAATTACGTATTTTCTACAACAGCTTATTGTAGACCTAACGCCATTGTTTATATATTACGGTGAAAATCTCTTAATTATAACATTCAAGTAAGTTTCAAATCACTCAATATATTCACATAACCTTCACATAGCTCACATAATACATCATTTTTTTAAACAAATTGAGCAAATTATAAAGAATTTTATAAGAAACAAAGCATTTTTGATTGTATCAATTATTATCCTAAAATCAATTAATTTAAATATTAAAGATTATTGTCAAAATATTTAATTAAAATTAAATAAAGAAACGATTTCGAAAGTAAATGTACAAATTAATTATTTCCTTCTTCAGCAATTAATGAAAACTGTTTGATTTATCCCTCATCAGTACAGCTTTGTGTCATATAACAAAGCTATGCTGACGAGTGATAAATCCCGAAACACGTCTCTAAAAGTATCTTTCACATGATTGTGTGAAGAGAAGTGTAACAATAATGTAATGATTCAATTAACTTCTGTTTATATAATTTTCACTCATTTAATAATATATACTTGGCTTCATACAAAATTCTTCACGATTTGAAATTATTTGTATTATTTTCTCTACTCTAACATATATTTGCCTTTACGAATTATAAAAACTATTATAACGATTAATAAATAATTTAATTCAAGAATATACGTTATAAGATTATCGATGGACAATGTGTTATTAATTATGTATCATACAATTAATATGTAAATTTATTTTTGTAAGAAGATTACCCCTACACCACCATTATGGTAGATGGGGATTTTAGATTATATATATATATATATATTTATAAGAAATAAATATGAAATAATATTTGTAAGAAATAAATATGAATAAATTATTAAAAATCAACCAACAAAACACAGATTAGATTGGATAACTTTAAATTCTCGACTAGTTTCGGGTTATTAGCCCATTTTCAAGAGAAACTAGTCGAAAAATTAAAGTTATTCAATCTAATCTGTGTTTTATTGGTTGATTTTTAATATTTTATTCATATTTATTTCATACAATATGAACTACCAATGTCTAAATATTAAAACCATTAATTATTTCTGTAACTTTTTAATTATTAAGGCTTTCACTCGGCTGTACATGGTCTACTATTTTTTTAATCTTTTTCCTTTCTACCGTTAGGTGTAAGGAGACATGGTCTATTATAAATTAATAAAACATTTTTAACTTAGTACAACTGAAATTTTATTTAGTGACTATAGTCACTTTTGACGGCATTACAATATAAAATAGAAATATGCAGCATGTGGTAAATCAATGTTTTTATATAAACATTACGTTTCAGAATTGCCAATATTTACAATTTAATGCTGCAGCTGGACGTTAAGTACAATTTATCGAACACAATGGCCACTTCTAGCAATTCGTGTCCGTATTTGCTGTTTCCCATGCGGAAAATCTCGATAACGAGGTTTCTGCAAATCCTATCGCAGAAAAGGGCCGAACTGTGTTCACACAAGTTGATCGATTGCTTGCTGGAGAACTACAAGACGTATGAAACCCACGAAGATGATGATCGTTCGGAAAATTCAAGCATTGAAATTTACAGGTTGGTGAAAATATTATATCTCGGTTAGTTTAAAACTTACCCTACACCTTATGGGTAGAAAGGGTCATTGAATATATATATATATATATATATATATATACAGAGAACTTTTTTTATCAGTATACATTTTCCCTATGTATACCTGCATAATACGCGAGTCAAACGTATTGATGTATGTGTGTTTAGTTGCCTATAACACGAAACTAAATACACATATGCCAAATAATCAACTAAACATACACACATCGGTTTAATGCGTTTGACTTGCGTTTGTTTGTAGGTATACTGATAAAAAAACCTCTCTGTATATATATATATATATATATATATATATAGTTTGAAACTTGGCATGTTTATATTAAGCTAAAGATCGTTCTTACAATTTAAAATCAATCTATCTCGAAAAAAACAAAAACGTTGAATATTCGTAATTCAACGGTTGTATTTTCTTCATTGGTTTATAAACCTCAAGTCGATAGCAATTTCGTAGATTATTTTTTTCACATAAGGATATTTCATATAACAAGTTGTATATTAAATAAAAATTATTTGAAAATAAGTGAATGAATACTGTTTTCTATTTATATAACAAGTTGCTTTATATATTATTAATTTTATATATCTTTTAATAAAGATGTTATATATAATTAATTCCTGCCTTTTTTGATCGCTTGCCCCGTGAGGAGTCTCCCTTGTATAAAACGCCAGTTGAAATTACAAATTTTAAAATTCTTTGCTTGAAACTCAATTTTAAATATAAACAATAAACACTTTGCGTTTATAATTTCACAACATTAATGTAGAACACACACTGTTTAACACTAAATTTAATATGATATGATCGCGTATTGTTGTTGTACTATTTATTTATTGCAATAAAGATTATATTTTAGTTATAAAACAACCATTATCAATGTTACAATTTTTATAAAAGAAAAATTAATTCAAAATGTGTAAAAAACATTTAATTTTCGAGCCTCCTATCTGCAAGAAGGAATGATTGGATACGCTATTGTTTCAACTAAATTATCAATTATTTATTCAGAACCCGTGGCGTTATCATAAAAATAAAAGTGTGTGAAATTTTCAGGAATATTTACTAACTGTGAAATTATTTATAGAGCGTTAACGAATCATATGACGCCCCCATCGGACGATGTTCAGGAAAACATCCCCGAAAAATCCGAAGATCCTGTCAATGCAAATGAGAGAAACGGAAGTCTCGTGCATTTGGACAAACTGCTCGAGTACGAAGAGCAGAATGTTTTGGATTTATTGAACGTGTCTTTACAGATATCGCCATTAATGCTCGGGCACGATGGGATTAAAAAGAGTAAAACGGATGGTAAGCGAATAAATATTTAATTAAAAACGTATGAGTTTTTTTTTAGATTTTTTAATAGAATAAAAGCTGAAAGACCACTGGTACATATAAATTATACCGGGTGTATCATATAAAACAAAATATGACAACAAAAATTTACAAAATTGATTATAACAATATGAACAATTGTTCAGGATGATTTAATTTAAATTAAAACACTTGGTTTGTTTCACTTATTTATATTTTCTCCAACTAGTTTCGACCATTGGTCATCTACTATAATTAAACTGTTCATATGTTTGTTCATTGTGTTAGTAGTCTGTCATGGGCTATCGACCATAGGTCTTTCTGCCTGGGTGTACCATTTAACCTGACAAATCAAAATAATTCGAAAAAATACGCATCGTATGAAAAAACGTTACGAGACTAAAAAATTAATGTTTCATAAGGGGATATCATCCTGTTCTTCTGTCCCCCGCTGCACCCTCAGTGGGTGGGCCGGGGCAGAACTTTGAAATTTCAAATAGGAATCCCCCCTTTTTTATTCAAGAATCGAATTCTAGATATAAAAATACATAAGTATAAGTCGAAAAATACGTGAGATATTTTGATTTGCGCGGTATATTTGATTTTGTAAATTTTATCTATTATTTTGTATATCAACTAAAACGCTACGTGAACCCCTTTAAAATCACTTTAAACCCCAATGGAAAAAGACGAATCGCCTTTTAATTTAAATCAAATGAAGAAACGATTGCAAAAAGTGTTCTTAAAATTAATGTCTCCTTTCTGTTGCCCCAGCAATTAATAAAACCCAAGCTCTACTGACGAGCAATAAATGCCGAAACACGTCTACAGATAGTCTGATATCAAATTTTCATTGAATTTAAGGTTTGTTTCACTTTTTTTTTATTTTCCAACTAGTTTCGTCATTATCAAGGACATAATGTGCAAAAAATATTTTTACAGATTAATATATACATTCAAGGCGGAAAGACCACTGGTCGATGGCCAATTGGCAAACTCTTACAGCATGTATTGTAATATTTTGTGTTATATATAGGTGTTGTAGTACGTTTGTCAATAAAGATAATGTATGGCATATATATATATATAATCATGTAGTAATGGCGGTGAGGATGGGGGAGTGCCAGATGTGTTCGCACTCATTAACCACGTTTTTTTCCCGTTTAATGGCCTTATAAATTCCCAAGCCTACTTTTTTTTTAACAAATATTGAGCCGATTATGAATTTTTCATAAAGATTCTCGAAAGAAAGTGAAATTCTCAGAAAATGTTACATTTTTAAGAAATTGTTCAATTTTAAACGAAATAATATTTTAAAAAAAAAATTTAAATAGCAAAATTCTCAGGAAAAATAATACATTTTTTTCAAGTTTAACATTTGAAAATATTGACAATTCATTTTTTTAGTATTTTTAATGGCCACCGTTAATAAAAGATTATTATTGTTATTTTCAGTTTTAAAAGTAGACATTTCATGGTCGACGATGGTTCGTCATTTGACATTATCAATGTTTTGACAATTATTTTTTTTTGACATAGTAAAAAATTAAATGTTTCATCAAGTGATCAATGAGAACCAAATTAACGTCAAATTTTCATTTTTTTGCATATTTTTTTGATTTAACGTTACCTTAAGTAGATTTATTGGCATGCAACGGGAAATATCCCTTATGTAATTTAATGTTAGATCTAGGTATTTATCAGGGAAGTAGTTGTAAATTGAATATATTTTTAGGATCAACAAAAATCAGTTCAAAAGCGAAAGAAAAAGTATTGGATTACTATCAGGAAATCCTATGGGGAGAAGTTGGAAACTATTTAGAACATATAATTTTGTGGTGGGGGCCATCACCATTGGCTACTAGACCGCCACACTCGTGCCAACACTTAAGGGAATGGATTTCGCAATTCACCCCACTCGGTACGCTCATTTTCAAACATAACAAATACCATAAGTGGAAATCAAATCATTTTTTATTTAATATATTTAAATAACTGTGACCAAGTGAATGAATACTCTTTTCTATTTATACCATAAGTGGTATTTGTTATGTCTCTTTAATTAATAATATCAAATTTTCATAAGTCTATGGGATATGTATGTAATTTTTAAAAATTGATTAATCTCACTTTTAGCTGACGTTCCTCCATTTATTATCTCCACCTTGACGAGTCTGGCTGATGGTTTGGGTGTGCACGTCACTTCGACCTCTTGGGATAAACATTTCAGATTAGCTCTGGTCGAAAGGAAAAGCGGCGTGCATAACGAAACCGGGCAGTTATTTTGCGATATGTTGCAAGATTTGGTTTCTCTGAGCAATCAATGCGAGGTGACTACTGATTGGATCGTGGGTGCTCCGTTGGATGAATTACCTCTGGTGGAACAAATACCTGTATTACATAGATTAGGTAAATAATATGTGGAAAATCAAGTAGTGGGGGAAATTAAAGAATAGTATCCACAATGTCCTTTATTTGTGTAACTTAATGGAAGTGAATATTTGTTAAAGTCACAAGGTTGTAAACAATATCAAAGAAAAGTTAGTTTGCATGTTATTTGACTTCAGCCATATCACATTTACATACGTAACAATTTATCGTGATCTTTTATAATTTTTGTAAGAGTGAAAAGCAATATCATAATGATTAGCCTAATTAAATTGAATTTGACTCTATCAATTTTCTTTTCTTTTTTTGTTACAGATCATTCAGTGCACACAACTAGACTATGGGCGGCAAACGAGACGAAAAAATTAGCAAACACCTGGAACGTCTCAGCTTTTTTCATGATAACGCATTGCGACATTGTGAATTGCTTGGCGCAGTTGAACAACGTTCGCTTGAACGATCATTCTTTGGAAATTGAGAAGGGCGGTTTGGGCGTGCACGTGGAGGTCTGCGCGAAAATGAGAGAGAAGCTGGTTTCCGAGATTAAGACCAACATACAAAAATTAAAAGTACTCACGAAAATAACAAGGACTTTAAAACCGTTTGTTTTCATTAGATAAGTAGTGGTTCTAAATTTAGAAGTTGTGGCTATAAATTTATTTTATAATTCCCATTAAACTGCAACAATATAATTTTCAAGATTGATAATCATATTTGGTTCGAGATTGTCTATAATCGGTACTTTACAAGTTATACATTTGATGCTTTTACTTCACGAAAATCCTCGTTTCCATTTTATAAAAAAAAATAACTTCTAAGCCCTGATTTTCATTTGTTTTTTTAAGCATATCAAAGTCACTATAGTGTCATTTAACATTTAAGCCCAGATTTTCATTTGTTTCTTAAGTATGTCGATGTCACTATAGTAAATTAACATTTAAGCCTGGATGATATTGTCATTTAATATTTAAGCCCGGATTTTCATTTGTTTCCTAAGTATTTCAAAGACACTATAGTGATATGTAAGCCCAGATTTTCATTTGTTTCTTAAGTACGTCAATGACACTATAGAGGCATTTAAATCCAGATTTTCATTTGTTTCTTAGGTACGTCAAACACACTCTAGTGACATATAAGCCCAGATTTTCATTTGTTTCTTAAGTACGTCAATGACACTATAGAGACATTTAAATCCAGATTTTCATTTGTTTCTTAGGTACGTCAAACACACTCTAGTGACATATAAGCCCAGATTTTCATTAGTTTCTCAAGTACCTGAAAAAAACTATAGTGACATTTAAGTTCAGATTTTCATTTCTTCTTTTCATTTAAGTATGTCAATGTCGATATAGTAGTAATACTGAAGACCAGATTTTTTTTTTCATGTCTCAAGTACGTCAAAGACACTATCGTGACATTTAGGCCCGGTATTTCATTTGTTTCTTAAGTATGTCAATGTCAGTATAATGACATTTATTTTTAAAGAAATATACCGAATAATTCGAGAATATTTAAAAGTGAGGCGGCTCACAGGTATTGAAAATTGTATGATTCATTTGTTTTAATAACGTCTTTCAACGCATTACGTCACCTTAGAATTGCATATTACCTTGGATATGCCTCGCATGAAGTTAGCCCGCGAGCCGCCACTGATTTAAAATCCTAAATTTCCGAGCCCCCTATTCCTGAAATTGATCGCACGTTTCGAATCGAATTTCCCATGTAAATTCCTATTCCTATTTAAATGACTTACGATCAATTTCAGGAGTACGTCCTCAATTTGTTTTTAAACATCGAAATGGATGTGTAATTGCAGGAAACATCGAAAGAATGCGTGGATTGTTTAGCGGCTGTGTGCACCACAATAAGTTTGGCGAATCTGCAAATGATCTTCCCGAAGGCCAATTATTGGAATAAAAGCGGAAGCGGACGGCCACAAGTCCATAGCCAGTATGTTTACAAATTTTTAGGTATGCTGTTAAACAAAATAACACTATTTAAATAAAATTGTTGCCGTTTCTCCCACTCGTTTTATTTTACTAAATATATATTTCAGAAACTGTATCTATCTTTATTAATATGGATTGAAGTTTTTATTAACATTTATAAAAATTCACTATACATAGTTTCCAAAATATATATTTAGTAAAATAAAACGAGTGGGAGAAATGGCAACAATTTTTACTTTCCCCAGACATCTGTCCAAGGGAAGGTATTGTGAACGTAAAAATTTTCGAATCGCCAATTTCAATAGAAATGCACGTTTTGGGGTCCCCTGAGTCGATTTCATTTTGAAAAATGTCTGTGTCTGTTTTTATTTTGATTACTCTTTAAGTAGAACCATACCAAATTACACAAGAATTATAAGAGACAACCGTGCCTAAATTTCAAAACCCTTTTTTAGTAAATATTTCATTTGTCAAAAAATATGTTAATAAGAGATTGCTGAGACCTCTGACGATTTTTCTTTTGTTCCGTTGGAGTCAGCGGTCGCACTTCTTCCGATATCCGCCTACGTTTTGTTCGCAGGACTTTTATTTCAGTGGAAAAAATATTTAAAATTACAGATCAAATTTTATCACCAGTATTACTAGCGACGGAAGACCAAGTCATATGCAACATGATCCTGAAACTAATGTGCGAGGCTTGGCTGGACCACATCTACACAAACAAAATCAAGTTTTCTGAAAACGGAGCGCAGCAATTGCTCATGGATTTCGCTGGAGTGGCGAATTGGATATCGGACAGTCCTATCATCAAAGAGCCGATTAGGAAGAAAATGCTAAAGAACGAAGTTTTGAGGAGGTGCGAGGGGGTGGGAAGGTTATTGCTGAGAAATCCGGGTGAGAAGATCACAATGAATGAAAAATTCGACAAACAAAATGGTTTGTATATTTCAATCTAGTTGATCACTTATGGAAACAAATAGTTCAAACTGTTTCAGTAAGAGATAAATAAGAGAGTTATTCAAGAAATACATCCACTTTTTTTATGTTTTGTGTTTTTAACATATGAAGATACTTTTTCAGATATTGACGGCTCAGATGATGGAGAATTGATGCCAGCTGAAATGTATGTCCCGAACCAGGAACAGTGGCTCGAACTAAGGGCGAATAAAAAGAAGTTGGGTTTGGTACTACAGCCATTATGTTGTGGAGAGTAGGGTTCTTCCAAATTTATAAAAAAATATTCCAGAAAATATTATATTTACATTAAATAAATTTTATTTTGTATGATAAATCAAATAGTGGGAATCATTATTTTCAAATTCTTTTCATTCAACTGTTTCGTAAAGTCAATACCCACTTAAATCCAAATATTCTAGAAACAAAAATATTATTTACGATTAGTCTAGAGAGCATACATTTTTTTTCCTATTTTGTATTAAAAAAGATATGAATACCTTGTATACTAAACTTACCAGCTACAAGTAAAAATACTCATGGTAAAACTGGATATGAAGATAAAAAAAAATCATTTGAATTCACAGGATAGACCGGGTAAAGAAAAAAAAATCCCATATTTGTAACAAAAACCTGTAACTAATGATATTTTTTTATTAAAAATAGTATATCCATATTACCTAAAAGAAATATTGAAACAAACAATAAAGCCAACTCTAATCGTCATCGGATTCTTCCTCCTCCTCCTCCTTTTTATTAGCCTCGGCAGCCTGTTCCTTGTAATGCCTGTACTCAGGCTTCAGCTCCCACATGTTCTTATGCGGATTCTTTAAATTATAATTGCAAACGTCCTTCAAGATCTCTTTGAGATACGTAATTGGTTGCCTTGTAATCTTCACCAAATCCTTTATGTTGTAATACTGATGCTTCTCGAATGCGGCAAACAACATCTCCAGCACGGCATCTTTATCGTCACGAGCCTTCTTACCTTCAGCTTTCTTCTTTTCTTGATACTCAATCTAAATAAAGAACAGACATGAAATAAACAAAAACAATTTACATTGATTAATTTATAGATAACCTTAATTTACCATAAAAATAAAAAAATAATATATTTTACAAGTAAAAAAAACGTATTACATATAAAATTAAAAAAAAAAAACTATTAAATATAAAATTAAAAACAAATTTTATATTTAATAGGTTTTTTTTTACTTGTAAAATATATTATTTTTTTTATTTTTCAATATTTATTTCTCTAATTGACTTTCAATATACCCTCCATACAAAACAATCCAAAAACAACAAACAAAAACTTAATATTTCCTCCACTTACATAAGACTACCAGTAGCAACTTGTCATTTTAGCCATAGCGTCTCCTCCCCAGCCTTTATTAATACCAACAATCCCCTCATATACTTGATATTCTAATGTCGCTACTACTTACAATTTATATCATAAATAAGCATTATTGCAATTTTAATAAATTTCAATTTGTTGAAATTTGAAAATTTGTTAATTGAAATAATTAAAAATACAAAATTCAAATATGTAAAGAATCGACAATTAAATTCGCTTACATTATTCTTATGATCTGAGACAGGTTTAAACGTATTAACGATCCTGTCCAACTGTTTAACCTGCCTAACAGGCACTGAAGCCTTTCTAATCGACTCGAGCTTTAATTTCATGTAGCAATTATCGGCATATGGTCTGCATTCCAATTTTTGTACTATACTACCCTCCATGAAGAGCTTCTCAGTCTCAGGTACAACTGAATCAGTTTTTGCCGCTGAAATGATTAAAAAAAAAATAGTAATAACAATATTCCGCAGCTCCCAATTTAAGAACTGCTGACCTACACAATGTAGATACATATTGCGTAGGACAAAAAAATTAATAATTTTTAAATTGTGAATTAATTTTCACAATTTTTAAATCGTGAATTCATTTTCTCATTTTTTAATTGTGAATTTATATCCACAATTTTTTAATGGTGAATTTATTGCTTTGTAACTTACGTATCATGTGAGAAAATACGCCCAAAGTCTGCTGCGTAACAGTAGAGAAATCCAATCTGTGATCTTTCGGAATGGATTCCTCTCCTTCTTCATTTAGATTTAAAATAGCTGGTGATAACGTTAGCGACACCTGCGGTTTCTGTCCTTGTGTCCTTTAAAAAGTGCAACATAAGAAGGTTTATTTTTTTTACTACAAAATATAGAAAGTTTATAAAAACAAGTACAAATATTTAATGATAATTACTTACGTTGAAATTTTTAGTTTTCCCACTTCTATATCACCAGGTGCCTTTTCCCACCTGTTCGCAATATACTTAGGCACCTTTACGAGCCACACACCCCTCGAGGCGTTGGATAAATCCAGATCTCTGTCTATATGGGACATAGTTGCGGAGATTGAGGTTAAATTTAATCAAAAGGAATGATTCAATTTAAGTGGTAAAATTTCTTGTAATATATCCGCTGGTTTTGTACACAATTTTTGTGCACTTTTGTGAAATACTGTTTCTACTCAACATTAATTAAAATAACGTATAATAACGCGGTTTTGAAGGGAATTAAAATTAAATCTACTTGCTTGTCATCTGTTTTAGAAAACAGAGTTCATAGATGGTGATTGGGGTGAGTGAAGTGAAGTTGCTCGAGACCCAACCAGGATTACAACTTAAAGGATGCAAAATTAATGGTAAGTTCATAGATGTTCATGAGTGAAGTTGCTCGAGACAAAATTAGGCTCACTTTAATTAAAGTGAAAATCATTTAAAGTATATCTGAAACTCAGCAAAAACATTGTTTTTGTTAATATTATTTTGAAATATAAGATTTAACAATTAAATGGATACCATAGATGTTAATATATATATTAACATCTATGATGGATACCTGTAACGTCATTAAAATTATAGAATACAAATAGATAGATGGGACTACCCTATTAATAAATACCATAAATGCCTATTCATCTGTGATAAATACATATCTACCAATCTTACCACCATCAATCTACATTTTATGATTGCCACTCTTTCTATAAAATCATTTTCATTAATTTTTGACCCAGCAAACATAATTTTATATAACAAAATATGGATATTTTTATAGATTTCATTTGTGGTTTAATAATAATTTTAATTAATTTTTTTAAATCAATTTTTAAGACTATTTTATATTTCGAATCTTTTATAAAAATATTTTTAATAAAAATCTCAAAATGAACAAATTTAGAATAAAAAAAACAGTACTTTAAATAGAAAACGGGAAATATAATAATCACAAATAAAAGCGGAAAATAAAAAAAATGATTTAGTTCATAAATATTTATTTAGACATTATTAACACATTTATCTCTTCATCAACAGCAACTTATGGGTCAGACAGCTACATGGCAGAAGATCTTCAATCAAAGCAGAAATCCTGAAAATGATAATCAAAAGTTAGCACAACATAAATAAAATGCATCAAAAAGAATCAATAATCAAATTAAATCAGTTAAAGTATGTTATGTTCATGGGTTCTCATAAGTCTAGCATGTGAAAGTATAGTCATCATTATAAAAAATTACAATTGTTTTTTTCTAAGAAACAAAAAAATAATTACCCGTCGTCAGCTCGTTGGGGTTTTTCAACTTTAAAGGAAATTTTAACTATCTGTAAAAGGAAAAAATATGTAAATCTTCGAAAAATCGATTTAAATAAAAAAAATAAGAGATTTTTAAATCAGAACTGCAGGAATATCATCAATAGTAAACAGAAGTTTGTGATATTTTCATCATACAAAATGTGTATACTAATTTGCTTCAAAAATGTACCAACTTACCAATAACTAATTTGTCTTCTTCATTCATCGACCAAGGACTAAGGTTTGGAATTCAATTTTCTCTGCAAAGAAATAAATAGAAATTAAAAATAAAGCTTCTTAACAATTTAAATTTAAGTGGATCAGTTATAGGGATAATAAACTTACTTTCAAGGCAAATAGCCCTATTCATGCTTGTGCATACCTTCCAAAAGTCCTCCAGACACGGAACTACACTTTTTTTATGTGCTTATATTTAAGCCACTAATTACTCCTCAGTATCAACTCAAGGATAAAAATTTAAAATAAAACATTGCACATTCTTCAATACTTGATTTAATAAAACAATATAACATCGATACTAGTTATTAGCTCAAATGCTAGGTTCACTACATGAACCAATTGTTATTTAAAAACAAAAAAGCTTTGTTCTGGAGTATACTCTGAATAATGCTGTAAAAAGCAGAACTATTCAAGTATAATAAATTTGAATAAGCAAAACAAATAAAGAATTCAAAAGTGAGAATATTATTTAAGAAATATTGAATATTGTAATTTTAAACACTGACAGTAATAACCTGCAAGTTTGTCTGAAATCATATTCAAAATAAGCGAGTACAGTCAGCCCCTCCACCACAATCAGACAGTCTATTGTGGCCATCACTATACTAATTAATGTAGAAATGTTAACCGGTTTAGGGCGATGCAGAAAACAAAATCGTCATATACAAGAATAAAATGCTGTTAAAAATAACGTTTTCGGGAATAAATCTATTTCAATTGTAGCACCGATTGGAGACCCAAATGTTAAATGAATTATAACAGCTGGTACTATGTCGATGCATTGCTATTGGATTATTTTATTGCAGCCATGTATCAACACAACCACACGTTACAAAATAATCCTAATATTTTTTGAAATAATAGATTTTGAACATTTTTTATATAATTCAGTATCATTTAATTGTATTACTTAATTATATGGAAATGTATATAAGTAAATAGCTTATTCCACATGTTTCTCCTCTAGAGTGCTTTGGCCTTTTTGTTGAAAAAAAAAAGATGTTAGCAATAAAAGTTACAACACATTATAGGTTATGTAATTCTAAAAAAAATAATAATTTAATTTGATAAATAATAATGTTATTATTTAGTCTTATATAACATCGTTATATGTTCCTCTCTACTTCTTAGTGTGAGGTGATAAATAATAATAATAATAATAAATAATAATAATAATAAATAAATAATAATAATAAATAAATAATAATAATAAATAAATAATAATAAATAAATAAAAAGAATCTATTCATTCTCCAAACTTTACTTACGGCCTTTTTTTTTTGTTGTATTCACTACTGCCAACAAAATGTAAAAATTAAGAAAAAAACACAAAGTACTCTAGAGAACAATGGAAGAAATTATTTTTCAAATTTACTGAAGGAAAATTTATTACCTGATTCATCAACAGCATCTTTCAGAAATTCTATCATCCTCCAGGATTATTTCATGAAGATGGAAAATTTATCTGTAAAATTAATGGACAGAATTGTAACAACACAATATAAGGAATACTAAAAAAAAAATACATTTTTTATGAAGTTCAGATAAACCAAAGTTATAATCAAGAGTGTTCAGTTGAAACACGGATCAAAATTACATCATTACAAATTTTTTATATTACATCTAAAACAGATAATAAAAAAATCACTGTTGCATCTACATTTAATATACATATAACATTTAGAATGTATGTTGCAATTTTACGAAATGGCTTTCCGCCTACATTTAATAGAATTGAACAAAATTAAGTTACAACAGCTGCCTGATTATTATGCTGTATATGGAAGAAATTACAGCCGTTTCTATTCAACATTAAAATTGTGAAACTAAAAATCCAAAATATTTTATTTTAATATTCAGGAGTGTTTGGTATAACCCGAACAGCCATATAAAACTACTTATTACAAGTAAAAAAAAATCATTATTAAGAGTTCTCTTGAAAAAGCAAAACTAGAACAGCTTTTATAATATGAGAGTTGTCTTTATTAATATCAAAGTGTTTAGTTTTCAAATAATGCATGAATCTATTCAATCTACAGACTTCTTTTTCTTTCTTTTAAGTTTATAATATAAAATGTTTGCGAAACAAAGAAAGTATTTTTTCACATCAAAGTATTAAATTTTCAAATAATGTATGAATCTATTCATGCTCCTAACTTTACTTACAAGATTTTTTTTGGAACATATATTAAATAATAATTACCTCATTTCCCACGACAGTTCAAGTATTGCATGTAGGCAAGCAACTTATTTTCAGCCTCCATTTCCTGTAATTGTAATAAAGAGAATTAGTACTTAAATTAATAGATTTAATTCAAAATCAAATGCAAATAATTAATATATTATTGTTCAATCGTATTCCAGAGATAAAGTTTAAAAAAAATAACCATATCTCAACTATGTTCCGATCAAATCACTCTAGCACATTTCACGACCTACACGTATACATACATAGGTGCAGGAGATACCCAGTGCATAAACTATTTTTATCACACAACATAAATCTAATTGATTTATTCAGTACAATGTGATTTATTAAAAGGCTAAATATATAGTAGCTACTTTTTTTAAATCATTAGAACATTATAAAAGCAATGCTGTATAAATTATTATATTTTATTATAGTTAAATAATGATATAGAATTTTAAGCTTTTAAATTGTGTCCTTATAAACACTATCATCAAAAAAATGTGTAAAATATTTACTCAAATATTATTTTGCTTCTAATTTGAAACCATTAGTTATAGTTTAATTTTAAAATAATTTATAGACTCAAAATAGAAACTTAATCAAAAGCCACAATTGAAGAAGCAGTAAAAAATCGTTCATATTTAATGAAAGGACCACTCATTTAGATCACATGCTTTTAAAAACATTTAGGTTTAATTTAGTTACGAGATTTGATTTAGGTGAAAAAACAATTAGGCATAATTCTGTACAAAGAAATGTACAGAATTTTTGTAATTTTCATTTAGTTTGGATTTGAGAATATATATATAAAAATATATATATAAAATCCCCATCTACCATAATGGTGGTGTAGGGGTGAGAAAATATTAAATTACAATAAAATTGCGTAGTTTGCCGACAATCCACAACGAAACGAATGCCTTTATTTTAAACAACTAAATTAAAATAAAATATAAGAAATATTCGTGGTTTGCAGATAATTCAAAACGAAAGGAAAGCCTTTACTTTTTAATTCAATAATTTTAAAAACACATGTTTTCGAATATTCTGGGTTTAATTAAATTAGAATTATTAAAATGGCGGAAAAAAGTAATCGAAAATTGAAACTGCATTCAATTTTCGATTCAACCATTTTGATTATTCTAATATAATGATATTGGTGTGAAATATAGGGGTTAAATCTTAAAAATACGTTTCCAAAATAATAACACAAACGATAATTAAATAAAATATACATACCTTTCAGGTGGATGGCCGAAGAGTAATCGCAGAAAACAAGATTGTTTTCACAAGAGCGTTGGATGGCCATTTTAAAAGCAGAATGGTTACAAACCACGGTGGGCTTACATTAGGTAGTTCAAAAACATATATGGCACAGAGGCCTTGCTATGTTTTCTTGAGATGTTACTCCAATGAAAGTTGGATTTGAAAAGAATGGTAAACTGCGTTGCAAGCACCTCATCGGCATCATGGCTTCAGTCTTCCTGTGTGAAGTTGGTTGTTAATGCGTACCAACTTAAACAAATGTTGGTACCAACTGTAGGGGAATAAAATCATAGATAAATATATTCGGAGCAGTAAAATAAGTCTTGGAACAAAAAGGTGCTTGTGGATAAAATCACTGTTCCGCACATAGATATATATATATATTACTCTATTGTTGCGCATTACCACGCCCAAACAATTGTCTAATCAATTAATCAGTAAAACGTTGCAGTGATGTAATTTTATGGGAAGAAAATGCAAATTTATTCTAATTTTTTTTTCAATTCTGCTGATTTCATATTACTTATTTAAACAAACTATTCTAATTATTTAATATATTTCAAATTTCAAAATGGATTACTACAAAATAATGATAAACACGATTTAGATTATTTCTGATTTCATGTGCTCGAGAATCAAGTAAGAACCATAATTTATGATTTTAAATTAAATTATAACAATTTCGTTATTGAAAACAAGTATTAGGTATTTAAAAAAAAACTGGTTCATATTTAGTTTTTTTTTATTAAAAACAATTTTATTAAACGTTTAATTTAATATTTTGTTTCTAATAAAAAAATAAATATGACCAATTTATTTTTTGAAATACAAAATACTAGTTATCAATAACGAAATTGTTTAAATCTAATTTAATATCATAAATTACAGTTCTTACTTATGAAATTAATATTTACTTGTGTTAGGCGCAATCGAATAATTTTAATAATGCAGTATTATAAAATAAGCAATTTTAAGAAATTAATATTTATCAGTTATTAATTTATATTAATAAGTGATAAAAAAGTTCCATGGGCATATATTTGGATTAACTGAAAATTTAAACCGTTGTATTTGATATTTACTTACCATTTTGTTACAAGTCGAAATATTTTAATTGGATTCTATTAAAATTGCTGAATTAAAAAAGGGAATGAGGTATAAAAACTAATAAAAACATATTAGTAACAATTATAGCTGATAGTTTATTTTTATTTTATCAGTAATAGACAAAAGATGTAATATATAATTTCTTTTCCTCTGTTTTTTTCTTCTTTTAAATAAAATTATAAATATACATATCAGTTATAATTTTGAATATTTACGAACTATATATTAATACTGTATTACATACAAGAAATGCACTTTTTGGAAACTTACAGAAGAGATATAAATATTAATATAGTGATTTCATATTATTTCTTTTTATCATCGAGTTTGTTTTATTCATTTCTTTAGAGAGTTTCAATGTACAGGCCATGTGTTAACTACTGTACCACTGTAAAACTAAAACATGACCAAAATTCAATGCGTTTTTCTTTTATTGTTTTGTATTCATCGATTTTTTTTTGTTTTTTTCGTATATTGTACTAGATTTTATCATCTTTTTTTATTTTTATTATTTGTTTTAAAGTCTACGTTTCATGAGACTCTCATAGAGTATTTGGGAAAAACGTAAGTCAGTCATTTTGAATAATTCCAGACTGAAATATATATATATTCATATATATATCATATATTAAATATTATTATAAAAATCGTTCATTGTTACCAAGCGATGGCGCGACAGATCACATTTGAGAATAATGTAGTAACTTTGTGCGTGCTTGCGCACTGGGGGTCCGAGAGCTCGCTCAGAAAATACTTTCCAAATCAACATCTACGACATGGTTTTTCTTATTTTCTTCATTTTTTTATCATTAAATTACATTTATGGGCAAAATTTTGACAACCGGTATTTATATATAAAATTGGTGGTCAAATTCTTCTTATATAAAAAAAATATATAGTTAGATATTTCAGTCTTTAGAGAAAAATATCACATTCCAAAAACAATGCCGTCGCGCAAACATTGCTAAACGCGACCGAAAATGCGACTCTCGTCTCTCACGGGAAAGTTAATATTATTATTCTGTTTGCTACCGTTACTTGCTAAATATCACAGATCGAATGAATGTAACACGCAGCGGCAGACGGGGGCGGGCACCACGCGTACAACGAACAAACAAGTTAATACTTAATACTAGGTACTTATATATACAGTCATGTGTTTGATCCGCATTTAATATAAATAAAAAAATCAACGTACAAGTCACTTCCACACAAAGACAGGTACACTGTTAAAACATGATAAAACTCTCACACAATTCCAGAACAAACTTCTATATTTTCTTTTGTTTATTACTCATTTGTTTTTGTTTTTTTATTTCCTTTTCTACACCTTCTTACTCAATTTACATATCTCTTATGAAATAAATATTTCAATTATTAAAGCTATAATATCAGGGTTGTAAATATTTCCTTTTATTAACGTACTTCAATTTTTAATACAATTTGATTTATGTTTAAAAAAATAGTTATGAATTTATTTCAAGTATGTGATTTAAGCAATCACAACCCCGTGTAAAATATAGAAGTTTGGCCCTGAAAGATATATCTAGTCACAGATTTTATTTTTGGCAAAGACTGATGACGTCAGCATCGGCATCATGTAAACCTCTTTTTATCTTTAAATACAATATAAGTTCTGTTCTTTAATTACTTTTATCTGATTCATCTTCATCATCTCTATCATTCACTTGTGACTAAAGCTATATAAATCTATGTAATACAATTAAATTAAATAAACGAAAACGAAAAACAAAATAGTTATCATAAATATAAAGCCTGATCTCCCCCTTCTATTAGTTTCGTGCATTTCAACAGCATACAGGTAGACAATTTTTTTTGAAACTATGCTAAGTCTCGTCATTCATCAACGAGAACACACAAATACACACTAAGAATATATATAATATATATATGATTTTTGTTTTTAATAATTTAATCCGCAGGTCTTTTAGGGCATCGGCGCTTAAAGGGGGGCGGCGAATGGTTTCTTCTTCACTTAGCAGCACTATAGACCCCACGGCCACCATTTAAACAAACACCTAACAACTGTCTTTCCGGCAGTTGTACAATTATTAAATCGATTTGTTAAGCCAAGCTGTGCAAATTCAATTACTTGTAATAAAAATCATGTTAACTAAGAAGTAAATTAATAAAGACACCCAACACCGTACTTTGATCCGTACGATCGGTTTTAAATGAAAACGAAAAATTACTTTCCTTTAAATAACTAAATTCATCATCCTTCTAAATTTAATGAAAATTTTCGGTTTTTCTTTTTAATTATAGCCAAATATAATCCACTGCTACTATTTCTGATTCAACAATTAATAAAAAAATATGGTAAACACACATCAACATTGAAGCAGTGGTTGCTGCGATATAAGTTTGTGATTGCGACTTACTGCTGCACGGCAGCCGTTGGTGGTTGCGTGTACGGGTAGGTCGTGTACGGCATCGGTGTTGAGTACTGGTTGTAGGGGCCCTGGCCACCGCCCATCGATTGGTAGGCACAGGGGTTCGCACTGTTTGGGAGGCCGCGTGTTTGGAAAAACTTGCTGTTCAGGATTGACTGCATACCGTCGGACGCTGTTGGTCCGGCTGCCATCATGTTCATATACTGGGGTGGTATGGGTTGGTACATTCCAGGACTGTTCGCCGATGGGGGTCCTGAGTAATGTTGTTGGCGTTGCTGATTGTAACGCTGGTTTGTGTATTGACGAGGATTGTTTCCTAATGTAAAAATAGTACATTTTTTTTTTTCAATAAAAAAATAATAAAAAGATAGAATGCAATTACAATTAAATATCTCTTGAAACAAATAAATGAACCATGAGTTATTCTGACATTTGTTAAAAAAAAACTTTTCTATCAAAAAACACTCAATATTCAATCCTTTGGAAGTTTTATTGGAATCAATTTTTTTTACCCTCTAATAAAACATAGAGTGATTATATCTAATAATAGAGTTTGAAATATGTTTGTAGGCCATGTTATAACCATATAAAACCAAATTAACAGTAACATTAAAATTATACCAGTTGTATCTTGTTGAATCTGATACCTGAAAGTTTATAAAGATTTGAGGAGAAGAAGAGCTGTTTTGTTGACTTTTGATTTTAGCATTTGTTTGGTGAGGGAGTTTTTAATTACTCATTAAATATACAAAGAAATAGTTTAAATATATTCGATAACCCTCTCTACCAATATGGGTGTAATATGACTTACCATAATTATTTCTTGGATGTCCATTTTGTTGATATTGTTGATTGTAGCCATTCATAGGATAACTCTGACCACCACCGTTTTGATATTGATTACTTCCAGCATACGAATTAGGTGACTGATAACTATTATTACTCTGGAACACTTTCGGATTCCTATACGTGTTATCACTTGGACTCCTCTGGTTACCACCCATGTGATTATTCCTCGGCCTCTGGTCTCCCCCATTGTTCATCTTATTATTCCAAATCTTCGTGCGTCCATTTGATCCATTTGAATTAGGTGACGAATTATCTTTACTCCTATTATTATTCCAACGGTTGCGACCATTCTGGTTACCGCGAGACGACATCGCCATTTCATGCAGAGCAGGATTTATCACCTGTCCAGCTTCCTCTAATAGCGCAATCAAATCCTTCGCCTGCCTCTGATTTCCTGACGTAAAGAAAGCATACGCAGTTCCAGCCTGTTGGCAACGGCCTGTACGACCAATCCTGTGCACGTAATCCTCACTCGAATTCGGATAATCATAATTTATCACAAACTTAACATCTTCAACATCTAAACCTCTAGCGGCAACGTCAGTCGCCACTAGAATCGAAGATTTTCCATTACGGAATTCTGATAGGACGTAATCCCTTTCAGGTTGGGATTTGTCACCGTGTATCGAGATGGCGGAATAACCCTCACGCCTGATCGCTTTGGTAATGTCATCGACTTTTTTCTTGGTTTCCACAAAGATGATTATTTTGTTGTTTCTGTCAGAGCAGATATCTTTTAGTAGTTGGGAAAGTTTGCCCTCCTTTTCGTGTTCTTCACACACATCAACGATTTGTCTGATGTTGTGGTTTGCTGACAATGCTAAACTTCCAATGTTGATCTAAGTTTTATGAACAAAAAAAAATAAATAAAAGTGAATATGGAAATTTTGTTTAGTGTGTTGTTTTGTGATTTGTATAATTTTCAACACCAAGAATTACTGTTCACTAAAGTAAAAATGGTATAAAAAATTAAGCGTTTTCTTTAGATCAAAAAGGATTAAAATGGTTGATGTAAGACGAAATAAAATATTTAATATTAATATTTTATTTAAGAAAACAATGTTTTCAAAAATAAAAGAAATTTACGATCACGATACTTTCCCTTGGACAGGGGTCCGGGGGAAAGTAAAAATGACTGACTCCTCTCGGGATCCGCCCTTGATATATTGAATATATAAAAATTCTTGTAATTTTCTGAATAAAGATTTTGTATGTATAAATATGAGTCAATACCTGAATGTAATCATCTAGGAACTCTTCCGCTAGTTGCTGAACTTGTTTGGGCCAAGTTGCAGACCACATCAACACCTGCCTGTCGGGCCTGATCTGTTCAATGATTTTACGAATTTGGGGTTCGAAACCCATATCCAACATTCTGTCGGCTTCATCTAATACCAAATATGTGCACCTTGACAAATTTGTGGTGCCCTTCTCCAAGAAATCAATCAACCTGCCTGGAGTAGCGATGACAATTTCAACTCCCCTCTCTAGATCCCTAGCTTGTGGCCCTTTCGGTGACCCACCAAAAATGCAGGTGTTTCTAATAAGTGTGGCCTGACCTAAATCCCTTGCAACTTTCTGAATCTGTTGCGCGAGCTCCCTAGTAGGTGCCAGAACCAAAGCAATGGGTCCCTCGCCCCTCTGTGGCCTCTGCTGGTTGTTGATGTGGACTGTAGCAGGCAGCATATAAGCGAGCGTCTTTCCAGACCCGGTCTGTGCGATTCCGACCATATCTCTTCCCGAAAGAGCGATCGGCCATCCCTGTGCTTGAATCGCCGTCGGCTCGGCGAATCCCTGCTTGAGGATTTCCTCCATGACGTATTCCGGGAAGTTGCCTTCCTCGAAAGACTCGTTCGGGTGCGGGACATTGTTGCCTCTCACGGTGATGTCCTTGACCTCGCGGTAGCTGTTGATGTGCGTGTCGCTCCTCTTTTGTACGTTAGCGTGGGGAATGTAGAAGTTCTTCAGTATCGGTTTTAGAGCCCTCAGGTCCCAGTTGGGCTTGGTCAGTGTGGAATTCTGGACTTGGGTGCTCTGCTTGTTGTTTTGCTGTTTCATGTTCGGACCCCCGAAATCTTGAATAGGAGCAATTGAGTGAGGGGGTCCACCCCAATAATTAGACTGCTTACCGAATTGTTCACCGCGGTCAGATCGGGAGCGGAACCTACATCAATCGATACGTTAATAACACATTTGGTAGGGCGATTCAAAATTATAAGAACATTTTATTTGATAAAGGCTCTTCTTTTATAATTAAAAAGTTAAAAGGAATTATTTTTAAAACTAAAACATAACTATGATGTAAGCTCATGCCAAGATCTTTGATTAAAAAAAAAAAACTATTACATGTACATAAAAAATCATTGTATATTGAAATATCAATTTATATAAGAAAGCAAAATTAAAACAAAAAATATTTATGCATATTAAATAAAAATTGCACCATAAAAAATACTATGCAAATTAAAAGTAAAATGGATTTCATATACCACGAATAACCCTGTATGACAGTAAAGGCAGCCTGAAAAAATTAAATTACTGTGATTTAATTAATTCCTTTTTTGTATAACAAAATAGTCAAAAAGAAAAAATGTTAATGCTTTTTAAATATACTCGGGCTATTCTGTAAGGAAAATGTTGAGTTTAACATGTATATTATTTTTTATCATCACAGTCCAAGTAGTTTTTTTTTTTAATAGATAATAATATAAATTAAATTATTAACGTAAACGTTACACTTAACATTTCCTTTACGGAATAATCCCTATTAACTGTGTAAATCTCTGAGGCCTAATTAAAGAAAGAATATTTGCACATTTACTACTAAGCTTTTTTATGTTTAAGGATGCTTTTTTCACCTTTAATTAATGAATTTTAAATTATCAAATTTATATTGCAATTAATTAAGTTTTTATTAATATTTACACTTTTACTACCGAGTTTTTGTTTAACTTTTGTTGCAATTATTAGCAACCTTAAGTAATTTGAACAAGTTTTATGAGCAGATATAATTCTTAAAACCTTATCTGTTGGCTGTATTGCAAATTAAATTGTTCCTTTAATTTTAAACAACCTTGTAATACATTTAAACACATAGCAATTCTATCCAATTTCAAATTATCAAATATTTTTCGAAAAAAGAAAAATAAACCTCATGATCCTGAAATTTGGAGTAGTAAACCGAAAAAATCCACCTAAATTGTACAGTGGTACATGGGAGAAAAAGTATTTATTAGTCAATACAAACAGAATGAGGTATTCATTTTTTAGAAATTGAATACCACACATTGAGTTGAATTTATTCTTTAACGGGAAGGTTCTTGACCTGACGCCTGAAAAATGTCAAGTCCAGAAGGCACCACATTGTTTTCAAGTAATTGTATTTTAATCTTATTTCCATTTTATTTATTTTAAAATTTCCTCATTATGAAACACAAATATTAAAATTAAGGCGAGTTATAATCGTCAAATTAACTCTAATATTTTTGTTTCTTAAATTTAGCATGATTTTAAAAGGCCCAGAGTAGAATGCTTTTATTTTAAATTGTTAATAACTAAGGCTTCAACTTTGTTATTCATTTGCTTTTATTTTAGCATTTTTTAAGACAATTTTTCAAGTGACAACTGTGGAGGCTTCTACTTTGTTATGTTGGTTAAAATAAATAAAACACTTCAAGTTTGTTTGTATAACACAAATTATTATTATTTTATTGTGACTGCAGTTTCAACAGAGTTTGATAATGGCAAGTTAATTTCTAGAAACTGCAGTCATAATAAAAAAATGTGTTAAGATGAAGTGTTTTACATAATTTTTCAAGTATTCTTTGTGCCCCTATCAAATGACTTACAAAATTGAGAATTAAATCCAGAAAATTCTCATGACCCATTTTATTAACTTTTTTTTTATTTGAAAGCCTTAGACACTGCGTAACATTTATCCTGAGAAAATCATGTGCACACAGCATGCGCAAAATTTTATTCTCAAAGAGGCAGCTGCAGAGATATGCTCAAGTGAATTCATCTGTTGACAATTGGACATGAAATCTGTTAGCAATTGAATATGAAATCCATTGTTGCGATCTTATTTTCAAGCACAATACAAAATTGTAGGTATTGTTCAAGGAACTGGCCCTCTTGTGCGGTCGAGTTTCATCATGTGCTTGAATTAGACTATGATTGTTTTTTTCTCATTTATGTTTTCTACCATACATTGAAGTATTTTTATTAATACTAAACCAAGATTATTATATAAAGTTTCATATAACACACATAGAGATTCAATTCTTATTTATAATAAATATTATAATCCTTTCTACCCAAAGATGTAAGGAAACATATATATGTATACATCATCTTTATTGACAAACATAATACAACATCTACATATATAAAATATTACGATGCATGCTGTAAAAGTCTGCCAATTGGCTATCGACCAGTGATCTTTCTGCCGGAGACTTATAATAAATAGTAAAATAAAATCCTTATTATTTTCTAGGATAAAACTACAAGTTATGATTTATAAGTCACATGACAGTCAATTGCAAACATCTCAGAAAATTAGTGATAAAATCCTCTGCATTTTAAACTCTTCGCAGCAAATGCAGTCTGCTATTGAAAGAATCAATAAAAACAGATAAAATGTGGGATCATGTCATTTGAGAATTTAATTTAAAATATTACTAAATTAGACTTTAAATATGCTGGCAAGCGCCATCTATTGCCTAATTTCATGTGGCATCGTCAGTAATTCGGGTCTACGACTGAGAATCGCCGTTTCGTCCACCAAAGGTGAACTTGTCCCGTTTACGAGAACAAGAAACAAAATTCATAAATAAATACGACATGTGTATTTATTTCTATATAAAAAATATAATGCACTAAAAATTTTATTTCATTGAACCATCGAGTATATAATTTATATATAGCATTTTCTCTTTTGTCATTGAACATAGTTCTATGAATTGTTTGACATTAGTTATTTGAAAAAATAAGCAATGTTCAATAAAATCCACAATGTATAATTTCATATTATTCTAGTGATGGGCAAAATCAATTTATTTAAAAAATATATATAAAAGATGATGAAATTTCAAAATACTTGAAATAGTTATAAAAACGGTAAGTGTAATAATTATTTTTGAGTTTGCAATCATGTATTTCAAAGGAAAGATAAAATTAACATTTGATTATTGAAAATAATTGATTTATTCGTATTCGATTATTAATTAAAGGCACAAAATTTCATATTACTGAAAATTCCATCACTTAATTTAAAATGGAACCTCGACACCCAATACGGGTAAAAGAGGATAAGATTAAGAAAGAAAGAATTTAAAATAGAATGATTAATTGATTATTGAAAACAATTGATTTTGCCCATCGCTATGTTATTCTAATATTCTGTCATAAAAAGAATTCAATGTAATTTTTATTTCATTTAATTATTAAAAAAAATGAAAGTTTACTCTGAAAGAAAAAAAAATATTAACTTTCTAATACATTTAATTAAAATCCATATGAAATAAAACCTTGAGATTTATAAGATATTTTATTCCAATTCACCAGTGAGAATTGCAAGATGGTGGAGATTTCACAACACAAGCGTGTGTGTGTTTTTTTTTTTGTTTGTTTGAAACAATCTACTTTCAAATGTTACAAAAAAAAATGCCAAAAAAATTGTTTCTTATTAAAACGCTGATTAATATTGAAGTTATTAATTTGATATTACATTAATAAATGAAATAGAGTTAATTACACAATTCCACATTCTAAAGGTGTGGGAAGTCGGGCAATTTTTTTTAGCAAATATGAAAACCGAGTTAACAATGGGCTTGACCTCTCTTTCTAGCACACCGCTCTCCAATTAGGAAAACGCGTACGCGGCCCCCGGATTCCAGCGGGGCTCGAAAATCAATCGCGCCGCAATCAATCGACTACACACATACAAAACTTACGTATTGTTGTTCTGATATCCATTATGATACTGCATTTTGCAGCGAATTATGTCACCAAATACTTGTCAATGGCTTCCAATTATTGAATCTGCAAAAGGAAGAAGCACGGTTGTATTGCGAGATGGGGCGTTGGTGGCGGGCGGAAAGTGCGGGATT
Source organism: Philonthus spinipes (assembly GCA_963082785.1). Lineage (NCBI taxonomy): Eukaryota > Metazoa > Arthropoda > Insecta > Coleoptera > Staphylinidae > Philonthus > Philonthus spinipes. The sequence goes on from OY720304.1 coordinate 31,932,872, forward strand.
TGCGTCGGGAACGGGCTTCGGGTGTCGGCCGTGCAGTTTTCCGCACGGTCTGGGCGTTTTTTCGGGTGTGATTTGTGAAAAATGTCGGGAGTCCACGTACCTTCTCTCCAACCCGACCGGCGAACAAAACGATAATGGCCTTCCGTTGTCATGCGCGCAACGGACGTGGAAGTGCCAATCAGGCGAGGGTCGGGGCGTGCGCGCGCACTCTCCGATTTCTTCTCGGCCGGTTATGGATTTTATGTTTTATGCTTTTATTACTGCTAAATGAGAAAAATTACTTTAATTTTAATTGAATTAACTGTGGATAATCTCGAAATAGTTGCGTTTCGAAAAAAAAACGGGACTTGATTTGAGTTGTTTTTGCGGGCGTGAAAGGGCGGTGAATTTGAATGTGTGTCACGCGGGCGGTCCGTCGATCAATATCTTTTTCGATCGTCGGTTTTTGCGCAGTAGAGAAAGTGAATTTTTGATATACTTGCGAAAAGAAATATTCCGTTTCGTGCAAATATGTGAGAGGGGTTTCCGGAACTATTGCGCATGACGAGCGGAAATGCTACAAATATTTGCCAATTAAAAAAAACATATATATATTTCTGTAATTGATTTTAATTTTTTTCTGTATAATTGAATTTCCAAAACTCATATTTTATTTTTAAATACTTACAATTAAACCCACGATTAGTTAAGGGCAGGATCCTTCAAACGATGCCACATGAAATTAGGCGAAAGATGGCGCTTGCATCGTTTTTCATTGATTATGGTTGTCAGATGTTTGTTTACAAATAGTACATTAAAAAAAACTAAAAATAGCATTGAATAGGTATAAATATAAAGAATGGTCAAGAAGGAGTCAACGCTGGGAAATTTTCTCTAATTGGCCTTCTCATGTTAGACGTCCCTGAGTAAGAACCGAAGAGGATAGTTTGAAACAAGTCAACGGTGGGAAATTTCCTCTACCTAGGCGTCTCGAATGCTTTCTTAAAAAAAGGATGGGATGTGAAAGAGACAAAAAGGGAAGAAAAACCTGGAAAATAAAGTTAAAAATCAAAGCAGAAAAAAATTCAAACAATTTCAAAATAACTTTAAACATCTGTTTGTTAATAACCGTATAGTTTCAAGTTTACTTAAAGTGATGAATCACAAATGAAAATAAAATTCCTTACTCCACTTTTCATTTTTATGTTAAATGTACATTTCAAGACTCAATGTGCTCATTATCAAAAACATAAGTTTATTATTGATAATGAGCACAATTTGTTTGTTAAAGTTAGGTTAGTGGCAACTGAGACATAACATTAGGTTTTCCATGCATAGCATGCTAATTATCAAAAACAAAAGTTTGTTGTTTATAATGAACACCATTTGTTTGTTAAGGTTAGGTTAGGTAGCAGTGGCAGCTGAAACACAACATGTTCATTATCGAAAACAAAAGTTTGTTATTGATATTTTGTTTGTTTAGGTTAGATAACAGTGGCAGCCATTAGGCCACCACATAGGTGAAAATGTTGCTTTCTCCTGTACAACCCTCTAAAACCAGTTGGAACTCCTAATGTAGTTGACCCCATCTTGCATCCATCAACCCACTAATGTAAGCTATTCCTAGTAATTGTGTTCTAATTCCTTCTAGGGAAATCCTACAAACATTTGTCAAACCTCTAACGTGAGCTGTTCCTTGGAATTGTGATCTAATTTTTTTCTAGTTGTTTGTTAAAGTTATGAGTAAAGTTTGAAAAATTAAAATAGAAAACATGCAAAACTTAAAATAAAAAAAGTATATATATTCATTTTTTTTGTAAAATGGATGTTTTAAAGATTAAGAATTTAGGGTTGGGAGGGCAGCAAGCACTTAGGCCATAACTTCTGACCCATTGTAGTGCCTCCCATTCAGCCACTCCGGCTATTTCCAATATTTGATGTTTATAGTAAAACGCTATATATAGAGTTTTACTATAAACTGTTTACTATAGTGTACAACTCTTTAGAGTAAAATGTTCAACCAGCTAACTCTGTGGGTTATAAGAAACAACCTAATTTCTACATGTATTTCTTGGGTTATGAAAAATTATCAAACATAACCTAATTTCTAGATGTTTTTCTTAGGTTGTATGAAATTATTAAACATAACCTAATTTCTACATGTATTTCTTGGGTTATGAAAAATTGTCAAACATAACCTAATTTCTAGATGTTTTTCTTAGGTTGTATGAAATTATTAAACGTAACCTAATTTCTACATGTATTTCTTAGGTTATGAAAAATTGTCAAACATAACCTAATTTCTAGATGTTTTTCTTAGGTTGTATGAAATTATTAAACATAACCTAATTTCTACATGAATTTCTTAGGTTATAAGAAATTGTCAAACATAACCTAACTTCTACATGAATTTATTAGGTGTCAAACATAACCTACATGTAGAAATTAGTTTTCAAAGTACATTTCTTTGAATCTAAGAAATTGTCAAATATAACCCATGAGCTGGTTATATCTGACAATTAGTTTTTAATTCTTCTTATTACTTACATAATTATCGATACAATTTATTTATTCTTCTATAACATCGTTGTGTTCTCAGTGTGAGGTGTACCGATAAAAGAGCAATATGTGAGAATAGAATATATAATTACGTTTCGAAATCCTGGATTTCCCCTCCTAAATAAAAAAAAGTAGATTTCATGATATTCGGTTTTAAGATAAAGAAATTATGGTTGTTGAAATATAAACAGTATTAATTTTTGTTTTCCTCAATTCAGATCCAGACGAATCGATACAAACTTTATTTAAAAAAAAAAATAAAACAAATCAATGACACATTTCATATTTCAGGGAAGTAAGTGTAAAATACAGGTTCTTCTCTCCACGAGAAAAGGAAACGGGTGGTTTTGTTTATAATTCTGTTTATCATATAATAATAATAATAAAGCAATACATTTGGGAAGCGCTTGTCTACAAGCCGAATATGTCTTTTCCGTTCCACGGAGGAGGAGGAGCGCGGCCTCCCGGTCTTCACGCCTCGTAGAAAATTTGAACGTCTCGAAAATATAGCGCAGACAATTATTAATTTATTTATTTATACATGGATTGTCTCTGTGCGGTGAAGACCTTTTGGCCGGCACCCGCCGTCCCCGACTAAATTGATAAAATCTAATTCGTAACTCATCTGTGAAAGTGACCCCTGTTTGGCTAGATGCGTTTATTATTTTTTTTTTTTGTAATTTCATCTGGACAACCACGGGATGACTTAACAATTTCGCTTTTGTCCCGCATTTTTTTAATTTTTTTTTCTTATTTTGGGTTAGGTAAGGTATTACATCATAAAATCACTTAAAATTATGTTTATATATTAAATATATGGCATACAGTTTGTACTATTTTCATTATTATTTCATTTATGTTACTTTATGTGGTAAAAATATCTTCGTATTTCAGAGGTAATAAAAAATATAAAATTTCTCAACGATTATCTTTTTTTTTTCCATGTTTGGAGACTAGAAAACGAAAGGTAAAGGGGTGCAATAGGCTCCAAGCCCAGACTATTGTAAAGTACATCACATTCCTTATGAATTAAACTTAAAACGTAATTAAGAAAATAAAACACGAAAACAATAAAAATTCTAAAATATGGCAGATAAGTTCATGTTATTACAAATATATCTTTTTGTTTTGTTTCAATTATCTCTCTTTTGTGCTCGTTTATAACGTAGGGCCTACTATAGTACTAATGTTTTTCCTCTTGTTCTTTTTTTTCAATTCATCTTTTTTTTTTACCTAATAGTACCCTCCTCGCACTCATTTATTTTTTTATATACGTCATATAAAAAATCGATCAATTTGTCAAATCCTAGAGTACAATTTATATAAAAGGAATATCTACAAGAAATCACAATTTTGTATATAAATATTCTCTATAATATATTTATATATTCCGTTAAAAATCAACGCTCGAAATTATTTAAACAACGTAAAAATTTGTACTGTTCCATATAAAGCGAGAAATCATATTCATAAAGCTAAATCACTTACGAGACTATTATACATTATGGCACACTAAGTAAACCGGAAACGGGACGGCCGCCTCTGGTCACTTTTTTTTTATTTCATTTTTTTTATGTTCACTTGTTTCACGTATGGGTAGAATAAGCCACAACACAAACATTCAGTCGGAGCGGCGGCCCCTTTTTTTATAAAACAGAAGGTAAGTGCGCGTTTTTTCGTCCAATCACACCAGAATTATTTGTTTGCTTTTTTACAAGGTATTCCAATGGAATGATTTAAGTTGAAAAATAAATTTGTTCTAAATAATACAATTTAAAATATATGTACTTGAACTATGAAAAACTTCGAATTTCATTGGTTTAAACACATAACAGCAATCCCGTGAAAAAATAAGTTACTCGGAAAGTTTGCCATCACCAGTATCGCCCGCTAACAGATGGTACTTGAACTACGAAAAATTTCGAATTTTATTGGTTTAAACTCGTATCAGCAATCCCGTGTAAAAATAAATTACTCAGAAAATTTGCCATCACCAGTATCGCCCTCTAACGGGTGGCACTTGAACTACGAAAAACTCCGTATGTCATCGGTTGGGTTGACTTCATTAATAAACCAGAATATTGAAAGTGGCATCATGTGATGTCAATTAAATCTATCCAGAGCCTACTAAATATATAGGCCGGAATGCCGGAGGAGTGGGACTCCAAGATGCATAGGTATGCCTGGCGTTGGAGTGCTTGTTCGTCTCGAACACCGTTCTAATGCAAGTTGGTTAAATTGTATCAATTATTTTTGCAGTTGTAATGATAAATATTTATATTTTCTATTAAAGACTTAATGACATAGTCATTAATTAAAATTATTTTATTTAGATGAAAATATATTTATTTATTTAGTCTTATATATATGTTCCTTTCTACTTTTCAGTGTGAGGTGATTTAGATGAAAATAAAATTTCAAATTAGGTAAAGAAATGATTGTGAACGTGAGATGTTTCCGTCACGACGGTTCGTAGGCGAATGAATTCTCCAGTGAGAACTCTGGGATTTCGAACTCCTCACTCCAATATTCTGGCTTGTATATTAAGTAGGCTCTGACCTATCCCATTCATTGAATGAGTCTTTCTGTAACTCTTCCCTGATTTATATTCCCTCACAGGTTAAATAGAAATATATAGGTGAAGTAAATGACTTCTAGTCGAGTGTCTCAAAAAATTATTTAATGAATGGGACAGGTCAGAGCCTACTGAGATTCATTTATCTTGTTGAGCGTCTCAAAAACCATTTAATGAATGGGACTGGTCAGAGCCTACTGAGACTCATTTATCTTGTTGAGCGTCTCAAAAACCATTTAATGAATAGGACTGGTCAGAGCCTACTGAGAGTCATTTATCTTGTTGAGTGTCTCAAAAACCATTGAATGAATGGGACAGGTCAGAGCCTACTGAGACTCATTTATCTTGTTGAGCGTCTCAAAAACCATTTAATGAATGGGACTGGTCAGAGCCTACTGAGAGTCATTTATCTTGTTGAGCGTCTCAAAAACCATTTAATGAATGGGACTGGTCAGAGCCTACTGAGAGTCATTTATCTTGTTGAGCGTCTCAAAAACTATTGAATGAATGGGACAGGTCAGAGCCTACTGAGAGGGAATATATATCATATCTCAATGATTTTACGAGAAAATGTTTCAAATTAACCCCCATTTTTTCGAGGAGCAAAGTGAATTGTTGTAGATTGAAGTCCACACTGGGTTTTATATTAATGATTCAAAAAAGAGCAGAAACAGTAATAAAAATGAATCACCAAAATATCATTAAGTTTAAAAACTTTGTTTTCCAAGAAGGAGAATGTTTGTGAAGAAACAATAAATATTTTCACTCTTCCCGACAGATGGCACTGCAATCACCTTCACCAATTAATCAACCTCGAATAATTTTAGATGCGATCCTGTTTTTTTTTTATTAAGGTGAGAGAGCAGAAACTATAATGAAGATTTTACTTGAAACTATTTCTACTAAAAGAAAGTTTTTGAATTTAACGATATAATGATATTTAACAATATCAATCGGGAAGACTCAAAAACTTTCTTTTCCTTTTCGAAGGAGAAGACTATTTGTGAAGAAACAATAATGAAGATTTTACTTCAAATTATTTTCACTATACCTGATAGATGGCACTGCAATGGTGATTGTTCGTAAATTTGGTGAGCAGGAATTTCCAAAAATGTGATTTCCCATGCTTTTTCCCTATGCTCAGATGTATGACCAAATAATTAAGATTTCCCTATTTGTTAAAACTATTTCATATTCAATCAAAATAGTAATAGCAATATTAGTAATAAACTAAATGAATTTGCTCAGATTGAAAAACCTTGTATAAAAAAAATTACAGAAAAAATGGGATTTAAATTAATCACACAATTTAAAATGAAACATTTTTTTTTTTAATTCTGGATTGTGAAGACTTCAACTTCTTTATACATATTAATATCACAATTTCATGATTGTTAACGATGAAAATCTAAATTTGTAGAAACTGCAATTACATCAAATAAAATTGTACCACACAAACAATGTTGAAAATATATTTTTCTTGTGAAATATTCACTCTGAATTAATGTCACTCGTTGTTTGAAATGAATCTACAGTGTTCTGCACTTCGATAGCTCAGTTACTAATCAAGTTAGGTGTTTGAAATTTTGGATACTTCCTAAAAAATATTTTTTATTATGTAGGGTGTCCCAAAAAAAAAGAGTATAATCAAGAAATATCTCTTTTTTTTGGACACCCTGTATAATCTAAAATTCTAGTACGTCCTGGGATTCAAAATTTCAAAGTCAAAACGCCGGAAAAATATTTTTGATTGTACAGGTCGTCGCAGAAAAGGGATATTTCATGATTATACTTTTTTTTGGGACGTCCTGTATAATGAAAAATATTTTCCTGAAGTACGTCCTACAATCCAAAATTTCCAAGTCCTAAGGTAGGACATTGAAATATATTTTTTTTCAATAATTAACAGGAGAGTAATTTGCTAAGAGTAATGTGCTTATTGTATTGCTGCTTTGTAAATTTTTGAAACTTTTTCGATCGTAGGAAAATAAAGGCATTATTAATTATTATTAAGAAACTCAATTTTGTTTCATATAAATACCTTCCAGCGGCGTAGATAGTTATATTTTATTTAGTCTTATATAACATCGCTATATGTTCCTCTCCACTTCTTAGTGTGAGGTGTAAGAAGTTATAACCCCGCTCAAAATTTTGAAAAAAACAAACTAAATAACGTTTTAATAACGATGTAACAACATTAAACATTATTTTCACGTTGATGAGACATTACTAAAATGTGTGCGTAGTTGGTTGTTTATTTGTTTTTTAAGTTTTAAGTAATTTGTATCACATTATTAAAACTAAGAAGTCATAATACCTCCCCCCCTTAAAAAAAAAAAGTTTCTATCTTCCTTTAACTGTTTTCACTGTGGATGTTTCTCAAAAGTAAGAAATCTACCTTTAACTGTTTTCACTGTGGACTCAGCAGATCTAATTTGTAATCAGTGATTTCATTTTTTTTTTTCACAATTACAATACTTTCTCTAGTAATTAGTTCTAAAAACATTGACAGGCAAAGCTTTTTTAAATCATGAAAAAATCAAAGTGAAAAGTAAAAATGTTCCAATTGAAAATCTCACCGATTTATTTTAATATATTTTTTTAATTGGAAAAAATCAAAATGATTTAATTATATATTAGTTTTTTTATAAATGAAACGTATATTGTAAAATGGAGATTCCGTAAATAAATAAATAATAATATATTGATTTTAAAATTTTCAAAAAAATTTGATTTATTCGCAGATAATAAATTATAGACGACGCAAGCGCCACCTTTTGCCTAATTTCAAGTGACATCGTCAACGATTTGGGTCTTGCAGATGTTCCAAGTTGTTAGTCAATGATTTCATAAAAAATATCATTCCGTGTATCCAAAGTCTTAAAGAAATTGAAGCCTTCCCTCGCCAAATTTTCAGAATTTGTTAATGAATGATTAAATAAAAACTCCATTTATGTTAAAGTCTTAAAAAAAATTAAGCCTTTACTTACTAAATATTATAAAATTAATATTTGTTACTTTTCACATTTATTTTAATAATAGAAAAAAAGGATTTATTCACAAAGTCACAGTTATTTATATAATAAGAATTTAAAAATAATTAATGAATTATTCCCTCTTTAGCTACTCTGACATTTTGACTTACGTTACGTAAGTACTTAAAAATATTTTATTTAGTCTTATATAACATCGTTATATGTTCCTTTCTACTTCTCAGTGTGAGGTGACTTAAAAATAAATATACAATAATGGACATCAAACGTACTGTCCTGCCTGCGATTTCCAGTGGAAATAATCGAGGACGTTGATGGACGCGGGGTTTACCCACTTGCAGGTGGTAAGTACGCGATACCAGTGCTGCTTCTTGCGGTGGTATTTGTAACTATTGTGTGCATTGTTTACTCCCTAGAAATCAACCTCATTTACACATTTGAATTAGCGACAACTATTGTTAGCGGTTGTTAGTTTTTTTTTTTATGCAAATTTATTATAAAAGAGCCGCTCGTTTTTAAATGGTGTATAATTTTAGACGGCTATCTTAGAGTCACGCGAAACATTTCGCGTAAATAGAGACTGCTTAACTGGATTTTAAATGTGGCGCCAATTAGTTTGCATACAAAAATGGTGGTCCTTTGCATCCTCCTACCGACCTTACTCGACGCCCTGATATTCGTAACTCGTCTTCGGCGAATTGCTGTACATTTCTTTTAAAGTACATACGTAACGTAAATCAAAATATCACAGAGAGTAAGTAATTTATTAATTATTTTCAAATTATTTTTATTAATTTCATTTATTTATTCAGGATCAGTCAACTGAAACTGGACTTGTTAAAATCATTAAATTAACTAAGGAAACGACCAAAATTTCCAAGTCCTAAGATAGGACATTGAAATAATTAATTTTTTTTTTCAATAATTAACTGAAGAGATGAAAATATGCTAAGAGTAATGTACTTATTGTATTGCTTTGTAAATTTTTGAAACTTTTTTGATCGTAGGAAAATAAAGGCATTATTAATTATTATAACAGTATTATGTAGTCGCATATCTGATAATAATAAAAAGTAGTAGTCGATTGGCACAGCTCTCACCATTATGCTTTACTACTTTTTTTTTTTTTTTTGGCGTAAGGCTTAATTTTAATTTAAATTAAGGTAAAGAAGCATGTATTTAATGCCCCCAACAGTTTAAGCAAACATATTCTGGTGTGATTGTAAAAATAAAAAATTCTAAGATAAAAAAAAACTAAGTCATAACGTTCACAACCTGTATATAAATAAATAATAATATACACTACATTGCTTATTAATGCCCGTCAGGCTCCGCGGGCTTTGGAAACCCGCTAAAAATATTCATTTAGAAAAGAAACGAAAGGAAAACATCTCGTCTCTAAAAATAAACTGACAAACATCTCAGTCCCTCTCCGATCCCTTTCATTTTAGTATTTTCCGTAAATATATATTTTTTTATTTATCTTTATATATATTTTCTTTTATTATTTTTTTCTTCTTCTTGTATGTATATAAAATTTATAGTGCCGAATCACTTCGTAAACGTTTAACATTCAATATATCCCATACGCACGTTTCTAACTAAAAAAATTGTAAAAATATCTCACCATTTTATCAACGAATTTTTTTTTTTTTTTGAAATTATTACTTTTCTGGTTTCAACAAACACTAGTGTTTTAGGTTAAGAGGGTATGGGTGGTGTGGGTTTAGTTTTTTGGGGGGGAGTTAAGAGAGTATGCCCGACGTGCTCGCCGGCGTCGGTGCCGCCACTTGGAGTTGTAAGGTGCCCGTGTTGGGGGTGCCCTGCTGGGAGAGTTCCGCTTTGACTCGTCTCGCGATGTGCGATCTCGTGTGTTTGCGCAGGTGGTCTTTCCTGTAGAATCCCTTCCCGCATTCTGTACAAATATGTCGTTTTTCTCCTAAAAAAAAAAAAAAAAACACACATTACACATTTAATCGGGGCTATTCCGCGCAGAAAATGTTCAATTTAACATGTACGTTATTAATTATCTTCACATTCCATGTATATATTTATCTATTAGAAAAGTTGCTCATAAATATAACGTACACATTAAACTTAACATTTCCTTCACAGAATAGTCCCGAATAATTGTTTTAAGACACAAAAGATCGAAATGCCACTACAGCCCCACAAATCAAACAGAAATAATTAATTTCCACAGAAAAAAAGTAATGTAATGAGCAGAGAGAAAGTGAAAATGTATCTGCATTCTTTGAAAATATAATTGTTTATTAACGGTAAGTCCATTTAAATACATATTACTTTATACTAACTAATGATGATAAGTTTTGCGTGAAAGATAAAAGAAGAGTGTTTTCATCATTATTACATTTTCCCTTTTTTTCATCTTTATTGTACTTCCACGATCGCCAGAAAAAAATTGCAAAATCGAGTAAAATCTTAGCACAATTTTCGAAGACCAACTTTGTGAGCCTACTAATCGGAAATTAATTTCTCAACACTGTTCTTTTATCTGTCATGCGAAACTTATAATCTTAGTCTAACCGCATGCACGTGTAAAGCAGCCAATCAGAGGGACTTTCTAAAACCGTTCCCTGTGTTAATTTCAACGGAACAATTCAAGTGCCCTGAAATGGATGAAAATAATTATTTTGAAGGAAACTAAATAGTTCACGTTGTTTCTCTAATTATTAAGGACGTTTGTGAATTTTTTCAGATTTTTTTTTGAGAGAATTTTTTTTACGAAATTTAAAAAAAGTGAAAATGATTTTTTTGAGCGGAAATTGAATAGTCCACATTGTTTCTAGTGTTATCAAGAAGCTTTGGGATTTTTTTCAGAATTTTCGGGGACAAAAAATTTTTGGATGAAATTTGAAAAAATCATAAGGGGTATGCATGGAAAAAAGTGGAATTTCGGTGAAAATGCAAAAATCTCGAAATGACTTCATGTTATGCCAAAATGTAGCTAAAGAATTGGGGAATAATCTCTGAGAATTTTAGCCTCATGTAGAAAATAGTTTCCAATTAATATCCTTGAAAAGTTTGCCTTCGCAAATTAGTCGAAAATTTTGTTCGATTTTACGATTTTTTTCTGTCGACAACAGATGTCTGGGAAAGATGGCCTTTGGTGAAAATGTAGCTGCATTCTTTAGGAATGCAATGCCAAAAGCCGCTTTCTTCTATCTCTTCTTTGAACTTTGTAATTGCGGTCTAACCACAGACGCGTCGAAAACGACAAATCGGCGGGTCTTCCTTAAACCGTTTCCATAAGGCCCAATGTTAATTTCACGGACCGATTCAAATGGGTCGAAATGAATGAAAATCATTGTTTGAGGTGAAATTGAATAGTCTATAGTATTTCTAGTCTTATCAAGAAGTTTCAGGAATTTTTTCAGAATTTTTCGGAATCAAAAAAATTTTGGATGAAATTTGAAAAAATGGAAAAAAGTGGAATTTCGGTGAAAATGCAAAAATCTCAAAATGACTTCATTTTACACCAAAATGTAGCTAAAGAATGGGGGAATAATCTCTGAGAATTTTAGCCTCATGAAGAAAATAGTTTTCAATTAATATCCTTGAAAAGTTTGCCTTCGAAAATTAGTAGAAATTTTTTTTCGATTTTACAATTATTTTCTGTCGACAACAGATGTCTGGGAAAGATGGCCTTTGGTGAAAATGTAGCTTTATTCTTTAGGAATGCAACGCCGAAAGCCGCTTTCTTCTATCTCTTCTAAGAACTTTGTAATTACAGTTTAACCGCAGAGTGTCCAAAACGACCAATCGGCAGATCTTCCTTAAACCGTTTCCGTAAGGCTCAATGTTAATTTCACGGACCGAAATGAATGAAAATGATATTTTGAGAAGAAATTGAATAGTTCACATTATTTCTATTGTTATCAAGTAGCTTCGGGATTTTTTCAGAATTTCCAAAGATAAAAAATTTTTGGTAGAAATTTGAAAAAATCGCAAGGGAAAAAAGTGAAAATGCGAAAATCTCCAAATGACTCCATTTTACACCAGAATATAGCTAAATAACAGGGGAATAATCTGTGAGAAGTTGAGCCTTATCAAAAGTTTAGTTTTCGGTCAGTACTCTTTCAAAATTAGCATTTACAAAGTTGGGTACAATTTTGCCCGATTTTGCGATAATCTTCTGGTGGTGATAAAGAGTACTACAATGATGAGTATAAGTGAAAATATAGCTGCATTCTTTAAGAATGCAATGCAGAAAACAGCGTTCTTCTATCTTCTTTGTGAAGCTTGTAATTTTGTTATAACCTCTGAGGCGTCTGAATCGGCCAATTGGCGGGCCTCATTTTAATTAATTAATTTTCCGGGACAATTCAAATGGCCCAAAATGGATGAAAATAATTATTTTATAGAAAAATCAAATAGCTAATGTAGTTTCTAGTAATCTCAAGAACTTTCGTAAGTTTTTTTTTTTGAATTTGAAATTTTTGTCGAAATTTAAAAATTCAAATTTCGATAAAAATTTTAGGGGTTAACACCCTGTGAAGGGTATATACAGGGTGTTCCGTTAATGTTGGGAAATGGCTTAATCCCAAATTCACGGGACCAAAATATGATGATTTAACCAAACTTATCTATATACAAAAGTTAATCGTTAAGTCAGAAATCAGCTTCAAATTTAAACAAATTATTATTTGTTTTATTAATAACAATTGAATTCATTAGATTTTTATTAAATTTCACACGGTTAATATGTATGTATGTGTTTTCAATATATATATATATATATATATAGTATTTATTTGATATATATATAATTTTAGGGGATAATTTAAATGCAGAGGGAAATAAGAAGAGTATATTGGGAGTTACATCCCGACACCCGAAGGGTAAATGGGATTTTGATTATATCTGGGAGTTACAAATTAATATTCTACAGATTTAAAGCTGATTCATTTGTAAATTGTAATATTTTGTAAAATGATGGACACAGTTTATGCCAATAAGAATTTTTTTGTATTCCAACAGAAAATTTTATTTATTTAGTCTTATATAACATCGTTAACCTCGACACCCAATACGGGTAAAAGAGGATAAGATTAAGAAAGAATGATATAACATCGTTATATGTTCCTCTCTACTTCTCAGTGTGAGGTGCTAACATAAAAAAGAAATAATAATTATTGTCAGGTATCCAACTTACCTGAGTGGATGACGAAGTGAAGGGTTAACTGTTCTTTGCGCTTGAATGCCTTCAGGCACACTGTGCATACGTACGGTCGTTCTGGATTGTGGGATTGTTTGTGCCTGGTCAAATGGTCTTTCCGTTTCAGCCCGGCTCCGCAGATATCACATACAAACCGCCTCTCCAACGTGTGTCCCACCAAGTGCTGCTCCAAGAGCTCCTTCTCCGGGTAAGCCATGTGGCATTCCGGACAGCAATACAGCGTCGATCCGTCCAGGGCCGTCGTCAACCTTATTTCTCCGGGCTGATGCGTAAAGGAAACAGTGATAAAAATGAGGGACGAATTAAAAAAAACATAAAAACAATATTTTTTTTTCTTAATTGGAGGAAATGTAACTCAAAAATCAATGAAGGTATTTATTAAGATTAACACACATCGAATAAATTGAAAGCATTCCCAAAAAGTGTAACAACGAAAACAATTTCTTTTTTTGCATTGAATTTTTCTCGCATCAAAAATTCGTTGCAAGATGCAATATTTTATTGATATGCAACAGCAGGTGTGAATTATTTAATTCAATGTCCGGCATTGGTATTTTCCCAGGAAGTAGTTGTTTTAATGTGCATTTGTTTAAAGTACTTGCATAACGTTAAACAGAGCTAAATGTGGAAATAATTTATTAATTATTTTCAAATCATTTTTATTTAACAACTTCTTTGTTTAATGGGAAATTTAGTAATTTTAATAGAATTAGTAAAAGTGATAGTGTTACGGCTTGTATCCATTGCAACTCTGACCATCCGCTTCGTAATCTAAATAAATCGTTTAACAGGGTCTGTTCTACGAAGCAGCCCTCGGGTCGGTGGTGAGAATTAAAAATCCATGTGGCTGCAAGGCATTCGGTCCTGATCAGAAAGAACGATTTGCATAAAGAGGGTGACAATTAGTACCATCCTCGCCCTCCGCAACCCCGAGAAAATCCGGGAGAAAAACAGGCGAGACACCAAAGACATAACACGGCCGCGATATGATCATATGTTTTGTTTTTCTGTAATTTTTTTATTGGTTTTAAATATATAGTATTACGATCACATTATTTTTCATTGCCATAAATTTCAAATTAGTCCGTCGAAGTCATTAACAGATAGTAATTTTGGAAAAGATGAAGATAATTTTGAAAATATTGAAACAAATCCTTTCTTAATCTTATTCTCGTATTGGGTGTCGAGATTGAAACAAATATGAAGTGTAAAACAATTTGTGAGATTTATTTATATCGTATTGCATTTTTTGGCTCTAATTTTTCGAGTTTGAACGGCCGATTCACAATTACCCGGAAACAAGAATCGAAAAGATGAATCATAGAAGGTTTCTGAAGCTTTTATCATTTAAAGAAGATCGAGTCTATCCAGCAGTTGGTTGCTCTCAAAAGGAGTCATTGTCGAGGCATGGGATTTTCAGTCATATTTCGCTCTATAATGTAATTAGGTTAAATGACTTTTGCCGCACCCAGTATATCTATTACAAAATTTTTATTTATTCCTTTGCCTATCTACCTTTCGGTGTAAGGCTTATATCTATTACAAAATATTATAAAAATGGCTTAGATTGTGGTGATAAAAAATAACATACACATTAAACTTAACACTACCCTGATAAAGAGAATTTAATCTCACCTTGGGTCTTGGTTTTTTCTCCTTCTCGGCCTTTTTCTTTTTCTTCTTCTTCACCGTACCGACTCCGCTCTGCAGCTGTGAGGTATTAATCGTCGACAGAGTACTCAGCGTGTTGATGGCGTTCGCTCCGAGCAGGTTATTCCCGCCGGGATTGATGGCGTTCAAATTGAGTGGATTCGGCGGGAGATTGTTGCCGTTGAGCGCGTTGTTCGGGTGCAGCAGGTTGAGGTTGCCTTCGTTCGGAATGGTGATCTGCTGCTGGTGGTTGGTTTCCTTCTTTATTGTCTCTGCGGAGTATTTGAGGAAGTGGTGGAGGCTGAGGGGGAGCGTCGAGGCGGGCAGGTGCGACAAGTAATCGGCCACGGTAGAGCCGGGCGCCGCCAGGCTCTGCCACGCCGACGGCATCGAGCCCGTGTTGGTGAGAAGCTGCGTTTGTTGCTGGGGCTGCTGCTGCTGTTGCTGCTGATTGCGTACGCGGTCTTCTTGATTCTCTTGCTTCGGCTATATAAAATTTTTTTTATTTTAGAATTATATAACATCGTTATATGTTCCTCTCTACTTCTCAGTGTGAGGTGAATATAAAAATGAAAATATAAATTACATAATAACACGTAATCAACTGGATTTTGTATTCTGTCCATTGACAGTTTCACGACATGGATTAAATCAACCTCTCGCCAACACTGGGGTTTATACCTGAACCACGTCGGCCTTCCTAATAATATGTAACATATTTTAAATAATGGAAAATGTCTGCAGCAACATTATCAGTAAAATATTATTTGTAGTTTTTTTTATTCAATTGAAAGTCACCCATTCATAATATTATTATTGTTACCCTGAAAAAGTTATAAAATAGCTATTAAATATAATATTTTTCAAGTGTATTTCATAAATAAATTAAAAGTTAACACATCAATACAAAATTAACTAAATATCTTAAGGGTGCGGTTTAGACGAAAGAGATAGCTATATAAATATTGGCAATCATTAATTCGAGTTAGATTGCTGTTGTGATCAATGAACAATATTGTGTTATACATTAAAGTAATCTTAAAATAAGCAGGAATTTCATCAGATAAATTAAAAATTATTTTAATGTTTAGTTTGTGTAAAAAATAATTATGAAAATTGATCAAATTTATAGCAAATTTTAAATTAAATTTTTGCTAATAAAAACTTGTGCAATGAAAATTTAAAGGATTTCACTAAATTCTGCATTCAAATAACTTAGCAGACATGACCTATTGATTTCATTATATCTTAGAATTTTCTTTTCTAACTTGAACTAGCAAATTAACATAATACACGAAAATTAACGATTTATTTTTTATTTAGACTGATACTTTATACTTAGTAGATAAAAATGTAAATACATATTCATGTTATTAAATCCAAATGAATGGCTCTTTTTCAAACGATTATTTCCATTTTACTATATAGTTATCTAATTCTACTAAACCGCAACCTTAAGTCATATAAATA
The DNA here is from genome assembly GCA_963082785.1 of Philonthus spinipes. Taxonomy (NCBI): domain Eukaryota; kingdom Metazoa; phylum Arthropoda; class Insecta; order Coleoptera; family Staphylinidae; genus Philonthus; species Philonthus spinipes. Next base: position 31,949,298 of record OY720304.1, read on the forward strand.
ATCATTTAAAAAATTATATTTTAAAATTGAAATAAGAATCGTCTATCGATTGGAGATCTTAAACCAAATATAATTATTTATTTTGAATTAAGTGAATTATTCTTTCTTAATCGTATCCGCTTTTATCCATATTGGGTGTCGAGGTTTAAGTGATTTATTAATGAATGGAAAGAGTTGACGTACCTTATCATTATTTTGTTTTTCTTGCGACGATTGTTGAGTTTGTTGTTGCGGTGGCTGTGATTGATTTTGTTGCTGCTGTTGCATGGCAGCGCATAGTTCCTGAGCGAGCTCGTGGTGTTCATAACGTTTGTCCTGCCGCACGTTCTGGTTGCTGTAAACGCCCTGATTGAGGTAATTCGAAGCCGGCGGGTATTTGTTGTTCACCATGTGCTGTTGGGATGGTGTAGCCGGGTGATGTTGTGTAAACGAAGGCACCCCGTTAGCCGTGTACCTAATTGATATATATTTTTTTTTAAATAGAAAGTGTGTAGGTGGTGATTTTGTTTCGTCGATTACCTATTACTATTAGTCTCCTGCGGGCACAATACATTATTGGGGCTGTCATGCGAGAATTTAGCCGCGAACTGGTGAATGGTGGGAATTGTCGTGGAGAAGTGTCCTCCGAAGGGTGAAAAATTCATGGTTCCCTCGCGTTTATACGGCCTGGGGAAAACTAGGCGTAAATAAATGAAAATAATCATTACCCGCCATTAGAAAATTGCGTCACGGTGGTAATGAAGGGGGTGAAAACCGGGCGATCGGAAATGGCGAGGCGGTCCGTGCGCGAGCCGCAGCGGTCCGCCTCACGCGGCAACTCCTGGACGTACCATTTCATCAGACCAAGACGCACCGTTTCCAGCCATGGATTTGCGGCAGAGCGAACGCGACGGTAATTAACAACAGACACAACTGACGTTCGCCATTCCTGCGCGTTGTGCGCCGCGGCGGACCGACTGGACGACGGGGGGATTGTTCGTCCGGAGGGTTGCAAAACTGGACGCGAAAAACGCGGGGAAACACCCCTAATGCAAATCGACGACGGGCGTCACAATGGGGAACCGGTTTATTCGCACGTAAATAATGCCGATAGGTGCAAATGCCATTGTGCCGAGCGCGCGATGGACGCCAAACGGGATTTTTAACTCTTTATTTTATCTCAAACCGCGAGGGCATTTCGCGATCTGCCGCCGATTTTCACACGGATTATTAGATATTCAAATTTTCGCTAAATTTGCACAACGGACTTTTAATCCAGTTTCTTTACGGAACACTCTTTTATTCAAATTTATATATTAGACCGTTATTTAAGACATTACTTTTGAATTTAAATAATCCATTCAAAATTATATCACTAGAACACTGCAACAAATTATACAAAAATACACAAGAAGACAACATGAGTAAAGTAACTAAATATAAAATCATTAAAATTTAGAAATTTAAAATAAAATTAGAGTCACATTAATCACTTGCTAAAACATTTCTGTAATATTATTTGACAAAGACACTTGGTTTGTTATATGTACCTTTATCAACATTAAATATTTAAAGTACAAAACTATTAAATAATTACACTTGATTTATTCATTTCATAAATTAATTACTGGAACAAATAAACAGTGTTTTTATTCAAATGTTTTATTTCCTTCTTCTTAAATATGTTTCTTCATGTGAAAAGTGATACTTTAATTCATCACAAATATACTATTGATATTCGCGATTATTATGCAAGGAAAATGTTAAATTTAACATGTATGTTACTTTTTATAATCATAATCTAATTTTACAATAGATATATTACATAAAATGTGAAGTTAAATAAAATAGTACACGACATAGTAAGTAATAAAAAAATAATTTTGTGAAATCAAAATGTTTACATTTCTTATTTTCTTAGAGGGCTTAACATTTTATATTATTTCTCCATATACACTGGGCTCTTAATAACGGACACTTAAATTTAATATATCCTATTGCATAAAGGATATATTAAATTTAAGTAAACATTTTGATTTCACAAAATTATTTTTTTATTACTTACTATGTCGTGTACTATTTTATTTAACTTCACATTTTATGTAATATATCTATTGTAAAATTAGACTATGATTATATTTATTATTTACTATTAAAATTATTAGTTTAATCACAACAAATATTTATGATACTTTTTTTTAAAACTAATAATTTTATTTTCAGATAATTGCATATGATTTGTTAAGAAAAATCAAGTAGGCTGATGAAACGTAGTCATACCAGTTTTTCAAATTTCTAGAGAGCGTTTAGCCTATTTTGATTAGAAGAAAATTATACAGTATACGATTCTATTGAATAATTCTGAATAAAATCCACGTTTAACCCGTGGTGAAACATTTTTAATTAACGATAGGAAATTAAAACACACAGGGTTGATTAATAGTGGAAAAACCACGCTCAACGACATGGAAGAAATTTTTCATTCCCCCATCGCGACCGCTCTTGTTACCTAAAATTAGTTAATCTGATGTATATAACTGGAATTTTTGTTCCTTTTGTACATTACTCCTTGATAATGATTACTGACAGGTGGGTAGATAGAAATAATTTTCGGGGGGGTTATTACTTTTTACTATTAATAAACAGAATTAAAAACAAATAACCTCACACTGAGAACTAGAGAGGAAGATATAACGATGTTATATAAGACTAAATAAATAAATTAAAAACAAATAAATAACCCACTAAGCACCAAATATAGTAATATTTCATCAACATGAAACTATCGTTTTATATTGTTAAATCATTGTTGAAAAGTTATTTTTTTGTTTTTTAAATCAATGATTAAAATTTCGGGGGGTGGTTATAACCACCCCTCTATCTATGCCACTGCTGACTGAAACTAGTCGGAGAATAAAGTAAAATCTGTGAGACATGAAAAAACAAGTGTTTTAATTTCTCATCGTTATTTATTTAATTAATTTATATTTAAGTGTTACTCTGTCTGCGCTAAGTTTTTTGAAACTTAAGTATTAAATTGTCTCGACACCCAATACGGGTAAAAAAGGATAAGATTAAGAAAGAAAGAAAGTATTAAATTGTTTTTAATTGGTACGTGTTTAAAAAATAACACAGACAAAATCACAACAATAAAAACATTCACCTACTTGATTTTTCCTAACAATTAATCAAATGCAGAATTATGTAAAAATCAGCCTATAGGCTCACATAATTAAATATTTCATATATACAGGAACCCTACTCTTATGGGTATAAAGGGTTTTTTTGATAATGTATATATATATATATATACAGGGTTAGTCATCGATGTCTCTCTTGTTGTTAGAAATTCAGCATTATTTTTTAAAATAAAACCATATTGTAAAATTATTTTCATATATACAGCCCACACAGCACAACAATGTTGCAGAAAGATTGCAAGGAGGTTGCTCAAGATCGCACCGCTTGCACCCATAATACATAAATGAAAATATATTTTGTGTTAAAATAGTTATGATAATTATTGTATATGAAGTATTTTCATAAGATTAGGAACAATATTGCGGCAAGGTTTTGATCGCAAATGCAAGATTGCTATATTTCTGCAATATTACGTGCTGTGTGGGAGGGTGCCTCATTTTCTCAGAATTAATATCAACTTTGTTATTTTGAATAGAACATCTTGTATATATATTTTTTGTTTGATTCCTCTTCGGATAATTCCTTCGTTACTCTATCTTAACGTAAGTCTTTCTTTCTTTCTTAATCTTATCCTCTTTTACCCGTATTGGGTGTCGATGTTTGGTTCTATCGCTTATAAAATTGTATCCACTCGTTTCTATTCATTGATAGTTCCTTTGCCTGTGCCCATCTCATCCCTTAACGTAAGTCTACTATTCCTTATATTTTAATGTATTTATTTTATATTTTATTACGTTTTTAAAATTAATTTGTATTCATCAATTTTTATTTACATAATTGTCTTGTTATTGGGAATATTTCCTGTGGGGCAATAAATATTATTATTATTATTATATATATATATTATCAAAAAACCCTTTATACCCATAAGAGTGTAGTGTATTATTATTATTATTACCTCTAAAACAATATAACATTGTTAGTATTTCCGATTAGTTGTTAGTGCAGAGAAAATATTTTATAAAAATTACCCATAGAAACCAGAATATTTAAATATTTCAGTAAATATTGCAATGTTGCAGATTGCTTTGCAAGATTGACACAACGTTGATGATCATCCACCATTGTGGTGCAATATTGCATTTGTGTAGCAAATCATCACCAAGAGAGTGTGAAACCCCCCTATAGGGACGCGCAGTTGCTCCCGGCAGAGGTCGCCTCAAGTGTATAATTGGAGGAATGATCCCAGTAGCCTTTATAAGGAATGCTCCTTTTTCCTCGACAGAGGGCGCCTGTAGCGTATAATTGGAGGGATGGTTCCAGCAGCCTTTATAAGGAACGCTTCGTTTTCCCCGGCAGAGGGCACCTGTAGCGTATAATTGGAGGGACGGTTCCGGTAGTCTTTATAAGGAACGCTGCGTTTTCCCCGACAGAGGGCGCCTGTAGCGTATAATTGGTGGGATGGTCCCAGCAGCCTTTATAAGGAACGCTCCGTTTTCCCCGGAAGAGGGCGCCTGTAACGTATAATTGGAGGCACGGGCAGTTGTTTTAATGTGCATTTGTTTAAAGTACTTACGTAACGTAAGTCAACGTAGCCTTTATAAGGAACGCTCCGTTTTCCCTAGAAGAGGGCGCCTCAAGCAAATAATTGGAGTTATGGTTTCAGCATCCTATATAAAGAACACTCCATTTTATCCAGCAGTGCATATAATTAGCGGTATCGCCTAAAGGTATTTTTTAAGAACGCGCGGAAAATCAAAGTTTAGTTCAGATCTACATGAACTTCACAGATGCTACACCACTGCAGCATAATTATTTTGATTTGAAATTGGTTCGTCTCCCTTTGTGAATGTATTAACCAAGAGATGACTGTTTGAGACTCGGTGTCTACTATCTTATTAGCGAAGTTACATTTATGAGAACACTTCATATCTTACAGTAATCGTATAATCACAAAATGTTATATTGCTAAAGACAGACATTTTATGAAAGAAGCTATTAATAAAATGAGTACGCCATCGATTAGATCATAAGAAAGTGCCATAAAAATGTCTTCATTGTATTGAAATATTGATTTAATAAAACATTCGACTATCGTTCACCATTAAAAAACCGGGGTGGAAAAAGTAAGGGTTTCTATTTAAAATATCAATGTTTCCCTCCGTTTCAACCACGAATGGGGTTGAGGGAGTGCTTTTTGTCTTTCAATAGATTTTTCAACAACCTGTATCACAAACAAACACTATTTATCTGTGGCTGTATATTTCTATATAATTAGATATAATAATCTGTTAGGAAATAAAATTATTATACACTAAATCATAATCAATCCTAAAATATGGGAAAGATTCACAAAGAAATGCAATTGTGCATAATTAAAAATTTATTAATACGATCATATAATAGTGTACATTAAATGTATTTAACAACAGTTATACAGTGAAAAAATAACGTATATATATTTCATATGTATATATATATTTATTATTTCTGAAGAAGGAACTACAACTACAATTATTATCGTGTATAATCACCAATAGATACAGGCTGGTACAGGGTTAAGTTGTGAATATTTATGCAGGCTCTGACTACAATAATTTTTAGAAATAAATATAACTGTTTATTTTATATCAGGGATTTACTGTAGATTAATTGTATTACAGTAAAAATCAAGCTGATCAGAAAGATCGCGCCGCTCATAGAGATCTTTTTTAATCGATCTTGTCCATCACTATCGTAAATATTGTATTTATTAAGAAATATTTCTTGTGAACAAGTGAATTCGTTAATTATATATTCATCTTTATTTTAGTAAACTAATTTTAGTTTGTTATTGATATTATTATTACAGATATAATATTAGTTTTAGTTTTCGTTGCTGTCGTAAAAATGGATGATACGTTTAATAAATAAATTAAATATATATCAGATGGAGCCCGATTGCTAACGGCAATCTGACCCCCGCTGGAATATCCAAATCAAAATCTGATATGAGATTCGTAAAACTGTTATGAAGATTTAAAAAAAAAATTAATCAATTCATTAATATTAATAAAAAAATATGTTTTCCTGTTATTAGTAATTTAATAAGAAATAAAAAAAATTAAAACCACTGATTTATGAAAGAAACAGCTACACATATCTCTAACAAATACACTGAAAGCCCTATACATTAACAACACCTCTTTAATTATTTCAGTATTTATACTTATAGCAGGCGAATGCTTTATTATATTTCACGAAAAAAACATCAACAATATATATATTTTTTTATTTTTCATCAGTCTATTTTCAACATATCCATAAAAGAGACTGCCCACCCACTCAGTAAAGATTGTTATTTTTCTTACAGATTAAATCCTCTAAGTATATTTGTGTGTATAGTGTTTACCTTACGAGCTATACACATTCAGATGTTTTGGTTAATTAAGGATACTCGACTATAATTACAAACTTTTGTTATTTATATATACATTTAGAAAAGCTAGGCTGAGTAAGTATGTTTAAACAGAATTTCGAGATTCATTAAAACGGTAAAATAAACTTATATTAATTTTTAAAAAGGTAATGAACGAACAGAAATAATTTACATAAGGAAAAGAAAATTCTAACGAATATCGGGTTGTTTCAGATTATGCAGGATGAACATTTAAAAAGATAATAAATGGAAGACACCGCAAGCGCCATCTTTTGCCTAATTTTATGTGGAATCATCAACGATTTGGGAACCGTTGTTTCGTTTTCATTTAAAAAGATTTTGCTGGTTTGAAGTTTAATGGGAATAAATCGATTTTAAATAACTGTTATTCTTTCTTAATCTTATCCTCTTTTACCCGTATTGGGTGTTGAGGTTAAATAACTGTTATTAAGAGAATAAATTTTTTTTAATAATAAAAAATTAGTTGTTTCACACTTCTTCTCGAATCCTTATACCCTTTCAGGTGCCGGATCACTTTATATTCAAATTAAAATTAAATAAGGAACAATTATCAATAACATTCAATCATTCCCTTTTTCAAATTTTGAACTGTTCGACTTGAAAAAGGGAATGATTGAATGTTATTGATAATTTTTCCTTATTTAATTTTTTCATCTCTGGGAATATCATACAGTTTAGCAAAAACCGCTTAGATTGTGATGTATACTTTAAATTTAACATCCATAATATTTTATGATATCTTGACACCCAATGCGGGTAAAAGAGAATGTGATTAAGAAAGAAAGAACATAAAATATTCTTTCTTTTTGAGGCATTTTTCCAGAAATGTATGGAACATTTTTAAACTTCTTATCAACGAAACCTGTCAGAAGTTTCTCTACTTTCCACATATTTCCTGTGAAACCAAAAATTGACCGTCCGATCGTATATGAATGCGAAATTATAATTTTCTTAGATGATTTTACTTTAGTCTTTAATTAGTGACTTTATTATTATCATTCACTATTTCTTTTGAGTTATATGAAGTAATAAATCATTAATAAAATAGTATTTGATTTCCTTTCTTTACTTAATAAGTGAAGAAAGGGAATCAAATCATGTTTTATTAATGATTATAATATTATTTTTAATATAACTTTCTTACTGCGTTTCATTTTAAAATCTTTTTAAATATTATCCCCATATTTTGAAAAACCAAATTAATAATGATACGAAAAAAAAAAAAACACTGATAAATAAAAATTTTCCGACTAGCTGAATTTCTACTCCCATAAAATAAATCCCCCAATCGTTAATTAGTTTTCCATTTTACAGTAATTCAGCTCACACGCCCGTCTCCTAATCCTAATCCCTTGAAGCTCCAATAATCGTAAGAATGTACATGAAGATGTTGATGATGTCGACGTACAAATTCAAAGCGGCGAAAATGTACTCCTCGGGGGAAATCGAGTATTTATGGTTTCCTCCCATCATCAGCTGAGTATCATAGATCAGATATATCGAGAAAAGCAGTGCGCCTAATGAAGCGTAAACCATGGAGACGATCTTGTTCCTCACGAAAATAGCGACGATTCCGAAAATGAAGACAATGATGAAAGCCACAAACAGGATCCCGCCCATCATTGTGAAATCGTACTTCGTTTGGAAAGCGAATAAGGTGAGCCCCAGACATACGGCGGCCGTTATTCCCACGGCCATCAATACCTCGTCGGACTTGTAGCGGGAGGAAGTCATCGCCAGGAAGAACGATTCGGCCAAGGTGAAGAGTATCAGTAGGATGTAGTTGATCGGCGCTTTGCGTCTCAATTCACCACAGCACGCCAACGCGATCATCGAGACGATTAAGACGATTAACGCGATTATGAAGAGCTCCATGTGGGAGGCGACGTATTTCCTGGTCGGTTCGTGGTAGAGAAAGAGCGCGATGAAGCTGAGGGTGACGAGCAACTGGCACATGAGGATCGAGTAGACTTTGCGTATGAAGCCCCTGCGGATGCTCTTGTCGGAGAAGTCGAAACCCTTGACGTCCGGGTCCTCCCCTCCGCTGTAATTCGTGCCGTACATTTCTGGAATCAACAGTTTGTAATTAGTTAAAAAAAAAAACTTTTAAAGATGAAATTTCACCTTGTCCATATTTTAATTTTTTAATAAGCAAATATTATTAAAATAATTTTTTTACATTAAAAATCAAACAATTGTGAAGTTTATTTTACACAGATTTATCTCTTAAATAATTTTAAATTCTTCGTCTGCTATCCCTTGTTGCCCCTTAGGGCGTTGGGTACTTTTTACTTTGTTTCTATAACTTACGATTGTTTATCGTTGATTATAGTTTGGGCAAGTGTTTGTATAACTTGCGATTGTTTATTGTTGATTATAGTTTTAGTAATCTTAGAGTGTTTGTATAACTTGCGAGATTGTGTATTGTTGATTATAGTTTTTGGCAATCTTAGAGTGTTTGCATAGCTTGTGATTGTTTATTGTTGACTATATTTTTGGCAATCTTAGAGTTTGTATAACATGCGATTGTTTATTGTTGATTACAGTTTTGACAATCTTAGAGTGTTTGTATAACTTGCGTTTGTTTATCGTTGATTATAGTTTGGTCAATCTTAGAGTGTTTGTATAACTTGCGATTGTTTATCGTTGATTATAGTTTGGTCAATCTTAGAGTGTTTGTATAACTTGCGATTGTTTATTGTTATTATAGTTTTGGCAATCTTAGAGTGTTTGTATAACTTGCGATTGTTAATCGTTGATTATAGTTTTGGCAATCTTAGAGTGTCATTGTAAAAACAAGATTTTTGTTTTGAAGTGTTTCATTTATTATTAAAATTGATATTTCAGTGATTTATTTTCATCAGATTGCAAGTAATATTAATTTAATTTCAAATAAAATTTAATTTCGCGATAAAAAAACATTCCATTCAAAATAAGTGCGTTGCTTTGACCTAACAAGCTTATCACATTAATTCTTTGAAGTAATCAAAGAGTAAATAATTATTTAACACTCTTTTAAGATAAGGAAATAATGGCAAAATGTTTGTTTATACAGTAGTTGGCTCAGCATAAAATTAAAACAAAACAAAAATTATCGAAAAAAACAATATTAAAATGATAATTAATGAAACAAATTATTTGTGGATATAAGTGAGAAAGTTATCGAGAAAAATTATTTGTTATTACTTAACTAATCATATTTACAAACAAAACAAGAATATTTTTATATGCTTAATTAATTTATCACTTAACCCACGGTGAAACATTTTTTAATTAATTTTGAATGAATATTTTTTTGTTTTGTATATACATTTCTATGAATCAATAATGAAAAGTATTATACAAAAAAAAATTGAAGGAAAGCGAGAGAGAAATAGCGGAGCAGATGGTAAACAACGTCCTTCATTTTTAATTCGATTACCAACAAACAATCAATAGCTTTATGATTAATTAATTGGAGTACAACGACATCTTTATTATTAAAACGAGACAATTATAGTTTTTTAAAAATAAATAGAAAAGAATATTTATCGCAGTTATTTAAATAATTAAATAAAAATTATTTGAAAATAATTAATAAATTATTTCCACATTAAGCTCTGCGATATTTAGTATAAGGATTCTTAGCCGAAGTTCGACGTTCTCGAATGCTATCCAGATACCCAGTGAATTGTAGCGTTTTCTGCTTGCTGTACCAGTGCGCATTCGGTTGGGTTTTGCATTTTCTGCTTCTGCACTTTTTCAGTGCGCTCTGTCAAAATAGTCTTCTGTTTTTATAAAAATGTGCTCTTGCCCCGTCTGAGTGCAAGTAAACGACACTGACTCGGGGAGTGACAGCACGAGTGCCAGTGCAATATGGCGGTCAATACGAGTTATGTGACAGTTTGTGATAAATAGTCGGAATATTTATTAAGGCAAAATTTTGGACCAAAAACAGATTTTTTTTATTGCACTCTAAGATTGCCAAAACTATAATCAACAATAAACAATCGCAAGTTATACAAACACTCTAAGATTGCCAAAACTATAATCAACGATAAACAATCGCAAGTTATACAAACACTCTAAGATTGCCAAAACTATAATCAACAATACACAATCGCTGAATTGTGAAATAAATTTGTAGATATATAAAGTGTTTTACAAGTTGAGTGAAATATTATATCTTTTGCTGTTGAGTTCTATATCATTTAAATTGACCTATTGATTGTATCTTTGTCTTGTATTAATTGTAAGATTTATAATGCATTATGATTCTAACGCTAGTATTGATTACTCGAGGAATAAACCACAAAGTTCTTTTTGAAGAAATGTACAGGTTTTATTTTTAAAAGCTGCCTCAAAAAGTAAAATCCAGCACAACAAATTGGTGACAGCAGCCCACAACGAGTGTTTTATTCGTCAAATTAAGTGTGAAAAAATAAATCATTCACAATTTAAAATACAATCGGCGCTATTCCTTATAGGAAATGTTACGTTTAACGTGTATGTTATTTATTAAATTCACATTCTATAAATATATATTGATTATAAAAACTGCTTAGACTGTGATAATAAAAAGTAACGTACAGGCTAAACTTAACATTTCCTTTACAGAGTAGCCCTGAATATTAAAAAAGCATAAGTAGGCTGATGGAATATAATTTTGTTGTTTACACATATTAATATGGACAAGGATTTTTTTTGTAAGAGCCAGCAATAATAGCACATTTAGCAATCGCATTCACATTCACAAAAGACCATTCCTAAAGTTAGTCAGCGTCTACAAGAAAAATTAGCAACATCATTAACACCTTTTCCATAAACAACATTCAATGATAACACAATATTTATAAAGTAATAAAAATGAACATAAATAAATTATTAGTCTATGGGATGATAAAACTTGATAAGTAATAACAATTTTATAATTTTATTTTTTTTTATTAAAAATTTTAAGTGCTATAAAAAAAACGTAATTAAGTGTTTAAAATGTATCACGAAGTAAACTAAAATATTTAATAAAAAAAGCATAATGTTTATAATTAGTGATGGGCAAGTCAATTGAAACTATTTCCGTACGATGCAACTTTTCAGTCTCTTGAATAAATTAAATAAAAATGATTGGAAAATAGTTAATAAATCATTTTCACATTAAGCTCTGTGACATTTTGACTTACGTTACGTAAGTACTTAAAAAAAAATGCACATTAAAACAATTACTTTAATGTGCATTTGTTTAAAGTACTTACGTAACGCAAGTTAAAATGTCACAGAGCTAAACGTGGAAATAATTTAATAATTATTTTTCAAATAATTTTTATTTAATTTAATTGTTCCATAATAGATATATGAAATAAAAACTTTTATTTTCCTTAACATTAGAGGGCTGTAACTGGGAGAGGAAGGATTTTTGAAGAAGAAGAAAAATGTACGAAAGACACCCTTAATTTTTGCTGAAAAATCACCCTTTTAAAATCTTTTGCATCAATTTACAAACACCCTGTATATAAATATTAAGTTTTTTTTACAACTGAATTTTTTTACCAAATTCAGTTTAATTAAAAAATTTTTTCAACATCGCATAATTAATTAATTTCCTATTTAACCTGCATGGTGAAACTATTCTTGATAATTGGATGATTAATTAAAATATTTGGCATGTATTTTAATTAATCATACAATTACTAATAGAGTTATTTTTAATATGGATGTTAAAGTATTTGAAACAATGACGTCCAAAAATGTATTGATGGGCCATAATTCCTGCCGTATGTTTATAGTAGTTGGATTTATTAATAGCATTCCTATATTTAAACGTTTATGAATGAGCGTGTTCAGGAAAATTTTAGACATGTAGCAAATTTTTCCTCTCACACAACCAGTTTGTTTGAATTATCATATTTTGGTCACAGGAACCCTGAGGTTAAGGGTGTGGTTTAGTAGAAAGAGATAGCTATACAATTGTTGGCAGTTGGTAATTCCAATTAAATAACTGTTGTGATCAATGAACAATTTTGTAAATTAAAATGTATTGATCATAATTAATTAAAGACGACGCAAGCGCCATCTTTTGCCTAATTTCAAGTGGCATCGTCAACGATTTGGGTCTACAAGGTAGACGACCGAGAATCATTGTTTCGTCCACTAAAGGAAGGCGAACTTGTCCTGTTTAAGCAAACATAAAATGTATTGTTATAATTGGATTTTATAGAAAACAATTATGAAAGAAGTAATGACAATCTGTCAGATTTATGTGAATTTTCAATGTATAGTTTTAAGAACAAAAACATGCTTAATGACAATTTTAATGATTTCAATAAAATTCTTCAATAAAATAGCTTTACACTCATTACCTATTAAATTCATTGTATCTTCTAAATTTTTGTTCTAACAAGAACTAGTGAATGTAATAAATGAATGTTTTTTTTTTTTTAATTAGGCCGATATTTTTCCACCTAATATATAAAGTACATATTCACTTTATTAATTCTGGAGCCCGACTCATTTTTTATTAATGATTATTATTAAACCGCAACCTTAAGCCATTTGCCAACATTAACGGGACACCCCGTATAATTTATACAAGGATAAGTTAATAAATGACATGAATAATAAAAATAGTATTTACTTTAAAAATTTCATTAAATTCAAATAAATATTTGAGATCTTATATGAATCAACAGTGAAATACAATAAAGAAACTTTGTACAGTTAAATAAATTACATTTTTGCTGAAATAGGAATTCCAAACACACACGCGCGACCTTTAAAAAAATTTAAACAATCAACACGCTATTCTTTAAATTGGAATTTTAATTGTTAATTTTAAACAATCAGGAAGCACGCCCTAGCAAACAAACCATCAATTAATTAAAGTGATTGCTTTAAGGCAAGTTAAAAAATTAATGTTGCTATCTTACTCAATTCTGAAACCGTAGACTATATTTTGAATATTTTCTTTTTTCCGTGGCTTTACACTCCTTGTGGAGATTGGACGCTCCTTTTGGAGCCCTTCCAATACATTTATCTGGGTGAATCAGTGATTATGAATAAAATTTTGTGCAATTCTTAATGTAATATTTACATTGTTATACCAAAACTGTTGAATGCAAAATCGATTATTTCAGTAATCGAATACGAAATAATAGATTATTTTTGGTAATCAAATGACAATTAAATCAATTCTATAAGATATGTGATAAAAACTTAAATATAGTTGTTATTATTAATATTTCCATAACTATTTAATAAATAAATGTCTATGAATACGCGTAATGTTTTGGTTAGTGATGGGCAAAATCGATTATTTAAATAATCAATTTTTATTTCAAAACTACAAAGGATAAAGGAAAATTTAATTATAAAAATGTCTCAATTAGTTGTGCAAAATAATGATTGGAAAACGACTCAAGCACCATCAACATTTTCAAATTAAATTTCCTTTATTCTTTTTAGCTTTGGAATAAAAATCGATTTTGCCCGTGACCAACCAAAACATTACGCGTATTCATAAACAAAACAAAAACTAAAAACAAATTATTAGTATTATAATCATAATCCTTCTACCACACGGGGTGTCGGGTAAAAATATATTATTAAAATGATTAAAGACGAATGCAGCTGTAACATAGTGATCCATGTTATAAACAAAACAAAGTCTAAAATGAAATTATTAAAATGATTAATGATGAAAGCAGCTTTAACATCGTGATCCATGTTAACATTAACTTAAGCGCTGATTTAAAATAAACAAAACAAAAATCGATTTCGAATAAAACATTGTGTCACCGAGGAAAACAAAACAAAAACTCCCAGAAGCATTCAGTTAAAAGTGAAAGCATTAAAAGGCAGAATAGTGTTGTTCGAACGAACCAGTCGTATTAGAGAAGGGTGTTTCTTCACCTGGTTGGGTATAGCCACCTGATCCTGGCGGGGGCATGTGCCCGTAGGGCATGCCCTGGGGCGGCGGCGGAGCGAAACCGGGCGCACTCGGGTAACCCTGCCCTGGATAACCCCCCATTTGCGGAGGAGGAGGATAGCTACCCGGCGGCGGATAGGGCTGTTGCGGGTAACCTTGCTGTCCGTAATACTGGTTGGGATCTAATCGTGAAACACACAACAACAGACGGTTACGTACAGCTCGGCCGGCTAACAACTACTGAATAAATACCTGGGGGTGGATACGGCCCGTTATTCCACGTTGTCATTTTGTGTTCGGGTTAATTGTCGCCTAATTATAGAAAAAGAGAGAAAACAGAAAAATCATGTGAAGGTCAACGTGGCAAATTGTTGGAATTTGTACAAAATTTAGAAATAACGAAACGGGATGATTATTTAATTTCACTGGAGATAAGGAACTTTAACAATTGTGGGAAGTACAATTTTACAGCGGGTTTTATGTTTGTGTTATTGCACCAGATTATGAGTCATCTCACAATCAATATTATTTACACTGTTTTTTTTTTTTTACAAGCGCACTAAAAATATATTCGCTATTTATATTCCTGACATGCATTTACTAACAATAAATACACAACGAGTACGTATTTCGTCTAACATTCCCTGTTTCGGTATCAAATACTACACAGGAGGAAAAACCTTAGGATAGAAGCCACTACGAAGAGAACAACTTGACGGCGTTTTTGCGAGGCTTACTTCACCACTTACTTACTTTGTTTATTATTTGTAATTAGCGGATGGGTTATTATGATTGTTGTCGATGGGTTTTCACTGAAAGTCTGCCCGGTTTGAGAATATTCTAGTGAAATAGGGACAAATTAGCGCACGCACAAATGTCAAACTAGCAAATATTTTTTTTTTATTCAAACCCTTAAAGCCATCTAGGGAGAAATTTACGAACTAAATCCAATTGTTATAAGTAAAATAATATTTAAATTAAAGCAATATAGTATTACGAATTTTATTTATATTATAAATATATGTATAAATAAAAAGTAAAATTAATTGACGCTAAAAAAGGAAAAAGTGTAAAAGAAGTAAAATTCATGATGATGGTTGCGACTGTTGATACTAAGTGATAATTCATATTATAATCACTAAAAAACACAGTAAGTGTTTTATTCAGAGATTATAAAAGTAAATTTATTTACTTCTTTATTACGACAAACAATTTTCATTCATTTTATTTCCCATAGATGTAGTATTCAATATTACATCTATGATGTTTCCATAACGACATATGCAACCTTATTCACACACCAATCATTAATTTCTAAACTGTTAATAAAATATTCAGCTATTCTATAAATTCTACTTTTCATTATAAGGCCTATTCACAAATATTCTCTTTCTGTGCAATTGTGAATCACGTTCTCAAGGACGGATCGTATGTGCAAGTTATATATATATCTTCCTGGGTGATTGTGAATCGTTACGATGCACGTAAATTCTATAATTTATCTCTCCCGTATTTATTCCGTTCTCATTCTGGATCAATTGTAAATCGGACCATTATTTAATAATCGGAGCTATTCCCGAAATGTTTCGTTTAACGTGTACGTTATTAATAAAAATTCACATTCTATGAATACATTTCTATTACAAAAGTTGCTTAGACTGTGATGATAAAAATAACATACACGTTAAATTTAACATTTTCCTTTTACAGAATATCCATGCATATCGATTTATTTTTATAATAACAAAATATAATCATAGAGTATCCTATCTGATATAATAGTAAAAGCAAATTACTTCACCGCCACCTAATTTCAAGAAGCCACAACTATATACATAGATAAATACAAATTCAATAAATGATCAATTGTGTAGTTTTCAATAACCAATGCATTAATTTTAAAATTATTTGATTTAAAAATATTCATTATTATAAAAAAAAAACTATAAAGTGAATTAATTTTTCCCACATTTACTTCATTTTGCAATTTTTTACAATACAATAAATTATCATTCTCTTTTTTAATAATTTATTTCTATTAAAGCATCCAGTGATTTTTTAAATTATACTATTTTTTATCATAGATGTTAATATTTATGTTTAGTCGGAGATATTCCCTACCTTTAACGTATACGTTATTAATTAAATTCACATTCTATGAATATAAATCTATTACAAAAGTTGTTAAAACTGTGATGATATAAATATCGTACACGTTAAACATAACATTTCCCTTACATAATAGCCCCGAATAGCTGCAATTTATTTTTATAACAAAAAAAAATATGGATGTAAAAAAATATTTCAGCGTCACCTATTTCCTTGATGTCTCAACACCATGCATAGATTAATAATAATTTTAATCATAGATTAATAATTTTAAAATTTGAGAAAGTTCAATCATTTTTAATATAAGAGCGAATGCGTCAATTCAAAACCGGTTTAAAATTATTTATTTCTAATAATCGTCTATAATTTAACAACATGAACATAGCTTTCTCAAAACATAGATGTATATATAACATCTATGTCTCAAAACATAGATGTTAATTTATATCATAGGCGTAATATGAACTAAATCTATGATATATGTTATTATCCATAGACGTAGAGTTATTCTAACTCTATGTTATTATCTATGTTTCAAAACCTGATAAATATTGCCAACATAAAACATATTTCCTTTCCGGGGCGTTAGATGGCGCGCGCAGGCGGATAATTCAAAAATAGCGGCTGAAAAGAAGTTGACTATCGCTACTTCGACAGTTATCTTATTGTCAATTAGGTGACACAATTAAATAGAGGATTTCTTGACGTTTACAAATATATTTGTATATAGTTTACTGTTAAAATAAAAATGTTAGAAACTCAATAACCCCGCATATCAAACAATTTAGTATCGATATTTGAATGTTCTCAACTTTTTATTTCTTGTAAATAAATTAAATAAAAATGATTTGAAAATAATTAATAAATTATTTCCACATTTAGCTTTGTGACATTTTTTAAATACTCTTTTCTATTTATATCTTGTAAATATGCTTTGTGTAAATGGTTTTAAATTGTTAATAACTGAGGCTTCAACTTTGTTATACATTGTATATAATATATTGTTTATTAATTGAATAAAACACTTTAAATTTTGTTTACATAGCACTAAATTTTATTTATTGAGACTCTAGTTTCAACAATTTACATTTTATAATGATAAGTGAAAATTGTTGAAACTATATTCACAATAAATAAAATTTACTTTTATACAAATTTAAAGTGTTTTATTGAATTAAATGATTTTACACCGTGAATGAGTTTACTAAAATTGTATTGAAGATACAATTAGTTTTATAACCGGAATCATTTTACGTAATCGATAATTGTATCGAGTTTCTAAAATAATTACCCCATTTCGAGTGAGAAATGTGCGAAGTGAATGTGTGAAAGTGAATCGCGTTCGATTTTCGCGCGCCCGATCCGAAGAGGCGAACGCAATTTTCCTGGAGCAGAACAACGTGCGTCTGACCGTGCGAAAATGGGGAAAAGTTTTTCGCGTTTCCAGAGAAAGTAAAAATATATGACCGCGCGCGCGTGTGTGTGTATGTGGGCCCCCCTTCCACGTCCTTTCTCTCTCCCCGCCGGTGAAACGAAATCCGCGGCTCGGCGCAGCGCCGGCGCGCAGACTTATAAACACATATGCGTGTTGTGTACGTCACGGCCGCGTCACCAAAATCACAGCTCGTCGGTGTTTGCCCGAAATTTCCACGACTCCTCTTCTGGTTTTCGGTGCACGCAAGCAGCCCGTCTGTCCCGCAACAATGGAATTGGTCAGCGATTTGATAAACAACCAGTTCGCCCTCTTCATACCGGTGGCCCTGGTACTCGTCTGTGTCATCCTGGTGTTCACGTTCGGTTTCAAAACGGCCGAACAACCACCGTTTGATAAACTCACCAGTGCCAGCGACGACAGGAAGTCGGCCAACAAGAAGAGGAAAACCAAGGAAAAGGTGAGTGGCGGAATGCACTCTGCTAAAACCGGAGGTTTTCCCACCGCGAGACGTTGACGCGGATTCGCGCGTGCTATTGTTAGAAATTCGGGCTAATGGATCAGTGTCAGGCCCACCATATGTTCTTCCATTATATTCTTTAAATAACTTCCATCCTATATTTTTATAATTGAGCCCGCGAATACCAGTTAAAACTAGGGTGAACACGCTACGAAATTTCAAACACTCGAAACAAACTTTATTTACAAAAATTTTAAAAAAATAAAAACGTATGTCAGACACCCCAAATTCAAAGCCTGCTTAAATAAATAAATTCAAACGAAATAATATAAAAACGCATGTTAAACATCACAGAATCAAAGCCTACTTAAATAAATACAAAAAAATTTAGAAAAACGCATGTTAAACAGCACAGAATCATAACCTACTTTCATAAATAAAGAACTAGAGAAAACTGCCGAATGAAAACCCTCTTAAATAAATAGATTTTAAAAAGGAAAAACGCATATCAATCACCATGGAATCAATAAATATATATGTATATATATATAATCGAAAGCCCCCTTTACCGATAAGTGTTGGAGTATCAATAAATACGATTATTTAAATACCTGCTCGTGTTGTCCCAAAAGCCTACACAATAAAATAATTAATTAAAGAAGAAAACAGCAAAATGAAATTAACTAATAATAACCGCATTTCACTTTAAGAACAAAAAAAAAATGGAAATCTTTCAAGCCTACTTACATAAAATTAACAGAGAGCAAAATATATGATAAACATCCCAGAATCAAAGCCTACTTAAAAATATAATGATTTAAATCCTTACAATACCTGCTCAGACAAAGCCTACTCAGATAAATAAAAAAGAAAAAGCACAATGAAATTAATTAACAATAATCAATTAACACACTAGGCTTACACCTGAGAGGGTAGAAAGGCGTTAAGGTTAAAGAAAGAAAAATTAACACACTTCGCTTTAAAAACAAAACAAACAAAAAATAATGCGTATCAAATGTGACAGCTCGAAAGCCTACTTTCATAAATTAATTTAGAAAAAAAGAGAGAGAAAAACATATGTTAAACACCCCAGAATCAAAACCTACTTGTAAATACAATGATTTAAATCCCCCTAAAACTTTCTCGGGTGTTCTGACAAAGCGTACTCAAATAACTTAAATTAATTTAGTTATTCGAGTAAAGGAAAACAACAAAATGAAATTAATTAACAATAATCAATTAACACACTTCTCATTGTTCAATATTGAATTCCTTGCAACTCATGCATTGCAAGCAACAGGAAGTCCTGATTTATTTTATTTATTTACGGAATCTCTACATATACATTTTTTTCATTTATAAAAAGTAATAAATAAAATCCTAAATCTAATTAGAATCCTAATATGGTGTTCTCCGATTTAGATGCAAGCCACTTGATATTGCCTAATTTCAACTTTAAAGTTACTTTTGCTGTCTACTGTTGAATTTCAAGATTCTTCTGTTGCCTAGTCTCGACTTTACAGTCTTTTTATTGCCTAATATTGGTTTTAAAGTCTATCTTGTTACCAAATTTTGACTTACAAATATATACGTCCCAATATTGTTCTAATTATGACTTTGAAGTCATTCTCGTTGCCAATTTTTCACATTGAAATTTCTCTGAATGCCAGAATTTTGACTTAAGTATCTCTTTTATTGCCTAATATGGACCTTAAACTCATTCTTGTTCTTTGATTTTGACTTTATAGTAATTTTCATTGCCTAATATTGACTTTAATTGCCTAATTTTGATATTGTAACGACTCCAAGTGCCTAATTTTGACTTTATAGTGACTTTCATTGCCTCATTTTGACATTATATTGACTTTCATTGCTTAATTTTGACTTTGTAGTCACTACTATTCTCTAATTTTGACTTTCATTGCCTAATTCTGACTTTATAGTGACTTTCTTTCCCTAATTCTGACTTTATCGTGACTTTTATTGCCTAATTCTGACTTTATAGTGACTTTTATTGCCTAATTCTGACTTTATAGTGACTTTTATTGCCTAATTCTGACTTTATAGTGACTTTCATTCCCTAATTCTGACTTTATAGTGACTTTTATTGCCTAATTCTGACTTTATAGTGACTTTCATTCCCTAATTCTGACTTTATAGTGACTTTTATTGCCTAATTCTGACTTTATAGTGACTTTCATTCCCTAATTCTGACTTTATAGTGACTTTTATTGCCTAATTCTGACTTTATAGTGACTTTCATTCCCTAATTCTGACTTTATAGTGACTTTTATTGCCTAATTCTGACTTTATAGTGACTTTCATTCCCTAATTCTGACTTTATAGTGACTTTTATTGAGTAATTCTGACTTTATAGTGACTTTTATTGCCTAATTTTAACTTTATAGTGATCTTCATTGTCTAATATTGACTTTAGTGACTCTCATTGCCTGATTTTGACTTTATAGTGATTTTAATTACCCAATTTTGACATTATAATGACTTTGTAGTGACTTTCATTGCCTAATTTGACTTTGTAGTGAGTTTTATTGCCTAATTCTGACTTTATTACGACTTTCATTGTCTAATTTTGACTTTCATTTCCTAATTTTGTTTAAAATCAAAACTCTTATTGCCTATTAAATACTTCTAAGTCAGTACTTATTTTAACACTTGCCTAATTTGGATTCTTAAGTCATTCTCATTGTCTAATTTTTTAATTTAAGTGTCAAATTTTGATTTTGAAGTCTACTTTGTTAATTAATTTTGACTGTAGTTTTCTTTATTTAATACTGACTCTCATATTACCCGATCCTTTCAAAATGAGAGACTTTAAAGTCAAGATTAGGGAACAAAAGATACTTAAAAGCAAAATTAGGCAATATCGAGTAACTGATAGTGTTTTTATAGTCTTTGTACTGACTTTAATGTCAGTTAAACAACAATCAAGCAAAGATTCTAACACATATATTTGATTAATTGTCGTTTAATTTAGACTATAAGGAATTTTTGTAGTTGTCTGATTTTGACTTTAAAGGTATTTGCAGATAATTTATATTGCCTAATTTGACTTTAAAGTTGCCTAATATTTTTAATTTCGTAGAAAGTGTGCATTACAGAAAAAAATTCCAAATAAAAACCATGTTACAATTTAGATAATTTGATCAATTTTCACAAAGTTATTTATGCAAATACTATTTTGACCAAATTGTTAATTCCTGAAAGGGTTGAGGTTAATTTTTTTCCAAATTTGAATGCCAAAAATTAAATACATTTTCAACAGTTAAAACAACTTTTTCAATAAATCTAAAATTCTTTTTCATAATTCTTGATCTTTTTTTTTTTTTAAGAAATCCACTGCTAATGGACACGTAGCGAATTCCGAATCGAAACCGGAAAAGTCCCCAACGAAAAAATCCCCAGCCAAGGAACCCGCCCCGGAGACGCCGAAGCAGAAGAAACAGGAAAAGCAAGAGAACAACAAACAGGCCGAGAAGAACAAGAAGAACGAGGCGGTGAAGAACAAGAAGCAGGAGACCGTCGAGGAGGTCAAGAACAAGAAGAACAAAAAGGGCAACGACGAGAAGCCGGTCGATTACGACGACGGCAACTGGGAGACGGTGCCCACCAAGGCAGACAAGAAGAAAAAGCAGGAGTCCCCCGCCAAGAAGGACAGGAAGAAGAAGGCCGACAAAGCCGTGGAGATCGAGAAGCTGGCTAAGGAGGTCGTCAATAATGAGTTGAGGGAGAGGGAGATCAAGGAGAAGAAGGAGAGTAAGGAGGTTAAGGAGGAGGAGCCCAAGGAGGTGTTTATTCCTCTGGAGGATATCGTTATTCCTGGTATGGAGAATAAGAAGGATAATAAGAAGAAGGAAAAGAAGGAGGTTAAGAAGAAGGAGGCTTCGCCTCCTGTAGAAGCCGTTGTCGAGAAGAAGGTGGAGGCTGCGCCTAAGCAGGCGGAGGAGAAGAAGGCTGAAGGTGTTGTCGTCGTTGATGAGCTCGGAGGTAAACAAAATAAATCTTTTACTATTTATTTATTTAGTCTTATCGTTATAATTTTCTCTCGACTTCTCAGTGTGAGGTGTCTTTACTATTTTATTTATTATAATTATTAGCCTTTAGGCTCAGCTTATTTAACTATGACGACAAATACACATTATAACATTTATCAGAAGAACTGTGAAATCAGCAGACAGCAACACGTACAAGGTCGGCGGAGTCTCAGAAGGGACGACGTCCTGGACGAGTAGCGTTGTTATTGACGCTAACAAATAAATAAACAATAATTCTATTGATAAAGATAAAGCAAGCGCCATCTATTGCCTAAAATCATGTGGCAATGTTTCTTTGTCGTTTACCTTGTAAATCCACAAGAATCTTAGTTTTTCGACCACTAAAGAAAGGCAAAAACAGGAAACGAAATTAATTTAATGAAACATTCAACTACGGATAACTGGTCATTTCTGTTTCACAAACCTCGGGCAATAGATGGCGCTTGCGTTTTAATTAGCTGCGGCTTTAATTTATTGAAGAATTTATCAATTAAATCACTAATTAAGTGATTATTGTAAAATTACCGCAAACACTAATTGCGATATCAGCAATAATTAGTACTCGATTGAATCTTTATTGATGCCTGCGTGAAATAGTCCGAACGATTAATATTTTCTATAATTAACGCGACATTCTAAAATACAAATAAATTTAGGTCGCATTTATTGGTGTTCGGTTTATAATCCTCCGATTATTTACATACTGATAATAAATGTGACCTAATTAAATGTACGTTTTAAAATAGTTTTTAATTATAGAAAATATTACTGTGTTCGCATCAACATAACAAAGTGATTTAATGGATTTGTATTAATTCATTATTTATCATGAATGTAATGAAAGTATAAATGCCGATATCTTACATAATTGAATATAAATAACTTTCGATGTTGATTAAATTTTTAATGGATAAATACAAATGCTGATATCTTACAAAATTGGATTAAAATAAAAAAAAATCAACATTGATTACATTTTTAATGGTTAAATCCATTTATTGTTGATAAGATTACTCGTAATTAATATCATTTGAATGTAATTTTTTATTCAATTATTGGTATTTAAGTATAATTAAAAATTTAATTTGAAATGATTAAAAAATTCCTTTTATAAATAAGTCTAGAAGAAAACGATGGTTTTCAGCATTAATTTATTAATTAAACTTGCTTGACTGCTGAAGACGCATAATTTTTTTCCTTTACTATTAACTGTTTATTTAAAAACGTAATTGATCGAATTCCCCGGGGAATGTGCCGTGATGAAAACATCACCATTTCTTTTATTACTTCAACCGTATTAAATTCCGTTAATTTTCAAATAGACGTATGGACGGAGGCGAAACAACCGAAGAAGAGCAAGAAAAAAGCCAGGAGGGACAACTAAAACAGCCGGCGCGCACGCAAAATCCATCCACAACGTGTGTTTAGGTATGTGATCGCAATCATATGCTATGAGATGAGATCTCAAAACATAAATTATATATAAATATATAAAACAAATATCGTAAAAGACTTAAGTAGCAGATATATGTAAGATACAAAACAAACTAAAAAAAAAAAAAATAGAAGAAAATAAGAGAGAAAACACGGAAATCGAAGCCCCCCCTTTCTCTTAGGCGCGGGGTGCGGATCGACTAATTCGTGTATATCTATATTTTTTACATTTTTTGCATTCCAATTTAAAAAGTAATAATAATGATAGCAAAACAAATAAAAAAAAGTAAGTGAAGGGAAAATACGAGGAACGGAAATAATTCACTAGTCATTTAAGCTGCAATACGTATCTGATATGACTCTTTATTAAAAGTTTGTGAAATAACGAGGGAATAAAATGGAAATTTTATTACATTTGCGGAATGAAAAGGGTGCTCAAATATTATAATATTTAATACAGTCGACTATTTTTGTTTATTATTAAATGCTAATTACTTTAAAGCCAAACGTTTTAAAAAGCGAAACCTTTCTTAACGTTTAAAAAATTGAAACCCGTTAATTAATGATATGTTCAAAATATTAAAATTTATAAATCTCCCTATAAAACCAAGCTTGATGTTTAAAGCTTGGTTGTATAGGAGGGAAGGATCTTTATCCCTATTGTATCACAACGGGCCCTTTGAGCCGAAGTAAAAAGTTTGAAGGCTGTTGCCATTAAAACCTAACCTAACCTAACATCAAGCTTATGTTAATTTTTTTAAAGCAGACGCATACATGATTTTGTTCAACCTAACCTAACATCAAGCTTATGTTAATTTTTTTAAAGCAGACGCATAAACGATTTTGTTCAGTATGAAAATTTTCAACTCTTAAAAAAAAGTTCTTCAGAGAATACAGATTTATGCAAAGAAAGTGGTGTCTTTACTATCCCATTCTTTATACATATAAATCCTTATTCTCCTGAGAACTTCTTTTTAAAGTCGAACAAAACGTTCACAAATACCGTTTCATCAACATTGACGCAATGTTATTTTATGTCCTAATCATAACAAAAAAAATATTTGAGCCCCTTCCTAATTCACAAGTCGTTTAAAACGAAATGGAACGTTTTTTTTTCTAAAAAGAAAAGCCTAATCTGTGCCAATGGATTCTGTTGTTTTTTTTTCCTCTTTCTATTTTTTATTTCCGTAAAACGCGGAGTTTTAAAAAATTAACAAAAATATTTATATGAATGTATATTTAAAAAAAAAATGGGCCTTAATGTCTTGCGGTTTGTTGCAAATATCAATATATTTAATAATCTATTTTTGCGATGAGAACATTATTACAATCGTAGCGTAATGTCTTCCATATTGTTTAATAGGCAAATGTAATAGTTATTTATTTTTTACGTTTTTTTTTTCTTTTTTGCTCTTTCTTTCTGCGAGCGAGGGATTTTTTTTTTTTTTTGGAAGTGGGCAGACGAGAAGAAAATAAATTCGTTTTGTGTTGCGTTTCGGGGGTGGAGGATAAAAAGAAAGAGAATGAGGTGAAATAAGCAATGCATGTTTTTTTTTTATATAAATAATGTTTTTTTAATGAAGAAATTAAGAAAGGAATAACAATCCAGTTTAAAGGTAAAAGTGGTTTTGTGCAATGCAATTAAATTCAATTTAATTTTTGCAGTTCGGAATCGCCTTGGACTTTATCATTTCGAACGTTTTTTTTTTTTTTTGAAGAGTTTTTTTTTCGTAATTCTTAAACTGAGCGAGTTACAAAAAGTAGTTTTTTTTTTGTTTGAAACGATTTTTTATAAATCGTTTTTTTATAATCGTTTCAAACAAAAATCGTTCAGAATTGAATTCCGCATTTTTATCACAGCAAAATTGTTCTAGCTGCCGAAATAAGCATAAACATAATTTCGAAATTTACGGGAAATTCAACGATAAGTCGCTTATTTTGACAGTTAGGAAAGACTTTTTCAAACAAACAAGTCGCTTCAAGTAAAGAAAAGCGTTTTCATAAATAACAAATATTAGCATCAACCAATAATACACTGCAATAATCGTATTTTTTTAACATTATACTTTTTCTATAAAAAAAATATCTAATTTTTTATGCATCGATTTGAAAAATGCAAATATATTTTTTTTCTTTGCATATATTTTTTTGGTTTTGTAGTTTTGGATTTGCTTCAAGTTAATGAAAATGTTTTCATAATAATAGATATAAATAAATCATTACCAATTGAAACACACAAAATCATTACAAATTCAACAAAAAATAAAAAAAATCATTAAAGTGGGTTTAAAAGTTATTTCAATTAAATGCATGTTTATGCGTAAAAAAATATATTAAATTGGGTTTATAAGTTTTTCCAAAAAAATGCACATTTATGCATAAAAAATACATTAAATTGAGATTAACACAATTAAAATGAGAAAATACAAAAAATACATTAAATTGAGATTAACACAATTAAAATGAGAATATACAAAAAATACATTAAATTGAGAAAACACAATTTATTGTATTTTTTTTTATTTTTGTGCATTTAATTTAAATAACTTTTAAACCCAAGTTAATGTATGTTTTTATTTTTCACTTTATTAGTAGATTTTTAATAATTTCAATATTAAAAACGTACTTAAAGACTTTTGCCTTTAAACCGATACCACCCCCTCTGTCCACATCCCTCGTATTTCTGTGGTAGCTAGTTGATTTATGTAATTTTATTCTGTTTAAATGGACGGGAGATACAAATATGTATAAAACAAAGTAATAATCAGGGGTTGAATTAAAGAAGCAAAAAACGGGAAAACGACTTTTAGGGGAAATGATTACAAAATAAATTAACAACGATTTAGGTATAATGATATTACAGGGATGCTTAATTTTAGGGTTGTTAGTTGATAAACGAGAGCCGCGCATCGATGTCTTTGATAAGCGCAGAGAGTCGAGCCAAATTTTCCTAAAATTTATAATCGGCTTAATTAGAAATTCAAAATCTTTAATAATCGCTTAAATGTGGTCTTGTAATTCAAACTCTCTTTTAAAAATGAAAAAAAAAAAAAATAAATATGAAAATGAATAGTTTTTTCAAAGAAATTCAAAAGTGATATTTTATTTTAATTTTTAATTGAAATCCTCCCAGAAAATCGTGTGAGGGTTTATTGAAATTTAAAATCGACTAAAAATTCAAACAGAAGAAATTCAAAAGTGATATTTTCTTTTAATTGTTAATTGAAATTCTCCCAGAAAATCGAGTGAGGGTTTATTAAAATTTAAAATCGACATAAATAAAAATTCACTCTTTTTAAAATTAAAAAACAAATCGAAATATATATTTTTTCAAAATAAAAACTTTTTTGAAATAGATATTCTCATTTCAATTTTTATTTAATTGAAGCTTTCTTTCGTGATAGAAATTTCGATTTTTTTAAATGCATTCAACCCCTGAGCCTAGTTTATTTAAACAATAAAAAAAAAACACAAATAAAATTGATATTATGGGTTTAAAAGCAAAATGTGCGGAATGCGCTTAAAGTCTTTTACTTTTAAACCGATGATATTTCCTGTGCATTAACGTATGAACATTTCTACGTCAGTAATCCTGAGTCCTAGACCATACAGCAGTCGGAATATTTCGTACTTTGTTTACATGTGAAAAGAAGTATGTAAATATGTAATTGACATTTTTTTTTTATAATCTTGTTTTTATCTAGATAATAAGCGTAGTCTAATCTAATCTAAGATTTAAGGGTTAGCTAGTAAATTTAAAAATTTGTTTCGTTTCTGCATTTATTCTTCCCACCTGCTTTCTTTCTTCTCCCGACTTTTCTTTAAATTTTTATTAATTTTTTAATGTAAATAAGATTGTGATTATAATATCTGTTTTTTTTTTATATTATTATTTTTTCTGTTAGTGCCTTGGTTACTTTTGATATTTTATGTTTTATAAAGATGTTATTATTCATTAATTATTTTAAGCTGGTCGCTGCTGACAGGATTGTCAACCGGCGTCGGTTCTTTTTAGCTTTTTTTTTTTTTTTTATTACAATTAAGAGTGTGAACTTGTATGTGTGACTCTACTACATTAAGTAAGATCCTGAAGCATATTTTTAAAACTAAACTGTACATACATATTATATGTAAAATGATTTATAAGGTCTGTGGATTGTTATTATCATTTGGGGACCATTTATGAAAAAAAAATATATATAATATATATTTTAAAACCTCAGACTAATTTTTTTTTAAACCTGTCGTTTTCTTTCTTACAGTAAATCCATGTCCTTTTTGTCCTGAATTAGTTTTAAAAATATCATTATATTAGAAATAATATACTCTAAATATTCTTCTTCTACTGCTATCCCTTGTTGCGCCTTAGGGCGTCAGGTACTCTTAATATTATTAGCATAAGAGGATATTAAAATAAGACAACAAATGGTGAAATAAGAGAGAAGAAAGTAAAATGACAATGAGACTATTCCTATTCCTGAAATTGACTGTAGATTACGATCGCATGAAATCTGCTGTTTAATTAGGGATTTATATGTGAATTTGACAGTTGCGTACGACCGAAACATGCAATCGGAATACGGGCCCATATGAAAGAGGGACTCCTCAAACTGAGAAGTAGATAGGCATATATAACAATGTTATACTTAGATTAAATAAAAATAAATAAATGAAAGGGGAATGGTAATATGAGAGAAAAAATCTTAAATTAAATCTTAAATGATTAAATAAAAATGATTATTTTTAAGTAATAATCATTTTTATGTAATGATTATTACTTGAAAATAATCATTTTTATTTAATTAAAAAAATTATTTGAAAATAATAATTGTTTTTATTTAATTTATTTAAATAACTGACCGATTGAATAAATACACTTCTATTATGATTTCATGACTCTCTTTCCATAATTGATTAATTTTGCTATAGAAAGGAATTGATAGATTTATAAAGTGTTGAAGTGAAACTGTGATTTTATAACTCTTTAATTGATTAATCATCAATAGATGGCACTTTAATAAATTATGCGGAGCGCCATCTATTAGGCAATAGATTAATCAATTAAAGCGTCGTGAAATCACAGTTTTATTTCATCGCGCAATAGATGGTGCTTCAATAAATCGCGCAAAACGTCATTAATTAAAGAAAGTTATGAGATTACAGTTTCATTTCATCACAACAATAGTTGGCGCTTTAATAAATTGAGCAAAGCACCATCTATTGCCTGATTAATAAATTAAAGAGAGTCATGGAATCACAGTTTCATATCATGCTCAATAGATGTCGTTTAAATAAATCGCGTAAAGCACCATCTATTGCCCGATTAATTGATTAAAGAGAGTCATGATATTACAAAATGCGCCATCACGCAATAGATGGCGCTTTAATAAATCGGGCAAAGTACCATCTCTTTCCTCTTTAATCAATTAGAGTCTTGAAATCAGTTTAATTTCTTCACTCTCTTTAAATAGCAAAATATTGAGGGAGACCTAACGTTATAAATACGACCGAAATGTACCACCAATTTCAGGAATACGGGCCGAGATGTTCAACATTTCACATTTATATAAATATTGTAATAATCAAAAAACACAATTGGAAATTCAATTATAAACATTTTATTTGTCTTACAATCTGAGCTCTATCGTTTCGTTAAATCGTTCATTTCTTCTTGGGTGATTTCGATTTCTTCTGCTTCTTGGGCCCCCTCCTCTTCGACGGCGATCTCGATTTTCTGTCCTTTTGTTTCCCTTTCGACTTCTTCTTTTTCTTCTTATCACTGATGAGATCCAGTGATACGGGCTTCGTCGCTGTTTGCGCTGGTTTTTCGGGGACCCTCAAGAAGGAATCGTACGATATCAACGTGCAGGTTTTACCTGCGAAATAAATTGGATTTGAGACGCACAGTTTTGTGTTTGTCGACTCACTATGAGGTTATCATACTTTACGAAACGAAGCCTCGCTTTCGGCTCAGTTACTAAACGCTCACTTTTCACGGTAATACGCCTATACATTAGTTTTAGCTTAAATAGCTATTAATCGACACAGTATGAGGTTATCAAACATTAACAGCAGAAACCTCGCCTTCGGCTCGGTTAGTACACGCTCACGTTTTACGGTAATACGCCTATAGATTGTCTTTAGCTTAAATAACGATTAATTAGTATTAATATTACATTTGTACACACAGTAAAATTTAAGAAAAAATACTAAACATGTACCTAAGATTTGCACTTCAATGTAGTACTCATCTCAAGTTCCCCAGAAACTTCTTTCACACCTAATCAAGAGATTTTACAAGAGATCTATCGGAAGACTGAGAGAGAGCTATTTTAACGGCATTATCAAAAATGGATTACAAATGAAACCAACCGGCTTATATATAGTGATATAATAAGGGATTTTAAAATTGGGGAATTTCAAAACTCCTCGTTGTCATTGATGTGTTTTCCACATTTGATGGTTGTAGTTTTTTCAAGACCCTCTCTGATATGTATTAGTTTTCTCATAACAGTAACAAGACAAAGAAATTGCTGCTTTCATATCAAACAAATAATTTAATCACTTTCTAATATATGTTTGAAAGTTTTTAAATTGTTTTATTTATATAAAATTATCAATCTCATCAATCAACAAAGAAATTGTACGCAAAAATTAGCTGTTTTGGATTTTTAAGTTTGTTCGATTTTATGTTGAAATCCGTGGGTGACAAAAAATAAATAAAATAGTAATAATAAATAAATAAACTTTTTTATTGAGTAGAATAGTTCTTAAGACATCTAGGAACACTCTAAAACAAATTCAATTTTTAAATGTACCGAAACGACCCGTTTTGGACTTCGTTGAAGCTCTATATAACCTATAATGTATGTGTTCGTGTCAAATAACGTGAAAACGGAGATTTTGATCCGAATGAAAGTTCAAAATTTTGCCACCAAATAGAGTGTCGCTTGTGTTGTATCTCTTAATTACAGCTTCAACAACTTCAAAGTCCAAAACCGTTCATTTTGGCGCATTTAAAAATTGAATTCTTTGTCTCAGAGGGTTACTAGGTGTTTTAAGAACTATACTAGCGAATAAAAAGGTGTATTTTTTTAAAATTGCTATTTTTTGTCAACCACAGATTTCAATATAAATTGGAATATAGTGAAAAGTCCAATTAATCAATCTGTGATTTATGACCGTTCTTAAGACATTTAGAAACACTCTAAAACAAAGAATTCAATTTTTAAATGTGTCGAATCGACCCGTTTTGGACTTTGAAGCCGTTAAAGCTCTGTATAACCTATAATGTATGTGTTCGTGTCAAATCACGTGAAGAAAGAGATTTTCATCCGAATGAAAGTTCAAAATTTTGCCACCAGATAGAGTGTCGCTTGTGTTGTATCTCTTAATTACAGCTTCAACAACTTCAAAGTCCAAAACGGTAAGCCGCAGCTTAATCCTTGATTCAATCTAGGATTGATAAACGAATTCGCCAATATTATTGAATGATCCAAGAATTGTTTACTTTATAGTCCAGGATTATGTTGACGTTCATACATTTTGACACGATCTGAGAATTAATACGAAATTGTGGATAAAATCAGGACTATCGGTACGGGAATTACTGTTTCAAAGTGTTTTTACCTGAACAAAAATCTTCCCAGCATTCCTGGCAGTTGATAATCCTGTACTCAATCACTCCCGCTTTGTTCTTAATCTTCCTGATTTGGGGATTAAGGGCCGCGTCACGTTTCTCTCTCGCTTCGGTTTTTTGTTCCAATTTGTTCAGTTCAATCAATCTGAAAATCAATTAAGAACCCCTATATACGAATAAAAAAAAATATGAAACCCCGTGGATGTCTATGGCCGTATTCCGAATGGCACAAAACTTGGGTTTTCTTCATAAAAACGAACTGAATATCCACTAATCTCAATATCTTAATCGGAACGGTTGGAACGCAGTGAATTATCAACTTCAGTGGCGACTCTACCGCAAAAACTAAATTAAACGCTGAGCGCTAAAGAGAGTTCCAAATTTTGCCACCAGATACAGTGTCGCTTATGTTGTATCTGCAATACTCATCAAGCTGTGACTTATGACCGTACTAATAATCACATTTTGTTGGACAATTTTATTTATTTAATTATATGTTCCTCTCTACTTCTCAGTGTGAGGTGTTGTTGGATAAAATGTTCATAAAAATAGTTGCATCAATATTTAAACAAATGGGTAATTTCCATTCTATATCATAGGAGGAAAATTGTAACCGACATGGTGCAGATAGGATTTCTATGTGTACGATGTCGGAGTGCACAAAATATAAGAATACCCAAATTGTTGGCGATGCCACATGAAATTGATCAATAGATGGCGCTTACGTTATCTTTCAAATTATTATGATTCTCTATCTATTTCTAAATCCGTACCGAAATCTACGTAATAAATCAGTTCGAGTTTAAATTTGTACTCGTTTTAATTTCTATATACTGGGCCCCTATTCCTGAAATTGATCGAACGTTTCGGTCGTATGAAATCTGTCATTTAAATAGGAATTTACTTGTGAATTTGACAGTTGTGTACGATCGATTTCAGGAATAAGGTCGCTGTAATTAAATATTAAAAAAAACAGTTGCATATATTTTATCTATTAGCTAACCGTCCACTAAGACTTTTCAATAGCATATAGGCGCTATTTTTGAATTACTTGTTTGCGCGCGCCATCTAACGCCGCGGAAAGGAAATGTATTTTATGTTGGCTAGACTTATGAGATTTTAGGGGAGCTATGTTCAGGTTGAAGAATTGTAGAGAATGATTATAAGATTAAGGTTACGTTACGTTATGTGAAATTGTTGTTAGCGATTATTAAAGTTTTAAACTAATTTCTAACCCCACAAAATGGCCGGTAGTGTTTCCGAATGGTGTCACGGGATATATAAAATTTTGAAAACGGAATCTTGGGTAAACGTGCGTGAAATGAACGAATCCGAAGTCAAAACCTGTAGGAAACTTACCGTTTGGTCACAATTCGCATTTAAAGTCCCAATTTTGAGGTTATGCTTATTTAGTCGAAAATCGGATCAATTATAACCTCAAAATTGGGACTTTAAATGCGAATTGTGACCAAACGGTAAGTTTCCTACAGATTTTGTTGATCAAATCCTGCAGGAAAATCTACATTTTGCTTACTTTCAGAATGAACCCCACTAAAGCCCCACTAAAGATAAACAATATGATGGTTTTGAATATCAGAATATTGGTTTGAATCAAAATCACGGCCACCATCAACCGTGATTTTGATTCAAACCAATATTCTGGTATTCAAAACCATCATATTGTTTACCTTTATTCTCATGCACATTTTGCTTAGTGGAATTTGTATTAAAAAATAAATTTTGAAAAAAAAAAATTAAGTGAAACTAAGAAAATATTACCGCGAATAATACAGTTCGTCGACTTTGCTTTTCGGCCTGATGCTGGTCAGCATCTTCCAATCGATAGGCACCGCCGCCAAATCGTCCACCTTCAAGACCCTCATCTCCGGCGGCACGGGATCACTGAACTGGTACACCTCCCTCATCGCCTTGTAATCCTTCTTGCCGGTCTTGAACTTCATCTTCTTCACGTTGTCCCTCACCTTGATATCCTCCACCCGGACCTTCTCCGGCTTGATCTTAAAATCCGGCACCTTGTCGAACAGCTTCCTGAACTCCTCCTTGGAACTCGCCGTCGCCCTCGACAAATCCAGGATCGGCCCGGAATCGCGCTTTTT
Source organism: Philonthus spinipes (assembly GCA_963082785.1). Lineage (NCBI taxonomy): Eukaryota > Metazoa > Arthropoda > Insecta > Coleoptera > Staphylinidae > Philonthus > Philonthus spinipes. The sequence goes on from OY720304.1 coordinate 31,983,000, forward strand.
CGACAGGAAGTCGTCCATTTTCGCAAAAAAAAAGGCTACGGTTTAAATTTTACTAGTTTATAAATTACTACGCGTATAAAAATATTTAAATGCCCATATTTTTTTTTATATATTCGTTTTTTTTTTAATTACGGGTTTCTACTCGGGGAATAATGGAGGGAATGCCTTGGGGTGTCGTCCCAGTGTTCCTGCTTCAACATCAAACCGTGATGGATCGAGTTGAGTTTTTCCATCATTTCACTACTGTCGTCGATACTTGAGTTGTTGCACGCGGGGAGTTTATTTTTATCCTCGATTTCCGTTGATTTATATCTCTGGCATTCCCTCGGGGTGTTGTGTTCAATTTTTAGAATATCGATCACTTTCACTTTATCAGGGTAATCACGTTCATTCCGGCACTTGCAGCAGCACTTTGTTTTGAAGTAAATATGATCTTTATCGGATTCTAATGGGACTATTTCGGTTTGGTAAACCCGTACATTCTCTGCGAATAATTGATCGTTTTTCCTCCATAACGCCCTGGCGTGTCTTTTTTCGGAATAACCTCTTTTCCGGTAGGTCCTCGGGCTTGCAGTTTGGCTGTCATCGCTGGAATGAGGGCTTTTGTCTCCATAACCCTTACTCTGGCGGAGTTTTTGCCGTAATTTCCTTCTTTGATACAACGGATCTTTCTCGCTTTGCTTCAAATAACGCGTGGGAGGTCGGTTCACTCCCCATTTTGGACGCTCCTCGACGCTCTCGCGCAATTCACTCCTGGAACGCCTCTCTTTTCTATACCTACAACCTTCGTAGCTGATCTCCAAATTTGATAATCGCTCCCTTACGTACTTCTCCCGATTATCAACTGGTTTTATTTCCACGTAATCAGTCTGCGTGCTGCTATCGCATAATTTTTTATTCCTATATTGCGTCGGGGTTAAGATTCTATTTTCCGTCCTAGCTGTGCTCGCCGCGCTTCTATCTGAATACAGAGGCAGGGGAACGGCTATTGGAAGAGTATTCGTCGCTGAGGTATTCAAAGCCGGGATTAAAACGGCGAATTGAGCGTTTTGAAATGATTCCAATGGATTTTGCAAGACTAAGGCTAAATTTTCCTGCGGCACAAAAGTCGTGTTATTATTAATTTGATTCAAAACGTTATTAGTAGCTTCATTTTCATTCTCGCTCTGTTTCCCAACAATATTCTCTTTCCTAGTATTATCTTTATGATTGTTATTAATACTATCTTCAATCGCAGGGAATTGGTTATCCGTTTCGGTGCTATCATCCTCGCTGACGCTCTCCTGTTTCGGTAGAAGCTTCACTGGTTTTATCTTCTCCACTTCAATAACATTCTCGCTCATGTTAATGTTTTGCCTCAACATCTTCTGTTTCAACTTTTCCTCTTTGGCTTCCTTCTCGGCGATCGCGATCGCTTCACGCAGCGCTTCCTTCCGTTTGCGCTCTCGTTCCATTTTCTCCTCTTGCAGGCGCTGCTGGTGTTCCTTCCTCTGGCGTTCCAACTCTTGCTCGCGGGCTATCCTAAGTTCTTCCTCGTATTCCTCCCGGATCCGGCGCACTTTCTCTTCCTGTCGACGCTTTTCCCGCTCCTCCAATTGCTGCCGGATTTCTTCCTGGTGGGCGAGGGCTATCTGTCTGCGGCGTTCTCTTTCTGCTAATTCCGAGGGTTCCACTGGCACGTTTTGTCCGCGTATGTAACTTCTGCAATGAAAATAAATATATATATAATCAATATTTCCTTTGCACCCTTTCGGGAGTTGGGTGATGAAAATAAATACAAATAAGTTACGAGCATTTTTTTACAAAATTATGTTACACGTTCAAAAATCAAAATCTCGATAAAGCACAGACGTATAACGAGGGTAAGCTAAAAAGTTCTCTGAATGACAACAAGATGGCGTTCTGATCAGAAAAAAAAATACTCAACCATTCCTACAGTAATTAATCTGGAGTTGGTAACGAATTACTACATTCAAAATTGAAATTTAAAATAGTTGCTATTTATTAATAGAGGGTTTAATTTGCCTTTAATGAACTCAAATGGTTCAAATATTAACATTTATTTCGGCTTTGAGACAGAAATCCCGGCATATTATTTTTTTTTTATTTGGCGTAAAAGTTTTTAATTTCTGAAATTGTTGATTTTCATTTGTTTTTGTTGTAACTATTAAATAGTAACCATAAATAAATATATTATGGTTACTGTTTTAATCATTATAAAATTTCTTCGTCGTACTTTTTCCCTGCGTTAAAATGGTGAATGCGCCGGGTATACCCATTATAAAAACTAGAGATGGGCAAAGTCGATCTTTTTTGTCACTGCAAAATGAAGTTTATGACAATTTTCTTAATGTTATTTATAATATTAATATTGGAAAGTTTTACCTATTTATTAATAAACTCAATTTTATTGTTATTTAATAACTTTAGCTGCTTAAAATTGGTTATTCAGAAATACTCGATTACTAAATTCACTCGATTTTGCCCAACACTAATAAAAACTAGTGATGGGCAAAGTCGATCTTTTATTATTGCTAAATTAAATTATAATTTTAAGAATGTTACTTATTATAAAAATATCAAAAATAACTTCATATTTATTAATAAACATAAATTTGAAGTTACTTTTTCGTTTTAAATACTTTAAATGACACATTTAGTAATACTCGATTACTAATATTATTCGATTTTGCCCAACACTAATAAAAACTATAATATATTCATATAAAAAAAGGCTCCACTGCAATTATAATCTTAACAACCCTTGCTAATTACCCGCCTAGCATATTTCGTTCTACTTTATTCGCCACGTCCTCGATAACGCAGCCGTGAAAATTATACGCTGCGCTGGAAAGGGGGACTTCAGGCGATAACCCACTTCTTTGTTTCCATTTTTTATTCTCCTTGGAATGAATTTTCGTGGGTAATCGATTCTGCATAACTTACGCGAAAGCGGCGTAAATCTCCGGGAATTATTCATCAAACGGCTGTGACTCAAGGTTCCCGCCCCACGGATCGACCTTTCGGTCGGGGAATGCAATTCCCGAATGTTTATTATTCATACCCGATGGAATAACAAAGAAGGACAAGGGACAGGTGGTGCTTCATGCAATTTTCTCTGTATTGATTTGCAGTGCATTGGACATTAATATGTAATTAATCACACAGTAAATTATTATAAATATTTTATTGTATGATTACAATTAAACAGTTTTAAATATATGACTTTTTTTTAAATCTAATCATATTCTTCGTAAATAAAAAAAGTAATAAACTATTTAATTTAATTTAAAACTTACTTTTCATTTCCTTAGGAATTTCGGAAATAGTGAATCCTATTTACATGGAGTTTTATGGGAACGGTCGCGCCGATTCAGTCTTTTCGACGAGACGTCAATTATGCTAAGATAACTCGGTTCACAGAAGAGATAGGATCTTGAATCTTAAAGTGTTTAATTCGCAAAGAATTCGTCTATACTTCACCGCAAATTCATTATTGAGAAAATTGTATACTCGTCTACAAAAAAATTCAAAATTTGACAATTTTTTCACCTGCTTTTCAAAGTCATATTTTACACACTTGCTGTACGATAAATATTTCTTCCGTGTCGCTAAAACTTATACAGTTGATGCTCCTATTCATTAGGAATATTTTGGTGTAGTTTGAAGTTATTCCGCGATTTTCAGATTTTTTTCACAAAAATCCATTTTTCTCTACAAGTCAAAAAGTTTGAGAATCGCTGGTCTACAGCATTGGAATTTTCCAACATTTGAACGAAACCATCGATGAATTTTGTTTCGATTAAAACATAGGACTTTAGTGCGAATAATAATTGATTATTAAGCCCATAAGCTAATAAAATTAGCTGAATTAATTGATTCAATAGTTTTTTCGATTAAAATAAATATTAAGTTATTTTTATAATTTTTAAACAGTCCATAAAATAAAAATAAAATAATAAACATCAAAACCCCCTCATTTTCACAATGAACTGTTTGGGATTGATAAATAAATATTTTTATGTGTATTATTTTTATTTTGTCGTAATTTGTGATTGGTAATTTTGCACTTGTATTGATTTTCGAAATCAGATTTTAATTAAATAAAAAACATTTTGTCCGATTAATAGTGTCAACACAAAACATGGCCAACTTTTATTGAAATATACAAAATAGGAATATTGATTATTTTGAACACAATTTATTTCATTGCATCATAGTAATGGATTATCAATCAATAAACATTAAGTTTTGTAATAATAATAATTCGTATTAAAAGAAGGTAACCGTTCTATAGTCTATCCTTTTTTTTAAAAGATGGTTGGGCAATTACTTGATGAAACTCAATTGCGACTAATTTTATAAATAAAAGAGAGTTTTGAAGTCGAAATACCTAAGCATCCAGGTATTTGAAGGAGAGGCTATTGATGAAAATTGTGGGGGACTGTGAAATAATTTTGTGGAATGGGATAAAGAGTTTAGATTTAGTATGAATAATTTTAATGCGCTATTTTGAAAAGGGAATAATTTATTATGGCGCACATATTTGAGTTCAGTAGATTTTAATCTATCTCTCTGGAGGGTTTCAACCCTTTGTAGCATAAAATGAATTTTTGATGAATTTTGTTGGAAGAGGTACATATTTGATCTTTTTCGCCTGACTTTAAAAATTCATAAAAAATATTTCTGAACAAAATAAACACTTTTGGCGCACATATTTGAGTTCAGTAGACTTTAATCTATCTCTCTGGAGGGTTTCAACCCTTTGTAGCATAAAATGAATTTTGTTGGAAGGGGTACATATTTGATCTTTTTCGGCTGACTTTAAAAATTCATAAAAAATATTTCTGAACAAAATAAAAACTTTTGGCGCACATATTTGAGTTCAGTAGACTTTAATCTATCTCTCTGGAGGGTTTCAACCCTTTGTAGCATAAAATGAATTTTTGATGAATTTTGTTGGAAGGGGTACATATTTGATCTTTTTCGCCTGACTTTAAAAATTCATAAAAAATATTTCTGAACAAAATAAACACTTTTGGCGCACATATTTGAGTTCAGTAGACTTTAATATATCTCTCTGGAGGGTTTCAACCCTTTGTAGCATAAAATGAATTTTGTTGGAAGAGGTACATATTTGATCTTTTTCGCCTGACTTTAAAAATTCATAAAAAATATTTCTGAACAAAATAAACACTTTTGGCGCACATATTTGAGTTCAGTAGACTTTAATCTATCTCTCTGGAGGGTTTCAACCCTTTGTAGCATAAAATGAATTTTGTTGGAAGGGGTACATATTTGATCTTTTTCGGCTGACTTTAAAAATTCATAAAAAATATTTCTGAACAAAATAAAAACTTTTGGCGCACATATTTGAGTTCAGTAGACTTTAATCTATCTCTCTGGAGGGTTTCAACCCTTTGTAGTATAAAATGAATTTTTGATGAATTTTGTTGGAAGGGGTACATATTTGATCTTTTTCGCCTGACTTTAAAAATTCATAAAAAATATTTCTGAACAAAATAAACACTTTTGGCGCACATATTTGAGTTCAGTAGACTTTAATCTATCTCTCTGGAGGGTTTCAACCCTTTGTAGCATAAAATGAATTTTTGATGAATTTTGTTGGAAGGTGTACATATTTGATCTTTTTCGGCTGACTTTAAAAATTCATAAAAAATATTTCTGAACAAAATAAAGACTTTTGGCGCACATATTTGAGTTCACTAGACTTTAATCTATCTCTCTGGAGGGTTTCAACCCTTTGTAGCATAAAATGAATTTTTGATGAATTTTGTTGGAAGGGGTACATATTTGATCTTTTTCGCCTGACTTTAAAAATTCATAAAAAATATTTCTGAACAAAATAAACACTTTTGGCGCACATATTTGAGTTCAGTAGACTTTAATCTATCTCTCTGGAGGGTTTCAACCCTTTGTAGCATAAAATGAATTTTTGATGAATTTTGTTGGAAGGGGTACATATTTGATCTTTTTCGGCTGACTTTAAAAATTCATAAAAAATATTTCTGAACAAAATAAAGACTTTTGGCGCATATATTTGAGTTCAGTAGACTTTAATCTATCTCTCTGGAGGGTTTCAACCCTTTGTAGCATAAAATGAATTTTTGATGAATTTTGTTGGAAGGGGTACATATTTGATCTTTTTCGGCTGACTTTAAAAATTCATAAAAAATATTTCTGAACAAAATAAAGACTTTTGGCGCATATATTTGAGTTCAGTAGACTTTAATCTATCTCTCTGGAGGGTTTCAGCCCTTTGTAGCATAAAATGAATTTTTGATGAATTTTGTTGGAAGGTGTACATATTTGATCTTTTTCGCCTGACTTTAAAAATTCATAAAAAATATTTCTGAACAAAATAAAGACTTTTGGCGCACATATTTGAGTTCAGTAGACTTTGATCTATCTCTCTGGAGGGTTTCAACCCTTTGTAGCATAAAATGAATTTTTGATGAATTTTGTTGGAAGGTGTACATATTTGATCTTTTTCGCCTGACTTTAAAAATTCATAAATAATATTTCTGAACAAAATAAACACTTTTGGCGCACATATTTGAGTTCACTAGACTTTAATCTATCTCTCTGGAGGGTTTCAGCCCTTTGTAGCACAAAATGAGTTTTTGGTGAATTTTGATGGAAGGCGTAGCCCTTGGAACTTTTCCGCCTGACATGAATATATATACATGCATGAAGTTTAAATAATTTTCACATGAATAAACGCACACTTTTCAGATACAATATATGTATACGTAATGTGTTTCAGATGTATATCTCACAGATTCAACATAAATATCGCGTGAAAGTTTGCACTTTAATCAAAAACACACCAATATCAATAATTAACACCGACATGTGTGTAAATTAGCTACGTTTTTTTTCTTCCCAACGATCGAAACATATTCGTAGTCGAAGTTTCCTGTTATAAAACAGGGTTCACTGACTTGGATTGTTTTTGGTTGTATTATACGGACAAGTACAATCAACTTGCGAGAATGTCCGGTATTGATTAATTTATTAGCGTGGACGGACAGAGGCCGTTGGAATTTCATTGTCATTTTTTGCTTTTACTAAATTATTCGTGTGCGAGAAATAAAGTTTCATTTCCACAATAGTGGAGGTATATAATTATTAAAACGAACATTCGTGTGTGTGTTTTTTTTTTCGTGATGCGATATGAGCTTCACTGAATTTAGAAGATATTAGTTATACATACTTAATAAAAACTTTGATAGTAAGCTTCTGTGGATTTACAAAATAAATACTGTAATAAAGAGCACATTCATAGTGAAAACCACATTGAGAAAATAAGTCTTAAAAAACTTATAGAAATTACTAATCAGTGACATATAGTAAGATTAAAAATTGGAATGTAAATAATGAAACAGGAAATTTCATTCTGAACTAAAATTTGCAAATTTGAATGATATACAAATGCTATTTTGGAACTAAATATAATATATAAGCATTCCAGGTGAAACCAGTCTATGAAATGAATTCTGAATACCATTTATTTATAAGACATAATATATGCATTTATGTTTAGTAAGACCAGAAATATTTTTAGTGACCCAGAATTGTGTTGTGTGTCATAAAACGCAAAAAATAGTAACTCGGCAGAAACATTAATAAATTGAATGATTGAGTTACGTGAAGATTAAATTAACTTGACGATCGATATAGCGGTGTAAGAAATACGAAAAATTCTGCAATTCAAAATGGCAAACTGCCGAAAGCTACTCCGGAAAGTTCAACGAAAAGCTCTTCAAATAACCGAAGTGAATGTAATTGTTAAGAATTATGATACTTGGATTTTTTGCTTCTGGTCTCATGTATTTGACGTATAATCAAAGTATTTGTTGCTTCTTAAATTATGTCGTTTTTTGATTCTGTAATGTAAATATCATTGCATTCTACGACACTAGCTTCATCGTCTCTTCAAAAAACTATTTCTGGATCTTGAAGCAAAAGCCAATACTTTTCTTTAAAAATAGATATGGAAAAAATTGATTTTTTTTTCGATCTATTTTATTGTTACAAAATTAAGTGCATGACAATTTTATTAAAGCAAATTGCTGAATTATTGTCTCAAGTGAAATTATATGTTCCAAGAGTCTCTTCTCGTAACAATATTTATGTACCTGTCGCTAAAACCAATGTCCTTCATAAGGCTCCTCTTTTTCATTTGAGCAAAAATGCTAATCGTTTGTTTGACCACATATTTTTCTCACCAGAAATGAGACAGACAATGCTAAATCACATTGTCAGTGAAATTCATTATTTTTGTCTGTTTTTATTATTTATACTGTATTATATAATTACTATTATTATTACTTATTATAAGTTGTTTTTTATATAACATTGGCCTGTAATTGGTTCAGCTGTTGGGCAATAAAGTTATTATTATTATTCTACAGGATGCGGCAAAACAGACAGTGCAGTTTAGAACGCCCAGTGCATCCTGCGTGGTGGGGATACCTACCTGGGAGGGATCTCATTGTATCGGGGGGTCGTGCCGTCAGGACTTAATGCATAAAACATCATGATGTACCGATTAAGATAAAATAAATCCCATTTTTTTAAATTGCGCCGTTTTTTTAATAGCCCTTCTAAACTGCACTATCTGTTTTGCCGCATCCTGTGTTACAATCAGTAATTGTTCCCTATTTATTGAGAAACATGAATTTATTGACTTTATGTATTGAAAATACTCAATTACTAATATTACTCGATTTTAGCTAACTCTACTTAAGAAACTCACCTATTTTGCGTAGTCGTAGTGGAACTTGTGCTCGGCCTGTCCATGTAATCCTGCTCCGGGGACTCCGCCGGCGACTGGTTCGACACGATCAGCTCCGTGTCCCGTTCCAACCCCCTTTTCACCCAACTCGGCGTATCGTTGTTCTTCTGGTAGCTCTCTATCTCCTTGGGCTCCCAGAACTTTCCGACGTGGACTCCTCGGTCGCCCCATTTAAGGCGATCCTCTCTGCCGCTCGACGACGACTCGTAACCGCCGAGCAGATGGGGCCCGCCGCCGTTGTTCCAGCCAGTATTTTGCGGAAAATGCTCCGGAGTCTGGTTCGGGTTGTCGCTGCCATATCCTGACGTCTCACCGCCCATCTCTTTATCCAATTTTTCGTTTGACGTATAAGTAAAGCTTTGGTTTTTATAGAGGGGCGGCAGACTAGGTCGTCTTTGCGGGGTGGCGGTTGCGTTGGAATCGCGGCGTATGTACTCGTTGTCTTTTTGATATTTAGCAACATATCTCGACCTGTAATTAGAGAGTGCAAAACGACCATGAAAAAAGTGGATTACAATTGTTATACTCTTGATGGGCATAGTTTGGAGGCTACAGCTGAAAAAAAAGGTGTCCTCAACCCACATTCCCCCACTTGGTTACACCTGGGAAAAAAGAATATCCTTAATGAGGAGTTGAATCTCCACTGCTATAGGAGACTTTAATCTATTCTGGGGGAAAAGAATTAAGTACCTCGGTTTGCACTATGTAAATGAGCTGGCAGATCTTTCATCTATTAGGGTGAACGACCTGATCAGGTTCATAAGGTGCTCAAATTGGATTGTATAGAAGGAAGGATCTACATCTCTATGGTATCACAATGGGCCCTATGGGCCTAAGTGAACAGCCTTTAGGCTGTTGCTATTGTAACCTAACCTAACCTAACCTATTCTGGGGGGCGGGGTGATATGGGAGCACAGCATGGAGGCCAAAACTGGGGAAGGATATCCTTAAAAAGGAGTTGAATCTCCACTGCTATAGGCGACTTATGTTCACTCAACCCACATCCCCCCCCACCTTGGTTACAGCTGGGAAAAAAGAATGTCCTTAATGAGGAGTTGAATCTTCACTGCTATAGGAGACTCATGTATCCACTTTGGAGGGCAGGGGTGGTATGGGAGCACAGCATAGAGGTCAAAGCTAGGGAAAAACGAATTGAAGGACTTATATCCACGTTAGGAAGGGAACAGCATGAAGTCCAAAGCTGGGGAAGGATATCCTTAAATCTCCAGTAGGCAGCATGGAGATCAAAGTTGGGAAAGGATATGCTTAGAAGTTGAATCTCCACTACTATAAGCAACTTATATCCAAGCTATACAATTTGTATAGTTATGTTAGTAATCTGTCATGAGCTATCGACCATAGGTCTCTCTGCCTATTGTTATTTTTTTTTAAGGTTATGGAAGAGGAAATCCAGTTACGGACGGAGTGTGAGACTCTTTCCAGTCAGGTGTAAACTGGAAGCCTACCCACTAAAACCCCTCCCACTTTACCGGCTTCGACTGCTAGGGTCATTAAGTGTAAACATGCTCTGACTTCTTATCTTGTGTAAATTTAGAATGTGATCTTAGGCATTGCCCATAAATCCTTACAACTAATATCACAGTAGGGACAGTGCTCGGGTTGTAAAAGACCCTGACACTGGAGCCCTACAAACAGCACAATTAGATAAATCCTAAACTAAAATAAATAAATAAAACTTTTCATATACAATATATGTATACGTACTGTGTTTCAGATGTATATCTCACAGATTCAACATAAATATCGCGTGAAAGTTTGCACTTTAATCGAAAACATACCAATATCAATAATTAACACCGACATGTGTGTAAATTAGACAAGTTTTTTTTTATTTCTGGGCACTGGAGCCCTACAAACAGCACAATTAAACTAAAATAAATAAATAAAACCTACAACCTACAATAAATTAAATACAACTTAAACCTGCAACAAATTAAAACCTAAAACAGATTAGAACCTAAACCTAATATCACAAAAAGACGGCACTGAGGTTATAAAAGGACCTCAAGTGCCGAACTATAAAACACCTAACATAACACGACAAGAAACAAATTAAAAGTAGCATCGAAGTTGTAAAGGAATTTCGGTACTATAGACAACAAAAACAGACTACACGAAGAATAAATTATAATAAATTAACACAAAATAAAACGCTACAAACCCTATATTCGCTTTAAAACATCTATTACACGCAGGACCTTTATTAGTTTCTCTGCCTATTATTATTTTTTTTGTGCTGTGGAGGGGGAAAATCCATTTACGGACGTTGTGTCGGTCGGACTCTTCCCAGATTTTGTCTGGGAACACTGCCTATTATTATTATTATTTTTTTGTGCTGTGGAGGGGGAAAATCCATTTACGAACGTTGTGTCGGTCGGACTCTTCCCAGATTTTGTCTGGGAACACTGCCTATTATTATTATTATTTTTAAACTTTTTCATTTTCATGTTCACCAAGTAATACGTTAGAAACATATTCAATAATTGTAAATAATAAACCCATCATCAGAAATTGAGTCTAAACTAATTGAAACAATGTATTTTTAGCACAACCAAACAAAATTACAAGAATGCCGTTTACGTAATAATTGCTTCGCCCAATTACTACTAGAAATAATCAATAACTATAAAAACACTTTCGTGCAAGTTATTTAATATAATTGGATAAATTACTATAAAAAATGCTATAAGGCAACTTTAATTGTATAATCAAGAACGGTTTGAAAGCAACTGAAATATTTTTGTAGAAATTATAGTACAATAATTAATTATATGTACAAACATCTTTATTCCTAAAGAATACATACATATTTAATTTAATATACAATACATAAAACATATATACAAGGTGTACAGAAAATGAGTGAAAAGCTTTAGGTAATTTTTAGATAAAAATATTAACGAAAATAAGTCACACGGTCCTTCCTTAAGCCTCACGGGCCACTTAAAAGAACTATACATTTGGTAACGCTGGATCAAACAAGTGTGCATTTATCCTGTTTATAACTGCTACATCATCCGCTGGAGGTGTTGCATACACCTTTTCTTTTACAAACGAGCGTGCGTCGTTGCCAGATCTATTTTCATTAAAAGAATGCTTCTGATGAAGTTATAAAATTGTAAAAATATCGGATTTATTAATCATTTACATCAATGGAATTATACACGTGTCTACTTGATTGTTAATGCTATTGATTTTTTAGAAAATATTTAAAAAAACAATACTAATTTATAGTCACATATTTAAAATTCCGAAGACCTCGTGAGCCTCAATGAAGAAAACCATACAACATTTTTTTATTTGAATTTTCTATTAAAAATTAATTAATGAATTGAGTTACCTGAAGGTTTTCACTCATTTTCTGTACACCTTGTATATTCTTAAGAGAAATGACTATCGACCATTTCAAATAATTATTAATCAATTATTTTCTCTTTTATAACAATTTTTATTTGAATTTTACGGCTCACTATTTTCGCTTATTTTCCTTTCTGATGAAATTAAGAAACAGAGCTATTTTTGCTTAAATACGTCAATGTTCCTAAACAAATATATAAAAAAAGTAAATATATATTAAATTCATACAAGGCGAAATATTATTTTGATTCTACTTTAAATGATAATCTTATTGGTTATTATTTAATTTTAACAGAATTTTATTTTTATGAAATTTCACTAACCTAAGCTTAAACTACAATTGAAAAAGCGGTCCTTAGTTATAATAAAATAATAATAATAATCTTTATTAACAGATATATACAGAAAGTATACAAAATAAGTAATAAACATTAACAAACTCAAATGTTTAATTTATATCTGTTAATTGGCTATCGACCAGTGGTCTTTCAGCCTGGTAATAATAAAATTTTAACGGAATCCATCAATTAAAGGTTTATTTTTTATGAAACTTCACTAAACTAAACTTAAGACACAATTAGAAAAAAACAGTTTTAATAAAATTTGTACAGTATCCATTAATTAAAGGTTTATTTTTATTAAATTTTACTAAACTAAGCTTAAGACACAATTGAAAACCCGGTACACATTATATACAAAAAAAGTCATTTGAATTATTAATTTCGTTTTTTTTTTAGGTGTTATAAGAAACTGCTTAAAATATCTGTCCATGATAATTCCGTGATAATTTTATTAAAACTTATATAATTATAAGATTTAATAAAATAAAAAATGACAAAAAATTATAATTTTATTAAAACTTATATAATAATAAGATTTAATAAAATTATATATATAATTAGAATGAAATCAGACGATTCACACATTTGCAATTATTTAAATTACAATGAAAATTTCTTGCAATGATCAATAAAATTCGATCAATCCCTCGTCCTTCGCCGCGATCTCGTTGAAGACGGTAAGTAAAAAATAATTAAAAATTATTTAACAACTAAGGGTTTACAGGGCAGAGCTGTACCGATGAGGAATGAAACCCCGAAACACGTGTCTAGAGATAGCCTTATTTGTTGTTTCTTTTTATTAAATAATTTCGAGTCAAACCGTTGCAATTCGCAGTAGTGTTGCAATGCAACAACAAATATCTATTGTATAATTCAATATTCGGCGGGGTAAGTGCTCGGGAAGTAGTTGTTTCAATAAATGTTTGTAAAACTTACAGTGTAAGTAATTTTTGCAGTTGGAAAAAAGGACTTGATCGAATTTTATTTCTCATTGCCAGAAATTGTCATTGTTTGATTTCATTGTAATTTAAATAACTGCAAATGTGTGAATCGTCTGAATTCATTCTAATTATATATATAATTTTAATAAATCTTATTATTATATAAGTTTTAATAAAATTATCATGGACGGATGCAGTTTCTTATAACACCAAAAAAAAACCAAATTAATAATTGTAACTATTCATTGTATCATGTATGTATGTTACTGTATTTAATGGCCTCCGTTAATTAAATAAATAAATAAATGACTTTTTTGTATATAATGTGAATCGTCTTTGTTTCATTTTAATAATTGATCTCGACGGTAAAAGATGATAAGATTAAGAAAGAGATATAATAATTGATTTTCAGTTGCACACACCTGATGTAGACATTGTGTATTTGAAACACAAAAAATAAATACTACAAAATAAAAATTGTGAACACAAATGATAACTTTATTTTATAATTTATAATTAAATCAGTAAAAGTAATTTAATTTAAGTTTTAACCTATGATCGATAGCTCAGTCGGACTAACACATAATTTTGATAATTTTTAAAATAATATATTTTTATTATTAAATAAAAAGATAATAAATTAAAGACGTCGCAAGCGCCACCTTTTGCCTAATTTCAAGTGGCATCGTCAACGATTTGGGTCTACAAGGTAGGCGACCGAGAATCATTGTTTCTTCCACTAAAGGAAGGCAAACTTGTCCTGTTTATAAAAAAAATAAAAATAAATATAAATAAAAAAAAATTGAAAATAGTTAATTCTTAATCAATCATTTTCCCTTAAGCTACTGTCACTTTTATTAATGCAAATTAATTAAATTGTGCTAACGTTACGTAAGTGAAATAATTGATTAATAATCAATTATTTTAAAATTATTTTTATTTAATTTATTTTAAATAACTAGGAATACATTCTTTTTATTATTTGTTTATATAAGTGTTCAGGATTAATTCAAACATAATGAATAAAATAATGGCAGAAGGGCTACTGGCTTTACTACATATTATTATTATAATTAAATATATTTGTACTAAAAAATAAATATCACATATGTAATTAATAGTAATAAATATATTTACTACAATACGTTGTATTCAACGTTTCACGACCGTTACTTCTTGCTCTTGATATTTACTACTACTGGATAAGTTGGATGTTTGATAATAGTAAACGAGATTCGATACCTGAAGGGATATACGGATTCGAGATGAAAAAGATAATCGGGGCTATTTTGTAAAAGAAATGTTAAGTTTAACGTAATCTAAACAACTTTTATAATAGTTATATATGCATAGAATATGAATTTATTTAATTACGCAAACGTTAAACTTAACATTTTCTGTACCCAATAGCCCCGAAACTGTTACCAAAAAGGGCAGACAAAAAAAAAATACTAAACGCACTAATGTAATTCCAAAATATACACTTTCAGTCAAAAATAATAAACGGTAAATAAAAATAATTAAGCTTACCTCATATACTGTTTATCGTAAATCTGCTGAGAATCCTTGCTTCCCCATGGGGAATTCTCGTTCAGCCCGGCCAATTCCTCTGCGAACAATCCGAAACCTTTCAATTAGATAAGAAAATCCCATCTCCCCGCACAGCAATCATTACCCCTTTCCTTGGCCCACTGCCTCTTCTTTTTCTCTACCAAACTCTGTACTGGATTACTATCCGAATATACAGTAGACATTTGATTATTAAACAAAACAGCTTTGCAAACTATTACGAACTAGTACAATATTTGAAAACTAGAAGAGATCACGATTTATGCATTTAAAAAAAAATATGGGCATTTGTAGTATTTTTGTTTGTTAAGGAAATAAAAAAAAAAACGCCTCACCTGTTAACGCGTATTGTTTCTGCGGTGCTACTAGTTATGGAGGGAGCGGAAGGTTCGCGCGCTATTCTTTCAATGGCAACTGCACAAACCGCAGCTCGGCATGAAACTTTAATCCCGTATTTGATCAATGGAGTAGCCATGGATACAAAAATGCAAACACGCGAAGGGTTAATGTCCACTGTTCGGCTAGTCGCTCGGACTTCTTGGAGGTTTCTCGCGAGGGTGGTGAATTCGCGGTGATTAGGGTGACCTAAAAAGGGATTGTTTTGTGGGGAAAAAATGTCGCGTTACAATGAGGTACGGTGTTGGGTTGAATTTTGTTTTTCTTTTTGAATATGATGGAATCGATGGGGTACATTAAGGTCGTGTTTGTGATTTTTTTTGTATTTTTATTCACGATTGTTGTTAACCATCCCTATAATGTTTTTTTTTTTTATTGTGGAAGGTTTTTGATGTCGGATGTTATTTCCTGATTAAGGCGTGCCGAATGATAATTGCATAGGCTGAAAGCATGAAATAACGACAGTAATGAAATATTTATTGGCTTTGAGTAAATTATTGATGCGATTTTGAATTAAATTCCACTTAAATAAAATATAATAGTATTTAGCAGATGCCTGATGATGACACTGTCTTGGCGAAGCAATTAATAATAATAATAATACTTTATTTACAGAATTTACCTTTTTACATAATAAAGTACATTAATAATAATAAATAATAACTGTAAACTACTAATTAAAAGTAAAATATAACAAACAATAATATATAATAATAATGCTAAACTAGTTCAAATTATAATTATCCAAAGTCAAGTCAATAAACCAAGTATTGGAAATTTCTTCGAATCATTGCTCATATTCAGATGAAATTGTTGAAGCAAGAATATAAGAAAGTGCAGATTAATGAATCCAATTGAATGGTTTATTGACATTCAATTTAATAATAATTTAACAATTCTAGCAGTGTTTCTACAAAAAAAAAAAAAACAGTGAAACTAAAATACTATTGTGTTTTTATTTAATTGTTGCAGTTTCATCAAGTGACAGCCTCAGCCTATTGAATTTTTAAATTACACTTGGTTTGTTTCATAATCTTATAACCTATCTACTCACCTATACAGGGTGATTCAGTTTGGTGTTCCACCCCTTTCTATTTTTTTTTTGTTAGCTAAACGTATAGTTGAGATGGATATTCAGGTGCAGAAAAGTGCCCGCTCGCCGAATTGAACAAAAATAGATGTGGTGTCATTTGAAACAAAAAAAGTTGACTATCGCTATCTTGACAGTTGTAATCGTATTATCAATTTGGTGACACCATTAAGTAGAGAATTTCTTGCCGTTTACAAATATATATGGTTTGTTACAGTTTACTGTCAATATAAGAAAAAATAGAAGGGGGTGGAACGTCAAACTGAATCACCCTGTATATTGTATTTTATGTAATTATTACTATTTTGTAAAAATGTGGAATTCCGAATGAAATTAAAGAGTATTAATTGTACATTCATCCCAATATGATTTCATAATGAATTAAAAATTATGCGAACTCACCTAGAAATTTTTAATGATTGTTATAAAAAAATTCAATGGGCTGGAAATGTCGTGAGAATGAGAAAGGTTGCCAAAAGTAGATATGGTTTGGCAACCTTTCTACTTTCATTCTCACGACATGTCCAGCCCATTGTAACTCTCATTAAGAATTTCTAGGTGAGTTCGCATAATTTTTAATTCATCATGAAATCATGTTGGGATGAATGTACTATTAATACTCTTTAATTTTAATTTATTTACATAATTCCACATTTTTACAAAAGAGTAATTACATAATATACAATATACAGGGTGATTCAGTTTGGTGTTTCACCCCCTTCTATTTTTTTTTATTTTGACAGTAAACTGTAACAAACCATATATATTTGTAAACGGCAAGAAATTCTCTACTTAATGGTGTCACCATATTGATAATACGATGACAACTGTCAAGGTAGCGATAGTCAACTTTTTTTTTTTCAAATGACACCATACCTACAGCTCCTCAACACAAGAATGCAAGGAACAAGACCTGAGGGAAGATCAAGAACAAGATGGGAAGGCGATTTTCAAATGACACCATATCTACAGCTACTCAACACAAGAATGCAAGGAGCAAGGCCTGAGGGAAGATCAAGAACAAGATGGGAAGGCGATTTTCAAATGACACCATATCTACAGCTACTCAACACAAGAATGTAAGGAGAAAGAGCTAAGGGAAAACCAAGAACAAGATTGGAGGACGAGACTGATAAGGACGCCAAGGAAATGCTCGGAAACTGGAAAAGGGTGGCCATGAGCAGAGAAATTTTGAGGTAAAAGTTAAGGGAGGCCAGCGTCCGATAGTCTGTAGAGCCATTGCAAGACAAAGAGAGAGATAAAAAATATCCAACCATTAATAATAAATAAATTAAATATTAATTTAAATTTCCGAAAACCTTACCGATTTGATCTGAAGGAAGGAGAAGAAGCCGTTGAAACACCAGAAGAAAGCGCAAATCATGACTTTCATTTCAGTGCAGGCGATCAATTCTGCAATAATTGATGATTTTCTTGAATTCCCTTTCGATGGACTTCAAATGTGTCCATCTGCATCTACATATCATTGGCCCATTCCATTGAATTTCTGTGATCTGCGTTTTCTTCTGGTGTTGTTTCTACAGCTTCATATGAGTGCATGCGATCAACTCTGCAATAATTGATGATTTTCTTGAATTCCCTTTCAAATGTCCATCTGCATCTAGATATCATTGGCCCATTTAATTGAATTTCCGTGATCTGCATTTTCTTATGGTGTTGTTTCAACAGCTTCATCTGAGTATAGGCGATGATACGAACAATTTTGCAATACTTGAAAAACTTCATGAAATCCCTCCTTTCGATAGACCTCAAATGTGTCCATCTACATCTGGAGATTATTGACCCATTCAATTGGATTTCATTAATCTGCGCTTTCTTATTGTCTTGATTCAACAATTTCATCTGAGTATGAGCAATGCTTCGAAGAAATTTCCAATACTTGATTGAAATCCTTTCCAGTGGACTTAAAGTGGATCCATTTGCATCTGGAGATCATTGACGCATTGAATTGGATTTCTATGATCTGTGCCTTCTTCTGGTGTTGTTTCAACAGCTTCATCTGACGATGATATAGGCGATGATACGAACAATTTTGCAATACTTGAAGACCTTCATGAAATCCCTTTTGATGGACCTCAAATGTGTCCATCTGCATCTGGAGATTATTGACCCATTCAATTGGATTTCATTAATCTGCACTTTCTTATTTTCTTGCTTCAACAATTTCATCTGAGTATGAGCAATGATTCGAAGAAATTTCCAATACTTGGTTGAAATCCTTTCCAATGGACTTAAAGTGGATCCATTTGCATCTGGAGATCATTGACGCATTGAATTGGATTTCTATGATCTGTGCCTTCTTCTGGTGATGTTTCAATGGCTTCATCGGAGGATGGCCGATGATGCAATACTTGATGTTTTTCTTGAAATTCCTTTCAATGGAACTCAAATGCGTCCATCTGCATCTGGAAAAGATCATAGAAATCCAATCGAATGGATCAATGCCATTCAATCGGGTTTCTATGACCTGTGCTTTCTTCTGGTGATGTTTCAACAGCTTCATCTGATAATGGGCGATGATGCAATACTTGATGTTTTTCTTGAAATTCCTTTCAATGCAACTCAAATGCGTCCATCTGCATCTGGAAAAGATCATAGAAATCCAATCGAATGGATCAATGCCATTCAATCGGGTTTCTATGACCTGTGTTTTCTTCTGGTGATGTTTCAACAGCTTCATCTGAGAATGGGCGATGATGCAATACTTGATGTTTTTCTTGAAATTCCTTTCAATGGATCTCAAATGCGTCCATCTGCATCTGGAAAAGATCATAGAAATCCAATCGAATAGATCAATGCCATTCAATTGGGTTTCTATGACCTGTGTTTTCTTCTGGTGATGTTTCAACAGCTTCATCTGATAATGGGCGATGATGCAATACTTGATGTTTTTCTTGAAATTCCTTTTAATGGAACTCAAATGCGTCTATCTGCATCTGGAAAAGATTATAGAAATCCAATCGAATGGATCAATGCCATTCAATCGGGTTTCTATGACCTGTATTTTCTTCTGGTGATGTTTCAACAGCTTCATCTGATAATAGGCGATGATGCAATACTTGATGTTTTTTCTTGAAATTCCTTTCAATGGAACTCAAATGCGTCCATCTGCATCTGGAAAAGATCATAGAAATCCAATCGAATAGATCAATGCCATTCAATTGGGTTTCTATGACCTGTGTTTTCTTCTGGTGATGTTTCAACAGCTTCATCTGATAATGGGCAATGATGCAATACTTGATGTTTTCCTTGAAATTCCTTTCAATGGAACTCAAATGCGTCCATCTGCATCTGGAGAAGATTATAGACATCCAATCGAATGGATCAATGCCATTCAATTGGGTTTCTATGACCTGTGCTTTCTTCTGGTGATGTTTCAATGGCTTCATCTGAGGATGGCCGATGATGCAATACTTGATGTTTTTCTTGAAATTCCTTTCAATGGAATTCAAATGCGTCCATCTGCATCTGGAGAAGATTATAGAAATCCAATTGAATGGATCAATGCCATTCAATTGGATTTCTATGACCTGTGCTTTCTTCTGGTGATGTTTCAACAGCTTCATCTGAGAATGGGCGTTGATGCAATACTTGATGTTTTTCTTGAAATTCCTTTCAATGGGACTCAAATGCGTCCATCTGCATCTGGAGAAGATTATACAAATCCAATTGAATGGATCAATGCCATTCAATTGGATTTCTATGATCTGTGCTTGCTTTTGGTGTTGTTTCAACAACATCATCCGATGATCGAACCATTTTGCAATACTTGATGATTTTCTTGAAATTTCTTACGGCGGACTTCAAATGGGTCCATCAGGTTGACAATCAATTGCCGTAGTTTCAAAAATTCGGTGATTAAAATCCCGACTTGTTACTTCTTTAATTGCACATAGTAAACCCTAAATTTCATCATATTAAATAAAAAAAGTATATGGACGTAAGTTGCAAGAATGAATAACTTAATTAATAATGAATTTATGATATTGATCGAGTCTTCTATTTGGTGAATGTCTCTTGATTAAAACATTTAGAAACATTTTTTTTCATAAGTAATCGTACACCCATATGGGTAGAAAGGGTCATTGAATTTATATATATATTTTCATAAGTATCATTAAAATACGCAGTAGCTTAAGAGAAAATAATTAATTCATTATTCAATTGAGTAAATTAATTATTTTCAAATTCTTTTTATTTGATTTATATTATAACTATAAATCCCACCTCAAACTTCTCCTCATTTATAATCCCTAGTTACACTTATGCATCATATTAACTAGGCTAACCAATGGGAGCCCAATTAATAATCGGAATCGGTAGTTTTCTAAAATGATTAATTCATTAGAGAATTCAATCGAATCGAAACAGTTTAACGTTACATCGCATTAAAGGTCAAATTATCGACGCCTGGTTTCCCGGAACGGTTTTTTTATTGTTCACTGTGTTCAATTTTCGCATTTATGGCCCAATAAACCAACCAAAACATAAAGAGTCTTAATCATCTCTACATTAAAACAATAATAATAAATAATTGGAGGACACTCATTTCTACATTGAAAAAATAATAATAAATAACTGGAAGATACTCATCTGTATTAAACAAAAAATAGTAATAAATAATAAAGGTAAAAAAAAACATCGTTAACCCAGACCCAATTCGCACGACAAGCTAAATTACGGGCAATTAGAAGCGAAACGATAAATTATCTTCCCGTCCGCCGACATACATCAGCTCTTGTTTAATATATGTAAGTGGGTTTATGGCATTGAGGAAATTCGCCAGATTTTGCTCAGAGTTTTTCGTTTTAGTAAAATCAATAAGTGCAAGTGTCAGCTGTGTCTATTTGGCGTTTATCAGTGGTTTTATGCTGGTAGTGAGCGATTATGAATGGTTGTGTAATTTGAATTGAATAACCGCCTACATGGCGCGGGTTATTAGAATTACATAAGGAATAATATCAATTTTTGTTGATAAGAAGAAGGAACTGTAATATTCCGACTCAATTTATATAAAATTGATCACAAAAATGTAAAAGATATGCTCTTTTTTAATAATAATAACAACATTTATTGCCCAACTTAACAGGAAAATTTTACAAAATAACAATAATATTATAGATCATGAAAATATAGTACAATCATAAATATATACTTGACTAAACATTACAATTTATCAAAAAAAATATGTCTCTATAATATCTCGTTGCACTTCGACACATAACCTTTTTAAATATTTTTTTATGATTATGTGCTTTGAATAGAAGTCAGCGAAATATCCGATTATAAATTTTAATAAAACCGCACAAAAATGTTAAAGATAATACTTTTAATATTTAAACATTGGTACACAGTGAAGAACTCGACACCCAATACGGGTAAAAGAGGATAAGATTAAAAAAGAAAGACACAATGAAGAATAGTGTATTCTTCAACGAGCTCAGAATGGCGGCTATTATTCACGGGGGATGGTGTATTTAACAGTACAAATAAACCGGTGACGTTTGACGTTCCAAATGGCGTCTTATTAGGAGGTTGCTAGGATAAGTTGGGTTGTTTATATTGAAAGCAATTTGATTAGTTCATATTAGCGTGAATTCTGATAATCAAAGGTTGCGATTGGCCGATCTTTTTTTATGTTGCTTTTGACAAATCTAAAGAAAAATAATAAATTAAATATTGATTTCGTTGCTATAAACAACCGCAATTGTTTTACTTTTGTCTTTTTCATGGCTATTTTTTGGTGTATGGTAAAATTAAAAACGACTGTAACTTATTTTATTTTAAAAATAACTATGGCATATGTTATATCGGATTAAAGGGGAAAAAATAGCCCTTTTAATAAAGTCATGGCCAACTATTGTTTCCATTTAAAAAAAGGTAAGTTTGTGTCATATCTCCCAAAATATGGACGAATTTTTTTTTTATTTTTTGTTATTAATCTGTGTAAAATTTTCTACAACTTTGTTCTTTACAGTTTTTTTTTCTATCTATGATAATAATAGAGATATATTGATTTCAAAAAAATTGACATATTTTACTTTTTTTAAAACATCTAATTTTCTGTGTTTTTTTTTTTTTTTTTTTTCTTTAAAAAAGTAGGGAACCTCGAAATGGATCACCCTTTAGTTACCCTTGACTTTTTCAAATATTTTGAAAGTGTCATTTTATTCGTCTTATAAAACTACACTTCATTCCCCATTTAACCGTTTTTCTATCTCTTATAGTTTTCGAGATCCCCATAGAGAACATCGAAAAAAAAAAACTCACCCTGTATGTAAGAAATCACGGTGTGACGAATTTATGCTATTACGCAATTTAATATGCAACAAGAATGAGACTATTATTTAATAGTCGTAGAGAAAATATATACTCAATGATTAGTAGTGATGGGCAAAATCGATTATTTCAGTAATCGAATGCAAAATAATCGATTAATAAAATGTTAGTTTAATCATTTCCATGAAATGTTTGATTCAAAATTTAAAATTAGTTAATGACAATCATTATTTTTACAACTTAATGGCGCGCGTTCAAAATCAATTTTCATTATCTTTGTATTTATCAAATAAATCGATTTTTTAAATAATAGATCAATAGTTAATAATAAGTATGAATAGATTATTACAAATCTACCAACAAAATTTAATCTCTGTTTTTACTTAATTTATTTATAGATTTTTTATAATCTATTCATATAGATTACTAAATAAATTCGAAAATTAATAATCATTCGTAAAATGAAATAAAATAATAATAAAATTTATAATATTTTCAAATATATATACAGGGTGTTTCAAATTCGAGAAAACTTGGCTCAGTTTCTTTGTTTTCAAGAAAAATGAAAAAAAAAACTGAAAAATGTGATATTCTTTTTTATTTATATCTTCGTTATTTGAAGCAATATTTCAATACAATATATTCTGGACCATCATCAACTTTCTTATGGGCGCCATATTATCAGATTAAAATCCTCTATTTTTTCTGTCTTCATTGCATTGAAATATTGCTTCAAATAACGAAGATATAAATAAAAAAAGAAAATCGCATTTTTCATTTTTCTTGAAAACAAAGAAACTTAGCCCAGTTTTCTCAACGGAATATTAATCAGCCTGAAATTCTGCAAAAGTGCCGAATTTAAACCTACCCTCTATTTCTTATAATAAGCAAGATCCCCATGGCGAGACTCAAATTTGAAACACCCTGTATATATATACATGTAAAAAAATAACGTTACATATGTTAAAGATATTTAAAATCTTTGTAGAAGTGTAAAATAATATAATAAAAAAAATGATAAACAAAATTCGCTACTCATTCTAGAATTCCTCCCATAAATAATAAAATTTAATTTTCACGTTTTTTTTTATGAAATGTTTAAATTAATCGTATGTGAAGCATTAAACGATTTCAGGTAGTTTATTGAAACACTTTAAGTGTAAATAGAAAAGGGTATGTAATTGATATGCAACGGCAAGTATCTATTATTAATTCAATGTCTGACGGAATATTCGCCCGAGAAGTAGTTGTTTTAATGTATATTTGTTATAAAGTAAAAATGTCACAGAGCTAAATAATTTGTTAATCATTAAAATAAATATTAAAAAAAAATGTTGCATGATGCGATGTTTTATTGATATGCAACAGCAGGTGTACATTATGTAGTTCAATTTCCGGCGGGGTATTTGCCCGGGAAGTAGTTGTTTTAATGTGCATTTGTTTAAAGTACTTACTTTAAACAAATATCCACACTTAGCTCTGTGACAGAGCAAAGTACTTACTTTAAACAAATGCTCTGTCACAGAGCTAAGTGTGGATATTTGTTTAAAGTAAGTACTTTAAACAAATGTTCTGTCACAGAGCGGATATAATTTATTAATTATTTTCAAATCATTTTTTTTGTAATTCACTTTAAGTGCAAATCTAAATCTTTGCATAAGCAATATTAAAATGAATCGGTGGGCGTATTCATAAATTCAAATTGTACATTATTAAAACTGGAGTACTTTCCCAATCATTTTCATTATAACTGTAGATTATGCAAAGAGGCAGGAGAGAGGTCAGAAAACGGAAGAAATAT
The DNA here is from genome assembly GCA_963082785.1 of Philonthus spinipes. NCBI lineage: Eukaryota > Metazoa > Arthropoda > Insecta > Coleoptera > Staphylinidae > Philonthus > Philonthus spinipes. The sequence continues at coordinate 32,007,637 of OY720304.1, forward strand.
CCACGCGCACCTCCTACGCCCTCAAAAAAAAGAGATTACCAAAAAAAAAGAAGAACTGGAAGCCACCACTCGAGGAATACCAATTTCGCGTTTAACCGAAACCGAAACGGAATGGCTAAGCGCGAAGACATTGGTCGTTCCCTTTTGAGGACAGTGCCGCTACTTCGTCGTCGACTTTGTAAGAAGAAGAAGAGCAGGTGAGTCGGATTTGTGTTAGTTTCGAGTGAGTGTGTGCCGGAATGAAGAACCGGTGGCGTTTGATTGTGTTTGCGATCGGCATCGGAGTCCGCACCCTGGATTCCAGGTACATACTGCCGGAAGTGCCCGACGTTCTACATCCACCGGTGCCCGATATAAGTAAATTGCTTATCAAATATTTGTGAATGTGTGTGTGTGCATTGTGCGTGTGTGATGGTAAAGTATGTCACATCCTATCGGGTTTGTGATTTTTCTTTTGTGGAGTTGCAATGATTTATAAAAATTTTGTTATTCGGTATAAAAAATAAAATAATTCTTGCTTTGAACAAGAAACTGTTAGAATCGATTAAAATAGGTACTGCAAGGGCGGAAATTTCACTGAGGGCACAATTTTTGGTACATATTTGACAGTTCGGCGAAAATTATAAACTTCTCAATCGTTTTTGTCCTATCGGGTTTGTGATTTTTCTTTTGTGGAGTTGCAATGATTTATAAAAAAATTTTATTCAGTGTAAAAAATAAAATAATTCTTGCTTTGAAGAAGAAACTGTTAGAATCGATTAAAATAGGTACTGCAAGGGCGGAAATTTCACTGAGAGCACAATATTTGGTACTTGTTTGACAGTTCGGCGAAAATTATAAATTACTCAATCGTTTTTGTCCTATCGGGTTTGTGATTTTTCTTTTGTGGAGTTGCAATGATTTATAAAAAAATTGTTATTCAGTGTAAAAATAAAATAATTCTTGCTTTGAAGAAGAAACTGTTAGAATCGATTAAAATAGGTACTGCAAGGGCGGAAATTTCACTGAGAGCACAATATTTGGTACTTGTTTGACAGTTCGGCGAAAATTATAAATTAATCATGTTTGTAAACTTTTGAAACTAAAAATTATACTAAAATAAAGGGGAAGTCCGGCGTGGTCCAGGAAATCTTCCATGGAGTACGGTTATCGTGAAAAAAAAAACGGATTTTATACTAATATGAGGACTTTTTTATAAATCCGAAAATTACATGACTTTTAGCAGGGTTTGTTATTTTTTTGAAATTTCTACTTCAGCCTTTTTTATGGGCATATCTATTCATATAAAGCCTACTATAACTGAAAATGTCCATTAAATCAAATAAAGTGTAAGTAATTAATTCGAAAATGTTTTACCACGGGTTAAGTGAGACTTAACGCATTACAAAAATAATTACCGCCACAACTATCACTATCAACTATATTCAATTGTTCAAGCAAGGATAGCAAGGATCCACAATAGATCTGCAAAGGTCGCGGTGGTACAGGCCAAGAGGCCACCCAAACTTTATCTATATATCTATGTAAGGAAGGATCTTTCTTGCTTTAAACGAGATACTATTGTAATCGTTTAAAATAAATATTGCAAGGGCAGCAATTACACTGAAAGCCAACTTATATGTGAACAGTTGTGTTATCAAAAAAAAAAAAAAAGAAACTACAAGGGCGTCAATTTCACTAATAGTGCGTATGTGTCAAACGTTGCGTTATTAGAGAAATTGCCGCCCTTGTAGAGCCTTTTTTAATCTGGGCTATTCAGTAAGGGCAATGTTAAATTTAACGTGCACGTTATTTTTTTTTATTCTCACAACCTAAGCAATTTTTGTAAAACATATTTATTCATAGAATGTGAATTGATTAATTAACGTAAATTACGTTTAACGTAAACGTAACATTTCTCATAAGGAATAGCCCCGAATTTGTCCTTCAACGCAAGAAAAAGAGCATGATTAATAACAATTTAATGAATGACAGTTTGGCGATAACAATAAATTATTGAATCTACATATAGTATTCAGAAATTTATTATGAAGCAAAAATGTTCTAATATGGGAATTTTTCCAATCCCAGACGCCCAGATTGAACGCTCGAATTTTTGTAAGCTATAATCATTTGTATAGAGAAAGTGGAAATAATTTATTAATTATTTTCAAGTTATTACTTATATTTTTTTATTAGAGAAATAAAAAAATAAAAAAGGAACTCAAAAATAATTTAAATAGAAAAAAGTATTCATTCGGCAGGTGAGGGTCGCTCTTTTTAATTAATTTGATTCAATTCTTTTCGTTTAATTTTATTCGGTTTTGATTTAAATTGAATTAATTTAGTTTAATTTAATTTAAATTGATTTAGTTTAATTTGATTTAATATAATTGATTTAATTTTGCTGATTGTATTTGAATTAATTTAATTAATTTATTTTAACATTTTTAAATTGTGTAAGGCATAGCTGTACTGACGAGGCATAGATCCCGAAACACGTGTCTGCAGATGGCCTTATATTAAGTAACGTTCCTTTTGTTGTTTTTACATTAAATTTTTTTCGGATCAAAATTTGTTGCATTATGCAATATTTTATTGATGTGCAGCAGCAGGTGTACATTATTTAATTCAATGTCCGGCGTGGGTATTTGCCCGGGAAGTAGTTGTTTTAATGTGCATTTGTTTAACGTACTTATGTGACGTAAATAAAAAGTCACAGAGCTAAATGTGGAAATAATTTATTAATTATTTTCAAATCATTTTTATTTAATATATCAAAAATAATTAATAAATTATTTTCTCTTTCTCTACCAAAATGATTGTAGCTTACAAAATTCGAGCGTTCAATCTGGATAGTGACTTGACAATCTCAAGGCTTCTTTAGTTGCCATTAGAAATATCTGTTGTAATTACTCTAAATTTCGCATAATTTATTAAAAAAAGCATTGCTATTTACATAAAAGCCCGCGCGTATATACATTAATAACTCGATTTTTACAAGCTACAATCCAGATTGAACGTTCAATTTTTGTAAGCTACAATCATTTTTATAGAGATAAAGAAAATAATTTATTAATTATTTTTGAGTTCCTTTTTTTATTATTTTTATATGAAAAAAATATAAAAAATAACTTGAAAATAATTAATAATTTCCACTTTCTCTTAGCTTACAAAAATTCGAGCGTTCAATCTGGGCGTCTGTGATTGGAAAAATTCCAAAAGCTTCTTTAATCTCCATTACTTATATTTTTTTTAATCGTTATTTTATATTATAATTACACTAAATTCCGCATGATTTATTTAAAAAAAAACAATGCTATTTACATAAAAGCCCGCGCGTATATAAATACATTCCCAATGTCGACACATTCCGTAATTGCTCACGCAGCCAGCAACGATCTTATCGAGAAATTGATCATGTATTTTAAATGTAACATTGAACCACCATACACACACATTATTATTTTTTTCAATATTGTTTAATTTCAATAATCGGCCAATGTTATCGCTGACATTGACATTAACATTTCGATTGCAACTTTTTTTATCGGCTGTAAAGCTGAGCTGGGATTATTTCATATCGGGATTTCACCATGGGAAAGAAATATTGTTTAATTTGATAAGAGGTTATTTATTACATTTGTTGCAATTTATGCTGTAATTATGTATACAAATTGATACAATAGATATAAGTAGTATAGTTCGTTTACGGAAATTTGAAAAATATTGCATTTAATGTCTGGATGATAATTAATAACTTACTTCAAAGTAACGACCAATATACTTTGAAGTAAGTTATTAATTATAATTGCTCCTTCTTGCTTTAAACGAAATGTTATTGGAATCGTTTAAAATAAATATTGCAAGGGCAGCAATTATACTAAAAAGCCAAATTGTGTTATCAGTGACTGAAAAAAAAATTCAATCGCGTTAATTTCACTAATAAAATGTATTCTGATTGAAAGACCCTTTGTCGTTAGCAAAATTGTGAATTAAACATTAATTATGTATTACACAATTAATATATTGCTGTAAATTCATAAATAAAGGTATTTGTAAACAGGGCGACCCATTTTAATTCATCCAGTGGAATATCTCGACAATTTCAGCACCTTCTCCCGTAGATTTACAAGAAACTTTGAACTCCTTTCATTTAGATTTAACTTTTTTATTTTCACTACGCCATCTATCGCGATTTCAAAAAAATCTTCGGATAAAACCTACATAATTAATTTGATGTAGTATCCGAATCTGTAATAAAATGTATGTGTTACTATTTAAGATTTGAAAGTTGGCCACCTCCTCCGTCTCCCAGTTTTTTTTTTTTTGCACAGGATCGGATGTTTTTGTACTTTGCATATTTGTCGAGAAAATAAATAAAATAATAAAATAAATATCCACTGGATGAATTAAAGTGGGTCACCCTGTATATAAAATGTATTAATTTTGTTTTTAACACTATATATTAATTTTATTACGAATAGATTGATTCACAATATAATATTAATAATTATTATTAAATTAAATATATTTATAAATTATTTATTATAATATACCACTAATTTTGAGAAATTTATTAAATCTTGATAATAATCATGATAATCCTCAATAAAACTGCCCATGACAAATGAATCGAATATTCCAATATGGACCTATAGGAGATACTGCATAACCGATACTATCTGGTGGCAAAATTTGGAACCCTCTTCTTCTGTGTTTCCACGCAAACACAAACACATGGGTAGCCAGAAATTTATTATTTTGCTTATATTAGCAATTATTTAAAAAAATAAATTTAATAGCGGTAAGACCTATTGTCGACAGCCCTTGACAGACTACTAACAAAATTCAATTCAATTAATTTATTTACGGTAAATCACCTTTATACAGAATAATAACAATATTCAAAATGTTTAGATAAATAGCATGACTGTAAATCACATATTTTACATATATAACATATTTTAATATCATAGCGGAAACTGCAAAATAAAATTGTACATATTGTTATAATAAATTTTGTAAACTTTTTGTTGTCATATTGTCTGAATAAAGATGTTTGTATATAAATTTAATATATTTAGCAGAACCAGATCTCCAAAATGACTTACGTCTTTATATTCCATGGGCTACGTATTTTCCGGAAAAATAATTTTTTTACAATTTAAAATTGCAAGCGAATTTTTGAACATGTTTCGGGTGAATCGTATCTTCAATACAAGAAAAAATATAATAATAAAAATTTCATAATTTTTCATAAATTCTAATTTATGAAACTTTATAAATTAGCTTTTTTTAATTTTTCTTGTATTGAAGATACGATTCACCCTCATGAAAATTTAGCTTGAATATTTTTTTTTGTTTTCATTATTTTTCGCTGTAAAATCTTACGCCTAAAATTACGTGCAAACAGTCTGAATGGAGGTTATAGCAGTGCGCTCCACAAAGATCCTTATCCGCGCGCGTCCTGGATAAATCGCGTTGCCAAATTATAACCGCGTCTACTTTTTCGTTAAAATTAACTCGGTTTCTCTGTGTCAGGTAGTTTTCGGCGACCCATATCTAAGTTCGGTTTGATCAATAGTCCATTATCAGCTGCTAACCCAGATATTTCGCCAAAAAAATTATAAATCTCGTTCGGATTTCAATTTAAATATACCTGTTATAAGAAACATATTGATTTTTTGTTAGAAATAAAAATTACTGTTTTTTTATCCTCAACTCCAAGTATTTCTAAAAAAAAGAAATAATGAAAATCACAAAGTCTGTCTCTTTGAACTGAAATAAAAAAAATAAATGGCTGAAAAATAAACTTAAGGTTTCTCTTATTTTCTCAATAGTAAAAAATGGAGACAACGCCACAGTCGACGATATCGACGATTTGGATCCAGAAGTATCCCCGGGATTGTTTCAAGGTGATATGGCGATGACCAATGAGATTTACAATTACTGGAGGGTCGGCTTAAAATGGGACGTCTTTCCTGATAAATTATGGAAGAATGGCATCGTTCCTTATGTGATTAGTCCTCTTTATGGCAAGTATTAATTATAAAGGGCGTTTTTCCAATCGGAAAGGGAGAGTAATTTGTAAGGGTTTTTGGTTCCCGATGAGGGCAAGGCTCCCTTAGGGCAAGGCAAATTTTATATATCCTCATCATCAATTTCGTTTTCAATTCCAAAGAATGCATATTATTCGTCTTCTTTGGATTGGAAAACAAAATTGATGAGGATATATAAAATTTGCTATGCTGAATAAGATGCGTCCTTTGGATTGGAACAAAAAGTATACATGCGAATTACTTTCATATAGGACCATGTATGTTCTAAAATGACAAACGCTCAGCTGAAAACTAGAAAAACCCGTAAAATTAAGAGATACATAAAATTTGTATGGAGGAGGGGTTGTCCTTTTTATAATAATTTTGTTTAAAATGCTTCTAACACTTTTGTAAAAAACACGTGTTTTTTAACAGGCGCGTAAATTTTTAACCGACTACTCGCTCCCCGCATCTTTAAAAAAACAGGGGGTTTGTAGTGACAGCACGCGCTATTGTAATGCGGATGACACCAGAATATTTCCTGCAATTCGTTACAATGAAAGTAAAAAAGGAAAAATTCTGGCAATGATAAAAAAATTCGATCAATCCCTTTTTCCAACTTCAAAAAATTACGTTTTACAATATGTAAATTAATAAATAAATTCTTCAAAGCAAAAATAATAAAATAAAATAAAATAAAGCAGAATATTTAAGCATTACAGCCTTACATACATACAATTACTATCAAAATATCTAATGTTCATCAACAGAACCTTCTGACAAAGTGACGATTACCAAAGCGATCCGCACACTGAATTTCATGACTTGCGTGCGGTTCGTCCCGTGGAACGGGAAGTCGAAGGATTACCTCCTGATTTGGCCGATCCAGTATCCCAAGGGGTGTTGGTCGTTCGTCGGAAAGTTCGGGGGCGCGCAGATCGTCAGTTTGCAGCCACCCGACGATAGTGGGCCAAACTGTCTGGGGACGGAGGGAAGGGCCATCCACGAATTGATGCACGCTTTGGGGGTCTTCCACGAACAGTCCAGGTGGGATCGGGATAAGTTTGTCAAGATACATTCAGAAAACATCATATCAAGTAAGTGTTCAGATTTTATTAAAATAAAACGTGTCTCCGACAAAAAATAATTGAGTATAAATTGCGACTAATCAATTAGTTAATGAACAATTAGTATTACTTTTAATAATGAAAATGTTTTGACAAATGATTAATATTTTATTAATCACCTCTTAAAAACTTTTGTTACTGAAAATGTTTTGACAGGTTAATAAAATATTAATCACTTTATAAATTAATAAAACACTTTTAACTTTGTACAACTAAAATTTTATTTAGTGACTATAGTTTCGACAACATTAGCGAGTCATAATCAAACGAAAATATAATGACAAACTAATGTCATAGAGTAACTAGTACTTGATCCTCTTTGCTAATGTCGTAGAAATTAGTTTGAGCCTAATTCCATAATCAAGAATAAACAAATTAAGTGATTTTTTTTTATTTTTAAATTATCTTCTTCAGCAAATATCAATAATAATAGAAACCAACCTTGTATTTTGCAATTTTCACATATTTTTTGTAGAATACAAATCCAATTTCGATAAGCAAAGCCTGGAAAACACAACGTACAGCTTCGAATACGATTACGATTCGATAATGCATTACGGCAGATTCTACTTCAGCAAAGGAAGAGGAAAGGCGACGATCACCGCGAAAATGCCGGGGGTGAAGCAACTAGGCCAGCGCAAAGCCATGTCTAAAGGAGACTGTCTGAAACTGAACGACTTGTACGGGTGTTTGGATAATCCCAAACTTAGCAAAAAATATTACAATATATGTCAATTCATGGGTGTATAAATAAATTATTTATTTTTGGTTTGGGTTTTTTCTCAGATCAAGTCCGGATCTTCTTCCTGTATTTTGATCGGTAGATCCACAACTGGATCGTGTTCGCTGTCGAATACGTTCCTCGGGACGTAATCTGCTGGTGCCGGCCAACATAAATCTGATGAAAATAAGAACGGTAACAATTAAATATTATATTTATTTATTTACGGAATGTCCATTTTACAATATACATTTCATTATAAAAAAACACTAACGCCCGTTTTTTTAAGGCAGCTTAACAAAATTAAATTTATTTCAATAATATTTTGTTTTTTAAGTATAGCAACTTAGGTCGCAATAACGCGCCTATTTTTATACAAAACATTTGGGGAATAAAGTTATTAATTGCATATACATCAATACCATATTCCAATTAAACTAAAAAAATCCAATTAAATAAAAATGCTTTGAAAATAATTAATAAATCATTTCCACATTTAGCGCTGTGGCATTTTAGATGTGGAAATAATTTATTATGTTCAAATTATTTTTATTTAATTTATTAAATAACTGTGATCAAGTGAATAAATACGCTTTTCTATAAAAAAAAGTTTCAAACCATTTTATAGACTGATTTGTGTCTATGATAACAACGCGCGAATATAAATAAAGGTTGGAAAGTGTTTATTAGTGATATTAGAATAGTTGTGATATTTTTTTAGGAAGTTGAAAGTAGTTTTTCATATGCAGATCACGAAATTCTATTGCCCAATTCGTCATATTCCAGAAATTATATTAATTACACCAACTGTTAAACTGCTTAGCACTTTAAACGACCAGAAAAGGAGCGCTATTTCTAAAATACTATAAAAAATAATTTGAGTATAATCGGGGCTATTCTATAAGGGAAATGTTAAGTTTAATGCCATCACAGTCTAAGCAGCTTATGTAATAGATAAATATTCATAGAATGTGAATATTCAAAAAAAATAAGACCCGTAGGGATTGTGTCGTATTAAAAAATAGGTATAGTAAATAAAACACAATTGTTTTTTTTTATTATTAATTTTTCCTCACCTTCATATTTTTTCAACACTGGTACTGACCCAAACGAATCCACATAAACTTTCAAATCCGTAACATACTGACTTTCAATCAGAAAGTCCAACAAACTGTACTCCGGAAGTGAATCGATTGGTCTTCCTATGTCTTCAAAATTTGAAATCGTAGACTTGGCCGGTACTTTAATATATTCCTCAACAACAGAAGAACTTTCACTCGACTATCAACAATAACAAAACAAAAAACTCAGCAGCGTTAAACGACGGTTGTATCAAGAATATTACGCTAGATTCCTCGATTTCGGTGCTCTTCGGCCTCAAAGAAATACCCAATTTGTATAGTTTCTGCACACAGTGGGCGACTTTCGCGGTGGTATTTTGCAGATCGGTTGTGATGTCGATTTTTTCGAGGAGTGTTGGAGGCCTCGCTGACATTGTAGTCCAAAAGTCCAGGAATCTCTAAATTGAAGCATAATGAAAATGAAAAATAATTCACGAAAAAAATATGTAATTAATCATTACCTGGTTTATATGATGATATGCCACCAGAAGTTTTGGTTTCTCAATATTAGATGTAATATCTGGAGTGGTAAAAACTAATTTTAAATGCTTTTTCAACGTAATTTCTGACCCCTAAAATACAAACTATATTTTAAAAATATTAATTAAATAAAAATAATTTGAAAATAACTAATAAATTATTTCTTCTTTAGCTACTGCGATATTTTGATTTATGTTACATAAGTAAGTAAAACAAATCCACAATTATGGAATATTTCCCTTTTTTTCTATTCGAATTATATTTTTATTTCTATCAAGTCTTCGGTGGCTATGGAAAACATAAATTCATGTTTTTTTTTCTGGAAATAAAATTGTTTCTACAATGTATGATGTAAATATCAAAATGATCACTTTCACAATCACATAAACATAATAAGTAACATACCTCAACTACATGACAAAAATATTTGGAATAGTTCAAAAAGTACCCAGTCAGGAATTCATCGCAATGGTGCCGATTTACTTCATCGATCGTTTCTTTAAAATAAAAGCCGGCGTTGCTGAATTCTCCTAGACCGAAGGAATGCCGGCCGATGTAGATCAATCGATGGAGGAAAATAGACTAAAAGTTACAGAATTTATGAAATTAACAATAAGAAGGAAGGCTCAACTTACGCGATTAGCCAGAGCCATATTTTCATAGATGACATCCAATAAGTTTTTTCTTTTCGGTTCTATGTAGGTGACGGTGGCCGGACGTTTTTTTATTTTTTTTTGTGCAATGAGCGGAGCCATTTTAATAACCAGATTGCGTTGCCGTGGATACTAAATAAATCCTAGATTAATGAAATAAATGATTCTTGTAATCGTTTAGGTGAAAGGGAACTTGATCACGAAAGTTTATCAAGAAAAGGAGTTTTATCCTTTAATTGTATTATTTGAAAGAAAACAGTTTTTTGACTAAGAAAGTTAACAATTTACAAACCAAATGTAAAATATTTACTAAATTTTATTTCAAAGAAAAACTTTGATTAAATTACTATTCTTTTTTGTTAAAAATATTATTCGCGGAAATTTTGTATCTTTTTTATGTTAGATTATGCAAAATAATAAATCTTAAATCAAATAAATTCTTTCTTATTAATTAAAAAATATTGATAGCTGCTCTATTTATCTATGATAATGCTCTATTCAATACTTATGTATATTGGGTTGCTTACAAACAATTTCTAAACCATAGATGTAATATAATATTACATACTACATCTATGGTGTAAGCAATAGATTAAAATTATTGTTTATTTTTATATAGATGGAACAATAAACTATATTAAAGTTTAAATACAGCAGTCTTTAACTTAAATCAATTAATAATCGTTATTAATATCAAATATGTATTTTTTCAAACCTCAGAAAGATTATATTTTAATATTCGTATTGGTAATGATACAAATTTATTACTACAAAATAAATTATAAAAATAATTAATCATTTTCTATTAATTTAACAAATATGAATCTAAGTATGTATCTTGGTTTGCATATCTATTAATTTATTTTTCTATGATATTTTACTATATGCGTCTATTAATGTATCTTGGGTTGCATAATATCCACAAATAAATATTTTATTATTAATGTTAAATTTCTTTTTATAAGTGCATATTTAATAAATCCCATTAAATTCATGAACAGAATAATGCGATTTCTTAAAAAATTAAATATGAATTACAGAAAGAAAGGAATTTCCAAAACTGGGTCAAATTTCCGCGCGCCCTTCCACTTGCGTCACGGCGACTTCCGTTTCTGCCCCCACCGCTCGCGTCAGTTTGTATCGATTGTTGCCGGTTCCACGAATTGACGTCCATCTTTGTTTCTTTTTGCGTTCAACAAACAAAGTTTGTTTAGGACCGTGCCCCATTTACCGGCATCCCTGGTGTTTCATGTGCCCCTTTTAACCCCCAGCCGACCGCAGACTTTCCGAGCCGAAGGAATTCCCACCCGGAGGAACTGCGCGCAATTGGGTTTTGTTTAACCCATATAACTGTTTAAATGCGGGGGCGTACAGGACGGCGGTAAATATAGTTTGTTGTTTATTATTTATAGGTTTGAATTTTGTTTTACGAGTGTTTTGTTTGCGTCGCGTTGGGCGGAAATGAGTTTTCGGTTGCCAATTGAGGCGTTTTCCGCGTTTCCAATACCCAAGCGTTATGTCGGAATTAATTAGTAAAGCGTTAATTCCTGAAAAATGTGTTACATAAATCAACTATATTAAAGTTAAAACAAATAAAAAAAAAACAAATACATTTAGTCCAATTAATATAATAATTATTTTTATAATTTATTAGTAATATTTTTTTTTTAATTAATTTCACTGTTTTATAATTATTTAGTTAATTACAAACTTTATAAGTTTTGTTTAATTAATTTCTCACTGACCAATGATCGATACTAGTCGGAGAAAGTATAAATAAGTCAAAGTGTTTTAATTTTAATTAAATTATCCTGAATTAACTTGCTAGGTTTACTTAATACAAACTGAATAAAACTATAATCATATTAGAAAAAGGATTTTTAGTTGCGTGCGACATTTTTAACCTTTCTTTCATTAAATTAAATCATTTGTAGCTTACACTAAACTGTTCCGAATTAATAATTTAATTTTTATTGATCATTTACACATTGTTTAAGTTTAAACGCTGATTTACTTTGTATAACTGAAGCTTTAATTTAGACTGATTAAAATTGTTGAAACTGTAGTTATTAAAATAATGATCAAAATTGTACATTCACTTCAGCTTTATAATGTTTGAAGTGTGTAGTATATAAAAAGAAACAGAGGGTGAGAAGTAGTGGAAAGCATACTATTTATAAATGTGGAGTTATATTTGGAAACCTTTTGCCAACATAAATAATATTTATTTTTAATACTGAATATTTGCTGAGCGAAAGAAAAGAAATCATGATAAATATTTGAGTATAAAAAAAATTATATAAATATTATTTCAATGGCTGAAAGACCGATGGTCGATAGACATTTAACAAGAATATTATTCAATTCATATTTTCTGAATTTGAACTTATTAATCTAATTTTCATATTACACAATTTCAAATTTATATAATATTTTCTAAAATTACTGTTGGAAATTGTATGGATTTTAATTAAAATTGAATACTTTTTTTGTGACAGTTCGAGAAGTCGAGACCGGAGGCGTTCGAGGAGCAGAGACCGTCCCTATGGAGGAGGAGGGGGTCGAAGGATGGCTGCCGGAGCGGGCTTGCGCAAGCCACGCTGGGACTTAAACCGGCTGGAGCCGTTCAAAAAAGATTTTTACGTGCCTCACCCGCGAGTGATCCAGCGCCCTCCCTACGAAGTAGAAGAATGGAGGCGCAACAAAGAGATTTCACTGAAGGGCAAACAAATCCCAGAACCTGTCATGAGCTTCGAAGAGGCCGGCTTCCCGGATTACGTAATGACCGAGATCAGGAAGATGGGCTTCAAAACCCCGACTGCCATTCAAGCCCAGGGCTGGCCCATCGCTCTTTCAGGTCGAGACATGGTGGGGATTGCTTCGACTGGCTCTGGGAAGACGTTATCGTATATTCTCCCCGCGATTGTGCACATAAATAATCAAACTAGGCTGTTGAGAGGCGATGGGCCGATTGTGCTGGTTTTGGCTCCGACGAGGGAGCTTGCGCAGCAGATTCAGCAAGTCGCTGGTGATTTCGGGCAGACGTCCCGGATAAGGAACACTTGCGTGTTCGGAGGTGCTCCGAAGGCACCGCAAGCTAGCGATTTACAAGACGGAGTTGAAATAGTTATCGCAACGCCAGGGCGGTTGATTGATTTCTTAGAGAGTAACCGTACCAATTTAAGAAGGTGTACATATTTAGTGTTAGACGAGGCGGATCGCATGTTAGACATGGGCTTCGAACCTCAAATTCGTAAGATTATTGAGCAAATTCGTCCAGACCGGCAGACATTAATGTGGTCGGCAACGTGGCCCAAGGAAGTCCAAGCCTTGGCCACTGAGTTTTTAAAAGATTATGTACAGATTAACGTGGGCTCGCTGCAACTGTCAGCGAATCATAATATTTTACAAATTATTGACGTGTGCCAAGAGTATGAAAAGGAGACCAAGCTCAGCACGCTGCTGAAGGAAATTATGGCGGAGAAAGAGAATAAGACTATTATATTTATAGAAACTAAGCGTAGAGTGGATGATATTACAAGGAAAATGAAACGAGATGGGTAATTATTATTATTCATCATAGGTAGAATTTCATAGAGTTTGCAAATTAATTTGATATTTTCAAACTAAAATTTATATTTACAATAATTTACTGCAAAAATTTAAAGATGTTATACTACTTTATAAAAAATGAGTTCACCAGACCTAAAGTAACTAACTCAAATTAGGAGCCACAATTATTAATGACAAAATTTAATAATTTTCTTAAATCATGTTTTACTATTTTTATAGATGGCCAGCTGTCTGCATTCACGGTGATAAATCACAACAAGAAAGGGACTGGGTGTTGCAAGGTACGAATAACCCTCTGGCTTTCAAAAATTGTCTTTATGATACCTTTTATATTGTGAAACAACAAATTCATTTTTCATGACATAATTTAATATTTTATTCAATTCAATTGTAATAATAATGTAGATTTTTATTTTTTACTACTTTGGTTTACCGTTACGGCAGCACTACTATTGATTGTCAATATGTAGAGTTCAGTTAAAAACGCACATCAAAATTAATAAAATACACAGGCTGACTCACAAATTACCAAATAGCTAGCTTTATTTATCAACTTCTTTTCTTAGTTAATTCCTACTCATTGTTGTAATAAAAATGTTTTTTGAAGTGATTAATGTGAAAAAAGGATCATATGTTGAAGGATGAAATTCACGCGATAACATTTTAGCTAGCCATCTGGTAATCTGTTTGCTTGATAATGTATTATTATTAAACTTAGTAGATTTTAGGTTATGTAAACAAATATATGATGTATTTAAAATTAGGCAAAAGATGGCGCTTGCGTCGTCTTCCCGTTATTATTTAAAATGTATTCTCATGATTTTTGAATTTGTACAGATTTTAGATCAGGAAAAGCACCGATTTTAGTAGCAACAGACGTAGCGGCCCGCGGTTTAGGTAAGTGAAACCCCCAGCTTGCCCCCTTGTTCCGATCATTGTTTATGATTTAAATTTTTCTTTTTTTAATTTAATTAATGCAGGCTAATTACTATAATATTAACCCCCTTTATTATTATTATTATTTCCATTTTAAGAATTAGCCTATGCATGTTGTAAACACGGATAGAAGCATTTAAAAAGACTGCCGGCCAGTCGGGATCGAAAATTGTTTTGTTTGTCATTAAATCTGTGCATAAATTTAACGGTGGGTCTTTTTATGTTTCTACTAGTGTAGAGTGAAAGGAGCTAAAAGGGCGTGTTGTAATAAAGTGGGCACTACTCTCTTTTCAGAGGCACAAGCGAGCTAATGACATGTGTCATTGTGGTTGTGCCTCTCACTGGTGGACGACTGCCCATGCGTGGGACTGCCGGCTATACCTTGCTGGAGGCAGCTACCTCAGCCCGTGCGGACTGGCGGGGATGCTCTGTCTCTCACTGGCGCCGGGGTCTCACTACCCACGCCACCCTAACTGACGATGCACCCCAAAGGTGGTATGCATCATCTATACAAAAACTGTACTGTACACACTTTTATCAAATTTGGTTTTTTTCTCATCATAGGTAGGCTATATTTGTGTTTTATTTTTTATTTATTTATTTTTTTAACCTTACTCAACATGTACTCGTAAAAAATATGTTTTTGTGTATGTAACGATTTCTATTTCCCATTTACAGGATCTTCTTATTTCTTATCAGATTTACTAATGCTAAATCTAACTAAAGAGAATATCCCAAAACTTGTATTTTATTCTCTTTAGTGTAGTTGGATAATGCTGCCTCTGCGGCTTTGTTTTTATGAATTATTTATTAATGCTGCCTTTCTACGTTTTCATTCGATTAATTATCCAATGATTTCATTTTTGTACATATATATACTCATTAATGCTGCCTCTGCGTTGTTGTTGTTTTTTTTTTTTAATAAATTGTGTCTGGGTAAGTTTTTGGTGATTTAAAAGCAGCAGAGGAGGCATAATTGAAATTTTGTTCGAATTCATTATGCGGCTTTTACTAAGGCTTCGAAACGTGTATTCCAGATGTGGAAGATGTAAAATTTGTGATCAATTTTGATTATCCGTCAAATTCGGAAGACTATGTGCACCGGATAGGCCGCACAGGTCGGTCGTCTCGGACCGGAACTGCGTACACATTTTTCACCCCGAGCAATGCCAACAAAGCGGCCGATTTGGTTGCTGTTCTCAAAGAAGCCAAGCAGGTTATTAATCCTAAGCTCCAAGAGATGGCTGATAACAGGGGTTGGGGAAATTCAAACGCCAATGGCAGAGGTAAGATTTTTATATTTTCAATTCATTTCATTAATCATTTCCAAATTCTTTTTATTTAATTTATTTAAATAACTGTGACGCAAGTGAATAAATCGTTTTTCTATTATTCTTTATTTATACTTATACAAAAATATTTCAATATTTTTCATCAACTGTTAGTGAAAAAGTTGTACAAGATATAATTATTGTGATTTATTCAATAGGGAGAAATAGATGGGGAAGAGGCCGAGGTGGTCAATCCCAAAGGTCTCTCTCAAGATCACGTTCGAGGTCTCCACGAAGAAACAGCCGACGAGAAAGAAGCAGATCCCCGAAACGGTCACGAAGGCGAAGGTCCCGATCAGACAGCAGCCGAGACAGCCGTTCTTCAATTGGCAGATCAGGCAAGTCGTCGACATCCAACAACTGCATACGCCCGCCCATAAAAGAACGACCGCCTCTTCAACAACAACCTCCACCGCCGCCGCCGCCCCAACAACCACCACCCCCACTACCCATCCCCACATCGCAGCCACCTCCACCAAAACAACCACCACTTCCCCCTCCCCAACAACAGCAACAACCCCCTCCGCCACCCCCACCAACACCTCTTTTAACCTACCACCAGACGATTCCTCCACCATATGGTGCTTTTCAAATGGCCAATGGTGCAGTGTTTTACGCGCACGGCCCTCCACCTCCTACTCAGGGAACATACTTCCCTCCACCAGGGGGATTCCCCTACGCTCCCCCACCCCCAGCTCCCCGTTAAACTAATAAAAAAACCCTTGTTTCCGTTACTAGGGCTAGAATGCAATACGAAGTTTATTACATTGTTATAACACTAAGTATTATAAATAAGTTTTACCCTCTGTATTATTTTCCACCTTATTGTACATATAATCTAGATCTGTAATTAGATTTATTAGCATAATTGATTTAATAAAAAAAAATGAAGAAAAGCAATAAACACAAAAGAAGAAAACCTAAAGTAAATTTGATTTTAATCGAATCGCAGTGGTACGTCGTTGTCTTACCTCTAGTACAAACATTGTTACATTTTATATTTCATTTTTTCAGAGTGCATAGTGAAGTGCTACGGTGGTTTGAAATGTTATTGAAAAGGCCCGTTAAAAAATAATTAAAAAAGAAAACGTATATATCGTACGTTGAGTTAAAGACGTGTCTGTGTTTTAATTTAAGGATTCTATATGTAAATAAACCTATGTATTTTCTTTTTATCTCATTTATAATCGTGTTTATGTTCAAGAAAAATTGCTTTTATGATTGTAATTTTAATAACTGCTCGATATTTAATTTTGTTCTTAAATAATTTGCTAAATAAATTGATTTAGTTCAATGGGTTATTTATTGAAATGGTAACAATTACCCAAGTAATCAGTAAGTACTCTTTTTGTTTGTTAATTATTAGGTATAAAGCACACAATGCCTTTAAACCAGTTTTACTATTTATAATATAATTAAAATTATTTTTTTTAGTGCAGTATTAAAAAATCCCACCAAAATAATAATTAATAGGAATCTGTATTTTACATAGAGGTATAGGTATTTTATCAGTTTACTAATCCAACCAACACCAGAGGTCGCTATTTGCAGTGTTCTATTAAACATAGAAAAGTGCTTTTTTTTTGTCTGCGGTCATAGTTTCCAGGAAGATTACAGGAAATATTATTTGTTATGAAATTATATGATTATTACTTATCTGTTTGCATACTTCTTTGAAATTACAATATTGCAGGATTTTTGTTTTTTGGTTGCCAATGTTTCACTATTATAATATCAGATTATATTTTATTTAAAATATTAGTGAAACAATATTGGCATAGTATGAAATATTATTTGAAACATTAAAATAACGCGGGATTCCCCTACTCTGCTCAAGTCGACACTAGCGACGCTTGTGGTTTCCGGGGCATACTAAACGAGTCTTTCTATTGCAGGAGTTATCAATCTAGGTAATCTGTGGTAGTTTCTATGGAAAATGTCACGTAAACAATGTAACCAACAAATTATTTAACTCTCATAATTTCATACACAATAAATACTAATTGTAACGAGTAAGTAAATATTCTAGAAAATAAATTTGTTTATTGAAAAGAAAATCTGTTTTCTCCAAATTTTCAGTTTGTTTTTTTCATGCCACGTAAATACGGCAAGCGGGAATTTTAAAACAATGGATAAAAGATTAGAAGAATACAGAGCCAGAAAACAGCGCGAAATAATGATGGAGAAGACCAAAGAGAAGATTGCTGGGCTATTCCATTTCAGGAAAACTAAAAAGGAAGACGAGGTAATTTAAAAATCTCTTTTTAATTAACTTATGTCGGTTGAGTACGTGAAGATAAGTGAAACAAGCAATTATTTGATCGATTTGCATCCAAAATGTACGTTTACTGATTTTAGTATTTCTATTAAAGAATTATTATTATTAAATTTCAGGCAACTGAAGAATTACTCTCGGTACACGAAAATGAACCGATTGATGAGGAAGAAGAATGTGATACGAAAAGTGATATTAGTGCGGCTAGTGATACTTTAAATTGTTGCACGTACAAAGATCTAGTTTTTTACGTCTTGTGTTTTATATTATGGGCAGCGCTTTACGCAGTTTTCATTAAACTGCAATTTGGAGTGATTTATTTCATTGTTTCGGCTTTGGTCGGCATGTATTTGAACACGAGAACGGGGAAGAAAAGGAGGAACGAGATAAGTGCGTATTCAGTTTTCAATAAGAACTGTGAGAGCATCGATGGGACGCTTAAAGCTGAACAGTTGGAACGACAAATGATTTATGGGAGATTAACTTGATGAAGTGGTTTGTTTATATATATATTTTTATTATAGCAATTTAAATATCTATTTATTTAGATATTAATGAAAATATTGATATTATATTGAAGTGATACGTTAATTGTAAGGATTTTTTTTTAATTAATGTGGAATATACATGAGGCATTGAGTAAATAATATATAGCATTTTTTAAATAACTTATTTATTTAATATAACTTCAAGCACAAAGAAGAAAATGCTATATATTATTTACTTAATGCCTCAATCTTCTTTATGCTTGAGGTTGAAGTAAATAAATAAGCTATTTAAAAAATAAACACAAATGCACATTTCAGTCAAAAACTGGCTAATCGGGGTTAATATGTAAGAGAAATTATAACTTAAACTTGCACATTATTTTTTTTTTAATTCATCATTTCATTTCTCATTTATTTTCTGAACTAAAAATGTTGTGACTGAATTATTTCAAAATCGAGCCATCATTATGTTTATGCATGACATGGCTGTAAAAAAAAATCATTTATATTGAGTTCTTACTAAATATTGTTTATTTCTTCTCGACTCCACATAAAAAAGTGCTAAATTGCAACAAAAAACAATTGAATGCTGTCTTGTTGTGGAAAATAATATATTAAAAAAACTTTTATTTGGAGTATTATAAAGAAGACCTTGTCGAGAGAAGAGATCTTCTATATTTAAAATAAAACGCACAAAAATTAATAAAGTATCGGTTTTTATTAAGAAATATAATATATATATCAGTTTTATTACATAGTTTTTTTTACATATTTTTGTATCATTAAAAATATCCTATAATCACATTTGGTAACAGCAAAAAAGCAAAAAATTATCAGTCAGTAAAAAGGTGTTAGATATACATTTTTTAAAACCAACACTTCAACAACACCCAAGAGAGTAAAATAAGATTCAAACGATAATATATATTTTTAATAGAAATTAAATAAAATCTCTAAAGCTTATATTAAAATAACTAAATATCAATGGTGAGTATAACAAGAAAATATTAATTATAAATATTGTGCACTCGGAATGAAGGACTCCATCTTTGGTAACAATATGGTAACAGAAATCGCCATTAGGCCGTGCCACAAACTGTGCACATATTTGTAGTTGCTCTGTGTTTGGAACAGCGCGTACAGAATCAGTCCGATGAATACAACGACTAACCCACTAGGTAAAATGACTTTTCTGTACTGTTTGCTCGGGAAAACGATTTTCGTGCTGTAGTACTTCAAGCCCCAGCTTGCTGCGATAATTACCACCCCGGCTGTTGCCGGTAATAAAAAGACCCAAATTGATGTTTTGTCGAGCGTCGTACCCGCACCTATGATTATAGTTCCGGCTACATGGAACATGTGAGGCAAAGGTGGTGATAAATGAGCTATGGCTATCATGGTGACCCAAATCGATAGAAGAGCACAGTAGAAATCGCAATATTGCAAAACGCTTAGTCGGGTAATGCAGAAGCTGATTATGTTCTCTCCGGCGTCGCAGGAATGATAGAAAGAAGAGAAAAAGAAGGTGGAAAAGTAGACGATCATTTCCACGTAGTATTTTCTTTGGTAGGCGACCACTGTGGTAACTAAGAATGGTAAGTTGCTTAGGACTAGTAGAAGCATTTCTAGGATTAAGGAACTTAATGTGCTTGCATGGGAACCGTCTGAACAATCCCAACCTGAAACAAAAAAAAATATTTTTATATGTACCAATACCAATGAAATAATTTTTAAATAAAAAAGAATTTAAAAATAATTCATAAATTATTCCCTAATAATAATTTTTGAATATAGTTATTAAGTGCTGTAATGAAAAAAGTTTGAATTAAATCGTACCTCTATATCGATTGTGGCACACACAACTGGAATACACGAATCCTTCGGAAACCAAGAACGAACACTTTCCGTTAGCTCCGCAGCCTTCGCTAACGCACGGGTAGGAACTAATATCGAATACAATAGTCGCATTGCAGCTTTCATTTTTCCTCAAACAGCCGCCATCGCAATTGCAGCCACCGCAACCATCAGTTTGCACCACTTTATTTTCACAACCCGCATGACATTTGCTGCATTCATCTCCTTTGCAGACGGCCAAACAAGCTTGCACGCAATCATCATACATATTCTCACACCTTTTAGTGCAATTGCAGGGCTCGCACTCCGAACAGAATAATTTGAAAGAAACGTACCAATCTCCAGATTCAGGGTACGGTATTGATAGACTTTCATTATCATTATTATTGTTAAGAACTAAAGTGGACGGAATTAATTCGTTTCTGTATTTACACTGCTCTTTCCAAACGGGTATTTCTTTTTCCGTGTTGCGCACGCAACCAACTAAAGTGAAATTATCCGGCAATTTCTCCTTATGGATGAATCTGTCTTTTTTAAAAAATTTCGGCTTAAACGCTATCATTATCTGTATACTACCACCCACATCGATGATATTGTTAACAGAAAATTTCAAAACGGCGAAACCTTCATTTGTTATATTTACCGCCACCGGAATCGAACCATTAATCGGTTGCATTTCATACGTGAACATAAAGCTGTCTGCACTTAAACTCTTATGCAGCTCGTACTGTTTGTACGCGAGGACTTCCCTGAAGTACGGATCGAAGTGCATCTTATCGACGGCGTTCGCGTAGGTTATATTTTTAACAACATTCCTGACGGCCGTTTGAAATTCGATATACTTCAACTCGAATAAAAACTTCGCAAGCACCCAATCTGTACCGTTCGTCCCGACGTTGAACACCAGGGAATATTTTGTGTTATCTGTGATCCAAAATTTTATAAAGGCTTCCGTTGTCGAATTAAGTGGGATTGTTTTGTTGGTTAGCGTCTGGCTCCCGATTGCTCGGATCGTGGCTGTTATATTGGTACACTCGTCGCAGTATTTAAGGCTCTTTAAATGAAGGACCATGTAGTTTACATTTTCGGTGATGTGGAAGTTGAAAATGCTGGATTGATTCGATTTGACGGTGGTGCGTGTATCGGTATCGGGTATTATGAAGATGACATTTTGAGCTTCTTCTGCATAAACACTCGCATCTACATATGTGTGGCATTCTACTGTTAAACCTGTAAATTAAAATTAAATAAAAAGAAATTTGAAAATAATTAATTTTTCTATAACTTTTTGACTCACGTTACGTCGACTCACCTTGTTGTGTAATTCCATCATTTTTCGGATCGGAATACGGATGAAAGGCCACAGCGTAATAACTCCCGCCGACGGGCGCACTAATATTCACGTAACTATACTGCTTGTTTGAGGTAAAATTCAAAAAATATATATCGAACTGACGGTCGATCATAAACTTCTCTGGATATTTCGAACCGTCCGGGTTTATCACCGGAGGCGATCCGTACTTTAAATATAGCATCACATCTTTGGGCTTACACCCGAATATCGAGTACGACAACTCCCTGGCCCTGAATTTGAAGACGGCACGGACTAGATCTTGGGGCACAGCGAAATGCATCAGGACGGTGTCTACGTAACTTTCGTACTTTTCCAGGTAACCGGACCTGGTCTGGGTGACTAGAGTGAGGTTTTCGCATTTTACTGATACAATGATTATTGTAAATACGATGCATTTTGTGATCTGAAACAGAAAATGGACAATTAATTGTGTGCCAAATTATTAAAATCACGAATTACAAGATAAAAGTATATTTCATTTAGAGTTATTAGTACAGCTATCGAAAATGTCCACCCAGTGGACAAAATGAACTTCTAGCGTTTGAAATAAACCAGTGAAGAAAAATGATTACTAAAAGTCGATTTGAATTATTTTCAAATCATTTTTATTTAACATATTTCTGTATTTTTTTTTTATAAATAACAAATTCTGAATTATTAGTAGACAGGGAAATGATATAATTAAATAATAGAAATTTTACCTGTAGTCATTACGTTCATTTAAATAAATATTAAAATATGGTCCACAATAACAATTTCATCCGAAGAAATAAATGAAAGCCACAAACAATAGGATAATATTCGCAATACAATTTCCCCAATTGATACTTTTAAAAATAACAAATTCAAAGAAGTAAAAATAAAAACTCACCATCGTGTGTAAACTACACGGCCAGCAGTAATCTTTTAAATTGGATAATGTGCCTTATCCTGGTTTACAAATTACATATTTTAATTGCTTAACTGCGCCCCATTTCGAGATTATTTTTGATTAACCACCTATCCGGGATTCCATTCTACATCTTTCGGAAGGCGATTTAAGCTAGCACAACACAAACAAATCGAACGGCACAGGTTTTTTGAGGTTAATTTACGTCAATCTCCGGCACAAACAAAACTCTCTGTCAAGGATGTGAGAGCGCGGATCATTACCGAAACATTTTTTTTATCATCGGTTCTCTTATCGCTGCTGTTTGTATTTGGTATCGTGGTGTCTTTAGAGATAATTTTTATTAATCGATACTTTTCGCATAATTCTGTGCGTTACTAAATGCCTATTTGTGTAAATGTATTTCGTTATAAAATTCCGTGAATATTTGAATTTAACGTGTTATTGATTTTATTAATGGTTGTTGTATTTAAAAAAATGCATGGAATTATCGTTAAAATTCCAGTAATATTTTTTAATTGCATATATGTGGATATTTTATGTATGTTAAGAAATACTTGTACTGCTGTAAAAAATGTAATTGTTACGATAAAACTACAATTTATAGTTTGTAAATCAAAAATTGCTGATTTTTTTTAACAGCCCATAAGATTGTTTAAATTTCCTCTTGCATGTTTTTGTTTTAATTATAAACCAGATGGTTCTCTTTAATTGCGGAAAATTTAACTTAATTTTTAATTCACTCCTTCTATAACAGATGGCGGGAAAATTGAATTCAGTGGTGCCAACTTAATTTTCTTAATTCACGCACCCATCAACAGATGGCTCTGTTTAATGGCGGGAAAATCAAATTCGGTCATGCCAACTTAATGTGCACAATCATCAACAGATGGCACTGTTCAATGGCGGGAAAATTGAGTATTTTTAATTGATACATTCATCAACAGATGGCAATGTTTAATGATGGCAAAATCGAATTTTTAATATTAAGATACTGAAAACATTAAGTAACTTAAGTGATATAAAAAAAGTTACTATGTTTTCTTTAACTTTATAAAAATCTATCCGAATACAGTATACGAATCAATGGTTTGTCTTACGAATCCTTTGTGGATCCATGATTTCAATTATGTTAAATGATTTGAATCATTTTTTTTTTTTAAGATTTTACCCTTAACTCAGGGTCCGTATTCCTGAATTTGATTGTATAGGGATTTGGAAGTGAATTTGATAGTTGTGGACGACTGAATCATAAAATCAATTTCAGGAATATATAATATTCTGTTAACTTACCATTGTTATAACTTACACTCCTCACTTAAGTTTATTTGGTTGGGGTAACGTTTCATACCGCCTTATTTAATCTTATCTTGTTAAAACAACCGTCTAATGGATTTCAACTCATTGGCTGATTCACTGCAAATATACAATTTGGAAATAAATATGTATTTACATTGTTGTAATTACGCTCAACGTAGATGAATTGTTGTGGTACAATCATCGTACTGTAAAAAAAGGTTATCATAAAAGTATTACAGTAATGATCATAATGAATCATAAATCTATCCTTGGCCAAAAAAAAATGTGTACATAATTTATCAATCACCCAAAATAAATATAACAAACCCAATATTAGGAAACTTGCATTGCATTTTACACATGTGCAAAGTTGTTTACCTTGAAAAACTGATTTCATACATTGTTATTTTTTGTTGTCTTCAGTCACGGATTGAATTATTTGTGGTATTCACAAATTTTCTTATTTCTTATAGTAAACAAAAATCATGTTTCTTTTTTATGATAGGGAATTTAATTAACATTCTATTTGATTATACAGAACATAATACTGTAATAAATAAAATATTTGTGATTTTTATTTATTTTCTACTAAATTTGTTCAATTAAAGCTTGCTGAATTCAAGGCAGCACTCCCCCCCTTAATACTAAATTATGTAGTATTATAGTTTGTCGTTCGAGAGTCCACTAAAAAAAATTGAAAATCACAAATATTTTAATTATTACAATATTATATTTAACATCATCATATCATCAAATAGAATGGTAATTCATTACTCTATCATAAAAAACATAATTATTTTTATTTACAACAGCAATTATAGGATTGTATCATAATTTTCCCTTGAATGTTAAAAAAATAACTAGTGAAAATATAACTTAAAATGTTTTATTATTTAGTACAAAAGGATCTCCATTTCTAATTAATTAGAATTGCTTCAACGATTACTGCAAAACTTATTTAAAAATCTTATTGGAGATAACGTATCAAAAATAATATTCAAATGTGATTAACACATCAACAGATAATTTTGTAAAAAAAGTATGTAAAACATATTAAATATAAAAAAAGGAGATTAATCACGATTAACACAGATTCTGATGCTCGTTTTGCCCATGACAACAATAACACCATCATCTTGAAGATCTTTTAGGGCGTCCTCGAATTGTTCCCTAGTAATCATCTGAAACAAAGTAATAATCTGTATTGTGGAGGCTTCTACCTTATTATACATATTAATTTTACAATGTTTGTATAACATTTATTTTTTGTGACTGCAGTTTTTACAAAGCTTGTTATTATCAAACATAGACTCCATATTCGATAATGAATGCAGTCATATAAAATAAAAAAGTGTTATACAAAGTAATAAGTATCGTATTGTGTAATAATCAGAAATTAATCATAAATTGGAAAACAGGCCACAACCTTTTGCTTTTTAAATTACTTTAAATGTAATTTAAAAACAGAAGTGATTAAGAAGAAAATTTTTAAGAAAATCCTTCCTTAATAATAATTACACTTACAGTACTCGATGTTTCCTTCATTTCAGTCAAAAGCTTTTGATAATTAATTGTGGGCACTTTTCCTTTAGATTCGATTAACTTCTTCACAGCTTGGGCCAACTCCACACGTCTCTTTCTTGAAGCACTGCTCAAGCCTGTTGTCAGAATGCCCACATCAATTTTACCAGAAAGGGGATCTGTCGCTGATTGTTTCAAAGCTTCTCGATGAAGTCTACAACAGATAAAAAAATATTCTTCAATACTACTAGTGATAGAAACTTTATTTCCAAAAAATAAAAATTACTTTTGATTATAGGTCACAGTATTCATAGCAATAACATATTGTATAATGCGACTATTTTTCATTCGACATTAATTACCTTTTACAAAATATCAGTAAATCATTCAACTCTAATATGATTAAAGCTATTCTTTAATCATACTAATTACATAATAATTTTAATTAAAATGTTGTTGAATGTAGCCACAATAGATAGTTCGATTGCAGTGGAGGTGCTTACTGTAATAGAATATTAATATTATTACCTGTAAGCTTCTTCTACATCCTCAACAGTCACTACCTCTGAAAATCTGACTTTTGCATGTGCTTCGGCTAATCGAATAAGCGATTCCAGTTGCCTGGGATAAGCCGTAATTTGCCCCCGACCGGAACCAATTTTCCGCATATCAACATAAGATTGAATAAGACGCTGCGATGCCTCTTCACTTAACTTGGGATGAATGTGTTCTTTCCCATACGCAATATAATCACGAAGAATCGACATATCCTAAAAGAAGTTAATATGAAACATGACATAAATAATTAAAGTAATTTTATTACTGACATGTTCCTGCATACAGTGAATAATTTATTTCATTCAACACAGGACTATATACTGTTTATGATAATTTATCCATTCTGTTACCATTTTGTGATCAATATAAAAAACATTATTTTCACTTACCAGAATTTCATCGTCTTCTTGTTCTGTAGTTTTGTAATACAGAGATACTAAATGTTTGGCCAGTCTCCTATCAAAGAGCTCATTTTGAGGATCCAGTATCAAGAAAATTAAGTCAAACCTGAAAATTACAGTATTTGAAATTTCAGAATTATTGCAATTAGATGCAAATACAAAGCAGTAATTGAATATTATAATTTAAAAAACTATAGCATTTTTCATTTATAAAAAAAAAGAAGGAACAGTGATGGTAAATGCACAACATAAACACAGTAAATTTGAAGTGTGACAAATCAAAATATTTTTTACCTTGATAACAATGTATGTGGCAACTGCACATTCTCAATGATAGTCTTATTTTTATTCCATTGCGATTCACATGGATTCGCTCCGGCCAATATGGACGTGCGGGCATTCAATTGGCAAATAATCCCAGCTTTGGCAATACTTAATGTTTGCTGTTCCATCACTTCATGCAGTACGCTCCTAGTGGAATCATTCATTTTATCGAACTCATCAATGCAACAAATACCATTGTCTGCTAATACTAGAGCACCGGTTTGCAGCACCAACTGCCTGGTTTCCGTGTCCTTTGTCACATAGGCTGTTAAACCGACCGCTGATGAACCTTTGCCAGACGTGTACTGACTGCGAGGCACCAAGTTGTAGACGTATTGAAGCAATTGTGACTTTGAAGTACCTATAAATATAATATTTTAAATTGTTAATAACTGAAGCTTCGACTTTGTTATACATTGTTCAAATTAGTATTTTATATTTCATTATAAGAAGAAAATAAGATTAGTCAACAATAAGTAATCCAAGTTATATAAACAAAGTCAAAAGTGTTTTAGTTTATTAAAATATTATCAATTAAATAATACACTAAACTTTTTAATAAAATGTTCAACCAACATTCATCTAGTGTATGGATAACTAGTGAACATTTTATTAAATGAATTTATGAGAACAGCAAACTTCTCATAAACCTTCCTTTAGTGGACGAAACAGGGATTTTCGGTCGTCTACCTTGTAGATCAAATTGTAGATGGCGCTTGCGTTATCTTCCATTTATTATGACTTTAAACTTTATTTGTATTACACTAAAATGTTGCTTGTATAACTTGCATTACTTATTATTGACTAATGTCAGATTTTTCTTATGATGGAATATAAAATACGAATTTGTACAATAAATTTAAACATATGTAACTTACCAGGATCACCACATAATAAAATATTAATTTCGGCCCTGAAATGTGCCCTTCCTGATGTGACAAAAGTCTTTTTGGTTCCTCCAAAGAGTTGCAGCAATATTCCCTTTTTAACATCCTCATTTTCATAAATAGAGGGAGCCAACGCTCTCGCCAATCTTTCATAAATGTCTGGCTTTTGCGATAATATTTGAAGTAACTCAATACGTTCTGGCGGGAATCTATGATCCTTGCTGCAAAAGATATACATTATAGCAATTACAAACAATGTCAATTTAACAAATAAATTCTGAGTAATTTAAAATCTTACCCATCTTCTTCCTCATACAATCTCTTCGAGTCGACTTTTCTGAAGTGGAGAACATCGATGTGCGTCTTATAGACTGACCGAACATTTTTCATCCTGGGATTCACTTGAATTGGCTGAGCTCTATAAATTCCCGTAACTGTGACTCTGTCACCGGGTTGCACATTATCAACTAGATCATTGTGAGCGTATAAAATTACTGTATGTGGTGTCTGACCGGCAGGCATATCATCTAAAAATACATAATAAAATAATGATATAGAGGAGGAAAGAAAAGCAATAGCCAGTTCCACAACGGGGTATTTATGTTTTATGTTAAGTATTAAATTATATACATTTTCAAGCATTATTGTTATTTTTTGTTAAATTTTCCTGTAGGTCTGTTGGGAAATACATGTTATTATTAATAACCCTATACTCTTATGGGTATAAAGATTTTTTTTATTAAGACCCATAAATACCTGGTGATTCTTGAAGTTTGATCATTTGCTTGTCGGTGAAGCTTGATCTGTTGTGAATCAACGTGAAGCAGTGGTTGGTATTGCAGTTGCTGCAAAGGGTGGGTTCCGTGATTCGTCCTCTATCGATTTCCACACTGGTGGAGAATGAGCATACAATGCATTTAAAGAATGCTTCCCTCATTTCGGGCATGATATTCGATGAACGGATCACCATGCCACTGATTGTAATCAACTGATCAATATCTAAAACAAAACAAATGAAAACATAACAATTGTTCATGGAAATTTAGCAAAAATCGAAGTAAGTAAATTTAACAGCCTCTTAAATTACTTAAAATATGTATTCAATATTTTTAAAGAATCTTGACTCAATTAAGGAAAAAAAAAATAAAATTACGTGTTCAATATTTTCGACAAATCTATTGTATGATATAAAACACCCATTTCCACTCATTTTTAGTAGTTGGTAGTGAAGCCCCAATTACAGATTTTCATTTAAAAAAAAACAAAGTTCTTCTCTGTCACATCCCTAAAGAACGAGGAGGTATGTTCTTTACACCATTTAATAAATTTGTCATTTGCATTGAACACACATTTTTTGTGTTTCAATTGAGTCGATATTTCTCAAATTCAACGTTTCATTCTCCCTGTATAATGCATTAGTTTTAATGTAATATGAAAGTTAGAATAGTTTCTAACACAATTTCATTTTTTAGATTTGTAATGACACTGAAATAAAAATTATTATCATTAATTAATTAGAACCAAAGTAAGCATACAATAGTTGTCAATTTTTATAATTATAATAATGAAAACCAGCATTATTTTCTGTAAACCTTTCTTTAATTTAAATTTCATTCAGATACCACAGTAGCAGTAGTATAAAGTTAATTACCTTCCGGATTCAAAGATCGCATGTTTTTGGTTTTTTCACAGTTAAACGGTCTGACTTGTATCTGATGTTCAAGAACGGCGGCTGGGTACCTTTCGTAAAACATTTCATTAACCGTCATATCAAATGTTGGTATTACTTCTTGGGGATAGCACATTAATTGACGGTAAAGACCTTCATCAAAGGTCTCCAAGTGTGAACAGTTTACATTCAAAAACGGTTCCTCCAATGTATGTATCTGAAATATATTCATATTTAGAAATCAATTCGGCAATAATTAATTGTAATTAAATATTACAAAAATATAATATTGTAATATTTAATTACAATTAATGTATAAATATTTGTAAAGAATTGTAATTCTGCTGTCTGAAAAGAAATGAAAAAATTGTAATGAATACTTGACATTTTTGATTGAATGTATAACTTTTGAAATTATTATTAAATGAATATTTGTATTCTATACTAGTATGTCGTTTAACAATAATTTCAAAATTTCTGCATTAGGAGTTGGATTTTGGCTGGTGTCCAGAAAATCTAACTCCTAATATATGAATTTTGATAATATTGTTAACAAAAAGGTAGGTCCGATGCGATGATAGTTGTAAACGACATATTATGACCACATTTTAGGACACAAATATTGATTCAATAATAACTCTGATTCCAACTCCACAATCCTCACGGTTAAATATTATTAAATACATTTCTTTGACCTGTAAAGACGGGTCTATCCTTCTTGTCCAGTAAGGATTGATAACAGTTCCATTTTTACCGGTCAAAGAAATGTGTTTGATATTTCATGATAAACACCTCTTCTAATTTTTGTATATACAGTGGCTCGTTGACATTCATTCCATCCGACACTTCGTCTTCTTCTGCGTTGGGATCGATGTAGCGAAGTATGAATTGCTTGAATTTATGCTTGCATTGCTCCACGGAAACATTAGTGCCCCAAATCACTAGATGCGGAGCTGTTAAATCGGATTCCTGTGACTCTGGAATTGCCTCCAACTGAAACAAAATAAAAAAAAGTGTGTTAAAAATAAATTAAATATTTAAGAATCACACATATGGATAAGATTAGAAATGAAATAGTTTGTAAAAATTACAATGAGGATCGATTCAGGATTGGATAAAAGAAAAACAACGGCCACATTCCTGTAAATTATTTTACTTTGTGTAGCACCACCTGGAGTGCAGAAACGCTGTTGAGTGAAATGGAAATAGTTTTGTTGGAGAGAGAAAAACCATTTTCCATTTTGTGCAATTACTGTTGATAACATACTGCTCCTAGATACGTTTTCTTTATATGAAATGACATTTGAATAGGTTGACATATGACTTTTTAAACACTTTATTTTTTGAGTTTCAAATGGGGTCGCATGCTTCTGAAGAAAATTATGAGCACGGCATACACAGATTATTTAAACGCTTGCGTAAAATATGCGGAGTTTATATATTTTAACTATCCGAAACAGGTTTTGATTATAATAGGGCTGGTTGGTCTCAAGATGGTTTTTATATTAATGTTTTTACTGGGGAAAGGAGTTTACAATTTATGGGAATGTAGAAGGGATAACAATACTAAACAAGGTAATATATATTTTTTCTTGTTTTCTTTTGTTTATTTAATCTATTAAAATAAACGGGCAGAAAGACTACTCGAGTCGATGGCGTTCGTTAAATATAACATTTCCCGTACAGAATAACCCTCAATATCTACAATATTTGCCAATCGGCTATCGACTAATGGTCTTCCTGCCTAACAATATCTAATTTTGTAAATTTACAGGAATAAAGATGTTATGTACATATTAGAAACTTAATTTATTTTGTTCATAGGCCATCAATCGTTGGTCTTTCAGTCTGAGAGTTTACAAATTTCATATAATTAATTTTCAGATGAGGATTTCATTTACAATGTGGAAGATTGTCCGATTTGTTTGTCCGAATTTTGTGACCCCATACGGCTTCAATGCGGACACGTGTATTGCTTGGAGTGTATGCATTATTATTGTGAAATGTATACAGACAGTGTTTATAAATGTAGCGTTTGTCGAATTCCAATTAAGAGTTTTTATTACATTGAGGTAAATTTTGTTTTATCATAGAAAATTATTTAATATTTTTACACTAAAGCTACTATGCAGAATTAAACGATCAATTTTATTATTTGATGGAATAAACTTAATTTTATAGGGATACAGCAAAATTACATTACCCGAGTACGAAAAGCAAAAAATGCTGGAAAAACTCGAAGATCACCTCTGCACGAATAACAACAGTTCACACATCATATGGATAACACTCGTGAAATGCTTCCAATGGCAATATTACATACCTTTACTTACAATATTTGTCACTGCGTTTACATTTTCGATGATGAAGACGAATAATGGGCCATTGCCAAATACCCCCAGCGCAATAGTACAATAAGGAAAATTACTAAGAAAAAAAAAGAAAACTCACTGCATCTGATCCTATGTTGACTTGTCTGATCCTTTTGTCTGTGCGCACGTCCGGCCTCATACGAATGGGGGTGCCCCTGATTCCAGATTTCGGTGTACGTACTGATCCCAAGGAACTCGGCGTACCGTAATTGAGTGGAGAGCTTAAGTCAATTTCGCTCATTCCGAGACCTTCAGGGATATAATATACGAATATATAGTAAGTTGTTTATAATATCAATGAAATATTGTTTGTTTATTTCAAGATTAATTAAGAATTTTTAGTAAAGTGAACAAAAATGCATTTTAAATATAGATTTAATCAGTAAAATAATAATTTGAATTTTTCTCATTTTCATTTAATAGTGACACTTGTATTTTTGAAGAAAGGATAATATGTTAAGAATAAAATAAGTGGAAAGCTATTTCAGTTTAGAGCATAAAAAAAAGAAACAAAGATCAATTCAGGAACTCTAACTTTCGATTGAAATTTCATCCAAGTAAGTATTTACTTCATTTTATTAAAAACATTTTATTAAAAAGATACAGTATAGTAAGTACTGGATCCTTGTAATAAGACATACAATACTTACACTCTTGCAACTTCGGTACTGCATCAGTACTTACTGTACAATAAAGCATTATTATCTATTACTTACCAGCTGCTGGACTAGTAGGAATAATACTTTGAACGGGTGACGTTAGAGGGATATCAGAACCTGACTGTTGTGGGTCTCGACCTTTTCCTTTACCCCATTTCATTGGAGTGGTTATGTCATCAGAAGCCGACGTCTTAGTAGGGGTGCCTTGCTGCGTTCTCCTCTTGGGCGTTCCCGTTCCGGTTCTGCTGGGCGTCGCAGGAGCATTTCTGTGTGGGGTTTGTGCACCAGCGCGAGGAGATCTCCGAGACGGGGTATCAGGCTCGCTCGCTCTCGGAGTTCTGGATCCTCTCGGTGATGACATTTTGACTAAACAAAAATTATGCGTCGGAAATGTTTTATATGTATTTTTAATATTATATTAAATTGCTTTTTTATTGTTATATATGATTTTATCTTTGTTTTCTGAAATAAAAAATGTCTTTTAATAAATTAAAGGCTCCGCAATAAAATGAGGACAAATATATGACAAATAAAGCACTAATAACTTTTTTCACACTTTTATTTGAATTACCAAATGTACATTTCAGACACAAAAGTGTGTAGAAAGGTTATTAGTAGAGATGGGGAAAGTAAATCTTTTCGATCTTTTTTGTTACTGAAAAATTAAATATATAACAATTTTATTAATGCAACATATTCTAATAACTTAAGTACTTTATTTAAAATTCCTAATTTTGAAATACTCGATTACTAATATTACTTGATTTTGTCCAACACTAGTTATTAGTGCTCAAACAATTTATGAGGACAAACTAAAATTCTCTTTTAATAAATTAAGGGCTATATCGCAATAAAGCGCTGATTTACAATTATCTACGAATGAGAACGAATCGTATACAGAAAGTCCGTAAGACCTCTTCCCCAGCGATTGTGAATCGATACATATAAATCCTATAATTTAACTTTTTTCGTTTCGGTTCTCATTCCCACGCAATTGTGTAATCAATTTATAAATTACAACAACAAACTGGTTGAAACAACATATTAATTAAAAAAAATAATTAATCTTTAATCACTTATTATTTTTACTTAAAATTGAAATATATAATTTGTATAATAAATTTAATGTAACTCACCCTAATTTTAACGATAAATTCCAAACAAATTCTCTTTTGTGTTCACTGGCTACTTCTAGGTTATGTACTGAATTTCGCGGGAAAATTTGGAGGGAACTATTGTTTCATATTTTCCTCACCAGAGGGAACATTTAAGGTAATAAACTATTGATTTAAAATAGGTGAGATATTAATAAATTATTTTTACATAATTAATATGATAAAATAATGAAAACAAAACTAACATAATTTAAATAAAATAACAAGTCAAAACAATTTCGTATTATAAAAAATATATAATACATCTATGTTCTTTTCACTTTTAAATTAGGCTGAAGATCGCACGTTGCACTATTTATCAAATATATCTATTAGATGATCGGCGCTTTTCTGTAAGGGAAATGTTAAGTTTAATGTATACGTTAACTTTTATCATCATAGTTTAAGCTGCTTTTGTAATAGATATGTATTCATAGAATGTGAATTAAATTAATAACGTACACGTTAAACTTAACATTTCCCGAACGGAATAGCCTCGGATAATAGAAAAAACAATAAGTTGAGATATTCTTAAGTGGAAAACTGGCAAAAGAGGACACAAAGAAATTATAGATATTATATAAATAGATTATAAATAAACCTACATATCATAGAAAATTATTATGTTATGAATGAAACACTCTTGCGACTTCGGAACCTCATAGCACCAACTTTTTTTTAATAGATATATATAAACGTAGAATGTGAAGTTAATTCTTAACATTTTCATTTTAGCTGCCGCAATTCTTTGACTTACATTACGTAAGTAGTTTATAATACAAAGTTGTTTTAATAATATAGTATCTATAGTATATATCGCTCCCTCTTTTATCAGTTTCATCAATTAGATTTTTTTTATTTACGAAATTGACAAATGATGGCGCGACAGTATAAATAAAAATATATATAAAATAGATATCTATGAGTGCAACTCTTTAATAATATAGTATCTATAGTATATATCGCTCCCTCTCTTATCAGTTTCATCAATTAGATTTTTTTTATTTACGAAATTGACAAATGATGGCGCGACAGTATAAATAAAAATATATATAAAACAGATATCTATGAGTGCAACTCTTTAATATATTGATCTATTACAACCTCTCATTGACGTGCAATTATGTTTTATTAATTAAATATTTAATAAAACTGGGGTCTTAACACATTTTGGGCATAATATTCCACGAAAAAGTAAATAATTTCAGGAAGGGAACTAATTTCTCGAGATGTCTTCGCATGACGATTCAGGTACATTTATATTTACGTCTAATTAAAAATTCTAACCTCAATCGTTCAAATAATAAATAAATTAAAATAAATGTGATGATTTTAATGTAACATATATTACAAAATATTAATTTTTAGATGAGGTGAGCTCGACACAATCTGCTATTGATGCTTTGACCAGCTATATAGCTGAGAAATTAAATTTAAGCTCCAGGTCCGATTCGGAAGTAAGTATGAGATTCCTCATAGCTATTAAAAAAAAATCATGCATTGGATATTGTACATTACTAGAGTTATTTAGTTAAATATTGATTTAATTTGATTGTTTTGAATTTGTTCGGCAGGAAACTGGAGATAAAATTTGTACAGTCGATGAACTGGTCGAGTACATAAAAAATGAAAAACCTTTGAAGATTATAACAATGGTGGGAGCTGGAATATCGACCGGCAAGTCAAAACATGTTTTCTCGCAACAATTAATACAACAGCCCCTTCCAATTTTCAGCTGCCGGTATTCCCGATTTTCGCTCACCAGGATCCGGTCTCTATGACAATTTGCAAAAATACGATTTACCCCATCCGGAGGCAATTTTCACACTTGATTATTTCCACATTGACGCGAAACCCTTTTTCGCATTAGCGAAAGAATTGTATCCGGGAACATTCAAACCGACCAAGAGCCATTATTTCATCAAGCTATTGGAAAATAAGGGATTGCTTTTGAGGCATTACACACAGAATATTGATACTTTGGAAAGAGCCGCTGGTTTGGATGAGGAATTGTTGGTGGAAGCGCATGGTTCTTTTCATACTGGGCATTGTCTGGGTTGCAGGAAAGAGTATACTCAAGATTGGATGAAAGGTATATCGATAATAAACTTAATTGTTAAGGTATCCATACTTTAATATATGCCATTATTCGATTAATGAAAACATTTTTTTAACTTTGTATAACTGAAATTTATTTAGCGACCAAAAGTTCGACTTCATTATGATAACATAAGTTTATTGAAAATTCAAATTGCTGTGAAAATAACTTCAAATCAATAATGTCAGAATAAATACTTAGTTGTTACTGCTTCTTAGCCACTTTACTATTTTCATTATTCGGCGCAATTCTGTAAGAGAAATGTTATGTTTAAGTTGTATGTTAATTTGTATCATCACAGTCTAAGCAGCTTTTGCAATAGATATATATTAATTGAATGTGAAATGAATTAATAACGTACACGTTAATCGTAACATTTCCCATTCCAAATAGCCCCGAATATCATTGTTCTTATGATTATATTTTTCTTTTACAGAAAAGATATTCAATGATGAAATACCGACATGTACAAGCTGTCCAGGTGTGGTTAAGCCCGACATAGTTTTCTTTGGTGAAAACTTACCA
Source organism: Philonthus spinipes (assembly GCA_963082785.1). NCBI lineage: Eukaryota > Metazoa > Arthropoda > Insecta > Coleoptera > Staphylinidae > Philonthus > Philonthus spinipes. The sequence goes on from OY720304.1 coordinate 32,043,926, forward strand.
AAACGGTTCTTCCAATGCTTAAAGAAAGATTTTAATACTTGCAATTTATTAATTATTATGGGATCATCGTTGGCTGTGCAACCTTTTGCAACTTTAGTGCATAGGTAATAATATTGTATTTATTTGTGTTTTGGAGGCTACGAGGCAAAGGAATTTATCATTAAGGCGCGAATCACATCATTAACGCCTACTCGAGTTAAGCCATGATTCAGAACACAAGCGCAGCTCCGAATTGTATACCTTAAATATAATATGAGTAAATGAAAGGAGTGTTGTTATGAGTGCAATACTCCTTTCATTTACTTGTTATATATTTTTGTTTTAATTATAATTTATGGATACAATTTTCAACCTTCTACTTGTCAGCCTCCTCAGCTTTTGGGTTACGGTTACGTTTTTTTTGGGAGGTGCATGTACTGCGTAGGTACACATTGGTCTCATTAGGTACCTAATGCTTTTGCTGTATTTTTTTATTGTTATGATAGATATTTATTTTTCAATATATATATTGTTGCTATGTCATTAAGGTTTTTTTCCAAAGTTAAACAGGAATATTTTTGCAGAGTAAAAAAGAGTTGTCCGCGGTTGTTGATCAATCGAGAAAAGGCTGGTGATATGGATTTTAGCAGTTCAAAAAATAGACGGAACATTTTGATGCTGGGCGATTGCGATGAACAGGTGCAGATCTTGGCTGATAAACTTGGCTGGGGGGTAAGTTGCTTCACAAAATTAAAAACAATAATACTCAATTATTTTACAAAGTGTTCAATCAGCATTCATCTAGTGTATGGATAACTAGTGATGGTCATTTCGGTTTTTCGAAATTTTTACGTTCACAATACTTTATATTATAAATATGTAACGTTTGGTTTCAATTCATTTAGCCGATCGATAGAATGGACTTGAGTGATCTTAAATTTTCAATTAGGAAATATTTACATTCAAAATACTTTGCTTTACAGTCTAGTGAAACATGTAACTTTTGAGTCAATTTTACTCGCGAAAACACACAGACATTTCTCAAAAATTGATGGAATGGACTTGAGAAATCTTAAATTTGAAAATTTTTATGTTCACAATACTTTCCCCTGTGCTCCGGGGAAAGTAAAAAACAGATTAGACATTCACAAAACACAACACATTAAGAAATTGTGGTTCTAAATTCTAAAAGATAAGTGGAAAAACTATTTAAAACAATTTCTTTTTTTTTGAGAATAATTTGTTATATTTTAAACAATATTTAATAAGATAATATATTATCCGTTAAATAAACTATTATTATTATTATTATATTAACTTTTCTTATTTTTAGGATGAATTGAAGGAGTTACAGGAGAAAGAATTGAAAAAAATCGAGGAATCATCTATAAGTGATGCTGATTAAAAAAGAAACGCTTTAATTTCTATAGGTATATTCTATATAAAGTTGTTATGTAATAAATATATTTATTTTTGTTAATAAGGTGTGAGTCCCAACATTTATTTTACAAACATTTTTATAATTATACTGACATTATATTTCCAAATGGAACGGATCTTATGGGTTGATTTAAATTGTGAAATGATTTTTCATTTATTTGACCATACAAATGAGATTAATGAAAAATTTGTGTATTTTATTTATAATATATATAATATATGTCTATTATTTTTGTTTTAATAAACTCTTCCTACTCCTCTTCCAACTTCCAAATATGAATAGAAAAACGAAAATTAGAGCTCAAGCAGTGGAAATGAAACACCTAAGAAGTAAGTGTAAAAAGAATGTTGGGAACGGATCGAGTGAGAAATATAGAAATTGGAAAAAGTAAGTTTGGAAATAGAAAGCATAGATAAATTCAATAATAGAAGACGATTTGACAAAAAAAACTAGTTTTATATTACTATAGGGAAAAGTATAAATTTACTGATATATGAAAACACTTTGAACAGTAAACATAGATTTGCCAAAATTAATTGGGGTATGGAAAAATTACATTTTAACAGCAATGCAAAAATTTAATAACATACTCTGAAATCATTTTTTTTATTATTATTATTTTTAATATAAAAGAAAGCACGTCTTAATTTGAAATTGATTGTGCCGGTTGTTTAGCAGCGGGGATCAGGGAGGGGTGAATAGCGAGTGAGTGGTGGGTGGTTGGTAGCAAGCCCGGTTGATGGGTCGGCGCAGTATGCAGTGAACTGTATATTTGCGGAGCACTCGGCTCTGTTTTAGATGCTTTATTGCGAATCTCTAAGTCAATATTGGGAGGCCCAACCTGCCGTCATGTTTGCCCTCCCTTAGCCCTCATTTACTTACCAATCCCCAATTTTAAAGCCATTAACTATATCCACGCCTTTAGATTATAATTATAAAATCATATAATAATTTTTCACGTAAGCCAAATTTATAATTTTTTGTTTTATTTTCTTGCGGAATGTACAAAAAAAAATCTCCACAGTTTATGAGATATTTTTAAAATAAAGCGATTTTAGAAATACCTCCAATTCAAAAAATCATAAAAAATATTATTTTTTGAGATATGTCCATGAAACTGCGTGGAGATATTAAGCAAAGCTTGCTCTTTCATAATATGTAAAGAACAAAAAATACCCCATCCACAGTTTTTGAGATATTTTCAATTTAAAGCAAAAGGCCGATTTTTATTCCGATTTTCTGAATATTTCCAATTCAAAAAATCACAAAAAATATTACTTTTTTGGATAAGTTCATGAAACTTTGTGGGGATATTAAGCAAAGCTTGTTCTTTTAGAATATGTAAAAAACAAAAAATACCCCCTCCACAGTTTTTGAGATATTTTCAATTTAAAGCTAAAAGGGCGATTTTTATTGTTATTTTCTGAATATTTTCAATTCAAAAAATCACAAAAAATATTACTTTTTTGGATAAGTTCATGAAACTTTGTGGGGATATTAAGCAAAGCTTGCTCTTTCAGAATATGCAAAAAACAAAAAATACCCCCTCCACAGTTTTTGAGATATTTTCAATTTAAAGCTAAAAGGCCGATTTTTATTCCGATTTTCTGAATATTTCCAATTCAAAAAATCACAAAAATTATTACTTTTTTAGATAACTTCATGAAATTTCGTGGGGATATTAAGCAAAGCTTGCTCTTTTAGAATATGTGAAAAACAAAAAATACCCCTTCTACAGTTTTTGAGATATTTTCAATTTAAAGCTAAAAGGGCGATTTTTATTCCGATTTTCTGAATATTTCCAATTAAAAAAATCACAAAAAATATTATTTTTTTAGATAACTTCATGAAACTTTGTGGGGATATTAAGCAAAGCTTGCTCTTTCAGAATATGTAAAAAACATACGATTTTTATTGTTTTTTTAAATATAAATAGAAAAGAGTTTTTTTTAATACTGCCATATCAAAAAAAAATCATATTTTTTTCTAGATACTCTAGGAAACTACGTGGGAATTATTTTCCAAAATTTTATTTGACAATTATGCATTTTATAAAATAAATTGATAGAAAACTTATGTTGAACACTAAAGTAAAATTAGCCGTAAAGGCTTAATTTTTAGTTTTATGTTTATTTTATCACTTTTAACATATTAAGTTAATCCATGAGCCGCCAATGATATTAATGTATGTTTTAGCATTAATTATTGCAAATGATGTATTGAAACAAATAAAAAAAATAATAAATATAACTTCTCGTAGTTTAATTTAAAATAATTGGCACTTTCCTTGATTATGTTAATCGCGCTCGAAATTGTGCAGAGATAAAAACGAGAGGTGTGCAACGCGTTCACCTATGGAATAGAGCGAAGTGTGATTCTAGTATAGATGGTCCATCTCCATCATCATATCAGCTCGAGCAAGTGGAGAGCGGAGAGCACCTCTCTAGTTCTCATCATCTCTGGAGGACCCTTGCGACTAACAACCTTTCATGGACCTGCTGATTGCCGCTGACCGACAGCTTATATAACCCTTTAGAGGGCCACGAGTACGTGACGAGTGCACTGCATATTCCTGGATACCACCATTCCTCTTTGACGGCGTAAGGTGATATTTAACAACAACAACACAATGTGCTGTTGAAAATTGAAAAAAAAAAATGAGGGCCCTCCTCAATCTCGCTGGCGTGCATGTGATGTCCCATAATACCACCGCCTGGAGTGCTTTATTTATACCTAATACTTTCATGCGGATAAGCGCGCGGGCACTCGTTGGTTTTTTTTATATATAGCCCGTACTCTTCAAGATCTCGAGTGCAATATTAAAATACTAAATCAAATTTAAACTTTTTTAATAATATATTTTTTGTATTAATAAATTAAATTTGAAAATAAATAAATCGAACAACAAATATTTTTAAAGAAAATTAAAATTTAATTATTTTCCTAAATTTGTTTTAATTACAAAAAAAGTACGCAAAGGGCAGAAAGATGGCCCAGACAAATACAAAATATTTGATTAAGTATGCAAATAAAGTTTTTAATGTTCGAAAAATAATGTATTGTAAACTTTGAGCATTTATCACACGCGTCAAATATTCTGCACTAACCAATAAATAGCGGCAGAAATATCGAATGCACTATTGTTTATGTCTAAAAAAAGGTAAACTATTTTGTATTTCTAACGGTTTATGCTATTTTTAAATTGAGAATAGAAGTCACCAAAGTTTGAATTGATAAAATACAATTTTTTTTAAATTTATTAATGATCTAAAGTGATATTTTAATGGTCTTTATAATATATGAGAATTTCACTAAAATCTCTAATGCACCCCCAAAAAATGTGCATATATTTATGGACTTTCGATCATTTCATAAGTAAATGCACACTTTTGGGGGGTGCATCAGGGATTTTAGTGAAATTTTCATAGTGTAAAGGACATTACAAGATGACTTTAGATTAATAGATGTCAAAAAATTATATGTAGGCTGTTATAACAATACATAACATACATAAAAAAATGATTAACTATTTTGTATTTCTAACGATGTACGATATTTTTAAGTTCAGAATTAAAGTGGACTAAAACTTAAATTCTGAACTTAAAAATATCGTACATCGTTAGAAATACAAAATAGTTAATCATTTTCTTTATGAATAAAACAAACAAACCTTTATTGCACTTAATTCTAAACTTACAAAAATCGTAAACCATTAGAAATACATAATAGTTATTCTTTTTCTTTGTCTTATAACTCGGGATTTTTTTTTGAGACATATATTTTTTTTATATAAAAACCTATTAGAAAAATATATTATTGTAGGTAAACCGCACTCATTCATTCATTCATTCCTCAGGACGGTTGTAAGATGCGATTATTTCCAGCCTATCGATTTTAAATGGAGGCACCCATGCCTGCCACGAAAAGTGATCGAGTTCGACAGGCGGCGTGTAAATAGTATGTGAAGCCCTTTAGATCAAATCTTATAATACTCTGTTCACAATTCTAAGCTACTTACACGGATATTAACGCCACTGTTGCTTTTATAGAACGGCGAATTTTTATGAGACACTTCTGGAAGGTTTTTTTTATACTTATTTGTTAAGGGAGAAAAACAATAAAAAATGTCGCAAAAGAAGAACGAATCATATTGTGATGTTCGGATGAATTAAATAATATCTTAAATGAGAGGATGTTGATGTCCAAAATGGTTGCCAGTTTTTTTAATAGTATTGATATCATTATCTCATCTTCTCTTTAAATTCAAAATATGTTTTTTTTACATATTCTGAAAGAATGAGCTTTGTTTAATATCCCCACGCAGTTTCATGGTTATCAAAAAAAATGTGATTTTTTGAATTTGAAATATTCCGAAAATCGCAATAAAAGAAGTTGTTTCGCTTTAAATTGAAAATATCTCAAAAAATGTAGAAGGGGTATTTTTTGTTTTTCATATATTCTGATAGAGCAAGCTTTATTTAATATCCCCACATAGGTTCATTAAGTTATCTAAAAAAATAATATTTTTTGTGATTTTTTGAATTGGAAATATTCAGAAAATCGGATTAAAAATCGTCTTTTTCCTTTCAAATTGAAAATATCTAAAAATCTGTAGATGGGGTATTTTTTTTTACATTTTCTGAAAGAGCAAGCTTTGCTTAATATCCCCACGTAGTTTCATGAAGTTATCTCAAAAAATAATATTTTTTGTGATTTTTTGAATTGGAAATATTCAGAAAATCGCAACAAAATCGTCCTTTTCGCTTAAAATTGGAAATATCTCAAAAACTGTAGATGGGGTATTTTTTGTTTTTTATATATTCTGAAAGAGCAAGCTTTGCTTAATATCCCCACGTAGTTTCATGAAGTTATCTAAAAAATTAATATTTTTTGTGATTTTTTGAATTGGAAATATTCAGAAAATCGAATTAAAAATCGTCTTTTTCCTTTCAAATTGAAAACATCTGAAAATCTGTAGATGGTTTATTTTTTGTTTTTTACATTTTCCGAAAGAGAAAGCTTTGCTTAATAACCCCATGCAGTTTCATGAAAATATCTCCAAAAATAATATTTTTGTGATTTTTTGAATTGGATGTATTCCGAAAGTTGCAATAAAAATAGTCGTTTTCGCTTTAAATTAAAATAATCTTAAAAACTGCGGAAGGGGTATTTTTTGTATTTTACATATTCTGAAAGAGCGAGTTTTGATTAATATCCTCACGTAGTTTCATCAAGATATCTAAAAAATTAATATTTTTTGTGATTTATTGAAGTGGAAGTATACAGAAAATCGCATAAAATAATATTTTGAGGACAATAATAAAAAGAAAATAACATATATTAATTTGGTCACAGTTATTTAAATTAAATCAAATAAAATGTTATATTTTATAAATTATAAAAAAAATTTTGGGTGATGAAAAATACATTTTTCTACAAAATCCCACGAAAAGCGTAACGACACCCTGAATACCTGAAAAAATTGCGGAACGTGTAATTTCCGATTTCGCAATTCATAAACGTGAAATCACGCGGAAGCTCTCTCCTCATTGAATTAGACATCCTCCTCGGTGATGGACCGGAGGGAACGTCTTCTTCCATTCTGCGATGACCGGATGTGGAGTTAATGTTTTGTAAATAAACGAATTATCCGGATTAGGTAAAGCTAATGCCCATTATGTAATGCACCTTCAGTAAGTATTTGTGAAGTGGCGGTGCCGGCCATTGTTGCGAACCTTGTTCGAGTACCTGTTTCTGTCCAAACATTTATGGTATAGAGTGGGATGGATACGTGTAGTTTCGCAATTTTATTATGGAATTGTTTAGTAAATATAGCAAATATATTAAGTACAACAAAATCGAATTTAAATCATTAATATAATGTCGTTATGCGAAAAGACCATTGGTCGATAGCCAATTAACAGATATAAATTATACATTTAATTGTGTAATTTTTAATATATATATATGGTCTTTCAGCCAGTATTTTTTATTATTTATTTAGAATTATTTGCTGTGTATATCTGTTAATAAAGATTATTGTTATTATAATGTCGTTTTGTTTAACATTATATTAATAACAACAAAAAATAATTTAGCATTATATTAATGATTTAATTAATATAATATTAAATTCAGTTTGTTGTTTATTAATTATTTTCTCCAGTTGCAATATAATGCGAGGATTTTATTTCATTAAACAGCCCTATGAACTGTTTATGTGGCGGAAAGATATTTTGATCGATAGCCATTACTTGGATGTTCTAATGCTAATCTATTTTTTGTAAAACAATTAACATTTTTTACAAATGTGAAAGACAAGTTGCTAATGCGATTAATAAAATTCGCCAAGAGAGCAGAGAATTTCGAGATTAGTAAGTTTTACCTCCTTCACAGTTAGCAAATTAAAAAAAAACTGTGTATTAGAATTAATGCTCTTGCATTTTGCAATAGTAAAAGGTTTCAATTTTTTAGAAGTTAAGGAGCGGACCCGGTTCACATGCCACGCCCCCTATCGTCTCTCTAGTTACGCCCATGGTGTTAGAGAAAAATACCATTTAACAAAATTTTACAAGAATACAACGTATACGAAGTTATGGGGGATGACATTCGCCAAAAGAATTTCCCGTTTAATAAATTCCGCCCATTTTTTTTTTTAATTCCACAGATAATTTATTTTTGTGGCATTAAGAGCTTTCTTAATAACCATCCCCCCTTATCCCTAACAGAAACAATGTACGGGGGGAAGACAGTAGTTTTCTTGACATTTTTTATTTATTCACCCTTATGTGGTATATCCAGAAACAACAATTTGTCATAAACTTTATTATTCACCAATGAATAATACAATGAAGAAAAACCCCACCCTGTTAGTGATTTTTCAACATCCTAAAGGATGTCAGATTAATTGCCACATTATTTGTTAATTTTTTTTTTGGCAGTTGGCTCCCATGAAAACGAGAAATTTAAAGGTTCGCGAAATTATAGTGGAAGACATTAGATTTTTTGGGGGGAGTGGGGTGATGTTTACACATTGTTAGTATGTGTAATTTAATAATAAGTTTTACAGTTAGCAAATTAAAAAAAACTGTGGATTAGAATTAATGCTATTGTATTTTACAATAGTAAAAGCATAGAGTAACTAGTATTTCATCCTCTTGGGTAAAGTTAAGAGGCGGACCCGGTTCACACCTGCCACGCCCCCTATCGTCTCTCTAGTTACGCCTATGGTCTTAGAGAAAATGCCAATTAACAAAATGTTACAAGAAAACTACTCTCTTCAACGTATACGAAGTTATGGGGGATGACTTTTTTTAAAGGGGGAGGGTACGCAAGTTGCGAATGCCTTTAACAAAATTAAAATTCGCTAAGTTTAATAAGTTCCGCTCATTTATTTAAATCCAACACATTATTTTTGTGATATCAAGGGCATCCTTAATAACCATCCCCCCTTTTCACTAACAGTAATAATGTACGGGGGGGGTTTGGTGGTAGACAGTAGTTTTCTTGACATTTCTATTTATTCACCCTTGTGTGCTATATCCACAAACAACAATTTCTCATAAACTTTGAGACTTACGAATGAAGAAAACCCCCACCTTGTCAGTGATTTTTTTCAACTTGCTAAGGGAATCAGATTAAGTTTTTTTCACAATAACATATAATAATAATAATACACATGTTTTTCTTATAGTATAAAGAAGTCCGTAATTAAATAATTAAAATAAAATAATTAAACTTAAAAGTATGCGAAATTATAGTGGAGGACATTAGGTTTTTTTTTGGGGGGGGATTACGTTTAAGAGATTAAATTGTTTTAACCCCTTAATAATTAGTAAATTTAATAAAAAAACTTGCGTATTACAATTAATGCTGTTATATTTTGCAATAGTAAAAAAAAATCAGTTGCTTAGAAGTTAGGAGGCAGACCCGGCTCACACCAGCCACGCCCACCACCCTCCTCCTCGCTACGCCCATGGTCTTAAAGAAAAATTACGTTTGACAAAATTTTTAAAGAAAACTACATTCCCTCCTACGTTTGCAAAATTATGGGGGATGACTTATGTTTTTTTTTTGAGAGGGGTGGAAAGTTGCGAATGCGTTTAACAAAATTTGCCAAAAAAGCTACGCGTTTAATACATTATAGATTAATAAGTTCTGCACCGTCATAATTTGTGAGTTAAAAAAATGTTTATGAATGTGTCTTGCGGGGTAGCATATACACCTCTCCGTTCTTGGGACATTACCCCCTCTAGCTCCCGTCGATATACTCTTGTATAATTTTTATTAATATATATAAATATTTTTAGCGCTTCGTTTAAAAAAAAACTCCAAAATTAAATGTTTGTGAAATTATGGAGACGGACGTTGTTTTTTTTTTTTCGCATCTAGTTTTCGTTTGAAGGGCGAGATTAATAAATTTTCTCCCCTTTAAAGTTAGTAAATTAAAAAGTGAAAAGTTTGAGTTTCTTGGAAGTTGGGAGGCGGGCACAGCTCTCACCCCCCTGGTCCTGAAGAAAAATAACATTTAAGAAAATTTGCCAAGAAAACTATTTCCTTCTACGTATGCAAAGTTATGGGGGATGTTTTGTGATTTTTTTCTACCCCCTGTAGATTAAGTATTGCTCACTTTACAGTTACCGAACTTTAAAAATAGATGTTTATGAATACGTCTTGGAGGATAGTGATTGCAACTCTCCCGTATCCGCCCTTCGGACATTACCCCCTCCACCCCCCGGAAACACGCTTGTATCGTATATATGTTTATGAATAAATAAATATTTTTGGAGCTAAAGGAAGTAGCTTGGCCCCCATAAAATAGAGAAATTTTAAGGTTTCTGGAATTATAGGGGAGGAGATTAGGTTTTTTTTTGCATATATTTTTTGTTTTGGGGGGATGAAGGTGGAGTGGAGGGGGTAGATTAATAAGTTTTGCCTCCTTTACAGTTACCGAACTTTAAAAACAAATGCTTATGAATGTGTTTTGGATGATGGTGATTGCACCTCTCCCGTATAGGACATTACCCCTTCCATCCCCCATGGATACGCGCCTGTATAGTATACATGTTTATGAATATATAAATATTTTTAGCGTTGGAGGAAGCAGCCGACTAGATTCGATTATTACGTAACGAGATGGTGGTCTTTAAATTACAACAAGGCGCGAGGGCAAATCCGAAACCGTCAATTGCAATAAAGGAGAATTCGCGAAAACAAAAAGAATGAAAAAAATCAGTCGACTCCTCTACGTGACCGGGATTGAGAAACTGAAAGGCGCCCTCTTTACCCTCAAATCAATATGCCCAATAAAACGATATAAATATACAATATCACTCTGAAGTACCCCCACTCCCTCTCTTTCTAAATCTTGAAAGCACTCTCATAATAGGTCGACGGTGCAGGAGGAGTCTAGAGGTATTGGATTTTGGAAACGTCGGAGTTTAGTGGATAAGGCCGGGGACGTGTTCGGGTTGCGAGGAGAATGACACGTAAGGCGGTTTGTGGATAAGGGTGAAGTTGGCGCGTGTCGAACAGTTGAATCGCGACAATGAACAGGCCCCGCCCGTTCTTCGATTCGCGGGTTACGGTTGGGCGGCGGGGATTAGGTCCCGCCCTGAAGTGGAATCGAGTACCCAGAATGCAGTGGGACTAGTGTAGAAGTGCCATGTACACTTTGAGGGCACTCTAAGAGTACGCTTAGGCAAGTTAAGCGCTCTTTGCAGCTAAAGAGTCTTACATCAAGAGTCCTTTAAAGAGTGCTATAGCTCGATCACTGATTTATTTATATAGTTAGTCAGTTTGTTTATTGAATTCGGATATCGAATCGGGCGGAAGAACTTGTCGGCCACTTGTACTTCTTAAGCATAAATTCGAGGACGCTTCCGTTAACAGTGCGGTTCATTTGTTTATTTTTTTTTCCGTAGACTCTTTCTTTAAGTTTGCACCGCGGATTAATTTGACTGTTTATAATTATCTTAAATTTTTCATATCCGAGGTGTTCAAGTGCGTGTTTATGTGAGTCGTTTTCGTTCGTGGTTCGGGTTTGTTTATTGTGGCAGAGCGTGGTGTGACCCAGGGACCTGGAGTCCATGTCTGGCGGTGGAAACTACGGGGAAGGTCCCGTGGTACAGGACCGTGGTGACTTGCATGGGCTCCTACCGGAACTCAATGGGGTCGAACTGGCTATGAGCCTGAGTCCGAAGCATCATCAAGGAGGACCTCAAGTGCTAAGCCATCTACAACAGCTGCACCATTCGACCCCTTTTAGTGTTACCGATATTTTAAGTCCGATAGAAGAGAGCTACAGGAAGTTAGAGTTGGCCGCAAATCCACCTTCGCCTTACAGGTATGTCTTAAAATTTTTCTGCTCCAAAAAAGAAAAAAATGAAATCAATAGCTGCATAACAATTAAAAAATTCCTTATTTTTATAATTTTTAATTATACACTATTTGTAAACAAAACAACAGTTTTCTAAGTTTCATTTGTTTTAAAGTGCTTACGTCAAAAAATCACAGTAGCTGTAGGGATAAGATTAATTAATAATTAATTATTTTCAAATTCGTCCCTCTTAAATAGGTTGAATATTATTTAATTAATTTTAAATAACTGTGACCATGTGAATAAATACTCTTTTTCTATTATTATTGTAGAAACACTGTTACAATTGTTTCATCAACACAATAGCATTATCAAGCAGATTTTCATTTAGTATTACGCTACAGTTTCTTCGTGTGACAAAATTTGTAACCACTACATTTTAATTAACATTTCATTAAATTATATTAATTATGGATTTAAAAAAATTAATTGTCTCGGTAAACAAAACAAAAAAAAAAATAAACAAGTTTTACAAGTATTTGATCATTTTTAATAATCTATGTAGAAGTCTAAGCTTCAAGTTATTTAAAGAATTTAATTATTAGATCAAGACATAAGAAACATTAATTTTTACCAGACATTTATTTTGTTTTCATCGCTTGCTTTCAAAATCATATTAATTTATTATGTATTTCCCACTCTTATATAGTGAATTCATAATAAAAGGACCAAATTCATTTAAACAGGTGGTGACAAATTTCTAAACACTTTGACAGATCGATTAGTATTTTTAATTGCACATATTTTTCGCTAAAAATGTATATAAAAGTGTCCTTATTGTCGTGTTTAAAAACAGGATTATAACAGGCGGTATATACTTTCTTCACTGCACTCTTGATGAAACGAAATTATTAGGTAATTTCACCCTCCAAGCATAAACACCCTTCTGTTTCAATTCATCACTCATTTGCATGACAGTTCAGCTAGCTAGCAAAGTTCTTATTTGCAAATCATCAAAAATTCATGACAGGGCAGAAAGACCTCCGGTCGATAGCCCATGACAGACTACTAACCCATCAATATGTATTGTAAATATAGATATTTGTAAAGAATTGTAATTCTGCTGTCTGAATTCAAATTAAAACACTTGTTTAGTTTCATGTTGTTATATTCAGTTTCTTGATACGTGTTCCGGTCAATAATTTTAGATGATGAAAAAATATGGGTTATCTAAGACAATATCATAATGCCGACACAAAGTTACATCTTTTACATCCTTTAAATGACCTTCTCATATCTTCCTGATAACACTAGATTACAAATAATTATTTTATATATACCTTTAATCAAACTCTTATGTTTAGTAGTATTTTATGTTCCTCGACACCCAATACGGGTAAAAGAGGATAAGATTAAGAAAGAAAGAAAGTATTTTATGTTGTTATTTAATCATTTAAAAAATGTTATCACGTCAAACTTTTTTGTTTGAAAAGATTTTTTTTTCTAGCTTGTTTGTACAAATTGTCATCGTTTTTGTTACGTTTGTGGACAAATGAGCAAAAAAAGGAATACCTATATTAGAAACAACGAAAAGAGCATATTTGAATTATTTTGGATTTGCAGTATCTGATCAAGAGAAAAATCGGTATCACGCGTTTTTCGTGGTGTCCACTCTTGACGTGTCAATGGGGAAAATGTATTTGGGGTTCCAATATTATTATGAGAGCCCATGAGTCATGAAAACGACTGTGACACAGACTTCTGGTTTTAATTCTAAAAAAACAAGCATAAGATCACAATACCAATACTTTGTCCAGACGACACATTAGTGGACAATGCACATTCTCCAAATTTGGTGAATTCTCAGTGGAGGGCGACATTATTTTAAATTACTCGATATGCAAAAATACTAATAACTACATATTTTACTTTTAATATAAATTACAATTAATTTCAATAACAATACCTTTATTTCTGTAATTTTAAAATCGTTTCGGAATTCGCTTGCCATTTTATCATCCGATATAAATATACCAAATAAAAATGGTTAACAAAAAAATCTCAACAATTTAAATGCTGTTTATTTAATATTGTTCTATTTAAAACGCGGATTTCAGTTTACGCGCCCAATATTTGTATAAAATGAAATCATTTTGTTTTGGCGCAGTGATTTACAAACAATTAAAAATCGTTACAAAACAGCACACGAATATTAAATATTGTCTGTTCATTTTATTGCAATAATAAATGGGCGAATATTTGCTCAAAGTATAAATCTCTATCAAAAATTTGATATTAATAATAAAAATACAAGAGTTTTTATACATACAAACATCTTCATTCAGACAATATGACAACAAAATTTTACAAAATTTATGTACAATTGTGTTAGTAGTCTGTCATGGACTATCTTTCTGCCTTCTATGAATTTATGGTGATTCGCAAATTAATACTATGCTAGCTAGCTGAACTGTCATGTATGCATGAGTTAATGAATTGGTGGATAGTGAGCGAACAAGAGTTTTTATTTCCTTTATGTTGCGCACATTAATCAGTAAAATCATATAAAAAAATATATGAAAGGCAAGTCCGAAGTGGTTCAGGTAAAAAGAGACAAAAGTGGAAACATGATTGGGACAGCAAACAAACAAAAAATAATTTTATTCCACATATTCGCAGTGTAGTAAACCGCACGTTTAGAATTGGGAATGATCTGACATTAAATGCAATTAGACGCTTGTGTTTAATGTCTAGAGCAGTTCTCTATACTGCTCGTATGTCTGGTCACCGTGTCTTATAAGATAATTAGATCAAGTTCAAAACAAATTTTTACGCGTGGCAGCTTACAGACTTCATATCTCATGTGTTAATCTAAACTTCAATGATTTACGTCTTCAACTAGAAATTCCCTTCTACAGGAGAGTCGCGTCATTGCTGATATGATTTTTTTTACATAAAGTGGTTACGACTTAATAGATTCTTCTAGAATCTTGGAATATATTGCTTTTTAATGTCAGATCTGTTGGAGCTACTACCCTTAATCGAATATTTTTTTTTACCTCTGTACACCTAAAAAATAATGCTTATAATCTCTAGAATGATACATATTATGAATACTTTTCGAGACAAATACGATTTTTCTGTATTTTCTATGAATTTGTATCATTTTTAAAACATATTTTTTTCATCGCTAGAGTCGACCACTTGGGTTAATTTTTATTTTGCAGTTTCCGCTACTGATATTAAAATATGTTATATATGTAAAAATGTATTATTCTGTTTATATGTGATTTACAGTCATGCTATTTATCTAAGCATTTTGAATATTGTTATTATTCTGTATAAAGGTGATTTACCGTAAATAAATGAATTGAATTGAATATTAAAACGTTTAGGTCTTAGTTTTACTATTGATTCGATTAGGAGTATTGTTTAACACTTAGTGTAATTTAGAATTCTATACCTTAAATTCAATTTGGTTCTCATTGATCACATGGTGAAATATTTTCACTAATTTTTATTGCCCTACTCTAATTTTATGTCTATTATTATAAATATTTACACGAAATTATATTTACTTGCAACACATTTTTATTTTAATAAAGATATTATTACTATGTAACAGAATACATAAAGAGTAACGTTTCTATAATTAATTACTGTTTTGAAATGATAACTGTTGTTTATTTTTATAAAATTTCAGATCGACATCAAGCGGGAGTAGTATCAACTCCCCGTCAGGAACAAGCGGAAGTGTTATTGGCAGTGGAACTAGTACCTGCGGAATGAACGGCGGATATCCTGTGATGGGCCAATTCGGGGGCAGCCAGTATTGTCCTGTTTCGGAAAACTTGGGCCTCACCCCGCACTATTCACCCGGATGGTACCAAAGCTCAGCAGCGGACCCTAGATTTGCAAGTAAGATCTAAAATAATGTATTATACGACGATATATGCATATTTTTCATATACTACATTTGGTGATGTGCAATTATCAACAAAAATTTAAAAAATATATAATTAACGTTTTATATCAAATAAATGAGTTTTGAGTTCACGTGAAGCATGCGTAATATCAATAATAACACAATATTTTTTTCCTTACTTCACTTTTTATTTAACACATTCGATGTACAAATAACAGTTTTTTTATTGACAATGACCACTGTGTGTGTCGAAATGTACATCTAACGTGTTAAATAAAAAGTGAAGTAAGGAAAAACTTTTGTGTTATTAATGATTAATATTACAAAATGCAATTTTTATGTATATCATTTTTTTTACTTTTTATCAATAAATTGTATTTAGACTAGAAGTAAATTGGTGGGGATTGGATTACATGCTTCATAAAAGAACGGGGTTTTTATGTTTACATTCTCAAAGAATGCAGCTATAATTTCGCCTATGACGATCTTTACTAGACTTGCTATTATTGCCAGCCAAAAAAGCAATATCAAGCAAAATTTTTTTATAAAAATTAACCCTCCGTGCCAGCTGATCAAAATGTAAATTTTTAACGGGACTCAACTTCTCACGGATTATTCTCTGATTCTTTAGCTACATTTCTCACTGATTATTCCCCCTTTCTTTAGCTACATTTTGATATAATATAAAGTCATTTGGAGATTTTTACATTTTCACCAAAATTTGATTTTTTTTCCATACAATACCTTACGATAATTTCAAATTTCGGTGATTTTTTTTTTCTCCCAAAAATTTCTGCAAAAAATAATGAAGGCTATTCATGATACCAGAAAGACCATTGATTATTTAGTTTTTCGAAATAAAATAATTTTCAACCATTTTTCAGGATTTGAATAGCTACTCAAAATTAACATGGGGCCTTATGGAAACGGTTTAATGGAGCGCGGCCGATTGGCCGATTCGGATACATCTGTACTTAAACTAAGATTACAAGCTTACTTGAAACGATAAGAGAACGGGATTTTCAGCATTAAATTTGTAAAGAATGTAGCTAGCTTTTCATCTATGGTCATCTTCATTGAACCTTCTGTGACCTCCATAAAAAAATCGCAAAATCGAACAAAATTTCAGCCCATTTTGTGTAGGTCAACTTTGCGCGTGTTTTATTTGAAAAGTAAATTTTTGTCGCGGTTCAACTTCTCACTGATTATTCCCCCATTCTTTAGCTACATTTTGGTATAATATGAAGCCATTTGGAGATTTTTACATTTTCACCAAAATTTGATTTTTTTTCCATACAATACCTTACGATAATTTCAAATTTTGGTGATTTTTTTTTTCTCTCAAAAAATTCTGTAAAAAATAATGAAGGCTATTCATGATACCAGAAAGACCATTGATTATTTAGTTTCCCGAAATAAAATAATTTTCAACCATTTTTGAGGATTTGAATAGCTACACAAAATTAACATGGGGCCTTATGGAAACGGTTTAATTGAGCGCGGCCGATTGGCCGTTTCGGATGCGTCTGTACTTAGACTAAGATTACAAGCTTACTTGAAACGACAAGAGAACGGGATTTTCAGCATTAAATTTGTAAAGAATGTAGCTAGCTTTTCATCTATGGTCATCTTCATTGAACCTTCTGTGACCTCCATAAAAAAATCGCAAAATCGAGCAAAATTTCAGCCCATTTTGTGTATGACAACTTTGCGCGCGTTTTATTTGAAAAGTAAGTTTTTGTCGCGGTTCAACTTCTCACAGATTATTCTCCCATTCCTTAGCTACATTTTGGTATAATATGAAGCTATTCGGAGATTTTTACATTTTCACCGAAATTCGACTTTTTTCCATACAATATTTTTTAAATTTCGGTGAACATTTTTTTCTCTCCAAAAATTCAGAAAGAACGTGGATTAATTAAAAAATAATTTAAATAATTTGAATAGCTAATTCAAAAAATTGATGTAATCAAGATTTGTTGAAATAATTACAATCAAATTACAATGGCACAAACACATATTTAGCATGAAGCAATTACAATGTATACAGGGTTTAATGAACTACAGGCAATGTTAATTTAAGCGGTTGGGTTGGTAGATGTGAGGACGGGACGTTCCCCGGCCGCCCATGTGTGCCAACCGTACGTAACGTCGCTCGTCGGTGCTCAAGCTACTGTATTGTCATATATTGGTTCTGAAGTGCACTGCAAACACATCTAACTTAGTGTATTTACTAACTGTCAGTTACTACTTTTAAATACGGCTGTGTACGTGCATGCGCGCGTGTGTGTGCAACAGCAAACACACGCACGCACACCCATACATGCACTCAAAGGGTGCACAAATGTGGATGTGGATTAATACCAAGAAAAAAAAAATCGAAAATTGTATTTGTGATTTTATTGGGGGGTTTAGGATATAATAAATCTTTAATAAAATGCATTAGTGTGTGTTATTAATAATTGAAGAAGTATATACAGAGGCGTAACCTTAAATAAAACTGCATTAAAGCAAGTAATGAAAAAAATTGAAACACCATACAAACGCAATAATTAAAATGCTTGTGTTGAATTAATACTTTTTATTTGATGATATTTCAATTTGGAATGAATCTTATAAAAATTAACTTCTTGTTTGTTGTCTTTAAAATATATTTTAATTTATCATTTAATTTATAAGATATCCCCTCACTGCCAGCTGTGGTGGTGACAATATATATGTCTCTAAGAATCTTGGTCTTTAAGCACATCCCGACACAAAAAAAATGGGAATATGATCCTGTGCACAAAAGGACCACAGTGGCGCACAGTAAAAACATCTCATGTTGTAAAAAAAAAACATGATTCTAAATCAAACAAGTATTCCTGGATGTGATTTCTATAATAAGCTGGGAAATCTGAAGCGTAAAGGAAACAATTATAATTTTGTCGGCGTTATCTTGGTGATACTTTTTCAATATCGGAAAAAGAAAATATTTTTTATGCCACGGATTTTTTTATTAGTCGTGATTAGTTTTGATTACACGGTTTTTATATAAAAAAGTTATTTTGTTTTCATTATATTGGATACAATAATTGTGTTTGTGTCAATTGACAGATCACGTGACAACAAAAAGGGTTCCTAATTTCGCCACCAGATAGAGTGTCGCTTATGTTGTTTTTCCAATTACTCCATAAATAAATAGAGTTTCAGTGGTTGTAAATTAATTAAAAATGATTTGAAAATAATTAATTTTTTTCCACATTTATCTCTGTGACATTTTGACTTGCGTTACGTAAGAACTTTAAACAAATGTAAGTAATCGATTTAATGTGCATTTGTTTAAAGTACTTACGTAACGTAAGTCAAAATGTCACAGAGGTAAATGTGGAAATAATATATGAATTATTTTCAACTCTATTTACCCTGGAGTAATTGGAAGAACAACATAAGCTACACTATCTGGTGGCGAAATTAGGAACCCTTTTCGGGTCTCCCATGTGCGTTGTCACGTGACCTTTCAATTGACACACAACACACTTATTATATCCAATATAAAGAAAACAAAATAACTTTTTTATATGTTTAATATTGGAATTACATAATGTACACCTGCTGTTGCATATAAATAAAATATTGCATCCTGTAACAAATTCTTGATGCTAAAAAAATTTAATGTAAAAACAAAAAAATAACGTTATTTAATATAAGGCCAACTGCAGACACTGTTTCGGGATCTATTTATTTATATAACTGTGACCAAGTGAATAAATACTCTCTTTTCTATTTACTGATTGTGTAAATTTAACCATAATTTTAAATCAAAAACAATAAACATTCATATGTGGTTTCAGAATTGCACTTTACAATTCCACCTCTTCATAATTACAAATCCAGCAATGCGATTAGATTTCGCAAAATGGAAACAGGAAGATGAGTGGTGCTACAAAACACACGCGTGCACTCACACGAAATGATCATTAACGCGATTTCCCATTAATAACACGAACTATTATAAACGTTAGCTCTCACCAACCACGAAAATCCGTTCCGTTGTTTAGAATTCCCAATAAAGCACAAAGGTGGCACGCACAAACGCAATAAATATTATACAGCCGGGGGGTATCCGATTTAGGTTAGGTTTCGTTTTGTGAAATTGTGCGTCGGCGGTTTACCGGATCGGGTTACGATTTCACACATCAAGGAAACACTCCTGGGGTGTTTTCGGTGGGGCCCCGACCCCCGTAAGTCTCCGCCGGTGCATAGCTCGCACGCCGGGAGCGTCGCGTTTCAAGGGATCCATTCCATCCGTCCACCGACAGTATTCTCTCTCCGACTTTATGCACGGGATATACCCCCCCGAAACGGGTCTGTTTGCCCCCATTATTTGCCGGCGCTAAGTACCCCTGTATCAATTACATTCGGCTACTGCGGTCTGCAATCGATACGCACACAACTACCACTTTTTCTTTTACAAAAGTTGCGGTTTATCAAATTACATGAATTTGCTGCTATTTAGTCAAGTGTTTTATTAGGAATAATAGTGGCGCTGGAGGGCAGAAAGACCTCCGGTCGAAAGCCCAGCACAGACAAATCTTTATTTTAATATATACACAATGTTTATAAAAATGTAAATGTCCGAAGAAAGATATTTGTATAAATAGAAAAGAGTATTATTTTATTAAATAAAGATATTTGTATATAGAGTGGTACTTGACAGTGGCGTAGAGGGGGGTGGTGGTGTTTATTTTATTGACTTATTAAAAAAAAAAAAAGTTTTAGTTTTAACAACATTAAACGTTAATCTCATGTTGATGAAACATTACTAAAATGTGCGCTCAATGAGTTTCTTTATTTGTTTTTTAAATTTTATTTAATTTGCGTGAAATTATTAACAGTAATTATTTCCATCTACGCGCCTGGTTCTTGATAAACATCACATAAAATACATTTTTAGATTACATTTAAAAATGCCTCCTTCATATTTTTTTATGTATCTCTTTTATTTCTGCTTCTAATTTATTAATACAGAAATAAAAATAGAGATTTGTGCAAAATGCTAGAATTGTGTTGAATCAGAAAGTAAAAGACGAGATTCATAAATAATCAACTTGAATTACAGTCACGATAGATTCATCATTATTAGACCAGATACATTTAGAACTTCCCTTGCTATTTTATTTTGAATTCTGTTTTCTGTAGCCATATAAAACAGAACTACAAAGAAAAATAACAGACAATGAAAATAAAAATAATCATGTTTTTTCAACTTGCTCCTATAACATTTCATAAGTCTAGCCAACGTAAAATACATTTCCTTTCTGCGGCGTTAGATGGCGCGCGCAGGCGGGTAATTCAAAAATAGCGCCTACACTATATGATTATATAGTATTCCCCAAATAGCGTCTAAAATGAATCGTTTTATATATATTATCGAAATAACCTTTTATACCCATGAGGGTGTAGGGTATTAATAGTTATTGCAAAATAAAACGCGAGATGGGCGCGCTAACATTTGAGCAAGAGTTGATCTAATCTACTTTCTATTAAAACTGAAGTGTAATCATTTGTATCTCCTTTGAGGCCCCGCTTATTTACCTTTGGGAAACGGGGGAACGGGGGAAATGAATGACGCGTATCAAACAAACAGAATTTAATCCCAATAACAATGCGCTGTAATATCCTATATTAAATATTGATGTCTCAACGCGAGTCTTTGAATTGGGGAATCTCTTGCGAATCGCGCCCCTCCGTATTTGAGTAAGATAATGTTTTATTGTTTTTATGAAAAGAAGAGTTAGAATAAACCTTAATAATTATTGAAAAAAAAAAAACTCAACAACAGATAAATCTATTTACAGGGTAAAATAAGTATTAAAATATGAAAATAGGAATAATACAAAATAAACCCAGGACAGAAAAAACACTTTCATTTTAAATATAAAGAAACACGTGTACACCTTTTTTCACTTTTTTTAGTTTTAATAGCAGATGTACATTTCGATCAGGATATAAACATTTTCATTGGTTTACAAATACAAACTTAAAAACCAAAAGGTTTGAATCCATTTGACCATATTAGTATTATTGTGTATTTATTCATTTTGATAACATGTATATTATTGTTTAATTGATCAATAAATGATTTATTATTATTATTATTATATGGGTGATTTGTTTGTTAGTGGCAGATAGATTATTGTAAAGGGTTAATTCTTATGCTTAGATGAAGGGATTAACAATTTGTGGGTAGATTATTGGAAAAAAACTGTATTTTAACATTATATTAATTATAACAGGGAGCTATCGAGTGGATTTAAAAGAAAGTTGAGAAGGTTATCTTTAATTTTTTTTCATTTGGATAGCTTCATACAAGTTTAATTGATAGTTATTCGAGTGTTTTAATAATTTTAATTTTTTTATTGAAAATTTCCGACCTATTTCGATGGAATGATGAGCTACTTCAGATTTGTTAGGGCTTTTATTTCTGATGTGAGCTGCATGTTCTTTAAATCTGATTAAAATATTTCTTTTTGTTCGTCCTACACAAATTTAATTACAATTTGAGTAAATGCCTTATTTTTCATGTTCATTTACGTCAAACAAAGATTTTTCGAAGATGCCAGTTATTGTGTTAGGTGGATGGTGTATCGCAGAAAAGTTTTGTTTAAAGATAATTTGTCTTTAATTATGGGCTACAGTACTAATAAAATTTAATATCAAATAAAAATAAACGAAATAATTTTTCTGCAATAGGAAAAAGTATCAGCTCCTTAGACCCCTACACCACCATTATGGTAGATGGGGATTTTAGATTATATATATATCAGCTCCTTAGACCTTCTGCCCCCCTCCTAGCTATACCTATGAGAAGATGATATAATTATTTAATCTAGCGAAAGCCACAATTGAAAAAAAAAACGTGCCTGAATTGGATCAGGGACGAGAATTTTTCGTTATACTAACAATACTACAATCAAGAAATATTTTAATCCGCACCAAAATATAACGTCAAACCGTTTTTCGAATTGACGTTTAATTTTACAACAAATTAACGTGGGGGGAATTTCAGCGAAATTTACCAAAGCCGGCTAATTATAATATGGTGCCGCTTTTAATATAATTAACATGTAATCAAGAATTTAATTAATTTCACAAAGGTCCTCGACGTGCACTGACAAATAATCGATTTTCGTTTGCGGACAATGTTAATTCATTCATTAATTACGTCACTCGATTGAGATATTTTTAATTTAATTACGTGTTACAGAAGAGGTGGTGAATAACTTTATTATCATCATAATTATAATTTTGCATAAATTAATGAAAGGTGATAATGTGTTTCATCAATCTCGGTGTTTTGCCTCATATGGAAGGGAATTAATTATAGGGCGCTTCGACTACTTTCGACAATCGCGGTTCTCAATAAAAAAAAATCATTTGTTGATTGTTAAGGCTTTCACTTGGTTATACATTTTTTTCATTGCATTTCAAATGCATTTGTAATATCATAGAGTAATTAGTATACATTTTCATCATCATCCTTTGGTAATATTTATTAATACTCAGGAGATAAATAAAATTAATTATATCTATAGTATAATCAACACTGATCCTTCGAATGAGATTATTGCTTTCGACTATAGAGGGTATAGTATAAAAAAAACACCGATCTTTCGAACTCATAATGAGATAATGCGATAATCCGGTTCGAAGGACCAGTGTATATTAAGTAAATTGATCTCTAGCGTCTAATATGCTATCAATCATGAAAATTTACTAATGTAGGGATTTTTTTTGTTGACAACCCCTAATAGTTTGAGATTGATTACTCTGTATATTTCGATATCAATAACTATACTATTTTTTTTTTTAAATATAATCAGATTTTGGGTATGAAAAATAAATTTGAAGTTTCATCGGAAAATATTAATTGTAATATTTATTAATACTCTCGTCTAAAATATTGCCACCCCAGATAGTTCAGATTGATTATTTTAATAAAGCTACAGATTCAATATGAATATAAAATAAATATGAATAAATTATTAAAAATTAACCAATAAAATACAGATTAGATTGAATGAATAGTCGAGAATTTAAGGTTACTCAATGTAATCTGTGTTTTATTGGATGCTTTTTAATAACCTATTCATATTTATATTTTATACAATATGAATTACCTATGTTTAAATATTAAAATTATTAATACTTTAAAAATACTAACAAAATTATAAAAAAAAAATCTTTGTTAACCTCACCGTTGTATTTTCGTAACTTTATAAAAACAAATGCACACAATATGCAGGTGTACGTCCGCGGCGTGCATAGTCCACGATGTTGACATAAGATTCTGTTCGATTCGGCGTCCTACAAAATGACAAAACGGACATAGGGACATTTCCAAAATAAATATTTATTTTATATGTACGCTTAGTAATGCGCTGGCTGGGGTAGCTGGGGACGAACAAGATCAATACCTATTTTTCACATCCGCTCCTCCATGAATTCCTTTCATTCACAGTTATTATATGAAACTTTCAGATGGTTTGTTCTGGCATAACAATAATTTGCTTATACGGAAAACTAGATTTTTTTATTATTAATATTATTTAAAGAGCAGAACATTGGTCGATAACTAACGACAATAATTTTTCTCCACACAGTGACTTCATCAGTTGAAGATGACAATGGTTATACAATTATGGTTGATTACTTATACACCTAATTCGGATTATAATAGAGGGTAGGGGGGGCGGGGGTGTTTAGGTTAACAACAATATCGTGTGAAATTTACATAACATATACAAACAAATTTACAATGTGTTGATAATAATTTACAATAAAATATTATAGTAGTTTATTAATCTTTATACATTATTTTGCAATTCTGTCAGTTCAACCCTAATGACTCTTTTTCTTAGCTTTCACGTTTGAGAATTTCCCAATATTATTGTGGTTTCACTTTCTCCGTGTAATAAATCAATTTAGTTAACGTAATTGATCGTGCATGGGGAATATCCGTCACGCCTCCCCATAACTGTCCCTGGTTGATTCGGATCCCCCCTAATATGCTCAAACACGTCTATAAATAATATTACAAGGATAAGAAGACGGGTATGCAAACAGGCGGATGATTGATTGCCGTGAACCCCCCTTTTCAGTACGGATATCCGAACAGGATAAATCTCGTGCCATGCGGGCGGATACAAAAAAAAAAAACGCGCCCGCGGCGTTGGATTTCAAATTCTCACCCCTATACACGTTTATTATGGGTACATAATGCTCGTGATATAACATCAATAAAGAGAGAGAAAAAAATTGCTTCGATTATACAAATCGTGTACATTCTGAAAGTGTTTTTTCGTGTGCTGATTTACGACTTTGTAGAGATTTAGAAAAATTTATTTTATTCCATACAAGTAACAGAATTATTTACATTATATGATTTTATTATGTATGAAACATGATTATTTTGTTCTGGATTTGTCTATCGACCAGAGGTTTTTGTATTTTCTTGCCTTAATCATTATCAATTTTATTATTAAAAAGTCTGTAATCTGGAAAAATTACAATGGCTCAAAAGCGCATTAATCCGGTTCGAAGGACCAATGTTGTTTATACCATAGAGGATATCGCGCTCAAAAGCACGATAATTCGGTTCGAAATATCGGTGTTTTTTTATATTATACCCTCTATAGTCGCAAGAGCAATAATCTCATTCGAAGAATCAGTGTTGATTATACTATAGAGGATCTATAGTATAATCAACACTGAACCTATTATAGATCCTCTATAGTATAATCAACACTGATCCTTCGAATGAGATTATTGCTCTTGCGACTATAGAGGGTATAGTATAAAAAAACACCGATCTTTCGAACTCATAATGCGATAATCCGGTTCGAAGGACCAGTGTATATTAAGTGAATTGATCTCTAGAAGCAAACGAAATAATAACAAAAAACATAAGTGTAATATTTTAACGCATTGGTCAATTATCTAAAAAAACATTGACCTTGTAAATATGAAGAATTGCGTTCTAGAATGGTACAAAGTGTTCCATTAAAAAATAGAAATGTTTTAATGGCACAGAGTGTTCTGTTAAAAAACTAAAACCCTGTAACATAGAAATATTTTGAAAATACAATTATCTTTTATTTTTCTAATTACACGCTATATCTTATAGTCTTTCACAAGAGAAGAATATTCTTAATGAAAAATAATAGAAAATAGAATATTCTTAATGGAAAATAAGACATGCAAAAGCTTCCTTTGGCATGTCCTATTTTCCATAAATTTTACTTATCGTAAAAACAAAATAAATCTACAATCATCTCTATTGTAAATTTACAATTACTAATAATTTTAATATAAAGATTATCGCTCCTTTAGCCACAAAATAAATATTTTATTAAAACTGAAGAAGAGGGAATACTTAATTAATTATTTTCAAATTATTTTTATTTAATTTATTATTGCATATTCAAGATATTTCTAAAATAAAAAAAAATAATGTTAGTGTTCAAAAAAAAATATATATATTTTCCAAATATCTTCAAAATTCAATTATATCTTTTGTTTTTTAATTGTATCGTTGTGTTAATTACACCGTTTATTTTACAATCGTTTGCCTAAATGGTTATCGACTTTCAGCCAAAAAAATAAAAATTTTGAAATGGAGATGTTTCTTTTTCACTTATATTTATTTAATTCAAATTGCATCTCAGTTTAAAATTTCTGCAATTTCATAAATAAATATTTAACACAATAACAACAAACGTAATAATTTAACATTTATTGTAGTAGACACACCCAACACAATCATATATGTTTTTGAGTATCCTGTACTTTAAAAAATATTTTAGTAACTAATATTATCCTTTCAGCTATAGTCGGGTCGGATGTTGGTTTGGGACCAACGTTTCATCCGCCCTTGCAGGGGGCAACCTCCTATTGCATCACGACGGAGGCCGTGCCGCGATTATACCCGAAAGGAGAATGTTAGTTCACTTTATTTATGTAACTACCGTAGCTAAACGATGACACGAGAACACGAGTTTTAGTTAAAATAGCAGTAGGCGGTGAGCATTGCATATTACATAACTAGTTAGCTACTTAGATCAAATTTTAGATACTAAACATGCGGAGACGTTTCAGGGGCGCATGTATTTTGTATACACATACTGTATTTTGAATGCGTTGCACGTGTATATACAAAATGCATTGGGGATCTAATAAAGGGATTTGGAAAGTCCTCTGCATGTTAAAGTTCATAGATTTTAGATGATTTGTTATGTTGTGGTGCATTTAATAGTGTTGTGAAGATTTTCAATGAATCTACAATTGTTTTAATATTCAAAATCATAGATATTCAATGAATGCACAACATTGTTTCAATATTCAATATCATGGATCTGTGGTTCCCAAAGTTGACTGAGCTCTAATCCATTTAACAAAAGATTCCCTAGTGGCGAGCCGTCGAACTACTTAATGCTGTCTTATTTGTTCTAAATGAAATAATAAAATTAAATAGGCCGAAAGACCTCCGGACGATAGCCGTTTCTCTTAAGAATATATATTTATTTAAAATATTTTCATGTATTATATATTAAATTAAATATGTATGTATTCTTTGGGAATAAAGATGTTTGTATATATATAAAATTAAATAAAAATAATTGATTAATAAATTATTTTCCCTTTAACTACTGTGTGTTAGAAATAAAAAAAAAACATTTATAAGTGTTATTTTTTTTAATTCACGCTCACTCAATATGCGCTCGCCACTCATAGTTAGGGAAATACTGTCAAGGATAATTCATTAAGTAAATTCCATAACAACATATACAACAAAATATTGCTTCAATGTTGAATGCCAATCATTTTTTTTTAAATTAGAGAATTGTGAAAGCTACACGGGTCATTGCTTTAGGCGGTCAATAACCAGATTATTGACAGAAAATTCATTTTATGGGGGAAGCAAATACCCCCCATTTTCTGTTACTCTAAAATCATTTGGTGGTCCGGAGCAGTAGCTGAACAATATATTGAGGAATCTGTTAACAGAAACTTTTAAATATCAATGCAACTTTTTTTCAAACGGATAACCAAGATAACCGAGGAAAGAATTCTAATCTTTTTGTGATAAAACAACAAAGAATATTTTATGAAAAAAAAAGAGAGAGAGAGAGAGAAACAGCGATGGTTTTTAGAAGTTGGACACTAAAGGGTTAAACATTCCATGTATCTACATTATGTTCCAATATTGAATATTAATGACTTTTTAATATAAATTTTAGCCGGGTACAATATTGTCTCAACTTGACTCGATATTCTTCTAACAGTGTCTCTATATAAAAAGCAGTGGTGTAACTATAATGGCGATCTAGCACGTTAGGGGGGGGGGGGGTGGTTGTATGTTTACTAGGTTATTACTAGAAAGTCAAAGGATCCATCTGGAGCGACAAAAAAGTGGAGCCGCTATAAATTATTTACGAATGTCTAAGGCCTTGCGAATCAGAGGACTTCAAAACTTAAATCTTAAAAATACTTAGACAAAACGCAAATGTTTGTTTATTTTTTTGAGTATTGAATATTAATAATTATTTCGCGTAGGGGGGGGGGGGGATCATGAAAAGTAGTTATGCTTCTGATAAAACCTTCATTTTTTTGTAAAATCATTAATGTGAGGTGAGTCAAAGTCGCATCCTGCGATGAGTGTCAGTCCTTCACTCTTGCAGTACTCGACAAGTCCCTGAGAGGAAGCGGAAGGCTGATGTTTCCAGGAAGGTAGATTGCTGCCAAGATGGCGTCCTTTTCTGCCTAAGCCACTCTGCCTGTAGAACATATTATGTTTCAAGTTAGTCTACAGATGCTGGATTTTACACTTCAGTGTTCCCATATCAAGACTATAGTATCCGGTGTCAGTTGCTGTGACTGTCAGGAACAGTATATGGCTATGAATGCAGAACCTATCTTTCTACCTTCTTCCACCAATCCATCTCTAGTTCAGTGAACATAAGTACATCCCAGTTAGGTGAATTGATGACGGATTCTTCTGATTTTAAATAGTGACTCCATGGTAACGTCTACAATTGTAGGTGTGCTTCTTGGAGGTGTTGCTGGTCACAACTTCTGTAGCCCCGTTTTTACCCTTCTTCTGACCCCGTGGTAATATCTATAATTGCTGGTGTTCTCCTTGGAGGTGTTACTGGTTGCAGTAGTAGTTTCACAGCCTCATGCCTCTCGCTCCTGGTGGTCTACCTGACAAGTAAAGAGTTGGAAAATAAAACCTATAAGATCGTTGAGATTGGAACCCAGATCCAGTTCACGGGAGAGAAGCAGTGGGGGAAAGAGGCCCTGTCTTTCCTTTACTCGCTTCCTTCAATTATCCCTCGTTATTTTTGTAGTATAGTGCTGGGATGAGTTCTCTCGGCGGTCGGTCCCGTAAGGATAGCGTCCTTTTTCTTCCTTCGTCTTGATAGGCGATTTGGTCTTCTTCTTCTGGGTGGATTTTTCAACGCTGACCCCAGTGAGTTTGCTTTTGGAGGAAGTTATTGTGGAAGCGGCCATTTTAGATTCTAGGGTTGATTTCCTTTTCCTCCTTCTCTTCGCTTCTCCGTCATAGATGCGAGTTTTCTTTTTACTTTACTCTCTAAAACCATCCTGGTTTGACAAAGATGATTCATCCTTCAGACCCCTCACCTATCACGGTGCACAAAGCTGACGTCTACGGTAATCGGTTAGATTTTGTGCGGTATTAAGTTTAATAATAGAGATAGTTTCCATTATTGTACTACTAAATCACAACTGGATTAGTAGTACCTTCGAAAATGGTACACCTGTTAGAGTGCGTCTTAGGATAGGATGGCAATTTTTTTATTGAACCATCAAAAATCCTTACGTTTAATACAAAAATTGCCATCCATAGACGCCATATACCAAGTGTACCATTTTCGACGATATGGTGCGTCTTGTCTGGGGGTGGGATGGCAATTTTTGTATTAAACTATCGAAAATGGTACACTTGGTATAGGACGTCTTGGAATGGCAATTTTTGCATTGAACCCAAGGACCCTTGGTACGACCCTGAGTGTTGATTTGATACAGAACAATATTTATCTTAACACAAGTGTCCAATTTAATAGCTTCGGCTATACTTATTTATTTTTTAATTGGAACTACTTAATAATGATTTACGTTTATTCTCATTTCATTTACATTTACGTTTATTCTCATCAAGCATGGATAGGCTTGAAATCCATAAAAATAAAATTATTTTTCATAAAATTGACTATGGAGAATCCAGGACTTACAGACGAATAAAAGGTTTATTGTTTCGGAAGGCGCGAAATATATCAAGTACGATTTTTGATCCTTTTTGTACCTATTCCTTGTTTTCCTTTCTTTTTTCCAGTGTTCCCACTAATGGGAATGGAATGATTTGATACAAACCAATATTTATTTTAGCGCAAGTGTTCAATTTAATGGTTTCGACTATAGTTAATTACGTTTTAACAGGTACTACTCAATAATGTTTTATTTTAATTTCGTATTTTATTTATGATGTATGCTTGAAATCCACATTTTTTTTTTTATAAAATTAACAATGGTCTTACAAACGATAATCTTAAAAGCTTCATTGTTTGTAAGTTCCGGAAAGCGCGAAATGTATCATGCATTTTAGAAAAAAAAAAGTACGGTTTTTCATCCTTTTCGATTCCATCCCTTGATTTCGCTTTTTTTTTCTTTCCAGTATCCCGACTAATGGGGAGCACAGCGGCGGGGGCGAACATGGGACACTCGGGAATGCCGGGTCTGGGTGCATGCGCCGTTCCCGACTCGAAGCCGATGCAGTTCCCCCTGGCACAACGGCGCAAGAGGCGGGTCCTCTTCACGCAAGCACAGGTACGTACCACGCCCACGGGCCCTCAAACAGTTCGCCTGCCGGCCCACGGACATCTAACCATCTAACCGCCGAGAGGCGCCCTCTCATTTTTATCAACCGTCGGCCGACGCTAGCAAAATTACACCCGGTATTTTGATCGAAAAATCGCGACGGTTAAAAGTTATCGATGTAACGAAAATAAATTCGCTAGAAAAAAAAAGTGGGGTATAGTTTTATTTTCCTGAATGAGGGTTTAACTAATCACGTAAGTGTAAACAAAAAGTACTTTAAAAAAAAAAACTCACACAGAATATATAAAATATACAATTGGAACTAATTTTTTAAAGAATTTACATCTTGTAAGGCGGAAAGACCTTTGGGCTATAGTCCAGACAAACACAATTATTATGTGTTATATTATATATATTATATAGGTGATATTGATATTGGCATTATTATTATTATTTATATTAAATATTTTTGAATTATCTGTATAGTGTGAATAATGATATACACGTTGTCTGAAATTTTGAATACAGGCAATGCATTCAAATGCCTGTATTCAAAATTTCAAAAAAAATTTACTTGGCACTTAGTCACCACGCTTGCTTTTTGTATAATAATAATCGAGACACAATATAAACACATCACTCAAAATTCAAAATTTTAGGGGACAACGTGTATGCATGTTGTATTTGAATATATATAGCCAAATAGTTAGATCAATTAACCAAAGGCAATTATGACTCTAATCTTTCAAAAATATTAGAAATTGATGCGTATTATAAATGTGAACAAATTGTGAATTTGATAGAGAATTTCTAAAGATGATCGTTGTTGCTGTAACAATTTGGATAACTAAATTGAGAAGCTCCGCCTTCTGATCAATCGGGGTTCATTATTGCTTGTTATTTTATATTTTTTGCTATTTATTTTTCTTATAAATATGGAGAAAATAATAAATGAGAAAAAATAATTTAAATTAAATACTTTTACATTTTTTATACAAAAATGTATATTTGCAATTGCAAATGTATAATCAACTACAAAAATGTCTGACGCGTAAAGCACTAATAACCTTTCTTCACACTTTTATTTGAATTGCCAAATTAACATTTCGGGCGCAAAGTGGAAATTATCAATGGATAATCACCAAATACAAGCTGGATGAATAGCTTTGGACAAGATTTTAAATACTTGAGATTCCAGATGATGCTTTCAAAATCTGAAAGAAAAAAATCACTAATCCTTGTACACAATATTTTTTATATAAATTAATCCTAATAATTCAGTAAATTTTTAATATTTCATCCAAGATTAAAAAAAATACACGAGAGAGGGTACCTCGGGGCTCAATTTTAGGACCTCTCATATATGCGGTGTATTCATCTAGTTTTAGACATGATTTCAAATACTTGAGATTACAAATCTGATAAAAAAAAATCGTGTACTTTTCCTTGTATACAATATATAAATTAATTCGAAATTAAATATTGTAACCATGTGAATAAATCCTTTTTTTCTATTAGTAATTTTGTATAAATAAAAATTATACACACACACACACACATATATATATATATTTATATTTATTTTTATATTTTTATCGAAAAAAAAAAATTAAATTTTCGATTTACTATTAAAGCTGAATAAAACATTTAACGTAAAAAAAAAAAAAACTCTGCTACCATACGAAAAATAAGTAATATTCTTTAGGTTTTCTCAAAATTATGGTATATTTAGTTACTGCTACAGTTATTTTTATTATTGAATTAGAAAATGGGAAATAAACCTTTGGTCGATAGCCATTTAACAATTATTTAATTTTTGTGTAATATACTATATCAATTTTTGTATATTTTTTTTTAACTTAATTGTTAATAAAGATTGTTAAATATATTTTTAATTGTTAATAAAGATTGATACATATATACAGAGAGCTTTTTTTATCAGTATACATTTCCCCTATGTATACATGCAAAATACGCGAGTCAAACGCATTGATGTATGTATGTTTAGTTGCATATAACACAGAACTGAACACACATATGCCCAATAATCAACTAAACATACACACATTAATCGGTTCAGTGCGTTTGACTCGCGTTTTTTGCAGGTATACACTTCCCCTAATGTATACTGATAAAAAAAACCTCTCTCTCTCTATATATATATATATATATATATATATAAATAAACTAAAATTCTTAGTTTTTAAAGAAAAAAATATTTAGTTTTTCAAAATATGCTGACGTAAAGTAAGGAGTATTCTTAATCTACGGTACTGATTTAAAAATGTTTGCAGGTGTATGAATTGGAGAGGAGATTTAAACAGCAAAAATATTTATCTGCCCCCGAGAGAGAACATTTAGCATCGTTAATTCATCTGACGCCAACTCAGGTAAGTCACGTTTTCTTAATTTGCTTTAGTGATAATCAACAATTAGATTCATGTTATTCATCATTACTAAGCAATGTTTTTGATTCGAAACATATCACGATACATTAGAGATTTTAATTACAAACGCTCCTGAAGTTAATTATTTGAAGAAATAAGATCTATTCGTTACGTGAACTAGTGCAGCACTTTACACTATTCTTCACTAACAGAAATATTCCGATTCAACGGATGATGTTATTAACTCGCACTTAGTTCTATTTAATGCGGAGCAATTGAAAACTTTAGATTTGCATTTTTAACTTTTTGAAATAACACAAATAAGTGGAAATAAAAATAATGTATAAACATTTAATACACACAATGTAATGTGTACATATATC
The DNA here is from genome assembly GCA_963082785.1 of Philonthus spinipes. Taxonomy (NCBI): domain Eukaryota; kingdom Metazoa; phylum Arthropoda; class Insecta; order Coleoptera; family Staphylinidae; genus Philonthus; species Philonthus spinipes. Next base: position 32,077,239 of record OY720304.1, read on the forward strand.
TTGATTCTCGTCCTTCTTTCTTTGCCTCGAGTTTCTGGATTTAAAAGACAAAAATAAATATATTTACTGACGGATATACCATTTTTACAAATTTTTACAAATTAAAACTTAAATAATAATTTTGAATTGCTAGATTTGCTCCTTCTTAAGCTATTGATATTGAGGCAAAAATATCCCAGAAGAAGCTCGTCCTTCGCATTCAGCTTCAGGATTTGCTCCCTTCGAGGCTATTGCTATTGAAGCATTAATACCTCAGAAAGAAGCTCGTCCTTCTTCTTCGAATCGAGTTCCATGATTTGCTCCTTCCTAGGCTATTGCTATCGAGGCATTAATACCTCAGAAAGAAGTTCGTCCTTTCTTCTTCGCATTGAGTTCCAGGATTTGCTCCTTCCTGGGCTATTGGTATCGATGCACCAATATCCCAGAAAGAAGCTCGTCCTTCCTTCTTCGCATTGAGTTCCTGGATTTGATCCTTCCTGGGCTATTGGTATCGAGGCACCAATACCCCAGAATGAAGCTCGTCCTTCTTTCTTCGAATCGAGTTCCAGGATTTGCTCCTTCCTAGGCTATTGGTATTGAAGCATTAATACCCGAGAAAGAAGTTCTTCCTTTGTTCTTCGCATTGAGTTCCTGAATTTGCTCCTTCCTAGGCTATTGATATTGAGGCACCAATATCCCAGAAAGGAGCTCGTCCTTCCTTCTTCGCATCGAGTTCCTGGGTTTACTCCTTCCTAGGCCATTGAGGCACTAATACCTCAGACAGGAACACATACAGGAACTCCAGGAGGCGAAGGAAGGACGAAAACCAAGATATATGCATACATTACATGGCTGATGATCGATTTAGAAAGAGTCACTTGCATTTTTTATACTTCAAGTAGAAAAATATCAGTCTAAATTTTAAGAAAATTGCCGACAGCGCCAATTCACTAATTCTTGTTAGAAAAGAAAATTGTCAGTTAGAATGGAATAATTAGGTAATCAATGCGAAGTTATTTTAATGTAGAATTTAGTTAAATCCTTGACATTTTCATGGCACGTTTTTTTATATTAAAAAAAATAAATTAAAAATTATAATAATTTACTTATTTTTATTGTTTTTCATAATTGATTTTCAGAAAACCCTATTATTAAAATATTTTTCAATTCATTTCAAGAAATTCCTGCTTGTTTTAATATTGCTTTAATGTATAAAACAATTTTATTCAATGGCTAGGACATCAATGCAATACGAATTAGTAATTACCAATAATTTCCATTAAACCCCACCCTTGACGTAAATTAAAACAAAAGCATGTGTATTTACAAAATAAAAGCAAACGTAATGAAAAAAAAAACGAATTTCCGCAAATATTTTCTCCTTGAATCAATACATCCTATCCTATCCAGCATTCATCCTATAATGAGCATGTTTTTTCAAGCGCCAACAAATTTCCTCTCTCCGGCATTATTATTATTTTCCCCGTACAAACTCTATCTGGTAAAAATATATAGAAGCCGACAGCTGTTGGTTAACTACGTATAATACATACGTGCATGTATATATGTACACACAACAATGAAGCCACTTGAGAATCGAACGAACGGTCGCAATTGAAAGCGTCTCTCCCTCTCCCCCCTATCCCTCTCACCTCACCTCACCTCACCCCTTGCGCGTAATTTACTTTATATAACTGGCTGGAGTGTCGAGGACTGCCCAAGGGGTGTTTCGACCCCATGTATCTTATCGTCATCAACATCATCAACATACCCCCCCGGATTGTTGTGCTTTCATTTTGCGGCGGGGTGTTTTCATTGTCGGGGATTAATCGACGGGAAACAAAATGGTGGGCTGTGCAAATTGTTACAAGTAAATGTTTCGATGGGATCAAACGATCTATTATCTAGTTTGGCCTAATAAAAAGGAGGAGATGGTGTGATAGGTGGTGACAGGAATGTGTGTGTTTTATACAAGGGGTTGTATCCACAAGTTCTGAATAACGGTTTTAAAAATGAAATCTTTCTCGTTTGACGTTGTGCTAAAGTCGCAGAAATTGCTAAAAGTAAAAAAAATTATTAAATCTGCTATCAATGAGGTGAATGCACAGTCAACCTCCACGGAATCGGTTTCAAGAAGAGGGCTTCACGCGCCATTAAGAAAATCAGGAAGTTCGCCATGAAGCAAATAGGAACTGATGTGAGGATCGATAAACGTTTAAAGAAACAATTGCGGTCCAAAGTCATCAGTACCTTTCAGCGTACGTGTCTGTCTTTTCCGTAGGAGAAATGATGACGCAGAGTCCGCCAATAAGTTGTTCACATTGGTCCAGTAGCGACGTTGAAGAATCTTCAAACGGAGAACGCAAGAATAAATTATTTTGAAATAAAACCTTTAAAAAAAATGTAACACGAAGTGTTTATGCCAGCAGATACATTTTTTTGAAATAAAACCTTTATTAAAAAAAAATGTAACATGGAGAGTTTATGCCAGCAGATGAATTATTTTGGAATAAAACCTTTATTAAAAAAATGTACACGAAGGGTTTATGCCAGCAGGCAGGTTTGAGTAAAACCAGAAAACTCCTGAATTTTGTTTTATCTAAAATTACCTGCTGGCATAAACCTTTCGTATCACAATGTTTATTTTCAGGTTTTACCAAAACTTGGCCTTAATTCCCCCCTTCCATAACTCAGTAATTATGGAGGGGGGGGGGAGGTTAAAGCCACGTTTTATCCAATTATTATAATTTATATCTGTTAAATGGCTATTGACCAGTGCTCTTACTGCCTGGAATTTCATTTTTATGTCCTTGTCGTGAAGGAGGTATGGTGATATCTAATTGTCTATGTCAGAAGTCATTGTAGGTTATGTTCGTAATTTAACTGTCATTAATGTGGTGAAGTGATGCAATGAATTCACGAGGAGTTATAATGGGTCCAATTATTATTATTATCCAATTTATTAACTTTAAAATAAACAATAATTTTTTGTTGTTTCCTCTCCTTCTTTTGGCGACTTTCTTTTCATAAATATGAATTGCATACGTTTTTTATTTATTTTATATTTGATAATAATCCATTATTTTGTATTTTTATGTCCTAATTTTGGTAAACTGTTGGACAATACAGATATTATTATTATTTTACTAATTGTTAAGGCTTCTACTTTGTTTTACATAGTTATTCGCTTAATGAAAACACTTTTTTAAACTTTGTTTGTATAAATGAAATTTATTTAGTGACTATAGTTTCGACTTCATTAACGCGTCATTATCAAACTAATGAAATTAATTATTATTATTATTGTGTTGTAACTGTATGTTTATGTTTAAAGAAATAAATGCATTATTATTATCAGGATTTTTTCGAAAATTTAAATTTGTTAGTTTAAATCCATTTTGAGAGTCACCTTCCGAACTTTCAAAATAGACCTAGACTAACGCATTAATTCAAATAATCTTGCGTACTTTTTGGGGCACCTCTTTATATTACTACACAAGTATTTTCGTTTAAATTATTTTTTTTTATAATAACAAAACATCATTAATAACACAAACTCCATTCTGAATATTCCCACTGTCAAATTGTTTTGATGCGAATCCATTTCTTTTGTGCCCGTGTGTGTTTGATAATCCGTCATAATCCATGGTTGAATGCTCGATCCGAACTCAGGCAGCAGTCTATTAAACCGGGATTATGTTAATTGACCGCCGTTTAAGCAACAATAACACCGGAAAATATGAGCTCGAAAGCAAACAGCCGCCGATCCCCCGATTATGCTGCACGCCGCCTCGAACACACTGCGCTGTGCGCTCCCCGTCGCGAACAATTGCCGGCTACTCCGCACAAACTGCTCCCTTATTATCAAAACATGCAATTAAACAGGGGTCGACTCGCTTTGGTGATAATTTTCCAATGTTAGGATATTATCGTTTGGAAATTAATTTAAAACTGAACGGTATTTTAATAAAATCATGATGAAAGTTTAGATTTTTTGATAAAATCAAATTTCTTTAATAAAAATCTGGGTAACGTTTCGGAATGGTGTCACGGGATATATAAAATTTTGAAAACGGAATCTTGGGTAAACGTGCGTGAAATGAACGAATCCGAAGTCAAAATCTGTAGGAAACTTACCGTTTGGTCACAATTCGCATTTAAAGTCCCAATTTTGAGGTTATAATTGATCCGATTTTCGACTAAATAAGCACATTGCGAGTATAAATCGTACACATGATGAAATAATCTTCTAATTTATGATGAAAGTTAACAAATTTGTTGCGAGTATAAATCGTACACATGATGAAATAATCTTCTAATTTATGACGAAAGTTTACAAATTTGTTGCGATTTTTTCATTTACTCAGCCAAAAGCACGATTCGGAAACCTTTCCAAAATCTGTATTATTATATCAACGTATAACTCGAATTCGAATGTACAAACGAAGTAAAAAAGTGTTTCATTTATCAAAATTGAATTACAAAGTAGACTTCAATTACAAATCTTCTAAAAAATGAAATCGAGCGAGACCCTGTGACGTGTTGTCTTCAACGGCACTGTCCGGATAGCGAAATATTTTGGAACGTATATCGAAAAAGTGCTAACGTATTATTAAAGAAGGCTGTAAAATCGAAAAGCCGTATAGCGAGGTTTGAGTACATACAGTAGCAAAATTAAACGCATTCAAACCATACTAGATTTACTAATACAGAAGCAAAAATCACTAAAAATGTTTCAAAAATGACGATACTTTAACTTGTAGTTGATTGTGAGGTATCTGATACATTCCCTATTTATAGTGAAAACTAAAAAAATAACAAATTTTGAGCAGAAAGATCCCAGGTCGATAGCCCGGACAGACTAACACAATATTTATTCTTGTTAAGTAAATGTACTTATGTAGTATCATCTGAATAACGATTTTTGTATATATAACAAATTTAATTAAAAATTTAATTCAATAAATTACCTTTATCTATTTTTTTTTTAATAACACATCACATTTGTATATTAAACTTTATTTACATGTTTATTTATTTATTTGTCAATTTTACATAAAACTATTGAAAAAGAGCACATTATGCTTGAAATGTACATATAGTGATAAAAATAAAAAAGTGAAAAAATGAATAAAATATTACTACATTATATCAAGAAACTTCACGTACTCACCAACAAATATTTTCGATAATTTAAAAAAATATAGTTATATTGCAGTTAATTTATAAAAAAATCTCCTTAACTCCCTGTGATGTCTACATTCCTTTCCACCTTCGAAGCTGGTTGAAGTAGAATTTATTATAACATAAACTATTTACGTAGAAAAAAATCATATTAATAATATCACGTTTATTGTCGAAACGGAAAATCCCAATACAAGATAAAATCAAAGAAAAATACGTAATAATAATAACAAAAACTACTTAATAATATGTGGAATATAATAAAATTAAAATAAGTTAATTAACTTTAAGAAAATAATAAACAAACACAATGGTGGAAGTGGAGTTTATATGTTAAAATGTAATAATTACTTCGAATAAATTGGAAGATCATTCGGAGAGAACATGAAAGATCATCATAAAAACGATTGGGTGCAGAAAAAAACTGACATCCACGTAAACAAACCACCCTCCGAAAAAGAACAACAGCTTCACGCTTTTGTACATTAAAAGGAAATAAATGAAATTAATTCTACTCGAAAGTTTCGAGAATAAACAGATATCTTCAACTCGCCCCCTACTAAAGATATTTATCTCTAATCATGATACTTGTACTTGTATCATCATTGTTGAATTCATAAACAAATAAAATAAATAAAAATATTATCACAAATTTGTTCTGAATTAAATAAATGGGTTTTGAGTTCACGTGAAGTATTAGTATCAATAATAACACAAGAGTTTTTTCCTTACTTCACTTTTTAAAGTTTTTTAAAGTGAAGTAAGGAAAAAAACTCTTGTGTTATTATTGTTCTGAATTGTGTAAACTATAAAAAGAAAACTAATTATTTTTCATTTTTTAAGGCAGTGATCCCGCCAATACGTTTCCTTTTTATAGGATTAACATTATTATAGATTCATGAAAAAAAAAAAAATACAGGTAGATAGCGTGTTTTAAATGAAATAATAAAGTCCTTGAGAACTAAGGCAGGAACATTGTCAAGTCCAGAGCTAAGCTTATTCCTTATTAAGAGCATTTTCAATATCTGACTTAGTGAACGCAGGGATAGTGTGGCGATTGTTGGTATTTAAATCGTTGAAATGAAAGTAGGGTGAAAACGACGATGTGAAGGATTTAGAAAAGTGAGTTAACTATATCAGACGAGTTATGTAAATAATTTCCTTTAAAATTCATTGCGGGAGGAATCGAATTATTATTTTTCATAATATTAATAAATTTCGAGAATTTCTTGGGTTCTTTGTATAATTTCGCTTCAGAGGTAGAGATAAAATTTAGAAACAGGCAGATAGCTTATTTACTGACGATTGACATTACATATTTTTTATTATTTAAAAACAAAAGAAGTGAAAACAATATTTTTCAAAAATTATTTTAAGTAAATAGAAAAGAGTATTTATTCACTTGGTTACAGTTATTTGATTATACTTACGTAACGTAAGTCAAAAGTCACATAGCTAAATGTGAAAATAATATTAATTATTTTCAAATCATTTTTATTTAAAATTAATTTAATAAAGTATATTTAATCTGTTTTAAACATACTCTACTGCACGTGAAAATTCATTATTTGTGTACTTGTTAATCCTATTACATAGTTAATGAGAAAAAAAAATACCGTCATTTTTATTGCGGAACAGCACATAGCAGTTCAGACATTTGCCGATAGGCTGAAATTATATTAACTTTAGCTTCGTTGTGGAATGCGCTAAAACGGGTGATTTTCGCTAAATTGTACCATTGGCGATTTATGCAACTTATTATGTAGTTAAAATTATATCTAGTATTAATTAGACGTAAAATTGCAGACATTTAACAATTATTAAAATAAAATAATTATTAAACGAAAATGAAAAAAAAAAAACAGAAATAATTAGATTTATTTTTATAGAAGGCCCAATTCACAAAAACAATGTGTCGACCATTAAAATATGATACAGTTTTGTTGTGAATTGTGTTATACATAAAAAGAAAGAAATAAGAATTATTTCTATTTTTGTAGATGACACAATTTTGCTACGAATTGTATCATCCATGACATATGATAATCTAAGTGGTATAAAAAAGTCATTCTTTATATACTATATTGAAAATGTACCACGAAGTTAACGCCGAGAAAATTAAAGAACATATATCATTTTTTTACACCCTCTTTAACCAAATGTCAAATTTTGCAGATGTTATAAACAGAATATATTTCTATAATTATTACTATTCGATAAACAATATATACAAACATCTCAAACTGGAGAAGACGTCGAGGGCCGTATTTTTTTGCCGAACAATTTCTAATGATCTCTCCGGCCTCAGTAATTGGCCATAAAGGTGATCCTCAAGGAGTGCAGCAGAGCGGCCATTACACATTCACAAGGAGCGCATACTTCATACCATAGTGCAATATACGGCTACCGTCTGTTAATGAAGGTGTTTGCTTTGTGGTCTAGTGCGCTACTGGGGATCAACTAAGCACACATCGAGAGATGGAGATGAGCAAAGACCACGGGAAAACTGCAATGTTTGCACAACAAATGCGTTTTCGAATCGCCATTAATTGATGAGAAAATATTAATTATATTTAACGTTAATTAATGGTCTCGGTGTGTATGGAAAAAATATTGAAGAAATGTTAACCGGAGAGTCGAGTGAATGTGTTCGTTGGTGCGTGTGCACATTACACCCACTATTCATTCAGACACACTGCTTCTGCTTGGGTTTTGATTCGAATACTTGTGCTTATGCTCTTTTAATTATGTGGTAATAAAGGCCCCGGGGGACTATTGTGTGGCCTGGGGTGAATGGGAATGGTGATGGGAGGGAGCACCCACTTGTCGACATATTTCTGATGGTCGGTTTTATATACTACAATTTTGATGTCAGATATGGCATCATTATTCCACATGAATTACTACGGGCAGATGGTATCGGTTTATGGAATTTTTATTACGCTTTTTTATATTTCATCAATTTGTAATGATCTTTGAAATAATGAATCGTTTTAAATTTAATAAGTATTAACAATTTTTATTAAAAACATTTCTAACAATAGAAAAAAAAAGATTTATTTAAATGTTTGCGAAAAAATGAATTAAATTTCTATTAACAAATTGATGCAATTTAAACTAACAAATTAACCGAATAAACAAATTTCCATTACTTACATCATTTGTCAATGTTTAGACAGACATGCTACTAAATGACAAGTGTTTTCGGTGTTTACATTTTTTCATTAGACGCCACAGGTAAAACCCACAATTAGAAGGACAGGTATTAGCCCGGGTTGCACTTGTTTCCGTTCCATTGTTCGACTCTAATCCCCCTCGTCCGCAGTTATATATTTGGGCATTTCCCATAATAATTTAATCATTTAATTGCCAAGGGTTTTTTTTATGTCTTTAGAGAAATATTTTGTGTGAAAACAATATTTTGTGTAAAATATAACACAGCATAGGCTTTCGTGTTCTAGGAAAATCTGGAATACGCAACCCAAAATTATTGAACACGTCTAACGAATTGATTAAATTAGTAATTAATTTTTGATATATGATTTTTTTCTACGATATTCAAGAGACTCAAAATTAAATTTATTAAGTATTTTTGCATGATCAAAATCATTGACTCGATATTATCCTACATAATATTTATTTAAACAATTTTAAAACATTAAATATACAATTATATTTTTAATCAAACAATTACATTTTTACAAACATTGAATATATATATTAAAATAACGGTTTATCTATCCTGGGCTGTCGACCAAAGGTCATTCTGCCCAAACATTAAATATTGGTCAGAAAGATCTCTGGTCGACAGCCCAGGATAGATATTGGTCAGAAAGACCTCTGGTCGACAGCCCAGGATAGATAAACCGTTATTTTAATATATATAATTTCAAAATTTCAAATGTATTTGAAGTAATTTCATAAATTTAGATAAAAAAAAATATTGTAGTTAAGACTATAATTCCGCATTTTAATAGTTTGTATTCATTATGAATATTATTATTATATGAAACTGAAGGTAATTCCAATTTGCAATCAAAACAAAATCAACCGAAAAGCAACGGGTTCTGATTCGATTAGTGCTCGCCCCCGTTGCTTGTCTGTTTCGAAACTGTGCTTTTGTAGTCTAACGTTAATTTAATCATGGCTTAGTGACTACGTGTAATTAAATTGCAATTAATTGTCAAAGCGGCAGCGAATAGCAATTGCCGTTATGTACATAACGAGCAGTTCGTGTCCGGGTCGATTTATATGCCGTCGTCGTCTCCCTGCGAACCCCTAAAAACCACCCCCTTCCGCGCTTCACCTACACCCCGTTTCCCACCCACAGGGCAGATTCAATTCGGGAATTGAGTGCAATTACTATCCAATTATTATTTACCGACTCATTTTGCCACACATTACAATTAAAACCGTTTGACGTTTGATGTAATTAAAACGTCTGCTGTCACTCGGCGGTCAGGTGAATCCGATCGATCGTTTTCACTCGAAAGATATTTTATTATTAAAATTGATATTAAATATTTCTTGAAAACCCCGACACCAATTGGTAAAAAGGGACATCGATTATATATATATAATATTCAAGAAATATATATATATATATATATATATATATATTTCTTGAATGCTTGCAACAAAAGATTTCCGATAGACAAATGATACGATGTTTATCAATAAAAATTACTGTATATACAGGGTGGGCCACGAATAACGGCCATTAAAAGTTTTCGCGGAAAAATTTTGAAAAAAAATCTACATTGCACGGTTGAATGCGACAACCTCATGGAAAATATTTTAACTTTCTTTCACTTCCGGATGGATGTACCGGAATGGCTACAAACTTTGTTATTTTAAATGGAACACCCTATATTTATTTTTTTGTCGGATTCCCCGTTTAATTATCTAACCACTCATATAGATTTATGTCTACATAACTCTAGTTATTGAGATAAAAATTTATTTGTCAAATTTTAACCTCAATTTGACGTTTCGAAAATATAACTTCTAGCAGGAACAAGATAGACAGACCAGCGACATCTTGAATTATTAGTAATAGATCCATCTAGAATAAAAAAAAATATCATCTGACAATTTTGACAGTAGGTATTTCAAAAGTGTGTAAAAACTGCCCTCTTACACACAGGATATATTTCTTGAATGGTTTTCTTATTTACCACAACATTGACATATTAATGATTGTAATGATGTAAATATTGTGATGTAATTTAATTGAATTCTCAGAAATTTCTAGATTTTCTCTCTATATATATCCTGACCAATATACAAATATGACGTCACTTGTAAAAATAAATAAACAATACCGTAATTAGTTGGATATACTAAAAATGATGATGTTTCCGGTTTTATTTACTTACCTCACTTAAAATACAAACAAATGTAACCGTTTTTTTTATATTTTTTTAGATTTAAGACATGTATATATCTACTTAAATGGACATCCGTTAAATAAATAAATAAATAAATATATCATTTAACCTTTCAACAGTTTTCGAGCAATAATTGAAATATTAGAGTAACAAAATATAAATTTTAATATTAAAATAATGACGCAAAATCGAAATGAATTGAAAGATCAATGATAGTAAATCATATTCGAGTGATTTAATATTTGAATAATTAATTAGGTATATATGTATACATGGTGTTTTAAATTCAAGTCTCGCTTATTATAAGAGATATAGTTTTAAATTTGGCATTTTTGCAGAATTTCATGCTGATTAATATCGCGTTGAGAAAATTGGGCTAAATTTCTTCGTAAAAATGAAAACATGCGATTGCATTTTTTATTTATATATTGAAATGCAAAAAATCTTGAATATGTAATATTTCGGTATAGATAATTAATTAAATTTTTAAACATTCAGAGAGTCATTTTATGATTTAAGTCTATGAAAAATGTTAACCTTTTCACTTCCTTTCAATATAAAAGAAAGAAATATTTCAATATGAAAACATATTATAAATTATATATAAAATTTTAATATTAAAATTTTCTCAGAAAAGAAATATTTCAATATGTTTTCATATTGAAATATTTCTTTTCTGAGAAAATTGGGCTAAATTTCTTCGTAAAAAATGAAAACATGCGATTACATTTTTTATTTATATATTAAAATGCAAAATATCTTGAATATTTAATGTTTCGGTATAGATTAGTTAAATCTTTAAACACTCAGAGAAGAGTCATATTATGATTTAAGTCTATGAAAAAATTTTAACCTTTTCACTTCTTTCAATATTTTGTTGCAATTCTTCATTATTAAAAAAATGAATAATAAATTAGATCCATGAGTGATACCAATTACACAACAATCTGACAAATGAAAACAAAAACATTTTTACATATTCTAAAACAGTGTTTTTCCAGTTAAATGTAAAAATATAACATTTTCTGATTTAAACCTAACCAACTTGTTAATAACTTCTCCCAATATTTTGTTGCAATTCTTCACTCAGAGAGGAGTGTTATTTATTTTATTAATGCTCTGAATAAATTATCAAGAATGTGTTTTTATTCGGCCGTAAATAATTTAAACAATATACAATTGAGTATATTGGTGAAGCGGTTTTATGTTGCAACATAAATTATAAATATAAAATAATGTTTATTGTTAATATTTTTATTCTTAAAAAATATCGATATTTCACATTTGTTTATTTTTTTAAATTTTTGGAGGAACTGTTACTTTTCCCAAATACTTATTATTACATTGGAGACAAAAAAATAATTGCCTTTTAATTTTTAATAAGTCTAAACTATAGACTTATTAAAAATTAAAAGGCAATTATTTTGTTGTCTCCAATGTAAAACTTAGTTTTTTTTTTCATAAACGTTGTTTGCAATGAAGTAAGCTACATTAAATGCTGAATTGATTATAAAGTATTATACGAAACAAAATTAGAAGTGTTTTCATTGATATATACAAATATTTGTATTGAATTTAATAAAAGACATCATACAAATAAGAGAGTCCAAATGAAACGAAACATCATAGAATGAATATGTCGTTGATGTAAATATTTCACAAAAAATGCTAAATAATCGATTGACTCATTAAAATTTTGCTTCACATAACAACGACATAAATAAAAAAAAGGTAGCATTTTTTCCCTCAGAAATAAAGAAAATTAGCTTAGTTATTTTTAACGCAATTAATTAATCAGCATATAATTGTGCAAAAATTGGATTTTAAGCGTCTTTTATATAAACCCGTTTTTATTAAAACTATACAAATAGTACAAAATATATTAAAATAAAAATGTACAATATATGAAGGTATTAGTTATTTCATTATTTAACATTAAGTTGAGAAAATTTGTATTATTAATTATATGCCCGTCAACTTAGTTAATGAACCTTGACGCCATAAATAGACGATGGAGAATAAGGCATTTATTCGGTTTGTTTTTACAGGTGAAGATATGGTTCCAGAATCACAGGTACAAGTGCAAGAGGCAAGCGAAGGAGAAAGCGATGGCCGAACAGAATCAACACAATCAGGTATGTTCAGTTTGTCCTTTTGTACTTTGCACATATTTTTTTTTTCTGAATGAAGTTACTGTGCAGAGAATTATAAGTAAATAAAACGTTAGATTAATCGAATAGATGAAATACTCTAAATAATAATAAAAAAATTGTAAAATTTTAATGTGAAATTCAAGAAATTAGAATGTTAGAAATCTCTCTAACATATTTATTTCTGTCAGTTGAATTGCCCGTGGCATAACATGTTTGTGTATTAGAACATTTAAATTAATACTTGTTTAAATACAAAAGAGTATTTATTCATTTACTTGGTCACTGTTATTTAAATATATTAAATAAAAATGATTTGAAAATAATTAATAAATTATTTTCACATTTAGCCCTGTGACTTATGACTTACGTTACGTAAGTACGTTAAACAAATGCACATTAAAACAACTACTTCCCCGGCAAATACCCACGCCGGACATTTATTAATTATTTTCAAATCATTTTTATTTAATAACACTTGTTTAGTTTGTTTCAATATTTATTATATTGGGTTGTTTGGAAAATAATTTCATTTAAATAAAATGTAAGATGATTATTGTTATTAAACAATTTTATTACTGTTTTGATGCAAAATTTATACAATAATATATAACATTTCAGATTAATCAATTTTAAATCAAATAAAACAGCAATCTGGATAACAGCCAGAAGCTTTTCTGCCAATGTAAGACGATTTTCTTTTAGTGAATTAATATTTCATCAACCAAAAATTAGAATCAATCGTTTTTTTTTTTTCACAAGCAAGCCTTGCTATGACAGCTGTCAAATTAAATACAATGAATAAATACAATTAGGTCCTCTGTTTTTTTTTATAGTTTCAGTATCCTTATAAAAAAATAAAAGATTGAATTGTCGTACACATAGCAATATGTCTGAAAAAGCTGCACTTGGTTGATTTTCGTCAAAGACCAACGGTAAAAAAAAAACATAATCCCTGCGCACTTTTTCCCTACGTGACAAAGTTTTAATTCACATAATGGTTTTTGATTTATTCTCTCCTCGTCGTATATATATATATATATATTGCAGTCGAGTGTGCGTTCCTGCTACGTTGCAGGGCGGTTTGTTAGAGGGGGGATTCAGGGGAAAAGGGGGACGAACCGAGAGCGACTCAGCAGGACCCTTGAGTACATACACGAGCTGTTTCAAGTGGCCACGTCACCAGACTCTCGGGCTCTGCCATGGTTACCTAGTACGCTTCGCTGAGCAAATATATTCGCCAAATATTAAATTCTCCGCAGGAATATTCGAGATCTAAGGGTATCCAGCCGGTCTACGATATATAAAATTTGAGAAATTTAGGAAATTTTTAATATTGGATGTTGGTGTTAATATAAAGTAAATTTTATGTAGGTTTATTTCGGACTAAAGCAAATTTGATAATTTGAAATTACTTCAAATCCTAATAATAATGACAACCCGAAACTTCTCTGTACTTCTCGCAATCCTAATCAAAAACAAAATATAAATTTATTAAATAAATATGATTTGAAAATAATTAATAAATTATTTCCACATTTAGCTCTATGATATTTTGACTTACGTTACGTAAGTACGTTAAACAAATGCACATTAAAACAACTACTTTCCGGGCAAATACTCCGCCAGACACCTGCATACAAAGACAGGCGAGACATCTTGAATCGGTAGCTCTCATAATTAATTAAAATTTAATTATCGGGTTATTAGCCCATTTTTAAAAACAAATTTTAAATTCTCTTGAAAATGAGCTAATAAACAGAAACTAGTCGAAAATTAATTATTTTTAAAATTACTCCCTGTTGTTAAATTTATTTCATTAGAATTCATAGGCGTTTTAGAATATGGATCATTTTAACAAGCTGAATTGACAGAGGCGCACCTTAATCATTCCGAAGACTTAAATTCCTAGGTTTCTTTCAGGGCATGTAAAGTTATTACTTTATATGAAGAGTATTTTCTGTGATTATTACTATAACAAGATTCATAAGAGAAATGGGATAATTGCTAGACTTATACAAAACCATATTAATCACTCTGAACGGCAGAATAAACAAATTTGTCCAAACTATTTTAAATAGAGATGGGCAATGTAGATCTTTTCGATATTTTTTGTTATCGCAAAATTAAGTATATGACAATTTTATTAATACAAAATATTCTATAACTGTATGTAATTGTTTCCTATTTATTGAAAAATATCAATTGATTGTTAGTCATTAACTTTATTTATTTAAAATTGCTCATTTTGAAATACTCGATTACCAAAACACTTACTTTCAGAGTCATTAGTACTCGATTTTGCCCAACACTAATTTTAATACCAAAAAATTATGCATACAAAGAACTCCTAAATTAGGCAATTTTGCAAGACTATCTTTAACCGATGAGTAATTTACATTGCGAAAAACGCATCGCGAAATAGTAGATGATTAAATTACGGAAGTAATAATGCGTATAAATCATTCCGAACGGAATGAACCGGAATGAGGCCGTGACATCGTGAAAATGAGTGAATCAAATTGAATATTAGAACGTGTACGCATGTGATACGCATTTATTGATGTTTAGCGGTAGCGCGGCGGCAACCTCTTGAACAATCGTACCGAGCGCATCCGTCGGAAGTTGTTGTCTGAAGTGATATTAATAATAATAATGATTAAATTAAACCAGAATTATCAATTACGCCGATTGTTTCATCGTCGCTACATCACGCTGTGCTTGCATCGTAATTTATCGAATTATTACAACACACATTCGCATAAATCTAGTGCATAATCTTAACAATAACAAAACTTGTATTGCATAATGTGAATGAATACCTTATGTTACGATAATTAAAAAAATAAACAAAATTTTACCGTCACAATAGGTTGAGGTAAAATAAAAAATAGTGAAACATGATTTTTTTTTTATTAAAGGCATTCTTCTAGTCGTATTTGTAATCAGCTCCATTAGACACTATTTTCTCATCCAATACTTAGTAAAACCGCAGGATTCTTTTTGTTTAAAGATTTTATACAGTTATTAAGATTATGCTATTATTTAGTAATAGAACGGTAATCCTTTGGTTACTTAAATTATCTATAAAAACAAATAAAATTAATTGTATTCGGTGAAAATGCTTTATATTATTTACTCAATGGTAAAACAATATTTACGAAATCATCGAATATACACTTAATTATGACTTTAGGTGCTAAAAGTGTTCATTCAAATTAGCAAAATGCAACAGCAAATGACCATTATATAATTCAATGTCTGGCGAGATATTTGCCCGAGAAGTAGTTGTTTTAATGGATATTATCAAACCCAATTGAAAATATGTTGTTCTAGCTATTCCTCTTTAGCTGCAGCAACTTTTTTAATATAATTTATTAAAGTAAATTATTATTTTCAAATTATTTTTATTTCAATTTCAATTTACTTTATTAACGGAATCTCCATTTCCAAATTACAATTATAATTACATATTAAAAAATTTTATAAGAAAAGTGTGACGCTCTAAAAAGATTACAAAACATATGTATAAAAAAAGGCAATTTAAACTATTAATCGAGATTATTGATAGTTGTTTAAAGTTCATATTCATTATTTTAAAGTATTATGTTTATTTTTGTATTTCACTACAATTATTTCGCCACATACCGTGGCTTCGTGAAGAACAAGTGATTAGCTTAACCTAATTTATAACAAACAATATATACAAGTTTTAAATTAAGTAATGGGGAGTTATTTAATCTCTCTAGTCGTTTAATAGTTGGCCGCTGAATTTCCTTTTATTTATTTCCGTGCTTTCTAAGGTGTTCAGTTTTTTTCCTCTCCTCTAGATATGTAGCAATTGGAACTCTTCGTTGAATTTGTTCTTTTACAGATGATTTGAATATTTTGAAAATTTTTTTCTTCTTAAAGCTGGATGTATGCTCATTTATCCGTTCTTGAAACGCTCTTTTTATTTAATTTAAAATACCAATAGTTCGAATTCTTTTGTTGTTTTGCGAAATAAAAAAAAAATGAAGATCGAATTGAGAATTTTCTATTAATTCAAACTAAACTATCAATAAATTAAATAAAAAGAATTTGAAAATGATTAATATAATTTTTCCTCTTGTGACTTAAGTTACGTAAGTATTTTATCACAATCAACTACTTCTCGGGCCTATACCCCTCCAGATAATAACAATAATATATTGTATAAGCAAAAATTTTGTTTCGAGAATATTTAATGCAAAGAACATAAAACGTTACGTAAAACAAGGCCGGATGCAAACACGTATTTCGGGATTTATTCCCGAATCAGTGTAGAATTGCTTACATAATTTTTAAGTTAAATTAAATTAATCAAACGTACCGTCTCTGCTGTGATTTCAGGTGTAAATAATCTGCTAACTGAACTATCAATAGTTCGAATTTTTTTCTGTTTTTTTAATTAGATATAGAAAATGCTGAATTCAATCTTAAAATGAAATTTTATTCACCGCAAAATACGCAACACTTGTAAACACGTCGAGGCCGGATTTGTATTTTTTCGAAGAGTTTTTGGTATAGAAAAACAATCTAAGATTTTCAACCATTTAAAAATAAATAAGATATGCAATATAAATAGTTATAATAATAATAATAAGAATGTTTATTATCCAAGGGAGTTACGTGAAGATGATGTATTTAAATAAAAACACTGTACACTTTTTTACTGAACATTTATTTGTTCCAAATGAACATTTCGATCATAAAGTGATCATTATCAATGGATATACAATTACTTTTGTACATTTGTATATCCATTCATAATAATCACTTCTGATCGTAATGTTCATTTAGAACAAATAAATATTCAGTAAAGAAAAGTTTACAGTGTTTTCATTTAATGTGCAATATAAATTTGTTATTGGCTCACTTGATTTTGTTTCGTTCAATTTGTATATTATTTCTGATAATGGCATTTTGCATTAACTAATTTGATGAAAAATGAAACTTATTTCTCACAATTATAAATTTTGCAAATAAAGGAGTAATGATAGCAAATTGAACTTATTCGATAATTTTTCTTTTAGAACAAAAAAAACTATATATATATATATATATAACCTGTTAAGGTCCATTGGTAAATAATTAAAACATAAAAAAATAATAATAAAACAATAAGTCTGAATGGATGAGTGGATTGCTGATTCTGCTATATGAAAACAAAAACCGACTGGATTCGAGTAAAGAAGGTAAACACCAAGGACAAAATAAATACAGAAAATTCCTAATGATTGCGACTGAGCGAGCTCCTGCATTTTTAATTCAAGACAAACAAAAAGATGACGCCACCCAGACTGGAGAATAAACAAAAAGAGAAGAAAACGAGATTAAATCCCAACAAGCCAAAACGTAATAATTGACACGAAAGTGTTTTGCGTTAAATTATTAAGTGATTTGAGGATGAAATAATATATTAATAATATTAATATTACGCTCGCAAATTTTCAATCAAATTTTTAAAGGATTGGCAAAAAATGTAGGATGTTTATATTTAATTAAATCTCTTTTTCCTAATAAATTAAAGACGACGCAAGCGCCACCTTTTGCCTTATTTCAAGTGGCATCGTCAACGATTTGGGTCTACATTATTTCGTCCACTAAAGGAAGGCCAACTTGTCTCTTTTTCCTGTTTATTGTAGTGTTGGGCAAAATCGAGTGAATTTAGTAAGCGAGTATTTCTGAATAACCAATTTTAAGTAGCTGAAGTTAATAAATAACAATAAATTGGAGTTTACTAATAAATAGGTGACACTTCCCAGTACTAATATTATAAATAACATTAAGAACATTGTCATATATTTCATTTACAGTGACGAAAATGTTCGAAAAGATCGACTTTGCCCATCTCTAATAACAAGTACTTATGTATGGTGCAAAAAAAAACATCAAACATCCTTAATCCGCCATTCATGAATTTATATCAACACACATAAATGCCTAACTGATAGATGAGACAAAGGACTCAAAGCCGGCTCAAAGACCACTGGTCGACAACCATCTTGTAAATAAAAAAATGTAATGTTTAGAAAACTTAATGTAACTGTAAATATCGCAATACAGACTGAAAGACCTCCGGTCGATAGTCGATTCATCAACATAAAATAATTCTAATTCTATATATTATTGTACAAACAATAATACATACGGTAGAAAGGAAAACATATTAAAAAAAATTGTACATACATATACAAATTTGAATAAAGATGTTTAGTTAGTTAGTTATCGCAATAAATAAATAAATAAAATGTGGTCATTATGTTAATTTGTTTCAGTCGTCAAGTTCACCAAGGCGAGTGGCCGTACCAGTGCTAGTCAAAGACGGCAAACCGTGTTCGGGTGGCTCGGGCAACCAAACATCTACAACAGTGTCTTCGTCGGAAGTCAGCAGAAGCCAGCAGTCGTCAGTGTGTCCGCCCCAGCAACAATCCCAGTGCATGTCAAACGGCGGCTTAGCCATGGCATACCGGCAACAAGCCGGTAATTACCAACAACAGTGCGGGACTTACCTACCCTTACAAGCACGCGCATGGTAGTAAACAATCAAACCATTCAATCAAAAAAATACAACAACAACAAAATTGTAAATACAACGACTTTTTATTTGTAGAAAATGTAGATAGTTAGAATGTAATACGTGTACAAAAAAAAAAACACAAAACATGCACACACGAAAATTGCACAGATTCCCCCCCAAAAAATTAAATTAATTATCCTTCCCCCTTATGTTAGGTATTATAACAAACAAAACAAAAAAAAATGTGCAATTGAGCTTTCTGAAAAAATCGACGTACAAAAAATATACAAATTAAACAAAATACATCGACGTTTCATCGTTTCGTTACGTTTCGGTGTTGAGGATTTTGTAAATATTCTAGGAAGTAACTGTTGTATATATTTGAGGTAATTATATGAAACAATTTTAGGTACGTAACTGTGTATACGTAAATGATAAATGTATGTAAGTAGCGGAATGTCCATATTTCAATTTTCACCCTGATTGTACATCATTAGGTTATATATGAATAAATCTGTTTAAGGCCCAATTTTACAAACTGCAAAGTAACGTATTCGCGGAATAAAAGTTAATTCTCCATTTGATTATCAATGAGATAGTGCTGCGAACCGAATGGAAAAATCAAGAGTAACGTTACTTGAGGTTTGTAAAATTGGGCCTAAAAAAAAAAACAAAACAAAAGCGCGTTTGTGTATAACGAAAAATAATAAAAAAGAGTAAGCAAGAAAGCACCAGGTGTATTGCGTGGAATAATAACTGTGTTTATATTGAAATTTATTTAAAATGAAAAATAAATTATGTACAAATATATATTTTAGCTTTATTTACGCTCCTTATTTATGATTAATATCACAATATCCTTATTAAAAATTTCTTTTATATATTTTGTTTTCATTTTGTAAAATGGTGTACCGTTTGAATAAATAAATAAAAGCCCGCTTAAACATCAACAAGGAG
The DNA here is from genome assembly GCA_963082785.1 of Philonthus spinipes. Lineage (NCBI taxonomy): Eukaryota > Metazoa > Arthropoda > Insecta > Coleoptera > Staphylinidae > Philonthus > Philonthus spinipes. The sequence goes on from OY720304.1 coordinate 32,097,440, forward strand.
TTTAAAGAAAATTAATAATTCAAAATTCTGTTTGGCATATTGTCCTTTGTAAAAATGCTTCCTTTTCCACAGCACTTAATCGTCCTTATCCACAACAGATCCTGTCAAGTTAAAATTCGTCTATCACTTTCGCAATCATTTCCCACCTTACAAGTCGTCCCTCAAGGCTCTCCTCTATCCCCACTTTTCTATAATATTTATTGCCATGACACTTTTTTCCATACAATTTTTTCCATTTTCGGTATTTTCTTTTACAAAAAAATCAGAAAAAAATCATAAACCCTCCTGATGATACTAAAAAACAACATTGACTATTTAATTTCCCCCAAAATAATCATTTTCATCCAATTTAATTCGCTGACGACATGGCTCTTATTACGCATGTCGTTTCCCTTCAGACAGCCCAAAAATCTATACAAGCATCCTTTAAATGGTGGATAAAAATGAATCCTTCAAAATCCAACTTTTTATATTATTCCTCAAAATATCCCATGTATGCAAGTATCCTTTTCGATTACAAACTATCATTCAAATCCCACATTCTATACATAAAAATCAAAATAAGCACACGTCATTTTAGATCAATTAACTACACACAAGAAGGCTTAAGTGTAAAAACAGCCACACACATTTGCGAAAAATAATCATTTTCAGCCACTTTGCTTCGTGAAATTTACATGGGACCTTTTATGGGAACGATTTAATTAAGTCGTGTTTTTTCGGTCATTTCGAACATGTATGCAGTTAGATCCACAAACAACATACAGCGATGAACTTCTAAGCATTCGATTCTTAAAGAACACAGCTATAATTTCACCTAAAATCACCACATTACATCATCTGAGACCGCCAGAAACTAAATTTGCAAAATTAAACAAAATCCCATTCTTTCCATTCATTTTAATATGAATATGAATAATATGAAGTCATTTGGTGATTTTCTGATTTTAGTCGAAACTACACTTTTTCCGTCGTGTAGCCTTATATTTTTTACAATTTTTGGTAAAAAATGTTTCTTATAAAAAATTCTGAAAAAAAAATCATGAAAATTTATCGATATTAAAAACAATGTAGACTATTTAATTCCGCGAAAAATAATTATTTTTGTTATCTCACAATGAGAAGTAGACAGGAACATATAACGATATATAAGACTAAATAAATAAATAATTATTTTTGTTCATTTTAATTGTTCTGGGAAATTTTTACATAGGACCTTATGTGAACGATTTAATTGAACTCCGTTTTTTGAACATGTATGCCAGTTAGACCAAGATTATAGAGTCCACAGAACACATACAACGATGAGCCTTTAAGCATTCAATTCTTAGAGAATGCAGCTATAATTTCACCGCAATAGAACATCTGAGACCATCAGAAAAAAATATCGCAAAATTAAATAAAAAATTCGCCCAATTTATGTAACCCATATTTACGAGCACATTTACCGAAAACCAAACTCTTGATAAGGCTCAGACTTTTACAGTTAATGCTCCCATTCCTTAGCTACATTTTAATATAATATGAAGCTATTTGGCGATTTTTGAAATTTCACCGAATTTACTGTTTTTTTTTTCAATTTTCGGTCTTTAAAAAATCTGAAAAAATTCTCAAATGAAAAAAAAGGAAATTTATATTCGCAAATAATAAAAATATTTATTTTTTCCACATTAATTGCTTCGTAAAATTTACATGGGAAATGAGAGTATCGGCGAAATTCCAAAAAGTCAATTTATTATATTTTTTCGGTCTATGTTGATAGGACGAATCGGACTATGGCCATTTTTTAGTCCGCGAAAATCAGTTGCGAAAAGGAAAAATCGCTAAGTCGAGAAAGTGACTGTCAAAGTTTTTTTAATTTTTCCAATCGCGGCTCCGGAAATAATTGTGCTAGCGACTTCCGCTTTCTGAAGTCGCTAGCACATTTATTTCCGGAGTCGTGATCGGAAAAGTAATCAAAAAAACGTTGACAGTCATTTTCTCGATTTAACGAGTTTTCCTGGACATCCGACATAGCCTATTCCATTGGGATTATGTTTGGGCTTTTTCACACTTAGGTTAAGAACTCCCATAAAAGCCCGTGTAACCTGCCTTTAATTTTAATTAAGTCAAAGAATTTAAAAATATAAAAACTATTCAATACAAACCGCAACGTGTACAATTTGGGGAATGCTTTCTCCATATATTATTTCTTTTAAATAGAAAAGAGTATTCATTCACTTGATCACAGTTATTTAAATATATTAAATAAAAATGATTTGAAAATAATTAATAGCAAAATGTGAAAATAATTTATTAATTATTTTCAAATCATTTTTATTTAATATATTATTTCTTTCTTTCTTAATCTTATCCTCTTTTACCCGTAATGAGTATCAAGGTCTGCATTTATTTAATATGAAGAGATAAAAACAAACAAAATATATTTAATAAGAAATAGAAAGTGAACAATTCGTCAAATTCCAACAAGGAAAAAGCAATTTATTTCAGATCAGTATATAGTATTTACCCGTAGCAATAATTTGAAGGGAGAAAATAATATTATTCCAGGCGAATGCAGTGACTAATTGTCCGCTTAAGACCTTCCGGATAATCTGTTGTTATTGCTGCAGCGGTGGAAGGAAGTATGCACAGGTACATCATGCCATTCCATGCACCCTTATTGTCATCGGATTACCGACGGCGACCCTACACCCTCCCCGGTTTGTTTTAATACCGTCGGCTTAGCCCCATTCTCACTTTATTTACCGGAATAACCCCCCCATTACTCACCCTACCAAACATATTATCCAATATAAAAATGTAACATTATATTTTCAACGAAATTAATTTAACAATTAGCGAATCTTTGATTGCAATATAAATTTATTTCGTAAAGACCACCTTTATCTGTAGTTTGGATCGATGAGGGGTATGGAGGAGAGAAAGATGGGAGAGGATTTTGCGCGCCTCTTTAAATGCACTGCCTCCGAGCTGATTCCGGTGATAAGACACGTTTCCTTTTCTTATTTGTTTAGAGCGTGACTTTTCCATCTCTTCGCTATTTTAATCCGCATGGCTTTCTTAAAAAGTCAAGCGTTCTGTGTATTGCAATTAACGTTAAAGGATTTTGTGAATTGTGTAAATATAGATTTTTATATTGCAGGGGATGTTTTTCTTTTCAACCTACAATGGGCTACAAAGAAAATATGTTGAATATAAAACAACATTTTATCACCAAAAATAAAGTACTGGATTGACTCAAAACAATTGAGTCAATCCAGTACTTTATTTTGTTGATTATAAGAAGTACCATTCTCCTACTTCTCATAAGCAATAACAATTGAGTCAACCTAGTAAAAAAAATATATTTTCTAGAAAAAGCTTAATTACTTAAAAAAAGAAAACACTTTGTTATGATTTCACTATTTATTAGTTGACATTACTTCATTAGGCAGATGGAGCCACTTAAAAAGTCAGACATTCTATGTATTGCAATTAACGTTAAAGGATCTTGTGAATTGTGTAAATATACATGTATATTACAAGGGATATTTTTCTTTTGAATATAAAAAAAATATTTTATTACCAAAAAGTAAAGTACTGGATTGAATTAATTGTATTTGATTATTTAAATATTTTGGCAAATAATTTTGTAGAATCCAGTACGCAAAGTCCGCTCAGTTTCTGTGGGTACAAAGTCCAGTGGCGTAAAGAGCCCGCATTGCCGAGGGGGGTGTCTAGAAAACCACAGGACACACCTGGATCGGCAAAACAACCACTTGAAATTAAGCAAAAGGTGGCGCTTGCGTCGTTTTTAATTTATTATAACCAATATTTGTTTGTTTTTCTTTAAGCACGACACGAATATTGAAATTTCCTTACCACTTATGTACCTAACCTATGTAGGCGCAACTCTTTTAAGTAAACTTAATGCCGTAGTTGACAGCCAGCGCTTTGGGGCCTTAATAATTATTTTGCGGAGGGGCGCACGAAAGGTAGTTACGCCTCTGCTGAAATCTGCAAAATTGTTAGATTTTTCTCGTAAATCTTGACGCATCTTTGTCGCGACCAATATTATTTGTTAAAAAAAAGTGAAAGGGTGTATAACCAACCCTTGTATATTAGAAATTATACAGTTATAAATAAATTACGAAGAAAGAAAAAAAACATTAAACGAAATTAATTTAATATTTGCTTAAGATCAATATGGCATTTATCGTAAACGCGTGTAAATAAAAAAAAAAGTCTTCCTTGAACGCTTCAATAAATTAAATATCGGCCCACCCGTGTGACAACAGTAACTAATTTAAGATTTCTGTTTGGTTTTCATTGAAGGAAATAATCCGCCCAGTCATCGTCTTTGATTTCTCTCGCCTGATACTGACTGGCGATGACATAATTCGATTGTGAGAACACAATGTCAGTATTTATTCAATCGTGCGCCTTTTCCTCCTGTCACAATATTTTCAACCATTAATTGTCGCTTGCTTCGATTGGTGTTAATTAATTGAAGGACCACGTGTGCTTGCTTGTTCGCTTGCTGCTTGCCAGGTTGTGCAATGTCTTTCGAAATAGGTACATATGTATGCTCAATTCTGTATCTTTAAATATAATTATTAAAAATAAATATGTACATATATATAATTATTAAAATTTCTTGCATAACTTTCTCACTTGGTGGAACATTTTGAAAATTCAAATTTATTCAATTAAAAATAGATTTATATATAATCACAATTTTAAATCACATTGATTGTTATTGTTCACCTCTTATTTGCTAAATTGTAGTTATGCAAACACATTAACAAATTGTAGTTATGCAAACAAGCTGCGCGAAGGATGATTTAGTATTATTTGCGTGCAGAGGGTCGTGAGATAATGCGTGTCGAATGTCGAAAGGAATGGAATGTAATAACCGGCAGATCAGCGGAGGCAGCGAATGGCAGCCACTTGACCTCGAACCACCCTCGACTCATCCCCCGAACTCGAGCAAAACCTGGCTACGATGATGGTTACTTAGCAACTATTAATCACATTCTATCGTTAGCGTCGGCTTACAGGATATTATAAACCTGATATTATACCCTGCAATCAAGGGATAAATAACATACACATAGATACACCTACGTGTATGTGTACAAGTACACGTGCACGCTCACTGCGAATTAATCCCTCGCTCGCTCACCTGAACGAATCATAAAGTGTACAACACGTATACGTTTATATTAGCCAAAACTATGTTTAATCACAATATAAAATTCTACTGTTTATAACGTTTTTATTCAAATTATTTATAACACAATTTGTTCTTGTATTTCCTATTAGTTGTTAACTAACACCTGCGTAAGCTATCGACCAACCGTCTTTTTCCACTGTATTAATGGGTTATAAAATATAAAAATTACAATCATTATTGAAATACCGTGAAAACATTTAATTCTTCTCCCCGTACCCTCACTAAACTTAGTCACCCCCAAAATCCTCTTCATAACCCTTCAAATGTACTCCTCTGTCAAATAACCAACCCAATCTATCTTATTAAAGATAGACTTCGATTTCTCGCAGAACGATTTGCATGTAAAGAATTGAATTACGAACATCTTAAAAAAGGCACACTTTTTTTCACATAATTGAAATATCATTTATATTATCTGAATTATTTTAAATTATCATAAACAGGACAAGTTCGCTTTCCTTTAGTGGGCGAAACAACGATTCTCGGTTGTCTATCTTGTTGACTAGAATCGTTGACGATGCCACATAAATTAGGCGAAAGATGGCGCTTGCATCGTATTTCATTTATTATGATTTAAAAAATAATTACATTTTTAGATATACACATGTCGTTTCCGAAATATATTTAGCACAAAAAAAATTAAAGCAGTTTTATTAAGAATTACAATACACTTTCTAAATTAATTATCAATACACCTAATTCGTGCAAGCGTTTCATTGTTTACATAGATTTCCGTTAAAAAATGTAATTTTAAAAATATTGAAATATTGTTTGCGTTTGCGTCGCCTGCAATATTTGAAGAAAAGTCCGTGGACAGGTGGGGACGGCCTAAACAAACAGAATTGATCGACGCGGAATCGCATTTTTGTTTAGTTTACTCATTGCTCTCAAAGGTTTTACCTTTAGAAGGTTCGCCCATTGTCCCGTGTCGCACGTAAATAAATCCCCTTTCCAGACCTAAATGTCCTATAAAAATCGGATCAACGCCACTTGTTTTCTTAGTAAATTCCATTCAGGCGAGGTATTCGGTAACGTAAAATAATATCATAATCCCAAATATCTATTCTTGAAAATGTTGGTTTTATTATAGGAAAATATATAACGATTTTTCTTAATGCGCTTCGCAATTTCTTCATATTTTTTTTTATTTAATCTAATTTTAATTTACGAAAATTATTTTTTTTTTACAATTAATAACAATCTTAAATTACAAAATACAATCGGGGCTATTCTATAAGGGAAATGTTTTATCATCACAATTAAAACCACTGCAAAAGCAATCCATATAAATTAAAACAGATAGTTTACCATATTTTGTGCGGTGTATGAACTGCCCTCCAACTTAATTCTTTTTTAATCCTTAATATTTTGTGATCTTACAAGAAATGACTCAATAAAAATATTATTAAGAATTACACCAGTAATTCATAATAGAACTACCAGCCTCAACGCTGCTTCATATCATCAAAAAATGACTCTTGGAAATGTTAGACTTTATTTAATAAGCACCTTGTGTAACTTTATTCTGAAGACTATAATATTTTTTATTATTTTTTTAATCAATGGCGCAAAACTGATTATATTATTCTTGCTGCTATTACTAAACCGATTTAAATAAAATCCTAGGGATAATAAATACATTTTTCTATGACTTGACTAATTTGTATAATCAAAAATATTTTCCTGAAGTACGTCCAAAGTAAAATTTCCAAAATTTTAGGACTTTCAAATTTTGGAAATTTTCAAATAGTAATTGAGCTATCGAAGACGGGAAGTGAAAAACACGATCCTGTATATTTAATTTTTCTAAGCTTAAATAAATGGGTTTTGAGTTCACGTGTTATTATTGTTTCTAAGGTTAGATTAGTTGGGCTATTCGACAACTTTGGTCATTCGCGTTAGATTCTGTTCAACCATAAGATACTAAAAAGTGTGTTTTCTATTCTTTTGTTCAGATATTTTTGTGAAACTGTTAAAAAAAATGTTCACTTTCAAGTTTTGTAGAATTTGATGTAAAGAAATCCGCAGGGGACACATTGAGCGAAGTCATATTTGCGTGAAAATATATTTGATAATAATGATCCCCATTTGTGCGGTGGTACGTTAACGATCCTTCAATAGCTGAATGGTTTATGGTGTTATAAAATAACCGGAGGCCAGGCTTTCCGCTCCGCCGCCCCCCAATGCCCGCACAGCTTGACGCCGACGTTTCCACCCCGAACTGCAATCATGTCACAATCACTTTGCTGCTATCCAATTAACTCATTCGAATTTCTATCCGATTTCGCCTTTTCGATGCTAATCATCGTGAGACTTTGTTTTGCAAAAAAAAGAATTAGTTAGGTTTGGCTGTTTTGATTAAAACGTAGGACTGTAAAAAAGGACTAGTGTCCTTTTTTACAGTTTGCTACTAATACTAATAAATAAAAATGTACTATATATCAGATGAATTGTTAATGTTACACCAAGCAGAATCACATTCGTATAACTCAAAAAAATCAGAAGTTATAAAGGTTGAAAAACACCAAGTTCATTGAAATATTGAGAAAATCACACATTTTCGGTAAATAAGTGAAAATAACTCAAAAACTAGGGATGGCGTATTTTTAGATTCTTACATATTCTGAAAGAGCATTCTTTGAAGTATATTATGGTAAAGTTTCATTGGGATAAATCAAAAATTTCAGAAGTAAGAAATGTTGAAAACACGTAGTTCATTGAAATATTGAGAAAATCACAAACATTTCAATAAATAAGTGAAAATAACTTGAAAACTAGGGATGGCGTATTATTAGATTCTTATACATTCTGAAAGAGCATTCTTTGAAGTATATTTTGATAAAGTTTCATTAAAATAACTCAAAAATTTCAGAAGTAAGAAATGTTGAAAACACGCAGTTTATTGAAATATTGAGAAAATCACACACTTTTCGGTAAATAAGTGAAAATAACTGGAAAACTAGGGATGGCGTATTTTTAGATTCTTACATATTCTGAAAGAGCATTCTTTGAAGTATATTTTGGGAAAGTTTCATTGGGATAACTCAAAAATTTCAGAAGTAAGAAATGTTGAAAAACACGCAGTTCATTGAAATATTGAGAAAATCACACACTTTTCGGTAAATAAGTGAAAATAACTGGAAAACTAGGGATGGCGTATTTTTAGATTCTTACATATTCTGAAAGAGCATTCTTTGAAGTATATTTTGGGAAAGTTTCATTGGGATAACTCAAAAATTTCAGAAGTAAGAAATGTTGAAAAACACGCAGTTCATTGAAATATTGAGAAAATCACACACTTTTCGGTAAATAAGTGAAAATAACTCGAAAACTAGGGATGGCGTATTTTTAGATTCTTACATATTCTGAAAGAGCATTCTTTGAAGTATATTTTGGGAAAGTTTCATTGGGATAACTCAAAAATTTCAGAAGTAAGAAATGTTGAAAAACACGCAGTTCATTGAAATATTGAGAAAATCACACACTTTTCGGTAAATAAGTGAAAATAACTCGAAAACTAGGGATGGCGTATTTTTAGATTCTTACATATTCTGAAAGAGCATTCTTTGAAGTATATTTAGGCAAAGTTTCATTAAAATAACTCAACAATTTCAGAAGTAAGAAATGTTGAAAACGCGCAGTTCATTAAAATATTGAGAAAATCACACACTTTTCGGTAAATAAGTGAAAATAACTCGAAAACTAGGGATGGCGTATTTTTAGATTCTTATATATTCTTAAAGAGCATTCTTTGAAGTATATTATGGTAAAATTTCATTGGGATAACTCAAAAATTTCAGAAGTAAGAAATGTTGAAAACACGCAGTTCATTGAAAAATTGAGAAAACCACACACTTTTCAACAAATAAGTGAAAATAACTCGAAAACTAGGGATGGCGTATTTTTAGATTCTTACATATTCTGAAAGAGCATTTTTTGAAGTATATTTTGGCAAAGTTTCATTGGGATAAATCAAAAATTTCAGAAGTAAAAAATTTTGAAAACACGCAGATCATTAAAATATTGAGAAAATCACACACTTTTCGATAAATAAGTGAAAATAACTCAAAAACTAAGGATGGCGTATTTTTAGATTCTTACATATTCTGAAAGAGCATTCTTTGAAGTATATTTTCGTAAAGTTTCATTACGATAACTCAAAAACTTTACAAGTAAGAAATATTGAAAACACGAAGTTCATTGAAATATTGAGTATTTGAACATTGTAATATTTGAAGGACAGCAATAATGTTCTCTTCTTTCATAAAGGCATTCATTTATACTATTGGTCCTTACAAGGAATATCTTGGCACATCAGGGTGCAACAAATACACTACACGGGTGTCGCGAAATTCTTTTTTTATAATAGAGTCAAATTAAATAATGCGTTGCGTTATTGCAATAATTTTACATAATCTGCTTGATTCTTGTGCTTAAAGTATGAGGCAAAATTATTTTACAAAAGTCTGATAAAGTCACAAAAAGTGTTTAGTCAGGCTTTTACCATTGTTCTTTTTTTAATATGACTAAATTTAGAAACCCCGACACCAATTGATAAAATTGGACATCGATTATATATATATAAATTTAGAATGTGTTAGTTTCGAAGAGTTGTTGCTTAAATTATGAGACATTTTCAAATTTATTTATTATTATTTTACAGATAAGGTATGTTTTCTATTTTTTACTTCGACTTTTAACACGTTATTTTTTTTTTTAATATGACAAAATTTATAGTGTGAACTGGCCTGTTTGAAGTTCAGGGAATTTTTATCATCAAATCAAAAGCTGTGAATTATTTATAATAGCGTATATTTTAGAATATTTTATGACTTAAAACCGCGTAATGCATTAATCTCTTCACCCCTTATTTAATTGAAGGAACCGAAGCAATTTGAATATTCCAACAGGGGAGGGCGTGGAGACACAAAATACAATCACCCACCCTACGCACATACACACTATCACACGGAAAGCGCCCCCATTGGCAACCCCACATGTGTAACCATAGTATAGGCGAATGCATGTGTGTGTGTGTGTGTGTTTTTGTGGGCAATTCGGGGCCTCATATAAAGTCGGGATAAATCTCCACTGTCAGTGGCAGCGTCGCCGGACAGCATTTTATGGTCGCTATCAATATACATCCGACACACTGTCAGCGCCAACGCTCGCTAAATAGATACTTTTAACGGATTTAGGATTTGATAGATATGGATGGACGTTGATGTGTGTTTGTACGTGATTTATCCATCATTAGGTTAGCGGTTTAGTTTGTATTGAATGAATGGGATGGGTGCTTGACGGTACAGTGGTTTGTGTGGAAATGGTGGATGCGCCGGGAGCTAAGTGCATACATACACGTAATTGAATACATTGTTGCGATTTTCATTTAAATTTATTACATTATAACACTTTCTATATCTACTACACTTGAATTGTTTGAAATGCGTACACAATATTAATAATTTTATTGAGGAGGGCGTGATTGTTGGCTTGTTGATAGTATACTCGTTTATTCATGTTATAGTTGATAACATTTATTAAAGGTAATTCATATATTTCAAGCACATAAATTAATTGTAATTACTTTTAAATTAATATCATTTATATTAATTTTCAAATGTTTCTATGTTATCAAATTAATAACAATTAAAAGCAGAAAAATTGAATCCCTCAGAGTATTACTCTGAATAATCGGGAAATATAAAAATTCAATTTTAATAAATGAAACACTTTTTTACTTTGTTTGTATAACTCGAATTGATTTTATTGTTGACTATAGTTTCGACATTATCGATAATTTATCAGTAATTGATAATTTTGCGGAATGCTTTCCTGGCCGTCTAACATATTTTAACAAATTTTATTGCTGGGAAAATGTTTTCCGGGTGGATGCGAAAACAATGCAAGCAGTCAACATCCTGTTCCGGGGGTGGGCGAGGGTAATGTAGACAATGAGGAAGTGACTCGGCACGCACGAGGGCGCATTCAAACCCGAACCCCTTTCTATCTTTTAGCATCTTAGAGGTGTTTTGCGAGGGTGCGAACCATGAATATTGTATTAGCACACGAAAAACAATCTCAATGAATTTATTAAATTCTATTTAAAAGTAAATACAGAAATAATGAATAGTATATTATCCACTAGTGTATTATAATGGTCATAAATAACGTTTTACAAATATTACCGAACGAGTTGTAGGCGAATGGAGTAAATAGCCCGAGTGTAAAACTAATTTCATTTATACGAATCTAGTCCAGCTATATTTTTTTTGTGTGTGTGTTGTGGGAGGGGAAAATCCAAGCTATATTATTCCTATCCATTAAAAAATAATAATAATTCGAAGAAGGATAATTACATTAAATTATCTAAAATTCTTGTAGCATCAATCTGCCAAGTTATTACTGACAATCAACATGGGATTATCCCAAACTATTATTTCTAATTTTCTAGTATAAAAATCCAATATCCGGCGGGGTAAATGCTTGGGAAGTAGCTGTTTCAATAGGTGTTTGTAAAACTTACAGTGTAAGTAATTTTTGCAAGGATTGATCGAATTTTATAGATCATTGCCAGAAATTTTCTTTCGTTTAATTTCATTGTAATTTAAATAACTGCAAGTATGTGAATCATCTTTGTTTCATTTTATTTAATTTAAAAGAATAGTAGCCTCTTTATTTAATTTAAGAGAATATAATTTTGTTATAAATAAATAATAATAATAATAGATGCTTCGTTTTAGTTTAATGGTAAAATCTAGTTCGTTAATTTAATTAAACCGGTGCTCGTTGACCGTATCCCGTGCCGTCCCTTCCTTTTTTGCGAGGCCTCGCATCGTGTCCGAGGGCTTAGTGTCACTGGCAGTGTCGCTGAAAGCTTCTTTCAAGGGAGGAGGCGCCCGGCTCTTTGGCCCTTTGCGGATGTGTGCGAGCGTGTATAAAACGTGGTCTGCCCTCGACAACTGTGAAATCTCCCATTATATATCGAATATCCTTCCCATTGTGTACTTATGATGGTTTCTATTCACACCATCCTATCCCCACGGATGTATTCCGCGCGCGGAATAATAATATTTTTAATAATATGCAAATTGATTTTCTAAGCGTCGTTTTGTTTGTTTTTTTCCTAGGCGTATTTATTTATTTGTTGTTTATTTGTATGAATTATTCAAAATTTCAATTTGTTTATTATTTACATGTATAACGAAGTAGAAGTCTCAACTATTAAGAATTTAACAATATTTTAATTAAAATAATTTGAAACTCATTGTCATCGGAATTGAATTAATGTATATTATGGTGCGGTGTATGGACAGTCTTCCTGTCCAAAAATCCTTAATTCTACAAATTTTACAAATGTGAAATTGATTTTAAGTTGTATTAGAATAATACTTTCCTCCCTGAAAATTAATATTTCAACGAATTAGAGAGACGATACGATTCAATTTATTTTGGAATTATATATATCTCAAAATATCCATATCAATATATCAATATTCGAATAAAATAAACAAACAAACAATATGATAAGAAAAATGTATAATAACAATATGTTAGTAGTCTGTTATGGACTATCGACCATAGATCTTTCTGACCCTATATTCGAATATAATCATAGAAAAGAGTATTTATTCACTTGGTTACATTTATTTAAATTAATTCAATTTAATTCGAAAATAATTTAAATCAGTGAAGTTATTATTGGAATTCATTTATTAATAATTATAAACATATCAAGTTTTGTCAATTTAAATTTTTTAACTTAATTATGCAGTTAGTATTTAAGAATGTAACATAATCGTATTCGTTTAGTTTTAATTTCTATATTTTAATAACAATGACTGGAAATTTCGTATATACAACTACTTAATACTACTTATAATATGCAATTATGTGCAAAATAAGTTGAATCGTATCCTCATGACATCATTAAAATATTAAATTTACTTTATGATGAAAAGGTAAATTAATCCAATATTTACATATATTAATCACAGCAGATAAATCTCGAATCCAGGAATAAAAGGGTAAAAACGACGTCTATGAGAACAAAGGTGAAAGAATAACATTGGGGGCCCGGAGCAATGACGACGATGACTCCGGCGTTTAATTCTCACTAATACCAACTGACACTCGTCAACAATGGGACCGTTTAATGGTGAATGCAATAGCCTCGGGTCATATAAACACATCCTCAAGACCTGTCATTGCCTCTGACAACTATTGTCGACAGTTCCCTGGGACTGGGGACGTTCCACGTGGGCAGCAGCCATGGATGGCACCTAGGCGTGTATGAACATTTCCACAAGTCACTCTCGCTCGGTGGGTGGCGGCGCTTTCGATGAAGACATTGGGTGGCATGCATGTATTCGCTATGCTATGCTGACGCTCAATTGGTGGCGCTATGCAGGAATTCATCTTCAAGAAAGTCGAGAATGACCAACACCTACTCACTTTCATTGTATTATGTTACATTCTTAAATACTAACTGCATAATTAAATTAAAAATTTAAATAAAACCTAACTTAATATGCTTAGTAATTAAATGATAAGAAAATGAAGCAAAGAATTTTTATTAATACTGTAAAAAATGTGTCTCCCTACTTTAATATCTTTCTCAGATTCGGATTCGGGAGATATAGCTAACAAATAGCATTTACTTATTTTTTTTAAAAATTGTACTAAATAAAATCGTGAAAACATATCAAAATTTAAACATCTGCTTTTTGTAATCGTGGTTACTTGCACTGTAAGTTTTTAACAAACATCTATTGAAACAACTACTTCCCGAGCATATATCCCGCCAGACATTGGATTACAAAATAGATATTTGTTTATTGCATACCGGTCTAAAATATTTAATAATTCATTAAATATTTTCGACTCAAATTTAATTTTATTGTAATTATAATTATTCTAGTAGTAGTAGTTGTTATTTACTAAAGTATGAATCACCTTTGTTTTATATTATTTTACATTGCATATTATTTTGACATAATATAATAAACAAATATTTTTATAATATATTCCCAAATAAAAACTATTGTTTTTCATCAACATGAAAATAACGTTTAATGTTGTCACAGCATTGGTAAAATTTTATTATTTTTTTAATCACTCATTACAATTTCGAGGGAGGGCGGGGGGTGTTGGTTGATTGTTGGAGGGTTTGGTTGGCATAACCAGCCCCCTATCTATACCACTGAATATATGATTAACATTTCTTACTGTCATTAAATGTTTTTTTTTGTGATATATTAATATATAAATACATCTTTATTCATGTAATTTTACATAATTATTATTTATTTATAATACATATATGTAATATATTGCGAAATGGCCATCGACCATAGGTCTTTCAGCCGATATATTAATATTTAAATAATATTATAATTTTCATTATTCTGTAACGTTCAATTCATTGTACAATATTCTATAAGTTGAATAAAAAACACAATACCCTGCATACGCATGAGAATAAAAAGTGCATATCGCACCGATCTGACTTTTTTTTCACCTATTATTAAAACTTTCCAACTGATTGCATTTCCTTTTCCCTACATCGCCTGAGAAAGTAGTGAATTAGTGGAATGCCCCGGCATATCGCACACCAGAGTCCGACGAAATTCGCGCACAGATCACTGACTCTGTATGCATATAGGTGATCGAGGAGGCCGGAATCACGGGGAACCCCCGCGGCTATCCCGGTGTGGTCCCCCTTCTGTCTCGGCGCGTCCCACCGGGTTGACTTATGTGGTCCGCGGCTCCCACACGACGCAATCAACTGCAACTCGAATCCACCCATTCGAAACCGTTCGAATGTTAACATCTCCGCGTATATTCCTCCTCGTTTGTGACTTTGACGAGCCACTCGAAAACTCATTCCTGGGACAAATTAACTAACGGAGCTTTTTCTTTTCTCCTACTTTTTTTTTTCTCGACTCCTGAGGGAAGGAAGGTGCACTAACGAATCGGAGGGAGCACTCGACGGAAGCGTACTCTCGCGCAGCGTGATTTTTTTTTTTTCGGGGCGCGTAATTAAAATTGGTACAGATTTTAAGGGTTTCGCGTTGAAATTAAATGTGCTCCTGGGATGAATATTTGCCGTAAACTGGGGACTCAAAGCGTCCGTTATTTTTTGTATACTCAAACATTTTAAACCGATAAAGTGTAAATTGTATGGTTTAAAAATGTTTGTTTTAAAACATAACATCATCTAGCAAGTAGCTAGATTTCGGCTACTAAACTTCTACCGCCTACTAGATATTAAACACGAACAATCAAAAAAATGAAATATCATATAAATCCGTGTATTATATGATATTTGATTTTTTACTGATTCATGCTCGCCAAGAAGAGCACAAAAAAATATCTACACTTCCTTTACTAACTACATTAAAATATCCGATTCAAATTCATAGATAAAAAATTGTATACACTGCTTTCGTAGCCAAATCGGCCGAAAAATTGGCTTGAGGAATTTTTATTGCAGAGCAAAAAAAATGAAACGATACTACGGACTCATGCAACCCTCCCTTTTCTGACCGAGAAATGCTGATCATCCTGCGAACAAAACGAGAGGCTTGACAGATTTGACTTCAATTAAAAATTCTCAAAAAATTCAAATACTGCTGCAGAGCCAATTTAACTAGATGAATCACTTAATTAGACTCCGGACAGAAAGATAATGTCAATTGTTTGTACCTGAAATACCGACCAACCCCTGCACGACACTCTTAATTTAGGTTATTTTCGAGTGGCTCGACAGATTTGACTCCAATTAAAAATTCTCAAATAATCAGAAACTGCTGCAGGGCTAATTCAACTACATAGATCATTTAATTAGACTCCGGGAAGTAATATAATGTCAATTGTTTGTACCTGATACACTCTCCAACCCCTGTACGGCACTCTTAATTTGGGTTATTTTCGAGTGGCTCGATAGATTTGACTCCAATTAAAAATTCCCAAAAAAATCACAAACTGCTGCAGGGCTAATTCAACTACATAGATGTATTAATTAGACTCCGGGCAGTAAGATAATGACAATTGTTTATACCTGATATATCCTCCAATCCCTGCACGGCACTCTTAATTTGGGTTATTTTCGAGTGGCTCGACAGATTTGACTCCAATTAAAAAATCCCAAAAAATTCAAAAACTCCTGCAGGGTCAATTCAACTACATAGATCAATTAAGTAGACTCCGGGTAGTAAGATAATGTCAATTGTTTGTACCTGATGCACTCTTCAACCCCTGTACGGCACACTTAATTTGGGTTATTTTCGAGCGGCTCGACAGATTTGACTCCAATTAAAAATTCTCAAAAAAATCACAAACTGCTGCAGGGCTAATTTAACTACATAGATCAATTAAGTAGACTCCGGAAAGTAAGAAAATGTCAATTGTTTGTACCTGATGCACCCTCAAACCCCTGCACGGCACTCTTAATTTGGGTTATTTTCGAGTGGCTCGACAGATTTGACTCCAATTAAAAAATCCCAAAAAATTCAAAAACTCCTGCAGGGTCAATTCAACTACATAGATCAATTAAGTAGACTCCGGGTAGTAAGATAATGTCAATTGTTTGTACCTGATGCACTCTTCAACCCCTGTACGGCACACTTAATTTGGGTTATTTTCGAGCGGCTCGACAGATTTGACTCCAATTAAAAATTCTCAAAAAAATCACAAACTGCTGCAGGGCTAATTTAACTACATAGATCAATTAAGTAGACTCCGGAAAGTAAGAAAATGTCAATTGTTTGTACCTGATGCACCCTCAAACCCCTGCACGGCACTCTTAATTTGGGTTATTTTCGAGCGGCTCGACAGATTTGACTCCAATTAAAAATTCTCAAAAAAATAATAAAAACTGCTGCAGGGCCAATTCAACTACATAGATCATTTAACTAGACTCTGGGAAGTAAGATAAAGTCAATTGTTTGTATCTGATGCACCCTCCAACCCCTGTACGGCACACTTAATTTGGGTTATTTTCGAGCGGCTCGACAGATTTGACTCCAATTAAAAATTCCCAAAAAATTCAAAAACTGCTGCAGGGCCAATTTAACTACATGAATCACTTAATTAGACTCAGGACAGAAAGATAATATCAATTTTTGTACCTGATGCACCCTCCAACCCCTGTAGGGCACTCTTAATTTGGGTTATTTTCGAGTGACTCGATAGATTTGACTCCAATTAAAAATTTAAAAAAATGCGAAAACTGGAAGGTTTTACAAATTATACAATTAATTTCTGTACTTTATACTACAAAAGAAATCATGTGATTATTTTTTTATAATTATATAGATTGTTCTTTCGCAATATATATTTTTATTAAAAAATATATATATAAATTTCAAAACTGCTCTTTGTTAAAAACACGTTGCTGGAATACGGGGGGTGGACGGGTGGTGTCGTTCGTTTTTTAAGGGGCGGTTGTTAGACAATGCAAGTACATGCGATAGAAAATGCAGAAGAGGTTTTTTTTTTCATTCGGGGTAGCTAGCGAATAGCGAGCACATTAACAATAGCCACTCGAGCACTCGCTACCTAAGGCCTCCACTCGAAATCTCGCATTGTCCTAACCAGCGACATCTGCACATAGGTGCTACGTACTCCATATTTTTAAATGGGGGAAATGGCCCATGATTCCATCCACGGAGTACACAACACTCGAAGAATACAGGACCGAATGTATACAATCCTAATTTGCCTCTAATCTGATGCAAAATTGACCGAAAATTCGCGCAACATATGTAGCCACTCGTTCGGATGATTTGGCTTTTTAAAGGGACTTAAATTGTTTGTGTTGAAAATGCATTTGTGTGTGCGATTTTGATGTGGTCGATTGAATCAAGGTCAATTATTAACATAAAAACTATATTTTAATTATAGAAAAGATTGTTATTCACTTAGTCATAGTTATTTAAATTAAAGTAAATTAAAAGGATTATGAAAATATATAATTAATAAAATAAAATAATTTTGACAGAAAGTAGAGGTCTTACTGTCATTTTAACTTTAAATTACGATGTATAACGAAGTAGAAGTCTCCACTATGTACGACAAAAACAGAAAATGATTGATTAATAACTAATTACATTCAAATAAATTTATTTAATTTAAACATTGGTTCATTAATTCCAAAATAGGAAAGCAATGATAATCACCTGTAAGGTTATTCTGTCCTCAATATTTTTTAATTTTTTTAATAAAAAATCCGTCGAACCGGATTTGAACCAGTGACCTATGGATAACTGCTCTGTATGAACCAACTACAGTCCACCGCTCTACCAACTGAGCTATCGACGGTTGATACACATAAAAATGATCATTTCTCTTAATTGAAAATTAATTAAAATTTAGGTTAACACTCTTTGAAATATTTGAATTTATGTGAAGTGTTAACACATAATCAAAATACAGTTTAATTCATTACTTTAGTTTGGTTATTGATAATTAGCACGTTACGTCTCAAAATTCGAAATGTAATTTAATATCAGAAACTAATATTTTGTCTGTGCTAATATTTAAAACTAATAAAGTGAAGTAAGAAATTAAACTAAATAATAATAAAAAAGGATTTATTGAAATGGTCATAATAAAAAGAATTTGAAAATAATTAATTATTAACCAATCATTTTCAGTAGCTAGCTACTGTGACAGTCATAATAATTAATAATTTTCAAATCCTTTTATTTAATTTAAATTAAACTAAATTTTGATATTGGGTTAATAATATTGCATCCCATTTTCAAGATATTTACAAAATTAACATTTTTTTTTAAAATAGAATATCCTATATATTTTAAGTATTTTTTTCCATCATTTCGTATTTTTTAACGCCATTATTTAATAATATATAAGTTAAAACAAGTTATAAAAATATTCGCGAAAATGAAAATCTAAGCGTTGGAGGTCCATTTTATTTTGATTTTGAACATATTTTTTTCTATAGCTTGCATTTCTGAATTGCGTAATTTTCGAGAAAAAAATGTTAGAAATTGGGAAAGCTGGAAGTACTATATTCGATTATCCCGCCATTAAACAGAGCCATCTGTTGATAAATGAATGAATTAATAATTAAGTTGGTACTTCTGCATTCGATTTTCCCGCTATTATCAGAGAAATCTCTCGAAGAATTGGTCGAACATTGAAAAGGGGAATGAAATACGGTCGCTTTTTAATTTCGTTCAGGGTATCCAATGTTCAAATATCAGTAGTTTCGACATTTTAAATATTGTAAGCTTATTTTTGTGGCCGAAAATTGTTGGTGCTTTTTAATATAAACAACGGGGGCGTAGCTCAGATGGTAGAGCGCTCGCTTAGCATGCGAGAGGTACCGGGATCGATACCCGGCGCCTCCAATTAAAAACATTTTGTTTGTTGCAAGGAATATACAGAAATTGCAGTACAAAAAAATCTTAAGCGTTTCGGAGATAGCATTTCGTTTTAATGAGAATGTTTAATGGCGGGGAAAATGAATGCAGTGATGCATATTTATTTTTCTCAAATCATAAATTAATCGACAGATGGCTCTGTTTAATGGCGGGAAAATAGAATGCAGTACTACCAACTTAATTTTTAATTGATACATTTACCAACAGATGACAATGTTTGATGGCGGCAAATTCGAATGCAGTAATACCAACCCTCCATTAGTCGCTCGGTCGACGGTTGTAGACAAGCCTTTAAAAGAAGCACCAATAACCTTTCTTCACACTTTTTTTTAATCAATGGATTAATACAGTATTAATCCATTGATAATGGTCACTTTGTGTCCGAAATGTGCACATGGAATTAAAAATAAAAGTGTGAAGAAAGGTTATTAGTGCTTTTTTATCAATTACATTTGATCTTCACGTAACTCACAAAATCAATTTAAGCCTTTAAAAATTGTTGCAACTGAGTTATTTGAGCAATCGCATTTTTCAGTAGCTGTTGATTAAACCCCATCAATACATAAAAGCCAATGTCAATAAATACAATATTTCATATATATTTATGTAAAGTACGAGTCGAATAGTGCCAATTAAAAAGGGTCTACATGTGTAAACGGCCCGACTAAACGTCTGAAAAATGTGGTTTTGACCACCGTTGTGAAGTTACCTACGGATTTGTCCGGCTTCTCAACAAAGGCGGATGTGCCGGGAAAACTATTTATTTTAAAATTGATTCACAGCTTATAAACGAATGAAAATAACCAAATTAGACAAGAACTGTGACAAGATATGTCCTACTTAATTTAAAATAATTTCTATTTTCAATTATTAGCCTCGAAGGTCCAAAACGAAGGTGTTTGTCACAATTCAGAAACTTATTTTTCTTCTTAGATTGTTGCTAAAGGTCTAAATAATTATTTAAAACAATAAAATCAGGGGTATGTATTTCGAAACTTTCCATTGCATACAAGGAAATGCTTTACAAAATCTGATATTTAAGCTTTCTTTCAGCCTTAAAATAATATATATCGTTAATTTTGAAATTTAATTATTATTTATATCCCAATCTTTACACCAGAGGGTTACGGTTTTGTGGGAGGTGTGCTTGTTGCACATGCACACATAGGCCTCCAATGAGAGGGTATAATAGATATTTAAATGATTATATATATATTTATGTCCGTAAGTACGAATTAGCGGCCTGCGATATTTAACCTGGCTACCGCTAGATTGGTTAAACATCACGATCCGTCGTTGTTTTATTTTATTGATTATTTTTGTCAGGTCGAGAAGCGAGGCAGTGTTTTCATTATAAAAATTACCAATTGTTACAAATACATATTGACTCACCTTTCATTTGCTGTGCAGTAAAATTCCCGATTCTCCTTCACATTAACTACTATTTCTCACTTTTCACTAAGAACACAATTGTTAAACACACGGGAAAATAAATTTTATTAGCCGGCGTGCGTCCGCGGTCACCGATCAACTGTTTTCTTATCTCAGGAATGCGAACACTTCGAGCGTGCAAACAATCGAAGTGTTTTTTTTGTTTGTTTTTTTTTTGTTTCGTGGCCGCCGTGGCCTAGCGGTTAAGGCGCTGGTCTTGATTGTTGGGACGCCGTGGAAGTGCGGGTTCGAGTCCTGCATTTAAATTTATGTGCATTTACGTTTATGTATAATTCGTTCTTCTAGGATTCCAAAGGTTCCGTACTAACTTTTTAACCTCTTACAACCTAAGTCTCTGAAATAGTACTGGCCAACAGAGCAAGAAGAACGAAAAAAGAAAATTCAGCAGTAAACGATTAAATAATCAAATTGATTTAAATAATCTGCAATGAAAATTGTTTAAATGTTTAATTTAATAAAGTGAATATGAACTGTCAACAACTATCAGCCTCCTCAATTAATAAAATAAATTTTCGATTGAATATTAAATCCGGAATAAAAATTTATAATCTCCGTGAAAATATCAGGAGACGTGATTAAACAAACCCTCGAATAATTCGCAATGGGGGAGCGGGCGGTTAGACATCAGCGGGAATTGGCAATTTGTCAGCAATTAAAACAAGACATCATTAAATCAGGAGCAGCAGCGGTCTTGTGCAGTTGCCCTTTGTTAGGTCACGTATGGTCCCCGTCACTGCACCCACACACCCTTCCTCCCTTTCCGAGTCTACCCTCCGTGCTCCAAGCAGCCACTTGACGCCCTCCGACCCTCATATAGACCCTTACGCAGCACACTAAAAAAAACCCTACCTTCGATCAACTACAATTACCGATAGGACATGTACCGAAATAATTAAATCGATGCGGTTTAAATATACGAAAAATTGTATGGACAATAAGAATATGTAAATATTCGATATTTATAAACAATTTTTTTAAAAAACAATAACTGAAAATTTCAGTTATACCAAGTAAAAGTAAATCTTTTTTTTTTTATCAGATAAAATCGTTTATTTTCTATTCAAGATATAAACTTTATTTCAAATATATCTATTTAAAATATATACATTATATATTTTTGTTTTTTTTTTTCCTTCAATGAAATGAATCCGCGTCGTACTTCCTATTATATAATATTAAAAAAGTAACACAAATAAAAATGCCTGTCATTTTTTATTTGCATTTAATTGTATCTGTTATTTTGGTAGTTATTGTAACCACCTCTGTAAGATCCCTGCTGTCTTCTATCATCTTGCCTACCACCTCTATTTGAATTTCCGTAGTTACCGCTTTGGTAACTCTGATTGTAACCGCTAGATGAACTTACATAACCTTGATAACCACCGCTTCCGCCACCGCCCCCTCTTCCTTGCGAGTAACCCCTGCCGCCACCGTAGTTGTTGTAGCCGCCTCTTCCTCCGTCACGATTGTAGTTTCCTGCAACAAATGGGGTTATAGTAAAAAAAAAATTATTCACTTGGTGGCAGCTATTTAAATAATTATAATATTTATTAAGAGATAAAGAGTGTTCTTTAAGCCCGAGAAACTGTAAAAAATAACATAAAAAAAATAATTTAAGCAATTTTTCTTTATTGGACGCCATAAAAATCACGAAGTCATGCGCGAATCGACGATTGATTTCAAAATAAATTTGGGTAATTTAGTAGTGTTTTTCAAGCGAATCTACTCATGATGATTTGCCAGAATATACTAATCATAAATGTCAAAAAGTGGGTACAGTATGTATTTTTTTATAAATACATATATATTCTATGTTATCATAAATAAAGATTATTGTTATTATTATTAAATGTTCATATTCAATTCAATTGTACCTAGTTCCTCACAGTCCAAGACCGTCATTAGTTATAATTATTTTTCATCAAGTGTTCAAGCCTAGAATTTTCAAGAATATTTTAATTTAAGGGTAGATATCAACCCTTAAATTAAAATATTCTTGAAGTATGATGATGTATGTATGCAATCAACAGAATGTTAAGTAATTTGTAGTTATCTAATTGATATAATTAAATTGAAGAGTTATGAATATTCAGTGAAAGTATGTCGTATAGATTACTAAACGCAATTCTTATTATGATCTTATCAAGGTTTGAAAGCATCAAATGTTCTTTACAATAAAGGGAGGAAATAGTGAAAAGGGAAGAGGGGGAGGCGATGCGTTTATGTGATTGTGAAATTAGGCGTGTGAGTGGTAGTGACGGTTGCACAAAGCATAGCAATTACGCGGCTCGTCGGCACCAATGCCGCGGGCGTCACCGTCACACGCCGCACGTAAACAATATAACAATGCCCTCCGTTAAATTGATATCGGATCTCTCTATTAACTAACTATACATACATTTATATTTTCATTTTCGCTTTTCGATCTCCTCAACCCTCTCCGAAATAACCCCGCCGCGTATAGCTAACGGGTTTGTGAGTTGGGACGCAGTGAAGATGCCGCTGACAGAGAGGGCAGTTGGAAGTAGTTGATAAGACAATTGACTTAGTTTCACGGATGACCACACGGGTTGATTGGGCTTTTAATGGAGGGTGGGATCTTGCGGTGAATAATGATAGAATTCGGAGGGTCCGTCGACGATGAAAATGCCAATTGGCCGAAGTTTAGTTAACTTTCTAAAAGTCGATTGATTATGGGAATTTTATATTGTTTTGGATCATATAAAATAATACGAGACGAAAGTTGAAGTTTAGTAGAAAGTAGTTGGTCTATAATACAGTAAAGTGGAAATAATCGTTTAAAAAGATTCAGTCTTTATGATTTAATAATATGAACTTACTTTTTAACCTCCCCGAACCGCTGTACAAGGAAAAGTATTGTGAACGCAAAAAAAATCGAATCGCTAATTTCAACGGATGTACGTTTTGAGGTCGCCTTGTCAATTCCATCAATTTTTGAAAAATGTGTGTGTGTGTTTTCACGATACAGTAAAAACGGATGAATGGATTAAAACCAAACGTTATATTCTAGCTTTTTAAACAGCTTTTGGACCCTACACCCCCACGGGTATAAAGGGTGTTTTTCGATAATATATAATATAATAAAAAAATATTATGTACAACTTTACTCTTTACAGTAGAAAGATCTGATACGCTTTTAGTCAGAATCAAAACTCATTAAGTGCAACTTTACTCTTAACGATATTTTGATTTTCCACAATTTTTAGACAAATATTAATCGCATCGAAGAATGATAAAATAAAAGTTGTATATCTTGAGGAAATATGTATTTTGTTTTATTAACTTTTTGTTCATTTTCAGTTCTTGAGTTATACTCTTGGCGATTATTCATTTTTTTATTCGGATAAAAAATGTTTCAATACAAGTTGTAGATATTAAAAAAATAAATACCTTTTCTTATATAACTTTTTAATGCAGGATCTTTAGTTTTCATGATGTTAGAGAAAAAAATCATTTGCATGGTAAATTCCCCTGGAAACAAATATATAATAATATCGAAAAGAACACAGTTCAAATGAGTGTGTTCCTTTTATTGTGAGCGAACTCTATAAAATTTTTAATTTTAATTCCCAATTATAAAATTCTAATTCAGTAAATATAAACCAGAATTATGTATATTGTTTAAAAACCATGAATTGAATAATCGACGCTTGAGGCTTTTACTTGATGAAACTCCATAATATACTATTTGTAAATATTATAACACTTTTTATTTAGTTTCAAAAAATGTATTGTGGAGATACTGCTGCAATTGTTTCGCCAACACAGTATGCTTCATCAGGCTGATGATGACGATTTTGATATAGTACGACACATTTTTCGCAATACTAAGGTAGTAAAAATATGAACTCATACAAAGCTCGGGCTGAGTCGGCGAAAACAGCGACGTGGATGAATTAATGAGAAATTTTGAGGGCCTAGCCGGAGGTTCTTGAATGGAGTCGCTTAATAATGGAGTGGTCGGGGCCCGGAGGATAATAAAGTTGTATGAATAATCTTGATTTGAATTGTTTGTGGGGGAGGCACGACTACATTATAATGTGTACCGTATACACGGATTAAGTGATTGACGGACAATGAAGCGATGGCGGCCGGACGCCGGGACCCACTGTTTGTTTTAATTGGTGATTGCTGGCACGCGACCTGCCACTATTTCAAACGTCATAACTTCTGCACGCCCTCGCGTAATTATTATTTTACAGTCTGCAATGATTTTTCCCATTCCAAATCAGTATTAAAAAATATTAGTTTTTTTTCGTAAATAAATATTAATGGCGTTTTATGATTCTTTCATTATTTGTAATTTAAAAAACATAAATATTTAATAATTTATACTTTTATATAGAGACGAGCAAAGTCGATCATTTGAATCTTTGTTGTTTTTACAAAATTAAGTACATGACAATTTTATTAATGCAACATATTTTATTACTAATGTTAGTGTTCTCTATTTAATTGAAATTGTTAATCATGATGTAATTACGTACCACATTATATATATAAACTTTTCAACTTGGTGCCACCAAGCGGCGATCAAATTACTTATTTTTGTGATTGTTGTCAATAATAAGTATGATAAGTTATTTCGTATGACATTACAATCATTAAGATCGGTTAAAAAACAAAAGAGTTATATGATATTTGCTCTTTACAAATTCGGAACTCCCTCATCCTTTATTTCAAGGGTAAGACAAGAAAGTCTGTAACATTTTTGTTTCATGAACTCACCATGATTTAAAAAAGTGTAGTTTTATGATGCCTTTATTAAATTTTTTTCTGAGAAAATCGCAGTATTACTTTTAGAGTTCATTGCGCCCCCTAGCGGAAGAAATACCAACTTGAAAATTATTTCCAGTATTTTCTCATAGCCACTTTTATTAACATTATTTTAATTTAACCTTCCTTATTTGGACACCCGGTACATACAGCATAAAAATAAACAAGTGAAGAAAGGAATACAAAGTGTTTTATTTTAACTTATTTAAATCTCTTCACGTAACTCACAACAACACATCGACTACTACCAACCATCTAAAATGGTTGTAATTCATATTTCAATTGACTACACGCAAAATAATCAAGCGTTAGTTCTGTATTCATAATGTACAAGATGGCGGTAACCGTCAGCCATTCGCAGGAAGCCCGTATTGACGGTTATATTAGAAAATATCCTTTTTTCCCTTTCCTTCTTACTTACATTTCGTTCTTTAACGAACGCATTGTTTCGCACAATAGCTGCACCACATTTATCCACTTGAGACGCAAATCGCCCTTTCACGATCATTGAAAGGACCCTATTATCTTACGTAAAGGCGTATAAATAAAAAATGCTCCTTTGCTAACTACTCTACTCCTGCGTTAAGTACTGATTTGAGCACTCGACTGTCGCTGAATGTGGGATTTCCTTTTTCATGTTTTAACCGCGCCCGATTCATTGGTGGTAAACCGACGTTCGTTTAGGAATGTACGAAATTTCATTTTCACAGAGGTTATTTACTGTTCCCATATGCAATGCAAAAGAAAAGAATTGTTTTCGCAAAAAACCTTTATTTACTTAGACTGTGATGATAAAAAATAATATACTCGTTAAAACTTAACGCTTCCCTTACAGAATAGCCCCGAATATTAGGTCTACAAGCGACACGTGGCTCCATCTGTGGTCATGTTACAGAAGTTATTTCAATTAGAATTTGTTATATTTACCACAGAAATTGTTTCGATAGTGAATTTTATCATCATCAGTTTCTCAATATCGTTAATTTATTTAATTTCATTGTTCATGAAAGATAAATGGTCAATACCCATATTATAAATAAATGTATAATGTTTTGTACTTAATATAACCCTCTATCTCTCTAGGTCAGCTAACAACAAAATTAGCAATGGCGTGCACCTGTAATTATTTGGAATTAATGACAATAGAAAAAAGAATTAGATATTACACAAAATAATATGTACATTTTCTATTTGTTAGGTTTTACTTGTAAAACGATTTTTTTAAGTTTGCAGTAAAAGATTTAGCAATGTAAACCCAGAATTAAGGACAGTGAGAGCACTCAGTGAATTTATACTAGTATATCAGTTGACTGATTGTGGAGTTTCTCTCAAATGTGGCCATTAACTAGTAGAACTTACCTCTCTGATTATAATTCATCTGATGCCTAGGGGTATAATGTGAAACCATCCTATGACCAGCATCTCCTAAATTGGCTCTGTCAAAAACAAAAATATTAATTTATTTAAATATTGTAATGAGAAAATAATTTATACTAAATTCACTTTTATTCCCCCACTAAGCAATTCTTTTTTTAATTTATTAATTTTTAAGGTTTCTACTTTGTTATACATCGTTGTTAGATTAATGAAAATACTTTTTAACTTTATTTGTATAATGGGAAGTTATTTATTTAGTGACTTGTTTCGACATCATTATCAAACTAACAGTGATTTACAACAATAATTAACAGATATAAATAAGAAAATTTTTGTCTACCACATATTACAGCATTAAAAATAGTTGATTTGGATTTTCAGTTTAGAGCGGGTTTTGTGTATTTTTTTTTTTTTGTCTTAAATTAGCATATTATAATTTTGACACTGAACATTTACATAAATTAATAATAGAAAAGATTTTTATTAATTTCGTAATTAAGTAAAAAAAAATTGAATATATGCAAAGTCAAAGATAAAGTAGCATAATATGTGTTGATATACCTTTGTGTTGACCTTGCCATTCCTATCTGTGGCCGCCAATTCCTATTTGACTCAGCATCCAAATCTTCTGGTTTTAAAACCCTGTCAGGATTTTTCGCTCCCTTCAATTTAATTGCTGGGAAAATGAATCCTCGTGGATATTTTGGATCTCTGTACCTCACACAATATATACTGTTGTCGGTGACATTGTGAAGTCCTAGAACTGGAGATTCCAGTGTGCTGCATAAATTAATAATATGACATAAGTTACAGATGACACTTGACACTTTTTAAGAAATTAATTTTATTGCATGGAAGTGTTCATATTACATAAAATATTTATTAATTCAGACTATACTGATGGTACAAAACATTATAATATAAATAATTACAATGTGCGGACATTCCTCGGCCCCCCAGTGTCAGAAATAGAAAAAAAAATAACTTTTATCATGATAAGTTGAATTTGTGAGGTCTTACTGTTTGTCTTTTTTTTTTTAATTCGAAATAGAATTTTTGCTTATTATATATAGAGATTGAATCATTAGTGTGATTTAAATTAATATTAATTTACTTACCCGCCTTCTTCTATACAATCCTCAGCAACTAAAATAGTGCCCTTCATGCCATCTATTACAATATCAACCTCTGCATTTGCTTCGACATCATTGTCATATAAACTTTTGATGCTGTTGTAGCCTGAATTAAACCTCGACACATACAACCTGTCATCACCTCGAACGTTCCTCTTTTTCTCTGCCGGTGAGAGGAGTTTCATGTAGGGCTTCAGTGCTTTGAAGAGACGTGTCTCGTCGACAAACGGGAGCAGCGCCACACCTTGCCACGCAAATTTTTTACCGTTCAAGTCAATTTTGAAGTCTTCGGGATAGAAATCAATAATTGATGAGTCCTTGAGTGAAATGATTTAAAAATAATAATTATAACAAAAATATTTTTGGACACTTTTTGGAGAATATTAATTGAAAATTATTTTATTAAATAAATTATTTAAACTTAATAAAAGCAAACAATAAATAATAATTTATTTCCCAACATAAAATTAATTAAAAAAATCACACATTTTGTATATTCAGGGCTATTCCACACAAAAAAATGTTTAATTTAACGTAAACGAAATGAATCATAATAAACAGAAGACGACGCAAGCGCCATCTTTTGTCTAATTTCATGTGGCATCGTCAACGATTTGGGTCTATAAGGTAGACAACCAAGAATCGTTGTTCCGTCCATGAAAGGAAGGTCCTGTTTATGAGAACAGGAAACGAAATTCATTTAATAAATGAATAGTGGTTGAACATTTTGAACGATATATATATTTTATCTAACAGTCTAAGAATACATATCAATTAGAAAACTCATTTAGATTGTGACGATAAAAAATAATGTGTATATTAAATATAACATTTCACATACAGAATAGCCCCGATCAATTTTTTTTACAAATTGATATTAGACATATTTGAATTTAACTTACAGGATCACTCATCAATTTCGCCCATGGTGCAGGTACATGTTTGGAACTGGCTGCTGGAAACACACCCATTAATTGCTGCAGAGGTTGGAACTAAAATAAAAACAATATTAATATTTCCAATACACTATGACTATAAACACTTACAGGTTTCGTATCGTATTCAAATTCCGTACTCAATCCTGTGATATTTACAAAATCAGATGCGAATGGTGCATAATGATATGGGAAATACCATTTCCATGAAGCACAACCTTGATAATAATACCTCAAAACCCAACACAGGCCTCTGACATAGTGTAGAGCCACTGAATATCTGAAAACAAAATATGATAAAATACATAATGAGTCATATACATAGTCTATCAATTTCAATTAAATAATCGGTACCTATGCTACTTTATGGCAACCAATTTGATTAGAGCTGATTTGTAATCGGCTAGGAATGAAAAAAAAAACATAAATCATGGGGTTTCTGTGTACGATCTGTTTCAAATTTAAAGGGCCATATTTCCAAAATGTTTGTTTTTAAAAAGGTGACATCACATTGGTTCCCTCTGGTGAGGTATTGTTATAAAACAAATTCTACACTCAAAATACATCAAAATTGACGTTATCAAAGACATAATTTTTATTTAGTCTTTGTGCTTCTTTACTTCTCAGTGTGAGGTGCGAAGACATGATAATAATTGTAAGTGGACTGTAAAGCCCTCGAAAACAGAAATATTATATGGCTTGTTGTAACATCAATTCCTCTCCCAACTGAAAGTATGACAGGTGAAATGCGCTGCATTCCTTATATGAACGGAATGGTTTTTCGATTCCGGAGGCCGTGATTTATATTAATTCATTAATTTTTTTTGTATTTTTTTCAAATTTACCTAAATTCTAATGCATCTGGTGTGACGTCAAATTTACTTTCGTAGTATCTATCCTTGAAGCCGTCTTCCCACAATCTAACTTCGTCATGTGCTTGATCATCTTCTTCTTCCTCTTCGTGTGAGCGCTTCGTACCTCTATTGGAAGAATTATCATTACTGTTGCCACTCTCATCGGCTGGCTTAATCATAGACTCAAGTGCAGTTCGTGAATTTGTCTGCTGCCTCGAGTCCGTGTGCATACCCGCTCTTCGGATATTGTAAGCATCTTGTCTTACATTTGATAATACACTTGATTGATTGATAGGCTGAAATGAGAATTGGGATAAATAACATGTTTTGATTAAGGTTAAAATTGTGCAACAAATTATTGGTTCCAATGGAAAAAATCGATCATTTCCTTTTTTTAACACTGCAAAAAATATTTCTACCACTAATAAATAAAACATGGCATTTTTAACTTTTACTTATTATTTTTATATTTGGCTCCAAAATCCTTCAAACTATAAATAGTTTTGTGTTTGATTTCCATTTTTGCTACCACTTTATTTCTCATTAATAAAGATTTAATATATTATTGCATTTATAATTGTAGAATGATTTTTTTACCTGTGGAGCAAACTGTGTATTTTTAATAAGTGACCAATTTGGCCGTGATCTGTTAGCTTCTTCAGTTCTCCTTCTCTTAGCCTTCTCACGAGCTTTAAACTGCAGCTCATTCTGCTGTCTTTTCTTAAAAATCTCATCCTCTGCCTCACCCAGCTTCGTCATAATCATCTGTACTCTTTCCAAATTTACGTCACCACTATCTGTCAACCAACCCTATACAAAAATAAAAACAATTATTAATTTCTTACATTCATCACTTCTAACAAAATATTGTCTAAACTAAACTAGCAAACAGGGATTGAGTATTAATCTAGGATTGTATCAAAATGTAGGACTAAAGAGTTACAAGCAGAAATTACAAGATAACATTTAAATAATTTTGCTCCAACTTTACACATATAATTTGCATTACATTCGCTAAATTCTTAAAATATCAAATTTGAAAGGTCATATTGAAAAACAAACTATACTTTTATACCAAACATGACTGTCAGTTATAATTTTTAGAAAAAATGTGTCACTGTATTTTATGATTTTGATATAGATAGTAGATTTTCTTGTCATTATATTTAGCTAAAAACTATTTTGAGGTTAGTAATTCATTTCAGTTCACATTCTTTGAATAAGGCAATACATTAATGTAAGTCAGAGAGTTGGCCATTGAGAAATAATTTCAGGCAAAATTTAGTTTCTCAATACAATGTTAAAAAATATAGCTTGTCATTATATGAACTGTGTTTTTTATTATTGTGAAATTAATGTGCATAATATAGTACCATCTTTAATTATACTGGAAGTTTAGAACACTTTATCATAAAAATGAAAGTATAAAAGTAATGCATATTAAAACATTACTGAATCACTTACGCCTGTTTTATAAACAACGTCTTTATACAGCCCAACCAATCTATCAATGGCTCCTTCCCTAATTTCCAAACTGGGTAAATGTGGCAAGAAATCATTTCCAACGAAAAAACACATAAAAACCCAATCATCAATGGCTCTATCGAAATCATACGTGAAAGGCAGATTAGGCATCCTGAGTTCCTTTTCCAAGTATTCCTTTAGCACGTTCAAGCGTACAAAAATAAATTCCACTTCGGAACCAAAAGCCGGTTGAACATCCTGACCACTTGCACTCCGTTCCGCTCCAATACAATCCTTCATTTCATGCCCCGTCTGCCCGCAAATGTCACAAGGTCTAGGCTGATTCGGCTTGAACTCTTCTCTGATTATTGTGAAGTTCGGTTCGTGTGTGGCCAGACCCAACATGATGAGATCAGCATCCGCACCGCATAAACAGTGCTGTGTATTTGGATCATGATCAGGTTGTGCTGGAATTAAGAAAAAAAAATATATATATTATAGGTTAGATATATTAGTTCAAGATTCCATTACATAATGTTTCTTCAGTAATTACAGAAAGCAAGATTTAACAGATCGACTAGCAATAAAATAATAGATTTCGACCAGGGACCAATAACTGCATTTGGCTGCTATATGGTAAACAGTTTCAACTAAAGCTCATTAAAATGGGCAATTTTTATACAGCTTCACTTCTAATTTCATTAAATGTGAATACTTTTACCTCTCTGAGAATACGATCATTATTAATAAATGGATACTAACCTCTTTGTTTCCGGATGTAATCCATAATTTTATGTTCACCCTCACCAGGCACATTAGCATCTGATAGAATAACTTTGAGCCCCTTCCATCCAGGATCGTTATTCAGTCTGTCGTGAATGTAGTAATGAAGGCAAGCAGACAACCTAGCCATGAAGGGAGTACCCGGAGTGATGCAATTCGAATCGAAGTGGTCCTCTTTCGGTTTTTCTGGTGGGAGGTATGCACCTTTGAGGAGCAGTTCGGCTCTGATTCTGCTAATTTCGTTGATTTTCTCGCTAGTTTCTTTCGAAGCTCGGAATCTTCGAGAACGCTGCTGGTTCATTTTTGCCCTGGGCGCAACTCCATCTATTGCCATGTATAACAACTTCCGGGGCCGAACAATACTGTTGGAAAATAGATGTTGTTAAATTTAGACAACCATATGGTAAAAGGGGATATATATATAAATTTAGACAAATTCCATTTATTTAACGGTGGTGACATTACTAATCATCCCATTATCGCTAAAACTACAGAATTAAAAGAATTTAATGTATCGTACTATTACTAAAATATAAAATATTATGCCGCCGTAATGGTGTAGTAATAAATGTATTTTTGTGAGTTATGTGAAGAGATAAATTACATAGAAATATAAAGAACACTTTGTGAAGAAAGGAATTGCAGGTCTTCCTGTGGCACCCCCATGTCTCGATCTTGATTAGGGCTAACTGCATGCGGCGGGGTCGATTCAGCGCTGGTGCTTGTCACCATTAAATGAGGAGTCGGGGGTGGGCCGTTAAAAGCCTATTAAAGGGTGTCTATTCGGCCTTCTGGTCCACAAGTGGGTTGGCCTCCGACGGGCAGTGGTTTCGATGATATGACGTCGATACCATCACGAACAAGCAGTGCTCTACATGGTCATACACCGAAAGGTAAAAGATCAGAGCAGGGCATGACCTAGCAATAGATAATGCTGCTACATTTACCCACTCATATAGAATATTTTTGTTACCACTTTTAAGCGTGAAATTAGCCATGTTAATCCTCTTAAACTTGATAATTCGCAGCAGAATACTGAACATTCTGCTGTATAATTCGAAGTATGACCATGAGATAGAGATAGCAGTAAATTTATCATATATTTTCATATAACAAAATCCAGCATTTAAATTGTAATTTTGCATTTAAATTTAACAATTTCGTATGACCAAAACGTATGAACAATTTCATTGGCTCTTTTTAGAACCACCACAAAATTTAAAAATATCAATTAATTTACAAAGTTATGCATTACCTAACGTTAACTTAGATTAAATGGGTCTTCTCTTAAAAAAATAGAAACAGTTTTATTATGATTTTAAAATTTCAATGATGAATAATAGATTTTTAGTATTTTACCTAAATAATCTGTCAATACACTCGAAAATCGCAACCATCATCTCATCCTCATTTTTAGGTGCCGGTTTATTCTCCGGATGTGTACACGGATGTATAATACCATTCATATCCAGATATAAATTATCAAATTCGACCCCGTTGGGATTCGGTTCTGATGAATCGACTGGTACTGTGGCTCCATTTACATCAACTGGCTAAAAAAAGGAATTATTTCATTAATCATATTGTACAAAATTGTATATTTTATATCATATTATTCTGCATGATTTGTTTTATTTATTTCATTTGCATATAATTTCAATTACAAGAGAGTTGCAAGTCCCATATTATTGATTTGTTATTAATACACAATTATACAGAAATGTAAACATACCCATAATCTATAACAGTTAACTATTATGTTAAGATAACACTGGACTATTATTGTTATCTTAACTCAACTGTTATCTTAGCAATTATTTTCAGCCCTTCACAATATTTGAAATTCAAAGCGTGTTTTATTGTGATTAAATTACATTACAGAAAACTGTTATCTCAACAATTACAGGTAACTGCTGTCTCAACATTACAGTCGACTGTTACCTCAACAAGACAGTCTAGTGTTATCTTAACAGTTAAATTTAATGTTTTCAATAAGGAATAAGGCTGATTATAAATAATCAGGTGTATTCTGTATGAAAAAGTATTAATTTTAATATATGTATTATTTATTTGTTTTATACAAATATTGGGAAACTGTGTGTATGCTAAAGAAAACATGTTAAATCAATCAATATTTATTATTTTAATAATTTGTTTGAAAAAACATTAATTTTCAATAGTAATGTTTTTCACATTTAATTATTTCCAAAGTGCGTAAATGGGCAGAGATAGTGTGATGTGCGGAATAGGGCGTAAGAAAAGAAAACAAAAAATGCGACATCAACATCGTGACCACACGACCTTACGCACGTCGTGCTGATATGGTTTCGTGAACATACCTGCGCCACAAATTTCGCAACGTGGCTCACAAATACAACACTAGTCTGGATCAATTAATAATCAACATCGACCAGCTTTGGCAATGTGATTTTTAGTCTAATTAATTTAATCTATGATCCACACAAGTAAGATACACCTATGGTTTCTAGGACGGGTAATCAAGAGACCCGACCCGATCTGCAGCGACTGAATTGCCATGACAAACGAGAATGGAAACGGATTGTATACTGAAAGTCTATAAGGCGATTATCGATGCACATAAATCCTATGATTAATCTTTCCTGTTTCCGTTCTTTTTCCCTGGCGATTGTGAATCAGCATAATATGATACATGTAATCTATATTATTCTATGATTTTAATTACAAAACTCTCACAGACTATGATGATAAATAATAGTGTTGGGCAAAATTGAGTGAATTTAGTAATCAAGTATTTCTGAATAACCAATTTTGAGTAGCTAGAATTAATAAATAACAATATAATGCAGTTTTACTAAATAGGTGACACTTCCCCATATTAATATTATATATAACTAATGGTTTTAATATTCAAAATTGGTAGTTCATATTGTATGAAATAAATATGAATAAAATATTTAAAAATCAACCAATAAAACAGAGATTAGATTGAATAACTTTACATTCTCGACTAGTTTCGGGTTATTAGCCCATTTTCAAGAGAATTTAAAATAATATTTATTTCATACAAAATTAACATTAAGAAAATTGTCATATACTTCATTTTGTAGTGGCAAAAAATATCGACTTTGCCCAACTCTAATAAATAATAATGTAAGTTTAGCATTTCATGTAGGGAATAGCACTAAATAACATAATTGTTTACTAATGACATTTTAGGGGTTATTCCGTATGAAAATATGTTAATTTTAACGTAAATGATAACAGGAGTCGACTAACCTCTCTACCATAAGTTAACTGATTATCATACTTAAATAAACACATTGATTGTAGCAGCACACTGATTTCAGCCTACATAAAATATATATATTTTTTAGAACAATTCATAAATACAATGAAAGCATCCATTGCCTTCGCTGATTCTTCCTGTATCATTATTTACAAACATAAAGATACGTTGTGTATGTATATAAAAATAGGTGAGGAATGAAAATATAACCTTACTTTTTGTTCGATACAGTGCACGATGACCGATGGATATTTTCGGCTGAGCCACCTGAAGAACGCGGGCACTCCCATTTTTTCCAAATACTCAAAAGGGAGATCGTAAAGGCGGAATTTCAGTCGTAAGGTAAACTAAAAAATTCAAACACTCAAACACATCATGGCGTCTCTTCAAGTTGGAAAAGAAACACGCGCCTAGCGGACGCGCTGGGGACTTTACGTTCGCGGCTGTTTAGGTTGGTGCGCCTGCTTTTGCGATTTTCGCGGTCTTTTTTTAAATGTAGATTAGAGAGAGTTTTTAATATTGCACTCCAGCTTGTTAATATTATATTTTTTATAATATTATTTATTTTATTAACAATGTTTTTTTTTACTTATTTTAGTGACTAGCTTTAACAATTATAATTTGTTTTTATCAAACTAAAATTTATTTTACTTATAGACTCTTTATAGTTTCACAACGTTTGCTTATTTATTTCTATGAAATTGTATTTTTTTTAATTTAAATATCTTAAAAAGTATTATGAAAATTTTCAGTAATAATTATTAATAAACATAATTCATTTCCCCTGATTCTCAAAAATTATTTAAAAAGTGTAAGCTTCTATATTTTGACTTGTAATTTTTCTGTCTGCTAATTTTAAGAATTTTGTATTTAACATACATTTAGTATGTTTTAGTTAGTATTTAATTCAAATTGTTCCAAACTCCACGATGTTTAAATTTATGAATTATTTAATTTGCATGATATATATGAAAAAATACATATATAGTAAATCTAAAATAACTGTTTACATAATTTAATAATAAATTAATTAAAGTTTAATAATTCGTTCATGATTAGTTTCATTTTGGAGAAAAATATGAACTAAAAATAGTAAATGCGAAATTATTCGAAAATCTCGCAATTTTTTATTCGATAGTCTGTACACGAACCTAACCTCAAAAACCTTATAAAGGTTTGAAACTTGGGAAATAGTGTTCCACTTGAGCACTACATGGCGTTACGCGCGTTTCCCGCCACAATTACGGATCTGTCCCTCTTATTCTCCATTTCATTCTCTATCATATATCATTATTTACTCTTGTTATTACATTTAATCGAAGCTATTCTGTAAATGAAATATTTAGTTTAACGTGTAATTTATTTTTTATCATACTTTTGTAATAGACTATATACAGGGTGAGTAATCGAAGTACCCATCTTCGCTATCTTCCTTATCGTTAGAAATTCAGCTTGTATTTATTAATAAAACTTGCTTGACTTCTGAAGACGCATAATGTAAAAATATTTTCATATATACAGGGTGAACCATTTTCCCGGAATTGATAATAACTTTGTTATTTTAAATAGAACACCCTATATATTATATTGTATTCAATTTCTCGTGAAATTGACACTACATCAATATCAAATAGTTAGAAGTTTTGACAAGCCGTTATTGCAGCAAAAAAATATTTTCTAAAAATGTTGACATTTTGCATCAAAAACCAATAAAAGTAATGATGTTTTAGTACACCTCAAAACATCATTACTTTTATTGTTTTTTGATATAGAGAAATTAAATTTTGTATGCATACTAAAATAGTACTCACGTTTAAATTGATAAACAATATATAACGAAGTTGAAGTTTCAGTTATTAAATTGTTAATTAATATCGATTTCAAGATGTTAACCGAATTACATTCTTACGAGAATAAATAAGTGAAAAAATAACATAATAAAACATTAAACAATTTGCGTATAAGTATTCAGTATGTATAAAGAGTTGTGTTATGTATAATTAAAAAAAATCTGATTATGACATGAATTAGCTACGCCTCAGTAACCCTGAATGTGAAAGACAGGTGAGATGTATTGTATCGAAAGCATGGACGCGCAGGGTGGAATTCTATGACGAATAAGTAGGTAAATATACAGAGGGATGTTTTAGTCGGATGGAATTAATGTCAACAACAGATATTGCATAAACTCCCTCTGCCCGTCTACATTTAGAACGATCGGGTCTAATTTCCTAGAATGTGTTTAATGCACGAAATGTGATAATTAAAGAGAAATTAATATAAATAGAAAATTTTGCGAATCGATTAAAACGACTTTTTTTATTTCAAATTGCATTTATTCATAATAATTTTAGTAACAATATTACGTTTTATTTTCTTAGAGTCATAGTTTTAAAATGATATTTTCACCATTTACTCTGGCCGTTGTATTTATGCGAAAATCCATGATTGTAATTATTCCATTCTTTAGAGTTAGAATCTTCAAAAGACCCTTGTTGATAATCATGGCTTGCACTAACTGGAATATGTACCGGTACTTTAACCGGATATGGTACTTCTCTTTCAATTGGAACTGGAACATTTTTGTAGACTGGATAAGGCTTATCTACTGATACTTTGACTGGTACTGGAACTGGTTTCTCGATTTCGACTGGAACCTTCTTCTCTACAGTGAAGGGCTGTGGCACCGGTACTTTCACGTGGTATGGTACTGGTTTTGGTACTTCAACTGGGTATGGTTTGTCAATATTTACCTTTACTTCATACGGTATCCGTTTTTCAACTGGGTAAGGAACGTGCTTTTCTACAGTAACTGGGTAGGGTTTTGGGATGTGGACAATGTAAGGTTTATCCACTGGTACCTTAATCTCGTAAGGGATCTTCTTCTCGACTGTGTAAGGTTGTGGTACTGGTACTTCTACCTTGACTGGATAGGGTACTTGTTTTTCTACTGTGTATGGTCGGGGGACTTGGACATGCACTGGGTATGGTACTTTCTTTTCAACGGTATATGGTTTTGGTACGTTTACTTTAACTTCGTACGGTCTTGGAACTTGAACCTTTACTTCATAAGGTACTTTTTTGATTACTTCATATGGCTGAGGTACATCATATGGAACCTTAACGATCTCCTTGACTGGATAAGGCACTTTCTTTTCCACAATGTATGGTTTTGGAATGGCAACTTTAACTTCGTATGGTATTTTCTTCTCAACGGTATAAGGGACTTGTTTTTCTACGGTGTAAGGTACTGGAATTTTCTTTTCGATGATTTGTGTTTTTACGTTTTCATTATAATTATTCAGGTGTTCTTCGGAATAATCATTAAAACCGATATTTTTATGGGTGTCAAAGCTTGTGATGGAACCATGTTGTTGATGAGTACCAGCACTTTGATAATTACCACCGAAATATTGATTATTATTATATTGATTTTTAAGACCACTTGAGTAATCAACAAAACTTTGATGCGATTCAAACTTGTTATGATTTTCTGAGCTTGCCTCTGAACCTTGTTTTTGATCGGAACCAATACTTGGATAATTACCACCGAAATGATTATTTATATTTTTAAGACCACTAGAGTGATCAGCAAAACTTTGATACGAAACCGAATTCTTATGGCTTTTCGAGTTTAGATTGGAAATTTGCTTTTGAGAATCAACACTTTGATAATTACCGCCATAATGTTGATTATCAACATTTTGAGAACTACTGGAGTAATCAACAAAACTTTGATGCGATCCAAACTTGTTAAGGTTTTCTGAGCTTGGATTTAAACCTTGTTTTTGATTGGAGCCAACACTTTGGTAATCACCACCAAAATGTTGATTATCTATATTTTTAGTGCCACTAGAATGATCAGCAAAACTTTGATGTGAAGCAAACTTGACATTATTTTCCGAGCCTGGGTTGGAATCATGATTTTGATGAGAACCAACACTTTGATAATTTCCGCCGAAATGTTGATTATCGATATTATTAAGACCATCGGAGTGATCAGCAAAACTTTGATGTGAAACAATTTTGTTATGATTTTCTAAACTTGGGTTGGAATTTTGCTTTTGATGAAAATTAATAATTTGATAATTACCACCGAAATGTTGATTTTCTATATTTTGAAGTCCATTAGAGTGATCACTTCCATGTGAAACAAACTTGACATGGTTGTCTGAACTTGGGTTGGATCCTTGTTTTAGACTTTCATAATTACCCCCGAAATGTTGATTATCATTATTTTTAAGATCATTGGAGTGATCAGCAAAACTTTGATGTGAATCACGGTTTTCAGAATAATATTCTTGTTTGATCTCAAAATGATTTCCTGCGCCAGAACCGCCGTTTTGTTTGCTGCTCCATGAATTATCCAAGTTGTGGTCATTTAAAGTATTTTTAATAGAAGTACTGCCATGAGTACCTAAATTCTGATGGTTTCCGCTGTAACCTCCTTGTTGACTTTTTAAATGGTTTGCAATACTTGAATCTTGGTATTCTTTACCACTCCACGAATTTTCCAAATTGTGACCACTTGCACTATATTCGACAGAATTTCCATGATTTTCCAAATGGAACACCCCACGTTTATCCTGCTTTTTGCTCTCCTGCTTTGTTGAGGCAGCTAGAGCCGAACAGATGCAGACACTGAGAAGAACTCCCTGTGAAATTACAGCAAATTCGTACGAATTAATGACTAATAGATTTACTTAAATTTATTATTACTTTTAGGTTTTAATAATATTATTTTCGTTTGCAATATTGTTTTAATATAAATATTGATATATTTATTCAGGCTATACAAATTTTACAGAATAATATAACATAAATATTTATAAAACATGCAATGTTAGTCTGTGTGGAATAATTTATCATTTATTTTAAAATTCTATTCATTTAATTTACAACAAATATATAGTCTGATTTTAAAATATGAATCGGATATTTATCGGAAATTTTTCAATCTGAGAAACTTATTTCTAATAAATCAATAAAAGCGGGACAGGAAAATCTTTGGTCGGCCAAATTTGTTATAAATTAAATGAATAGAATTTTAAAATAAATGATAAATTATTCCCTCTTTAATACTGTGACATAAAAAGGAAATATTTTAAGCAACTATGACCATGAGAATAAATCCTTTATTCTATTATTTTTCCTTTTAATTAATTGTACTTATGCTTATTTGCATTGATATTAAATAATTTTAAGAACTTCTCTGTTTACTTACAAACGCCTTCATGTCTGCAGATGTGAGAGTATTCTGACTTTCTGAAACTAAAAACGGAGTATTTATACCATTTACTACTCATGCACATGGAAAGGGTAAATAATAAATGTTTAAATGGCGTTGAAGCCAA
The DNA here is from genome assembly GCA_963082785.1 of Philonthus spinipes. Classification (NCBI taxonomy): domain Eukaryota; kingdom Metazoa; phylum Arthropoda; class Insecta; order Coleoptera; family Staphylinidae; genus Philonthus; species Philonthus spinipes. Next base: position 32,138,486 of record OY720304.1, read on the forward strand.
TTAATTATGATTTAATAATTTTATTTTTAAGATTAATCTTAATATTACTATTATCTTTTTTATTATTTCATTATAGTAAAATATACTAATTTTTTATGTTGTAATAATTTCCTTAGAAATAAAATATATATATATTGCAACATATTTACATGTATAAAAATTCAAAATTAAAAAGAATGACAATTAATTTAGTGCTAGATTATATTATCATAATTTATTAATTTAAATGTAATCACATATTTTGTAATTACTTAAAAGGCGGCATTAATCATCAAAGTGAAATTATTCAACCATAATTAATTGGCTTCAATCAACGTTATTTAAGCATTTATTATTTACCCTTTCCACATGTACAATTTGTAAATGGTATAAATACACCTCTTTTAATTTCAGAAAGTCAGAATACTCTCACATCTGCAGACATGAAAGCGTTTGTAAGTAATATAATAATACTTATTATATTATTATTATTATTATAAAAACAATATTAGAATAAAATTATTAATATCTAATTTAAATAATGTACTTTTACAGGGAGTTTTTTTTATTGTCTGCATCTGTTCGGCTCTAGCTGCCTCAACAAAGCAGGAGAGCAAAAAGCAGGATAAACGAGGAGTGTTCCATTTGGAAAATCATGGAAATTCTGTCGAATATAGTGCAAGTGGTCACAATTTGGAAAATTCGTGGAGTGGTAAAGAATACCAAGGTTCAAGTAATGGAAACCATTTAAAAAGTCAACAAGGAGGTTACAGTGGAAACCATCAGAATTTAGGTGCTCATGACAGTACTTCTGTTAAAAATACTTTAAATGGCCACAACTTGGATACTTCATGGAGCAGCAAACAAAACGGCGGTTCTGGCGCAGGAAATCATTTTGAGATCAAACAAGAATATTATTCTGAAAACCGTGATTCACATCAAAGTTTTGCTAGTCACTCCAGTGGTCTTAAAAATACTGATAATCGACATTTCGGGGGTAATTTTGAAAGTCTAAAACAAGGATTCAACCCAAGTTCAGACAACCATGTCAAGTTTGTTTCACATGGAAGTATTGCTGATCACTCTAATGGACTTCAAAATATAGATAATCAACATTTCGGTGGTAATTACCAAAGTATTAATTTTCACCAAAAGCAAAATTCCAACCCAAGTTTAGAAAATCATAACAAATTTGGATCACATCTAAGTTTTGCTGATCACTCCGATGGTCTTAATAATTTTGATAATCAACATTTCGGCGGAAATTATCAAAGTGTTGGTTCTCATCAAAATCATGATTCCAACCCAGGCTCGGAAAATAATGTCAAGTTTGCTTCACATCAAAGTTTTGCTGATCATTCTAGTGGTACTAAAAATGTAGATAATCAACATTTTGATGGTGATTACCAAAGTGTTGGCTCCAATCAAAAACAAGGTTTAAACCCAAGCTCAGAAAACCTTAACAAGTTTGGATCGCATCAAAGTTTTGTTGATTACTCCAGTGGTTCTCAAAATGTAGATAATCAACATTTCGGCGGTAATTATCAAAGTGTTGATTCTCAAAAGCAAATTTCCAATCTAAACTCGGAAAGCCATAAGAATTCGGGTTCCTATCAAAGTTTTGCTGATCACTCTAGTGGTCTTAAAAATATAAATAATCATCATTTCGGTGGTAATTATCAAAGTATTGGTTCCGATCAAAAACAAGGTTCAAAGTCAAGCTTAGAAAATCATAACAAGTTTGAATCACATCAAAGTTTTGTTGATTACTCGAGTGGTCTTAAAAATCAATATAATAATAATCAATATTTCGATGGTAATTATCAAAGTGTTGGTACTCATCAACAACATGGTTCCATCCCAAGCTTTGACAGTCATAAAAATGTTGGTTTTAATGATTATTCCGAAGAACACCAGAATAATTATAATGAAAACGTAAAAACACAAATCGTCGAAAAGAAAATTCCAGTACCTTACACCGTAGAAAAACACGTCCCTTATACCGTTGAGAAGAAAATACCATACGAAGTTAAAGTTGCCATTCCAAAACCATACATTGTGGAAAAGAAAGTGCCTTATCCAGTCAAGGAGATCGTTAAAGTTCCATATGATGTACCTCAACCATATGAAGTAATCAAAAAAGTACCTTATGAAGTAAAGGTTCAAGTTCCAAGACCGTACGAAGTTAAAGTAAACGTACCAAAACCATATACCGTTGAAAAGAAAGTACCATACCCAGTGCATGTCCAAGTCCCCCGACCATACACAGTAGAAAAACAAGTACCCTATCCAGTCAAGGTAGAAGTACCAGTACCACAACCTTACACAGTCGAGAAGAAGATCCCTTACGAGGTTAAGGTACCAGTGGATAAACCTTACACTGTCCACATCCCAAAACCCTACCCAGTTACTGTAGAAAAGCACGTTCCTTACCCAGTTGAAAAACGGATACCGTATGAAGTAAAGGTAAATATTGACAAACCATACCCGGTTGAAGTACCAAAACCAATACCATACCACGTGAAAGTACCGGTGCCACAGCCCTTCACTGTAGAGAAGAAGGTTCCAGTCGAAATCGAGAAACCAGTTCCAGTACCAATCAAAGTATCTGTAGATAAGCCTTACCCAGTCTACAAGAATGTTCCAGTTCCAATTGAAAAGGAAGTACCATATCCAGTTAAAGTACCAGTACATATTCCAGTGAGTGCAAGCCATGATTATCAACAAGGGTCTTTTGAAGATTCGAACTCCAAGGAGTGGAATAATTACAATCATGGATTTTCTCATAAATACAACAGCCAGAATAAATGGTGAAAATATTGTTTCCTTTGTTTTAAAACTATGACTGTAAGAAAATTAAAATGTAATGTTGTTGTTAGTCCTTATTAGAATTATTGTTGAAAATATGCAATTTGAAATAAAAAAATCTGTTTAAACTATGTATTTACTTTATTTTATATCCTCTTCATAATGCTTACCCAGAATCGCCAGACTGTACCCTCTACAGTCTGCTTGGATGATGAAACCGCGGAGCATATTCTTTGATACTGCCCGGCTCTCAAGTCCAGCAGAAGATGGCCAGATGTGGCAACAATTAGGGATTTATCAACGTGGACACTGCTAGCCAAGCAGTGCTGAGGACTGGTATTTAGTTATCCCAAAGGGAGGAAACATTAGGGATGGAAAGGGAGGCAACATTAGGGATCTAACGAGGCCTATGCATTAAAAAGAAACATTGATGTCTTCGCAAGTGTGGTGGAAGAGCTTTAAATAAGCTAACAAATCACTGAATTTTAAGAAATTAAGTAAATTAAATAAAATTATTATATATTATTGTTTGTTATATTTTGCTTTTAATTAGTTGTTTACAGTTATTTTTTATTATTATTAATGTACTTTATTATGTAAAAAGGTGAATTCCGTAAATAAAGTATTATTATTAAAAAAAAAGCACAATTCAGCAAGACAATCTGCGCGTTTTTAACTTAGAGATATTTAAAGTTTTACAAATATTTATGCTTTATCTTGGTTGTTAATACCAGCACGATTTGAATAGAGCCTCAAAATTGTTGAATCTTCTCAGTTGCAGAAACGTAATAACTAATTGATGTTGACCGTACTGAAGAAGCATTTTCTAATATTAGGCCAACTAATGTTAAGTATAAAATTTACTTTATTTTAGCTTTACAACCCTTACTTAATAGTTATAAAAGTGAAATAAAAACGATTAATGAAACCAAGTATTTTGTTAGTTCTACCTACTCTATAGAAGATAAATGCTCCTCAAATGTTAATTTAATTTAATTACATAGAGCAGCTAAAATTTTAATCAAATTTACAGATTTTATTGTAGTATTATTAATTTTATAAAAATATAAAATATTGAACTTCATCCGTGTAATCCGGTAATTTTACTATATTATTTATTAATATCTAAGCTATTTCTACTACACCATTATTCTAGAGATGATACATCTACCTGCATCATCATCGACATAAATAAGAAATTAAGAAAAAAATATTTCATCGATCCGCCTAGGTTAAAAGTAATAATAGCCCATTGTGTAAGCCTTGAGGCACATCCAATATAACATTAATCAATTTAAACGAACTGTGTTCTGTTGCTGAGTTAACTCATGAACCATTTCGTTGATCCTCCTAGGTTAAAAATAATAATCGCCCACAATGTGAGCCTTGAGGCATGCACAATGTAACATTAATTAATTTTAATGAATCGTGTTCTGTTGCTGAGTTAACTCATGGACTAATTCATTTATCTGCATAGGTTAAAAATAATAATGGCCCATAATGTGAACCTTGAGGCACACCCAATGTAACATTAATTAAATTTAACGAACTGTGTCCTGTTGCTGAGTTAACTCAAGAACTATTTCGTTGATCCGCTTAGGTTAAAAATAGTAATGGCCTATAGTGTGAACCTTGAGGCACACCCGATGTAACATTAATCAATTTTAAGAACTGTTCGTTTACTGATCGATTGCGTTGATCCGCCTAGGTCTAAACGTCATCTCGATAAAATGCAATTTAACTACGAATGAACGCGTTGAGGTATTTTGTAATTATTAATTAATCTTAATCTCATAATAACACCTTTCATTACGTGCTTATTTGTAGTATATTTAAACAAATTACAATATATAATTATGCTCTTTTTTGAGGTGTTTTCGTCATGCATAATGGAGCAAAAAAGGAGGAATAAAATTAATAATATTGCACATTCGAAAAAGAAAACACTTCCAAATTAATATTAGGTTCAGTGCACTTTCTGTATTATAAATTAAATGCGCATAATTCGTGTTGTAATTACTTAAAAGCCATTTATCATCAAAACAAATTCATTCAACCATTCGCAACATAATTTAAAACAATTAATCAATGAATTAATGAATGTGGGGAGGCATTCACTCAGTATAAATACGACGTGCTGGGGTTTGGGAAGTTAGAATATTCTCACATTTGCAGACATGAAGACATTCGTAAGTATTTCATTTATATAATAATAATAGTAATAATAAGACACAATACAGCAGCCAAAATCACTTGCACTAACGACGAGAAATTGGCCACGGATTTACGAAATACAACAATTTTGAATTTTGTAAAATATTCAAATTACCTGGCTGGAAATATCGTTTTTATAAAAAAATATATTTTATAAAACTTTAAATAAATTGCTTAGAATTCGGATGCCGATCGGCACACGATGGTTTGCTGGGTTGTGATGCAATTTAATTTAACTCTCAGAAATAAAGATTTTCTGTATATAAAAATATAACTTCTTATTTTTCAGGAAGGGCTTCTGATTGTCTGCCTCTGTTGGGCTCTAGCTGCTTCCACAAAGCAGGAGAGCAAAAAGCAGGACAAACGTGGGTTATTCGATATTGGAAATCATGATTCGATTCACGATGATCACTTAAGTGACCATAACGGGGGAAATTCGTGGATTGGAAGTCATCACGGAGGTGTGGATTTTGGTAAAAATTTTGGGAATCATGAAAGCAAGCAAAATGTTGATTTTCATGGAGGATTCGATCACTTAAATGTGCATGAGAATAACGGCGAACAATACGATGGCATCAAAAATCATGAGATTGATTTAAATCAAAATCTTGGCTATCATCAAAGCCTTAGTGGGATTCATTCTGAAAGCAAGCAAAATGTTGATTTTCCTGCAGGGTTTAATCACTTAAATGTTGTTAAGAATAAAGAAGATGGCATTGAATCAAGCCAAAACCATGGCCATCATCAAAGCTTTAGTGCTTCTGGAGTTCATTCTGATAGCAAACAAAATGTTCATTTTTCTGCGAACTTTTACGAGAATATAGGAGAACAATATGATGGAAATAAATATAAGAGTATTAGTTCAAACGAAAATCATCAAACCCTTGGTGGTTCTAGAAATTTTGGGGAACGCAAAAACACTGAAGATAATTCACACTTGAAGGGAGATGAGAATACAAGTAAACAGCATGTTAGCGGTGAATATCAGAACCATCATAACTTTGGTTCCCATCAAAGTTTTAGCGATTCTAACAGCTATGGTTTTGAATATCATTCTGGAGCAGAAAATAATAATTATAACGAGAATGTAAAAACGCAAATAATCGAAAAGAAAATCCCAGTACCATATACCGTGGAAAAACACATTCCTTTTACCGTTGAAAAGAAAGTACCATACGAAATTAAAGTTCCAGTACCAAAGCCTTACATCGTAGAAAAAAAAGTACCTTACACAGTCAAGGAGTTTATCAAGGTTCCATATGATGTTCCACAACCTTACGAAGTAATAAAAAAAGTACCTTATGAAGTAAAAGTTCAAGTACCAAGACCATACGAAGTTAAGGTAGACGTACCGAAACCATACACCGTTGAAAAGAAAGTACCATACCCAGTACACGTGCACGTCCCCAAGCCATACACAGTCGAAAAGAAAGTACACTACCCAGTCAAAGTAGAAGTACCAGTACCACACCCATACACAATCGAAAAGAAAATTCCTTATGAAGTTAAGGTACCAATAGAAAAACCATACACAGTTCACATCCCGAAACCATACCCAGTTACCGTCGAGAAGCACGTTCCTTACCCAGTGGAAAAACGAGTACCATATCAGGTTAAAGTACACATTGACAAACCCTATCCTGTAAACGTACCGAAACCAGTACCATACCGTGTGGAAGTACCAGTCCCACAGCCCTTCACTGTCGAGAAGAAAGTTCCAGTTGAAATCGAGAAACCAGTTCCAGTACCAGTCAAAGTGTCAGTAGATAAGCCGTATCCGGTTTATAAAAACATTCCGGTTCCAATTAAGAAGGAAGTAGCGATTCCAGTTGAAATACCAGTGCATATTCCAGTAAAGGTATCGCATGAAAAGCAGCAAGGATCATATTTTAAATCCAATAGAAATGAGTTGAATCACGAAGGTTTTGATAAATACAGCAGCGAAAAGAAATGGTGAATATTGATGTTTTTTTTTAAGATTGTTTTGAAATGGAACGAATTATGTTTATCAGTTGTTAAAGTTTTGTTGCAAATATGATTTTTTTAAATAAAAAATATATTGAAGTACATTTTTGTTATATACACACACACACCTTTATTCAGACTATGCAGTAAATACAAAATAATATAGCATAAATAATCAGAGCTATTCTGTAAGGAAAATATTAAGTTTAACGTGTACGTTATATTTTATCATCACAGTCTAAGCTTTTGTAATAGATATATACACATAGAATGTGAACATAAAAACAAAAAATACCCCATCAATAGTTTTTGAGATATTTTCAATTTCATGCAAAAAAGACGAATTTTATTGCAATTTTCTGCATATCTTTAATTTTAAAAAATCGTAAAAAATATTTCTTTTGGGATATCTTCGTGAAACTGAGTGGCGATATTGAGCAAAGTTTGCTCTTTCAGAATATGCAAAAAACAAAAAATACCCCATCAATAGTTTTTGAGATATTTTCAATTTCATGCGAAAAAGACGAATTTTATTGCAATTTTCTGTATATCTTCAATTTAAAAAAAATCGTAAAAAATATTTCTTTTGGGATATCTTCATGAAACTGAGTGGCGATATTAAGCAAAGTTTGCTCTTTCAGAATATGTAAAAAACAAATTATTTAAATTTAACATATTTTAATTTATTTATTCAAAGAGTCTACTACATTTTGTTTTCGTACTTTAAATGCAACAGAATTATATTATATTAATTCACGAATATTCCATATTCTTATTAACACTTATTCAAATTCATGATTTCATCATCAAATTCAAAATACGCGTCAGCTCCCAATCCTCCGGAAATGGCAAACATCGTCATCTTAATAAAATCCGGATCTTGGAAATAGAGGAACGGCTTCGACGATGACTTTCCCACCGAAATACTCTCATCTGTCTCGTTGATGTGCACCCAGAACCTTTGAAAGATGTCGAACTGGAACATCATTCCGGAATGAACGGCGGCGTAATTTGCGGTTTGGTTTTTGCTGATGACTGATAATGTGTTGTTGTTTCCTCCGATTACGATTTCGTAGTAAGGGCCGTTGTAGCCGAACTGATTGCACAGTAAAATGCTGGCCTCTCGTTTCGCTTTAATGTTGAATTCCAGGTGGTTCGTCTTGAGGGGAAAGTACTGGTAGTCCCTTCCCTTTGCTGGACTGGTTGTGTGGATTTCTGGGAATTTATTAAAACGTTGTGTAGTATTAAGAAAGACACATTTTATTCACTATTTCTCAACTCTTTACTGCTATATACTAAATGCATAAGGGGAAGTGAGTTTGAGAGGGTTGCCGTGGAGCGAGGAGGTTGAAATTTTCAGACTTTGTTTAGGTATACTAAATGTATATTTCGGATACTAAACAATAGTATAACCAAGTAGTACCCCTACACCACCATTATGGTAGATGGGGATTTTAGATTATATATATATATAACCAAGCAGTAGTAAATAATTTGTAGGCTGAAATATTAGCCATTTTGCAATACCGTTATTTATTTTAAATTTTTTTAAAATACTATTTTTTTTTAAATTTTTTTCCTTTCTACCGTTAGGTGTAAGGAGTATTAATTTAATTTTTTTGAAAATACTAATTAAGTATGCAAAATTACACGAATAAAGATGTATATATCTATATAAATTTTGACAATAGAGCAAAGTGCCATCTCTTGCCTAATTTCTAAGTGGTACCGTCAATGAATGTAATGTTGAGCTCTACAAGATAGGCAACCAAACGAACACCGTTTCGTCTACTGAAGGAATGAGAACTTGTCCCTTGATCGTACAGAAGTGAAGAAAGGAATTAAATATAAGTATTATATCAAGTGAACTACAATTATTTTTTTATTCTTTTATAAGTATTAATTTACTTACTTATTATCTCTGCTTCCACGCGTAAAAGCACCAGCAGCAATAAACAAACGATGGTCTTCATTTTTTCGACGGCACTTTTGTATCTGTGATGTATTTATCGAAGCTTGTGAATAAACTGTGAATATTTTGGGGTGAGTGGCGGTATTTAAAGCCAATTTGATGATCACGTGTTTCTGTGAATTTTCATCGTGGGGGAAATTGTATTTACGCTTCTAGAAAAGGCAAATACTGTTAAAAATTGTTTTGATAAGTTATTCCGATAAATGGATTGATTCATTTTTGCATTATTAATCGATGATTAATTCACAATTTATAAACAATATTACTTATCTGCTTATTTTTACCTCAACGAATAGGTATGTGGATGGTAAAGAGGAATTTATTAAATTAAATAAAAATTATTTGAAAATAATTAATAAGTTATTTTCACATTTAGCTCACAGAGCTAAATGTTTAGTTAGCCCACAGAGCTAAATGTGGAAATAATTTTTTAACGAAATCACAGAGCTCGAGCTAAATGTGGAAATAATTTAATAATTGTTTTCAAATCATTTTTATTTATAGGAATTTATTAATTCCTATACAAGATACCAGGCCACCCCTTGGCCTCTAAGGGGTGGTAACCCCAACTTTAAAAATTTAAATAGCAAGAGGTACCTCAATTAATAGATTTTTGTGAATACAACAAAAAATATAGTAAAAGACACATTTTTTGGTACGGAAAAGTTTAGGATTGTCGAAAAACTGTTACGCCAATTTTGATGTTCCTTGGCTGCTTTTGTACAGAATTTAACTAGCTATGGTCGTACCCTCAATCATTGAAATTGCTTCAAATTTTCGCTTTTTTGCACGTTTGTATAATGATAGAAAAAAAAGGATTTGGTCAAGGGAAGGTAAAATAATCATTTTTTAACAAAATGTCGGCATTTGAAGAAAAAAGTTTAAACAGCGAATTATTTTTAGGCAAATTAAATCAAAATAATTTGAAAATAATTAATAAATTATTATCCCTTATCTTTCTTCACAGTAGGAAATCACTTCGAACATCTATCTGTTGAATTTACATAATTAATTCGTTATTTCTATTAATAAACAACGTTTACTAGATTTTTTAATTTTCCATCCAAAATGGCCGATCGGCTGGTCTCATTTAAACCGTTCCCATAAGGCTCCATGTTAATTTTATGGGTCAATTCAAGTGGTTTTAAATGATTGAAAATTATTATTTTGGAGGATACTAAATAGTGAATGTTGTTTGGGGTATTCATGATTTTTTCAGAATTTTTTTAAAGAAAAAAAAAATTTGACCGAAAATCATATGGAAAAAAAGTCGTAAATCAGTCGAAAATCCGAAAATCTCAAAATGCCTTAATATTATACCAAAATGTAGCTAAAGAATGGCAGAATAATTTATGAAAATTGTAACTCCATCAAAAATTTAGTTTTCGTTCAACATTCTCGTAAAGTTGACTATCGAAAAGTAGGCTAAAATTTTGCTCGACTTTGCGATTTTTGTCTGGAGGTTACGGACGCCAGGTAATGATGAGAATACGTGAAAATATAGCTGAATTCTTTAGGAATCCAATTCTGAAAACCCCACCGTTTTATCTTATTTGAGAAGCCTGTAATCTTGATTTAATCCTTGATGCGTACAAAACGGCCGATCGGCGCGTCTCATTTAATCCGTTCCCATAAGAGTGCATGTAAACTTCATAGGAAAATTTTAAATGGCTAGAAATGAATGAAAGTGCTCATTTTGCGGTAAATTAAATAGTCCACGTTCATTTTAATATCATGATGGGCCTTCGTTTTTTTTTTCAGAATTTTTTTGAAAGCAAGAGTTTTTTTATCTAAAAAATCGAAAGCATGGAAAAATTCGTCGAAAATCCAATAATCTCAAAATTGCTTCATTTTATACTAAAATGTAGCTAAAGAATGGTAGAGTAATCTGTGAAAATCTTAATCCCATCAAAAAATTAGTTTTCGTACAGCATGCTCGTAAAGTTGACTATCGCAAAGTAAGCTGAAATTTTGTTCAATTTTGCGTCATTTTCCTGGCGGATGTTAGCATCCACTAACGATAAAAATAAGCAAAAATGTAGCTGCATTCTTTAAGAATTGAATGCTGAAAACGCCAACGTTCTATTTTTGATGGGATTAAGATTCAGGATTGGATTCTTAAAGAAATCAGCTATATTTCCACGTATTGTCATCATTACCTGGCGTCCGTAACTTCCAGACAAAAATCGCAAAGTCAAGCAAAATTTCAGCCTACTATCCGATAGTCAACTTTACGAGAATGTAAAACGAAAACTAAATATTTGATGGAGTTATAATTTTTATTAATTATTCTGCCATTCTTTAGCTACATTTTGGTATAATATTAAGCCATTTTGAAATTTTCATTTTTTTTTTGCTTTCAAAAAATTCTGAAAAAAAAAAATCACGAATACGCTTCATGACACTAGAAAGAACGTGGACTATTTAACTTTTCACAAAATAAGCAAATTCATTCATTTTCAGCTCCTTGAATTACCCCATGAAATTAGCATGAAGCCTTATGGAAACGGTTTCGAACGTGTCTACGATTAGATTTCGTAAATCTTTAATTGCAGAGCAATTAGAAAGAAGATAATTAAATTAATTATTTAATTTATTATAATATATAATAATTAAATTAATTATTTTCTTTTAATTCAATTAAAATTGTAATGTGAAACATTTAAACCATAATTGTAACCAAATTACATGATTTTTCGTAAAATCATTCGTTACATACAAAAATATTTAAGGTGTCAATATTGGAAATAAATACCCTGTATTATTATTTTTTATATATTTTATAAAGCACGAATTAATAATTATGGACAAATAGAAAATAACAAAAACTGCGTGATAACAACATTATATTTACATTCTTAGAAAAGGCGAATATTTTTAAATACCGTTCTGATAAATTATTATGATAAATGGGTCGTTTCATTCTGTTATTACTAATAAATGATTAATTTACATTTTATAAACAATATTACTCATCTGCATATTTTTCCATATCGCGAAAGGTATGCACACGGCGGAAAAGAATTTATTGGTGGACTTTAATAAATCATACGATATTCTGATTCACAGATAATGAGTTATATTTTGTTTAATATTTGTTATTAATTTATATATATGTATATAATATATATATTTTTACTTATATATATATATACATATATATATACATATATATATATATATATATATATACATATATATGTAAATCATTTATTTTTAATCGTGCACCCTCTAGAAATTGTTTTTAAATTTTTATTTTACTTAATTGATTTCATAAAACATTTAATTTTTTATGAAATCACAAACCAAACGGCACTTGACCGTGGGGAAAGTTACAAAATATTGCTGTATTAAAAAAATGTAAAACATTTATTAGCCAGCTTCAAAAGTCACTTATATTTTTATTTGCTAACCGAGTGGAAAATTAAAAAATATTGCTAGAAAAAATATGTAAATCATTTATTTTTAAAGGTAATTCTCTGGAAATTATTTTATAATATTTCTTATATTTCAGTTAAGTAATTCCAGAAATAAATTTAAAAATAGACAGAGTCAGATGTCACTTATATTTTTATTTACTGACCGAGTGTAAAGTTACAAAATATTACTGGATTAGAAATATGTCAATTGTTTATTTTTAAAAGTAATCCTCTGGAAATTATTTTATAATTAAATAAATAAATTTAAAAATAGCCAGCGTCAATCGTCACTCATATTTTTTTACTAACCGACTGGAAAATTACAAAATATTACTGAATTAAAAAAATGTGTATAATTTATTTTTAAAGATTACCTTTGGAAATTGTTTTAAAATGTTTCTTATATATTAGTAAAGTGATTCTAGAAAGAAATTTGAAAGTAGCCAGTTCCAAGCGGCATTTATGATTTTTTTGGCTGGCCGAGTGGACAATTACAAAATATTGATGCATTAAAAAATATACCAATAATTTATTTATGCTTTAGTTTATCCTCTGAGAATTGTTTTAAAATATTTCTTATAAATCTTGACGGAGACGCTGAGAAACCCTTACAAATATTGCTAGCTTTATAGGCATTAATATTTAAACATTGATAATTCATATTTTAATAAAAAATATGAATCATAATAAATGGAAGATAAATTTTGGTGGAGACGCTGAGAAACCCTTACAAATATTGCTAGCTTTATAGCAATTAATTCATATTTTAATAAAAAAATATGAATTATCAATGTTTGAATATTAATGGCCATTACTAGTGATTGAAAATTTTATTAAAAAAAAAATACGATAAAATATTATTATAAACAGCCCAAAAATTACTAAACCTACTTTGTAGCAAACGAAACCCAAACATTCCTCATAAATTTCAACATCCTAAATCCACAATATATTCATACATCTCATCACTCATCAACGACTGACAGACTGACATAACATAAAGACAAGGACTTACGGCTGAAAGACCAATGGTCGATAGCCATTTAGTTTGTATTAAATCAAATATTGTATTATATATTATCAATAAAGATGTGATATATATATACATGTTATTATAAATTATTTTTTTATTTAATAATCCAATACGTATTAAAATTAAAAATAAACTAATATTTTTAATAATTCCGTTTTAATACGAGATAAGTATTAAAAGAGAATAATTAAAAATAATTTTATTCGTAGAATATAAACAATGTTGTGGCTTAATGACGTGTTTTTGGTATTTAAAATACTGATGGTGTTATTACATGATAAGAAATGAATTATTGTTTCGTTATGGGTATAATTTAATCGCGAATTTGAATCACTGTTTTATTGTTCCTATCACGTAGGCCGCATATTTAGTGTGTGAGCTTTATGATTATTGTTTATTACATATTTTTGTAATTTTTGTATTATTGAATACGTAGAAATTAATTTTACAACCTTAATTCCTTTACAAAACTTAATTGTTTAAGTAGATAAATTTTTAAAAAAGTCTTTATCTTGACTTTGGCTTTGAAGGAGATTGAAATATTTTTAAGGGTGAGTTTGTTATTTAATAAAATTCCTAGATATTAACTAATAACTCAAAGATTTATCACGTCCTTGAGTTACTAATTAATATCTAGGAATTTTATGAGATAAAAAATTCTCCCTTAAAAATCTTTCTATCTTCCGTAACGTCAAAGTCAAGAAAAAGGCTGCTTATTTTAGACAGCAATAAGATTCAAGGTTTAAATATACACACAAGTATCCACATTAACAATTAATTGATTCGCTTACAAGGGTTACTAATACATTATTTATGTTAGTAATCGATCTAGTACTTCTAAGCGAGAACCTTAATATAAATTGCTCAGAAGTTATTAATCTAAATATCTCTGATCATTTGATAACGTTTGTCAAGTTAACTAAGGACGTCAATTAATACGTTCCTTCAAAACGGCTTTAGAGATTTTAAAATGTTGTCGCTTATGTTATTGAATGAATACCATGGCACATAATTTAATCCTAAATTGATGTCAATGATAAAATTTAAAAAAAATATTGCATGGTGCAATACTTTGTTAATGTGCAGCAGCATGTGTACATTATGTAAATCAATGTCTGGCGGGGTATTTGCTCGAGAAGTAGTTGTTTTAATTAATTTAAAGTACTTACGTAACATAAGTCAGAATGTCACAGAGTTTAATGTGGAAATAATTTATTAATTATTTTCAAATCATTTTTATATATATAAAGAATCTTTATTGTCAGTACAATATACATATAAATGTGAAAGAGATTAACAATAAATATTATTATTTTATTTACCGACAATCGGCTATCGGCCAACAGCCTTTCTGCCAAAGTTCGCGCATTTTATGGGTGTGTCTTAATGCCGGTTAAATCATTTTTATTTTATTTAATTTAATTTAAATAACTGTGACCAAGTGAATGAATACACTTTTCCATTTAGATAAAGTAGCATTCTTGAATTATAATTTAATTAACTTATTTAATATACCATGCACCGCCGAAAATATAACTATTTCGTAAATCTCCGCAGCCATGGCTAACTGAAACCGTCAGAACAAAGATTAAACTTCGCGATATAACCTTGCAGGATTTTAAGAGAACTCATCTTCCAGCTAAGTGGGACTACAATAGGAGTCTTCGAAACTTAGTAACATCTTCAATTCCTAAATAAAAACGTACTTATCTGAACTACGTAGCTTCCAGCTAAGTGGAACCACTAATGGAGTCTTTGAAACATCTTCAATTCTTAAAGAAAAACTAGCTTAAAAAACAGCTAAAATATGGTAAACAAAATTATGAAAGTTTACAATAGTATACCTGAATCATTCGAAATGTTATCTCCTATCATTTTTAAATTTAAGATGAGAAATAATTTGCTTCTTGCGCAGACTTCTCTGGTGAATTCCTAATATTCACTACAATCCTCGCCGAGTTACTTTATACAATTAGCAAGCCGCAGGAAGATCAGCCCTTGGGGTGCTAACCAAAATTAGACGTCAATTAACCTTCAATTAAATTTATTTCATATTGTATATTCTTCTACTTTAAACGAACAATATTAAATAAGGACTTGAGAGCATTAGGATCACGAAAACCACATCTTGTAAACCCTGAAGATTAAGCCTTGGGGAACACCAGTGCTATGAAAATAAGGTTTAAACTTGAAATTGTTGACTGAGACATATGTTTCAGGTCGAAACAGATGCAAATCAAAGAATTCGAACAGAAGCTAAGGTTACCCAATTTATGTAGAAGTAGTTTTTGGTCGACTCTGACAAACGCTTTGATCAATTTGTAAAAAAAAACATCCAATTGTCAGGGCCTCGAAGCCAAGGCCATTAATTTCGCGGAAAAAGCAGAAGATAACACGAGAATAATATTGTCTTAACCTGAAATACACAACTTGCATTATACATACTAAATTTTTGAAACGCCATCTTTTGCCTAATTTCATGTGGCATCGTAACATATTAATTGAAAAGTCACATTAAAAGAGACTTTAAACATTAAAATATATAGTCCTACATTTGACTTTGAGAGTAAACTCATAATATATACAAATATACAATTTAAAAAATAAACTCCTGATATATATACAAATTAAAAAATAACATTATGCGAAATAACTCTATCAATTAGTCATAAAATGGTACGATTTATTCAAATCTATCAACAAATTGTTTCACACATTTCCATTAAGGTAAACAAAAATATGATGGTAATAAAGATTATTTACAAATTCCAACTCAATCACTTATTTATAATACCAGAATGAAACATTCAATTTATCAAATCGAAATTTGCCTTTTCTAGAAACGTAAATATAATTTCCCCCCGAATGAAAATTCACCGAATCACGTGGTCAGCAAATTGGCTTTAAATACCGCCACTCACCCCAAAATATTCACAGTTTATTCACAAGCTTCGCGGAATAAAAAAGTGCTACAACTACAAAAGAGCTGCCAGAATGAACAACATCGTTTGCTTGTTGCTGCTGGTACTTCTGCGTGTGGAAGCAGAGAGAATTAGTAAGTAAAAAAATATTACTTAGACCCACTTTTACAAACCTCAAGTAACGTTACTCTTGATTTTTTTATCTCTCATTGATAATAAAATGGAGAAAATCAGAGACATTAACTTTTATTCCGCGAATATGTTACTTAGGCCTTAATTGCGGATTGTAAAATTAGGTCTTAATCAAATACAATATAGACGTTTATTGTATTTGATTAAGGCCCAATTTTACAATCCGCAATTAAGGCCTAAGTAACATAATCTAGAATTTTATTGTGTTTGTTTAATTCTTTAAAAAAAAAATAATTCACATTTAAAGTTTTATTAACTTAAATAAAAAATGATTTGAAAATAATTAATAAATTATTTTCACATTCAGCTCTGTGACATTTTTTATTTAATATATTTAAATAACTGTGACCAAGTGAATGAATAATACTCTTTTCTATTTATATTTTACTAACTTACTTTTTGAGACAGTAAATTAAAATAAAATGAATTTTAAAAAATGTAAATAATTTGTTTTCGTTAATTATTAACAATTTTCTTTTTTAAATCTTTTTAAAAATTTGCCTTCTATTACAAAATAAATAAAAATTAGATCAAAAAAATATCCAGAAGATACTTAAAATTGTTAATTAAAGCAAAAATTAAAAAAAAAATCAATTATATGAATAATATATGAATTTTCTAAAATATTATTTCAGTATTCAAATTATATGATTCTTTATGTGATAGCTTTATTAGTTTCTTCCTTAACATCAAACCTGTATTATTTGCAAAAAAATCTCTCGATTGATTTTACGCTTAGAATCAAATTAGTTTTATTTTATTTACAAACAACACAACTCTGTTGTAAAAATGTTTTGCAAGTGATAAAAAAATAAACTGAAATCGAAAACTTCTATAGAAAAAGTTTTCGATTTCATTTATTATTTTTTTCAACTATTTTGAAAAGTTTGCGGTAATTTTTGAATCTGTAAATTTAAATATAATTTATTTTTCACACGTTTTTCTTTGAACTTTAACAATTTTATTTAGAAATGTTTGCGGTCATTTTCGAAATAGTAAATTTAAATATGATTTAATTATTTATGTTTTCCTTTCAACTTAAAAAAAATATATATTTCGAGAGTTTAAGAATCTGAAATCCGTGTGCTGAGAATGAAATTGCGAAGTCGAGACTTTAATTAATATTTTTGAAGCAAACTTAATTTTTTTTATTGTTGAAAGTGATATAAAAAAATTAAGTGTTTCCTTCACGTCAAAATAAAACACGATGTTAACTTTTTAGTTTCATAATATTTATTGTCTCGCCCAACACCCGTAAGGGTACAAGGGTTTTTGATAATATTATATATATATTATAAAATATATATATATATAATATTTATTGTAGCAGTGTATCTAAATAAAATATTGCGAAACTGAAATGTTTAATATAAATAGAAAAGAGTATTATTCATTCACTTGGTCACAGTTATTTAAATATATTAAATAAAAATGATTTAAAAATAATTAATAAATTATTTCCACATTCAGCTCTGTGACTTTTGACTTACGTTACGTAAGTACGTTAAACAAATGCACATTAAAACAACTACTTCCCGGGGATATCATTTTTATTTAATATATTGAAATGTTTAACATCATGTTTTATTTTTCAACCGAATGTTTAGTAAGATGGTGAAAGCGCCGGATTCGGATTCTCATCAGTACAAATCCCGTATCCTTATAATTTTTTCTGTTTTTTTTTTCTTTTCATTAAGTACTTAAAAATAAACCCACGTTTTAATAAACATACTTCTTTTATCAGAAATCCACACAACCAGCCCAGCAAAAGGAAGGGACTACCAATACTTCCCCCTGAGGACGAACCACCTGGAATTCAACATTAAAGCGAAACGCGACGCCAGCATTCTTCTGAGCAACCAGTTCGGCTACAACGGCCCTTACTACGAAATCGTAATCGGAGGAAACGGCAATACGATATCGGTCATCAGCAAAAACCAAACCGCGAGCCACGCCAACGTCCATTCCGGAGTGATGTTCCAGTTCGACATCTTTCAAAGATTCTGGGTGCACATCAACGACACGGATGAAAGCATCTCGGTGGGAAAGTCATCCATGAAGCCGTTCCTTTACTTTCAAGATCCGGATTTTATTAAAATGTCCAAGTTCGCCATTTCCTCTGGATGGGGATCTGACGCCCACTGGGACTTCGATGATGAAATCTTGAATTTCAATAAGTGTAACTAAGAAAAAAAAATGCGTAAAATATGTTATTAATTATAATAATACAATTTTGTTGCATTTTATGTACGAAATGAACATGTAAGGGAGTCATTTTTCACGGGATTAATAAATTGGATCGTTTCAAATTAAATAAATTCAGTATTAAATAACCTATCACAAATTGAAATTAATTCCATTCCTATAAATTATTTGAAATTAACAAAAAAAAAAAAAAAGAATTTACTTGTTCGCCTGTAAATAAACTCCTGGATATAATTAACGCACCACTCATATTTATCTCGATAATCTGTATTTATTGATAACTTACTGTACGACAAGTACAAGTCAGTGTCAGTTGTTATTTAAGCTGGCTAGTATCACATATTAACTTGTTTTGACAGAAATTCGTATTAAACCTCGTTTTAGACAAAAACTGTGTAACCGTTTTCTTAAAAAGCCACCATTCATCTGGTGGCTGAACATTTCTTTAAATGTGAATTTCGTTTTCCTTGTTTTCATAAACAGGACAAGTTCGCCTTTCTTTAGTGGACGAAACAATGATTTTCTGTCGTCTACTTTGTAGACCCAAATCGTTGACGATGCCACTTGAAATTAGGCAAAAGGTGGCGCTTGCGTCGTCTTTAATTTATTATGAATAAGTTATACAAAGTTAAAAAGTCTTTTATTTAATAGTGAAATCAATATTTTTTTTTAGAATTTCTCTGATATTTCAGATCTTACGATATTCTAGACTAGACAATAATTGCAATTAATCTCATGATATATCAAATTTTTCCCTTTGAAAATCCCTTTAATTGGGTGATGTATCCCCCAACGCGTCCAATCACATCCGACCGATAAACATGCGCGCTAATCGAACTCAAAATCTCGCAACTTGTTGATATAGACACATACAGTCACACTCAAACAGGCATAGATATAGGTTTATTAACTGGACGCGGAAAGAAATGCACTCACTCCACACTCTACTCTCCTTCACACCACCGCTCATATCCTCTCGCTCGGGATAAATGACAAAAATCGCGAAGTGCGCCGTAAGGTCGAAAGGGAAAGTGATTGTTTGATTGTTGTTCGGTCCGCGATCGTAAACAAATAAAATAGGAATTATGGTAGCGCGGAATTTCTCAGTGCAGGACATGACTTATTCGCGTTTGTTGCAAGTGCCCGAAGACGACAGGGAATACATGACGTTGGAGGAGCTGAAGCCGGTGGTGGCGGTGTCGGGACAGCAGAACGTCCAAATGCAACACGCTTACCAGCCCAATTATTATCAGTTGTCTAATATGGTCGAGTGAGTAATTTTACTACCAGTAATAAATAACAGTTGTTCATTCATATTGGGCTGCTTTAAAACATAAAATTAATTAACGATACTGTAAACTATTGATTAAAACAATTGGTATTTGTTAATGATGAAATACAGTTTGCTCAACAGTCATCAATGAAAATGACTAGCCCCCTCTCCTCTTTCTTTCAGCGATTTTTGTATATGGCTGATGAAATTTTAAAATACACAAAATACAAGATAATAAATAATTCTTCAATTTTCTTATTAAATCCGCATACATGATAATGACTTATACTCGAAATCAAGAAATGATAATTATTTTTCGACTTATAATCGAAACTAGTCAAAAAATAATTCCATTTTTTGACTAGTTTCGAAAAATCAATGATATTAATATTTACATTATATTCCTTTCTTCTCTTCTTTATTTTTAAATATTATATATACAGGGCGGTGCATTTTGGTGGTGCCACATATGGATATTGAAAAACCATTTTCGCCATCCTATGCAAAAAACGCAAAAAAACTATATATATATATATATATATTTGGAATGTATGAAAAAAAATTGTATCAAATAATGTAATTTTTGACTATATTCACCATTAAAAAATTCGAAGTTTGAGGTTATAACTCAAAAACTAAAAATGATAAATAAAATAAACGTATTCAACATAAAATTTTGTTTTATTATATTTTTCTATTTTTAATAATAACAGAGTTACAGGCACCTTAAAAAAATAATTTGTTATCAACTTCAGGTTAAAACTAGGACACGATTAAAGAACTGTCTTTAATCGTGTCCTAGTTTTAACCTAAAGTTGACAAATCATTTATTTTTGTTTTCTTTGCCATTATTTTTATTATTAAAACTTGGCCCAGGGTCGCGAATACAGTTTTTCCATATCTCTTAAAATAAAAAGTTTTTCATATGTGGCACCACCAAAATGCACCACACTGTACATTTCAAGCACAGAGTGCTCTCTCTCAATAAGTTTTTTTATCTGTTTTGTGTTGTAGGTTTTTTTGTTATACATCTTAAAAGCACTTGTATTTAACCACTGTACAGTTTTGACAAATAAATAAAGATAGATAAAATTAAATATATAAGTACGATGTGTTTGAAATTATATAAAGATAAACTATTAAAATTAATAAAACTGTACAGTGGTTAAACAAAGTTTTGACAAATAAATAAAGATAGATAAAATTAAATATATAAGTACAATGTATTTCAAATTATATAAAGATAAATTATTAAAATCAATAAAACTGTACAGTGGTTAAACAAAATGTTGAAAAATAAGTAAAGATAGATAAAATTAAATATATAAGTACGATGTATTTAAAATTATGTAAAGATTAATTATTAAAATTGAAATAAAATAAAATCAACTAATTTTAATTAATTATTGTTTAAGAAAGTTAAATCGAAATTATAATAATTACTGAAATTTTTGTAGATACGAATTGCTTCGATTATGGAGAATTAACGTTTACAAAAAATATATATTTAACTCCCTCGTGGTATAAAAAAAGTGCTCCTAATATTGAAATATGCCACATTCTTGCATCTTAAAGGCATTCACTAACACATTTAAGATGCAAGAATGAAATTGATTAATATACACATACAGTAAGGATTTCATTTAATAGAACATAGCTCGGTTTGTTGCTACATGCAAGTATATTCAACTAATTACATTAATTTTCTGTTGTTGTTGGTTATGGAGACTTTAATTATTTAAATAAATACATTAATGTCATAATCAGACTATATGGTTGAATGAAATAAAATCCTCACCATATATCTTACGAAATTGAAGAAATATGACCGTTCATAAATGGTGGAAACCCCGACACCAATTGGTAAAAGGGGACATCGATTATATATATATATATATATATATATATATATAAAAAAAATGGTGGAAATTAATTATTTTTGAGAAAACTAAATAGTCCATGTTCATTTTTTGGTAGAAAATTTAATTTAATCTGTGAAAAGTTGAACCGCATAAAAAAACATAATTTTCGATCTACATGCCTGCAAATTTGATTTTTTAAAAGTGGGCTAATTTTAAATCTGTATCTTACGACTTATTTCTGACGGCCGCAGATGTCCAAAGAAAATGACCATAAGTGAAAAATATAGCTTCATATCTTAAGAATACAATGCTGAAAACCTCATCCTTGTATCTTTTTTGTGAAGCTTGTAATCTTGATTTAACTACAGACGCGTCAGAAACGTCCATTCAGCGGGCCTCTCTTGAACCGTTCCCATAAGCCCCCATGTTAATTTCAAAAAGCCATTCAAGAAGCGGAAAATGATTGAAATTTATTTTTTGGGGAGAAAATTAAATAGTCCACGTTCTTTCTAGCTAATGCTAGCTAATTCAAGAATATTCGTGATTTTTTTTTCAGATTTTTTTGAGGAAAACGAAAAATCGTCGAAATTTGAAATGAAATGGAAAAATTGTGAAAATTCATCGAAAATTCAAAAATCACCAAACGACTTAATATTATACCAAAATTTAGCTAATGAACGGGGGAATAATCTGTGAGAAGTTGAATCGCTTCAAAATTTTAATTTTCGCTCTACGCGCTTGCAAAATTGACCTTTTCAAAACGGGCTACGATTTTGCTGTATTTTGCGACTTATTTCTGGCGGCCGCAGGTGTACAAAAGAAAATGGCTATAGGTGAAAATTTAGCTGCATATATTAAGAATGCAATGCTGAGAAGCACATCCTTCTATCTTTTTCGCGAAGCTTGAAATCTTGATCTAACTACAGACGCGTCAGAAACGGCCATTCGGCGGGCCTCACTTAATCCGTACCCATAAGCCGTCGTGTTAATGGGGTTGGTGCTGTAAATTAAATATAATAATATATTTGTAATTTTTTTCGGATTTTTTTTTTAGAAAAAAAATTAAAAAACGAATGGAATGGAAAAATGCAAAAATTCACGGAAAATTATAAATAAATTATATATATTATATTGTCCTGTAAGTAGGAAATCCTGTTGGACAATAAAGGCTATTATTATTATTATTATTATTATTATATATATTTCAGTTTTTTTTGGGAGAATAAAAATTTCATTAAAATTTGAAAAAAATCTCATCGAAAAAAAGCGAAAATTAACCGAAAATAAAAAAAAATCGGCAAATAGTTGAAATGTATTTTTTAGGGAGAAACTCAATAATCTTCATGATGTTTTCCTCTTTGTAGACCTACTATTGCGTCTGGTTTATAAGGTCTGTGTTTTTTTTTTACAAAAAAATAATAATAATAAAAATCACTCATCAGAGATTATTTTGCCTAATTAAGCAGAATTCATAATTTATGAAAACACTTTTTAACTTTGTTTATATAACTGAAATGTATTTGGTAACTATACTTTCGACGTCATTAACCAACTGTTAGCTTAACAATGACACTTTAATGAAGTAATTTCAGTATACAAAGTTAAAAATTGTTTTCATTAATCGAACAACGATATATAACAAAATAGAAGCATTAACAATTAGTAAAATAATTCCTAATTCCTTATGGGCCAAGGTTTTAATATGCTAATAAGCAAAGATTATATAATTAATATCCTCTTTACGAAAAGTAGATTGTTTTGTGTTGTAGGCGTTAACTTTGTGGTACATCTTAATAAAACACGCAAGGCACAGCTGTACTGACGAGGAATCAAATCCCGAAACACGAGTCTTACATGCTAATAAGCAAAGATTAAATCGTTGCCGGTTTAATTAAGTATATTTAATTTCAAATATTCATTTACATTTTACGATGTTTTTAACTAAATTTATTTATACGCTATTTATTTGTTCTAGGCATCCGTGCTCATCAACAATCTACACATCAAATCACTCAACGATAGATTCGTCAACTTCGAACTTACTGGAATTGCACAACGCCGAAAGTAATATGGGGATTAATAGGAAAAGAAAAGCATCATATCAGTAAGTGTATTTTGTGATATAATAAGATCATTATACGACAAGGGCATAAACACGAAAAACCAGGTGGATAAATCAATGGCCGACAGCCAATTAGCAGATATAAATTTTAATGATTAAATTTTGTAATTTTAATTATTTATTTTTTACATTAATTATACATACAATAATTTTGTATTTTTGGCTATCGACCAGAAGTTTTTATGCCCTGTCTGAATTAATGGTGATGGATATTTTGTATATTTACTGTTATAAACATTTATTTTCTTTAATAATGCTGATATAAAATTCAATTATGATTATAAATAATAAATCGTAATAATAAATATGAATAGATTATTAAAAATCTAAAATATATCTGTTAATAAATATTAGTATTATTATTAATATATTTAGAAATATTGTAGTTAATCATGTGCAATCTACCAATCGCAAATAATCGTAAACTAACTAAATTTATCACAATAATTAAATTAAGATAATTACAGAAGTTGTATTTTCAACAGTGGTTAAATCGAACCTTAATTACTAGCCGGTTTAGCTGAACGAATCAAAATGAAATGTTTACGGTAATTGTTAATTAATGCAGTAATACGTTTGTTAAGTGATTAACGGTATTACAGCATTTTCCACTGTAATAATCAGACACTTGCGTAATCGACATTTACATGAATGCAATAAATGTTGCGCGCAAATAGAAATGACATTTTCTTAAATAATCATATTTAAAAATATTTCCTTGTCGCGGCAGTAAATATTTTACGCATTATTTTTATGTTTTGTAAACATAATAAACGAAACAATAAAAAAAAACAATATTCAAACGTAGAACTAACACAAAATTAAGAAATCAATATAGTTTCTTCATAATTCCTCGAATATATTTCTAAAAAATCTAAAATCAACTTTCTAAATTAATATACTCTTTACATTTACGAAAAGTAGATTGTTTTATGTTGTAGGCGTTAACTTTGTGGTACATCTTAATAAAACATGTAAGACACAGCTGTACTGACGAGGGATCAAATCCCGAAACACGTGTCTGCAGATAGCCTTATGTTACGTAACTTTTATTTTTTAATTATTTTTTATTTTTTGCATTAAATAAATATTTAGTTTGATAATAACAAGTGTAAATTGTTGAAACTATAATCACAATAAATACAATTTTTGTGTTATACAAACAAAGTTTAAAGTGTTTTATTCATTTGATAAACAATGTATAACAAAGTTGAAGCCTCGGTTATCAAAGAAGTTATGTAAGGTTATTCAAAGCCGCGTCACAGGCCCTCAGGACCTTCTGAGAAGCCAAAAAAAATAATAAATTGACGCCAAATAAACTGATGTAATTGGAATTTAATTATCTTGTTTCGTTTTCGAGAAAAAAATCCCCAATCGGCCTTGCAGGTAGGGATCACCCCTTAAACTGACTCCTTCTCCATTATCAGAAACAAAAAGCTGAAACTTTGTCGGCTGCGCCAATCAGATCGCGTTTCGTGGAAATTAATTGCGAAACAAATCGGACAATTACTCAATTACAATTACGCAACCGGTGCTTACAAACGGCGTTGATTACGACACTCCGAGGGGTGTAAAGTCGGACTAAGACGCCGAGGAATACTTAGTAATACCCGAGTTAAATAAGTTCGTCGTGTCTGTGTGTACGCGCGTGAAAGTGGCCGTTAATTAACTCAGGTGTCGAATTAATAGGCGACTGCTCCTTCAACCCCCGCGTTTCGAAAATCTTAGATTGGCCACGCGCAATCGGGACTTTGAGCGTCCCGCAGGGGCTTCCCATTTAATGTGTCGGCAGGTATGTTTGTGCTGTGTCGTGTAGATCATTCGAAGTTGTTGTATATGTAACGTCTTTAGTTTCCCTATTGAAATTATTAGTTTCTTAAAAGAATTAAATTGATTCTAATAGAAAAAGGATTTATTATAAAACCATATGATATTTATGACCAAGTGCACAGTTATTCAAATAAATTAAATAAAAAGAATTTAAAAATAATTACTTGACAAACTATTTTCCCTTAAAGTACTTATATAACATAAGTCATAGAGCCGGTTTTTCAATAGTGGTTTAAGCTGAGTTTAAAGTAAAACTAGGCTTAAATACGTTTTGGTGTTTTTCAATCACGGTTTATAGTTAAACTGCGGCTTAAACTCGAGATTTCGTAAGCGAAAACCCGTTAAATTCGAATTCATAACCTCAAAATAGTTCATAATAAATTAAAGACGACGCAAGCGCCACCTTTTGCCTAATTTCAAGTGGCATCGTCAACGATTTGGGTCTACAAGAGAATCATTGTTTAGTCCACTAAAGGAAGGCGAACTTGTCCTGTTTAAGCAAACAAGGAAAACGAAATTCACATTTAATGAAACGTTTCATTAAATCTCAAAATAGTTGACAAATTTTATCATACAGACAATGGAGAGCTATTAGAAATTATGGATTTAATTTATTGCCCTGCAAGATCGAAACGAATTCGACAAAGGCTGATCATTTTTGGTCAGGCCTTTGTCGAAAAGAAAGATCCCAATGAACAAAAACTTAGGCAAAATGAAATTACTGTTAAAACAAATTAATAAAAAAAAAGCCTGATCAAAAAATGATCAGCCTTTGTCGAATTCGTTTCGATCTTGCAGGGCAATAAATTAAATCCATAATAGCTCTTCATTGCCTGTCATTATTCAATCATTTTTATTAATTTGTTTTAACAGTAATTTCATGTTGCCTAAGGTTGTGTTCATTGGGCTCTTTCTTTTCTTTTATATCTAAATCATGTTACACCAAAATGCATCGCATCCGGTATTCTGCTTTACTTCCTTGTTTAGATATTATTACGAAATTTAATCAGGTTTAATCAGACTCGGAAATAAGTAACACAATGTTTACTTATTTATTTATTATTATGTCGAGCACCCTGACGTTCGTGATAGACTGACTGCAGCAACGCCACTAGCGCTCGCTTATGTAGCGTGATTGTTTCTCGAACTTTCCGGAATTTTCAATGACGCCACGTTTACCATCGCGCGCTCCGTGGAACGTTCTAGAGTAATGTTACCAGTTTCTTCTTTCATTTTCGTTACATTCCCGTTTGAAATAATGCATTTTTAAAATATTTTTGTATGAAAAGAAAGGCTTCTTACGTCTTATATTTTCCAATTTCTCACAAAATGGTGATTTCGGTGTTCTTAATATCATCGGTGAATATGTTGACCAGTCCAGGTATAGTTGTACTTACCTAGTTCATGCAAAAAATATCACCTTCATTTGGAAAATCTAAAAAACACGAATAACACACAAAAATCTCTGAAAGTCAGTCTATTTCTATCAAAACAGTTGTCAGAATAATAGTGTTGTTTCAACACGGTACACAAAAGAGGCGCGCTCGGTGATGTACAACATTAGGCGCGTTTAGTTTATTATTTTAAAGATTTTTTTCAAACACCGAAAGATAAAGCATTACACGAGTATGTATATAAATATACAGAGAGCTTTTTTTATCAGTATACATTTCCCCTATGTATACATGCAAAATACGCGAGTCAAATCCATTAATATATGTATGTTTAGTTGCCTATAACACGCAACTGAACACATATATGTCAAATAATCAACTTAACATACACACATTAATTATTTAATACGGTTGACTCGCGTTTTTTTGCAGGTATACACTTCCCCTAATGTATACTTATAAAAAAATCTCTCTGTATATATTGTTTATAGCACACATGATTTACTAGTTCACATATCTTGGAACAGACCATGTAATACCAACATATGAAAACCAAAATCCGTACATTTACTGCCAACATAACTTAAGCGATGCTATAGTAAGCTTAGTTTAACTAGTGATTCAGAAACACGTTAAGAAGTAAAGCCCTGTTTATCTAAAACTGCAGTTTATGAAAACTTCGGCTTAAACCACTATTGAAATGTCACAGTAGCTAAAGGGAAAATAATTTATTAATTATTTTCAAATTCTTTTTATTTAATTCAAACTGACAAGCGTTGTCCTGCAGGAGAATTGAAGCCATTTGATTAATTAATTTTGTATGTTTAATCGCAAGATTTCTTATCATTTCGTCTATTTGATAAGAGTGGACATCCATTTTAAATAAATTACTAGCTTCGATTTGCAATAGTTTCATCTTCAAACCAAGCAAAGCAAATCAGACGAAAAAATAATTGACACTTTTATTTCTGGTATGTAGTTCTACGCGAACATTAGGTATGTTGATTTAGATTTGATTGATAAATTGAGATGAAATATTCATGATTGAAAAAAATATTCAATTTTGGCCACCACTATTTTCGAACTTTATACCTAACACACTTACAAGATAAAAAAAAGCGATAATTCTGGAGGCGCCGGGTATCGATCCCGGTACCTCTCGCATGCTAAGCGAGCGCTCTACCATCTGAGCTACGCCCCCGTTGATGACACAAAAATAACCTACAAATTTCGGCTCCAAATTCGAGATTACAATATTCAAAATGTAGAGCGACACGCCCAATACGTGTAACCGGCTTGAATGCCTCCGAAGTTACTTTCACTTTTGAAACGATTTGAATTGTACAACACCTATGTCCATCTTTATTCTCTCAATGAGAGTAATTAGAATTAAATATATTAGGTGGCATTAAAATAATTACATCAAGTATCATGTTTCCGTTTTACGTAGATACAGAGCAAAATATGGATGGAGGCGCCGGGCATCGATCCCGGTACCTCTCGCATGCTAAGCGAGCGCTCTACCATCTGAGCTACGCCCCCGTTGGTACCTTAAAAAGTACCTAATAAATTCGTCTTTCAAAAAAGTAGCCTTAAGTAAAAAAATTGCCAATAATTCTGATAATCTACCCCTTCTTACAAAATTCTGTATTCCCTAATATCCTTCCTAAATACAAACATCCTACAATCACCATTCATCAATTCATTTGCGCAAATCATCTGGAAAGTTCACGACAGAGCAGAAAGACCTTTGGTCGATAGCCCAGACAGACTAACACTTACATGTATTGTTATTATTTATATTGTTATATTGTTAAAATTATCTATATAGTCTGAATAAAGATATAAAGATATATATATATATATATATATATTACTGACATAATATGTAGCTACTGTAAAACTTCACATTTTAAAATTATTGAACACCCTGTACATATGAAACTAATATTAAAATGTGAATTTTGACAGGAGCTACTAATAATGTAAGTAACATTTTTTTGTATATTTCTTTATGAGATATTGGACTTCATCGGAATCTTGCGCCACCCTGTATATAAAAACATTAAATTCTCGTCTAGTTTCCAGTAAAGAGAATAAACAAATGTTTTATTTATATCTCTGTGGTTATACAAATTAAAAAAATTATATGCATGATGGGAAAAATATTTAAAAATTATTAGCAGTATCAAAAATATTTTAATAAAAAAGAAAATAATTAATTAAATTAAATATTAAATTCTTCAAAAATTAGTAGAATTGATTTAATATTTTTAAAATTATTATTTTTTTTTTCTAAAACGTTAAAATACATACAATTATAACCACAGTAAAATTAATAAAACCAATATTAAATTCTCCTAAATAAGTGGACTAATAACCCCAAACTTTGAGAATTCAAAGATATTTTATTGGTAAATTTTTAGTTGTTTTACATGAGAAGTAATATTTACTTCATAGTGATAGTATGAAAGTCAAAATTACTGACACTTGTTGACAATTTTGATGAATTTTGACCCTTTGTGCCTTTCGACATTTTTCGCTACCCATCCCCCCCTCCCAAAATAATAATAATAAGAAATAAATTAAAAAATCATTGAAATTACTTACGACTTTTTTACATGAGAAGTAATGGTTACTTCATAGTGATAGTATGAAAGTCAAAATTACTGACACTTGTTGACAATTTTGACACTTTGTGCCTTCCTACATTTTTCGTTACACCCCCCTCCCTTCCAAAATAATAATAAATAAATTTAAAAAAAAAATAAATTAGTTACGACTTTTGTAAACAAAATGTTAATTTTTAAAATTTACAGAAAAAGTTTAAACTTTCAACGACAACCAAAATTTAAAACGACCAAAAAAATATGTAATTTTCAACAGAAAATTTAAAATTTATTAAAAAGAAATTGGATTTTCGAAAAATGAAGAAAAAGCTACCTTAAGGAAATGTTAAAAAAATGTGATTTTTTTTGTAAATTAGTGATTGATTTCCTGGCAATCGTTAAGAAAAAGTAATTGAGATTTTTCATACATAATTTGATTATTTTTTACGTTCACTACTGTCATTTTTTTTTTAATTTTCAACTCTTTTGGTATTTCAGCATTTTATGTCATTTTTAAAATTTCTGATTTTTGACATTTCGTCATTTTTTAAATTTTCAACTTTTTTAGTATTTTAACATTTTATGTCATTTTTAAAATTTCTGTTTTTTTGACATTTCGTCATTTTTTAAATGTTCAACATTTTTTCTGTCATTTTTGGGAGATTTCACTTTTTTGATATTTCTTCATCTTCTGTAATTTTTTAAATTTTCAACTTTTTTTATAATTTCGTCACTTTTAACAAATTTTGTGTCGATTTAGAATTCTCCATAAAGATTTAAAATTCTCAAAAAAGTGATAATTTTAGAAAATGTTACATTTTTAAGAAATTGTTAAATTTTAAATTAAATAACTTTTTTTTAAATGTTTAATTTATAAAAACAAAATAATGTCATTTTTTTTCAAAACACAAATATTGAAAAAAAGGATACATTAATTTTTTAAATTTAACATTTGAAATATTTGCCAATTCATTTTTTTTTGTGCTTTTTTTGGTAATTTTAGTAGCCATCGTTAATGAAGCATTATTATTGTTATTTTCACTTCTAAAAGCAGACATTTCATGGTCGACGATAGTTCATTTGACATCTTCAATGTTTTGACAATTATTTTTTTAACATAATCTGCAAAATCGAATTTTTTTTAGTTTTAAAGTTTGACATTTTTTTCTAGTTTATCTATTGTTAATTTAAAAAGTTGAACATTGTATTCAATCAATATCAATATTTATCATATATAATTTATTAAATAATATAAACAACCTCGACACCATGCATATCTGGCAATTTATGAGCGTTCACCCTCGTCATACGTTTCTACTTTTTTTCTGACCATTTCGGAAATTCATAAATCTATTTAATGGATGAGTTAAGTGTTTGTTTTGAAGTGGATACACGATTCACTCTCGGGGTGGTAAAAATTGTGTGGAGGTCTGGTCCTGGTCGCTAAAATGCACTCCTTTCTAAATGCTTCCTTATTTTTCACTATTGTACATATATTCAATGAGAACAATTAAAAATATATAGGATTTGGAGGCGCCGGGTATCGATCCCGGTACCTCTCGCATGCTAAGCGAGCGCTCTACCATCTGAGCTACGCCCCCGTTGATGACACAAAAATAACCTACAAATTTCGGCTCCAAATTCGAGATTACAATATTCAAAATGTAGAGCGTCACGCCCAATACGCATAACCGGCTTGAATGCGTCCGAAGTTACTTTCACTTTTGAAACGATTTGAATTGTACAACACCTATGTTCATCTTTATTCTCCCAATGAGAGTAATTAGAATTAAATATATTAGGTGGCATTAAAACAATTACATCAAGTATCATGTTTCCGTTTTACGTAGATACAGAGCAAAATATGGATGGAGGCGCCGGGCATCGATCCCGGTACCTCTCGCATGCTAAGCGAGCGCTCTACCATCTGAGCTACGCCCCCATTGGTAATATAAAAAGGATCTCTAAATTTCGACTAAAAAAATCAAATTTACAATATTCAAAATATAGCCATTCAAATGGCTAATACCTTATTAGATTTATTACCTTAATTTTTGGTTATTCCCCTAACCCCCTTAATTTACCTGGCTATTGCCGCCACCCTCATCCCTTGTTTGTTGTCCCAATCAGGTTGATTGTTTCCACTTTTGTCCTTTTTACCTGAACTACTTCTGACTTTCATAGTGTAAGTAATTCAATTTTTCATTTTCATAGAGCGCAATTGAATTGTCATACTATTTGAGATGTTAGGATGCTTTAATTGAAACTTCTTGTCATAAAATAAATTTCTGTTGAAATATTTCAGTGTAAATGCCTCACCCTGTATGAATATTCAGTTTACATCTTTATTCAGACTATACAGTTAATACAAAATAATATAACACAAATTGATCTCTCTGGGCTATCGACCAGAGGTCCTTCTACCCCCTCTTTATATACATATTTTTTTTTTTCAGTGAAGCTAGTGATTTCGATGAAGACAACACAGACGACGTTAAATCCGTGAAAACCACCGACGAAAACAAAAAGTGAGTACACAAAAAATTACCATTATCATTTAATGTCTTCACATCAAGTCCAATTATGTGCTTTTAATAGATGCACATTTTTTGTTGATCACCTTCAATGAGCATTATGTAACAAGATAAGACTAGGAAGCCTTAAAGTGGCGGTGTATGTGCAGAGTAGTTCAAG
The DNA here is from genome assembly GCA_963082785.1 of Philonthus spinipes. NCBI lineage: Eukaryota > Metazoa > Arthropoda > Insecta > Coleoptera > Staphylinidae > Philonthus > Philonthus spinipes. Next base: position 32,170,978 of record OY720304.1, read on the forward strand.
GTTTAAAATTGCATATTCTAAGTTAAATTTTTCCAATCGCTCCTACGACTCGACCGAGGACTGCACTTGTCGTTGGCTCTAGCTCCGCGAACGGATCGGAATGAAAGTGCATTATCTCGATATTGTTGTTGCTCGATGTGTACTCTTAAGGTTGTCGCTGCGGAAAGGTTGGCCGTTTTATGTGAGGAAAGAATGCGTTTACCGTTATTGCGGGTATTATTTATTATTACGAGATAATGATTGTTGTGCGATTATTTAACGTATTTTATAAAACGGTATTTCTTGTGTTTTATATTATTATAACTGAATAGAAATGTTAATTGCATGAGAAATCCCTATGATGCGTCTTCGAACAGAATATGCGGTATGTTCCGTATTATTATTTTTTTTTTAGATGCATACATTTTTTTATCTCCTTACACCTAACGGTAGAAAGGAAAAAGATTAAAAAAAATACATTTCATTACCTAAAACGGTAATCGCCCTTGTACGTGTATTCGTGGGGTTCTTACCAATGAATACACTGCTGTAAGCAGTCCAGTTTAACAATTTCAGGTAAAAAAAAAACTCAACGAAGTATTTTGAATGTCTTGATATATGTTAGGGATTTGTTGTAAAAATTACGTCTTTGAAAAAAAAAATACATGTCACGAATTATTTTTTTTATATATATACTAAGTAGTGAAATATGTATATCATACAAATTTGAATCCTCGACACCCAATACGGGTAAAAGAGGATAAGATTAAAAAAGAAAGACAAATTTGAATATTAAAAAGTTGTTAATTTTTCATTTTTCGAAGTTTTGGTTGGTTTTTGTATAAAGTGGAGAACTATGTAGGACGTACTCATAAAACAAAAAAACCAACCAAAACTTCGGAAAATGAAAAATTAACAACTTTTTAATATTCCAATTTGTCGGGCTATTTTTATCTATGCTGATGACGTATAAGAGCTTAAAAAATAGAGTTTTCTTTATAATAGAAAAAAATGGGGTTTATTCACTTGGTCACAGTTATTTAAATAAATTAAATAAAAATACACATTTAATGAAATTAGGCAAAAGGTGGCGCTTGCGTCGTCTTTAATTTATTACGATAAATAAAAATAATTTGAAATAATTAATAAACTATTTCCTCTTTAGCTTTTGTGACAATTTGACTTATGTTACATAAGCTTCTTTATTATAATCACATTTTCTTCTCGAGTTTTCATCTCTTCTGAGGAAAGGCGAGGAGTCTACTGTAAGATTTTGATTTGTTACCATTAATCCATCAATCATTTTACGAAACAAATTATAAATAATATACGATAATAATCCTCATTATTATTAATATAAAACATAACTTTATAATTATAAAATATTTTTATTAGACAGAATCACAGTGAAATCGAGAAAAGAAGAAGGGACAAGATGAACACCTACATTTCCGAGTTGTCCTCAATAGTTCCGATGTGCCACGCGATGTCCCGCAAATTGGACAAACTTACCGTCCTGAGAATGGCCGTTCAACATCTAAAAACGATAAGCGGGGCGGTTCATTCCTACACAGAAGGGCAGTACAAACCATCATTTCTTTCGGATCAAGAATTGAAACATTTAATCCTTCAGGTAATGTTAATCGTGTTGATGATTTTGCGATGAATCAAATTGCATAAAAATATTTCTTGAATGACTTTCTCATTTATCACTTGGTGAAACATATTGAACTATTATAGATGAAGGTTTTTAAATTAAATTACACTTGTTTTGTTTCACAAAAAAAAATTCGTGTCTTCAAATCGATGAGCTGTTTCTCAAGCTCTTTTTTGTCCTTAAGACGCAATTCGGAGCACTTTACCCATTTTGGCCGCTTAACAATCGGAATTAGAATAATTATATACTATATTGAAAATTGGTGGTACAAGTTAACGCCGACAAAATTAAAGAATTGTAATATAATTTAAAAACCTTTATCAATAATAATAATCTTGATAATGTAGTACCATATAATCGAAAACTTTTTAACTTTAGAGCGTTTTGATTTGTTTCTTATTCTCATCAATTATTCCATTCAGGTTGCTGATGGATTTCTGTTCGTCGTTGGTTGCGACAGAGGGAGAATTCTCTACGTTTCAGAATCCGTCTCGAAAGTTCTAAGTTACAATCAGGTAATTAAAAAAAAATCCAATATCTTATGAGTTATATCAAATAATAGAAAAGCGTATTTTATTCACAATTGTACAATTTCTGTAACTATGACCAAAGTCACAGAATTATATTGAATTTTTGAACATGTTTGCTTTAAAGTCGCCTTAAACTACACCATGGTGCACCTTGGAATGAAGAGTAGCCAAGGTACCATGGTGTAGTTTAGGCTAGGAATGGCTACTCTTCATTCCAAGGTGTAGTTCAAGGTGACTTTAAAACAAACATATTTAAAGATTCAATCTAGATTATTTTAATAAAATTTTAACCGGCATTCATCTAACGCGATGTCCATTTCGGTTTTTCGAAACTCATAAGAGTAATGTTGATGAAGGCGGTTAAACGGATTTTGTGTTGTGCTAGGCAATAGATGGCGCTTGCGTTATCTTAAACATTATACCTCCACGTTAAGTTATAGTTTTTGTTATTGGCTGATTGGAGAGAATCCTATGCCAAAAGAGGCTCAGAAATTGTACATGTAACAAATTAAAAAATACGCAGGGCTATGAAAGAAAATTAAATAAAAAGAAATTATGTTTAATTGTGTGTTTTGTTTTATTTACAGGGAGATTTATTAGGTCAAAGTCTGTTCGATATTTTACATCCAAAAGACGTCGCCAAAGTGAAGGAGCAACTCTCTTCGTCAGACTTGAACCCCAGAGAACGATTAATTGATGCCAAAAGTAAGAACAGTGCACTTTTATTATTCATCTAATTGAAAATTAAATTATCATTACAAATAAATTGATAAATAAACAAACAAAAAATAAACCTATTTTATATATGTATAGAATCTTTATTGCCAAACGCAATACAACATCTATATATAACTTAAAATATTGCAATTTTATTTTAAAAATCTGCCAATTGGCTGTCAACAATGGTCTTTCCGCCAAATCATTTTATTTAGTTAGAATACAATTTTTAAGAACGCTAAAAACAGACATTCCATCCAATATTATGCTTATTTGACAGCATATTTTGTTTATATGTCAGTGTTTTAAAATATTGTAATAGTTAAATAACCTAAAAATATTTAACAGGTTCCATATTTTTTTAACACGCTGTATATAAAAATTATAATAAGGAACAACATCGCAAATCTCGCTTTTTCTCACACCTGTTAAATTTAAATATAATAACCATAATAATAATAATCTTTATTGTCCAACAGATATACGATAAAAGGACAAATATAAAAAAAAATACAAATCAATTAATTAATAACTAAAAATGGTTCAATAACTACTGTAAGTATAATATAAAAATAGGTTATTATATTTAATATTTAATTCAATTAATGACATATGTAATGTGTTAATATTTATTTCGGAGGATCATTTAAATAAAAATTTAAACTTGAAACAATTTTAAAAGACTATATTTTAAATCACCCCATTTTTTTACAATTTACGTGTCGCGATGTTGACTGTATTAAGTCTCGTGTTCATCTCTACTGTTGTTGTATCGAAAATGTTCCTTTTCTTGTAAGGGGGCAAGGGAGCGAAGGGAGGTGATAACTTTCTCTCTTTTGAGAAGCGTCGGCCTGTCCACTAAATGTTGTTTTTTTGGAAACCGATAGACGCACATTCCGCGTTCCCTCATAGAAAGATGCAACATAATGTTTTGCATCAATAAAGTATCTATATTATTTAAATAAAAATACTTGTCCTTTCTCCTACTTATTTTTTTTTTAAGTATCTATATATTTATCTATGTTGACGTATGTCTTAGAAAAAATCAGACAGGGCGAATTACACTCCATGAAAATTTTATTTCGTTGAATATAACCCCATTTTCAATTCAATAAAATCCATGTTAACTGGAAGCATATTCAACTAATCGGTGAAATATAAATTAATGTCGATTATTAAGTTCAAATTCAGAATAAATGTACAATTTGTGATAATTAATGACGATAATGAAATATCACCGATTACATGAATTTTATAGGCTAATTAATGTTTCTTTTTTTTCCTTTAAAATCTCAGCAATGTTGCCAGTAAAAACCGACGTACCTCAAGGAGCTTCCAGGCTATGCCCGGGTGCGCGGAGATCTTTTTTCTGCAGGATGAAGTGTAAAACCTCGGCTCAGGTCAAAGAGGAAGCGGACACTACAACGGGCTGCGATCGCAGGAAAAATAAACAAAATTCTGGTATATCTATAATTTATATATTTAGTTTTCATATTTTCTTAAATACAAATTTAGTTAAATGCGTTCATTATCTAAGATATAGTTACTATTCCCTAAAATATGGAAAGAAAAATCATTATTATTAAAATTATTTTATTATTTATTAATAAATATTAATTATTATTTTAATAATTATTAAAAATTCAATTGTTGAGGCTGTCACTTGATGAAACTGCATATTCACAATTAAATAAAAACACAATAGTTAATAAAAATAATACTTTATTTAACGCTAACTGCTTTTACATGTTAATTATATATAATAGTATTTTAGTTTCATTATCTGCCTGATGATGCCACTGTGTTGGCGAAACAATTGTAGCAGTGTTTCTACAATAAAAAAAAAACAGTGAAACTAAAATACTATTGTGTTTTTTATTTAATTCTTAATAATTAATGACTCGAATTTGTGTTTTTTTTTTGTTTCTCAACAGATAAAAAATACAACGTAATCCACTGCACGGGCTACCTGAAATCGTGGGCGCCAGCGAAAATAGGCCTCGACGAACAAGAGCCCGAGGGTGACCTGTGCAACCTCAGCTGCCTTGTAGCCATAGGCCGAATCCTGCCGCACATCTCAACAGTAGCTGCTGGTGTATCGCAAACAAGAACCCAGGAGAGAACCATAGAATTCGTCTCGAGGCACGCCCTCGATGGAAAATTCCTGTTCGTCGATCAGAGAGCAACATTGGTCCTGGGATTTCTTCCACAAGAGCTACTCGGTACCAGTATGTATGAATATTACCACAACGACGATATCCATTCTATTTCTGAGTACCACAAAACGGCGCTTCAGAATATTGTTAAAGTCACCACGAATATTTATAGGTGAGTTCAAAAATTGTGTAATAATATTACATTAAAAATGTCGTTTGTGTTTTACAATAAATTCAGGATGATTTAATTTTTTGCTGATTGTATTTGAATTAATTTAATTGATTTTTAACATCTTTAAATTATGTAAGGCATAGCTGTACTAACAAGATATAGATCCCGAAACACGTGTCTGCAGATGGCATGGATGTTAATGTAAAAACAACAAAAGGAATGTTACATAATTTAATAACATTCCTTTTGTTGTTTTTACATTAATTTTTTCTCGGATCAAAAATTTGTTGCATTATGCAATATTTTATTGATGTACAACAGCAAGTGTACATTATGTAATTCAATGTCCGGCGTGGGTATTTGCCCGGGAAGTAGTTGTTTTAATGTGCATTTGTTTGACGTACTTACGTAACGTAAGTCAAAAGCCACAGAGCTAAATGTGAAAATGATTTATTAATTGTTTTAAAATCATTTGTATTTAATATAATGAAATTATTGTTTATTCGCAGATTTCGTACGAAAGACGGGGGATTTGTGAAGTTGCAGAGTGAATGGAGGTCCTTCAAGAATCCCTGGACGAAAGAAGTTGAGTATCTTATAGCGAAGAACAATTTAATTCTGTAAGTATATTTTAATTTAAATTTTTAAATGAATATATATATATATATATTTCTTTAATTACCCTACACCCATGTGGGTAGAAATGAATATATATATATATATATATATATATATATATATATATATATATATATATATATATATATATATATATATATTTCTTTAATAAAAATTATTAACTTGTTCAACCACCATGCATGGATAACTAACGATGCAATATATAAACTAGGCAAAATATGGCGCTTTGTGTTCTCTTTCCAATTAAATAAATATAACCTAACAAATACCTATTGGAATATTTACTTTAAGGGAAAACGCTGCGCAATAAATCCAATCTACCAAAAAAAAACTCTTTCTGGACAGAAAGTCGATAGCCTAGACAAACATTTGTAATTATTTATATTGTTATATTGGTTAACACCTCACACTGAGAAGTAGAGAGGAACATATAACGATGTTATATAAGACTAAATAAAATAAATATATTGTTAAAATTATCTGAATAGTATGAACAAAGAAGTATATATATATAAACTCATTGTAAAAAGTATTTTTTCTTTTTTCAGCACCGATTTTCGCACCGTGGAATCAACTGGCGGAAGAACCGAATGCGTTGAGGATAATTTCGATTTTTTTGCAAAAAGTTAGTGTTTTATAATTACTCGAAATTCTTAATTTCATAAATCGATTTGCGTATTACATAAAAAAAAACACCTTTTTAAAACTTTATATTACAGAATTGTATAATAAGTTTCAACAATTTACACGATGACTACAACGTGTTTTTACATATATTTAACGTCTTGGCGAAATTCATCCACCACAAGTTTAATTTACACTTGTATTAAAGTTTTCTTTATTATCAACAACAGCAAATTAAAAATAACAAAACATATTTTTTTTATTTAATCATATACGATGTGTAAGAAATTATAAATCTCAATGAGCAATAATTTCAGTATTAATTTATAAGTAGAGATGGGCAAAGTCGATTTTTTTTGTCATTGCAAAATAAAGTGTATGGTAATTTTCTTAATTTAATAAAAGGTTCAACCACCATTCATCTAACAAAAGATAGTGCTTCCTTGCACCGTCTTCCATTTATTATAATTTTTTTAATGTTATTTATAATATTCACCCCTACACCACCATTATGGTAGATGGGGATTTTAGATTATATATAAATATATTCACCTCACACTGAGAAGTAGACCCAAATCGTTGACGATGCCACTTGAAATTAGGCAAAAGGTGGCGCTTGCGTCGTCTTTAATTTATTATGATAAATATGAATATATTTATAATATTAATATTGGAAAGTCACCTATTTATTAACAAACTCTAATTTATTATTATTTATTAAAGCTAGCTACTTAAAATTGGTTATTTAGAAATACCCGATTACTCGATTTTGCCCAACACTAATTATAATATAGCTGATAGGATAATTAATTCTATATTTGTTGTTGTTTTTATAGATGGAAGTAAAGATATGGAAAGATTTATCAACAGCCACGTCGAGGCTAGTAAAATCGGACGACAAATCGCGGAACAAGTATTCGACACGCAGAAACGGTATCCGGAATCGTCGATTAGTAGTCCAGAGGAATCCGATCATGAAAGTTCTATGCCCGTCCCGAGTGCTGAGGTAAAAATTAATGCAATTTTTTTTTGACGGAAAAAAACAACGGCTTGTTTGATTCAAGTACGCCGCGCTGTTCCTATTAATTTACTTTTTCCTTCATTTTCGAGTCTCATGGTATAGAATTGTTAAGAAAATATATAAAATTATTCCCATTCGTATGATTTTTCCTTTATTTTCGAGAGCCATGCTGTTGAGAAAATATATAAAATTTAAATTTATAAGTTACCCTACACCCATATGGGTAGAAAGGGTCATTGAATATATATATATATAAATTTATAAATTGATATTTTGTATGCTCGATATATGTAAACATATTTTGAATGTAGAAATGGCGAATCCGTAAATAAATTATTAAAAAAAATAATAATAAATTAAATATATTAGTTTGCTTTTACCGATACTTATGAATAATAAATTTTATTTTATTTATTAAATTCATTAGTATCGTTGATTACAGATCATTAAAAACAAATTATTCCTGTATTTTATTTTCAGTCGCATATATCGACTAGTATTCATAGTGAACGAACTAGGGCGGTGAGCGCCCCGACTCATATGCTTCACGGATACCAAACCCCACAACCACAATATAATCCTGTGAGAAACAATGTGTCTCTCTCCAATATCGCTAATGATCCAGGTGAATATAAAAATTATTTCATATTAACGTAATATTAATCAACTAGCTCTCACCAATTTAATCGAACTTCAAAGAATTTATAACAAGTTATGTAAGGCAGAGCTGTACAGACGATGGATAGATCCCGAAACACGTGTTTGCAGATAGCCTTATATTGAGTAACGTTCTTTTTGTTGTTTTTACATTAAATTTTTCTCGGATCAAAAATTTGTTGCATTATACAATATTTTATTGATATATAGCAGCAGGTGTACATTATGTAATTCAAAGTCCGGCGGGGTATTTGCCCGGGAAGTAGTTGTTTTAATGTGCATTTGTTTAACGTACTTACGTAAGCCAAAAATCACGGAGCTAAGTGTGGAAATAATTTATTAATTATTTTCAAATCATTTTTATTTAATTTATAAAAAACGAGTTCTAGAAAAAAATCATTGTAAATAAAAATATATTTTAATATAATGATGTTCATAAATAAAACGGCTCTGGTCCAATAGGAGTGGTATCTGCACCTCTTTTGGCGAGTTCATCTGCCACTTGCCTACGATACGCTGGGATGATTAATATTTTATAACATTTCAATTATTACATTAATTAGGTGGAACGACCCAAAGTGAAGATGGTATGATTGGAATGATGGAAAACGTCGCCAGAGAATCGCCAACCAACGGACCAAGTACCGACGGCAACGACGAGGCTGCGATGGCCGTCATCATGAGCCTCTTGGAAGCGGACGCCGGACTGGGAGGACCAGTGGACTTTTCAGGCCTTCCCTGGCCTCTACCGTAGGGAATCCACGGGTGAACAAAGTGTTTGCGATTACTTTAACAAATTGTGATTTTGAATCTAGTGTCATCGAGAAAAAAATAATTTAATTTATAAATAACTACGAAATTTCCAATTTTAAAATAATAAAATTGGCTTTAGATAATTATCAGTTGTAAATAAAGTTGTAAATATGAAAGTGACGGTAACATTCAAATTTTTAAACGAAAAAAAAAATGGTTTTAAATAATTATGAGTTATATATAACCAAGAAAGTGACAATAACTCTCAAATAAAAAAAAAATGGTTAAAAATAATTATGAGTTATAAATAACTATGAACGTTATAATAACTCTAAAATTTTTAAATGAAAGAAAAAATGGTTTAAATAATTATGACTTATAATTAACTATATGAAAGTGACAATAACTCTCAAATTTCAAATAAAATGGTAAATAAAATAATTATGAAAGTGACGATATATTCTCCATTATTTTTTTTTTTTTTTTAATAAAAAAAGGTGATTTTAAATAATTATGAGTGCTGTCGGTGCGCGATTAAGTATTAAGTGCAAACCATTACGAACGGGTAAAGTTGCTTGACAACAATAAAAAATTATGAAGACTACAAGGTGTAGCGCTATTTTGTAGGAACTTAAAATTTGTGAATATTAACCTTTGTATAAAATTATATCAACAAAAGTGTATTTTTGTTAAATAAAATCGCTGTGAATATTTTCCTCCTAAATTCAAATACCCCACCTCAATAATTCAATTTATTAAAAGCACTAATCTATGCTTTTATTTTATTATTATTTTTTTTAGTTGAACATTTGTCCAACTAATGTTGAAATATATAGAAAATAATATTAAAAGCACTCATATAACTTGATGAATTAATTTTCGATTCATGAATTCATCACGTTATATTAGAGCTTTTAATGTTGATGTTTTTTTATACTTCAACATTTGTTTCAATACAGAAAAAAAGGATAGCCTCCATTACAACACACGCAGAAAACGAAATGAAATGTTTTCGGTGGAACCGGTCGATTTATTGACTATTTAAAGGTCGTTATCGAAAAGCGGACATTTCCTAGTGGCATTTTTGCTCGCCAGTTTTAATCCCGTTAATTGGATCACCACCCTCTCTGCCCCAAACAAACGAAATAATTGTAATTCGCAGAGGAAACAAAACAAAATGAGATAAATTTTGATCACCAATGGTATTAGTTTAATCCATTTTTGTAATCGTATGTACAAATGCACGTACGCGGGGCGGGATTCATAATGACGCTCAAATATCCGGATCTTCTCTTTCAGCGCTAATTTTGTGCGTAATTGAGGAATACGCAATTCATTAAAATTTTACAAATAATATTAATAGTGTATAGTACAGGGTGCGGTAAAACAGACAGTGCAGTTTTGAAGGGCTATTAAAAAAATCGGCGCAATTTAATGAAATAGGGTTTATTTTTATCTTAATCGGTACATCATTTTATGCATTAAGTCCTTAAGATAACATCAGAAAGATGATGATCCCCCAGATACATTGATGAAGGCGATTTCTGAAATTTTCGGCCGCATTTTGGCACAGCTTGACGGGTATAGCGGCGACTTCCTCCCGTATTCGATCCCTGAGTTCTTCCACGGTTCGAGGTCGACGCCTAAAAACCTTTTCCTTCAGGTAGCCCCGCAGGAAGAAGTCGCAAATGCTCAGATCAGGGGAGCGTGAGGGCCACTCCACATCACCTCTCAGAGAAACAAGGCGCCCAGGGAACACTTGTCGCAGTTTCGTCATTGAAACTCGAGCGATATGGGCCGTAGCCCCGTCCTGCTGAAACCAGATGTCTCCCAGATCTGATTCCTCCATCAGTTCTTTCAATCGAGGTTGAAAAAATGTTTCCAGCATGAAAGCATAACGTTGAGCAATGACCGTCCGAACTCTTCAAAAAAATAAGGCCCAATCACCCCAAATTTGGAAATCGCACACCACACGGTGACTTTTGGTGAGTGAAGTGGTCTCTCGTGAAGTTGCCTTGGGTTATTTACAGCCCAGTATCGAACATTTTGTTTATTCACCCCCCTACAGAGATGGAAGTGAATAATTTTTATTTGATTTAATTATTTTGTATTTCTCAGCCTCTCATAGCAAATTGAAATAAATCGCTGGAGAAAATTTCAATTCCGTGTATAAATCCCGTTACCAACACCGCGCGATAACAACTTATTACATGCGGAAATTCGATCCGAAATCACCTGTGGCTCTTTCCCTCTTACATAAGACGTATGTGGACTCGTCTCGATTTTAGTTGTAGGGTGTGCAATTTCACCCATTTCATCAGAGGTGACCGAATGACTTCGCACCTGCGTTTTCTTTTTCGATTCCCGCCTCGATTAATGAAGGGTTGCTCTTGGATACAAAGGTAATTACTTTATTATGCAACGCTAGTTTTTTTCGCCTATCGCTTATTATTGTTCCTCCCTCTCTCTAGACACTGTGTAATTATTAATTATGATTTCGCTGCTCGAGTTCGCAGACGGTTGTTTATGATAACTATTTGTTTATTTTGAATGCTCTTCTGCAATTTCTTATAAAAATCGATGCGAGTTTCATAAAACAGAGAAATAAACAAGAGTAGGAAATATTTATAATTAGGTGTATTATAAAATTTAAAAAAAACATTATAATGATATTTATTATCCAATATGAAATAAAATCCTCTTGTTGAATTTAACGTTTGTGTTAGTGAAAACTCCACGAATAGGATTTTTTTAACTTCTGTCGGTTGCGGTGGATCTAATAAAAAAATAGTTTTAACTATTTCCCCAATAATTATTCAGATTACGCAATGCATAGTAATGTGAAATTAACAACAAATTCAAAAAGCGGGCTCAACCGGGATTTGAACCCGGGACCTCTCGCACCCAAAGCGAGAATCATACCCCTAGACCATTGAGCCGATGAAAAAGGTTTTGTAATACTAGAACATTCAATTAAATCAATGACATGTAAATAAAATTTTTATTTCATTCTATATCAGTAAATGTATATTTCCAACTTCACTGCCGCAGAAACATAATTTCCCAAATATAATTTTAGTAAAGTAAAACGAGGACAAAAATTTTATTTAACAGCCTCCACAACCAGCTGACATAAGATTAATGATGAGCTTATAATAATTTTACCTCACACTGAGAAGTAGAGAGGAACATATAACGATGTTATATAAAACTAAATAAATAAAATATAATAATTTTATTATTCCATTAATTTCAATAACTACTGCTTATTTTTTAATATATTATATGGCATAGGTTTGGTCACAGCCATTTCTCGTATGTAATTATACAGAGAGCTTTTTTTATCAGTATACATTTCCCCTATGTATACCTGCAAAATAGGCGAGTCAAACGCATTGATGTATGTGTGTTTGGTTGCCTATAACACGCAACTGAACACACATATGTCAAATAATCAACTAAACATACACACATTAATCGGTTCAATGCGTTTGACTCGCATTTTTGCAGGTATATACTTCCCCTAATGTATACTGATAAAAAAAACCTCCCTGTATAGATTTGAACATAGACGTATAATAGAAATTGACATTCCCCGCAGATACAGTAAATTAACAAAAGAATTCTTATACAACTTATTATACGTTATCCTCAGAAAACGGTTATCGACCGTCGATTTTTCTGCTAGACATTTAATAATAATAATAATAAATTGTCTGACGACTTATTCGGGGAGTTGGAAAAAATATTGTGTTCACTGATAGTAACCCAAATTATAATAGATTTTCCGTCAACAGAAATGATAATATTTGTTTCTTTCGACCGTCGATAGCTCAGTTGGTAGAGCGGTGGACTGTAGTTGATTCATACAGAGCAGTAATCCATAGGTCACTGGTTCAAATCCGGTTCGACGGATTTTTTACTAAAAGTACTTTGCTTCCACATTCAAAACCTCCAAAAAAAAAAAAATACTCAAGAAAATCGCCTGTTAAGGTTTTTCAGGTAGGCATTTCATCACTGTCTTTTGGGTCAGAGTTTTGTAAATATAATAATTTGTATATTTTAATTATTATACCCATTGATTTATTATAATTTTTAACAAACCGTCTACTAAACAAATTCTACATTGTTTTGTTTCAATTTAAATAACGAATCGATTATTAAATTAAATAAATTTAATTATTCTATAAAATGTTGGTTTGTTATTTGTTAATTTAATTTATTGATGTCAAATATTTACAAAATCTATACACGTCATTTGGCTGTTGGTTATTAATTGAAGATGTTCGATTCTTTGCTCAATGATTTCAAGGGTGTTGTTTTATTGTGTTGAGTCAAACAATGGCTAAATGGAAACTGATTTTCACTGCACGTGTTTCCTGTATATTATATCGTGGGTACCTTTACTAATTACATTATTACGCCCACAGATTAGTTTCACCACCCTTGAATCGGCGTAATTATGCACGAAGAAACGTTATAGAAAATAGAAACGCATAGAAATTCTAAACCTAACCTAACAATCTTTAAATACAGGAAAAAAAGACAGATGGTGAATTTGCGAAATTAATACATTACATGAACTAAATGGTAAGTTTTTGTTTATTTTAAAATTATACCGGGACAGCGCGTACGCAGTCCCGACTACCAAAAATTACGCGCCCGAGTTATCCACATTAGGGATAATCGCAGGAGTCAGCCCAACCGAAGTGCAATGGAAGGGCCTCACCCTGGAGGAACCGCCTTGCTGATCACGGTAACCTCTACGCCAGGTAAGTATGCTCTCAAAACCTCATGATCTCCCTTTTATTCAGCAACGAATACGCAACATATGAAATTCTCACCACAACGACCTCTACAGCGCAATAGCCAACAATAGATAGCGATAATACGTCAGTAATCATAGATGTAGTATATACTCTGTCAACTTCGGGTGGAGGGAAATCGTTTAGTTTTCTTTGTCTAACGCATTAACATCCTTATAGCTCTATCTCATAAACCGTCGACGAGGCGCTAGTAAAAAAAAGAATAGGAAACTGTAAATATGGTAATTGTAATTTTAAAGTTGTATTATAGATGCCAGCAAACATCTGTAATGCACATTTATTTCATTTCCCTCCAATAATTCGCAGCATTTGCATTTGTTTTCTGTATGAATGAATTTTCCATTGTTAGAATATAATTCTTTACGTCTACGGAAATTACAATAATAATCATTATTGTAATTAGCACGTAACATTAACACGTTATTCTATACCAACCTACAAACATTGTAAGAATACCTTGAAGCGGGAAAAATTAAATCTGAAAGGAAATACTGGGATGTACATAATCACAGCCGAAAAAAAAAACATCCACAAAGAACTCTTAACTTTAAATAACATTTTTTAAACAACACAAAAATTAACAATTATAATTATTATGAACAAGACATTTTTTAATTATTCTAATTATTTTCCACACATGGATATTGTTTTCACTACCAAGCAGACTCATGTTCTCGATTAAATATTAACACTACACATTTTACACAACCGATGTTTCAAAATACAAAGAAATATTTGTCTTCGATAACAATTTTTTTTTTAATTTATCGTACACGGCTTTCTTTCGAGATCTTCCATGCAAACGGCCATCTTGAACCAGACCGCGCATGCGGGTTGAGGTTGACCGTAAATTTGATTGATAAATTTAATTAAATAATTTTTCATTGTTTTACGTGCTAATTTTGAGTGAGTTATTTGCATGGAATACCCCAATGCAACATGCATATATTAAATACTGTAAAATTTACTCAAATATGATATGTTTGTTTTTAATTACGTGGGCCGATCCCGGCGGCACTGCAATGCCGGGCCAACCCGTGGTAGAAGTGGAGCAAGCCCCGAACTTCAACCCATTTCCAAAAATCAGTTTAATATACTGGACCCGCATGCGGGTCGTATCAGATATTAAGCTGATAAGAACAGATACTACACTTTGATCTTAGCCATAGGCCGAGAAGCGATACATGAAGAACCTTTCCGAGGTGTTTTATAGCACAAAATTACCTTGGAAGCGAAAAATACACCTGGGCGCCATCTACATGGCGATTGATCATTCTGTGTGACCGCGCGATTGGGCTGCGTCAGAGCCTATTAAAGATATCTCTTTCACCATTAGTTACATAAATGACTACTAGCGTAGTCAGTAGTTCAGTATTTGAAGTAACACGAAATTTTGACTTTTTTGGTTGTCAAAGCTTGATAAAGTCCGAAACAAATAATGCCCTCTATTGACAAGAGGAGAAATTAAGGTAACTTGAAAACGCAGTTGCTCACTGCAAATGATTTCTGTGAAGATTGAATATTTCCTTTGTTGTTCCATACCAAGGACAGTTTAAGCACAGTATAGTTCTAAGCAGTAGTCTCACTTAGTGTCGGCACATTTGATCTTTTGCAAAATGAGTGATCCTCACGCATCTGAACGGCGCATCCAGTGGCGGCGTCATTTCCATAGGCGGTCCAACTTAATAACCTTTGATTTTATGTTATAAATACTAATAATAACAATTAAATCGTGTTAATTTACTAATGATTATCATTGCTACATGTAATAATGATAATTAGTTTAAAATCCACAATACAACATTTTTAAAACACAATATTTGAACAATTACAAAAATATCCAATACATCTATTTCATTTATTTTTGTGTAAATGAGACGAAATTTATAATAAAAAAATGTGTGTACTAGTATATTAAAATGATAATAAAAAATAGATTAATGATATAAAAAAGCAATGTTTTATTTATAAACAAAATGAAAATATATTTAGCGATTATTATTTTTAAAATTTTGTCCCATTTTTATTTAGTGTATTTGTAATAGTTAAAATTGATTTATATAAATATCAACATTGATAATGAATGCGTAGTACTCGAAATGTACAATTAGCAAAATTAAAAATGTTGTAAAGTGTTAATGTTTTTATATGAAGTTTAATATTAATTAATACTCAGTAAATTTATCTTTCTATCAATTAAATTTAATAGTAAACTCATGCAATTTATTGTTATTATAAATGAATTGATTTAGAATATTAACACTTTTTGATACATATAATATCTCATAAACTCGACGTATATGAAATAATAAATTCATAATTTAATGTGCCGAGAAATAGTTATATAAATTTGGGCTAATATATACTTGAAAATTTAAATTATACAATCATTACAATATGAAAGGTATTTAAAAACGAATCGAATGAAATGTGGAATTATAATGGGTAACATTTTAAAAATTAATACTTTGTTAATAAGTTAAAAATATTATAATTTGTGTATGTTATTAACCTCACAATTTATGTATACATATCAGTTATAAAACTCTCACAGATTGTGATGATATAAATGCATTGTATATTAAATTTAATATTTCACATAAGGAATTGCCCCAAATACTTCATAATAATTAATAATTTAACTTAGCGGTGATTATTTGGAATTATATAAATGCAGGTATTAAAAGCTTTCGAATAAACACATTTACAAAACGGCACACAATATTTCATCTTAATGTTCGAAAATTACTTAGATGGTCGTATAAACACAGTTTTTAATTATTTAAATTCAACATCCGTTTACAGGTTATATTTGGGTGGCCATATGATCGGGTTTGAGAGCTGCGCCGTTCAGCTGCGCGAAGTCGCTCCATTTTGCGTTATTTTCGGGAGTGCGATTACTGTATAGAACTGTACTGTGGTTTAAGTGCCGACGATTAACAAATCAGAAATAGAAACGGAACTGAAAAAGCCATAAAAGGCCCTTCTAGGGCTATTGTTTCTGTTCTATTTTCGTTCCTGGGTGAATGTAAGTTAATATTCGATAAATAACGATTAAATACATCCACCACTTTTTACCACATTCCCTGTTGTTTTACTGAAAAATTGAAAGGCTTCTGTTTATTGTAATATAAACAATAGTTATGTGCCCTCTTTTTGGAGGGGAGTTGCTCTTCTATTTAGGCACAGATGAAAAAAAATACTCAACGATTATAGCACAGTATACATATACTGTTGATTATAGTTTCGCTTTTCTAACACATATTAGGAATTTTGTTTTAATTTAAATTTTTGCCCAGCTTTCGCCGGGCATGGAAAAAATTGTGATTAGACTCATTTGAGTTGTCCCTCTCCACGGAAATCTTTAGTAAAAGGCGAAAGATTTATTCGCTTTGAAGAGAGACCAGAGTGACGACTGTAAGGAATCTTACGTATTTAAAGACCTACAATAACTACATTGCTTATAATACATACGCAACGACATCTTTGTGCGTACTACTGCTAAATGGTAAGTTAGAACTCTGTAAAAGTAGAACTAAACGGAAGTAAAAATAAATACTAATGTAAAAAGAGAAAGATTGTTTTTGTTTTTGATATGAGCAAAGTGTTTAATTTTAAAACCTATATCTTTTTACATTGGTTAAAAATGTATCACAATGTAACAGCTTCAACCAACAATTATAAAAAATTCTTTTATTGCATAGAGGAAGGAGCGTTTTGTTTATTGCGTTTAACATAAATAAAAGTATTAAAGGCTTAGTGTAGAGTTCCGCCAATTATTATTTTTTAAACAACACCCTTTCAAACAGATTGCAGATGGCCTTTTTATTTTTTATTCTTTGCATTAAATATTCTCGAATTGAAAAATGTTTGCATTATACAATTATTTGTAATGCAACACTAAATGTCCATTGTGTGTCTGGCGGGGTATTTACCCGAGAAGTGGTTGTTTGAATGGATGTTTCTTTAATGTCTAAAAATTTCAGTAGCTAAAAAGAAAACAAATATTTAATTTGAATAACTGCGACAGACTGAATAAATGCTCTTTTTTGTTATAATTAATTATTCAATTAATTAATTATTTTCAAATTCTTATTATTTAAGTTCTAAATTTTTTGTTTTATTTAATTGATAAATAATGTATAACCACAAACAAAATATTAGTTAATAATAATTTGAAATATTCTTAATTCGTACAGAAAAAATTATAAATAAAAAAAAAACATGTAGGGAAATACGCGAAAACTCGCGTTGTCGTATGGAAAGAGAAGGATTTCATTCCCACTATTCGTTACGCGTTTCAAGGACGCAGCGCGGATTAATCCCTTTGAAGTAGATAAAAAAAGATATATAATGCGTTTAATATTCTGCCGGCTGTGGTACATAATAATGATTCATCATCACTGAGTCATTCAGTTTTCCGCTGATAATTAGCAATAAACTTAATTATTCCATGCAGTAAATAAAAACTCGTTTTACCGATCAGTTCGATTGTTCAGCGAATTAAAAATCATTTATTGCGTTTACTCCCGGTACCATCGAAGTTCCGCAAACCGCATTTTAGGTTAATTTCACTATCTTTGTTATTTTTTATAATATAAACATTGATTGAAATATTCATATAACATTTTATCTAAGGATGTAAATTGTTTTCATTCACAAATCACGCTTAAATTAAAACAACATTTTGCATGTTTATTTTTTTTATGTCACATCGCTTTCACTTATACTCGATTAATTTCACAAAGATCTGGGGCCGGATCGTTTATTATAGTTATTTAATACTTTAATCAATGTCCTGATCAACTAAATCTTTGAGAAGAGATAGAAGTACCTTACAATAAATAATTATTTTGCACGTTACTTTTATATTGGACCACATACAAAAAATGTACCTCAGCCAATAAAAAATTACCGTTTTATTTAATAAAATGTTCAGCTACCGTTCATCTAGTGTATGGATAACTAGTGATGGGCATTTCGGTTTTTCGAACCTCATCAGACTATTGTGTTCCATGTGTAATGATGAAATTAGGTGAAAGATGGTGCATGCATCGTATTTCATGTAATATAATTTAAAATTACTGTATATATAAATATTATTTTTTATTTTAGAAAAGAACCACTTTAATAACTGGATAATGGGGACGGTTTGTGGTGATGAATTGGTCAATGCAATTAAAAACGGTGATGAAGACAAAGTGAGGGAGTTGCTGCAAAATACGGATCTGGACGTCAATGCCGTTGACAGCAACGGGGATACAGCGTTACATCATGCGACGAGAAACAACCGACTGGCAATCGTTGAGCTTCTAATTGAAAGGCCAGACATAAAACCGTACCTTGAGAATTCCAAAAACGAGACCGCTTTGAAAATCGCTCAAGAAACCGGGAGCCCTATTACAAAATGCCTAAGGGAAAAATTGGTTAGAGACGCAAAGGAAATAATCGAAACAAATGGTACTTCTGGGAAAAGAGCTAAGGGTTTTGTAAGTGCAACGTTCGACGGTGATTTCGAAGTGGTTCCCAGAACTGAAGAAATTAATGATTATTTCGAGGTTGCGTGTAATATTGCTAAAAGCAGGACTAGATTCGAGGCTGTTCTTTTCCATTCAGTGGAAATTGAATCGAAGTTGAGGGAAATTGAAAAGTCTGGCATAGAGAATCACGTGGTATTAATTCGCAAATGGGAATTAGTTTGGAGTGTTTTAATAATCCGCAAAGGGGTTGCTTCTTATGAAAATTTCCATCCTAGTTTTGATATTCATGAAGCAATTGGGGAGGTTGTATCAAAGATTTTTAAAAATGATTTTAAACGTGAGACAGGGATTAATTCTACTGGTGATTACTGCAACTCTTGGCTGCATGCTATTAAAAGCGTAGAAGGAGTTGTTAATGGTGGTGGATATAAAAATGTTGTGTTTTCCGAAGAGAGACAAGTAATTGCGAATATTTTGAATGAAATACAAAGGACCAGGCTGAAAATGGAGCTGTGTTTAAAAAAACTGAAACGATTGAATGCGGAAGAAATTACGGGTTTCAATTATAATAACGCGAATGTGTTTCTGATGTTTCTTGAAACTTTCGCTCTTGAAGATACGTACACGGTGTGGAGCAATATGGAATTTGACTACGAAAAAAAGAAATTGCTTAATGATAAAATCCGGGATGTGAAGAAGAAATATTTTGTGCAATTTTTTTACCCGAAACAAATTTCCAATACTAGGAACACTCTTTTGCACAGTCCAAAAGTAATCATTCAACCAAAGGACGTCGGGAATTTCACTGATAATTTTTTTAAAAAGTTGGAAGACTTTGCAGAGAGTGTGTTTCAAAAAAAGGACTCAACAAAATTCAATCTATCATTTATAAACATAAATCTGAACAAAAATCAGACCACCAATTACGAGAAATTCTTCTATGAATTCATAAAACGCGCTTATAGAAACGACACCAACCTCGAAGAGCTCTTTTTCAATTATATTGTGAACATAAGCCCGGAATTGGACAGCAAAGATGAAAACACTGGTTACTTCAACTCGCTCCGTAATAAATTAATCCACTGCTTCGTGGATTTTCAAAACCCCGACGACTTCAAAAAAGCGATACTCGACTCGCAGTCGAAGTTCTACAAATACCTGTACGCCACTAAAGTAAACAAGCAACTGCGCAGCTTCCAAAAGCACCCCCGGCGGAATATAAACGATGTTTTCGATGAACTGAACGAGGACATGAAGAAGCTGGACAATGATTTTTCCTCGATAATTGCAATGGAGGATAAAGTTAAAGATAAGTTTGAGCTTAAATTCGAGGAGAATGTGTTTTGTGGAGGAAGTGGGAATTTGAAGGAGTGGGTCGATTTGTATTTAAAATTAATTCCCCACGTGAGGGACGAAGGAACCAGTTTGTATGAAATTAGCATGATTTTAAAGCACTTCCTAAAGCTTAATCGAAATGAGGATGACGTTTTGGATGCGACTTTGAAGGATAAATGTATTGATTTTGACGATCTTTCTTTAAATTTTCGTAATAATATTGTTTCTAAAAGTAAAGTAGACAAAATAAGTAAAATATTAAATGTACTTTTAAATATTAACACGAAATTTAAAATAGATACGGATGATCTAATTTCGTTGTATGATACATATCTCAGGGATAAAACCGTTTTTAATGGCGATAACAAAAACATAATTGAAAAGTACAGACTTACAATTGAAAAGCAAAGATACATTAAAGGATTTTTAGAGAACATACAACCGGAGGAAATTGGTGATAATAAAATTTTACAATTATTTTTTGCACGTTTTAATAAATATTACATCAAATTTAATAATTTGAAAGAAGCTTTTAAGGATGACACATTTCTTGAATATTTAATTAAATATAGCGATTATGATAATGTCTACATTTATTACATTATTCCAAAACTACTTAAAAAAGAATATACAGCCCCCTATATAACGGCTTTACTAGAAAATGTTGGTGATATCGATGAAGTTATTGAAAATGAGTATTTAATTACCTTACTTGAAATATTAATGAAAAACCGCATTTACACAAAATATTTATCTCGCCTGCTTTTAAAAACAAACACATCAATAAATCTTTACGGTTTAATTTGTTCGAGGGATTTCAAAGACAACACATTTCCCGAAAGCATGCATATTTTATTACAAGAACCTCAGCATGCGGTCAAAATTTTATCCGAATTAAAAACGCCCAACAATAACAATAAATTACAAAAAATTATCGAATGGATTAACACCGTTGCGATGGAATTCCGCCTGGAAGGTGATTTCAAAAAATCCCTCGAAATCTTACAAACTCTCGAAACAAACACCTTGGAATCCTTCAACGAGCACGACACTCTTGTTTTAAACGCCCGGTACCAATTAGCACAAGCAAAAATTTTGAAAAGTAATTCCTCGG
The DNA here is from genome assembly GCA_963082785.1 of Philonthus spinipes. NCBI lineage: Eukaryota > Metazoa > Arthropoda > Insecta > Coleoptera > Staphylinidae > Philonthus > Philonthus spinipes. Next base: position 32,192,638 of record OY720304.1, read on the forward strand.
AAGCAGAGTCTGAAAAATTGTGCGAAGGAGCCAGGAATATTTTCAAGTTTTACAAAAACATTGACACTAAAAACAACATGTTATTCTATTTACTTTACAGGATGGGGTATATTCACACTGGAATTAAATTAAGAAAATATGATATTGATAGTATCCACATATATAATATCATAAAGAACTATTTATTAGAAACGGGGACGTCAACAGGGGAATCTTTTAAAATCATAGAATTCGACGAAAATAAAATAGTGCAAGATTTTCACGACGTTACAGCTTCTGAGAAATATACGAAATTTGTAGACGAGTGCAAAAAATATGGTGAAACATACATCTTCGATTATACGATAAAAGGTATTTCGCACGAACTCTACCAACTAGGTAAGCGTGACCAAAATGAGATTTATTTAAAAATGGGCCTGAAAGTGACGGATAAATTGCACACAATTTGGGAACATTCACAATATCCAAAACTATTTATAAGGAATAAAATGCTTCGCTCCCAATTGTACTTCGCACTAAGTAATATTTACGAGAAAAAGAATAAATGTGTGGAAAGGAATAATTGCTATTACTCAAATATTATGTACCTAATAGATATTTACAACAATCAAAATGAGGACATACAAAATATTGTACAATATAAAGTGAGAGACGTTATAAAAAAAATAAAATCTATCATAGACAAAATTGAAAAATCATCATAATTTGAACGTTCATTTAAATTGTCATAATTTCGAACGGTTTTGAGTTATGACGATTCAAATTATAATGATTCAAATGAAAATTCGTTTTATGAACATTCGAATTGTGATGACTCAAATAAACATTCAAATTATGAAGATTCAAATAAAAATTGAAATTATAATAACTGAAATGAACATCAAAATCATACGATTCGAAAAATTATCGATTATTTAAAACATTTTAATTTGAATTGAAAAAATCTGCAAAATTTAAAATATTGTAATTTTGAGTTTTTACTATAATTGCTAATGTATTATAATAGGCTGGAAGAGCACTCACCTGTCTCTTTGGAGTCATCTCTTGCAGAACCTACCTTCTGTAACAATAAAAAAAAATTAAAGTAATCTAAATAAATTAAATAAAACTATTATTATGATTATAATCACCCAACACCCGAAAGGGTACAATGGGAATATTGATTATATATGTATATAATATAATTATAATATATCTTTATTCGATACAAGTAACAGAATTATTTACATTGTATGATCCTTTTTCTTTTTGTATTGGAAACTATTTGTTATTCTATTAGTAAACAAAACAACAGTTTTTTAAATTTAATAATAACAATAAATGGTAATATATAATAAGCTAAATATATCATATATATATATATATATATAAAATTATTATTATTAAACAATGTAATACTAACATAGAATTAAGAAAGCAAACTTATTTCTATGATTTAATAAACACATGGAAATAAATCAACAATCTCGACTTACATTACTGAAGTCGAACAACCGCAACGAGAAGTTCCTGTGTTGCTCGAAGTTCATCAACTCTCCTTGGGAATTCGCTCCAACCCTCAGACGCCATCACCGATAAAGTGGCTCTGACCCTAGTACACAACTGTGATAACTTTCAAGTAAATTTAAAGGGGGCATCAAATCATGGTGCTCGATAAGTACATCCAACAGTGAAAATAAATAAGTGGAGAAAGAAAATCAAATCGTGTTTTATTAATCAAATCCTTTCAATTAGATTTGCGTTAAGTGTTTTAAGTATTATTCGGGGCTATAGCGTACAGAAAATGTTAAGTTTAACGTGTACATTATTTTATAACATCACAATTTAAGCAGCTTTTTTAATTGATTTGTATTCATAGAATGTGAAATTAATTAATCCTCGGAAAATGTATTACTACTTTTCTAATTTAACAGACTCTCTAGCTTAATAACAAAGTTAGCATTTCTTCTGCTATCCCTTGTTGCCCCTTAGGGCGTCTGTTATTAAGATATAAATTTCTTATAAAATTGCCTGAAGTTCATTTGTTTCATATTATTAGGCACCGACTTATATATAAAATAAATTTGAAATATAAATGATTGCTCAAAAAGATCATGGTATAACGTTTAGGTGGTGATAGATTACCCTATATATAACTATCAAGAAAAACTTTACATACTCATCAATAAATATCTTCGAAAATATTTGTATTTCTCTGCAATCAAAAGTGTTGCGGTTAATTGTAATTAACGAGACTCACCTTCAGAAAGAATGGCATATCACATAACGGTAGCAACGCAGTCATTCCCATTAGAGAAGATGATCCATGTTGAAATTTTCTGCAAAAATGAAACTATAAAATTAATCTATTTGAGTTGAGTAATATTTGAATTAAAAACATCTCTAATTAAAATTATTAATTAATTAGATTTACCCAATATTAAATCACTGTATTGCTTAATCATTCAGGTCGTGTACAACAATAAACAATCGCATCGTTTTTGTTGATTTTTGTCACCAATGCGCGCGCGCCTTTGGGAAAAACAAAAGTTGTTTGTATATCAATGATCGTATTCAGCAGATTCCACCGGTTGAACTGGCGAACATTTAAATTCAGCAATATTCTTCAGTTAATAGCAAATAATTGTACAATTAAACACGGTTTATACGATCAGTTAAATTCCGGAAGTTTATGTCGAACAATAACTGAGTTTTTGTAAATGGTGGTTCTGTAGCGCTTGCTTAACGCAACCATTAATTTAATTATTAAACAAATAATTCTTTACTCTAATTTTATATAGATAAATAATTATCATGCATAAAGCTCACCTTAAACTTCTTCATGAGTTGAAGTTCTACTTCGTGCGCCGCTGTCACTTAACCCTGCCGATTCTTCCCCTAACCGCCAGTCGACGACTTCGCAACAAATGAAGTGCGCCAAAAAAATCAAGGCTGCTGAATTTCACTTTTTGAATTAATTCAGGATAATTTAAATCAAGGATTATATATTTGGAATGGGTACATTCCCTATATATCAATTTTTATTTAATAACTAAGCCTTTTTTTATTATTATAAATAATTTAGAGGATATAAATTAAGATTTGAAATTAATTTATCGCACAATTTTCTTAAGTTGTCACTACTTTTGTGTGTCGTATATTTGGTTGCATATATAAACCAATAGAGTAATATACATAGAGAAACATTAATAAAAATGGGGCTATTAATTAATCGGCGCTATTCTGTAAGGTAAAAAAATAATTAAAAAATATTAAGTTTAACGTGTACGTTATTTTTTATTCTCACAGTCTAAGCAGCTTTTGTAATAGATATATATTCATAGAATGTGATTTTAATTAATAACGTACACGTTAAACTTAACATTTCCCATCCCGCATGTTGAGTTTAACGTGTACGTTATTAAATAACTTTACATTCATGTATATCTATTACAAAAGCTGCTTAGACTGTGATGATTCAAAGTAATAAAAAATTAATAGATAGATATTTATTATTAGATGGCGACATTGTTGACATCTGAGATTTCAAAACATTTTTATTTATGGTTATGTTTACATATTTGAAAAATGTTTGCGCCGTGTTTACACCTCAAGCACTTGAAAAAAATCAAAATAAGATACTGGTCGACGAAATCCGAGAAAACGGCGAGTGCGGAAGAAAAACCCGCCAAGTGTCCCGAGCGTAGTAGCAGGATGAAACACCGGATTGCCTTATCGAGGTATTTCAGTAGCTCCGATCATCTGGAGCAAATTAAAAAGTACATACCGAGCAAGTACCTCAAACTGAAACGCAGCTATACCGCGGAAAATTTTTATTTGGTGGACTCTCAGATCGCAAACAAAATTGTCAAGTATATGTTGCCGCACATTAACCCAAAGGGTCAGGCGATTTGTGAGACTGCGCCCGGTTTAGGGTTGATCACGTCCGAGTTGATGGACTCTAAAATAGGTTTGGTACGGTTGTATGAGCCGTGCCCTGAATTTCGTGAGACTTTAAGGGTGAGTATATCATCTCATTTATATCATTTATAATGATAAGTTTTTTTAAATAGTATTCAATGTCTGGCGGGGTAGTCGTTTTAATGAGTATTTGTTTAAAGTACTAGCATTATTTATTTAAATTCATCACGCTTTTTGGAAAACGGCCATACCAAGTTGAAAATACCAGTTCTCGATCACTGAAGTCATCACGCCTTTTTTTTGTGTCTGTCGTCGATGCTATATTTTTTGTATACAATTTTTAGGACTTCAATAAAATGTATCCAGGAAGGGTGGAATTATTCGTAAAAGATGTATTCCAGTTATACAAGATGTCTTATTTGGATAAAATGGATAATAGTAATCGCGTGGGCCAAATGCTTCGGGGAATACCTAAACGAGAATGGATGGAAGGTAATAACCTCGTCTACACATAATTAGTATTACAAGGCAATGTAAACACAGGAATTGATTAATTATTGTTTTGTTGCATTTGTTTTTATCTGTGTTGTTTTTATTTTCATCATCAGTGTTTAACCACCGTTCATCTAGCATATAAGATAACTGATGATGGCCATTTCAAATCTTGTCAGACAAGTGTGTTTCATGTGTACTTAAAATTAGGCAACAGATGGCGCTTGCGCTATTTTTCCAATTATAGGATTCAAATAGCATTTGAATTTATTTATTCACTATTTTAAATCAACAATTTCCAACGCGTGAATTGAACACAATTCGACAAAAAAAAAAATGAATCATCAAACTTTGGGACGCATTTTGAACAAAGTAGCGTTTTCGGAATTCCCTTTTAATGCCCGTATTTCTGGAATTCCCATTCCCTGTTATCCAGCGGGCAGACCTGCCTCGTTTTCAACCAGCGCGAAATGCAGTGGAAGTGAAAGGCGTGATTGCACACCCCCCAGGCGACGGTGCACTCTTCGCTCGTGGCGGAAGCCTGATTGGCCTGGCACTCGATGCACAGGTCCATTATGTGATTCCGACAGATCGCGCAGTTATCCACTACGATATCCCAAGCCCACAGAGCGGCGGCGTTCCACTTTTTCACCTCGAACCGCTTCTTCTCTCCTTTCGAGCTGCTCGAAGGCAACTCGACTTCCTCTTCGTCGACTTCCATCGCCGAAGCCATTTCAGTTTGTTCGGAATGCGTTCGAGTGTTCAACGAAGGTGAAATGATGATGAATTTTGTGCGAGGTTAAAGAACTTTGAGAGCTGTCAAAAGAATGTCTTGTACTATTTTTATTATTTTTAAAAATTATATACATTTTCGGATTGTAATCAGTGTTTACTATTTGCAAATAAAACATTTTCAGTCCGCCTCGGTGGCGCGCAGGTTAACCGTCAAGCTAGTAACACAGGGGTCCCTGGTTCGATTCCAGGATTGAATGGTCTGATTGACCCCAAAATTAAAATTACAAATATACAAAAGTTACTGGGTTATATGGTTAGAGATAAACCGATACCCATGTGTGAATGGTGAAGAAAAAAAAAGCGTTTTTTATGTTTCACAAATTATTTTATAGTAGAGCAACAATTGTTTTACCGTCATCAGACTAAGAGGGCCATGTAAATTTGATATCCTCTTCATATTTAGGTGACCAAATGATGTTTTATTCACGAAGAGTGTATTATGGAGTTTCATCGAGTGTGTTTTATTTTTAACTTTATTTCAATCCGTTTCAGAACCTGCGATCACGATAGTGGGCGTATTACCGAAAATGCAGTTCATTTCTTATTTAATGAAAATGCTCGCCATGCAATCGGAAATCGTGACCTACGGGAGGGTGCAACTGTTTGCGATCATGAGGCCTGGTGATTATATAGTCTGTTTGTGAAAATTGTAAATAAGAATTAACGTTTTGACAAATGTTGATTTTTAGAAACTATCGGCGGGACCCGACAAGAATTTACACACATACCAGGGCTGGAGCGTGCTGTTTAATTTGTTTTTCGACCACGAACTGTTGGACGTGTTTCCCAAGCAGGCTTTCCTTCCGTGGGAAACCAAAGAGAATATTTCACACAATACAAGATATGTAAGATATGTCTTTAGAAATCTGGAATGTTTTCTGGTCGTAAATTAGTTGTAAAAAAATACGAGCTGAAAATCTGAGCGAAACATTTGGTTTCCACACAAGCGACTATTTTTGGTTGTATGAAAGGGCGCAAGTAATAGAATACAGACAGAAACATAAACAGAAATACAATTAATATTCCAATTATATCGATATTTTTAACACACCGTTTGTTCACCTTAAATGCGCTCTGATACATTGTTTTAAACTGTGTATATGAACTTTGTACTGTTATATTTAGTTAAGTTAGTTAAAAATTAAAGAACACCTCACACTGAGAAGTAGAGAGGAACATATAACGATGTTATATAAGACTAAATAAATAAAATAAAGTTGAAGATACAAAATATCACAAAGAAATTTGTGGGAAACATTTTGAAAATTCACAAATTGTTATACATTAAATAAAAACTAAACTCGCGTGATTTGTCAAGAACACCATGTTTTATTTTGATTAACACATTAAGTATCACCTGGGATTATATCTCGAATATGAATCAACTATTTGGTACACTTCCGCAAACACTGATCATGTTATGGGTGTATAAAGAACATCTGGATTTTGTTGTTTGTTCACTTTATAACTGTTTAATTCTAATCATTTTAGTTTAAACGGATTGATCTCGATAAAATGTATTTAGTAAGGATAAACTTCAGGAAGAAATTACCTGTCGAAATACCAGAACTGCTCCCACTATACTTCTTCATAAGGCAATTTTTTGGAAAAGGAACAAACCGAATTATTCCTACTGTAGAGTAAGTAATTAACAACACATTAACAGTTATATATACATTTTAATAACAAACAGATAATAGTATATGATCGATCACTTTTTTCTTTACATTATGATGTAAATAATATATTAAATACACAGCACAGAATGCTCTATTTAATTGGGTATGGTTTTATCGCCTAAAATAATATGTGCAATGTTTTTTGTGAACATTTTTATTTATTTTTATTCGCTGTTTATCTCATAAATTATCTGTTTTAGAAAATGGATTCCAGGCCTAGGAAAAAATCTTATTGTTCCAAAAGGAATTCATAATAATTATTTTAAAAATATAGGTATTTTCACAAAATTTGGTGAACTTAGTCCAATGGAATTATTATCATTATATAAGTAAGTACAATATATATAAAAAAAATATTTCTAATTTGTAGACATTGGTAGTTTATATGCCAATTGTTTCTCAAATTCATAGCTGTCAAGAAACTGAAGATTGCTGAAAGTTGTGGAAATAACGGTTGTACTTCGTCGAACACCTAGGTATTAGCACAGACATATATATATATTTTGTCTGTGGTATTAGTAACAAAGACGTCGACCACCGAATAGATTTTCTTAATACATTGATTACATGAATTTATTGAGTAATCAAGCTTTTTTTATTTAGCCAGCTTAACAACAAATAAAAATCTTCTGTACTGACTTCAGCTGTAGATTATTTTTATGATATTCTATTGCTGTTGCATATTTTTAGGGAGATGATTTCTGACCCATCGTATCCAAATAGTGCATTTGCGGCGATGATTCAATCGGAATTATTGAAAACAGAAACTCGTGACGATCACGAAGACTTGATAATTGAATCTGATATTATTCATGATGTGGAAGAGAAATTGGATGTATAGTTTATTATTAATAAATCTTAAAAGTATGAATAATTTATATTCTGTAAGGGAAATAATAAGTTTAACATGCATTTGTTAATTAATTTCGCATTCTATGAAAATATCTATTACGAAAGCTGCTTAGATTATGATGATAAATTAACGTACACGTTAAAATTAACTTCCCTTACAGATATTATTTGTTATTTTTTGTTCGTAAATTCAGCTTTGTTGTACCTTTGTTAACATTTACTTCTCTTATTTGTTACAGAAATCTGTAAAAAAAATTAATATAATAAAACAGTTTTTCATTGTGATAGAAATCTGTAATTTATTCAAGTTTTTTCATTAAACAATACTTAATTTCAATTATGTTTCCTATAGATTACCTTACTATTTGCTTTAATGTCTGTTAAGTTGAAAAAATATATTTAGGGCCGATTTACAATCGCAAAAAAAAATAGAAATCTGTAAGAAAAGTACAGAATTTTAAAACAATTTTTCATTATAATAGAAATCTGTAAATTATTTATTTTGTTTTTCATCGCTAAACAATAAATAATTTTTCATCCCATTTGCCACAGATTACTATTTTTTTTATGTCCGAAAAGTTAATAAATGTATTTAGGGATGATTTACAATTACCTAACCAAAATAGAAATCTGTAAGTGAAGTATAATAAAATAGTTTTTCAATGTGGTAGAAATCTGTAATTTATTTAAGTTTTTTTTCATCGTTAAACAATACATAATAATTTCACATCCTATTTGCCACAGATTACCTTACTATTTACTTTGATGTTCATAATGTTAAAAATGTACTTAGGGCTAATTTACAATCGCCAAAAAAATAGAAATCTGTAATATAAGTTAAGGACGGTAAAACAGTTTCTCATTGTGATAGAAAACTGTAATTTATATATTTATTTTTTTCAACGTTAAACAATAAATAATTATCCTATTAGCTACAGATTACCTTACTATTTGCTTTAATGTCCGTAAAGTAAAAAAATGTTCTTAGAGCCGATTCACAATCGCCTAAAACAAAACGGGAAAGTTGAATAATGTATATCGATTCATAAGGAGCTTACGAACTTTCTATATACGATCAAAATCTAAAGTCTATTTATTACGATCCATTAGTCCATTCAATTTATAATTCAAAAACTTAATTTCATGCAGTAATAAACAATTCCAAAATCCGAAATTAGACGTATAGAATTCTTCACCTTAAAGCCGTTTTTATCTAAAGGACTGGTAGATGGCAGCACTGCGAGGCGTTTCGCGGCCATTTTACTGACGCCATTTAGTCCGTGATGCCCGTTATGCTCTGCATAGGATAGTGTTTTTAATTAATAATATTAATAAACCGTACACCATAACCGTATTATAATAAGTGGGACGTTTAACAAGGTAAACCCTTTTCCTATTTCAAAATTTCAGTTGTTATTTATAGGTCCAGTGTAATTCGGTGTCTAATATGTTCACCGAGACTCCATTGTGTGAGACCGGTTTTTATCGTTATTGCTCCGCATTTGTGTAATCTTTAATTATTATTTAGACCGAGTGTTGACTCGGCGGACGCAATATAGGAAATCACGTATAAATTTTGAAGTTTACTGCTGTTTATTTTAGAGGCAAATTGTATTTTTTTTTTGTCGAGGGAAAAATTCTGGATTTATTAGTGTTTTCACCCCTAACATTTAGCATTTCTCTAAGTTAATACAATTAAGAAACTAAGTAATATGATTTAATTAATATTATATTTAAAAAAAAAGAGTTGATTTCAGCTGGGTGTGGATTCTTTTCGCAGGCCTCGTACTACGTTCAAACTCGCACTATATTTATAATTCTAACCTTCTCTAAATTGTCTTTACAATTGATAAAAATGCACTAATATCCATTCTTCACACTTTTATTTTTATTCCATATATAAATAATTAATTTATTTCACATTCTATATATATATATATATCTATTAAAAACGTTGCTTAGACTGTGATGATTAATTATCATCACATAACATAACGTTAACATTTTACTTTTACATTATTTTTTTTTACATTTTACGGATTTTTAAAAAGAATCGAAAAGCAAATTAAGTTTCAGCCACATAAAAATTTATTTACAAACACAGACAAATTTTGATGCATAGATTTACAAAATCTAATCCAAAAAAAGGTGGATTTTGTAAATCTAACCTAAAAAATTGAAACTGGTTAATTTTGCAGGGGTTAAACAATAAATAATTTCAAATCCTATTTGCCGCAGATTGATTACTATTTGCTTTAATGTCTGTAATGTAAAAATATATGTACTTAGAGCCGATTCACAATCGCAAAAAAAATAAAAATAATAATAATTTAAGAAATCCTAAAAAATTAAAAAAATAATAATTTTTAATTTTTTGACATAAAACAAATGGTTGTTGCGTGAAAAATGGATTTAATTATTAACAATAATAATCTTGAATTTAAAAGAATAATTGTAACAAATTTTTGTTACAGACATTAAAATGGACGGCCTGGGTTTATGCATTAAAAAAATCCCAGAAGACACACCTTGCGCGGGAACATCATCACAACCGGATCCTCCATTAGTAAAAACACTGCAAGTAGATCTCTGCCGCTTATGCGCCAACGTACCAGACAGTCCAATCGAAATATACAATGCGGAAGGCATCACCCCTCAACTCTCCGAAATAATAAATGAATACTTACCGGTGAAAGTGTCTCCCGAAGACGAACTGTCTTTATGCTGCTGCTCCAATTGCGCCTCGACAATCCTCTCATTCCACGAATTCGCTCTATCATGCGTGGAAGCACAGAAGAGGTTACCGGTTGCTATATCTGAAGAACCCAAGCCCATACCCATAGTGATACCACCGGCTGAACCTGACCAACAAATGGCAACTGTGGATGACGAGGAGGGGCAGCTGATGGACGACGACGAGTTTAATGAAATGAACGAAGACGACGAATCCGAGGAAGAAACGAAACTTTTGGTTCCCGGCACGTCGGATGACACCGAGTGAGTACCTTTTCTTTTTCGGTACTTATTGTGTTGCATCATCTCCTCCAAAGGGATTAGTAATGGGGGGATATGATGAAACACGAGGCATTTTGTTTAATTAGTGTGATGAACGGAGAAGATAAATAACAGACTTGAGATTAATCTTTGAGACCTTATAAAGCGCGATATTGCTCGAAAATAAAAAAATCACAATACAGTGAAAACAAACTCACTGGCCCAGAATCGGTTATCTCTATCTACTAATCTTTAAAGATCTATGAGCAAAATATCAAAATTAAATAGCAATTGTTGCATGGCTACTTGATTTTTTTTTATTAAAACTTGGAATTATTATTAGGTTTCTGGTTTTAAAATTTAAAAATACAGTATCATACTTTTTTTTTTAGCCTATTTGGTCTTAAAATTTCATGCTCTTTCCAAATTCAGTATAAAAAAATAGGGTTTCCATTTTAATAAATTATCGCTTACGTTATATCTCAAAAACAAAAGACTATCCTTCAGTGACAATTACAGTAAAATTTTATTATTATTATAATCATAACCCGGGGTAACAGGGTGTCGGGTATTACAGTAAAATATGTTTTATTTAAGATATAAATTGATGTTTTTTTTTTTTTCAAAAATATTTACTAGAAGATTTTTTGTGATAGTTCCAGAGTTTACACTCGCACTGTATAATTGAAATATATATATATTAAATGTTATAAAATCATTCAATCATCACACTATTTTACAAACATGCCTCAAAACTAGTGTATATTCCCTTGCGGTTGTAATGCTAATAATAATAAATCAGAATTACGGGTTGCAAAGATTAAAAAATTCATAGCGGAGCGCTTGGAAGTAATCAGACTTGCATTGCGAATTCGCGTCAATCATTTATGAGTGCCGGGCAATAATAGTAAACGAGTTGTATGTTCGCAGGGCAATGGCGGAGTGGGATGTCGCGAGTGCAAGTCTGAATGCTTACAGTGTTCCGGCGGTAGACAAAAATCCGAAGCGCACGAGAGCTAAAAAGCAATACGGTGAATCTGAAAGCGTTGATCTGTACTTTGAGAACATGACTGATGAGGACGCCGTGAAAAAACAGCCTCCCGAATCCAGTGGGTCCGACGAGTTTTGCTCGGACGTCTTCCTGGCCGACGTTGAGGCGTACGGGAACGTTAAATCTGAACGGCCGAAAGCCGCAGCCGCCGCCGCAAAGAAACCGATGAGGAAACACCGTAAGGTCGATAAAGAGATGATTGAGAAAGCTAAAGTCGTGGTGGACGGGAAGGTTTATTACAATTGCAAAACTTGCGGGAAGAGCTTGCACTCGCCTTACACTTACATTTGGCACATGCGCATCCATACCGGTGAGCGGCCATACGTTTGCGATCTCTGCGGTAAACAGTTTAGGGTGTCTCAAGGTTTGGTGCGGCATTTGAAAGAGACGCACGAAGGGATTAAAAACTACCCTTGTGATTTGTGCGGGCGGATGTTTGCCACTCGGCGCAACGTCGAGGAACACCGCAGAATCCACACAAATGAGCGGCCGTATGTTTGTGATCTTTGCGGCAAGGCGTTCAAGCAGAAAGCTTCCCTTTTCGTGCACAACCGTTCGCACACTAACTACTTTCCCTACAGGTGCTCTTATTGCGATCAGGGATTCAGAACACGACCGACGCTCCTCATTCATGTGACGCGACACACCGGGGAAAAGCCTTATCCTTGCGATATTTGCGGCAGGCGTTTTCGCATCAAATACGAACTCAATCGGCATAAACTCATACATTCCGATGAGAAACCTTTTAAATGCGAACATTGCGGCACGGGATTTAGGCAAAAACGGTATCTGCGCAATCATATGAAAATTAACCATGGGACAGTTGAGTGATGGCTGAAAAATGTAGTGATTTTCATTTTGTTTTTTTTATATCAATTACCATGTATAATAAAGTTTATAATTTACTTATTCCAAATAAATTATTATAATTATTTTCAATTTCTTTAACTAATATCAATGTGCTGATTTATTATTTCTCTCTATTAACAAAAAAAATATCTTCTACAATAATATTTAAAATTAGTCTACATACTGGGTACACAATTTTCTACCAATAAATATTTCCCTTCTCATTGACTTTTATACCATACGATCAAGAACTTGTCTCCTCTAGAGTGCTTTGATTTTTTCTTCTTTATTTTACATTTTGTTGGCACCTGTGAATAAAAACCAGGTCCGTGGTTTTCATTTCTAATAAAAAAATTTAAAGCACTAGACGAGAGATTATAAGGTATTTATTTATTTACATAATACAACGGATTGCAGAAATAATCTGGTGCCATCAGCGTTGCAATAGTGCGTCCTGCCACTTGTGTATTTTAAGCAGTTGCCTACTATGATCTAAATGAAATATATCTTTAAAACTTGTGGCAGTTGAAATCTTGATATGATGATAAATAATTTAATAGTTCATTCTTAATTATAATAAAATGATAATTTAATTTTAATTAAAATAATTTAAATTTAATTTTTAATGTAATACACTTTTCATTTCATAAAAGAAATTGAAGAGGGGAGGAGGTTAGGTGATATACAAGGAAAAACTGAGCTGTATTTTGTGGTGCTGACATCTATTGTGTAGAATATAAATTACGAATTTTAAATGTAGAGGGGTTAGGTGCTCGATTGTTAATTCTGTGTTCCACCATTTCTAAAATAGAAATAAGAATGATGATTTGGCAGTGTCTGAGATTCCACTACATCGTTTGCATGATTTATTTTCAATTTTCCTTTTTTGTTTAAATTGTGTTTTAATACTACTATGGTTTGATCTGTGGCCTGAAAAAACATCATATGTTTAAATACCTCTGTGGTTTGATATCTGCTACTTATTTTTAACTTTTAATGAAACGTTCAGTTACCTTTCATCTAGCGTATGGATAACTAGTGATTAGGCAAAAGGTGGCGCTTACGTCGTCTTTAATTTATTATTTTTAACTATTTACATAAAACAACGGATTGCAGAAATATTCTGGTGTCATCCTCGTTGCAATACGCGCTATTGCCATTAACTTATAAAAGTGCAATGGTCCAGTACATTTGTTTAGAAAAACAACCATCAACTATCAGAGCTAAGGATATCTGTCAGCCAAATCAAAATACTAATTTCTAAATTTGTATTTTAATGAAAAGAGTAAAATCCAATAATCATATATTCTAAAAGCATGGTCCCCTATACCTCAATGTGTCCCTTCTGACGCGCATGTTGGCAACAAGGACATGCATAGTATTTACGTAATCGATATCATAGACCTGTATGCTGTATTTGATTCAACCTCTTTGTTCGCTGCTCTTTTACATTTGTGTCTGTAAAAATCGTATGGTTTGTTATTGCATCTAAGATTTCTTCATTTTGTTTCTTCTTTTGAATTCTTGGTCGGAATTTAAATGAAATTTGGAAATAAATTTATATGTGATTTCGATGTTTTTCTATGATGAATTTGTCATTGTGAATGTCGAAAGTAAAAAAAAACATCTCCTTATACACTTGAAAACAATGACAATTATAATTGTGGAATGGGTGTAATGATAGAAAATGAGCCAACATTTTGTGAAATTCTATGAAAATATTTTTGGTATAGCCGATTCATTTACAGAATATAATTCTAATTTTATATATTATTGTACATGCAATAATTTTCAATATTGAATAAAGAGGTTTAGTTAGTTAGTTATCTTTGGTTTCAATTAATAATTCATATTTACATTATAGTAATTAATGAAAGAATTCTTATAGAGGAATGAATCTTTTAAAAAATCTATTGTCTTAGTTTTTTAAATATGCTAAGATTCACAATCCCTCGGGAACGAGAACAGAAATGGATCGTATACAGAAAGATTTCTAATAGTCTGATACACAATCGCTCAGGAACAAGAATAGAAACAGATCGTATTCAAAAAGTCTGTAAGACCCCTTTTTGGACGATTGTGAATGGATACATGTAAATCCCATAATTCATCTTTCCTGCTTTCATTCTCGATCCTGAGTGATTATGAATCCGCAATTATTTTTTTTATAAATGCACCCACTTTCAGGTCGACTATAGTTACTATTTACATTTAGAAATAGTTTTAATACCCATAGAATGCATGTTTTTTTTTTTAGACTTAACTTTCATCTATTTTTTAGGATTACAGCGCCATCTATAAAGTGTAAACCTTAATAGATGGCACTGTGATTTTAAAAAATAGAAGAACATACATTTATCAGTTTCGTATCTGTAATAAAAAAAGTATTGGTTCACATTTAAGATTTCAAAGATACACCTTCCTGGAGAGATGTGGGGGGGGGGGGTGAAATCATTTTGACTTCACCTCTGCTACATTTTGAGTGTCGAGTGTAAAATAATAATAATATATTTAATTCCAAAATAAATGAATACAATACATAAATAAATAAATTCACAACATATTAAAATTTGACGCATTCGTTATTATTAAAATACAATCAATCAAAGCTGAACATCATATATTCACTTCACAATTAAAAACTCTTTTTATTCCTTACTTCACTTTTATTTTATACTTTATATTCACTTATTGAATATGGTTCAATTCTAATCATACCTTTTTTTGTAATTAGCAAAATTATTTTCACTTTGTATATAAACATGATAAAAATAATACAAATTAATTTTTTTAATTTAAGCATTTTTGATGGAATAAGCTTCCATTTAATATGCTAAACGTGATATAATGTATTTATAAACCTAATTAAAAAAAAAACTTATACAAGAGTTAAAAAAATAACCCTGATGTTTTTAACAAGAAAAACTACTTTTTCAGTTATCACTCCAACTGCTAAAAAGTATATTCACTCAATAAAGTAATTAATATTTAATATGTTTAAACAAATATGAGAAATGTCCAGAATAATAAAATTCATTGCACCCGAAACTGATTTATGCGGAATGGTTCCACAGCAAATTCATTTGGTTTTATTTTTTGAAATATGCAAAATGGAATAATAGAGTTGGTCCTTTGTTAGCGGGTTATTTTGCTATACTTTTTGTAAACAATAAATACAGGCGTAAAAACCTCTGGTCGATGGCTAATTCCAAAACAATATAATCATGTTTTATGTGTAATAACAAAATCATATAATGTAAATAATTCTGTTATTTGTATATCCCATACAAAGATGTTTATTACTATTAATAAATACACAAAAAAAGAAACATAAAAAATTCTTTTTTTTTTAATATTTAGAAAAATCGAGTCACAGTTATTTAAGTAAATTGAATAAAAATAATTAATCAATCATTTTCCCTTTAACTACTGTAACATTTTGACTTACGTTATGTAAGTAGGTTCATACTAATATACATTAAAACAACTACTTTTTGGGCCTAGAAATGTCCATTATGTAATTCTGGACGGGCACAGGGCTGGGAAATAGTTTTAATGTGCATTTGTTTTAAAGTAATTAAGTAATGTAGGTCAAAAATTCACAGTAGCTATCGGGAAAATGATTGATTGAATAATTAATTTTTATTTAATTCTTATTGTAGATTTTTTTGCTAATCTTATGTTTTTTTTATTTTTTTTTATTGAGATTAATATCTTTATTCTAATCTATTTTCTCTCCATTCCACAATTTATATTGTCATTATTCTGTGTGGACAATTTTTAATAATTTATATTTTAATAAATTTAGTTCAATATCTCTTTAAAGTGTAGTTTTAAGATGTCTTCAATTAATGCCGCATAATGTAAGTACTTAAAAAGAAAGAACAAACATCCATTGAAACAATTACTTCTGGTTGTCATTGATACTACACAATGAGTACCCCGCTCATTTTGTAGTTCATTGTCCTTGAAAGTAATTGTTTTGACAACCACTTCCCGGGTAAATATTTTGCCCGACATTGAACTACACAATGGACAGAGGTAGTAGTTTGTTTCCCGGGTAAATACCCCGCCCCCAACTACACAATGGTCACGGTATTTGCAAGGAAAGTAGTTGTTTCTTGGTTAAATACCTCACCCGACATTAAACTATGCAATGGACTGGGTATTTGCCCAGGAAGTAGTTGTTTCCCGGAAAAATATCCCGCCCGGCTTTGAACTACAAAATGGACATGGTATTTGCCCGGGAAGTAATTGTTTCCCACAACGTTCATTCCCTTATCTAATCACTCATTAGCCATAACTTTCAACACTCCTACTATTCCTAACATGTACTTTGGTTTATATAGACTATTTTCAATGATTACGACTATCTACGGGACTGAAGCTCATAACAGGATAAGGAATTTAAAATTGTGGAACATTAATACATAGTTTTCATCACTAGTATCAGTTGTCTTTGTTTTTTAGGCTCTTCAAATTTGCTCATCTTCTGAGTATTTTATATAAACGCCTTCAGTATATAATTCCTTGATGTAAAAAAAAAAAAAATTTGGACTGCTGGATATTTAGTTTCTTCTATTTGATTACAGAAGTTTCCCTCATCATTTTGCTTTAATTTTCTTTCAGTTTATAATACTATTGTCATAGTACATGTATGCAGTAAGGTCGGATGGTGTCGGCGTCTTTGAACTTTTACGGAATGAAAAATCCTCATGCAGTTTATAGTACAACCATAGAAAGCGTGTAGGTGAAGAAGATATTACACAGATAAGAAAATCACAAATACTTTCACTTTCTGCCAGTTTATGGCCATCGAACGCATATTTTGAACACAAAATAGCTTATCAAGTAAATTTTCTCACAATAATAAATCAGTCATAATAAAATTATCCACAATTACAAATATAATCATCTTTATTGTGATATTTACAATTACATTAAGTTTTTAAAACATTGATTTTTTTATTTACAAGATGGCTATCGACCAGTCGTAAAATTATCCATTATGTTCAACAAATTAAAATATGCATATTATGTTGCTATTTTAATTGAAACGAAATGTGAACTGTGTAGGCTTTCACGACTAGTGTGATTTGAATTTTTGATTTCCGGGCTATTAGTCCGTAGTGGTCTGTTGGAATGTAATCCAAACTCCGAAGATGCGGTCAGCATATTCAGTGGCTCCGTGGACGGAGGGCGTATAAAGTCTCTTTGGTAACTTCACTTCTTTTGAAATAAAATATATTTGCCAATAATAAGTATAAAATTGAATATTATTTAATAATATATGTGCGTATATAATTCAATAATACATCTACGATATATTTTAAATATTTTGTATTTGATGTAGATATCAAAAAAATAGACATTGAAAAACAATATTTTATATTTTTTTGCAATAAAACATAATTTTATATAGAAACATAGTAAAATAAAACGATAAAAGGATCATCGACTATAAATTCCAAAATAATAAAACTAATAAACCAAATGGAATTGCTTGCTGCTCGAAATGTGTTATTTCTTTATTGAATATACCATGTAATCGAAAAATGTTCTTTTCTAGAATTATAATTTTTTTTTATTAAAAATTATTAAATCATTTTGGATGATTATACACTCGGATGCAAAAAAATGGGTCATTTGGTAATTTTTTTTATCATTGATAATAGTCGCCACCTTGATCCTCTGCGCATTTCTACTATCGATGACCGATTTATCGTTTGTAATATCGAATGAGCAATATGTAGTGAAGAACATTCATTAACTAAACTGAAAATTTTATTTTTATTTTTTTATATCTTAATAATCTCTTTGATTGTAAAAAACTAAAATTTTAAATCGAAGTTCTAAACAAAAGTAATTTTTTTTGCAAAAAATTACCCATTGACTCGTTTTTTGTGCATCTGAGTGTAGTTTGTGACATAAAAAAACAATTATTGAAAGAATGATTTAAACAAAATTTAATCGAATATAAAATAATGTTTTTATTTTTATTTTTTTATAATCAAAATCGTTTTCATGTGAAAAATTGAAATTGATTATGGTGGTTGAACAAAATTCATTTAAATACAAAAAAAAAATATAAAAATTAAAGTCATTCTTGAGGAGTACAATTTTCGTTTAAATGGTAAATATGTATTGCAGAATATAAATGAATGGATTATTTAGGAGATGAGCAACGAAAGGTAGGTCCCCTGAAAACAGCACGAGGATTAATGAAGAAGCATAAAATTGTCTTTACACGGAATTTGAATCTTGTTCAATATTTTTACTAATGTGTTGAATGTTTATTGTTGAAATTAACAAATTGAATCAAAATGAAGTTGTGTCGTGTAGTAACCGATTAATTATTTTTTTGACCGTGTTTACTGTTTGCGTCAATAGGCATTATGAGTACTTACCGTGTCTTGTTTTTGGTAATGTCAGGATATTTTTGTGGGGATAAAAAATAATACTCGGGAGTTTGGTTTAACATATGCATAGTTTATTGCATTGATATATGATGATGATTTAAAATAATCAATAAATATTTACTTTTTCAATATTCAAACATTGGTAGTTTATATAAAGGTGGCCAGAAAAGGTGCGGTAATCTTCAGATAGTGTGATTCGTTGATTAATTTTGGATAAAAAAATATACAATATTATGGATGGAGTGTGAGACTCCATTCATTCAAGCATTGACCGGAAGCCTACGCAGTAAGACCTCTCCTACTTTATATTTTATAGTGATAAATATGAAAACTCAAGATGAGTGCATGATGCAATATTTTATTAATATTTATTATTATAATATTATTATAAATTGATTTCTTTAAAATTATTGCATTTTACAAAAAAAAAATATTGAAACATTTTCAATAGATAAATTCAATAAGTTCGAGATAAAAAATGCATTATTTTCTATTTATTTGAACTGTAAAATGAAAGAATGAGTATTTTAAAATAAATAGAAAAATTTTTTTTTCTAGATTGAAGTTATTGGATTCATCAAAATATAGGGTGTTCCATTTAAAATAACAAAGTTGGTAGCCATTTCCAGTACAACCGGAAGTGAAAGACTGACTTATGGAAATTCCCTCTCTTTTCGTTTTACTTTCTTTTTTAAAATGCGGAGTTGTACAGAAATCTTTGATGCACTTCAAGTACTCATAGATTATTCTACCATACCTCCACTTTCATATAATATGATGCCATTTAAGAAATTTTGGATTTTCACATTTTTATATTATTTTATTAGATAGATAGATATTTTATTGATGCAAAAAGTTTTCATTTTGTAAACATTACATATGTCAATATTGAATTAAATATAATCGGGGCCTTCTTAAAGTGAAAAATTCACTTAAAAAGGCATTTATTAAAAAAAAAAAAAATGGACACAATGAAGTGAAACATGAATTGACTTGACAGCCAATTTTAAAACATAACTAATTTACAATAGTAATGAGAAAAATACGTTTTATTATAGATATAACTAAAAATGAACGATATTTCATATTACTTCATATTAAGTAAATAGATTTAATAAATATTCCAACAATTCAGCACAAACTATCACTTAACTCGTTCTTATATCCTCCATATTGCGTTAAAACTTGTGCACTCACTCCCTGAGTCGAGTCAGTATTGTTTTCTTGTAGTCAGTCAGGTGGAAATCATATTTTAATGTAATCAGAGAAACAATTTATCAGTGCGCACTGAAAAAGTGATGAAGCAGAAAACACAAAAGCTCCGTTGAGTGCAGTAAGTAGAATACTCTAAATAATTTAAAACTACAATTATAAGATAAAATTTTACTTTAGATTAAGTGGGAGACGTGAAACGCGCATGCTGGGTAAGTGTAGCAGGTTAAAAACTGTTTTTTGTACGTCTAGAGCAGTGATTCTCAAAATGGGTGTCGCAGCACCTTAGTGTGCCGCGAGTATGACATGCCGTGAAATTTATAACACTTAACAATTACACTGCAACACGGATGACAACAAATAAAATAAATAAATATAATTTACTGCAGTTTTTTACATTGCAAAGAAAATAAATAAATATTGAAACAATGAATAAAAAAATTAAAGACTATTGAAAATGAGTCTTTCGAATAAACAGTGCATTGAATGCCACCATACAAAAAAGTTTGAGAATCGCTGGTCTAGAGTGTGTTTTGTACCGGATCGAAAAGACGTGGAAAGAAAGACTTTTGATGTTCGCCGATTGACTACTAAACAATGTCTGATTTATTGTATGAATTTTGGGTTGTATTATAGAAAAAATAATCAATTCATAAATAATTAAATAATTATTTTATAAAAATAGTTGTCTTTTCTCTTACTTATTTTTTATCCCTAAATATAAATGAATATTTGGGGATCATGTTCAACCACCATTCATCTAGCATATGGATAACTAGTGATGGCCATTTCCTGTTTTCATGAACAGGACAAGTTCACCTTCCTTTAGTGGATGAAAAAGCGATTCTCGGTTGTCTACCTTGTAGACCCTAATCGTTGACGATACCACATGAAATTGGGCAATAGATGGCGCTTGCATTATCTTCCATTTATTATGATCCTAAATATTCGTTTCTTAATAATAATAAAAACCTTAGAAATAACAATGATAATAAAAATGTTTTTGTGAGAATCACATCGAGTCTTGAATACAGTAAGGATTTAAGGGTGGAAGGACATCAAGTATTCCCTGCCCACTTAGGCCATAACCTCAAGCCCATTGTAGTGCTAAAACACGGTGTATTGAATTTTACATAAGTATGTTGTTCTATTGTGCCGTGATAAAATTAAGTAAGGCACATTTTTTATTTTCAGATCGAAACGAGATACAAAACAAATAAGCGAAATCTCCAATCAAGAACATAAGCACCCGAAACATAAATCAAAATCACACACTGATTCTGATTCATCCACAAGAAAGCAAATATCAGAAAAACGCGAGCGTATGAGAAACCTCATAGAAAGCTCGAAGGTCTATATCGAAAACCAATTGTGCGGATACAAATGCCCGGAATGTGGCTACGTCTTCAAAACCCGCTCGGCCTTCAGCACCCACCAATCAATACACACAGGAGAAAAATCCTTCTGCTGCCATTTGTGCGGAAAAAACTTCCGCACCTCTACCGGATTAAAGGTGCACATTGACAACTACCACTTGAAGAAAAGAAAATACCCGTGTAGCTACTGCGATAAAGTGTTCGGGACGAAATCGGGTCGAGATTTTCACATTAATATACACACGGAAACGAGGCCGTTTGTTTGCGAGTTGTGCGGAAAGGCGTTTGCTCAAAGTTCGTCTTTGAATGTTCACAAGATGTACCATACGCAAGTGTACAGGTTTAATTGTGATGTGTGCAGTAAGAAATTTAGGAGGGCTACGGAATTGAAGATACATAATCGGACGCATACTGGAGAGAGACCTTATAAGTGTGAGACTTGCGGTGCTAGTTTTATAGAGAAGCAAAGATTGAAGGCGCATATGAGGATTCATGACACATCGAAAACGTTCACTTGTGATATTTGTGGGAATAAGTTTAAACAGCAAAAATATTTGAAGAACCATTTAAGGAATCATAGGAAAGCAATTGTGAAAGTATCATAATTCAAAATTAAATAAATATATTTTTAAGCTATTGTTTCGAAATCGGGTTTAATCAGACTTGAAAATAAGTAAAGCAATATACATTTATTCATTTGCAGTACACTTAACACATTCATTAACATCACACTGTCACTATTTATTTATAACTAGATGTTGAGCATTTGGACGTTCGTGCCTCGCCGCTAGCTTTTGCTTATATAGCGTGCTTGTTTCTCGAATTTTCCAGAACTTTCCATGACGTCACGTTTACGTCGCGCGCTCGGTGGAACATTCCAGAATGTTTTTTCCAGTTGCTTCTTTCACTTTTTTTTTAAATAACACAATTATTAAGTTTCATAATTGACGTACAAACATAATTACAACAAATAAGGAGCTAGTAAATGAAACACTTTTTAACTTTATATAATTTGTTATTTTATTTTAGTCACTATATTTCGAAGCATAGAGCTTCATTATCAATAAGCTCAAAATGTAAAACCAAGTGAAAGCCTTAACAATTAACAAATAAATAAGAAGCTGATTGTATGATTGTAAAAACAACGTTATTTATAATAATACATTGTGTTATAACATTTTTATTTTATTTCTTTATTCACTTCTGTATTTAATACTCTATGTACATTTTGAGCACAATGTGCTCTTTATAATAGTTTTTTTTTTTTTAAATTAACAAATAAATAAACATGTAAACAAAAATGAAATATATAAATGTGATGTGTTTTTGAAAATCGGTTTACTGATATTAATGATAATATCTAACAAAGGATTTTGATTTTCAGATCAAAATATCCGGTGATAAAACCTAACACTAAATCAGAACCAAATTCGCAGCTATCATCAATGGGCGGTGCGTATCTTATAGAGAAAGCAGAAAAAACACCCCAAACGAAAAAGATCCGACGCCGAAAAGACGAAATCACCCCTAAATACTTTTGCTCGATATGCCTAAAAGGTTACACTCGGAGAAATTACATGCTGAAACATAAAGAAACCCAGCACGCGTTAACGGAAGCACCGAAAAAAAGCGAGAATGAAGATTTGATACGTAGATGTGTGGTTGAATCGAATACAGCAGCACCTTATTACAAATGCGACCAGTGCAATAAGTCGTTTAAAGACGCTTATAATTTGTCGAGGCACTACACCGTTCACACTGGAGAGAAGGCATATTTCTGTCATATATGCGGGAAAAAGTTCCGCATGCAACAAGGAATGCAGCGGCATATAAGTAGTTCGCATTTGGGTATCAAGAAATTTCCTTGCGGAGTGTGCGAAAAAGTTTTTTCTACTAAAGTGAATAGAGACGAGCACATGAATATACACACGAATAACCGGCCGTTTGTATGTGATATCTGTGGTAAAGCGTTTAAGCAGCGGGGGTCCCTGCATACGCACAAAATGTTTCACAATTCCGATAACTTAAAATTCGATTGTAGTGTTTGCGGGAAAAAGTTTAGGAGAAGCACGGAGTTGAAAGTGCACAGTTATTTGCACACTGGACATAAGCCTCATTCGTGCAGTTTCTGTTCTAGTACGTTTAGATTGAAAGGGGAATTAAATCGACATTTGAAAATGCACGCTAAACCAGTTAAACATTCATGTAAAGACTGTGGGGATACTTTTAGTGATAAATTATTATTGTCTAAACATATTGAATCTGAACATTGATTTATAGAAAACGTAGAATAAAATACAATAAAAAAAAAACAAGGGTTTTTTTTCCACTCACATATTGTAACCATATCACCCAGTAATTCTAAAAAACTTATTATCACAGATTAACCAGATAACAAGGTTAATGTAAATTAATTTTTTGATAATTAAATGATATTTTACTGTCACAAAATACAAGTAGTCTTCAACATCCGATAGGGTACAAGAAGAAATTTTATAATAATAAATAAAATACAAGATTTAATTTGTAACTGTTTTGGAGGTGACAACTGCTTTGATGAGGTACTTGCGGAAGTACCAGTGAGAAGTCCTTCATTTTCCGTGTTATAACATCATTCTTTTGAAAGGCACATTTTTTTAATTTGTATTGCAGAGTGTGTAGGAGAAATTTTCATAAAAATGGAAATTACAATTCTGTTTGTGTTTGGAACTTCTTGACTTTCATCTCATCACTTTCATAAACTAAACAATTGGAAGCAATTTCTACATTAAATGTCTACAAAGAAATGGCAGAATGCACTAAGTAAAATGGCCAACAATTTTTACTTATTATTTCTAGATGGGAATTATATGGCGCTTCGACTACTTTGGTCATTCACTTATTATTTCTAAAAAATAATGTATCTATTACATTTTACTCTATAATATGTTATATCTATAACTTCGTTATCGAGCAGCGCCACCTGAATTGTACATTGTATTTATATGTTAGAATCCCGAATTCGGAATGGTGTTTATAGTGCGAGATTGAAAAGTGAATAAGTTGTTAATTGTTGAGGCGTCTACTTTGTTATACATTGTAATTGAGTAATTATCTTTTTTGTATTGTCATGAATGTGTTAATAAAAATAATAATTTTGTTAGCCTTAAAAAAAAGAACTACAACAAATGTAAAATATTTGTATTTTTTTGTTTATTAAAATTATAGATTTTCATACATCTAAATCTTTTGATATTTTTTGGAAAAAATAAATTTATTACAATTTCAATCTTTGAAACAACATATTTGTTGATTAAAAAAAAATCACTTCGGAGTACACCTATAAAACAGAAATCATTATTTAATTTTCAGATTCACGGAAACAAGAGTCGTATTTCCCGTAGAGGAAATATGGATAGAAAACACAAATCCGCTACATACGACCATCAAAATGGAAACTATAGATCTCTCGGGGGTAGAATCATCCGAGGAATCCAGCAGTTCTTTCCCGAAAAAACGAACCATAGACGATTTATTCGAAGACAAACTGAACTGCGTGGAGGTCTACACCCCGCTTTCCCTCCCAGAACATCCGAAATATAAATGCGAATATTGCGATTGCTCGTTTAAAACCGCGAAGCTTTGGAGCAAGCACATGGCGATGCACACCGATGACAAGACCGTCGAATCGTCCGAGGAATCCGGCAGTTCCTTCCCGAAAAAACGAACCATAGACGATTTGTTCGAAGACAAACTGAGCTGCGTGGAGGTCTACACCCCGCTTTCCCTCCCAGAACCCCCGAAATATAAATGCGAGTATTGCGATTGCTCATTTAAAACGGCGAAGCTTTGGGGAAAACACATGGAGATGCACACCGACGATAAGAATTACATGTGTCACATTTGCTCGCTCGGGTTTAAAACGAAAGACATTTTAAACGAACACATGCTCATGCACGATAAGTCGTGGATGTTCAAGTGCGATTACTGTGACGAAACTTTCAACCGGCAGTTTTTGCTAAACGTACATTTGGAGACTCACGCGGAATCCATGCCGCATGTCTGCGAATGTGGCAAAAGGTTTAAACACAAGTCATCACTTTTGGAGCATCGGAAAGATCATTCGGAAGCACAGGTTAAAGAGACCATTCTTAAAAATGTTCATATTCTAAGGTCGCACAAGTGTCCTATATGTGGTGCTAGTTTTAAACATATGCGCAATTACAAGCAGCACGTTTCCACTCACAAGAAATTGAATACGGTGTATTTTTGCGAGCTTTGCGAGTACAGATTCAGCAGGCAGAATCAGTTGATTGATCACAAGAAAATGCATCATCCCGAGACGCCCGTCGATAGGAATCATCCCGTACAGTGTGATTTTAAAAATTTAAGAAGGATTCACAAATGATTTATTGATGGGAGTCGTACTGTGCAGTGTGATTTTAAAAATTTAAGAAAGATTCACAAAAGTGATTCGTCGATTGGAGTCATCCCGTGCAGTGTGATTTTAAAATTTTAAGGAGCATACACAAATGATTCGTCGAAATGAATCGACCTGTACAGTAATTTTAAAAACTTAAGGAGGATTCATAAATGATTCTGTTTTATACGTGTTTTACCAAATGATTAAAGAATATACATTTGAAATTTCTCTACAAATTATAAAATTCTCAAATGATTCTGTTGTATATATGTACTTTCGTACTAAAGTGATTAGAATTGAGGTGTAATTTAATTTTTACCAATTTTGAACGAACAAAATAAATATTTTATTGAATAAATTATTTTTAAATTATTAATAAATACAAATTTAATCTAGGAGAATTTATGATTGGTTTTGAGTTATATGAAGAGTACATTCATGAATAATTAACACTGTTGTATCCTTTCTTCACACTTTATTTTCTAATTTTTAGATATATATTTCGAGTGCTATTATTATTGACAATGAGTGCATAGCACTCGTAATATATATCTAAACATTAGAGAATAAAGTGTGAAGAAAGGATACAACAGTGTTAATGATTAGGAGAATTTATTTATATCGGCACACAATAATATATAATAATTTGGTAATGGAGTTTCATCAAATAAGCTTCAACCGTTGAATATATAGAATCATTAAATACTTATAAATATATGTTGGTCACACACTTCACCTGACTTCCCCAACTGTTGAGTGAGCAGACCCTGCCCTCTGATGGTTCTTTCATCGTATTAAAATTACTCCATAAGAATGGGTAGGTCTTGCTTCAGGTGGGGCTATGCGAAGTAGAATAATTTACAGAAATCTGCTCCTAATTTATAGTTTATCTTGTCTGAGAGATATTTCCATTCAACAAAACGGAGTGATAAGAAAGCAGATGTGAATTCTTTGTGTCAACGATTACAACTAGCGCCACCTGGGCCACGGTAACAGTCAAGATTTATAACCTATATAATTAATGAGAATATATTGGAAATTATTCTACACACTATAAAATTGTATATTTTACTATAATTTAAAGTTAAAAAAAGTTGAATATTTTGATGTTATTTTTTATTTAATCCATTATTTATGATTGTAGTGTCCTGTGGTACGGGTTTGTAATTATATAATTTATTTAAACAACAAATAATAATTCTTTTTTATTTATAACCATATAACTCTTAATCCACGGAGCAATACGGACTGACTCCCCACGCAGCACACAAATGGGAGTAAATTTCGGCTGATACAAAAAATGGTACACTTAGTCTGTAGCGCGAAATGCAAGTAGACGTTATAAATCTTTTCAACTAATTTAATTGAATATACCTCAATGATGATGTTTAAACATTTATATTATCTAAACAATGCAGTATTAAATTGATATTAACATATAATACAAATACATATTTTTCTTTGATGTTCATAAGAGGCTATCAACCAAAGGTCATCCCTTCTAATGGTCGAGTTCAGTTAGTTTCACCCAAGGCTGGACCATTGGATGCGGGGTATACCTACTTGGGGAACCGGCGCATATTTACCACGGTATTTAATTTTTGCAATATTCTTCAGTTTGTTGGACGAAGAAAACCTGGAGCATATCCTAGAACAGTACTTTCCAAACTATGGGTAGGAACCTACTGGTGGGGAATGGGCCCTCGCCACTGTATACATGAATAAAAAAAAAAAGCTAATAATTTAAAAAAAATAATTACAACAAATAAAACAGCATTAAGTAGTTCCACGAATCGCCCAATCAACTTTGGGAACCACTGTCGTAGGATATTGCCCAGTCCAATAGAAAATCCATACTGGGAATGGCCAGAAATGGTGAATATCAGGGATCTATCTGCCTAGGCACTGCTAGCTTATCTTGAGAAGATGGGCTAACTGTGCCGATTAACAGTTTCAAATACCCTTCAGGGAGGCCTATGTGTGCTTGGGCACCTCCCACAAAATCGTAAACCGTATTTTTCCCTTTTTTTTTTATGCCATTAAAAAACTTCCCTTTCCCTTTACATGTTTTAAATTGTACAGTACTATGAAAAAAAAAAAACAGTGGAATGAATGTAAATCTTCATTGTAGCAATTATTGATCGTTCCACTATTTTGTTGTATTTTGTAAGTTCGATAAATGTAAATAAATTCTTGTTTTCTGTATGAATATCCACTATTTTTATTTTATAATTTTATAAAAAAAATAAAACTGTGTGATTTATTATAAGTGAATGTTAACAATAAATTGTGAAATTAGAATCAAATATTGTTTTATTATTTATTACTACATATACATTCAATTTTAAAACAAAAGCATGTGTGTACAGTATTTTTGTAAAACCTTTGAAATAAAACGAAACACATTGCTCCACAGTATAATTTTAATTAGTAGTTCCTCTTAGTGTTGACATCTTTGGTTTGGCATATTCAGATTGGCGAGGTTTGCTTATTTTGCTGCTGTTTCCAAATGACGCATTCGCGGACACGGATTGTTTTTTTTGTTTTTTCAACTTTCAATACCGGGAAATACAAAATCTCAATATAATAACGTTAATAGCTATTGAGTAATTAATTCATAAACATGGGAAAATTTTAGAAGTTAAATTCGAATGAAAAACGATACCTTAATAAAAAATCATATCTTTGTAACCGCTTGAAATATACGTTTCCAATTTTTTTCTGTTTAAATTACAAAATGTGCGCTTTAAATTATGAAAGAACCATTTTAATATGTTGAATAGTTTATGCATTAAAAATTATCTCATTTTATAACATGAAATTAAATTTAGCGTATCCCGCAAAAGCACAATTCAAATAGGTTGGATGTTTGGTTCACACCAGAACATGGCCACAAGTTTCCTCTTTTTGGAAAAGAAAGAATTTTTCAGTTATCGCACCGACCTCTTGACATATAATATTTTTTGTTGCGCGAAGTTAATCTGACTTAGGCCCGCTTCTACAATTTTGGTAATTTGGTAATTTAACGTAAAGTTAAACCTTGAGCGGTGATTCTACAATTGTGAGGTAAAGTATTATTTGGATGAACGGATTCCGACATTTTCCCCCGTGCTCGGAGCATGAGAGACCAAACAAATGAGCGAGAAGCCATGCATCGTCCAGATTTTCAGAATCGTCCGTACACAAAAAGAACTCTTTGATGATTAAAATTGTTTCATACTCATAT
The DNA here is from genome assembly GCA_963082785.1 of Philonthus spinipes. Taxonomy (NCBI): domain Eukaryota; kingdom Metazoa; phylum Arthropoda; class Insecta; order Coleoptera; family Staphylinidae; genus Philonthus; species Philonthus spinipes. The sequence goes on from OY720304.1 coordinate 32,221,885, forward strand.
AAAATTTGCCTTTAATTTAAGTTAAATATAAAGCAACATCCCGGAAATGAAACGATTGTATTTACCATATATTTTTGAGGAATTGAACTTGCTCGACTCTGTTAATTAATTAAGCAAAAGATGGCGCTTTGTGCTATCCTTCCCAGTAGGCAAAAGATAAATTAAATTAACCACAAATATATGCAATGAATAACATTGTATAAGAATATAATGAAAACGCGGAATAAATTAAATGAAATGTTTGTAAATTTTGTGAAACCTTACAGAAATAATTTGTTTGCAGATTCCTAACAATAGAAGAAGCGGTAATATTAAAACCGGAATTGGATGTAGTTGCCGAAGATCCCGATTATTTTACTCTTGAAGAAGACTGTGCACCAGGAAAGCAAGATAAAAAGTGCTGTCAAAGTGCAGTTAATCCCGGATTGATCTCAATTGAAAAAAACAAATGTATTATTTTGAACAGTGTTTTAACGAAAACTTTGTTCCTTAAACAGGAGGAATGTAAAAAACGTAATGAATCTGAAATAATTAATATCACTAACGACGAAGATGTAGTGATCGTTTCCTCCCGTGATAAAAATGAGGTTAATGATTCGATTAATAAAAAACGTATAGTATTAGACAAAGGAGGGTTTAACAATAACAAGAAAAGAGAATATCGTGTTTCCAACTGTGTAGCTTTCGACGAGTTAAAAAAATCTCAATTCGACGTCAGGAGGGAGGGAGTCGTTAAATCTGGAAGGACAGTTGGAAGAAATGCATCTTTGTGTGAAACGCGGGTTAATGCGAAAAACAACTGTGGTAACGCGATCTCCAAACAAACCGTTTTGGATCAATTTGGTTTTAAAGTAGATTACAACAAAAGGAAATCGGATGAGGAGAGATGTTCGAAAAGCTCGCAAGTAGAAAAATTAATTCAGGAAGAATTATTGAAATCTCCGACTCAATCAATGGGTTTGGGTAAATGCAAAAACATAAGCGGGGCTAATGTTAAATGTAATAATAATAAGTCTGATGGTAATGATATTAGACAAGATAAACACGGAGGTAGTCGTAAACACGATAAGCAAAAAGGATCATTAAAACAAAATCAATCTGTAGATAAGCTTGAAGATAGTATTCAACACGATAATCAGAAAAGTTCATTAAAACAAAATCAATTTGTGGAGCTTATTCAACAGAAAAGTTTATTGAAACAAAATCAATCTGCGGATGAACTAGAAGTTGGTATTCAACAGGGTAAAGAGAAAAATTCATTAAAACAAAATCAATTTGTGAATAAGCTTAGAGATAGTACGGGTAAAAAGAAAAGTTCATTAAAACAAAATCAATCTGTGGATAAGCTAGGAGATAGTACTCAACATGATAAGCAGAAACAAAAACAATTTGTGGATGAATTAGAAGAAAAATCAATCAAATCATTAAAAGAAAATCAATTTGCGGATAAGCTTAGAGATAGTATTCAATATGATAAGAAAAAAAGTTCATTAAAACAAAATCAATCTATGGATGAGCGTGGAAATAATATTGATTATGATAAGCAGAAAAGTTCGCTCAAACAAATTCAATCTGTTGATAATAAGAGGATATTTGTTGCTAAACAATGCTCGGTTCAAATTGATAAAATTTCACTGGATGAATTATTTTTAGAAAAAAGTAAATTAAATGAGAGCAAATCTTCGGAAACGGATTTAAAAAAATTACCATTAATAGATTGCGATCTCAAAGAAATCAGATATGAATTTAAGAGTGTGGAAGAAAAAAACTGTGTATTAAAAAGCACCTGGGATAATATTAAACAAAATATAATTAGGAATGAGACCACTCATTTTAAGTGTAAACTGTGTCGAAGTAAAGTGGTAAACAAATGTAATTTACAAAGGCATGTTCGTATGTTTCATCTATCAAATGATGATATTATATTTAAGAAAGTTATCTCATTTAAAAAGAATGAAACAGAGTACGAGGAAGCAGTTGATGGTTTATCGAAAGAAAAAACGTATGTGATTAAAATCGATGTAAACGAGGAAATAAAAGCCGAAATCAAAGAGCACTGGACTGAAATTAGAGACCACGTATTTTCCACCATTGAAAAAACGGAAAACACGGAATTTTATTTCCAGTGTAATTTATGCCTGAATAAAATTCTTAACAGAGAAAATTTGAAGCGTCATTTTTTAAACTTCCATTTGTCTGCGGCTAGTGGTGTAATATTAATGTCCGTAACATATAACAATCAGAAAAATAATTCAAATAAAAAATTATTAAAAACAAATAATGAACAGCCAACGAATTCTAAATCGAGCGAAGCTGAAGAAATCCCCACGGTTAATAAAAAATCTTTAAAACGCAAAAGATCCGAATCCCTCGGTATAAAAGTAAGTGTTAATAAAACGATGAGCAAGGAAGAAGCGATAACGAAAAACTGGGAGAGTATCATAGACAAAGTAATGAAAACGGAAACAGTCAAAGGAATCGTGCCGACAACACTGTACAAGTGCACTATGTGCAAAAGTGTAATCCAAAATCGGAAGAATACATTGAGGCACTTCAAAACGTTTCATTTGTGTGACAAAAGAGTGAAATGGACAGAATTTGATGAGGATTGTGAGGATCAAGAAATCAGAAAGCGCTGTCAAATAGGGTCGCAATTATTTAAGTGCGATATTTGCGCACAAATACAAACGTCTTTCGCGTGTTTTATGAAACATTACCGTGACCATCAGTCCGAACAAAAGGATGATAAACAAAAATTGTTACCTGAAAAAATTTTAGAAGATGATATTCAAGAGAAATCGTTGCCCGACTGTAAAGTTAGTGATATTAATTGTTTAAACAGTGAGGGCGCTGAAGGTGCTATCGGAGAAAATCTGGAAACGGTAACGAAAAATTTAGATAAAATTATTTCTATTAAAAATCTAGAATCGACTAAGGAAAGTGAAATAATTACAATAGAGGAAGACGTAAACGAAGAAATAACAATCGATGAGGATGTCAACGAAATAACAAATATTAATAAGGATGTAAAGAAAACAATTGATAAGAATTTAAACAAAAAAACAACTATTGATAAGGACGTAAACAAAATAATAACAATTGATAAGGATGTAAACAAAAAAACAATAATTGATAAGGATGTAAACAAAATAAAAACTATTGATAAAGATGTAAACAAAAAAACAACTATTGATAAGGATGTAAACAAAATAACAACTAATGATGATGATGTAAACGAAATAACTACCGTTGATGAAGATGTAAACGAAGAAATATCGATTTTTGAGGAGATTATATTGAAATCGTCTGTCGAGGAGGATAAAGATGAAATGAAAAAAGATCTGAAATGCCATACTGAGACGAAAAAACTGAGATGTAAAATAATCCGAGATTTTAACGAAGACGAGGATTTAATAAGCGATGAAATTGAGGAGATTAGAAAAGACGGTAAAGTCTTTTATCAGTGTAAACTGTGCGGAGTGGTTTTGTTAGGGTCTCATAATAGGAATGAGCATATCAGGAGCCATTATGCCTTAATGAAAATTGAGTAACTTGAAATGTATTTTTTATTATTATAAAATTGAAAACAAATTATATTGTGATTTTATACTTAGGTTTATTGTTATATTTTTTGGTGATATTACACGATTATTTAAGTAGTCTCGAAAATATTTCAAATTAAAAATATTTTACTCGATATTTAAACAGGTACACTTGCAAGAATGTATACTATATGATCGAGAACTTTTCTGCTCTAGAGTGCTTTGATTTATATATACAAACATCTTTATTCGGACAACAACTTTACATAAGCTTATACATTTAAATTTACACAACAAGAAAAAAAGATTGTGTTAGTCTTTTTTATTTTTAAATTTTATTGTCACCAGTACCAACAAAAAAAAATGAAAAAAAAAAATCTCGAGAAAAGTTCTCGATCATATAGTATGTTAAGCCGTGTATATAATTATAATCTCTTCATTCAGTATTTTCCTTAGAGCTTTTTGAAATTTGAAAAAAAAATATATATATATTTTTTTCTTTAATCTTATAATGAATTCTATTTTTGTATGTATATTAAACATAATACTACTCATAAAACTAAATTTAATGTAGATGTATATACATGTAAAAAAATATTTATTTATGAGAGGTAAAATAAATCACATCACAATATTTACATGTACAAATTGTTTAAGCCTCAGAAAATGGCTATCTATCATCCCATCGGTCTTTCTGCCTCTCTCTGTTCTATAACATGTTAACTAATGTAGTATACAAAGTTAAAATCTTTGACAACTATTAACATATTTATGAGTTTTGTGCATGCCGTGTTTAATTTACATATTATTTTATAAATTCTTACTGTACTTTAAATTGTTACTATTACTTATTAAAAAAAAAATCTTTAAATTAAAATGTATTTATTGATTATTGCCCTTCATTATTATGAATCATGTATGTGGAAAAACAGCACAAAGCGCAATCTTTTGGAGTAATAATTTGAGTCTAGCACCGAATGGAACACATTGGTCCGAAAGATAGAAATGAAAATTAAAAGTTTTGAAAGCTATTAACAAATTTATTACTTTTGTAAATGCAGTGTTTAATTTACATTTTATTTAATCAATTCTTACTTTTCTTTAAAATTGTTACTATTAATTATTAAAAATAAAATAATAATAAAAATGTTCTGGGAATTAAAATTTATTTATTCATTATTATGAACCATACATATGGAAAAACAGCACAAAGCGCCACCTTTTGGCATAATCAACAATTTTAGTCTAGAAGGCAGACAACCTAATGGAACACACTTGTCCAAAAGATTAAAATGGCCATGACAAGTTATCAGAATTCCAACAAGCTATGAATCTGAATAATGAGGTGTAAAGTCTAATAATAAACCGTTACATCGTGGTGGAAAGGCCACTAATTCAAGATTTGACTATAAAAACACGAGTTTTTGAGAAGTATTAATAGACTGAAAATTCAACTCCTGATATTTATTTTTAGAGAAAGGATAAAAAAACATATTTTTCAATACCCAATAGTCCGTCCTTACTATTGGATGAACTACTTCAAGATTTGATTATAAAACAAGAGTTTTTGAAAAAAAAGTGTTGCATTAATAGACTGAAATTATCCTCTTAATAATTAATTTTTGAGGAAGAATAAAAAAATCTTTTCAATACTCAATAGTCCGTCCATACTATTAGATGAACAAATTCAAGATTTGATTGCAAGAACGAGTTTTAAAAAAAAACATATATGTGTTGCATTAATAGACTGAAAATTCTATTCTTAATAATTATTTTTAGAGAGACATACTTTTTCAATACCCAATAGTCCTCCCGTACTATTGGATGAATTAAATCAAGATTTGATTGTAAGAACAATAACGGAACACGAGCATTAAACAAGAGTTTTTGTTTTCAGAATGGTTGTTCTTCCTGGTGAAGCAGTGGTCAAGAAAGAATTAATCAAGGAAGAAGACTGCTCGGAAGAACCCAGCGAAGACCCGCTTCAACTTAATAATTACAACCATTTTGATAACCTCCCTCCCGAGATAGACCTGCGCGGGGTTAAAGCTTGCAGGAAAATAATCACAACCGACGGCGCCGTCTTGTACAAATGCGACATTTGCTTGATCGAGATGAAAGACATGAACACCGTGAATATCCATTATAAGCAGCATTTCGAAGCTCCGTTCACTTGTCACATTTGCAAACAGACTTTGAGCAGGCTTTACGGCTTGAAGCGCCATATAAGGCGGAAGCATTTCGTGGACGTGTGCAGGATAACGATCGCGGATAGTTCTTCTTGTTATATTTGCGATATATGCGGGGCGACTTTTAGTAAGGAAGGCGCGTTCCGGAAACACTACAGGCCGCATATTAATCAGAAATCGGCGGATTGTGAAGTTTGCGGTAAAACGTTTTCGTCGTTGAGTTCTTTGAAGAAGCACAAAGCCGCGGTGCATTTCGCTGTTAAGTTTCCTTGTGATATTTGCGGGAAAGAGTTTACCTCGAGATGGTCGCTAACCGATCACGTTAATTTCCATTTAAACAGGCGGCCGTACAAGTGTGTGGCTTGCGGTAAAGATTATCCCACGTCTTCCGGGCTATTCGCTCATGTCTGCAGTAAAAACTGCAAGGGATTGAACTCATACAGCCAGCAAGGTATTGATCAAGTTGAAGCAATGGAATACGTTTGCCACATTTGTATCATAACCTTTTCTAAAAGGGAGGAATTAGCCGAGCATTTCTCTGAGCATCACAAAGACGAGAGCTCGAGCACTAAGGATAAAAAAAATGAAATCGTTATGGAGGACGGGGTGGTGAAATATAAATGCGACTATTGCAATCAAATATTCGATTACGTGAGGAACATGAAATCGCACAGGAAGAAAATGCATGGGAATATGCAGCTGAAGTGTGATGTTTGCGGTGAAGAATTTTCGTGCTTGCGGAGATTGCAATGGCATCAGGATCAAAAGCACGTTAAAAAGAAAATTCCTTGTGATAACTGCGGAAAAAAGTATTCTTCAGGGCCGATGATGAAAGCTCATAAAATGAAATGCCAAAAGAAAACATCATGATGCTTATAATCGTGAAATACACTTAAAAAAAAAACAATCGGGGCTATTCTGCATGTGAAATGTTATACCATATGATCGAGAAATTTTCTCCTCTAGAGCAGTGGTTCCCAAAATTGACCCAAAAAACAAAAATATTCAGTCTTGGGACCCACTTCTTAAACAAAAGATGGCAATAATATATTGGTAATACTCAAATTCCCTAGTGGCGAATCGTGGAACTACTTAATGCTGTCATATTTGTGCTAATTGAAAAACATATATATATATATATTTTGTAAGTGTAATTTTTTTTCGAAGGCCCACTCAATATTCGTTCTATATTCTGAATAAATTCCTCACTTAACCCGTGGTGAAATATTTTTAATTAATAATGATAGAAAATTAAAACACTGTTTTTTAAATGTTTCACAGATTTTACTTTATTCTCCGACTAGTTTCGGCCAGTGACCATTATCAAGGAGTATTTTTTTTACATTACTCATTGATAATGGTCACTAATCGGAGAATAAAGTAAAATCTGCGAAACATAAAAATACCAAGTGTTTTAATCATTATTAATATTTATTCTTTCATTTTTTCTTTATTTCACATTTTGTTGGCACCAATGAATAAAAACAAATAAAACGTCACATGTGTCATCATTTTTCAATTCAATTTTGTTAACATAACCTGTAGCGTGTGGTTACTTTTATTGCAAACATCATTTTTTAATAAAAAAATTAAAGCACTCTAAAGGAGAAAAGTTCCCAATTATAGAGTATTTAACGTGCACGTTATTCTTTATCATCACAATGTAAGCGTGTTTTCTAATTGATAGATGTGAGGTTAAAATAAAACGTTTACGTTAAATTTAACTTTTTTTTTTCCTACGGAATAGCAATGAATATTACCGATGTTTAATTGGTTTACCAGAAAACCAATTTGTTGTTGAAAATACTTGTTTATTTATTTAGAAAAAAAAAACTAAATATCTTCTTAGTTTTTAAATCTGAGCTAATTTCGCAAAACTTAATCATGTTGCATTTTGTAATGGCTATTGAGGTTACAATTTAAGATCGCAGCGCCAAAGTGGCGAAATTCAGAACCCGCTTATGGCGGAACGCAACTACATTCCGGTGTGTCTTGACATGTCAACCGATATTCTTTGTGAACCCTGGTGAAATATCGGAAACGGTAGTTTTCAATTTGTTTTCTAGATAGCATAATGGTGGGAAATTGAAAACAGCCAATCAGAAAGCAGCTTTGCAAATAAGGTCCCATCAAAACGTACTTCATTTAGTCCTGGTGAAAAATATTACCTGCGTCAAAATAATAATGGGAGCTTTAAAATAGCCAATTAAAAAGTCTCTTTGCGAAGCCAATCAACATAATCTACATCAGAAAAGATGGCTTTCAGCTAGTTTTCTAGATAACATAATGGTGGAAAAATTGGAAACAGCCAATCAGAAAGCGGCTTTGCAAATAAGGCCCCGTCAAAACGTACTTCATAAACTTTTGTGCAGATGTGAAAAACAATTGGCATCAAAACAGTGGCTTTCTGTTAGTTTTGTAGACAAATAATGGCGGGAATTTCAAAACAACCAATCAGAAAACCGCTTTGCGAATAAGCTCCAATCAAGACGTGTTTCATAGAGCCCTGGTGCAAATATGCATATCAAAATAATGATGGGGTTTTTAAAACAGCCAATCAAAAAGTCGCTTTGCGAATAGGGCCCAATTGAAACGTACTTCATAAAGCCCTGGTGCAAATGTGATGCACCAAAAAAAGGTGGCTTTCAGTTTGTTTTCTAGATTCTAGACATCATAAAGGTGGGTAGTTGAAAACAGCCAATCAGAAAGCTGATTTGCGAGTAAGGCCCAATCAAATTGTACTGTTGGTGCGAAGCACATTTGTCTTACACTGGACTCGGATCTGAGTCGAATTCACGTCTCAGTTACATCGGAGAAAGTGAGTGATAATAATTGTAGACGAAAAATTGTAAAATTCTCACATTTAATTAATTACGATCGTATCATTATATTTAAGGATTATTTATAAATCCTTGTTTATTCTGGTCTAAAGGATAACAACAGTGCATGATATTCCACTTCAATGAACTCTTACATAAAATAAATAGGCAATGCTAGTTGTTTTAATTGCGAATTAGCAACACTAGATTAGATGTAAAAATATTGTATCTCTTGTTTATAATTACACAGAATTATGAAATAAATTATTTATATTTAATTTTGCTTTTTATTTTCTCAAATTTAAAATTAAATAAATATCTGAAATATTGATTTTTTTACTATACTTTCAATTAGATGTAAAATCTTAATTAAATAATATTCTTGTCCTTTCTCCTACTTGTTTTATTTTACAAAATATATTTAATTGCAATTCAATTTGTCACTACTTGAAAAATACAGAAAGTCGTGTCAAATTTCGAATTATAATAACATTTTTGAATTGTGCTAAAAATATAGTAAATTTCGATAGCCGATTCATCTACAGAATATAATTCTAATTTTTGTATATTATTGTACATACATATACACATTTGAATAAAGATGGTTAGCTAGTTATAGTAAATATATACAGATGGGGATTAATCCACCCCGAAAAAATGATGAAGCGGCGAAACTTAGGAGTGCAGTGTATGTGTAGAGTATATACAGATATAAATTATACATTTGATTTTGTATTTTTTTATTATTTTATTTATGAATGATATAAAAATGAGAAAATCATTGATATTAGTCATAAAGATTATTAGTTTGAAAATAGTGTTGGTTTAAAAACGCAAAACAATTATATATCAATGCTTTAATAGCAAACCACAGATAACGCCGAGAAAAAAAAACAACTAATACAACTATAATTTTCAGGTCTGATTTAAGTATCACCAATGAAGAATTAGTTTTAAAGTCTGAAGACCAAAGCGAAGACATATCCAGCGCTGAAGAGGGAGGAGAAACCCCCAGAAAAAACGGCCGAGACAATCTGATTAAGACCAAAAATGGTAAAGCCCTTTACTCCTGCGACGAGTGCGATAATATCTCTAAGGACGCTAAAAAATTCGTCATTCACTACCTCTCGCACAACAAAGACAAATCTCGCATATACACCTGCGAGCAGTGCCTCCAAAGATTCACGCAGCCCGGCAACTTGAAACGCCACATAGACGTGGTCCACCTGCGGATCAGGAAGTTTTGCTGTAAAATATGCGAGACCACGTTTTCGACCAAGTCCGCCAGGGACGACCACATGACGGCCCATTACGATGGGCGATCGAATGTGTGCGCCACTTGCGATGAGAGTTTCGAAAGTAAACGCGCTTTAAGAAATCACAGGAAGTGTCACTTGGGGAGGAGCGATCATAGTAATGAGAGGAAGACGTGTGATACTTGTAATCAATCGTTTAAGTTGAAACAGAGCTTGAAGCGGCATATCGAGAGGAAGCATTTGCAGCTTAAATATTATTGTGAAGTTTGCAAGAAGTTGTTTACTAATAAGTATAACAGGGATAAGCACATTAAAATACATTTGAACTTTTGTGATATATGTGGGAAGAAATTTAATGATAAGAGTGATTTAAGGATGCATAAATTGTTTCATGCGTAAAAATAATTAAGATTTTACTACCCAAAGTACAGTTATATTTAATTTGAAAAGTACACGGGATAACATCTGAAAATCATTGACTTCTCTTAATTCCTTCTTCTCTCCTTTCAATTTTATATAATATATATGTTGAAACTATAGTTACTTAATAAATTCTGCATTGTGGGGGCTTTTACTTCGTTACACATTTTTATTTCATTATCATCTTTTTTTTCTTCTTGAATCCTTATACCCTTTCAGGTTTCGGATTTTAATTTCAAAATATTTTTTTTTCCAAATAGCGCATCTACCATAATGGAGGTGTAAAAAAATACAAAATAAATAATAAAAATTAAAAAATCGAATGTATGATTTATATCTGTTAATTGGCTATCGAGTGGTCTTTCTGCCTCGTTCTTAATATTTTATTGAATTTAAAGATTTAAATATTTAGAAATAAATTAAGAGTGTATGCTTCTATTTCATTTTTAAATTTCATCGTTGGTTTAAAAAAGAACAAAAATGTAATAATTTTTTTTCTTAATAATAAATTTTTATTATTTGTCTTCATGTGTGAAATAAAATATCAATAATGTGCCTTTCCTTTTTAAATTTTAGTAAACATAAGTGATATTTTCATAATGTGTATTAAACTCGATTAAAATGACAATATATTTGACTGACAAATAAGAAAAACTGTTTTTATTTTGTAAAAAAAAAATGTTCATTTGTTTATCCTTTCTCCTTATTATCATTTAAATTAAATACACTTTCTACACATAATATTTTACTTTTTTATATATTTCTACATATGTAACAACATTTGAAATTAACTCTTTATATTTATATATTTCTGTATACATAACATCCGTTGAATTAAAAAAAAAAACATCTCTATAATATATTTATTCAATCTGCATTAGATGTTCCTATAAAAAAACTATATATTTTTTTATTAAAAACAAATTTGTTTGCGATTTTCATTTTTTTTTTAATAATTTTATTACAATTGTTTTCCTACGCTGTTGCTTCCGCAGGTGAAACAATTGTGAAATTAATAAAAAGTTGAAAATCGTAAACAAATTTGTTTTTAATAAAAAGTAATTATGGATTTTCAAAAATTAAGTGCCTCAGTAATCAACGAAAAAACGTATGCCAACGTTTGGCCGTTTGGGGTGAAAATTATGTTTCCTAAGGTAATATCATCTTGTTCTAAATTCAACCCCCTGCTGCACCCTCAGTGGGCGGGGCGTGGGCAACTTTGAAAATTCCAAAATCCCATTGTTTATGCAAGAATGGAATTCTAGGAATAAAAATACGTAAGATTTTATTGAAACATTATTTTTATTCGTAACAGATGACTCTCAAATCGCAAATATTAAATTGTATGAAGACATATTTTTTGCATAATGTTTAATTTTGTTTGCTAATATTAATTTATACTTTGTTCTCTTTTTTTCTGTTTAAATTTAACTAACTTTGCTTGTACTCTTCTTATATTATGATTTTGATTGTATATTTTCCCTTGTTGGATTCTTCCGTTGGATAATAAAATTATTATTATTAACATAAATAAAATGTTAGTGGCTTCTCCTCGCAAGAAATAGGCCGTTTTTTAGACTTCCGTTTTCTTCGTGTTGATACGATTTTTCCTCGTGTAGGCTTTTTCGAAGCACTGTCCATGGTTCAATATGGTCTTATTGTTATAAATTTCGGTTTAATAAATAATCAGAGATACTCTGTGATACTCCATCTGGTGGTAATATTTGGAACTTTGTTTTGGACCAAAATCTGCGTTTCCACGTGATTTGCCAACCGAGGCAAACGCATTTATTATATGCCATCATCTTCTTCTTCCTCTTGCGTATTTTAATGGCAATGTTGCTTAAGAAACTTCAGTAGTAATGCGACAAGTAAATTCAGAGAAAATTTAAAAGAAAAAAAAAACACTCACATAGAAATTCGCATATAAATATTACTACTAGTACTGCTATTATCTAAAAAATAATGCATTATATATAATTTAATATAATAAATAAATATTTTCATAATATATTCCAAAATAAGGGCTATCGAACATAAATCTTTCTGCCAGTCAATAATCGGGAAAATTCCGTACGGAAAATGTTTAATTTAACGTGTACGTTATTTTTTTATTTTCATCACAATTCCAATAGATGTGGAATTAATTAATAACATACACGTTAAACTTAACATTTTCCGTACGAAATAGACCCAATTATTTTCACATAAAAAGTTAAAATCACAATCTAAGCAGCTTTTATAATAGATATGTATTTATAGATGTGGAATTAATTAATAACGTACACGTTAAACTTAACATTTTCCGTACGAAATAGACCCAATTATTTTCACATAAAAAGATAAAAAGAATACTGCATTTATTGAATTAATGTTGCGAAACAATGGGATATGAAGTCAGTGTAGACATTCTGGTTCCACTTATCCTCGATTCGCAGGGATTCCTTGGTGATATTCGTGGAAAGGGTCCAGGAGAATAGTGGCGAATAGTGGCGAAAAGGTGGAACCCCTAAAGAACAAAAGGTTATCCGGACAAGTTACCAGTGGTAACCTAGAGCTGGTAGATAGTTTAGTGTCTAGGGCTCCTTAGATAGGGGAGGAGTCCCACATACCGTGCGTAATGCATTCCACCTTTCTGCAACAAAAAAAAACCGTTACCTGGAACTTTGGTGTGATATACAGATCGTAAGCAGAAGCAAGAAAAACTGAGCTGGAAATGGTATCAATGGTGCATCTCAGAAATCCTACTCAATATTAAGTAGGTTGAAGTAGGTCAACATCGTGCTGCTTCACTATAAATATTGCCTAAATCTCATTCAATATTGAAGTTGGCTGAAGTAGGTCCGCATCGTGCTGCTTTACTATAAGCGCGGCCATCAGTGTTCGTATGGGTAAAATGGTTAACGCACAGCACGCCGAACTATTTGCGATTAACCAGTGTGTATTGGAAACCCCACGGTTATAAAGGGAAAAAATCCTAAGAATCACCGACGCCTTGACAAAGCAATACTTATCGTTAAAAAATATATATCAAAAAGAAATACTGAATCAATCGTGGTTATAAACAGTTAAATAATTTAAAATTGATACAATTTTTAAAATTGACAATAATAAATAAAATTAATGCCACAATAATTTTCAGGTCGTCTGAAGATGCACATCCTAATTCCACCAATTGGAAAGAATCAACCGATGACGCGCAAACAAAAACAGACGAAGAAGCGAAGCACCATCAATCATTAATCAAACAGCGCTGTAGAATTAAGAATGATGATGGCACCACGTGCTTCAAATGTGACATTTGCGATAAGATAATCAAAAAAACGAGCAATTTCCTCGACCATTACACGATGCACAGCAACAATTTAACGTACACTTGCGAAATTTGCTGCAAATCCTTAAAACTCCCCTCCAACTTAAAACGCCACATGGAAACGATACACATGCAAATCAGAAAGTTCGATTGTAAAATTTGCAACAAGAGCTACGCCACTAGATCCGGGCTATACAAGCACACGTACAACCACACCAGCAGCCGACCTTACGAGTATTCCAAAAAGGCGAGTTACCCTGAACTCGCTAAAGAATTGGCAGAGAAAAAATATACCTGCGATGTTTGCGATAAGAGCTTCGCGAAGCCGGACAGGTTAAAACGGCACGTCGAGTCGGTGCATATGCAGATTAAGAAGTTCGTGTGCGATCTTTGTGATAAACGATTTAATTCGAAAGTTACGCGGGATGAGCATATGAATAAGCACAGTAATAGGCGGCCTTTTAAATGCGAGGTCTGTAGCAAACGTTACAGCTATGGGTCTGGATTAAGGGCGCACTTAAAGAGGCATATTTTAGATGGGAAACAGTACACTTGTGATATTTGTGATAAGCGGTTTATACAAAAGAGTCACATGACTCGGCATATGAAGTTGGTGCATGCGAAAAGTCCGGAAAGTGATCTTGGGATAAGGCACACGGAGAATGATTTTGTTAACTCTGAGAGTTGCACAAATAGGAAAGATGATGAAATTGGGTATAATTATTTACTATTTACTAATAGCTAGTTGACAATTTTTATTTACAGAACATATAAATTTACATATTTATATAACAATCAATACATTATCTATGTCTACCTTGTAGATCCAAATCGTTGACTACTTGAAATTATGCAATAGATGGCGCTTGCGTTGCCCCAAAATTATTATAATCAATGCAGTCTAGTAAATTAGCTACCGACCAACGGTTTTTTCACTTGCAATAATTTTTATTTTATGTATACCACAATAATACAGTGTGCGGCAAAACAGACAGTGCAGTTTGGAACGCCCAGTATATCCCGTATGGTGGGGGTACCTACCTATGTCGGGGGGTCGTGTCGTCAGGACTTAATGCATAAAACGGCATGCTGTACCAATTAAGATAAAATAAACCCCATTTCTTTAAATTGCGCCGTTTTTTTTTACCACCCTTCAGAACTGCACTGTCTGTTTTGCCGCACCCTGTATAATGCAATATTATTAACAACAATATTAAAACCTTAACAACTAGAAGTTTTCACTTAAATTTGGTAGACTCTTACAAAATTCTGTATTATGGGGGGCTTCTACTTCGTTATACATGTTAATATACCACGAAGTGAATGCTTTTAAGATCCATGAATTAATTTTCATATTATGTTTCATCAAGTTTGACATACGGTATGGATATAAAGAGATAAACAATTAACAAGTAACCAATGTTGTTTTTTTTGTACGTGAGAAATTGCAACGCTACCAATATTTTCAGATTTGAAAACGTTTCAATCAAAGAAGAGGCGCTACCATTTTCCGAAGATCAACTGTAAGAAGATACAACCGAATTACCCAGTACATACAGGATATTTGTAGGGTTGAAGATGAAACTACTATTAAGCGTTTTGTTTAGTGTCTAAGGCCTTGTTTATAGTCAGGCATCAAGAGTCTAGAGCCTATATGCTTTTGAGTGCGCGCGCATTCGCGATGTTTAGTACCGATAGTTTAACAATCGTCATAAACAGGCACAGCGCCGAAAAGTCACTCCGCCGTTAAAGAAAGAACAACGATATTTTATATATACGCGATGTTTAGTACTAAACATCAAAATCCTTTAGGATTTTGCAGCTTGTGTATAAACACGGCCTAAGGAAGAGCGTACTGTTAAGCTGAATGCTGTATACATGAGCAATTGTATTCTTTCCATGAATTGCGCAGTTTCACTTGTTAAAGTGAAACAACTGGATACACAACACCTAAAGTATGTTTTGTTATAACATAACACTTAAAATATAACGATAATGAATAAAATAAATAACATGCGTTGATTTCTAAATTTATATATTATTTATTTATTTATATATTATATTATGTTGCGTAATACAATTATTACGCAACACAATAGCATTTCTGATGACAGGATTATGTTACATGATTATAGCCTAATTATCAACGACGTTCTAAAATCTATGATAAAAATTTCTGTATCTGTTCTAGTTTGAAAAATATAGCATATGAGCCTTTTTTACAAAAAAACACAATATGTTTAAAGCTAATCCTATTTTATTAGGTTTTTAAGTTAAAAACGTTCCTTTATATAATAATAATGGACAATTAAATGTTTCACAGATTTTACTTTATTCTCCGACTATTTTCTGTCAGTGACCATTATCCTTCATAAATAATAAAGTAAAATCTGTGAATAACTGTATATTTTCGAGTTTACGTGAAGTGATTGATCACAAAATAGAAAAACTGTTATTCCTTACTTCACTTAAAAAAAAAGTGAAGTAAGGAAAATCTGTGAAACATAAAAAATATGCTGTTCTCCAACACATGCTGCGGAATTAATTAAAGACATTTGTTGACTGTTTGCTGTCCTCTATCATTTCTCACTTGCTATA
Source organism: Philonthus spinipes (assembly GCA_963082785.1). NCBI lineage: Eukaryota > Metazoa > Arthropoda > Insecta > Coleoptera > Staphylinidae > Philonthus > Philonthus spinipes. Next base: position 32,238,022 of record OY720304.1, read on the forward strand.
TATATACGCTCTTCTGCGTGTTGATTGCGTCTTTTATTATTTTTCACTTGAAGTCTACATGTGATTCGTCAGCAGTTTCAGAAATATCGTGACATTTCGAGTTCCCGGATTTTTTTCTAGAGTGTGGAAGATTATAAAATGACGGCTTCAATAACTGTCCATCATGCAATTGCTTATCATAACCAATTTTGAAGAATTGAAGTTTTGGTTATGTATCACGCTTTTCTGGTTTTGATTAATTTTGGGTTTTGAAAAGGTATAGTAGTATTTTTTTTGTTAAGAAACAAACATTAAATGAATTAAAGAAAATACCAAGTAATTAAAATATAATTAACGTTAATTATTGAGGTGTTTGATTGATAAATTAATGCTGTAATAATTTTCAGGTCGTCTCAAGATTGGAATTGGAAAGAAACAATCGACGATGAAAATAAATTAACAGAGCAACAACTGAAGTTCAATCAATTGTTAATTAAACAACGTTGTAGAATTACCTACAAAGGCGTCAAATGCTTTAAATGTGACGTTTGCAATAAAATAATTAAAAGAACAAGTAATTTCCTAGACCATTACCTAATCCACGGTAGCAATCTTACCTATACTTGCGATATCTGCTACAAGACCTTCAATAAACCAACAAATTTAAAACGACACGTGGAGCGTATGCACATGCAAGCCAAGAAGTTTAACTGCAACCTCTGCGACAAAGTCTATTCCTCTTATTCCGGCCTATACAGGCATAGGTTCATCCACTCTAATAACAAATCGTATAAGGCCATCAAAAACCCGATTAAAAAAGAAGTCGATGAGGGAACAAAGCACAGTTGCGATATTTGCAATAAAAACTTTGAGTGTCCAGCGAAGGTTAAGCGACACCTAGATACTGTCCACAAGCAAGCGGGGAAGCCGCACACTTGCGATATTTGCAATAAAAGCTTCGCGATGGCGTACGGGCTGAGGCAACACGTCGAGGGGGTGCATATGCAGATTAAGAATTTCGTGTGCAATATTTGCGATAAGAGATTCATTGCGAAACGCGTTCTCGACGAGCATATGAATGCTCATACTAACAGTCGGCCGTTTAAATGCGAAACCTGCGACAAGCAATTTAATTACTTATCTAGTTTACGGATGCACTCGAGGATACATTCGGCCAATGGGAAGCCGTTTTCTTGTGAGCTTTGCTATAAACAGTTCTCGCAAAAGATTCACCTCAAGCGGCATATGTTGAGGCACGCGAAACGTTCCGGAATTGACTGTACAGAGAAGAACGAGGAAAAACCCTTTAGTAGTACTGAGATTATGGAGAGTGACAGTAATAGCAAGGACGATGCATATGGGTATAGTTCAATTTACTCTAGTATATTTTTCTAAAGGGTGTTCTAAATGTTATGCAAGATTTTAATTAAATAGTGAATAAACTAAAGAGGAAATAATTTATTAATTATTTCCAAATTTCTTTATTTAATTTATTTAAATAACTGTGATCATGTGAATAAATCTTTTATCTATTATGAAATAGAACACACATTTTTTTATAATCATATTTTTTTATCTTTCTTGAGACAAAGAAAGTACGAGAGAGCGTATCAAGAAAATGACTTTCACAACTTTGATAACACAAGTGAACTATGTAGTTGAAAATTACCAGGATTTTTTTTTAATTAATATTCTTGATTTTCGTTTCTGCAGAGTTAAAATTCTATTTACAGTGCAGGTTTTTTTTATAGATATATGACTTTAAATAACCCCCTTTTTCATAGAATTTATATATATATATATATAATCTAAAATCCCCATCTACCATAATGGTGGTGTAGGGGTTAGAATTTATACTAACAAAATAAATACGCAATTTAATCTTATATTAAACATATGTAACGTAGCCTTTTATTAACAAAAAAACAATTAATATATGAATTTATGAAGATTCATTTCTATCTCGAGCTTCTTGATATATAACTCCTCGTTTCCATAGAATCTCTCTCAGGCCTCCCTCAGCATATTCCATGTGCGTCACACATATCTTATGGATGAGTGTAAATATTTATATAACACACACAATAAACTTATTAAAAAAAACTTTGGACTTTTTGATGTTTGGACAACATGATAATAAAATATTTAAATATATGATAAATATAATTTTGAGTGTCTTATTGGGAATATTAAGTGCAAGAGAGGATACAATCAGAACATCTTTAATGTAATAAATTGATTGTTTTACGGGTTGTATGACAAGTTGCACCATCTTGTTGAAACCACATATTCTCCAGATCAATTTAATCCAGTTTAGATATTAAGAAGTCGTGTAAAATTTATGATTTACTGGACGTATTTGATATGAATCTTATATTTAACTTGTATCATGTTTAATATCATTAATTTTTTTGTAGAAGGCGATTGTTATTATTGTTAACTCGCAGTAACATTAACTGGCTAACTTCGTTTAAAAAAAAAGAAGAATGTTCGAGCCTAAAATCTACACAAAACAATAACCCATTGTGGATGCATTTGTTTTTTTTTAATAATCATATGTGAATTCAAACTGTGTAGACTTTCACCGCCAGTGTGACTAGAATTGTTGATTTCCTAACCATTAGGCCGTGGTTTGTTGGAGTTTAATCCATGTGATAAGAATTGTTGTGAATTCTCTGGATATCAAATGCGGCGTTTATGACAATTTAACAAAGCCATCAAGGTGAAAATGACTTAAGATAATTTTGCTCAAAAACATTCATAATTTTTGAAATATTCTTCAATAAAGAAATCGTGTTATTGTCTTGTAGTGCTATATTTTTACTAACCCTAAATTACTGTTACTTCCCTTTTTGTTGACGACACTTTGTTTGTTGCAAAAAATGGCACTGAAATTAAATCTTGCGTAAATTTTGGGACACCCTGTATATCAGCATGATAGGAACTATTAATAATATTCGATTTCATTAATCAGGGTTTTTAATATTATAAAAGCTAAATTAATATTTTATTACTTCTCCTGCACAGAATTGCATTGTAATTATTTGTTAAATGCAAGTTGCACTACCATTAAATAATTAAAGCTATTGCAAATTAAAATGAAATACAACTCAACTTGAACTACCATTAAATATTTGATTTAATATAGTATCATAAATAATTATGTTTAATTAATTTCTCACTTAACCCGTGGTGAAACATTTTTGAATTAATTTTTGAATAATTATTATTATTATTATAATTCAGGATGATTTAATTGAAATTCGACCAATGGTCGAAACTAGTTGGAGAAAATATAAATAAGTGAAACAAACCAAGTTTTAATTTAATTTCAATTAAATCATCCTGAATTAATTCATAAATAATTATAATTTCAATACAAAAGTATCACGAAAAGTCACTCGAGCTATGAAATATAATCCCTACGCGATCATTTTTGTGATCTAGTTTCGTCTTGTAAAGTGTTAAAGAAATCAGACATAAAACTCTTTGTTTTAAATTGAAACAAGTAGATCAACATATAAATATAAAAAAAAATCTGAGAGCTGGCCATATTGAAGCGTCACGAGGCCAACAAAAAAAAACTTGTAAAACTAAACGAAGTGATTTTAATTTACATTTTTAATTATATATTAACGATGTTTTGCTAATTGATTAATGAGAAAAAAGTATGCGATATAAAAAATGTTATTTTCAGATTTCATTCCGTTGACATCAAAGAAGAGGTTGAAGTTACTGAATATACAGTTTCTGTGGATCCACTTGAAGAAGATACAAAGGAATTAATAACTTTTTAACGAGGAAACAATGCATCTGAACGGTCGTGAAGCTTTGATTAAGCTTAATGAATCGCATAATTTCCCCTTTCATACAAGCGAGCGGAATTTACCAGAATTTTGTTTATACAATTACTTATTGTGTGTTTATAAAAAAAGAAAATTATCATTGTATTAATTTATTTTGTAATTTAATATTTTTTTATATATAATTATCATTTAATAAAATGTTCAAACACCATTCATCTAGCATGGTGGTTTTGTAAGCTTTTTCCGAAATGTATCTTTGTTTGCTTTAGTGTCATCTTCACTTGGTCTATATATCCCTATTATTCTCATTATTTTATTATTCCTTTTATTTCGTATTCTAACAAGTATTCTTTCATTTATAGCTTCCCATCCATCTATAATTTGCTCAAGTTTTCTGTGTATTAGACATGCGGTTGCATTATCCTTCTCAACTCCACTAAAAATTAGCGTATGCTATGTTATAAATAGTTAAAGATAATTATTAAGATGTTTAATCTTTTATATGTTGATTGTGGAGACTTTAATTATTTAAATAAAAATACTTGTCCTTTCTCACAACTATTTTTATTTAAATAATTAAGATGTTTCATTGATAAATTAATGCTGTAATAATTTTCAGGTCGTCTCAAAATAGGAATTGGAAAGAAACAAACGACGATGAAAATAAATTAACAGACCAACAAATGAAGTTTAATCAATTGTTAATTAAACAACGTTGTAGAATTACCCACAAAGGCGTCAGATGCTTTAAATGTGACGTTTGCAATAAAATAATCAAAAGAACAAGTAATTTCCTAGAACATTACCTAATCCACGGTAGCAATCCCACCTATACTTGCGATATCTGCTACAAGACCTTCAATAAGCCAACAAATTTAAAACGCCACGTGGAGCGTATGCACATGCCAGCCAAGAAGTTTAACTGCAAACTCTGCGACAAAGTATTTTCCTCTCATTCAGGTCTATACAGGCATAGATTCATCCACTCTAATAACAAATCGTATAGCGCCATGAATAAAAAAGAAGTTGATGAAGGAACGAAGCACAGTTGCGATATTTGCAATAAAAACTTCGAGGGTCCAGCGAAGCTTAAACGGCACCTTGATACTGTCCACAAGCAAGCGGGGAAACCGCACACTTGCGAGATTTGCAATAAAAGCTTCGCGATACCGTACGGGCTGAGGCAACACGTTAAGGTGGTGCATATGCAGATCAAGAATTTCGTGTGCAATATTTGCGATAAGAGATTCATTGCGAAACGCCTTCTTAACGAGCACATGAATGCTCATACTAACAGTCGGTCCTTTAAATGCGAAACCTGTGATAAACAATTCCATTACTTATCTAGTTTGCAAATGCACTCTAGGATAAATTCGGCAAATGGGAAGCAGTTATCTTGTGAGCTTTGTTGTAAGCAGTTCTCGCAAAAGATTCGCAACAAGTGGCACATGTCGAAGCACGAGAAACATTCTGGGATTGATTGTACGAAGAAGCACGAGGAGAAACCTTTTAGTAGTACCGAGATTGACTGTAATAGCAAGGACGATGTATTTGGGTATAGTTTAATATTGACTTTACTATAATATTTATTTTATTAAAGGGTGTTCTAAAACTTACGCAAGATTTGAATTAAATAGGTGCTATATTTTTACTAACCCTAAATTTCTGTTACTTCCATTTTTGTTGATAACTCTTTGTTTGTTGGAAAAAATGGCACTGAAATTAAATCTTGCGTAAATTTTGGGACACCCTGTATATCAGCATGATAGGAATTATTAATAATATTCGATTTCATTAATCAGTGATTTTAATATCATCAAAGCTAAATTAATATTTCATTACTTCTTCTGGATTTGCCCCTGCACTGGATTCCATTGTAATTATTTGTTAAATGCAAGTTGCACTACCATTAAATAATAAAAGCTATTGCAAATTAAAATCATTTACAATACAATTCAACTTGAACTGCCATTCAATATTTTATTTATTATATTATCATAAATAATTGTAATTTCAATACAAAAGTTTCCTATGCAAAAAAAAATACAAAAGTATCACGAAAAGTCATTTCGAGCACTTAAACTATGAAATATAATATCTACGTGATCATTTTTGTGATCTAGTTTCGTCTTGTAAAGTGTTAAAGAAATCAGACATAAAACTCTTTGCTTTAAATTGACATAAGTAGATCAACATATAAATATAAAAAAAACAATCTGAGAGCTGGCCATATTGACGCGTCACGCGGTCAAAAGAAACTTATAAATTAAATTCACTGCAGGGCAGAAAGACTTTTGGTCGATAGTCCAGACAGACTAACACCTAAATGCATTGTAATTATTTATATTGTTATATTTTTCAAATTATCTGTATAGCCTGAATAAAGATATATATATATATATATATACAGAGAGCTTTTTTATCAGTATACATTTCCCCTATGTATACCTGCAAAATACGCGACTCAAATGCATTAATATATGTGTGTTTAGTTGCCTATAACACGCAACTGAACACATATATGCCAAATAGTCAACTTAACATACACACATTAATTATTCAATGCGGTTAGCATTCTGTATACAAATTGGTTTTTGTTAAGTGAATTTAATTTACAAGTTTAATTTACTATTAACAATGTTTTATCAACTGATTAATGAGAGAAAAAAAGTATCCGATATAAAAAATGCTATTTTCAGATTTCATACCGTTGACATCAAAGAAGAGGTGGAAGTTACTGAGTATACAGTTTCTGTGGATCCACTTGAAGAAGATACAAAGGAATCGATAGCATTTTAACGAAAAAAACTTAATCTAAACTTTGATTAAGCGTTTGGTAGGATCTAAAAATGATTCGCATAATTTCGCTTTTTACAAAAGCGAGCGGAATTTATCTTAATTTTGTTTATGTAATTGCTCATAATAAAAATGGAAATTATAAAAAAATATGAATTTATAAATTATTAATTTATTTTGTAAATTCATATTTTTTAAGGAATTATTATTTGTGCATTTATAACAATTAGTTAGAATTATCATGTAATTAATTTTGTTAGCTGAATGTTATACATCGTTGTTCGATTAATGAAAACACTTTTCAACTTTGTATAACTACAAATAATTAATTTTGTATTTTAATAAATTAGCGGGATCGCTGTATACATCAATATATCTAGAATTCCACATATTTTTGTTAGTGCGGCATTGTTTTTCCTTCTAACATTATGTATTTAAACTTTAAAAAACGTATTGCAATGAAAGTGAAAGAATCAACTGGAAAGAACACTCTGGAATGTTCCACCGAGCGCGCAACGATAAACGCGGCGTTATCGAAAGTTCGGTAAATTTATTGAATAAATATTTTTTGTTAAGATTCAACGTGTCTATTTAATTAATCAACAAAATTCGTAAATACCCCTTTAAATTAAAATTTCCTCCCTCAACAATAATTAATTATATTATGAATGAATAGTTGCGCCTATTAGTACGGTTATTACTCTATTAAACCCAGTTCTTTAATACAATTAAAAACAATAAACGCAAAAGAATAAGAAGACCTATCGTCGATAGTCCATTATTCACAACTGTTTACAAGCATTGTAATTAATATAATAATGGGCGATTTTTTTGCTATTTGGTTTTTCATTGTTATTTTTTTGCCAATTGACACGAGATTCGTGAAATGTGCCAAAGCCACACATGCTCCGTTTGTATTACCATTTTACAAATAACAACGCTTGCAAATCATCAAATTATATTATTAAAATTCGTGCTCTGTGAAAAATATTTCGCAAATTACGTCAATGTTATAGTCGCTGTGATCGACCCACCTAACAGGCTCTTTTTACGTATGAAGCCGTACAAAATACAGCTGGTGCAAGAAATGAAGCCGGGCGAACTACCACAAAGTCGTCCCTTCGGTGAATAGGCCTTAGAAAAAAATAAACGAAGATTAACTTTGGCTCATTTTTGCCTCAGTGGGTACGAAAATAAACATAATTGCCGAATTTGTTCCGAAGAGCAGTTAGAGGCTGTTAACGCACCCTGATAAATACACTGTTTGGTGCGGTTTATATCTTTAGTTTGGTTCTCATTGATCACATGGTGAAACATGATTGAAATATTTTTTATGAGTAGGAGGCATCATTGGAATTGGACCATACTTCTTTAAAAACACAACGCACCGTTCGATGATCACGGACCTTTTTAGTACAAAACAGAAGAATTGGACTTGGTTGACATGTGGTTTCAACAGGACGGTGCCACATGTCACGCTACACGCGATGCTATAATCCAATTGAGAGACGAGTTTGGCGAGCAATTAATTTCACGTTTTGGTTCAGTCAATTGGCCACAAGATCGTGCGATTTATTTCTCTCTCTCTCTAAATGCTTTGTATATTAATCGATGAGTTTTACTTCTTGAAACTCTATAATACACCATTTTTAAATAGTGTATTTTTTTCAAATTTTAATTTGGAGTGTGATGAGTAAGACGAAATTATAAGTAAAGGGTGCTTACTTATAATTTTAGGAAAAAAATAAGACTTATACTATTTGTAAATAAAACAACCGCTTTTTTAAGTGTCACAAAATGTATTGTAGAGACACTGGTACATTTTTCCACAGCACAGTGGCATCCTCAGGCAGATGATTGGGTGCGTTCAGGGAAATTTAAAATGTTCCCTGAACGGACAAATTGTACCTATTTGTCTGTACTGAAAATATGGCGGTTTTATTTACATCCGCACGGCTTGAAAAGCGATCCGGCGAAAAAAAATGTATGATAAAGCGCTGCACCGCCACAAATAAAGCAGTGCCATTCAGCGACACCGCTTTCGTAATGCGCTGCAGCGCCACACAAAAAGCAGTACTATTCAGCGACACCGCTTTCGTAATGCGCTGCAGCGCTACAGTTCCCTGAACGCGCCCATTAATTTGTATATTCTCAGAAAAGATTATCCAAAGAAGTCAAATTGAGTGCTTAATAAATTGTGCGTCGGAATTAATAATTTATTGGAATTTAAAATTGACTGAAATTTCGTTTGAATTCCGAGTATTAAATTAATCCAGGTGGTCAATATTTAAACAGTTTGATCAAATCTTAATTAATCACTTGTTTTTCTTAATCATGATTACTTAATGCTGCAATAATTTTCAGGTCATCTGAAGGCGCACATCCTGTTACAATCAATTTGGAAGAAACAACAACCGACGCATATAAAAAACCGATTCAGCTCGAAAAATTATTAATTAAACAGCGTTGTAAAATCAGAAACGACGACGGCACCGTTGCGTTCAAATGCGATATATGCGATAAAATAGTTAAAAAAGGTAGTAACTTCCTCGACCATTACAGGACGCACGATCGAGATAAGTCGCCGTTTAGTTGTGAACTTTGCGAGAAAACCTTCAGGCATCCCTCTAATTTAAAACGCCACGTCGAGACGATACACATGCAAATCAAAAAATTCGGCTGTGAACTCTGTGACGAGAGGTACACTTCGAAAGTCGCACTATACCGGCACATGCTCACCCACCCGGGTAGCCGGCGTAATAATTCGGACAAAGAAACGCGCAAAGAAGAAGCGACTGTGAAAAAACTCATTTGCGATGTTTGCAATAAAGTCTTTAAAACAGTTCCTAATTTAAGGAGACACGTCAGGACTGTCCATATGCAGATTAAGAATTTCGCGTGCAATATTTGCGAAAGGAGATTCTGCACGAAGGTTAATCTAGACGAGCATATGAACACGCACGATAACAGCCGGCCTTTGAAATGCGATATTTGCAACCAACATTTTAACAATGGGTCTGGTTTAAGGAGGCACATGAAGAGCCACATTGCCCACGGGAATAAGAGGATGTATAAGTGTGGTATTTGTGATAAGCAGTATTTACACATGCCCGACATAAAGCGGCACGTGATGGCGGTGCACTTGAAAATTTCGCTCACTGAACACACGAAACAACTCAGGGAGAAACAGTGTATTCAGAGTAAAGATGATAATTATAGGTATATATTTTTACTAATAGTTAATAAACGATATTTTAATATTCGACAATAATTTATACATCAAAAAAAAAACTTAATGAAAACCTAAGACTTGCGTTATTAAAAAAGTTTTTTTTAATAAACATATTAGGAAATCAAATACGCATATCTTTTATCTTAATAAATGAGCATTTACAACATTTCAAATATTTTCAGGTTTGTTAACATTTTCATCAAAGAAGCGGGGACAGTGAATTCCGAAGAACTACTTTAAGAAGAAAACTAGTAAATAAAAAAAAATAATATAAAGTGGATCCCTATTTATTACTAACTTTACATAAAGAAGAGAACTATGGAGGAAATGAAGAAGAAATATATAGGGATACGCATGAAGTTTTAACTTTACTTTAAGAATTCAACGTTTTTTTTTTTAATTTTAAGAAGAAAATTATTGTGTTTTTATGAAATTTGTTACTGTGTGAGAATTATTTTGGTGTTCGTTCCTGTCATTTTCTCTAACCCTGCATAGCATGAAGTTTTAACTTAACTCTAAGACTTTCTTTAACTTTTTTTTTAATTTTAAGAAGAGAACTATTGAGTATATTTAGAGGAAAAATATAAGTTTTGGTTACGTGTTTCATAGAGTTTAAAAAAATGGAACCATAAAGCTAGTCTACAGAATGCTGCATGTGTAACGATGATTGTAAAAATAATGGATATCCTATAAAAATGGACGCCGTCAGATAAATGAAGGGGGGCGGGGGAGGCCGTAACTTTCTGTATTGGGATGGATGACCGGTACCATTCGTCATTGGGGGATACAATTAATGACGATTTAGAATGAAAAGGTATCGTTAAAAGGATTTAACGATACTACACGATTGCATTCACTAAATTCACCCAAAAAAACGACATAAATTGAACTTTGAGTGGAAATGCTGGGAAAACTATGAAGGGGGTATTTTTAGATTTTTATATCTTCTAAAAAGCACAGATTTTCTTGATTCAACAAGCAAAATTAATTGGAAATCCACCGCGGGGTTTTCAAGTTATGAATTTATTAATAATTGAATTCACTAAAATCGCCCAAAATCGACATAAATTGAACTTTGAGTGGAATTGCTGGAAAAACTATGGAAGGGGTATTTTTAGATTTTTATATTTTCTGAAAGGCACAGATTTTCTTGATTCAATAAGCAAAATTAATTGGAAATCCACCGCGGGGTTTTCAAGTTATGAATTTTTTAATAATTGAATTCACTAAAATCGCCCAAAATCGACATAAATTGAACTTTGAGTGGAATTGCTGGAAAAACTATGGAAGGGGTATTTTTAGATTTTTATATTTTCTAAAAGGCACAGATTTTCTTGATTCAATAAGCAAAAGTAATTGGAAATCCACCGCGGGGTTTTCAAGTTATGAATTTTTTAATAATTGAATTCACTAAAATCGCCCAAAATCGACATAAATTGAACTTTGAGTGGAATTGCTGGAAAAACTATGGAAGGGGTATTTTTAGATTTTTATATTTTCTAAAAGGCACAGATTTTCTTGATTCAATAAGCAAAAGTAATTGGAAATCCACCGCGGGGTTTTCAAGTTATGAATTTATTAATAATTGAATTCACTAAAATCGACATAAATTGAACTTTGAGTGGAATTGCTGGAAAAACTATGGAAGGGGTATTTTTAGATTTTTATATTTTCTAAAAGGCACAGATTTTCTTGATTCAATAAGCAAAAGTAATTGGAAATCCACCGCGGGGTTTTCAAGTTATGAATTTATTAATAATTGAATTCACTAAAATCGACATAAATTGAACTTTGAGTGGAATTGCTGGAAAAACTATGGAAGGGGTATTTTTAGATTTTTATATTTTCTAAAAGGCACAGATTTTCTTGATTCAATAAGCAAAAGTAATTGGAAATCCACCGCGGGGTTTTCAAGTTATGAATTTATTAATAATTGAATTCACTAAAATCGACATAAATTGAACTTTGAGTGGAATTGCTGGAAAAACTATGGAAGGGGTATTTTTAGATTTTTATATTTTCTAAAAGGCACAGATTTTCTTGATTCAATAAGCAAAAGTAATTGGAAATCCACCGCGGGGTTTTCAAGTTATGAATTTATTAATAATTGAATTCACTAAAATCGACATAAATTGAACTTTGAGTGGAATTGCTGGAAAAACTATGGAAGGGGTATTTTTAGATTTTTATATTTTCTAAAAGGCACAGATTTTCTTGATTCAATAAGCAAAAGTAATTGGAAATCCACCGCGGGGTTTTCAAGTTATGAATTTATTAATAATTGAATTCACTAAAATCGCCCAAAATCGACATAAATTGAACTTTGAGTGGAATTGCTGGAAAAACTATGGAAGGGGTATTTTTAGATTTTTATATCTTCTGAAAGGCACAGATTTTCTTTGTTCAATAAACAAAATTAATTGGAAATCCACCGCGGGGTTTTCAAGTTATGATTTTTTTAATAATTGAATTCACTAAAATCACCCAAAAATCGACATAAATTGAACTTTGAGTGGAAATGCTGGGAAAACTATGAAGGGGGTATTTTTAGATTTTTATATCTTCTGAAAGGCACTTATTTTCTTGATACAATAAGCAAAATTAATTGGAAATCCACCGCGAGGTTTTGAAGTTATGAATTTTTTAATAATTGAATTCACTAAAATCACCCAAAAATCGACATAAATGAACTTTGAGTGGAAATGCTGGGAAAACTATAAAGGGGGTATTTTTAGATTTTTATATCTTCTGAAAGGCACTTATTTTCTTGATACAATAAGCAAAATTAATTGGAAATCCACCGCGAGGTTTTGAAGTTATGATTTTTTTAATAATTGAATCCTTATAAATACATCGAAATTCGAATACTAGAAAAAGTCATTCTAATTCTTTTATAAGGATTCGAAAAAGTTTGCATTGTTTAATACAAATCATTGGCTGAAAAACCTACGGTCGATAACCTATTGATTTTTCGATTTCAGAATATAATTTTGTAAATGATTCAGCATATGTTTATGTACTTTATTAAAGATGTTTAGTTAAGTACGGATTGTTTGCAATTTATGTTACCTTAGTTTGTAATATTTGCAATATTTGAATAAACGAATTCACATAACTGGTTATTTTATTTAATAATTTTCATAAATATTAAAAAAAAAAACATCATCTAATTTATATACCTAGCCATCCTATATGACCGTAATAATAATATCCTTTATTTACATTATACACACCGATGTAGCCATATGTACTTGTAAAACGGCAATATAAGAAGAAATAATAATCCTTTATTTGCATAATAGTAACATTCAACATAATAATAGAGGAAGAGAATAAAGACAATTAAATGAAACAAAATGCGCATCATAGGGCGGAATTCAAAGTTAGGGGAGCCCCAACCTGTTCTAATATATAACTTTGGTATCATTTGTTTTTTTTTTTTGTTTGACAATAACAAACCACGTGTTTAATTTTTACCTAATTGTTTAAACTGTTTCAACAAATGTTAAGTGAGAATTTGTAATATAAGTGATAATTGGCACAATATAAGGACAACACATCTGTAGCATTACGCTATTAATATTATCATGTCCTATTGAGGATGGAAACATGATAGTGAATTATAAATAACACTGAAAACGACAACCAGCGTTACTTTAATTTAAGCAGTTTAGGTTGTAAATAATTGTAATATAATTTATTTTTACTTAATATTAATTATCCGCTTGTATCTTTGATAAATTAATCTCGCAATATTTTTCAGGTCATCTCAAGACACTCGGTCTACTTCCTCCAGTTGGAAAGAAACAACCGACAGTGGATTTAAGAAAACGAGCAAGAGGTTACGCAATAAAAATAATCCGAATAATTGCGATATTTGCAATAAATCATTTACGGATCAATGGGATTTGAGATGCCACGTCGAGACGATACACAAGCAAAACAAAAAGTATATCTGCGACGGTTGCTATTTAAGATTTTCAAACCGAACCAGTTTAAAGAATCACAGGGCTACATGTGCACAAGTTGGTTTGGATAATGATAACAACATCCACTCCGAGAGCGATGAGGATAATGAACGAAGGGAAAGAGAAGCGCAGATATCGAACACTTGTGTCATTTGCAATAAAACCTTGTCGTCGTTGACTAATTTAAAGCGGCACGTCGAGTCGGTGCACATGCAAATTAAAAAATTCGAATGCCACATTTGCAATAAGAGATTTTCTTCAAAATGTGTTAGAGACGAGCATTTGGACACGCACAGCAACAAGCGGCCTCTTAAATGCGATTTGTGCGATAAATATTTTAAGAACAAGCCTGGTTTGAGGACTCACAAGAAGGTGCATTTTAACAGCAGGACGAAAAATACTAGAATTTATACGTGTAATATTTGCGATAAGCAGATTTCTAACTTAAAACGGCACCTTCAGTTAGTGCACAAGATAGCTCCGGATAATGGCAGTACGAAAGAGCAAACGAGGAACGAGTTTGGTAGCGCTGAGATTATTGAGAATGATACGAATTCTAAAGAGAGTGAATATGGGTAGAGTTTTATTTTTATTATTAGCAATTTTTACTGGCTATTATAAATCCTTTATTTTTAATGAATAATAAATTAAATAAAAAATTATTTGAAAATAATTAATAGATTATTTCCACATTTAGCTCTGTAACTTTTGACTTACGTTACGTAAGTACTATAAACAAATGCACATTAAAACAACTACTTCCCGGTTTGACAATAACAAACCTCTCTTTTCTATTTATAATAATTTTGACTGTTTAGCTAAATGTGAGAATAATAATTTTCAAATAATTTTTATTTAATTTATTTAAATAACTGTGACTAAGTGAATGAATACTCTTTTCTATTTATTATAAAATTAATAATTCGTTTATACTATGAGCAATTTTTGCAAGCTGCAAACAATATAGCTGCAAGCACGTAAAACCAATATTATCAAATTAAATAAAAATAAAAGAAAATAATTACAAATAGAAAAGGGTATTCATTCACTGTCCAGCAGACCCCCGCTGGACAGTGAATGAATTTGCCCAGGAAGTAGTTGTTTTAATGTGCATTTTGTTTAAAAATATTTACGTTACGTAAATGTCTGTGACATAGCTAAATGTGGAAATAATTTATTAATTATTTTCAAATCAGTTTTATTCAATTTATTTAAATAACTGTGACCAATTGAATAAATACTCTATTCTATTCAAATATTTCCAGATCTAATAAATGTTTCATCAAAGTAGAGCTTCTACCAGATGCCGGGGATCCGCTTCAAGATGATACGATGGATTTGTCGAATTGCTGATTGTTTGAAATGGTGTACGGAATAAAAAATCGGATTTCACCTTTCTCGAAATGAAAAAAAAGGCGCATGATTCTGTGTGGCGTTGAGATTTATTATTGAATTGTAATTCTTTAAATGCACCCCACAATCCACTCCATATCCTGGACGGCTTCCTTGCCAATCAATTCTGTTAGAATCCGCAATTCATTTACAAAATCATTCTCATCCCTTTCTGTCCGCAGTTCCTTTTCAGAATCATTTTCATCTCAACAAGGACTTCCTCAAGGCTCCACTCTTTTCCCATAGCATATTTTCGTATGATCGTGATCCTTTGCATCATAAATCAAGCGAGTGATTTCAAAACTAGACACCCTAACAATCCACTGCATTTTTTTTGTGAAGGGGGAAAATTGCAGCATCAAACACCACGCATCCAGATTGGAGTGGTAAGTGGGGATGGTCTGCTAATCTGACGATCCACTAAAAAATCCTTCTGGCTATTATCCTACTCTGGAATTATTTCGGGGTAGTTAGCTGCAACATTTTGATTGTGAATGCCGCTGTTGTTTTCTGGCCTTTTCTGGCTTTTCACATTCTTTTTCTTCCTTCTCCTTCTAATATGTGATTTTGTCCATTTTGTTGCTAACAGCTGTCCATTTTTTGAGACACAGTCTTATAACTGCCTTTCCTGTTATCTCTCTTCCTTCTCTTTCTGATGTATGATTTCACCATGTTACTGACAGCTATTCATTTTTCGACTGTTTTCACAGCTGTCCACCATTCCAAATTCATTTTCGGTTGCTTATCTCTCTCTCTCCATTCTCCACTTCGGACATTTCATGTAGGTGTGCTCGGTGTCATCTACCAATTGTCAGTACTGCCAGCCCACCTCGTCGAAGAAGGCCAGCAGCGCCCGGATAATCTCTCCCTTTATTTCTAAACGTACACTCCTGTGCAATAAAATTAAGCACACAAAATAAGTTATACATTGACGCGGACATGATGAGTTTCTTAGTTACGGAAATATGTAGGTAAATATCTCAATTTCCTTAATGTCACAATGCCGCAACAATTAGACAACAATTCAAAAGCCCGAATTACACAACTAGAATATTAAAAATATAGTTAGGAGACTTGTGCTTTATTTTATTGCACAGAAGTGTACCTTCCTGTTAGTGTTCCTGCCTTGGAGTATTACTATTTTAGTTTATTTTCCTTCGCAAGTCTTAGTTTACTTCCTCTCATCCACCTGGATACGGTCCTCAGTTATCTATTGGCTTTATCTCCAATCGCCTCTCTGTCCTTTCTGTCCAACACTGGGATGGTTGCATTTTATAAGTGTCGTCTATATTTGATACAAATGACATTTGTAAAATGCAACCAGTCTACCTTGTTTAGGTAGTCTAGAATTGCCGAGTTAAGTAGATTTCTTATATAAGCCATTCAGGATTCAGTATGGAATCCTTTAATGACAAGAGTGCTGCGCATTCACAAAGAAAATGCCAAGCAGTCTCGTTTTCCATGCTGCACCAAGATGTTCGACTGGTATCATACAGGATACACTTGTAAAATTCCACCCATTAAAGAATACCTCGAAGCTCTTCTTCTTCTCAAATCCTTATACCCTTTCAGATGTTGGATGTACATAAAATTTGTAACCGATTCCTTCATTCCCAACAATTTGTGTCTTTCCCTACATCCGTTCGATCCCTCCCATATAAAAAAAAACTACATTTACATTCCATCAATTCATCATCACATCTAATCATCAGGACATTGACAAGCTGAAAGACTACTGATTGAGGCTGTCACTTGATGAAACCTCAAATTCACAATTAAATAAAAAACACAATAGTATTTTAGTTTCACAGTTTTTTTATTGCAACAGTGTTACAAGTGAAACTAAAATACTATTGTGTTTTTTATTTAATTGAGACCACTGATATATAATAATTATAATTAATATATTAATATTACATATTAATGTAATTTATAATTTAGCGTTATAGTTTTGTAATGTATTATTTTTTGTGTTATTTGAAAATCAAAAATAAAGATGTTATTATACATAATATTTTATTTAACCCATTTTATTTTCCACAATTCGGAATCCCACCCTACACCACATTCAGGTTAATGAGCGATCAGCTCTTAAAAATCCTACTAAATTCCAAATTCGGAATTCGGCGAACTTCTATGGGAATAACAACGGTGGCGTCGTAGAGGAATTGGTTTGAAGGATTATGTAGTAAGTTTGGAGGATACACCCACTACATAATTCTTCAAACGAAATAAAGGGAGCGTCGTAGAGGAATTGGTTTGAAGGATTATGTAGTTGGCAGAAAGTCTTAAAAATTCATATTTAATGCATTCATAATATATTAGTTGTATACTCCTTAATCCAATTAAATAGTCAACGGGAACAAATTTAATTCGACTAATGATGGCGTCGAATTAAATATATTCTCGCTTGCTTCTCGAATATTCCAGAAGTTTCCACGCGCTCGGCGGAACATTCCAGAGTGTTCTTTCACTTTCGTTATAATATTATTCCCAATAATACCATCAAGACTAGTAGCTAAGTAGGGATATTTTCATTAATTCAAAGTCCGCAATTATTAATTTCAGCACCAATAACAGTTTTAAATTTCTCGAATATTCCATTCCATAATTGGTAAATTTATTTCCTCAAAATAAGGATTCTTTAACTATTTTATTACGGTGATTGCCGCATTATATTAAGTACGCAATGAGAATCTGCATCTTTATTATTTTTACATATAATTCTTGTCCTTTTTATATTTTAATATGCTTATTGCGATGCTTGATTTTATTTAATTAAAATAATTTGGAGTGCCTGCCTGAACTTTTCCCCTTATACATTTATATAGTTTTTTACTAATTTACTACAAACATGCGAAAAGACGATGAACTGCATTAAGGGAGGGACAACCTCCACTCCGAGCCTTCGAAAACGATCATTGAAAAATTGTTGCTTTTTAAACCCATTGTTAAATGTATACACTCGAAATTAACAAAAATTGTTGAATTTTCAACAATTCTTTAGCTACGTTATGGAACAGTTTTTTTTTTTTTTTTTCATTATTCGAATTATTTATGAAGTTATTTAGGTATTAACTTGAGAAAGCATTTCCGGTAATTTTGTTGTATCGCAGAAACCACAATGGCCAAAATAAATAAAAAATAGATGAAGAGGAAACGTTTATAACCGTAAAACCTCACCTCCGGAAAACATTATTTAAATAATACTGAATAGCTTAATTCTTCGTTGGGTTAACAGTTTACATTGGGAGCACCCTCTGGCAAACATAATTTAAATAATAGCTTAATTTTACTTTGACTCTTAACGTATGCAAATGTCCTGTCAGAAATGTATGATAAAAGAAGAAAGATAATCTATGAGATTTAAACTACATAGTAGTAGTAGTTTTTAAAAGTAGGCTAGTAGTTTTAAAGATCGTAATGAATAATAAATATATAGTTTTTGAGTTTACGTGAAGTGTTTAATCATGAATAAAAGGACTGTTATTCCTTTCTTCACAATTTATTTTTATGTTAGAGACACAATGTGCTTATTATCGATAACAAACTCAAAGAAATAAATTGTGGAGTAAGGAATAACAGACGAGGAGGAAGAAGAAACAGTGCTTCACTTCTTGGGTCAATTCCAGCTCTGAAAGGAATTAGGGAACAATTCCTAGGAATGGCTCATGTTAATGGGTTGACGGACCTAGTACCACTCAAGATGAGGGGACTGGTCAACCACATTAAGAGCTCTAAATGGCTCTAGAGGGGGAGAAACAATCACTTTCTCCCTACGTGGTAAAAAACGTATGGCCTAAGTGGGCCTATGGCTGCTACAGCTACCTAACCTAAGGAATAACAGTCTTTTTATTTGTAATAAATGAAACTGAAATTTTACTTTTTTTAAGTAATTCAGGTTGTAAATAATTGTAATATAATTTCATTCTAGTTAATATTAATTATCCGCTTGTTTCTTTGATGAATTAATCCCTCAATAATTTTCAGGTCATCTCAAGACACTCAGCCTACTTCCTCCAATAGGAAAGAAACAACCGACAATGAATATAAAGAAACGGACGAAGCGAAAATAAGGAATGATGACGGTACTGTATGCAATATTTGTGATGAAACACTCGAAACGGGAAGTAATTTAGTCGACCATTACATGATACACAATAAAATGAATCCGTATAATTGCGATATTTGCAATACATCATTCACGCATCATTCGGATTTGAAATCCCACGTGGAGACGACGCACAAGCAAGACAAAAGGTACATCTGCGAAGGTTGCAATATAAGATTTAGAAACCGAAAGAGTTTAAAGAATCACATGGCTAAATGTAAAGAAGGCGGTTCGGATAATGATAACAACACCTACCCCGGGAGCGATGAGGATAATGAAGAAAGTGAAACAGAAGCGCAGAAAACGAACACTTGCGTCCTTTGCAACAAAAGCTTCGCGACGATGACCAATTTAAAGCGGCACGTCGAGTCGGTGCACATGCATATAAAAAAATTCGAGTGCGATATTTGCAATAAAAGATTTTTTACGAGATTTATAAGGGACGAGCATATGGACACGCACAGTAATAACCGACCTCTTAAATGCGATATGTGCGATAAATATTTTAAGAACCGGTCTGGTTTAAGGGATCACAAGAAGATTCATCTTAACAAGAAGAGGAAGAAGAAACTACATACGTGCAATATTTGCGATAAGCAAATATATAACTTGAACCAACACCTTGCGGCGGTGCACACGCAAATTAGAAACTTCGAGTGCGATTTTTGCGATAAAATTTTTTTAACGAAATTTCTTAAAGACGAGCATATGGCCACGCACAATGACGAACGGCCTGTTAAATGCGACATCTGTGATAAATGTTTTAAGAACCGGTCTGGTTTAACGGTTCACAAAAGGAGGCATTTTCCTCAGAAGAGGAAAAATAAAATGTACAGATGTAATATTTGCGATAAGCAGATATATAACTTAAATCGGCACCTTGCGGCGGTGCACAAGGTAACTCCAGAAAAATACACAACGGTAGAGCAAATAAAGAACGAGTTTGATCGCGCTGGCATTATTGAGAATGATACAAATTCTAAAGAGAGTGAATATGGGTAAAGTTTTATTTTATTTTTACTATTAGCAATTCGATAATAACAATAATAATTTCAAGATAATTTAAATTAGAGAAACAGTAACCATAATTATAATTAATTTTACAAATAAAACACTGGATTGTTTTTAAGTTTCACAGATTTATTATAGAAAACACTGGTAGAATTGTTTTGATACACATTATCGAATTGTAAAAACAATCCAGTGTTTTACTTGTAAAATTAGTTATAATGGAGTTTCATCAAGTAATAGCCTCAACCATGGATTTTTTTATAATAATTATGTTTTAGTTTGAAATTATAAATTTCACAGAAACGTTAGATTTTTTTAATTAAACGTTCATCCATCATTAATCTAGCGTATGGATAACTAGTGATAAAGATTTTCGTCTTGATTTTTAAGGATCAGTCAGTCTTATCGACTCTTTAATGATATTTTTGATTCAATCGTTTCACAGATTGATCGATATTAAAAATGTTCGATTTTGTCCATCACTAGTTTTAACATCAATAACTGTAAATTTTCTTTAGAGGGTGGTTTTGCAATAAAGTGTTATTTTTCATGGGTGTGATTTTTTTCCTGGGTATGAATTTATATGGGCGGGGGTTGATTTTCAGCGAATAATATTATACGGTTGAGTTTTGAGAGGGTTTGTGATTTTCCAAATAAGTTTCATGAAGTAATTTTCTAAGGGATATTTAGGGGTTTTCTAATCAACACAATCGGCTCGATCTGTTCGATCCTTCTGATCAACGCCATGGACTCGATCTTTCTGATCAGCTCGATGTTTTTCGTACAGCCTCTCTAATTAGCTCGATCTTTTCTGATCGGCTCGAACTTTTCGAGCAGCTCGATTTCTCCAATCACCTCGATCGCTTATCAACATCAGTTGAGTGATTATAAGTGTTTCCTAAGCTAATCTAACCAAAGATGTGCTTTAAGTGAACAAGCCTCGTATAAAAAAAAGTTGATATTTTTCATGACAATACTAAATATATTTCCAGATCTGATGACCTTATCATCAAAGAAGAGTTACCCTCAGATTCCGAAGATCCACTACAAGATGATACGATGGAATTGTCGAGCTACTGATTGTTTGAAATGATGTACTGAATAAAAAAATCAGATGTTACTTTTCTCGAAATAAAAAAAGCGCATGATTCTGTTTGATATTGAGGTTTATTATTCAACTGCAATTCATTGAATGCATCCCACAATCCATATTCAATCGATACCTAAGGTAGATTTTTAAATAATATATCCATACTAATTTTCTCACTTGACCTCATATTTAATACACTTTTTTAAACACTTGGGAACTCATTCCTGAAACTAGGAATTTACACTTGAATTTCACAGTTGCGTACGACCGAAACGTGCTATCAATTTCAGGAATAATTATTATTTAATTATATACTTATTAGACTAAACTTATGGAGACTAAATCTATGTTCACATTAACTGAAAGTTGAAAGGGTTGCATATAGTAACAGTCCAAAAACATAGATTTAGTTAGATACTATGTCTATGTCCAAATAAAATGTTGGGTTTTTTATTTCAATGTCAAATATTCCAAAATTGACACTAAAATCTCGTTCCATTTCATGCTTATGTTTAAATTTCGTAAAGACTAAATATATATACTAAATTTATGTCCACATCCATAGATGGATGTTACCATATACTACATCTATGTCCACATTAAATCGATGTTAAAAGGGTTGCATATAGTAATATTCCACATTAAAATAAAAAGTATATAATATTTATATATTTATAATATATTAAAAAAAATCCACTAAAGTCGGGTTCTATTTGAATGTTTACGTTAAAAAATTCAATTTATTTAGTCGTTATTCCAATAAATTTAATTTCCAAATAAAAAAAATATACTATTTGTACATTTTTCCACCCTTCCTAATTTCCCACGTTTTTTTTAATATTCATTTTAATTTCTTGAAAACCAGCCGTGAAGCTAAAACAACTAAATGGATTGACTTCGATTGTATTCATGGTTAAAAATCCCAAATATTGACAACCAAGTTCTATTCTACAAATGTTAAATAAGGCGCGCAAACCGAGAGTTTGTTTATAATATCAAACATTGTTTTGAGGTTATGTAAGCCATAACTGTACGATGCCTCATTGTTTGACTACAACTACCGTTGTTTTGAGTAAACAATATAAAATAACAACACAAAATTAGTGAGAGGTACTGCTGTTAGTGTCGAAGCTGCCGTAAATTAATTTAAAAGGATACTAAAGGTGAGTTTTGTTCAGACACAACTTATGTTTAAAAATGGTTTGTTTTCATTGAATTTTGAAAGAATAGAATGGATTCAGGGCGTGTGTGTGTTATTTTCGTCTGCATATTAGCTAGCGAAACAGATAAGCGGACAATTTGTTTTAGCTTTGCGGTTGAATGAAATCAAGATTGGTAGGTGCGTATCATAGAAATTTCTAGATGTGTGCAAGGTAATTTGTGCAAGTGTGTATAAGGTAGGCTCATCTATACTTTTGCACTCTATGATTATATACGTCACAAGTTTTCATATAACCCAATATTTTCAAATTTACTATTTCTAAAATAGATACGCTTTTTTAATAAAGATAAGACGCAAATTACTTATATTTAAACAATTTTTTTTTATAATATACAACGGTACAGCAGCGAAACTACCTTTGGCGACCAAATGGTGGCTCTGTATATAGAGCTGTTTTGTGGAAATAAAAATGTTATATCACTAATTATTTGTCTTTTTCTTTTAAGATTCGTTTTAAAATGAAAGTCATGAACTCTTCAACAAATATTCAAGGCCAACCATCTGTAATTCCAGAAGTTGGAAAAACGTCCGACACCGAAGAAGGCAGATTAGAACCGTGCTCGAGCCAAATTCTCGATGATACCGTAATTTCAGTTCCAGACAATGATTCCGAAGAAATAGACGTAATCAACACATCTGAAGATTTCTATCTAACAGACGCGCAAACGAATGTAGTTACAGCACACGAATCGAATCCTGCATATACATCCGATGAGAGTGAAGAAATAGACGTGGTAAATACGTCTGGGGATGAAGAGGAAAATAATGATACTGAGCATGACACGAGTTCTTATTCTGATGTACAAATGATTGAAACTGATGTTTCAGTAGTATGTATCTCTGATTCGGATTCGGTTAGTTCGATTAATAATAATAATTCTGCGGATAAAAGTATCTGTAAATCTGATGCGGTTATATCAAAGCGCTTTTTATGTGATCGGAATTTTTTGATTGATGCAAGAATGCAATGCGAAGTTTGCAATGAGCGTTTTGTAAGTTTAGGGGAATTACAGGGACACACTGAGAAGCGGCATAAAATGAGTCTGAAGCTTGGACCGAATGCAGTTCATAAAGTTGGTTGTTATGAACGAGGACAGAAAATGAAGAAAAAATTTCGAAGTTCTAAACAGAGGGATAAGAATCGTAATAATTCTATTGTTGATAGGGATATAAATAGTCGTAATGAAGATAGCGATTTTCATACTACTGAAGATGAAGAACAGTTTAATCGAGCAAAATTAAGAAAAAGTAAATCCTTCAAGCAAACAGCAAAAAAATCCCTTTTAGAAAAAGACAGTATTACAGAAGAAAATCATAATAACTCTATTGTGGATCAAGATATAGATAATGATAGCAATGTAAGTATTAGAGATAGCGATGATTCTACTAAAGATGAAGAACAGTTTAATCGTGCAAAATTAAGAAAAAATAAATCGTGCAATAAAACAACAATAGAAAATGGTAATAATCCTATTGTAGATAAAGATAGTCATAACAATCTCAATAATGAAGATAGCCATGATCTTACTAAAGATAAAGATTTAAATAATGATAACAATATAAGTAATGAAGATAGCGATGATTCCACTGAAGATGAAGAACCACTTAATCTAATAAAATTAAGAATAAACACACCTCACAATAAAACAGCAAAAAAAACACTTCCAGAAGAAAGTACGGAAGAAAATGTTAAATCGTGTTTGATTTGCTCGAAAATTATGCCTAATAAAGAAGCGTATTCTAAACATTTATCGAGTGATCATAAATTTGGCAGACTTAAAGTGCAACATACTTTAATGAAAGCAAATGTAATTCGAAGGCCGTACCCCTGCAGTTTTTGCTACCTCTCGTATGAAATAGCACAACACCTTAACCGCCATGTAAAAGAAAAGCATTATCACGAGGAAAAGAAACAAATACAAATAAAAAGTGAAACGATCGATGATGATGAAATACGTTGTAAGATGTGTCGTATAATTCTCGCCGATAAAGAGACGTATTCCTCACATTTAAGGACTCAACACAAGTTCGGCTTACTTAAAGTGCAGCATGCATTAATGGAAGCCGGTTTAATAAAAAAAAAATTTCCTTGCGAGCTGTGTTTTTTATCGTATGATAGGAGGCAGCATTTATCGCGTCATTTATTGGAAAAACACGGTACAATTAAGGAGGAGGTTGATGAGGATGAAAAGAGTTTGAATTCTGGGGAAGATAAGCTCGGGAAAAAATATTATTGCTCATTTTGTAAACACAAGTTTACATCGGCTTTACGATTGAATGCTCACTTGGAACGAATCCATAGAATTACACGTAAAATGCAGAAGAAAATAAAACATGTTGTTAAAAATGAGGAGAGTGATTCGTCGTTTGAGAGCGAAACGTCTTCGGATAGCACAACTACGCAGAGTTGTTCGTTAGCCGACAAAATTGTGGTTGAAATACGCAAGCCGGAGGATCGATCTAAATCAACAAAAACGGATAACCGTAAGCCTGCTTCGAATAAAAATCCGATGAAATTATATTCGTGCACACGCTGCTCGATGGATTCCATGACGATTTTGTTTTTAAAAAAGCACATGGAGACGGTGCATTCTGTACAATGGGAAGATGATGCGGTTGAAGTATACATGGAGGAAAATAAATCAAAAGCAGACTCGAGTAACGAAACAAAATCATCTTCCCTGCACATGAAAAAGAATGAAGTATGCATAGAGGAAAATAAATCAGAAATAGACTCAAGTACCGAAGTGAATTTATCAGAAAATTCATCTTCTTCGCGTACGAAGAATAATGAAGAAAACGATTCGGAGGCTGACTCGAGTAATGGAACAAATTTGTTAGAAACGCATACGAGAAAGAATGATGTATATATGGAGGAAAACAAATCAGAAACGGACTCGAGTACAGAAACAAATTTATTGAAAAAATCATCTCCGTCGCGTACGAAAAAGAATGAAGTATACATGAAGGAAAATGGATCAAAAGCGAAAACTTCATCTCCCCTGCACACAACAAAGGATGAAGTATATACGGAGGGAAACAAATCAAAAACAAACACGAGTAAAGAAACAACTCCATCCCCACCACGTTCAAGAAATAATGAAGTATATATGGAAGAAGACAAATCAGAAACGAACACGAGTGACAAAACAACACATTCTAGAAATAATGAAGTATATATGGAGGAAGACAAATTAAAAACGAACACGAGTAACGAAACAACTTCATCTCCCCCGCTCACAAAAAAGAACGAATCAAAAACAGATTCGAGTAACGAGACAAATTTATTAAAAAATTCATCTCCCCCACGCACGGAAAACAATGAAGTATGCCTGGAGGAAAACAAAACGGAAACGGACTCGAGTACCAAAACGAATTTATTAAATAATTCATCTTCACCGCACAAGAGAAAGAAAAGGAAACTTTACAACGAGAAATTAGCCGCGGAAGTTGAAGACCTATCGAAAAGTTTTCATGATAAACAAGAATTACTTACTTCGTGTGATAACAGCAATGCCAACAAATCTGGGTCTTTATTTATAGCAGCGAAATTCAGGAATATATTTCAGTGGTTCAATCCTACAAATAATCTTAAAGATTCAAAAAGAACTGAAACAAATAATGAAGAATTAAGTACGGATTGCTCAAATGATAACATATCAAACATTCCTAACGTTATTTCGGATGGTGAGAAATCCGACTGCAGAAATGTCATCCGATAAAGAAAATTAATATTGTGTATTTTCATTAAATTAATTTTGTCCTGATTATTTTAGGAAAATATTCCCAAATATCCCATTAAGCAAAATGTATAGAAAAAAAAAACATTGAACTTTAATCTAGCATTAATACACATCACATCAATATTAATCTTTAATGTAACATAGATGCACCGTATTTCATCCATTTTGCTCAGAAGGTATTGAATTGTGATATAAGAATTATCTCAAATATTATTGTTTAATTATTCAGTAGTTTCGTTTATATTTTTTGTTTGTATATAATTTTGAAAAAAAAAGAAATGATTTAAAAATAAGCAATACTGATTGAACGGTTAATCCAATCTCAGTAAACAATTGAATAAAATAAAAAACGTTTAAAAAATTTGTATAAATAAAAAAAATGTATAAATAAATATAAATAATTAATACAAATGTACTCAATATACCATAAAATAATATATTTTTGTTAATATTTTTAATAAGACTTGTTTTTATACAAATCATTTGTTTGAATTATTGCACCATCCACCATGTGAATAACTTATTTGTTGAGGATGTTAATTTTGAAAAGTTCATATTTGTTAAAATTTTGTTTGGGTTGCGTTTTATTCAAAAACCTTAATTTTTTAACAAATATGTGTAAATTATGAACTCAATTCTTTAAAATGTTGCATTCAGAATACTACTGAATTATTAAAATGAAAAGTAAACATACTAACATGGTATATCAATGAAAAGATAATAACCTATTTATTAAAGATATAACCAACTATGATTTGCATTTTAAAAAATACAGCTTTGTGCTGCATTTTTTTTAAATTAATGCAGATAACAAAAATATATAAATTGCTTTCAATTCTCCTTGAAAAAGTGTCTCAAGAATATGCAATTCTCATTTTGATAAAATAATAAATAAATGAGAAATTAATAAAAATTGAAACTGGGAAAATATTGATTTTTAGGCTATAACTTGAAAAGAAAAGATGATAGCAGCCAATTTCTGTTTTCGCTTTTGAGTTTATCTTATTTAGCTCTGTGACATTTTGACTTACGTTACGTACTTTAAAAAAAAGTACATTAAATCAACTACTTCTCTGGCAAATACCCCGCCACACATTGAATTACATAATTGTACATTATGTAAAAAGTAAGTTAAGTCAATTTTTATTGAGGAATTTAATTCTGTAATAAAAAATAGCCGATTTCATTAAAGACATGAATTGACCTTAATTTAGCGAAAACAGCGCCATCTATTTTTTATGACTTTAATACAGCACAAATCTGACGCAAAACTTGTTTATATATACTAGATTTGTTCGTTTCGACCATGTTTATGAGGTTTCGTATATTTATTTCTATGGTATCATAATTTTAAATTAAAATTAAAGGTTGGGAATCCCTAAATATTATTTGAATTTTTTCGCTTTAAAAATTCGAAAAAAAAATCCACACGGAATAAAAACGTTCTGATGGCGGATTCAAGTTCAGCAGACTTTAATCTACCTCTGTTGAAAGTTTCAGCCCTTTGCAGCCCAAAATAATTTTTTGATGAAAAAAGTTGTAAGATGTTTGCACTTTTTCGCCTTTCTTCAAAAATCCGAAAAAAATATTTCAGCACGGAATAAATACTTTTTGATCGCTGATTCGAGTTTAACAGACTTTAGACTATCTCGGTAGAAAGCTTTGCAGCCTAAAATAATTTTTTGATGAAAAAAGTTGAAAGGGGACCCCTTTAAACTTTTTCGCTTGTCTTTAGAAATTCTAAAAAACATATTTTTACACGGAATAAAAACTTTCTGATGGCAGATTCGAGTTCAGCAGACTTTAGACTATCTCTGTAGGAAGTTTCAGGCCTTTGCAGGCTAAAATAATTATAAAGGCTGCTTTTAATGTATACAATGTATCTTCTTTCTGCAAATAAATTTTATTATTATTATAAATAATGACACATTTGACGTTTTGTTTGTTTTTATTCACTGGTGCCAACAAAATGTAAAATAAAGGAAAAAATCAGAGCACTCTAGAGGAGAAAAGTTCTCGAGCATATGGTACTGTCATACATTTTCATAGTTATAATATTTTTTTTTAATTTAAAATTATTATTATTTGTAATAAAAATGTAAGTTATAAAAAAAAACAAAGTTAAAATTAGTTTTTATATAATTACAGTATACAAAATTATTATTATATGAATTTAAAAACAGTGACTATTTTTTCTTTGATTTATTGATTTGTTTATTGGTGCAAGCATGCATTTGCGAACACGTATTGCACTTGAACGAACCGCGCTTCACCAAATGGTATTCCAACTGTTTCCACGTCTCATTCGTATCATCGACACTCACTTTGCTGTTCAGGAGGAGATCCAAATCGTAAATCTCCCAGCCGCGGCTGTTGTTTTCAAACTCGGCATAAACCATACGGTGCGTCGCAGTCCCGGAAGTGATCCTGCTGACGGTAAGCACGGGATACTTTAGGTTATTCAGGGCCTCCATCACGATTTTTTCGGAATGGTGAATTGGGACGCCGCGGATCACCACGCGGAAGGATACATCGTTCATCTTGTACGTGAAGAACGGCGCGTTGATGAAGTACAGGTGTCCAATGGCCTCTAAAAAGTCTTGGAAATTGTTGATGGTGAGTTTTATTCCTTGCGGGGTGTCGGTTGCGTAAGCCTCGGTTTTTTTCTTTAAGAAATTGTTTTTGAGTAGGTTTAGTAAATTCTTGTCGGTTACAACGATTATTGGGGTTTGATGGTTGAGATATTCGTAAAGTTCGGATTCTGAAATATTTTCGGATGATGTGTTTTCTTCGTAGAAACTTTCTTCGGATATTTGATACTCTTCGTAATCTGAATATTCTGATTCCGAATATTCTACATCGTGTTCGCAATTGTTTAAAATCTTCTTGTCCTCGATCGTTTTGTCGATCACTGCTTGTTTCGGAGAATCGCTTTCAGGTATGGAAATATTCTCAAGTTGATTAATAATAGAAGCATCTGTCCCAACAATTGAAGTAGGAGTTGCAATATTTACAGGTTGATTATTAGCAGAAGCATTGGTTCCATTAATTGAAGATGATTCGGGAGCAACAATCTTCCCAGGTTGATCAATAACAGAAGCTTTGGTTACATTAATTGAAGATGATTTGGGAGCAGTAATATTCACAGGTTGATCAACAGCAGAAGCATTGGCTCCTTTAATTGAAGATGATTTGGAAACATCAATCTTTTCAGGTTGATCAATAACAGAAGCATTGGTTTCTTTAATTGAAGATGATTTTGGAGCAGCAATCTTCACAGGTTGGCCAATAGTAAAAGAATTAGTTCTTTTAATTGACGATGATTTGGGGTCAGTAATATTCATAGATTGATTAATTACAGAAGCGCCTTTTCCATTAATTGAAGCGGATTCGAAAGCAGTAATTCTCGCAGATTTATTAATAAATAATTTAGAGTTTTTCTTACTTAAATCAGCAATTGTTTTAGTGTCTAAAGCTGTATTTGTAGCTCCCTGATTTTTCTCTTGAATTTCACTTTCTGTGACTTTTTCGTTAAAGCGCTTGAATTTTTTCTCCTGGCATTTAATCAAATCGCCTAGAATAAAAACAGATTTCTTCATTTCTTCGAAAGCCTTCTTATCATCTCTGACATTAAAATTATTTTCAATCTTTTCCTCCAGAAACTTGATTAGGTCATATCCCTTAACAAACAAACTCTTTAGATTGTCAATGACCTTCTTATTTTCCGAATTAATATCGTTCTTTATATCAGAATTTGCTTTCTCAAGAGATTTAATTCGATCGCGTAAACCGGAAACGTCCTTTTCGAGTTTTCCGATTTTATTTTCGCAACCTGCCCCGCGCGTTTCGAATTCTTCCATCAAATTTTCGCAGCGTGTTCGATGCGCTTCGAATTCTTCCATTTTATGTATGTAACTTGCACAATGTGCATCGAATTCTTCCATCATAGTTTCGCAAAGTGTCTGATGCGTTTCGTATTCTTCCATTATGTTTTCGCAACGGGCCCGATGCTCTTCGAATTTCTCCATTTCGTTTTCGTCACTTCTCCAATATGTTTCGAATTCATCCATTTTACTTTTATAACGCGCTTCGTATTCTTCTATTTTATTTTCGCAACGTGTCCAGCGAGCTTCGAATTCTTCCATTTTCTTATCACAACGCGTCCAGCGATCTTCAAATTCTTCCATTTTCTTCTCGCAACGCGTCCAAGGCGTTTCGAATTCTTCAATATTCTTCTCGCAACGTGTCCAACGCGCTTCGAAATCTTCAATATTCTTCTCGCAACGCTTCCAACTCGCTTCGAATTCTTTAATTTTCTTCTCGCAACGCGTCAAACTCGCTTCGAATTCTTCAATTTTCTTCTCACAACGCTTCCAAGGCGTTTCGAATTCTTCAATTTTCTTCTCGCAACGCTTCCAACTCGCTTCGAATTCTTCAATTTTCTTCTCGCAACGTGTCCAACGCGCTTCGAATTCTTCAATTTTCTTCTCACAACGCTTCCAAGGCGTTTCGAATTCTTCAATTTTCTTCTCGCAACGTGTCCAACTCGCTTCGAATTCTTCAATTTTCTTCTCGTAACGCGTTTCGAATTCTTCAATTTTCTTCTCGCAACGCTTCCAACTCGCTTCGAATTCTTCAATATTCTTCTCGCAACGCGTCAAACTCGCTTCGAACTCTTCAATTGTCTTCTCGCAACGCGTTTCAAATTCTTCAATATTCTTCTCGCAACGGGTCCAACGCGCTTCGAATTCTTCAATTTTCTTTTCGCAACGCGTCCAATTCGCTTCGAATTCTTCAATTTTATCATTGCAATGCGTCTGATGCGTTTGGAATTCTTCCAATTTATTATCATAACTTTCCCAATCCTCGTAAAATCCCTTAATTTCAGCTTCAAAACTTTCCCAATCCGATTTGAATTCTTCCATTTTATTTTCATAAAGCTTCAGTTGCGTTTCGATTCCTTCCATGCGCGTTTTTTCTTCGAAAGATTCGATCCGCGCGCGTAAATCTTCAATCGTGGTTTTAAGATCCTGGATCTCCTTCTCTTGAGTTGCGTTTTTTGTGCTTTCGTCGAGTAATCCGTGGAGTTTTTGAATTTCGGTTTGTTGTATTCCGGCAACGGCTCGGATTTTTATCAGTTCTTCGGAGAAGACGTTCAAACGCCTCTCCAGTGTTTTGGTGGTTATTGCATCGGTGTTTTGTTTCGTGAAGAGTTTTACGAAAGTGTCAAAATTTTCGTATTTATTTTCGAGATCTTTGATTTTGGCAGTCATCACTGATGTTTCCATCTTTTTTTAAAATGTTTTTAGTATTTATGTTTCCTTTTAACAAATACTTGGGATTAAAAAAATAACAACAATGTCCATACACAGAAAAAGTTACTTTTAAATATTAACACACTTATAATTTGTAATAACACTTTTAATTATGTAATTTTAAAACAATATTTTTTTCTGTTAAAGAAGCAGCAATATTTATACACAGAAAAAATTGCTTTTGACTACTAACACTTTTATAATTATCTATTTTTTCAAAATTATATTTTCTGATAAAAAAATGCAGCAATTTATACACAGAAAAAAGTTACTTTTCAATACACATTTAGAATTAGTATCTAATTTAATTTAAAATTTCATCAGTAATTACCAAAAACGTGACTTTTCAATACTAACACATTTAGAATAAGTATCTAATTTAATTTAAAACTTCATCAGTAATTACTTTTTCTGTTTAAAAAAAATCAACAATATCCATATACAGAAAAAAATGTTTTAAAATACCAACACTATAAAAGTTGAATGACGAATATTCCTTATAACACATATAATTTATAACACTTTTAAATTATGTAATTTTTCAAAATTACTTTTTGTTTAACAACAAGCAGCAAAATCCATATACAGAAGAAAAAGTTGCTTTAAAATGCCAACACTTTTAATTTATTTAAGTAATTGTTCAAAATTACTATTAATCGTTATTTAAAATTAACACTTGATTATTAAATTACTGATGACTATAAAATGAACACACACTGAAAAACTGAACGAGTGGCACGAAAACACGGAACAACGTTTTAACAGTCTCACATCTGACAAGCAACTGCTGATTGTGCCCGTTCCTTCTTCTATGATCGCAAAAACCGGTGTTCAGGTATAGAAATTGGGCGCACATGGCGGAAAGGCGGGAAGGGATGTTAAAGATAAGAAGAAAAAAGGTGGCCATGAAAATTTTATGAATAGGCACAATGTGCGTTTGAATTTGCGTTTTCCGTAACGAACTTTATACCTGGTTTCCTTCGTTTGTGGCCTTTTGGTAATGGATTTTGTGTAGTTTCACCGAATGCCGAAAAGTGTAAATGTGAAATGCAACTATTGATGTTAAAAGAAAATAATTTCATAATAAATAATGAATTAATTATAACATCCAAATATTTGTCAAAAATAATAGCGTTTATGAAGGGTTAAAATATAATTTATTTATAAAAAAAACAATTAATAAACTAACAAAATATAAAAATATAATTAACATCAAATATTTATCACTAAGCTGAAAGATCTCAGTTCGACAGCCATTTGGCAGTTAATTTTCACATATAAATATCTTCATTTGTATAATATTTATTTGGTATATCTGTAAAAAAAATGTGTGTCTATATATTCACCACTACATTTAAATATAAGATCAATTACCTATAAGGTAATTATAATTAACACAACTTGCACTGCATTACAATTTCGAATATTAAAAAATATGAAATTGTGAATTGAACCATACATTGTGATTTATTCGTTATTTTTATTTCTTAATCACAAAGAAATATAAATAACGAATGCCGTGATTTAATGCAGTTCATTATTTAAAAAAAATGTGACTGCCTAATGCATAAATGCAAATTAATGATTAATTGCATATGGAAAAAAGTGGAACTAAAGCCAAAACAGTTATATTTCAATGTTACATTACCTGATAAAGTTTCTCTTGGAAATGTAACAGAAGCCGAATCGCCGATTATTCCATTGTTTTCAGAACATTATTAAGTTTATTCTATCATAGTGGCTGCGAAGACCAAAATTTTGTTGAGACTTCTGAAAATAAACATATTTGTTATTATTATTTCCATTTAAAAAAAAAATTTTGTGAAAGTGATTTTTTTAAATATTTATTTTATTTAGTTTTATATAACATCGCTATATGTTCCTCTCTACTTCTCAGTGTGAGGTGTAATATTTATTTTATTGTTTCATATTAATCAAGTCTTTTAAAATAAATAATTATTTTAAAAAAATGAAGCGAACAATAAGAAAGTGAAAATTGTACGGATAAGGAGGGAAATAATGTATGAATGAGTAGTGTGGTGGAGGAAACAACAAAATGTAAATAATTGTTACAAAATAAGTTTGCAACAACAGATATAGCATGAAGATATACACAACGGAAATAAGGGATATATACAAATTTTAACTAATTTGGAAAGAGTACACATTGCGTATAGATGATTCAATAATTCAATTTATATATTTTTTTCCATACATAAACAATAACATTGTCGACTCCGCGATAAAATTAATGATCAGAATATCATTAACTCATTTGGTAAACCCGATAATCATGTCCAAGAAAGTGCACTGCGCGACTGCGCTCGTTTTCGCCATTCAGTGAGTGATTATATTTCGAATTGAAATGTTGCTGTTGCTCCTGGCTGTCGCTGTATCTCTCATCACAGAGTCTGTCTCCATCTGCGATTTGAACGGCAATACGTTGAAGTGTGATGGAGAAACGCTCAAAAATGTGGTCTCGCGATATAGTTCACTCAAGGTTAGTGCATTGAAAACAATAAAATAATCATCCGGTAAAAATAAGGAGTGTTATTGCTTTCATTGATATCATCGGTATTATTGTAATCTTCTTTAAGTTTGAAAATCCATGATAATCCACTTAAGTCTCTTAATGTAAAAATCAAAACCTTAATAGTTGTGTGTGTGTGAAAGATTTCAAAAGCTTTTGATTACAATCAAAACTTATTAAGTGCATCTTTACTCTTAAAAAAAACTTTAATAATTGTGTGTGTGTGTGAAATATCTAAAAGCTTTTGGTTACAATCAAAACTCATTAAGTGCAATTTTACTCTTAAAAAAACCTTAATAATTGTGTGTGTGTGAAATGTCTAAAAAGCTTTTGGTCACAATCAAAACTCATTAAGCGCATCTTTACTCTTAAAAAAAACCTTAATAATTGTGTGTGTGTGAAATGTCTAAAAAGCTTTTGGTCACAATCAAAACTCATTAAGTGCAATTTTACTCTTAAAAAAAAACCTTAATAATTGTGTGTGTGTGTGAAATATCTAAAAGCTTTTGGTCACAATCAAAACTCATTAAGTGCAATTTTACTCTTAAAAAAACCTTAATAATTGTGTGTGTGTGAAATGTTTAGAAAGCTTTTGGTCACAATCAAAACTCATTAAGTGCAATTTTACTCTTAAAAAAACCTTAATAATTGTGTGTGTGTGAAATGTCTAAAAAGCTTTTGGTCACAATCAAAACTCATTAAGTGCAATTTTTCTCTTAAAAAAAACCTTAATAATTGTGTGTGTGTGAAATGTCTAAAAAGCTTTTGGTCACAATAAAAACTCATTAAGTGCATCTTTACTCTTAAAAAAACCTTAATAATTGTGTGAAATATCTAAAAAGCTTTTGGTCACTTAGTTGCAACTTTACTCTTAACGATTATTATTTTTTTTTTAATTTCAAATAGAAAAATGTTTCAAATAAAAGTTGTAGATCTTTAAAAAATAAATATTTTTTGTTAATTTTTTTTATTGTAGGACCTTCAGTTTACATTTTATAAGCGGAAGAATTTCGCCTACCTGATAAATTCCCTTAGAAATTAACCGTTATTTTTATAATCTCCTTTATGTTGGCTGTGGAGACTTTAATTATTTAAATAATTTTTTAAAGTGGCGTCACATTTCATACATTTTTCGCAAACACCTCCAGAATATTCAAAAATTTTGAATAAATAAAAAATAGTGTGGAGAAATTTTGCGGAGCCATCGTAAGGTAAGAAATAACAATATTTATAATTATTTAAATAAAAATATATGTCCTTTCTCCTACTTATTTTTATTTATCTAAATTTATTTCGAAAACTACTGAAGATGGAAACATAGTTTCCGAAATATATTTACTTTTTAATAAAAAAATAAGTAGGAGAAAGGACATATATTTTTTTAATATAATTAATGGTTTTAATATTTAGACATTGGTAGTTCATATTGTATGAAATAAATATGAATAAATTATTAAAAATCAACCAATAAAACACAGATTAAATTGAATAACTTTAAATTCTCGAATTTAAAATTTTAAATTCTCTTGAAAATGAGCTAATAACCCGAAACTAGTCGAGAATTTAAAGTTATTCAATCTAATCTCTGTTTTATTGGTTGATTTTTTTTAAATTTATTTCATTTTTATTTAAATAATTAAAGTCTCCACAACCAACATAAAGAATATTTATAATGATGATTGCAGTTTAATTAAATTAAATGAATAAACAAGAAAGTGATTAAGTAATTAATTATTTTCTTTTTATTTAAGAAATGACGAATCTGAAATTTTTACAAATACTCGGCTTTAACTTTAAAAGACAACTATCATTTTTTTATTTAATATTTTTTCCTTTACTATTAAATATTCATTCAAAAACCTATTTGAAATATATATTTATGAGTTGTGCGAAGGTTGACTTAAGTATAAGTAACACTTTAATAATAATAATTTATTTCTCAACAAGCAGAGCCTAATTACAGAGAAATATATATGTATAAACTAAACTAAACTAAATATAGTTGTACAGTGTGAGTACAGATATATAATGAATTCAGAATACACATTCGCTAATGTCAAACTTAAATTGTTTTATACAGGGTGTAAAAATGTCGACAAAACATTGGATATCATGATAATTCCGTATCATTTTATATAATGGAGAAAACTTGTACGGTTTTCTTCATTTTTTTTAAATTTTTAATACCAGGCGTCTGTGAAACTCCGGTAATATTTTATAGAAATCAACATATTTTCATATTTTTCGTTTATTCCTCTTTAGGATTATAGTTGAAATGGGATTTATTGTGAACGACGCATTCCTTTCGGGATCCTTAAACGGGAAGTATTTAAAAAAAATTCTCGAAAATCGCCTCTTTTTCAAATCCCAGAATGTCAATTTTCAATGTGATAATTTTTAATGGTTTACAAGTACAAACAAATGTACATCTGGTATTAAAAAATAAAAAAAAGTGAAGGAAAGTGTACAAGTGTTTCTTATACTATTTAAAATAATTCACCATGGAAAGTACCGTAATGGACACATCATCATTTTTATTTAACGAATTGTAAAATAAAGAAAAAAAAATTCTAGAGGAGAAAACTTTTCGATCATATGGTATATTAAATTTTGTGAGGGTAAGAATGAAAGGAGCTGCAAGAAAAGTCGGAGTGTGATTCAATGGAAATGAAAGAAACTGCAACTAAAAAAATTGCCATAAGAAATCTATGATCTGTGCCTTTCGTGGTTGAAATATTTTTGTGATAATATTTGAAACAAAATGCTGAAATGAAATAATAATTTATGTAAGAGAATTAATAAAGAAAACTGTAATTTTTTTTCTGATTTTAATCTATTGATTGATTTATTTGTATATGTTTTACATTTTAACTTATTTATAACTTTTAATTTATTAGCATTTTATAATTATACTTATATTTTAACCCTCCATTATCTTTTAATGTATAGTTAGTATAAAGCAATATGTATTTAAATGGACTTACCGTTAATAAACAACAACATTCAACAACATATTTGGGAGCGAAATTAATAAACATGCAAAAAATACAACTACATACGTTACAAAATAGTCTATCACTTTTAACTGACCTTTCAACCCAATACAAAATAATCTGTTATTATATAACGATTTATAATATTTATAAGTTGTGGGTTCAATCGAGTATATTTCAACCACTTCTTTTACAACTTTGTACTTTCCCCGTACTTAGATATCCTGCCTGTTCGTTCTCAAACGTCACAGATAATTAACATGATAAAAAAACTAATAGTATCAATAGAAAGAGGCAATTATTGCGCAACCAACTACCCAAATAATAAGATTGAATATCGAGATTTCTTATTAAACTATTAATTAGTTTGCAAGAAAGACTATTGATCGATTGAAAATCGAGTTTTTTTTGTAAACTAATTATTTAATATATTCTCAAATAAGCTATTGACCATTCTCAATAGCTTATTAATCGAGTTTTCTTTTTAAACTAATAATTAGTTTGTAAGAAAGACTATTGATCGATTGAAAATCGAGTTTTTTTTGTAAACTAATTATTTAATATATTCTCAAATAAGCTATTGACCATTCTCAATAGCTTATTAATCGAGTTTTCTTTTTAAACTATTAATTAGTTTGTAAGAAAGACTATTGATCGATTGAAAATCGAGTTTTCTTTTTAAACTATTAATTGGTTTGAAAAAAAGACTATTGATCGATTGAAAATCGAGTTTTTTTTGTAAACTAATTATTTAATATATTCTCAAATAAGCTATTGACAATTCTCAATAGCTTCTTTGCGAATATATTATGAAAATATTTATTTTTTTATATTATTTTAGATTATATATAATAATGAACGGATACCAGTTCTCAAAACGGGAACTTTGGAGAGTAAAGAAAAACATCAAATTTCGATTTTTTTTTAAATGCTTGACGATGGCTCCTTTTGAAATAAAGATGCTCCTTAATAACTTTACAAAGCACATCAATAGAGTTTTTATGATCAGGGGTAATTCAATAAAAGTTCAATTTTCTGAATGAAAATATCGTTTCAAATATTAAAACAAGTTAATAAAAAAATAATTGCAGTCGCATGTATTTGTAGATACTTATCATTCAATAGCAAAGGTGTGGAAAAGCCAACGTTTTTGTAAAATGTAAATCCCATTGAAAATGCGCGGTTGTTTTTGTTGGCATAATTATATACCACAAGGTCGCAATTCGCTTCTATTAAATGCACATCTGAAGATAATATTTTATCACGCTATTGCGGCTTCATCAGCCGAAACAATAGCCGCGAATAAAAGATTAAGTGTATAAAAACATTAACAACTTAACACCCCTTCAGCCACTCTACAATGAACGGGCGCCGAGGGTCGCGCACCTGTTTAACATCATTATTAATTATAATAGAAAAAATGATTCATTCACTTGGCCAGTTATTTAAATAAATTAAATAAAAAATAGAATAAATAGAAAAGAGTATTATTCATTCACTTGGTCACAGTTATTTAAATATATTAAATAAAAATGAATAATTAATAAATTATTTTCAATTTTTTTGTTATTTTTACATTAAATTTTTCTCGGATCAAAATTTGTTGCATTATGCAATATTTTATTGATGTGCAACAGCAGGTGTACATTATGTAATTCAATGTCCGGCGTGGGTATTTGCCAGGGAAGTAGTTGTTTTAATGTGCATTTGTTTAACGTACTTACGTAACGTAAGTCAAAAGTCACAGAGCTAAATGTGGAAATAATTTATTAATTATTCATTTTTATTTAATATAAAAAATAGAATTCTTTTTATTTAATTCATTATTAATTATTTCTTATTTTATTTCAGGACTCGATTACAGAACTGCATATTTCAACAGAAGAAACTACAAATTTCGAATTACGCAGGAAACACCTACCATTTCCCTCCCTACGCAAACTAGTTGTAAGCCACAACATCGACGAACTGGAAGAAAATTGCTTTTCCAACATCAAACAACTACAAGAATTGTCGCTATCGAACAACAGCATCAAAGAATTCCCGCAGGAAGCACTGCAAGATATTAATCTGGAAAAATTGGTTTTATCCCACAATCAAATCTCGAGAATAAACCCCATAACGCACCTCGACACCCTGAAGGAATTGGACTTGTCATCAAACAGGATCGCTTTAATAGACGGGGATGCTTTTAAGAATCTCAGCAATTTAGTTGATGTTGATTTGAGCTATAATAGAATACTCATATTACCGGAAAGGCTTTTTGCCGAGCTGAAAAATCTCCGCGTGGTTAATTTAATGGCGAATAAATTAGAATCGATTCCGGATTCGATTTTTCATAATAATGTTGATTTGAATAATCTGGTTCTGTCGAGGAATGATATGAGAAAGCCATTAGGTGATGATTTTTTATCGAAAAATAATCGAATCGTCCATTTGGATATGTCGTATTTCGGTTTAAGATTAGCTTATATGCATTTTTTAAACAATTTACCTTCTTTGAAAGTATTGAATCTAGAACATAACTCTTTGAGTCAGTTACCTTATGGATACTTTAAATCGCTGGTTAATATCGAGCGATTGAAACTAAGCCATTGCCACATGTGGAAATTAGCGTTGATTTTTAGATTTAACGTGGAGTTAGATTATTTGGATATTTCGTACAATGAGATAGAATCATTGCCCGAGAAATTATTCGAAACTAATTACAAACTAACCTTTTTGAACATTAGCGGCAATCGCCTGCAGACTCTACCTTTTCAAATCTTTGATTCAACTGTTTTAAAAACAATCGATTTATCTTACAACTGGTTTCGAATAATTAACTGGCACAATTTAGACATTCCCTCTTTAGAAAATCTCCTATTGCGGGGAAATAAAATTAAAGAATTAAAATCAAATTACGACATTTCTCTTAATTTAAAGTACATCGATTTGCGCGATAACAATTTATTTTTTCTGGAGGGTGATTTTTTCAAGAAATTATCGAAATTAGTTCGATTTGAATTCATTGGGAATCCCTTTAATTGCAAGTGTTTGGATGAACTAATGGCTATATTATCAAAGAAAAATATACAATATACTAAAGGTAATTACTTTGACGGTGCCCTGCCTTTGTGTATAATTCACCATGATGAATGTATTAGAAACATAAGTTTTTATAATCCAAATTTTAAAGATTTCAGAGATGAGCCTCGAAAAGGATTGGTAGTCATTGACTAATGTTTAGTGAATAATAATTTACGTTATACCCACAATAACTCAAACTGCTTCAAGAAATTCATAAAGGACTGATATTAAAAACTTGCAACTTTATGAGACAATTGTTTCTGTGCAGATTTAGCAAAGCCCGACAGTTTTATGAATAATAACCAGTGAAAAACTGAAGGACCAATCATAATAATAATATATAACATAATTGATAAAAAAGCACTAATATACTTTCTACAAAATTTTTAAAAAAGGGAAGTAAGGATATTAGTGCTTTTTTATCAATTACATTTGATCCTCACGTAACTCACTCAATCAATTTAATATAAAACATCTTTATTTCTGCAGACATTTTTTAAATTTTTAATACTATAATCCTGACATAAATTTGACCATAACTATTTCTCATGCATTTTTTAAACAATTTACCTTCATTGAAAGTATTGAACATAACAATTCAATTCTGACTCTAATTTCTTTTTATTTTAAGTTCTGCTTTATTGATTTTTTTTCTCTATTTTTGCCATTTCTCATACCTTGATTAATTGGACCATAGTCAATAGTGCGGAAATCAACAGTACTAAACACACTGGACGTGAGAGCCTCCATAGTTTGATAAACAGAATTCTTCTCGAATCCTTTTACTCTTTCAGGTGTCGATCGATAGAATTCTTATACTGTATCAGTATCATACAAAACAGCTATCGTCCGTCTGTATTTTTGTCCAATAATAATATTTCTAATAATATAAAAAGGATTCATTCATTTAGTTACAGTTATTTATATAAATTAAATAATAAATAAAAATCAATAAATCATTTTGCTTTATAACCTAAAATAACAACAAATGGAACAAAACGGTTCTATTTTTACTTACTTTCACTTTTACTTGAAGTAAAGTAAGTAAAATATTCAACTTTTTATATTTTTTTTAAACTTCACATAACTCAATTTCTTCATACATTTTACTAACCTATGCCAATATCAATAAGTGAAACATTGTATACGTTATTTTATTGCCACTGTTTTAATAGAATTAAATACTGTGTTAAAATTGGCCATGTCATGAATTATTTATTTATCACTACACCTCCAAAAACAAACAAAAACCAATTTCACGAATTTCCAGCCACGAATCCGGCGCTTTCACCATTTGACTTGAAATTTTGATATTATCTCAAACTATTATGAAGAAAATAGTGTTAACCCATTAATAATAAAACGCTTCAGACCCTCCAATAACCGTAAAAGGTCTAAATTGTTGCAGTAATAATTTAATGAAATTTATTTAATTTTCACCGAAATTTGAAAATGAATTAGGTTAATTGATTAATTGATGGTTATCCAAAATTAATCAATTCACCTATAATCTTCAGATTAATTTTGGATAAATAGTCTAAATAAAAATATATATTGAACCATTTTGTTTACCACATTTTCAAATTTTCAACTTAGTTCATTATTCAATTGAAAACATCATGCATGCATTTTATAATATATACAGGGTGGCGCAAGATTCCGATGAAGTCCAATATCTCAGTTATTTAGAAATTTACAAAAAGATATTACTGACATAATTTGTAGCTACTGTAAAACTTCACATTTTAAAATTGGTTTCATATATACAGGGTGTCCAATAATCACGTGACGTATCAAACATATGATTTTTTAAATGGAATGCTATATTTTCTATGTCGATTTTAGATTCTACGCTTAAAATTAATCATTTTTGACATAAGGTTTATTAGGTCAGTTTTTAATATTTTAAAAGTTATAAACAATTTAAGGTTGAAATCAATGGAAGATCGGGGCCTTATTTTTCAAAAATGGAAAACGATGTAAACTTTCTGTTAACGCAATTTAATTGAAAAAATGCTTAATAATATAAGGAATAATCGTTTGTTACCATAAAGCAAATGTTGTGTACAGGGTGAAACAATACGCAAAATGATTTTTTTCTTTTTTCACTTAAATGGAACACCCTATATTTTTTACACTATTTCGATAGAAAATTGATTGTTCTTTAATTTTTGTATAATAAACTATACCCCTATCTGTTACCATTTTTTAACAATTTCAATTCAAAGTACAAAATTATGTTTCGCTTGTAATCTATAATTTAAGTAGGCTATAATTAAAACAAATGCAATTCATAATCGTTTTCTGGTATTTAATAACATACTTACTCCCTAACCTAAAAGGATATTCAAATGACAATCGATATTTAAAGGCGAATGCAAAATATAAAGAAAATAGTTGCTCAACGATTATATAGCGAGTTATAATGGTTATTGGGACATATTTTTTTAAGAAAAAAATTGTAAAATGTTTGAATGCTATTGAATTAAAAAAATGTGAATGTGTGAAATAAATACATAAAAATGTTAACAAAATATAATGATATAAATATTTTATTATTTCACTTAGTATCTATTTTCGGTTTTTCAGTCAACATGAATTGTTTACTATTTATATAACCAAAAAATATAGTTGTTGTTAGTTTTTAACAATTAAATTAATCATTTATTGAAGAAGTATGTTTAACTGCACCAGTGTTACAAAATATAACGTAAAATGTACTTAATGTAAATAAATTAGTTGTTCTGGCGCGGCCTACTTTGGTTAAAAATTCTATATCAAATTATTTAATCAAATGCAATTTTGGAGAATAAATTGATGATAATAATAGGAATCGTAAAATCTGTTTAAAAATAAATGATTAATATTAACATACCTTAATAGAAAAAAATAACTTCCAACCCATTCCTGGTGAATCGAAAACCAACTCACATCCACCACTCACTAATTACCACTTGTTCATAAACAAAAATAAATCGCGTTTTTAATTATTAATAATTTCTAACGTTAAAAATTAAACCGGAATAGTGAACACTGCGCGTTTTCGGACGACTGAATCGAAATACACTAAATTAAATTATTTTATATTGTGTTCGCGTAACTTTCACAACTAAATAAATTAGTTGTTCTGGCACGGCCTACTTTGATTAAAAATTCTATACCAAATTTGTATTTGAGATTAAATATCTCAAAAACGGTAAACGGTAGCTATTTAATATGTTATATAAAAAATGAAGAGTGATTAATTTTCTATTAAAATAGCATAAAAAATATAGGGTGTCCTATTTAAGTAAAAAGAGAAAAAAATCATTTTGCGTATTGCTTCACATTGTATATAAAAATTTGTTTTGAGAGAAAAAAAGAGTATTTCTTTTATTATTAAGTATTTTTGCATTTGTATGGCGTTGACAGAATGTTTATTTCATTTTTCATTATTGAAATATTAGGCTCTAAACATCTATCGATTTCAACATTCATTTGTTTATAACTTTTAAAATATGAAAAATTGACCTATTAAATCTTATATAAAAAATGATTAGTTTTAAACGTAGAATCGAAAATCTTCATAAAAAATATATCATTTCATTTAAAAAAACATATGTTTGATACGTTACGTGATTATTGGACACCTTGTATATATGAAACTAATTTTAAAATGTGAATTTTGACAGTAGCTACTAATTATGTAAGTAACATTTTTTTGTATATTTCTTTATAACTGAGATATTGGACTTCATCGTAATCTTGCGCCACCCTGTATATATATATATATATATATATATATTCAATGACCCTTTCTACCCATGTGGGTGTAGGGTTTGCATTTTATAATAAAAAGTTTAATTTTAATCCTCACCTATCATTTCGCCACATTGCATATTCCAGATGGATCCTGCCTTATGTGATCCATGCGGGCCTTCAGCATCAACATGTGTATCCGTGCTTGCATTTTAAGAGCCACATCCAAGGGGAGCTGGCGCAGTTGTTTGGAGATATATTCACCGAATAAATCGCATTCATTAACTGCGGGATTTTCCGAAAAAGTGCCCATAATTTTGGTCTCCGTAACATCCAATAACTCCTTCACTTCGTCATTACAATCAGTTGTATCACATAT
Source organism: Philonthus spinipes (assembly GCA_963082785.1). Lineage (NCBI taxonomy): Eukaryota > Metazoa > Arthropoda > Insecta > Coleoptera > Staphylinidae > Philonthus > Philonthus spinipes. The sequence continues at coordinate 32,282,396 of OY720304.1, forward strand.
AGTTTGATTTTCATCATCACTGCAATTACTAAACAATTCTGGTTCGTTATATTCATTATTCATTGAAGAAACGTCCATATTATTAGATGTGTTGTCTTTTAATGAATTCTTAAAATTTTCTGATTCGGTGTTCAATTCTAGAACAATATCTTCACGCTTTATTGATAAATTCTCTGATCCTGTATTCAAACCTCCAATAATATCTTCATTTTTTATTGAAGAAACATCCATATTATCACATGAGTCGTTTTTTAATGAATTCTTAAAATTTTCTGAACTGGTATTCAAATCTTCAATAACATCTTTACGTTTTAATGATAAATCCTCACAATTTTCTGATCCGGTGTTCAAATCTTCAATAACATCTTCACACTTTATTGATAAATTCCCTGATCCTGTATTCAAACCTCCAGTAACATCTTCATTTTTTATTGAAGAAACATCCATATTATTACATGTGTTGTCGTTTAATGAATTCTCAACATTTCCTGAACTGGTATTCAAATCTTCAATAACATCTTCACGCTTTAATGATAAATCCTCACAATTTTCTGATCCGGTGTTAAAATCGTCAAAAACATCTTCATGCTTTATTGATAAATTCTCTGATCCTGTATTCAAACCTCCAGTAACATCTTCATTTTTTATTGAAGAAACATCCATATTATTACATGAGTCGTCTTTTAATGAATTCTCAACATTTTCTGATCCGGTGTTAAAATCTTCAACAACATCTTCGTGCTTTATTGATGATTTTCCTGATTCTGTATTCAATCCCTCAAAAACACCTTCATTCTTTATCGAAGAAACATCAATGTTATTATATGTGTCTTCATTTAAAGAATCCTCACAATTCTCTGTGTTCAAATCTTTAATAACATCTTCACACTTTATTGATAAATCCCTTGATCCTCCATTCAAACCTCCAATAACATCTTCATTTATTATTGAAGATACTTCCATATTATTACATGAGTCGTTTTTTAATGAATTCTCAAAATTTCCTGAACTGGTATTCATATCTTCAATAACATCTTCACGCTTCAATGACAAATTCTTACAATATTCTGATCCAGTATACAAATCTTCCATAACATAATCATTTTCACTATTTAAATCCGTAGTATTTTCATCACCTATTTCGATTTTTAATGGTAAATTTTGTAATATTAACTTAATTTCTTTATCACCCGAATCTTTCAGTATCTCTTTTTTTATTACACCATCACTTCCGTCGATTTCTATAATCTCGTTGCATATTGATTCACTGCGACTATCGACGTGAATTAGGCTTGAATTCAACTGCTTTTCTTTTGATTCCACTTCAGGGACTTCCGAGGTATCATCAGGTGAATTGCACTTGAAATCTGCACATTCTTCTTGAAGAATTGCATCAAGCTTTTCTGCACTGGATTCATTTAGTGTATTTGTTGTAGATTTTTCAATAACATCTTTTTTATTATTTAGATTTGAAGCGAATTTTTCTGCACTAGATTCCGTTCGTTTAATTGTTGTTGTTTGAGGATTTTCAAGAACATCTTGTTTATTATTTACTTTTGGAGCGTACACGAATTGTTGACTTGGAGATGCTTGAATATCATTGCTTTTTATTAACGTCTCATTATCCTGTCCTAGTCGCGTTTCTAAAGTACTTCTTATATTATCTCCAGAAGTAGAATATGGTATTTTCATGTGCATTGTAGGATTACTAGTGTGCGCTTCAGATGGATTTTTACTATTAAAGTATTCAATTTGTTTGGGTAATATTTTACGATTCGATACTGCAGAAGAAGGAGGTAAATTTAAATTAACTTGATTTCTTATTTCACTATTTGAAGCGTGTGCAAATTGCTGAGATGGGACGGTTTTATTCAAATTTGAAGTGCACACAAATTGTTTACATAAGGCGTTTTGAATAACATTACTTTCTGTTGATGCCTCATTTATATTTGAAATATTATTTTGTACCAATTGAGTACTTCTTATATCTCCTTTAGAAGTAGCCACATGCTTTAAAAGATTATTAATGTGTGTGCCTGGATACAGTTCACCGTCATTTTTAATATTAAAGTATGCATTCCTTACTTCATTTTGTTTTGGTAATATTTTGCGATTCAATACTACAGATGAGAGTAAATTAAATTTATTATTTGGAGTGAACACAAATTGTTCAGATCGAGAATTTTGAATAATCTTACTTTTTGCCGGCGTCTCACTTATATTTGATATTTTATTTTGTGTCAGTTGAATTTCTGAAGTTTTTCCTATATTATCTCTAGAAGAAGCATTTAATATTTCCATGTGCGTTGTAGAGTTATTGATGTGTATGCTTGGATACAATTCAGTGGGATTACTAGTAAAATATTCACTCCTTAGTTCATTTTGTTTTAGTAATATATTACGATCCAAAACTACAGATGAGGGTGAATTAAAATTTTCTCGATTACTTATTTCACTTAATCCCACAGCTTGAGGTAAACGAAGCGGTGTAACTAAATTTTGATCTTGACTTATATATGTTAGATTTGAATTGCATACAGATTCTGAAATATTCAGATTCTGTCTAGGAATTTGTTGCACGCTTACTGTGTTGTGTATAAATAAGGATTCCTGTGATTCCTGTACAAAATTCATATTCTGGACAGGAATTTGGAATGTTGGAGAATTCACATTCTGCACAGGAATTTGGAGCGTTTGAGAATTCGTATTTTGCATAGAAATTTGGAGCGTTTGAGAATTCATATTTAGCGCAGGAATTTGAAGCGTTGGAGAATTCATATTTTGCGCAGGAATTTGGAGCGTTTGAGAATTCACATTTTGCACGGGAATTTGGAACGTTTGAGAATTCATATTTTGCACAGGAATTTGGAGCGTTGGAGAATTCATTTCCTGTACAGGAATTTGTAGCGTTGAAGAATTCATATTCTGCACAGGAATTTGAAGATTTGAAGAGTTCATATTCTGTACAGAAATTTGAAGATTTGAAGAATTCATATTCTGTACAGGAATTTGGAGCGTTTGAGAATTCATATTTTGCGCAGGAATTTGAATCGTTTGAGAATTCATATTTTGCTCAGGAATTTGAAGCATTTGAGAATTCATATTTTGTGCAGGAATTTGAAGCGTTTGAGAAGTCATATTTTGCGCAGGAATTTGAAGCGTTGGAGAATTCATCTTCTCTACAGGAATTTGAAGATTTGAAGAATTCATATTCTGTATAGGAATTTGGAGCGTTTGAGAACTCATATTTTGCTCAGGAATTTGGAGCGTTGGAGAATTATTTTTCTGTACAGGAATTTGATTAATATTATCAGTTGTGACGTTTCCTACATTTATATTCTGATTAGAAATTGTGTGATTATAATCCCCTGACATGCTTCCTAAAGTAACATTCTGGCCGGGTAATTCATTAACATATCCTGTGATATTTTCCGAATTATGATAAATTTGTTGAAAATTTTGTCCCACAACACTTCCAATACCTACAGCCGCATGAAGATTTTGTTGAACACTTCGTAAATTTGCATCCTGTATTGATAATTGTTGAACATTCCGTCCTACAATATTCTCCAAATTTATACTCTGCGGAATAACACCTTGTACATTATTCCCTATGCCACTTAAATTTATATTAGCTCCATAAATTTGATTACACCCTGTAGTATGCATAGGAATTGGAATCGACTGATATCCCGAAACGTTTGTGTAATTCGTTCCCTGTTCGGGGATTTGATTAAAGTTTCCTAATTTCACATTCTGTCCATTAACTTGTTGTGTAATAAAGCTTCCAATATTCGAGTTTTGTTCTTGAATATTTTGCAACGGCGATTTAACTTCATCCGGTGTAACAACATTCTGTCTTAATAACTGATTTTCTCCTGATGTTGGATGAAGAGGTGAAAATTCTCCAGATATTGAACGAAGAGGTGAACATTTCGACTGATGAAGTGGTAGTTGTTGCCCGATTAAAAGCGCTACATCTTGTGATACAGGCTGTTGTGCTACTATAAACGTCTGTGTCCCCACGGCATGAAAAATCTCGTGTTGCGTAAGCATGAAAGCTGGTTTCATCAGATCTGATTTATTTTGATGAACTGCTTTAGAAAATATTTCGTGTTTCGAATGTTCTTGATTAACACTTCTTTCGGGTAAAATTTCCTCCGGTATTCCATTCGTTGCTGGCAACTGAAGTCGATCATTTTGTGGCGTATTTTCTTTAGAACTCATTTTAAAAATTGATGAATATACATCTGATATAATAGTTATTTCAGTATTGCATTTTCGTTTCTTTTTCACTGGAATTATTTGTGATTTTAACTTTGTTCGAGAGTTTTTGTCGCTCAATATTTCCGGTTCCGAAAGCGATTGTTGGTTTTCTGTATTCGAGTCTCGAGATTCTTCGTGGTGTATTTTTGATTCATCATTCTTTAAACTGAAAATAAAAATAAATAATATTTTTTATAATCTAACCAAGTCTAAATCTACTTAACGCAAAGACATTAAAATTAGGGAAAAATTATTGGAAATGACAATGAGGAATTCTCCAATACGGAAATCTCTTATTACTTGCCGATCACTTTTGTAATTTCACTCTTAATAATGCGCTAAAAAGCGAATTTAGTTCAGTAAATAAAACGAATCAAAACCAAGTATAAATAAAATTAATATCCTAATTAATAGTGCAAATTATTTGTTACTTAATTATATACGAAATTAATCAAATATAAAGGGTGTGGGTGACCTAAATCGCATTATTAATAACGACAAATACATTCAAAGAAAGAAAATGCGTTTGAAAATTTCAAAGACTTTTTATCACCCACAAAATTATTGAAATTTCAAAAAACTTCTTGAAGTTTTCAATTACATACGTTTTTAGTTAACAATAATGTAGTTTAAAATTTGACACAAACTATAACTCATTTTCATTGTTTTTCGGAATAACAAAAAATTCGGGGCAATTCTGTTAAGTTTAACGTGTACAAACATTCAAGGGAATATATATCTATTACAAAAGTTGCTTAGACTGTGATTATTCAAAATAACGTACACGTTAAATCTAACACTTCCCTTACAGAATAACCCAGATTATGTTATATTATGTTATTCAATTCATCTCACGAAATTCCTGCATGTTATGTTTTATATTTAATCTATATTACAATAAATAAATATAAAAATAAAAAAAATATGTTATCTAAAGAATAATAATAAATAAATAAGTAAAATTATTAATTGATAAAAAAAGGAAGTAGGCGATGATTATTGCCTTGATGTGACTTTAATTATTTTTTTTTAAATTCGATGGTGTGGTGCTTTGTGTATTACTTTTTATATTCTCATGTAGAAAACTGTTTCTTTTCCTCTTGTTGCATTTATTAACATTAAACATAAGATTAGATATGTCTAAGAATATTTGTTTACTTCTACTATTGTAGAAGAAACGGGTTATTTGTGTTTATTATTGTTGTATTTTAATTTAAATATGGATTATATTGTCCACCAACCAGGGTATGAATGGAACTATAATTAATGGCTGCTAATAACTATATAGATATCTGTTTCTAATAAACCGCACCCTTAAAATTTCAACAACAACAAAATCAGTAATTTCAATATTCATAAAGCGTTACTCTGTGTCCACTTTTCGTTTTTATATTTACGAGAGGAATGAATATCAAATTAATTCCAATAATAACGTACGAGTTTTTTCCTTACTTCACTTTTTGTAAAAAAAGTTAATGGACATAATGTTGAATTAGGAAACTTTAATCAAAACCCCGAACAGGAAATGAATTACAAAAATGTTTCGGGATATCAATCGTTAACAATTTCTATACATACTACAGGGTGTAATCAAATTTCTGGAGCTAATACTGTCATTTTCGATTTACACGTAATTTATTCCTGAAACTTTAAAATTCTGTATCTACAACTTATACGCAGACGATATCCAACTACTTTACTCCTGACATAATCGGAGCTATTCTGTAATATTTAACGTGTACTTTATTTTTATTACCACAGTTATTAATTAAATTCACATTCTATGATTACATTTATATTACAAAAATTGCTTATTTTTGTAATATAAATGTAATCATAGAATGTGAATTTAATTAATAACCTACACGTTAAACGTAACATTTTCGATAATAATAACCCCGAATAACAGCATATCAAAATTTAAATCTTGACCTATCTAATATTTTAATAGCTTCCTAGAAACATTCCTTACTAATCAATCCGAATAAAACATCAGCTATGTTGTTCGGTCCTAAAAAAGCACTCAGCGCTGTCAAACGTTTACTATTACTGAAGTTAGTTAATACAACCCCGTATCTCACATGTTGCAATTATATTTGTTTCATTTTTCGTAGGTTAAGTGGAAGATCAGTAACAATTTAAGCTGACTTAACTTCGCCTACACTCATAAGATTTTATTTTGTATTTTTTTTTTTCTATGCGATAAATAAAGGCATTATTATTATTATATTTATAAATTAAAGCGATATGCTACAAGCTATTATTCCGCAAAGTATAAATTTAGAAAATATTGTAGGACAGAATATTCAAAATATTATCAATACAGGATGCAAATTACGAAGTGTTCAGCAAAATCTTCATGCGAACTTTTTAAAAGTGAAGTAAGGAAAAAAAATCGTTTGTTATTATTAATACTTCAGATGAACTCAAAACTTATAAATTTTATCAAATTAAATAACACGTCACGGATTTGCATAATTGAAAATTACGAACACTTAAAATATTAATTAGCTTACCTTTGCTTAACAATTACATTATCCAACTTCTCAAACGGAAAGCATAGTAGAGGGTACGAATGTTTTCGTGCGCGTTGCAACATTTTTCGCACGCTCTCGTACTTCAATTCACTCACTCCGTCCGCATATTTTGAATTCTTCAAGAAAACCTGCCGCGGACTATCTTTCGATGTCGCACAATCGTATATGCACTTATTTTTGAACTTAATTTTTTTTATTTCGCACGGGTTAGCGTCGTGATTATGTAAATGCTTTATTTCAAAAACTTGCTTATGGAATACCGCTCTTGCCGGACACTTTTGAGAATCGCGACACTTTACGTAAAGTCTGTTCCCCCAATTTCGTTCCTTTACATAAATGTAGCCCTCGCAGATATAAAATTTGTGTCCGTACACAGTGTAAATTATTTCCATTTTTTTAAGGGAATTAAAAACGATTTACACTACTTTAGGTTTATAGAAACGAGCAGTGTTATTTTGCAAGAGCTTTCGAACAAACAGTGACCATAGTATATGTATACATATACTGTGCAGTGACTGACCGCCGACACTTTTCTACCCCCGACCGTGGTGAGGGTGCGTAAATAAAATTCCGTTTGCCCCGCCTCTACAAAACCTTTTTTACTAACACACACAAATGTCAATTCCAAATGGAGGATTTCGTATACCTGTTTCAAGGTCATTTATTTTCAATTCATAACAAGGACCCTTTTCCAATTAGATTTATTACAAAGCTGTTGGAAATAAAAAGTAGGGCTGAATAAAAAAAAATAACAAATTCTTTATTTGGATCTGTAGTGTTTAAATATTTATTCCCGCTGTTTATTTACGTTTCAGTTGTGTTATATATCCGCCAAGCGGTATGCGAAAATGCAACAATTATCACCAAAGCGCTGATCAAAGAATTGATATTAAATTATTATTCATTATTATCAAGAGGCCGTGTTTTATTTATTTAAAAACTATTAAACCCTATTCCCGTTTTAACCCAACACATTGCAGGAACGATAAAAACTTAATTTTTGCTGCATATGATTCAGTAAACTTTTAATGATAATTTAATAAAATGTTCAACCACCATTCATCTAACGTATGGCGATGCCACATGGAATTAGGCAAAAGATGGCGCTTGCATCGTCTTCCATTTATTATGATTTTAATGACAAATTTATAGTAATCTCTACCCTTCTTCCTAACAATGACTAATCAAATCCGTATTATAATACCGAAATTCAATAAACAATAAACCAAGTGAATTTAATTTACAAGTTGTGTGCTATCGTTCTTAATTTGTATTTTTTTAATTATCACATTGTTTTTATTGAAATACGCACTAGAATTCGAAAGATAAAATATAAGTTATGATTAAAAAAATGTTCTTTTTAAATATTAAATATTTTATCTTTAGAATTCTAGTGCGCGATATTTCAATAAAAAAAATTAAAAATGTAATCATTTTAAAAAATACAAATTGACAACGATAGCGCACAATATGTTAAACGAAATTTGCATCCTTATCGAAATAAATATGTACGCAATATTTAAAATCATTGCATTTAACAATGGAATAAAACTAACACAAAACAGACAATAAGAAACAACAATGAAGGAAATGTCTGTATTGTTGTACTTGTCATTTTGCCTACTTATGGCAGCAACAGCGTTTAGGCAAAGTAAGTAATTACAATTATTAGTAATAGATGAAGATATATAATAGATTTTAATGACACACATATTAATTTTATTTATTTATGTTAAAAATTCGAGATTAAAACATCTTTACAATTCAAATAAATCTTCATTCTGCATAAAACAATACCCTATCCTATTGTAATACGAGTATGATACTGTTTTTTGAAATATTTGAGATAATTGCTTTAAAACTTTTGAATTCGAAATAATTTCTTCTTTAAAAAATCTGTAGAAATATACAGGATGTTCCATTTAAATTAAAAAAAAGTTGAGGGTATTTATGGCCAAACTGGAAGTGTATTATTAATAAAAAAATGTACATCAGAAGCATTTTGACCCATTGCACTTATCTGCAAAAGTTTTTTACTTGGTTCCATACCCTGTATAATAACTATAAAACAATCCATTCTACAAAAAAAATTAATTTTATTAAATTAAATAAAAATGATTTGAAAAATAATTAATAAATTATTTCCACATTTAGCTCAATTTAATTAACTAGTTTTCTTAATATTGAATATTGCCTTGTTATTTTTTTAGAATGTCCTGAAAATACGAGATTATACAATTACTGCCATAAATGGTGTTCAAATTTGAACGACAAACCCGGATGCATCGTCACTCGACTCGGTTGCTACTGCGACGAGTCAAAATTCTTTACCAACGAAGGAAAGTGCGTTGAGAAATGGGAGTGTCCAATAGAAGAAAGTAATAAACAAATTATTAGTTCAATTATTTATTACAGAGCTTTTATCTAATTATCTAAAATATACTTTTCATTTAAATCTTTTGATCTATACCTGGGAGATACCAGGTAAAGTTTGGCGTATAAGCAAAAACCATCCCCCTCCCCTACAAAATTTTTAATGTCCTTAAAGTGAATAAATACTATTTTTATATTATTAATGTGAAATATGATAAAACTCATTTGATCAATTCGAAAGGTAAATATTCAGAATCAATTTATTGAATGCCAAAACTAGAAAATTTGAAAATTAACAGTGAAATAATAATTGTAATTGATTGGATTTCAGTTATTTGTCCAGTCCGTGAAATATATTCATTCTCTAATGATTGTCCAAAAACCTGTATGAATCCAGAAGGAGCAAAAGAGTGCCCGGAAATTAATGTGGACCGTTGTGAATGTAAAAAAGGCTTCGTAAGAAACCGTAATGGTCAATGTGTTTCCCCGGCGGAATGTGATCTGGATGGTAAGTGCTAATTTATATCATAAATAATGACAAATAATCCGACACCATATAGTAAAAAAGATTATTATATAAAATAAGTGAATAGTATTTAATACCCGTTTTGTCCTTTTCTCTGATTTCTAGACAGAGGAATAGTGTTATGAGGCTACTTTTGTGTGACATTCACTAATCTTATTTCATGTTTTTTTTATAGAAATTATCTGCGAGGGTGAATTGATTCCGAAATGTGGAAACGGAAAAATCTTAACGTGCGAAGATTACTACTATTTTTCGCAAATCATTGATTATGATAAACCTATTGAAAAATGTAATCCAATTTGTATGTGCCCGAGGGATAAGTACTGGGATCCTGAAACGCAGTCTTGCGTTTTCAGGGATTATTGTGAACATATCATAGGAAACAGAGGTAATAAAGAAATATACATAAACAGAAGAACACTATAAATTAGATGTTGACATATGGAATATTAAATTTAATATACAGGGTCCTGCATCACAGCTCCCGTCTTCAATAGCTCAGTTACTAATTAAGTTAGGACTTTGAAATTTTGGAAACTTTACTTGGGTCCTAGGACGTACTTCAGGAAACAATTTTTGATTATACTGGGTATCTCAAAAAGATGATATATTTTTTTAAAGTGCTTGATATACTTTTTATTTATTATTTAGGTGCCTTTTATGATTATCTACATACCCCTAAAATTTTATTGAAATCGGTTCAGAAATACCAACAAAAAAAAAAAGTATAATTAACAAAAAATCCAGCCATAAAACATCTGGATTTGTTTTAAAGTATTCACTTATTTGGGTTGTATAACAGCACCCCGTGGATTAATGCACTAAATAGTCCCTTTTACAACCGCTCAAGAAATATATATAAATGAGTCACGATCGTCGTCAATATTTTATTGAGCTATTTTTTAAATGTTTTTTTTTTATCATATTTAATTATGTTAATTTTATATACCCATGAGTTTATATTATAAGCATTTTTTAAATCCCAATTCAATTTTTTATTTTAGAGTGCCAAAAAAGAGATCCAAACAGCATCTACCTGGCTTGTGTTCCCAGTGTTTGTAGTGGCGATATTTGTTCTGCTGATTGTTTATCAGGCTGTTTCTGTAAAAATGGAAAGATGGCTTCAGATAAGAGTTTATGTCCAGCATAGAAGTTTGTCTCCATAATAATTTTTGTTTCTTCTATGAAAAGAAATCATATAACCAATCTAAGCAATAACATAATATGTCAAATATAACTTAACATTATCACAGTGTTCTTATAATACAAAATAAATAATTGTATATCTTGCGTTAAAATGTATACAGATCGTCTTTTTTTTAAAAATTACCTTTCAAATTTGATATTTCAAGAATTTTTTGAGCGTGATTTGTTATTTTGTAATTCAAGCTTTTAATTGACATAATTAATTAAGAAACTAAATTTGTTATGATTATTCAATTTGTCCATCATTTCCTCATGTTTTTATTTTATTATTTCTGTACTAATTATTATTTTTTTAATTAAGTATCGACAATTACACTTATAATAGAGAGAATTTATTAATCACTTTCGCTATATATATAAAATCTTATCTTATAAAAACTTTGTTGTTAGTTTTTACACACAAACAAATACACCCGAATGCAATACCATTTCTCGCGATTACAGCGCCATCTATTATGCTGGCGAAAAAGTAAGCCAAGTCAATTCTTCTTATATTTTAACGAGGAATCTGATTCTGTAATAAAAAAGTAGGCGTTTTCATTTAAAAAATTGAGTTGACCTTGATTTAGGACAACAGCGCCATCTAGGACAAAGCCAATGTTACGTTATTATGGCCCCCTTCTATACAATCATTTTTTACCCAGATCATTTCTGCTTTTTGGACTACCCTGTATATTATATATGGGCATTATTATTATTGGCAAAGAGGATTTCTTGACAGGATTGAAAAAAAGGTTTTCGAAAAAATAAACGCAGTTTTTGTGTGAAATTGTCAATTTTCAAGCATCTGTAAGTAAAATAAAATTATTAATTCACAGGTTACAGCAAAACAGACAGTGGAGTTTTGAAGGGCTATTAAAAAAAACGGCGCAATTTAAAAAAATGGGATGTATTTTATCTTAATTGGTACACCATGCCGTTTTATGCATTAAGATAACATCAGAAAGACACAATGAGATTCCTCCCAGGTAGGTACCCCCACCACACGGTATGTACTAGGCGTTCCAAACTGCACTGTCTGTTTTGCCACACCCTGTATAACATTTACATTTTTACAACACTTGAATGCTATCCCCTTTAGAAATAAACACCAAAAACTTTTTTTTATTTCATGAGAGCCTATAAATACACGTTTTCACATGCCTACTCAAATAATTCTTATGAGAATAACACGAACCACAAAACTCACAAAAGAACTTAATCGTTCCGTCGTGTTTCTTCATGTGCTCATTAACGTGTTCCTGTGAATGAAAATGCGCTTTACATTTGATGCACTGGTGGGGCCGATCAATACTATGCAAATTCAAGTGTCTCCTGTAGCAATTTTCTTTAGAAAAAATCCGATTGCACAATTCACACAAATAGTTAGTAGATTCAGTCGCGTGCCGTTTCACCGAGTGAAACTGAAGTCGAGGGCACTTAAATTTAAAATTGCATTTTTCACATACGTATATTTTACCATCTTCACTTTTTTTATTATCACAGTTTTCTTTAGCAGGCACATTATTTTCAAGGTTTTGGATGAAATTTTTTGAACTATAAGGAGTTGACCCCAATATATGTTCCTTATTGTCATATCCATCCAGTATAAGCTCATTTTCAGAATCTACCTCGCATTTGAGTAAATATCTGAAAAACAAAAAATAATAATTTCAATTTATTCACATAACAAATAATTACAAGAAAAAATAATTTCGTAGAAAAATAATTCATAACAAAATAAATAAATAAAATAACTTTCTTTCTTAATCTTATCCTCTTTTACCCGTATTGGGTGTCGAGGAAATAAAATAACTACTTACTCATTATTGCTTTTTTCATCCTCACAGAAACCGACACAATCACTCTCAGAAACAAATTCTGAATCCAATCGATTCGATTCCTCACTTTTCATCGGACACGAATTCCGGTCGAAACCATCCAATTTTTTACCTTTAACAGCATTAACAAATCCATCCCCATCATTACTACTCTTCAACATTTCCTCTGAAGCCTCGCACATTTTCACAAACTCATCCCAACCAATAATTGTGTCATGGCAGCTCCAACAGCAGAATAACGGTAAACTGTCCATTGGAGAAACTGGTGTTGGTAAGTAGTGGTTAATTTTTTCTGGGAATTGTTTTGCGACAGCTTCTTCGCTGTAGATGTACAGCATTGCGGGGAGTATTTTTGCGCACAAACGGCACTGAGTGTGTGTGTGTGGTTCGTAGTCGGAAGATTCTGGTTCAGTTTTAATTGGTACAGTCTCTGTTGCCATTGTTGTTTCTGGAAGGATTGTATTTTATATACTGTGTTTTAAAAAAACTAAAACTCTACATAATGGCAATATAAAAATTTTATTTCTATCCCAAATGGGTATTCTCGTTTTGTTTGTTGTCTCAATCAAAGTTGATTGTATCCACTTTTTACCCACTTCGGACTTCCCCTTAATGACAGGATGTTACATTAAAGAAAAAGTTGGTTTTACAAAAATCTTGAAAATGCGATGCTCTTACACACACAATGCGAAAAAATAAATTGTGAAAAAATCCAGAAATATAAATTGAAAACCAGTAAAAACCATATTATTTCAAAGATAGCATAAAGCGCCATCTTTTGCCTAATTTATAAGCGGCATCATATTTTATTTCATTATAAAAGCTATTTTACCATTTAAAAAAAATTATCTGTGTAATCCATAGAAAACCTAATCAGTGTCTACTAAACGTACAGGACTGAATGTCGAAGAATTATTCAAAATGCATAAATATAGTTACAATTTAACTCACTTGCCTTAGAGCACTGCGCGAGATGAGCAGTGCTCCAGGGCCAAGTATACATATGCATCTAGGAGTCCTCCCAACTCCATCATTCTGGCCCATGTATTTAGTAGACACTGGTGTAAAAAAAGTGTGTTTTAGGTTAGGACAAGATTTTCCTTGAAGTATCTTGTAATTCAAGCTTTTAATTTATAGGTTATGTGAAGGGAAATAAGACAGTAAACAACAATTCAATTTAATTCTTGTTTTTGTATAGTTACTGATTAATTAAGAAATACATGCATTCTTAGAAAAAAAAAATCACAAATGATTAGATCGTGATTTTTTTTCGTATTTAATCGATTGCCAACGTTTCAAAAATTTAGTCATAAAAATCCCCTGCTATTGAAACAGGAATACAACTATTTACAGCAAACACGCCCTAAATTAAAAAAAAAAAACTACTTACCTGGAAGAGAATCCATTTTACAATAAAACCTTGGTTTTTGAGATTTTGGTCAAATTTTTAGATTCCGTCCCACTGTGAGTTGATTGAAATCAAAATATTCACATAGATACGCGGCTATAGAATAATAAGGAATACCGCATATCTATTAATTTTTCTATGCACACAATGTAGACCTTATGGATAATGCACGTATTATAGCAAGGTCAATCATTCACGAGTAAACATTGTCACCCAGCAGAGTTGAGCAATTAACACACATAACTGAGCATCAAATACACAAGCGAACGACTACATCCCCGCCTGATGAAACAGCGGAACCCTTGTGTATCTGATGCCCAGTCGCGTGTGTTGTTATATGCTCAACTTAAGTGGGCGACAATAGGTGTTGGATTCCAATTAGTCGATCCCGTATGTTGCGAGTAAAAACGAAGTTGTGGCGATTCCGAACATCGGTTAATGATGAGAGAACCGGTGTTGCCAGGTTGGGCGAATTATCGCGAAATGAATGTCTTTGGAATTGGCGTGCCACTAAAATTTCTGTTTAGGGACTTCAAATGTTCTATTATCTATAATAACGATGTAAAATATTTAAATACCCATGAGTCATGTGAATAGTTCACTAATTACTATTAACAAATTGCTATTAAATAACTTTTCGTACGCTTTTCTAGGGCAACAAATGTAGTTAGTCTCCAAAAAATAGAATAGATATAGTTATAGCTATATATTCATTGAAATTTCATCAGTAAATAATATAAATTGTGAATGCTGGAAACATGAAATTATATCATTAATAGATATATTAAAATAGTCTCCAGCAGTGATTGTAGGATTATTTAGATAACACAGCTAGGGGCACAAACCCAAGCAAAACAAGAAGAAATATAGATAACTTACCTTGTGAGAAAAAAATGATGCACGAAAACGTATAAACCTAGAGGTGGCCGACTGTTGTTACGATTATTTTTTTTATTGTCAAAAATTTATCAATGTACCAAATAAATCTGTGTTTATTGATCTGTGAAACCGTTGAATGTGAAGTGTAAACTTCATATTCAATGGTGTAAATTTCACACATTCATCGGTGAAACTTTTTAAAACGCGCAAATTGTATAAAAACGGGTGTCAGTTGTCGCACAACTTTGTTTTAACAAACAACCATGCTCGCCAATGACAGTATTAATGATAAAAACATGAAATTTAGCTTGCAAAAAGGAATATTTCGATGTCAAATCAAACATTCGGTTGATTATTTGTTTAAATAAATAACCAAGCGTTTGATTTGAGTATTTTTCATTTAGTATTGTTTAAATATGCTTCACCACGCGTTAAGTGATAAATCTATACAAAATACAAATTAATTATTAAATGATCACGATTACGATTGATATATAAAGCACTAATATATTTACAATATTAATAATGCTACCTTAAGTAAAACTGCAAGTTGCCAATTGATGGAACGAATATAAACACCAAACAAATACAGAAATTAAAAGGAAAATTACAAATTAATACACCGACATTCAAATTTTTTGACACAACAAAACACGCGTGAACATAGCTTCCTACGCAAATTGGGGTCAGATTTCGCAATTTCCCGCCGTGATATTAAATTGCATCTTCGGTATAATTAAACGACACTTTGACTGTTGTAGGATTTTTGTAAAATGTTTATAAAATAAAATGATGAAACAATAGAATTTAGATTTCAAAAAATAACATTTTGATGTGACTCATAATTTAAAAGTATCATAGATGTAAACACAATTGCAATTGCAATTGTCGCGCACGGCAGTGGATAGGTTATTATATTTATTATATTAATATATTACATACAGTTACTTTATAAATACCATAATCGAAGCTTTTCCGTACGGAAAATGTTAAATTTAACATTGTTTTTATCATCACAGTCTAAGCCATAGATTAAAATATTAATAATATATTTTGATCTATGGTCTAAGCAGCTTTTTGTAATAAATATTATTGATAGAATGTGAAATTAATAGCCTACGCATTAAACTTAACATTTTCCGTACGGAATAGATCTAATTGTATAGTTTAGACACGATCAAAAAACCTCTATGATATGTAAATTATGAACTGTGGAGGCTTCTACTTCGTTATACATGTTAATTATTATTTGATTCTATGAAATGTGTTAATTGTGATATGCAACATAATTAACATAATTTAAATTTCGATTCATTTTGTAACAAATAAATTGTATGATTAAGTTCAACTATTTTACATATGTCCTTTAAATTAAATTTAAGTAATCTTGAAAAAAAAAAAGATAACTGTATTGTTATCAAAATATCCATAGATAATTACCATATGAAATCATCGTTTTAGAAATATTGTGCAATACGAAATTGTATATTAGATATTAAATGTAGTGAATAGTACATTATTTAACCGGATTAATTATGTGTTATTTGCAACGCGAACGAATTAAATTATTTCAAAATAAATTGCGTTTTTCCTTTGTATACAACGCATTATTTTTCACGTTGGCAGCTCGCACCGCAGTGAAGTTGGCGACGATCTGCCAAAAGCAGTGAAATGGTGTTCCCTTCAATGGCGCAAGATGTGTTTAGCAAAATGGCTGAGGACCCTTGTTTATTAAAAGAAGACGGTTATTTGAACGCGGACACTGATTTAAAGCAAATAATATACCATCCGACGCTGAACGTGATCCTGATATGTACAAATTCCGGGATAGTCCGCGTACTGGACGTCAACTCCGGTTTCGTCCTGCAGTCGACTACTCTATCAGGTAGGTTGCAATTCAAACATTACCGTTCGCCCGATAACGAGCGTTGGAAATTGGCAATCACCGATCGCGTCGCTGTTGCAGCCCAGAATCAAAATAACATCACTTGCCGCTACATATACGGGCAGGACAGGATCCTGTTTTGCGATGGGCAATCACTGGGCGTACGTTCCGATTACAACGGTGTCCTGCTCCTCGACACCATACTGCAGAAGACTGTCACCAGTTCGAGGGACGATGTCAAGCTGGAGTTGTTGCTGTCGGAGGTAGGTCGTTTGATTTTACACGGCGGGATCGATGAAATCATTTCACGATGTCACGCATATAAATAATAACATTGGTTTATTAATCAGTGCGAAGGAAGTTCAGGTATGAATCCCAGTATTAGCGGTTGATTTATGCCCTTGTCGTGAAATTGTCAATGGACAGAATACAAAATCTAATTGATTTATTTAATCAGTATGATTTTAATACCATTGTCGTGCAATTATAGGTTGTGAAATACCATTTTTCTTTTCTCAATCATGCACGTCATTCGTTTGTTTTCGAGCTGTCAATTTTGCCTTATCTGTTCCGCTACACTGAATTTATTATAAATATTAGCTTATTAATTAATTATTTTTAGATATCTAATAATTTTATGTAACATCCTTAAATAGCTAATCAATTATTTTTTAAATCATCCGTCTATTATTATTTTTATACAAACTTCAATTTGTACTATTGAAGATGGAAATATAATTTCCGGAATATATACAATACAATATCCAAAAGGGTTAAAGGGATTAAGAATATATAATTAAAATAACATCACCTGCCGCTACATATAAATAATATAAATATTAATGAAAAAAAAAAAACAAGGAAAAAAGAAAAAAAATTTTTTTTTTTTGTTAAAATAAAATAACTATATATTCGGGGATATTCTGTAATGGAATTGTTACGTTATTTTTATCATCACAGTCTAAGCAGCTTTTGTAATAGATACATATACATAGAATGTGATTTTAATTAATAAAGAACACATTAAAGTTAACATTTCCCATATGGAATAGCCTCAATTAACCCATTAACGCCCATTGCGATTATTTTTTTTGTTTGGAAATTAAGAAAAATCTGTTCAAATATTAACTAAAGTGCCCCTTTAGATGTTAGAAAAAATAGAAAATCAGGTTTATTACTTATAAAACACACTACTATAGTTGTTGTAAATGTCATAAATATGACTTTTTTTTTGGGAGGGGGCTGTGGAAGCGGAAATCCAGTTACGAACGGACCCACTAAAACCCCTTCCACTTTACCTTTTGACTTTTGTTAATAATTTTATTGTTTATAATAATTTATATATGTGATCTATGTATAAGTCACTGGGTGTTAATGGGTTATACATCGTAATTCACAGTAATAAAATATTTTTACTATATCCTGCCAAAGACAGAGAGCCGTAATATGAATGAATTAGAACTTCTAGCTTCTAGAAATCGTTGTTGCCGCGATAACAAATTCATGTATTTTATGTATGATCTATTATTTGAAGTTTTTAGGGCCGCTTCGACAACATTGGTCATTTACTCATATAATTTTGTAACACAAAGTCTGTTTAACCCTTTTGAGACTGACCCCGTACATGTATGATTTTTGTGACTGGTTTCTTGAGTGTTCAAGCGAGCAGAATGCCTTCTTGGAAAGGTCAATATGATCAAATTTAGTGCGCAGAGGGTTTTTATTACAGAATTTTTGAAATATTTGGCTATTCATTGTCAACGTGACATATTATTTATAACTTGTCAAAAAAGTTTAGAATTTTCTGCAAACACACAAGTAGGCAGTGCATGATGAAATTTGTAAGAATGCAAGTATTTGTTATTTAATAAATAACAATTTTACAAAAATGGGTTAATTGAATTGTCTTGTTACTGTCATTTCCCTTTACATAACCAATAAATTGAAAGCTTGTATTATGAGATAACACTTGAATAATCTTGCCCTAACCTAAAATACACAGCTTGAATTACACACACTAAATTCTTGAAATATCAAATTTTTGAAGGTTGTTTTAAAAAAATATATACAGAGAGTTTTTTTTTTTTTTTCAGTGTACATTTCTCCTATGTATACCTGCAAAATACGTGATTCAAATGCATTAATATATGTGTGTTTAGTTGCCTATAACACGCAACTGAACACATATATGCCAAATAGTCCACTTAACATACACACATTAATTATTGAATGCGGTTAGCTCGCATTTTTTGCAGGTATACACTTCCCCTAATGTATACTTATAAAAAAATCTCTCTGTATATATTTTTGTGCGTACTTCCATTAAATTTAATTAAATTCTCTGATTGGATGATAATGATGAATTCTAATTAGGGGGGTTTTTGGTTGCACTGAACACCAATTGATTAAATGGAGTCCACCGAGTAATATTTTTGTTTCATTTTTGGATCCTTAAATTTCAGTCAAGAATTTGGAGATAATTTACTGGAATTTACATTTTAACATATTATTTCAGCGCTTGCATACAGAATATTTATAAAATAGTGTCGGATATTTTAGCCACATTTAGGGTTTCTGTATCAGGGATGTTCTTGGCTCAGCACTGCTAGGTAGGCTGGCTGTGAAGTTTGCATTGGAAATCTAAAGTCATATCTAAACTAAAATCACACGCGCACATGTAAAGTACTGGTTGTCATGTTGACACTGTTTAACCGCAACCAGCATTTCATGCGTGTAATCTTAGTACAGACATGACTCGAGATTTCCAACGCCAACTTCGTCGTCAATTTTTGTTATACGCTCAATATAAAATTACCTAAGCCAAAAATGTCCCTCGTTTTATCATTCCTTAACCTTATTAAATAAAAAGAATTTGAAAATAATTAATTAATAAATTATTTTCCTTTTTCTATTATTCTTAATATCTTTAAAAAAAAAATCTTTATTCTCCAGAAAATAAAGTAAATACAAAGAATATACACGATTTGTAGGTGAAGTTCAGTTAATTCTGTAAATGAAATGTATATTGTAAAATGGAGATTCCATAGATAAATAGTCATTGACTGCTCTGCCACTTAACCTACAAACACATTTATTAACCGATGAGTAGTTAAATGGTAGTAACCTCAGTAAATAAAAAAATATTACAAAACACGAATTCTTGGCGAAAATTGGCAACATTATTGTGTAAATAAAAACTTACACTACAAGTTATTTTTGCAGTATTGAATAAGAGAATGATCAAATTTTGTAATATTCTATATGAGTGGGTATGACCCGTGGCGCTCATAGATATATATGAGTGGGATTGAGATTGTGACCAGATGGTCTTTTGTGGCTCAATTTTAGTGATCGTTGCAAATAATTTTTCTTGTTTAAGTTTAATTACTATTACAACATTATCAAATGGAGGTATTGTATGATTGAAAAGTTTTCTACTCTAGGGTGCTTTGCATTTTTTTAAATAAAATATGTTGCAGAGCCTACTAAATATACAGGCACGAATTTCCAAATATCGGAGAATTGATTCACCTACGAACCATCGTGACAGATACATGTATCATTTAAAAAAAAAACCTTTTGCAGTAGCAATGAAATTAAACACGATTCAGTAAAATAAAATATAAAGTTTGTTACTAAATTCTTGAAATGTTAAATTTGAAACATGCACAGTCTGTTTGGTTTTAAAACAAACTGTTATTAAAATTAAAAATTTTAAATAACAAATTTTTACATAATAGTTAATTAATTATTTACAATACATATACTACAAAAATAACTTGTAACGACTCCTTACACCTAACGGTAGAAAGGAGAACGATTAAAAAAAAAAATATATGTAACGATATTCAGCTTTATATTTCATATTTGACATTTTATAAAGCTTATTTGTTTTGTTTTTTCAGGCCATTCTCTTGAAGCAATGCCTCTCCAGTATAAATGCTACAGCTGTAGATTACGTAGTAAATGAGTTAAACACTAAAATACAGGAAGCACAGAAACAATGTAAGAAGGGCATTAAAGCACAGAAAGTAAGTATTAATAGTGAGTTGTGTGAAATTGAAATGAACTTGATAAATAAAGAATAAACATTTTAATCATCATTCCATTTTTGTTGTTGTTGGTCATGATGTAATTTTCTGTTTTTTATGTCAAGTTTTAAGTTTTAAACTTGTTATCAAAACTTTAAAAAACTTAACACAATGAACTTGAAATTACTATCATACCATTTAGAACTAATTAATTTTTATTTATTTATTTAATCTTATATAACATCGTTATATGTTCCTCTCTACATCTCAGTGTGAGGTGTTCTAATTAATTGATAATTGTTTTTATTCGATATTATACAAAGTATTACGTTATTTTTTGTAGTGGAACACAGTATGTTTAGAGCTCCCACTGGAATTCTTGCGTACAGCCATAAGCAATGTGATAACGGAATTGACTATGAAGAATTCACATAGTTCAGAAGTAAGCGTAGCGTCTGCTGTTCAGGAAAGGGTTTCGGAGCTTCTTGGTGAACCAGCACATGCCTCAGATCGAAGGGCAATGGCCAGTGAGGCCAAGAGGAGGGAGACTTTCGCTCACTGGCCGCACATGGATTACAAGTGAGTTTTGATACATTCTGTTTATATAGGAATTTGGTATCTAACAAATTGTTTATTTTGAATGGAACATAATATACATTAATATTTTTGAATCTATATAAAAATTATAACTTAATAAAACTTATTGAACTAACTCTTAGTTTGATAATGACACGCTAATATTGTCGAAACTATAGTCGCTAAATAAAAAAAGAAAATAGTTGTGCAAACAAAGTTAAAAGTGTTTTATTAAGTTATAATAAACCATGTACAACCAAGTGGAAGCCTTAACAATTAACAAGTTACATAAAAATGTTGGTATTATTAATTAACAAGTTACATAAAAATGTTGGTATTATTTATAATATACTAGACTAAGACTAACATTTTTTTTATTATTATATATATATATTTGTCTCCTGTTCTTTATTTATAGTATATTTTATTATTGTTCTATATTCTAATTCATTTAGATGGGCATTGCCTGATCAAATGGCACAAGCGGGATTTTACCACCAGCCGAATTCAGCGGGTGACGACAGAGCCATGTGCTTCACATGCACAGTCTGTTTGGTTTGTTGGGAGAGGACTGACGAACCGTGGAGTGAACACGAACGACACTCGCCAACCTGCCCTTTCGTTATGGGTGAATACACTCAAAATGTACCTCTATCCGTTACCTACGCAACTAATCCTGCTATTGATGCCACATTCAGGTAAGATATATAGGTCATATTAACTCATTATAGGTCAGCTTCCTATTTATATGATATTACAAAATTTATTTTTTTACTTTTACAGAATTTATATTTTAAAAATAAAAAGTGTTCTCTGTGAACACATCCTAAATTTGATCATATTGAAAAAAAAAATAGGCCTTACATAAAATGATAAGAGTATTGTATTGTGTTATTGTTTATTTTTTGTTGCAGGGGTGTAAATGTGAATATAATAGGGACCACATCAGTACCTAATTTACTAGCGACTTCGAATAGCGAAGGCCTCGTATCAGTTTTCGATGTGTCCGGCAAGGTGAAACGGACACAATCCTTTTTCGTTACCGAATACGACTCTCCGTTACTGGAGAAGTACACTCAAGACATAGGAGTTCCCAATGTGTGGTCGAACGTGGAAGAGGTGAAGAGCCGAACTGTGAAGGACATCACGGCTCTAACGCTGGTGGGCGAGAAAACCACGAAAACGCTCGTCAAAGTGAATCCTAGTGAACAGCCCATCCGACCGTCGATTATCTGCGGCATTTTAATCAAATACGAGGACTTGGAAGATTCCGTGGAGACTCTGAACGATCAAAACAAGAACGATGAGAAGGTTATGATAATGGAGGTGGACGATAGCCAGGATTGTGTGTCGACGAATAGTTGTTTGTATTTGGTGGTGTATGATTTTCAATATACCAAAGAACTCGATCCCGAGCCAAAGCCTGTGGCGACGGATTCCGAGAACCTGCATGGGAAAATTGTCATACCAGTTTTCGACGACGATTTAAAGGATTTCAAGTTCTTACCGACGATGAAGCCGTTTATCAAAGAAGATCTCGACTCTTTTATAATGAAACAGGAATTGTACCAAAACCTAATACCCGGAGATAGTGATGATATTTTCATTCCACCTACAGCGTCTTCACCGAAACAATTCACCGGCCCCAGAGTTTTATCCGCGGACATGCAGAACTCCGAGCCGGATTCGGCTCAAGCGGCTTCCCTAATCATTCCACCCGATTTCACATTCATGAACGGACAGCTCGGCGGAAGCGAGAACCTAGAGAAGAGCATATCCGATCATATAACCGAATTGCAAAACACCAAAACTTCCGAGAAATTAAATTACTCACGAGCCGTACAATGCGTATCGGTGCCCGATAATTACAAGCACAGGCAAGATCTCAGGATTTCTCATATCGTTCCATCTCAAGACGGGTTCCACGTGTTGGTTGTGTTGAAATCGGTATGCGATCTTAAAAATTCGGTTTTGCTGTTGTACAGTTTGAATTTTTCGGGGAAATTGGTGAGACTGAACGAGGAGCCTATTCTGATGCGGGAGTTGAGTTTCATGGAGAAGCCGGTGGAGGTCAGTACAATTTCTTTCTTGGAGAAGAACGCAGAGGGCGGGTCGAAGGTGGGCATCGACGGTTTGGTGATTTTGGTTTGTGTCGATGGTGCTGTTCGGATAGTCGAGCTTTCATCTTTGAGGACGGTGGCTGTAGCAAAATTAGAGACTGAAAAATTTGTATCAGCCGTTTATTGCAATAGTAAGTATAGATTTTTTTTAATTCACCAGAAAATTGTACATAATTTCTATATTCATATATTCTCAACAATTTGAATTATAAATTGTTCAGAATATGAGCCGTTTCACAATAGCCTGGAAACAAGAATGGAACGGAAGCAAAATCATAGAATTTATGTGTATTCATTCATAATCACCCGGGAAGAGGTCTTATGGACTTTTAATATATACAAAAGTTCGTAATATTGTGAATCAATACACATAAATTCTATGATTTTGCTTCTGTTCCATTCTTGTTCCCTGGCCCATGTTCCGAACAATTTATGATTAAAATTGTTGAAAGTATATGAATATAGAACATTACTGGTGGAAATCAACTAGAACTAGAACTTTTTTGATGAATTAAAAAAAAATCACGTAAATTCTACAATTCATCTTTCTTGCTCCCGGGCAATAGTAAATCAGACCTATATTAAGGAAGCTGAAAAATGTAGCTATAATCATCAGAAAATGGCAATTTCAATTCAACTGTCAAAATTTGCCCTAAAACTATGTTTAGATTTGTAATAATTTAGAATTGTTTGTGTGTAATATTATTTTAGTAAGGATGGAAACAAATGATTAAGAAGAATCAAAAATATAATAAGTTGTGTTGTAACGACAGCAAAAATTAAATATTTTTTATAATCAAAATTTTTCAAATGCTACGATCTTGTCAAAATTTATCAAAAGTTTTATGGCAGTTTCAAATTGAAAGCCTGGATTACAAGATAACATTAGCAATAATCTTGCCCTAATTTAAAACACACACATTGAAATGTAAAATTTAAATTTTTATATTAAAATCTACATGCTTTAATATTAAGTAAAGTCTGTTATTTTTTTTTTAGTATAAAATTTTACATTTCAAGCATTTAATGTTATGGACATTATTTCATATTTTCTTTAATTTTTAGGTTTAGAAAGATTATGTGCATCTACAGAGAAGGGCTCATTGCATTTTTACGCCTTAAATGACACCGATACAGACTCTACTGAAGACCACGAAGAAGAAGAATCACCGAGCATATGTGTGGATTATCCCGGCGCAAGTACACAACAGGTCCCCGATCTAGACGCGACGATAACACCTCAATATTTCCACGATCCGCCTGACGTCATACCACTGGCTGAGCTTAAACGGCTTCAGCAATTATGTAATTTTGAACCGTACAAAGGTGGCTATAATCCAGTGGTGCCTCCTTGCTGGAGTGAAATGCAACAAGCACAGCGGCAACGCAAGCACCCGCAGCACTTACAGAAAGAAAAGGAGCAGGTCACGAAAACGTGGAGGTTGCAAACGGACACAACTACTTGGGACGAGCACATTTTTGAACTGACGCTTACGACGCCGACTTACATCGGGCATGTCGATGTTAATTTCTTGCTGCATAATTCCAGCTCGGTTCCCCGAGTTGAAATCACGCTGCTCAGGCAGAATTCCACCGGCATCGGGCATAAGAGGGATGTTAAATTTTCCGTTGACGATACGATCACTTTCGATCAATTGCAAAACACACAGAATCCGGTTATTTCCCAGGAATATCTCCGAGCGCACAACGCGGACATTCTAGCAGGACCCATCGACATTGGTTCCTGTTTGGACTTAACCGAATCTGGCGGGTGCGTCACTCTGACCAGCCCAAAATTATTCAAATCACGAAACAGAAACCTACTCCTGCACATAAAATCGGTTTGCGGAAAAGACGACCTAAAACCGTCCAACGGCTCATCGAGACTCAACCGAAACGCTAGCCCTTCCAACGGCTCCTCGAGACTAAACCGCTCAATGAGCTCCAACTCCACATCAGAATACACGGGTTGCGATTGCCTTCACGAATTAACAATCACCGTATACAGCAGTGCATACTCTGATATATCCCACGAGCGGGCTCAGAGGTGTTCAATGCTCGAGTCGACGTCGTTTGTGCAGAGCCTCTTAATGACGGCGATCGAATGCGGAAAATCGTCGGTCGACGCGCAAGGACAAGCGCTGGACATTTTGAATTGGATTGCGTGTGTTCGTTTGGCCAAAAACAGGAATTCGAGTGGAGAAGTTCCTGCCCACCAATTCGAATTTTTGAATTGCATCGAGAAGAACTTGCCTGGGTTGCTCGATAGTTGCTTGTTGCGAAGTGGAAGGAGTATAGCTCATAAATGCGTGAAGTTGCTTGTTAGTTGTTCCGAGTAAGTATATATGTATTATGGCTTGAGCATATTTCAAAATATTTATGTTTTAAGCTTGTGAATGCGTATTATAAAGTGAAAGTCTTTCTAATTATCTAATAATGAAACGATCTTAATTTTACCAATAGTTACGAAATTGATTTAAAAGTATTAAAACGCATGGATTTGTTTTACTTGTTTAACAAATCAAACAATTTTGTTTAACTATTTACATAAGACCTAATATTAAAATATCCCCAAATAATTGAATATAAGTTTTTCTGGGAATACTAAATAGTCCGTGTTTAAATATTTTTAAATAAATTTCATATTAAATATGTTTTGCTAAGTGATAAATGAGAATAAAGTATCCACTATATAGTAATTTATGCTATAGAGGCTTTTCAATACTTTTTAGTTATAATCGGTGCTATTCTGTTATGTGATATGTTAAATTTAACGCATACATTAATTTTTATTCTCAAAATCTATGCACAAGGGTTATATCAATTGGAAATACAATATTAAAACCCCATCTTTTCTATCTGTAATCTATGTCCAACTGCAGATCCTTCGAAAACATCCAATAGGCTTTCCTGTCTTAAACTGTTTCCATAAGACCCATTATTAAAATAGCTTGAAATAATTGAATATCAATTTTTCTGGGAATTCTAAATAGCCTACGTTGTTTCTACCCTTATTAAAGGCCTCCATGATTTTTTTAAGAAAATTTTTTTAATTGAATTTTGAAAAAAAAACTTTAGAACATAATATTAAATGTATACACTTTCAAAGTCTGAAATAAAAAAAAGATTTTTTGAACCAATGCAGGTAAACTGCTGACAATAATGAATATTATGTACTTTAAATATATAAAATATTTATAAAAAAAAAAATACATTTTTAATTTGCAGTGGAGCAAGTAACATCTACGACGTTCAAAGCGATAACTTTGATGCTGCCATCCTAAACTCCCTCCTCTACATTTTGGACAACATTTACGAAATAAAATCATCAGGAGCCCTGCACTGGCTCACCGTGCTCCTCTACAAAGTTTCCAAAAACTCTGAACTCGTGAAACAACTCACCTCGCAATGCATAAAACTCCTAACAGACATCGCCGACCAGCTGAACGCCCGCACCAACCCCCACCACCTCATCCTCAGAAGCCGGTATGGCTTGTACGGCACACCCCTCGAACCCGAACTGTTCGACATCGAACCGCCGGCACCAATCAAGTCCAGCAGCACTGCCGTTACTTACGCATCAGTCGTCTCTGGAGAGAACATCGCGCAGACCGCCGACTTCCACTCAACTTACTCGTTCAACAAAGACCACCTCGACCCCAAGGACGTGTTGTTAAATTTAAGTGATGGTAAAACTAAATTGAAGAACATCGTGCCAGCGATGATGTTCCGTGGACTCTTGGAGACTGAGCCTCTACACTTTGCTTGCGTTTCGGCCAGTGACGGGACGCGGATGGAAAGGGCTGATGCCAATACTGGAGGTGTGATACACAATGTCGTTCCCATAACCACTGTCACCCAAGTGGCTTCCAGCGGGACTAAGAAAGTAGAAATGGAGCAGTTCTTGAATGGGTTTGAGCTGTTTTTTCCGGCGAATTCTGAGGAGTTTTGCTTGAAAGGCCCTGGGACCAGTAACGGGTCATCGATTGTGAATAACGTTTGCCAGGTGTTGATTAATTCGGATAATATGAAAAATGAAGATTACGCCAAACTATGTAAGTATTGTGCTGATAATATTGCACAATTGATTGATTGACTCGGTTTTAGATTGTGATTTTAGCAATTTTTGCCTCTATAAAAACGGCGCCCGTAAAATTAGTCATCCAAAATTTAATAAAATTGAAAGAACTGATGAACCACTTTTTCCCATCACTGCCATTCAATTTGCATTACATTTAATTATCTAATTTATAGTTGCAGATAACATTGCATCATCAGAAATATTCGGCGCCAATGCGTCATCTTCCGAAACACCCGTGAAAACAACCCGATGTGCCGAAGAGATTCTTTCACCGAACAAATCTTTACCCTGGCAACAGCTCTTGGTAACACCTTCCCAGCAAGTTATAGTCGTGGAACGAATGCATTCAGGAGCCCGTCGATTCGTCACGTTGGATTTTGGACAACCGGTTTTGTTAACGGATCTGTTTCTACCCATGTGCATGGAACTTCTGTCTGTTTGCATTGATATTTGGCTGAAAGGAGAGGATGTGGACGCCCAGAGACTTGTACTGTCCACTGATATTGGTACGAAGAATTTGGTTTTAAGTGACCTACAGCCTCCACCATTATGCAGATACTTGAAGGTAGTGAATAATATAAATATTTTGAATAATCATTTATTGTTTTTTTTTTTTTAGTTTTTTGTTGCAGAAACACTGATTTAATTGTTTCGCCAATTGAGTGGCAGTGTTTCTACAATAAAAAAACAATGAAACTAAAAAAACTTGTTTGTTTTATTTAATTTGTAAATAATGCTACTTATATTATGCAAATCTACCGAAGGCCTGAAATCTTTCAGCTATGAATAAAAAGCATTTAATTTTATAAATCGACTCTCAAGGATTATTCTTCTTTACTTCAGACCAATATTCAAACATTATTTGGGGCTATTCCGTATAGGAAATGCTTTATTAATTAACTTAATATTCTATGTAAAAAAAAATATTCAACATATGAACACAAACAAAACAAGCTTAAAAATAATTCTGTGGTGCAAACGACTAATGTTGTCAAAACGCCTTAAAAAAAATTAATTTAACAATTCTTTGTACTTAATTTTTTATTAGATGTCCTTCCAATTTTCTATGTATGTATATCTATTACAAAGGCTGTCGATATTGTGACGATAAAATAATAATTTAAATTTAACATTTTCCCAATTATATGTTGATTAAATTAAAAAAAATGAAACAACTGTTTTTTCTTATAGATAACTGCAGTAGGTCGATATGGCATGTCATCAACCAGATGCCGCATACCAATCGGTTGTTTCTATGGGCACTTGATTATTTTACCAGAGGAAATTCCATTGGAATACGTTGATACTATACCAGCTCCCACAACGCAGGACTTGGAAAAGCAACTTAGCGTACTCTCCATGCTGTTCGAAGACGTCTCCTGTAGATATAGCTTGGCTTGCTCGAAGCTGAAAAATCTGCTTCAACCCTTCCTCACCTCAGAGACTTCCAACACTGCACATTTAAACGCTTACATGGATATAATGAAGGATAAGAATAATTGCACTACTTACGATAATGTGAAGATATTTAATGCGTACCAGGTAAGATTGTTTTTTATTGTGTTCTCATACAGTGTGGAAATTAAATAGCAGATAAATTAAGTATAGTTTTGATTGAATAAGATTGGAAACGGATCATAAGGCCCCTTCCCAGGTGATTGTGAACTAATACCAATAAATCTGATTGATTCTTTGTTCTCTCTCAGGGCGATTGTGAATCGGCTCTAATTATGCTATAACTATGGTTATGTGAGTGATAGAAAAAAAAATTAAAAGGGGTTTAGTGATTTAAATTAATGCGTACAAAAAAAGATTTTTTCAAATTTTTCTTAGAAAAAGTCAGAAGTTTCAGTTGTGACTTTAATAGTTTTTTTTTTTTTTAGATTTCAGTCTATTTTTGTTCTCAATTTATCAGTTGTTTTTTTTTTCCAATGTCAGCCTAGTTTTTTATTTTAGTGGAGCGCTTAATGAGTTTTTAAGCATACAAAATTTCCAGTCGGTTACATAAAAAAAATCAAGACAGATCGAATTTATCTGCTTAATTTCACCACATTGTATTTATTGAATTTGCCGGCAGATGGCTCAAATAAATTGTAGGATAATTTATTTTGTTTTCAATTGACAACTATTTTGTTGCAATTATCTAAACTATTTAATAAAATGTTTATAACTCAATTAAATAATTAATATATCAATGTTTGTTGTTTTAAAAAATATTAGTAAAAGTCTGCTAAATATATATTTGTTCTTTAGATTATTTTTTTTTTTATTGTTTGAATAATTCTTTCCATAATTATGTTTTTCTTCGATGTTGTTTCAGGAAGCAATAACCTACCAACGTCAATTAAACACCGTTCGTAATGTAATGTGCAGAATTGAGACAGTTCTCAACAAGGATTCAACAACGGAATCCACCACAACGGCAACGATTTGCACCGATAAACTCCGTTCCATAGCCGAAGTCCTCCTAGAAATGCTGCTCGTAATAGACAACATACCCAAAATCAGCCCAACGGTTTGCAAAAAACTCTTCCACGGCTTCTGCATCACCCAAAGATCCCACGTACAGTTCCTAGCCGCGACAGTCCTGGACCACTCGTGCAGAAAGAAGGGCTTCTGGGGTATATTCCTAGCCGATACCCTCGCGGAAATGTTCTCCTCCTCTTACACGGCGAAGTTTCCACAGGATAAAGTGTTCATACTGTTGGCCTATTTGGTGAAGCGTTGTTCGGAGAGGAGTGTCGCGTTGGATGCTACATTGAAAGTGATAGCGCAGACGTTGCAGCCTTTGGCGGAGTATGGGAAGCCGTTGCTGGGGGTTATAGTGGATTTGTCGTTGTTGGGTTGGTTGCTTCTGTATTTATCGCTGCAGTTGGATTTGTCGAAGAACACCATGCAGAACTCTACGAGGTGGGATTGGGTGGCTGGGGAGATGGCGGGAAAGGTGAACGACAATTACAATTCAAATTACCGGAAGAAGTTGCACAAGAGATTTTTGCATTACAAGCAGCAATTAGATAACATTGACTACAATCAAAAATCTGTGCAGAGTTCAGCTCAAGTAAGTAAATACTAACTAACTAAGGACCTATTTATAATTGTACGGTAATAAGCGGGGAATGGAATGGAAATGATTTAAGTAGCCTTTTAGATTGATCATACAAATATAAGAATATAATTTTTATTTATTTAGTCTTATATAACATCATTATATGTTCCTCTCTACTTCTCAGTGTGAGGGGAAGAATATAATACGAACAAAATAATAATAAAACACTTTTAATTTATATCGAAAAATTTTTGATAATACAAACGCATTATCATTAACACATTATCAAACTGACAGTTTGCAAATGCGTTAATCCATTCTAGATCCCGGGTGATTATGAATTGACCCTAAAAGTTGCTTTTTAGTATTTGATAGCCATTTTTTACTAATTTTATTTTCGTCTTAATGAAAATTTCTTACTATTAAACCAAAACTGTTCCAGGCGTTGTCTGCTTTATCCAGTCAAGCACAGTCACTAACTGAAAAACTGGAGCAAGCCCTCAAAGGTCCCGATGGCATATTTTCCAAAATCAAGAATATGAAAAAGGACAAAATCAAGATGACCGTGGACCCAAACAGTGGAGGGCTCGGGGTGATCAAGCAGATTAAGCGTCGCAGAGAAATAGTACCTGAAGCGACTGCCGATAAGGTGGTGCAAATTTTGGATCCTCAGTACATAGATTCGAGTCATAGTTTAGCAGTGGTCCGTGGTTTATTAAAGTTGTTGTTGTCAATCGATCATTCCTGTAGTGCGGATTTGTTTGTTTTATCCTGCAAGGTAAGTTTAAATACTTCTAAAAATGTTTGCACCCAACACAATGGGAATATCGATTATATATATATATATATATACATTTTTGAAAATTTGCCCATATAGGTGTAGGATCGAAATAATATAGATTATTGTAATATATAATAAAGAGTAGCTCAACACCGAAAGGTAAAAGGGTAAATGATAAAAAAAATTATAAAGAGCAGTTTAATAATAATAATAACTTTATTTGTCCAACAGAGTGACCAATATAGGATAAGTTAAATTTAAATTAATTTACATAATAGAAAGAATATATAAAAATATCAAAAAAAAAAAAAAACAAGCATTAACATAAAAAAATTACAAATTTACAAAAGTACATGTAAGTGTAAGAGTTTGTAGTTAAATCCGCAAGCAGAAACTATAATATATACAGTTTGCTAGTATTATATTACTTAAGTAGTAGCAAACTGTATTTGTAGAGTATAGAAGTGGGTGGTGAAGTTTTTGAAAATTTAATGTTAATTAATGTTACCTTTTTTTGGTATTTGTATGTTCAGCAATACATTTTCCTTTAATTTTACAAATTGCTATTATTCAGAATATCTATGAAACAAATGAAAATCTCGATTTTCATTTGTTTCATAAATATACGATCTTATTTTGCTTCTTGGACATGTCTTTAAAATATTTCCATTTCCTCTCGAATCACCCTGTATATATAATATTTAGTTTAGATAGTTACAATCAATTACATTGTTTATAAATTTGTTTTTTTTTTTTTACAAAATTCTGCACTGCATAACATTCTTTCTTTCTTAATCTTATCCTCTTTTACCCGTATTGGGTGTCGAGTGCATAACATTCTACGTTATACTAAAGATACAAAATTATATAGGTTCAATAGATCTGCATAGTTGTAATCGTGAATTACCAGTGCTTTTGAATATCAGAAATTTAATAAAACATTTTTGGACCATATGCTTCGTCTATATATATTAAGTCTATGGTTAGAACAGTTTATTATTAGATTCATGAATGCTTTTCTAATTTATAGATTATTGCAAGATTGGTGAAAATGTCTAAATTACCCCTGGACGAGTATATGGACGATGAGAAACTTTTGAAGCTGATCAATTTGTGCATCGGTTCCGATCTGCCATTTGCCACACACGCCTTGGCTTGTCTACTACAAGACATACTCGACGCTGGCAAGGCGCCACTAGTTGCTGAAACAGACATACAAGCACCTTCTACAAGTTGGACATCAGGTAATAGTATTTAAATATAATATTAATAAAAATTGTGATGAGGTTAGGGTGGGAGAAAGAGTTAAGAAGAAAAAGTTGAGTTAGTTTGTGATATATGTAGCATATGTATATATATAAAATGGATATAAAATATAAATTTTATAGAATACAATGCACAATATATATATATATATATATTTTCTGTTAACTAGCTATCAATCTGTGTGTTTCCTTTTATTATCATCCATTTCTAATTTCAGATATATTAAGAGATGTAGAAAATCTTTGTGATGGTTACGAAGTCGAAGACATATTAATGACGGAACCAGTCGTCAAACAAGGCAAAACCACCACGAACAATAACAATCACCTACCATCCGTATTCGAATCTGACGATTCAGAAATCGAGGACTTCCTCGATGAAATTTTAGAGCGCGGCCGCAGCATACTTAAAAAAAATTCTAAAGCGTACTACTCTGGATACGGGAGCTCCAGTGCAATCGACCAACGTTTGGACGGTCGTGTGGAAATAAGGGCGGAAACCTCACTACGTCGGCTAACTTTACACAACACCTTCGCACTCATCCAAAACATAAACGCACCGGCGAATATCACCGAAGTCGAGTGCAAAGTGCCGAAATGGCCGGACGAATTAGTTGCGCCTTTAACTTCGAACCGAAGGAGTTCGAATAATTTCCCGATGTTAATCACCGTCTTTGATATGCTCTTCAAGGATCTGGAAATGCAGCCGGCTTCCAAGATAGAGCAGATTCTGCATTTATGGCTGACGCTGAATTGCCAGAATACGGATGATAAATTCAATCCGTCGACGATGCCTTGCATTCCTTTAAGTTTGGAAGGGCTCAATTCCTTGATATCCACTTTGGCTTGGGCGCCGGATTTGTCGTTGCGGACGTGGTGCTCCGGTTTCCAGACGTTGACTTTAATGTGCAACCACACTCAAGCCAGATTTGATAATTTGGAGTCGGAAGAGGAGGTCGATATGTGTCGTATATTTGGAAAAACCTCTGTTATTATTAATCATAAGGATTTTGTGCAGATGTTCTTGAGGTTGTTGTCTGGAACTGGGATACAATTCTCTGAACGGGGTTTGGTAAGTATTTTTACGGAATCAGGTTTAATCAGACTCAGAAATAAATAAAACAATATCTGTTTAGAGTACACTTAACATATTTATTTACATCACATTTTCACTATTTATAACTAAATGTTGAGCACTTGGACGTTCGTGAAAGACTGCTAGCGCGCGTTTATATCGCTTCTTGAATTTTTCAGAATTATGATCAATTTCAAATTTTGCATAATATTTTGTCTAAATTTAACACAATTTGAGAGGTTTGAGATTTTTCTATTTGTCATAATAATTACATTTCATGTTTTATTTATTATACAGTTTGTAAATAACGATTTTATTTTTTTACAGACAGGGCCCGCAGTTTGTAAGTCAATGCACGATCTACTAGTCCGCCTT
Source organism: Philonthus spinipes (assembly GCA_963082785.1). Lineage (NCBI taxonomy): Eukaryota > Metazoa > Arthropoda > Insecta > Coleoptera > Staphylinidae > Philonthus > Philonthus spinipes. The sequence continues at coordinate 32,316,649 of OY720304.1, forward strand.
CAGATGCGCTGTGATGTAACAAATCGTTCTAGTTTATTCGGTAGTAAATTTAAAAGTCTCATGTTGAAGTTGATATATCAATTGGTGCAACCTCTCGGGCCCATCGCATCCAAGTTGGGACCATTGGACGCACAGTGTAAATTATTACAGTGTTTGGTAAATTTGGATTACAACAATGCCGACCTTTGTATAGCGATGAGTATATTGGAGAGTACAGGTTAGTACAATAAACAGTATTCAATGTAGATTATTAATTGACAAAATATAGATTTTTAAAATGAAGCATTAACTCATTAAACTTTTAAAGCATTATTAAAAATACAATTTTATTTCATTTGCATTTCAGGAATCCTTGTTTATGCTCATGTATCCAATGTGGAAAGAATAAAATGTGTCAATATTGGTGAAAGGCTGGGCCCAACATCAAACACGTTCAGTGGAATATTTGCCTCGGTTTTGGGTGGTGAAACCAACAAGCAAGACAAGCCGGTATCCAGAGATGTGCTCCTTATTTACCTGTTAAAACTTTTGAGAGGTCTAGTCCAGACCCCACTACCCACTAACAACACTGATCAACAACAGGTAAATTCTATAATAATAATATTTCTATTCCCATTAAGTAAGAGAATTATTTACTGTTAAATTAAACTTGGAAATTAAATTCACTTGGTTTACTTCAACTAGTTTCAAATTTAGAAGAACATAAAAAAAATTTATTATCGCTTATTGAAAATAGTGTGTTCATAAAAATACATTTCCAGCAGGTATATATGGAAACAGAAACGCAACCGATCTCTCAAACAGACGAGAGTAAAGCGGAACAGATTCACCAGGATGCTGTTCGAAATAATCCCCCAGTTCCTTGTTTAGCAGACACCGCCTTGCAACATCACCCCAGCATAATAAGGCTCTGTAAGGCTTTGGCTACTTGCAAAGCGACTTCTTTATCGATGATCCCGTACAATTATCTGACGAGCGAGGTAAGTAAGGTTTGTTGTAAATTCTACTCGGCGATAAATGTAGTTGCTCATATGCGTGAGGTTTTTAGCAAGATGTTTTCTTCGCCGACTTGATAAAAACGGGAAGTGTGGGCGATGCCGTCTTCAAAGTGCTGACCTCTTTGGCGAGGAAAACGTCCCAGAAACACTTGATTATGGACCCGTTGCTGACGTTCCTCTCGCAGACACCGCAGCTTAGTGAACCGTTGATGTGGTTTATATTTCAAGTGTTGGACACTACTGATTCTTTGAGAACTTTTGTGGAAGCAGGTTAGTAATATTTTTTTGGAAATTGAAAGTGTAATTCAATACTTTCTGAATATACAGGGTTTACAAACCACATCGGGGCAAATTTAAATTTTATGCTACACCTAATTTTAGAATTGAGTCATTCTGATTTTCTACTCACTTTATTTTCAAACTGTTTACAGTAGTTTACTACATTAATAAGTCAAGTAATGTAAAGTGTTGCGTGATATTAATGAAACATATATTTTGAATTAATGTCTCACTTATCCCGTGGTGAAACATATTTAAGTAATATTGGTTTAAATAAACAACACTATTTTTTTGAGATTATATAACCCCTACTTTGTCATTTGATCAATTTTTTTTTTAGATAGTCTAAATTATTTTATTTATTTATTCATGTGTTATCTAATTTATAGGAGGAATACAGATTATCTGTAAGAGTTTGGTTGAGAGCAGCAATGCTCCAAATACAATATCAGCATTTGGAAATATAGCTCTAGTCATGCAACATTTTATGGGACAAAACCCAAAAACTGAAGCCATTGCTATAGGTCCACCTTCCAACACCAAGAAACAACAACAGGTTACTATGGAAAATAATATGAATTTATTCAACTTTGCTCCTCAAGGCACTATAAGGTAGGTTATAAGATTTTCTATACTTAATTACAATTTAAAAAAAAAGTTGGTGGTAATTTGCTTATTACACAATAATTTATCATTCAACAAAAAATGTGTAATCAAAATTATGTTTGTTTGTATAACAATTAATTTTTTTGGTGAATATACTTTCGATATATTCACGTATCATTATCAAACCATAAGTACCAGGGTTTTTATTTATACTTCTCCTAAAGTGTATATTTGTACACAAAACGATGTAATTTCTGCATTGTTTGGCTTCATTCACTAAACAAATTTTGTCAAGTGTGCATTTTGTACACAAAATTTGAAATTGTGATGACCTGAAATTTCTTACACAATGTTATTTATATGAACAATATACCTGTATTTCTATAAAACATTAATTTTTAGATGTTCAACTTCATCGACAGCACATTCTCCAGAAATTCTCATCCAAGGTGGACAAGCGACGCATAGACGGGCAAGAGCTCCACAATGGTCATATCATTTCTATCCTGAAGAAGCTCACGCAGATTTAACTATAACATTACCCAGTGCAATATTACTCAGGGAAGTACACATTCAGCCTCATCAAGGAACATTAGCTACATGTCCATCGGCAATCTCATTAGAAGTAAGTACTAATAGAAATTTACAGGATGTATAGAAAGCCTTGGGAACTCTGAAGCTCGCAGGCAAATTTATAATCCACAAAAACTTGAAAACTCCAACTATCGATTAGTGAAAACCGTGATTCCCAGACTCTTTCAGTTTTTGAGAAATCCGCGATCAAACAAAAAAAAAAAACAGAAATTTAAAAATTATTTAACTAAGGCCCTGGATCACTATTAGAAAGTTTCGCAATGGATCAAAATTTAATTCAAGTCTATCGTTGTATTTTTAGCTCACGCCGCTAGTACTTAAAGTTACCACCAAGTGGTATAAAAAAGTTATCTTGTTTTTCACTGACAAAATTAAAGAATTAAATTATTGATTTTTGTAAATCTTCTAATTCAGGTATCATCAGACGGCCCGGCGAGACTCGTTCCCGCTTGCCCCCCATTACCGACAAGTGGCATGTCCTTAATACGCCTTCACCTTCCAACACCTGAAGTGGTGAACTGCGTGCAGATCCGTCTTTACAAACCCCGCGACGCCAGCAACATCGGCCTCTCTCAAATCCGTCTACTGGGCACCTCAGCATTCGGGGGCGCCAACAAACAGCAAATTACCGACCTCGGTGAAGACGAATCTCACTGCAGATACAGTTTGGGCTGGCTGAGACTTTTGCACCATTGTTGTACTCTGTCGGCTGGTTCAGATCTAGAGAGAGTGATCATTTCAAACTCGGCGGATATACCGGATTTGCTCGTCACGTGTTGCGGGTTGCTCTTGGTGCCGACCCACATACCCGCTTTATATTTGAGTAATCTTGAGAAGGTGCTAAGTGAGCTGAGTCTGTTCAGCAGGGAAAACGGACTTCGGACCATTATGATGCTGCTGGACAGCAGGCCAAACATTACAGAGCCGAGTGTTTTGTTTAATTTGGGCAGTGGAAAGTTATTGCTGAATTCTCCTGGAGCTCAGTCGGCTTGCGAGTTACTTTATAGAATTTGTAATCATCAGGTTAGTTATTTGGAAGATAAAGCAAGTGCCCAAATCGTTAACAATGCCACATTGAATTTGTTAATAGATGGCGCTTGTGTTATCTTCCATTTATTATGATTCTTTTTATTTAATTTATGTAAATAACGGACTGTGTGAATAAATCATTTTTTCTATTATCATTAAATTGTCTTTAAAAAAAGTTTATTTAAAATTTTGTTTTTAGGACGAAGATACAGCCCACAGAGTGTCATTAATATTAAATTGGCTACAAGCTGTAGCACAGCGTGCAATAAACTCCGGTAACGCCGAAAACTGCAGCCCTGCATATATATCCATTATCGCTTCTATAATATGGGATGCGAAGAAAGCCAACTTCCCTTACGACCTGTCCGGCATGATAACCCTGGAACTCTTCAACTGCGTCTACAACTTCGGCAAACTTGCACTGGAGCCGACTGCCCTGAAGTATTCCATCGATTCCCTCCTGTGTTCCTTGTGCTACGTCAAAACCGAGTTCTTCCCACTGCTTCTTCAGAAAATGGACGTTTTGATACCCAACCAAAGTACCGATCGAGGTGCTTCAATATCCGATGACAGAAAGGATTCTGAGAGTATGACGGATGATATAAAAAGATCGTTTGTTTACAGTTCGGAATGGTACGAGAGATTAGTTATAAGGAACATAGAAGATTTATACCTTTCCGGTGAAAACTTAGAAACAATCGCTTTAGTAAGCCGATCTCCCACTGCCGTCCAACAGCTGTTGGACTCACGGTTGCCAAAATTACTGAACGAAATCATCCTTGATTATTGCACGGGGACAAAATTAAAAGCGCAGATGTGCTCTTTGAAAAACGTAACGGCTATCCTGAAATTCTTCTCAGATATAAGTGAAGAGAAACTGATGCGAGACTGGTTGGGATCGACTGACGGCTCGCAGTTCTGGTTCCCCTTACTCCAGTATCTCTGCAGGCGAACAAAAGAACGAAAATCAAGTCTGCGCTCGGAGGAGCACACCTACTTGGAGGAAGTCTGTGTTAGGTTCCTTTCAAAGTGCTGTTTGTGTCATCCTAACAATCAAAGCCTTTTAGCTAAAGTTCTGTGCGATGTTATCGTTCAGCAAAACAATGGGATTTCTGGATTTTTACGTCGTCTGATTTTACAATTGCTCTTAGAAAACGAAAAAATTCCTGTTAGCATTAAAGCGGATGAAACGCTCTATAAGAACTCTACAGTATTGCACCCGTATCTCCCGTTGCACCCAGCTTTTAAGCAAACCCATGATCGGGCTTTGTTGTATTTAGGCACCAATACCACAATAGCCGATATTTTGGAAAATTACGTTTCTTTCTCGGCTAGCTTGAAAACGGAGACGCAGCAAACGACCGTGAAGAAAGATAATGGGGGTAATAAAAAGCATGTTTGGTGTGCCGTGCCAGCAGTTTCAGATTTAAGCTTGGCAGCCGGTGTTACGGCGAAAGATAAACGGGCTAAGTTTAACGTAGTGATTACTTCGACTCCAAAGAAGAAAAAGAGGTACGTCTCGAGCGAAGGTCAGAATGGAGCGGATGGAATTGAGGGAAGGGTGGTGAAGTGTGCCGCATTATCGGATCAACCTCTGCCACTGGCACTCACTTTAGCGCAGGTGTTGAGGATGGTGGAGGAAAAAGGGATACATTGTGATTTAACATGCTTACATCTAACCATTTGTCAAAATATGAAAGGTGAGTTTTATAAATTAAATAATCATAATTGAGGACACATACCCGACACCCGAAAGGGTAAATGGGATTTTGATAATATAATAATCATGTTACAATAAATAACCCTAGGCTCAATAAGATAATTTATAACTTTTTAAGGAGATAAAAAAATATTTTAAATTAAATAAAAAGGAATTTAAAATTGTTAATAAATTATTCCATCTTTATTATTTTGTCTCAAAACAGGAATAGATTCTCATATTGTAAGCCTAGAGCCAGTTCTATTATTATTTTATCTCAAAAAAAGTTACAAATTCTTGTATTGTGAGCCCAGGGTCAGTTGTCAATGTATTTTATTACTTTTTTGCACTTCACGCAATTATAACTTCTTACTTTACTCCACACAATTATAATATCTGTGAAAAACCAACAAACGATAAAAATTTTTCCAAATTGAGTTAACTAATCGTGGGCAGCCGAAGACAGAAAGTTTTCTACAAATTATTTGTAAGAAAATGTGTTAAAGAAAACCTGTTATGAAAACTTTTTGTTTATTTGCATTTTAAATCGATGTTATATTTTGTTTGAAGTGATATTCAATTTCTAATTCTCTTTTTTATTTATTTTTAGGTGCTGAAGATGAGAACAACAAAACAAAAAACAATAACATGTGTTATGAAATGTCTGTAGATGATCAACAGATACTATACCAAACACCTTTAAGTAGTACGCTTCAGGTTTTCAGTTCGATGGGGGGATTGGCATTATTAGCACAACATTTGCCAACAGTCTACCCGGAAACTATTCGCACGCCTCCAGCAGAAAAAACCACAACTGATCAGTCAGAATCTGATTGGATTAAAGTAGATGGTAATTGTATTTGTTTGTTATTATTATTTTTGTGTCACGGAAAGGCAAAATCCACACTGTATCCTAAGCCTGGATGAAAATGGAGGAGGGTGGGGGGCACTATCCATCCTTGATGATGATCAAAGGAATGAATGCAAAAGTGCCATAGAAAGAGCAAAGATCCCATACACTGAAATTTAAAAGAGAGATTAACTAAAAACAATGCCGACTGGAAATCGCCGAATTAGAACTGGTGTCATTCCACAGAAGAGAATCAGTGGGGGGTCTTCAATTATTCCTTACTAATTTTTAGAGTGTGGTGCTGGGATGGGTTCTTTTGGCGGTCGTATTAAATTAAATAAAACTAGGTTTTTGAAATAAAAAAAAATTACTTATATGAATACCTAAATATTGAATTTTAAGAAATAATATAGTATGAAAAGAATATAACAATGAAAATTGATTCATTTCATTAGTTTCTTATCTCCTTTCAGGAAGCGACGAAGTGATTTACGAGGACATGGAGGAATGCCCCGGTTCGAGCACCCCCACCAAAGTCACCAGCTGCACACAAAACGTCCCTCCGCATTCACTGACCGCTTTCGGCCTATTTCTGAGGCTGCCCGGTTACGCCGAGGTACTCCTCAGGGACACGAAGAAGGCCCTGTGCCTGCTTCGACTCGTGCTCGGCGTCACTGACGACGGCGAAGGCGCCGACATCTTTCAAAGTCCTGTTGCTGACTCACTGCCTACGTTACCGTTTGAAGTCCTCAAGAAGTTGTATGACGCGACACCGCTATCTACGGATGATGGGACTGTGCTGAGGAGGTTGAGTATTAGCATAGGTGTTGTTCATCTGTTGCTGGCTTGTTTAGGAATTTTTACACATCAGACGTCCAGTAATCAGCAGAAGGATAATAAGAACAAGGATGAGAAGGGACAGTTGTATTGGGCGAAAGGTAATTAATATCATTTTTAATAGTATAAATAACAAATTCTATTAAATCCATTGTTATTTTTCATTTTAACCTTCATCAAGGCATTGGCATGGAACACTAGTCTGATGAGGTTTGAAAAACCGAAGAAATATGCTAGCTAAACATTTTATTGATCAATTAAATTGATATTCCTTTTAAATTATATTTATACTTATGAATTGAACAACATTGAGATATAATTTAAATTAATCACTGCATTTATTGGTTTGATTCACACTCACTTCAAGACTTTCAACTTCAATCATTCTTTCAAAAATAAAATTTCATTTATTGAGGAAACAATAAGTTTTTAAAATAAATCACTTGAGATATAAAATATAAACTTTATATATATATATAATCATTAATCCCTTTTACCATATGGTGTCAAGTAAACTTTTTATTAAAAACAAATTTGTTTATGATTTTCAACATTTTATTAATTTTACTACAATTGTTTCACTATGCTGTAGCTTCTTCAGGTGAAGAATTTAAATCTAATTTAAATTCTTCAAAAGTTGAAAATCATAATCAATTGTTTATTCTGACTGTGTTGTTTGATTAATGTTGACAAAACAATTGTAGACAGCGTTTTATATTCTGCACAATTTATGTGTATATTTAAGAAGATATTAAATGAAAAAAAATAATTGTATTCTTCTGATTTTGTTTCCAGGTACTGGTTTTGGAACGGGTTCGACACAGCAAAGCTGGAACGTGGAACAAGCGTTGTTAAAACAACGCAGTGAAGAGGAACACGTCACTGTCCTTTTACAAGTTTTATCCAGTTACATCAATCCTGGCGGTGAGGACGTCGAGGAATTATCATCACGTGTTCTTCCTCCTCTTTTTGAGGAACTTTTATCAAACAGTGCACTAATCCCTGCCCTTAGTTCATACCTCAGGAACGATTCAGGTAATGAATTAATTAAACATGACTCAAATAAATGATTATTTCCACAATGTTTGTTATAACTAATGTTTTAACCCATTTTCAGTGAAAGTTTTCATGTATTTTTGTTATAAAAAATATTTATACTCCTATCCCGAAAGTTATTCTCATCTTGTTTGTTGTCCCAATCAAGGTTTATTGATTCCACTTTTGTCTCTTTCTACCCAAACCACTTCGGACTTCTTTCCTTCATCAATCATTCCGATATACATATTTCTCTAATGATCTACAAAGAAAGAAAATATTAAAAAGACGTTTTTTTTTTTTTTTTCTTATAGTATTAGATATGGCAAGGCACATACCTCTATACCGGGCTGCCTTAGAACTACTCAGGGCGATGGCGGTCAGCTGTCAACTCGTGAAACTGTTACTGCCACAGGGCGGGGACAGCAAGGGACCCTCGATTAGCTCACTCCTCAAGAACATGAAAACCTGTGTGGACACATACGCGTCCAAACTCAGGTCAGCTCAGTCACAAAAGACTACCAAGAAGTATGTTTCAGTTGTTTTTGTTTTCGTTTCCTTCCGTTTTGTAGCGATTTTCGATAAATTACGAGTTTTCATAGTTGTTTTTTTTTTCATAATTGCTTTTCGAATTTTAGATCTAATAACAAGCTGTCGGGTGCGAAGTACAAGTACAAGATTGGAGAGCAGCTCGAAGAGTTGGAACGGGATGAGGGATTGGCCATGCTCATGCCAGATATTCAGCTGACAGCTACGTTGGTTTGCGAGGCGACGGATAAACTAACTAGCAATGAGTCTGATGGCTCGAAGGAGTCTGGTAACGAGGGTCCTCTCTCTATATCTCCGGAGGAGCAATATTTGAAAATGATGAAAAAACTTCAATTCGGTAAGGTTTATTTATTTTATTAGGCAATAAATATTAACAACATTTTGAATGTTTACTGAATTCAAAGCATTTTCATAGATCGAATAAGGACTCGCATTGACCTCCCTACTACAAAATTTCAAATGAAGTATTAAAAATAAACACTATAAACTTTTCTCAAGTTTTATTGGGGGCATTCTCATTTGGAGAGCTGAGAAAAGTGTAAACTGGATTTTTTACGCGGGAAAAGTAAAACTCATAGAAAAATGCTGTTTAGATAATATTTAGGGTTGGGAGGGCAGCAAGAACACCGCGCCCACGTAAGCCATTGTAGGGCCTCCTATCCAAGTGACCAGACCCATTCGGCCAATCCAGCTATTTTTTGTCCACCTCGGTGGCGCTCAGGTTAAGCGTCAGGCTAGTAAGCCAAGGATCCCTAGTTCGATTCCAGGGTTGGGCCAGTTAAATATAAAGTGGAAACGAAACATCTCTGATGGGATTTGAACCCATGTCCCCCGATTGCCAGTCAGAGACCTGTGTTATCAAATCTCCATACAGTGCTTCAAATCCACTAATATTCATTTATGAAAATTTCTACAATTCACGATTCTGATATCCAATATGGCGTACTGAGACAATTCTGATTTTCATTAAATTCTATTTATACAGTTTTCGCGATTACTTTAGTTTGAATTTGTGTTTTCTTTTAGTATTGACTATAATTTTAACTTGACTGTAATTTTTACAATCTTGACTGTAGTTTTTGCAGTATATATCAAAGTAAAGGAGAATGAGAATTTACTATGAATTGTATTTATGTTGCAGATACTTATGAAATGATTCAAGAAGTGCCCGAAGGAGGATATAAGTTTGTCGTTTCCCATCACTACGAAAGCAACGCACGGTCCGCTGGGGATACATCCCATCCGGCCAGAGTAAAACGTTTAGCGCAAGAGGCGGTCACTTTAGCAACTAGTCTACCACTTAGTCATAGCAGTTCAGTTTTTGTACGATGCGACACTGATAGGTTAGATATAATGAAAGTATTAATAACAGGACCCGCAGACACACCCTACGCGAACGGCTGTTTCGAGTTTGACGTGTACTTCCCACCCGATTACCCGCTCGCCCCCATGATGATCAACCTGGAGACGACGGGTCACCACAGCGTCAGGTTCAATCCGAATTTGTACAACGATGGCAAAGTGTGTCTGTCCGTTCTGAACACCTGGCATGGCAGACCGGAAGAAAAGTGGAACGCGCAAACGTCCAGTTTTCTGCAAGTGTTGGTTTCCATACAGTCGTTAATTTTAGTGCCTGAACCCTACTTCAACGAACCTGGTTATGAAAGATCCAGGGGGACGCCGTCGGGTACCCAAAGTTCCAAGGAGTACAACGCCAACATATGCCAGGCGACCGTACGTTGGGCGATGCTAGAACAATTAGTCAACCCTTGTCCCTGCTTCAAAGACGTCATATACGCGCATTTTTACATAAAACGCCAGGAAATCATGGAGCAGTGCGAGAAGTGGCTCAAGGATTTAGAAAATGACAACATCGAAAAGCGCACGTGTCGGACTAGCAATAAGAGGAACTTATTCACGACGCTGGAATCATTCAGGAAAGTGTACGACACACTGAAAAATATGCTCTTGAAGCTGAAACCTCCCGAGGGTGTCGAGGATGATGGGCTCTCCCCTCCCAGCACTAGCATGGAAGTGGATGCCGCTTCTAAAACTCCATTATCAGATAAGTCTCCTGTAAACGGATATCAGAGTGAACAAAACGAACTGGCCGACATCGACATGGAGAAAATGGTCAGTGACATGTGCGAGTGATATTCTAAGGACCTTTCTATACATGCATTTAAATAAATTCAGTTTACACATACACGTTTTTATACCCCCTTCCTCTTGAAATTCTATGTTTTATTTTTTAAAAAAAGAATTATGAAAAGGCTTCAATTACTTTACGCACCTTTATAATGTGAATTAATTAAAAAAAAACATAATCATCCTGCTTACTTTATATGTATTTATTAACCATAAAAAGTGCAAATTATATTCTCTTCGAAATTATGTATGGGTAGCCAAATATAAAGCGTATTTACTCTGTATATCAATGTGTCAATCAGCATCATTTCTCAAGTCTAAGAAGTCGAACCTGTGTTTTTTCACATCCGACATATTTGTGTAGTCTAGTTATACTCTAACTCCGTTGTGAGAGCAGAGATGTTGCCAATTGACACACCGTATATGAATTTTGTTCCGTTATTACTCGCGTGTCAAAATGTTGCATCGCATAGAGTGGGATGATTGTGACTGTATACTGCATTTTTTTTTTTCTAAGAGTATTTTCTACGGAGAACCTTGAACATGTGTGTATAGATGAATAGCTGATAATTTAGAAATGTGATTTTGTAAAATTTTAAATATGTTTCATTTAGTATTTAACATACAAATGTGATTAAAAATTAATAAATTATGTTTTCAAAAAAAAAAAGTACGCATTTATTTTACCATTTTTTTTTCTAACTAATTTTTATAGCTGGCTTTATTTATTTTACTTAATATTAAAAATATTCCTGTGATTGGGGTTGTTTTTGGAATGAAACTTATTTCAAATTTGAACATTAAATAATTTTTTATGTTGAAATTAACCTCTCATTATCATTTCTATGACATTAATCTAATTTAAGAGTAACTTTACGGCTGTAAAGTTACTCTTAAATTAGATTACGCCATTTACAGGACAGAGTAAATGCAAAGTAAAGTTACTCTTTTTTTCTAATTTAAGAGTAACTTTACGGCTGTAAAGTTACTCTTAAATTAGATTACGCCATTTACAGGACAGAGTAAATGCAATACTATTATAATAACGACAATGAATAGATTAAATTAAATAACTTTATTGTATTTATTTAGTCTTATATAACATTGTTATATGTGCCTCTTTACTTTTCAGTGTGAGGTGTGAATAACTTTAATTTTTTTTAATATTATAAATATGAATTGCAATACTATTCATTAAATCATAAAAGAAAAAAAAAATACATTTGCATAATTAAGCTATCTTACTTTATTAAGGTAATTTTAATTAGGCATATTTTTTAACAAATATACGGTTCAAGAGTAACTGACCCTTTAAAATACACAAATTCACTTAACAATAATGTATATTTTGATTTATTCGCTCCAAATATAAATATATTCAAATCTTTACTGCATAGTATCGATTTCTAATAAATTTAAGTTGTAATGCTCGTCAATGTCTATATATATCGAATATGTCTTTGTTAATATTAAGTTTTTTTCAATATTTTTGTAAAAAAGGTGTCTCCGTTGAATAAATAATTTAAGCACTCTTACTCTTAAGAGGCTTCCTAGATGTTTGAGAAGTAGGGAGTGAGTTCTTAAACAGTCTGCATAAAATAATGTTTCAGAAAAACCTCTGGTCAATAACCCTAGCAGATTAACACGCATTGTTTTTTTTTATATATATGTTTGATTTGTTTGAATGTATTGTTTTCTGGTGATTAATTTGTCCATAAATTCGATTAGTATTTTCAATAATAGAATTCTATCATTATTAATAGCCAGCAAGTTTTTTTTTTATTTCAAATCCAAGTCGAGAACAATAAAAACGCACACATTGTTCGCGTCCGTCGCCGAGGTCGATCATCCACACCTGAGTTTCCAGCAGAGACGGTATGTTTAATTAATTTAATTTAATAATTTTAAAAAATTACAAGGCGGAGCTGTACTGGCTGAGGATAAATCCCGAAAGACGTCTCTGCAGACGTTACGTAACGATTTTTTTTTCTTTGCGTTAAATATTTTTGAATCAAAAATTTTTTTATACACATGCTTTTAATTTTCTGTAAGTTGATTGTGGAGAATTTTTAAATATTTAAATACATTTATTTCTCCTTTCTTCTGCTAGTTTTGTTATACTTAACATTTCGAAATTAAATTGATTGGATGAGTTACAAGAGAAAAAGCAAAATCAAATTATGGTAAAAAGCTTTTTATATGAAGTTCAAGAAATTCAATAAGAAAAACTAAATCGATTAAGAAATTCAAGTCTAAAAGTAAAGAGCTGTTCTTCACTTCTGGGCTTGATTTTTTTAATAACTAAAAATGTTATAATGTGAATATCAATTCGAATTATTCTGAATAATATAATTTTTTTAAAATATAAATATACTAACCAAAACTTGTTCCAAATTGGCATTATTGTAGGATTTGGAAGTATGCATGATCAGATATGAACATAATCTGGGCGTTTTTTTTTCTTAAATTAGTTACTATAAGTATTAATGCTTAAAGCCATTAAAATGGTTGTCCTTTCTCCTACATATTTTTTATTAAACTAAATATTACGAAGAAAATAAGTTCTCCTACTCATTTTTATTAAAGGACAACCATTTTTATTTATTTAAATAAAAAAAGTCCACAAATTCTCTCATTCATTCTTCACCACCATAAAGAAGATTAGACATTCTATTTCTGAAAATCATATTAATTAATGACATTGCTTTGCATAATTTATTTTTTAATCTTTTTCCTTTCTATCGTTAGGTGTAAGGAGTGCTTTGCATAATATATTTCATAATTCATTAACTCATTCTTAATATTTCTTCGAGATGTAATAATAAGAAGCTTAAGTATTAATTGATTTTCTTTCTAGGTGAAAAAATAACCCTCATTACCTACGGATGGAGATTTTTTGAGAACCACTTAACTTCACATTAGCCATACAATTAGTAATTATATTCATAAGCCTCCCTCAGTGTGGACTGCCAAAATTAATCTCTCAATTGATTGTCATAAAATTATATTAAAAAAAAAAACAATTAAGGAAGGGAAATATATAAAGCAATAGTCAGTCCAATATTCATCATTCAGTTCCCAGCTGTGATATCCTCAACTTGAAACATGGTGTGCTTAAAAGCGTTTACTCTTTTGGTGTTGCTGGGAGTCGTTTCTGCAAAGAAATTACGTGAGTATTTATTTTTATACATAAAGATAATTAATGATCCTGAAAAGGTATAAGAAGATAATTAATAGTCTGATAAAGCACAATAATTTATCCCAGATATAATTATCCAGATATAATTTATTAAAAATTGTAGTTTTTTTTTTCTGAAATGTTAAAGTTTTTACTATTAATTGATTCAATATTTATTAAAAAATGTAGTCTTTTTCTGGAATGTGAAAAGTTTTTACTATTAATTGATTCAATATACAGCATTTTATTAAAGTTTGCTTAATGTGACGTACAAAATATTTGAATAACACAGAGTTTCTTAATTTTATTAAACAAATGAAATTCATAATAGAAAAGAGGAAATAATTTATTAATTATTTTCAAATTTGTTTTATTTAATTTAAATGATATTCATTTTATTTTTAATTTATTCTACGTTGTTTATAAAGTGAGGATTTTATTTTCATTGAACATAGCCTTATGCATTTTTTATGACAGCTTATAACATTAACGATATTTGACTTATTATTTGCATATGTTATATATTAAATCGGTTACCAATTTGAAATTGGGAAACACGGCTATAGTTGTCCACTTGAGCACTGGAGGCGCTGAAGTCTCAAGTGGAAAATTTAAAATACTTAATTTTTGGGTTTTTACAATGATTTATTCATTATTGGTGACTTTTGTCGCATTATAAGGTATATTTCTTAAACATTTATACTTTTAATTAAATATTAAAGATGTTCTAAATAAGGATCAGTTTGCCATATTTCAATTTGATCGATGTAAATCATATGAATTGTTTTTGACAGTTTGTTTTTTGTATTCGTCAGAAGTTTCTTCACTTATTCTTATAAAACTACAACTGGCAAGTTATTATTTGTAGTTTAAAATACGTTTGCTTATTAATTTCTATGAATTGTATATTTTTGAAAGAATATACATAACTTAAAATTATGAACCAATCGAGCAATAATTAATTATTAATAAATATAATTTATTTCCCATATTCACAAAATATGTTTTCGGTCTATAAATCTTCATTTCTTATTATATAGTTTATACTTTTTACAATATTTTCTATCAGAAAAAAATGTATTTAACATAGACGTTTTTGAATTAATATTTATATCCGTATTTTTTCTAGATTCTTTAAGGAAAGGAGTTCATAAAATTATCCAGCTGAGAGATATCAATTAATTAAAATCATAACTGTTGTTAATATGTTTTAATTAATATATGAATTTAATAACAGGTTAAATGATACTTTTATAAGTTTAATATATTTTACTTAAAAATATTGTTGTTTTTATATGTTATTTTTTAGATAATTTTATTAATTGCAATTTCTTATTTGCAAGATCTACTGATATTTTTTTCTGTAAAATAGCACATTTATAAAAAAAAAACGTGAACAAAAAATTATAAATAGAAAAATGTTCAAACGTCCCGCCATTAGTTATATTATAGTGTGTATATGAACCTAACCTCAAAAACCTTATAAAGGTTTGAAACTTGGGAAATAGTTGTCCACTTGAGCACTGGATGGCGTTGCGCGCGCTTCCCGCTAAATACATGGACCTGGCCCTCTTATACTTCATCTCTATGGTTACAATATAAAATTTGTTGTTTTTTGTTTCAGCTCACTACATCAAGAAATGTAAACGTTCAGATCCTGATTTGGAAAAATGCGCCGTGAAAAATGCCAACGATGCTCTTCCCACCATTTTGAAAGGTAATATTTTTTCTTTTTAATTGTTGAGGCTTCTACTTTGTTATACATTGTAATTCAATTTTAATAAATGAAACACTTTTTTACTTTGTTTGTATAACTCGGATTGATTTTATTGTTGACTATAGTTTCGACAACCTTAACGTCTCATTATCAAAACAAAAGTCTTTTGTTTTGATAATAACACACTTGTTTCACACATTTTTGCGGCTTCTTCAGCTGAAGAAGTATGGAAAACACAGAATTCATGGATAGCATGAAATTATTGGTGTTAACAGTTAATATAAAATAAATTAAGCTTAGTATAATGAAATATTTTTTTTTATCAAACTATTCCAATTTATTTCGTTATACTAAGCTTAAATTAAATAAAAGGAAATTGAAAATAATAAATTATCAATTTATAATAATTAATGGTTTTAATATTTAGACATTGGTAGTTCATATTGTATGAAATTAATATGAATAAATTATTAAAAAATCAACCAATAAAACACAGATTCTCGAGAATTTAAAGTTACTCGATCTAATCTCTGTTTTATTGCTTGATTTTTAATAATTTATTCATATTTATTTCATATCAATTTATAATTTTACTAAAGTAATTCAACAAACCATTAATAATAATATATAATAAAGAGAGTGTATACACATTTAGTACTTTTGCTATAGATAAAATATCTTATTATAACATTTTTTTTTAATGGCCACCGTTAATAAAGGATTATTATTATATATTTATTTCGATTTCTATATTTCAGGAGATCCGCATCACAGTATTCCAAATTTGCTGCCTTTGGAAATCCCTCACATCTATCTATCTCCAGAACCGGGACTCAGGATCAACATGTCCGACTGCAAACTGTTCGGATTGGAAAACACGATCATCACTCACGTCAAATTCGGTTTTGAAAAGAGGCACGTTTCTATTACGGCCAAAATCCACCACATAAACCTGATCAGCGATTACGATATTGACGGCAGGATCTTGGTATTGCCCATCACTGGAAGCGGACCAGCCAATATTACAATCCGTAAGTTTATTATTTTTAATTTTGGTTTTCTATTGTTACTTAAATTAATTTATTATTATTAAGAAGACTAATTGAATTATATTTTATATAACAGGTGGAGGGGTTTACACATTCGAGTTCAACTATGACTTCAAAGAAAGGCACGGGCACAAATTCATCCATTTCACATCAACCGATTTGGAATATACGACAGACAGAATTTACATCAAATTGGATAATTTGTTCAATGGAGATAAAGCCTTGGGTAAGTTTATTGAAGAAGATTCACACAATTACTGATAAAAATTAAAAAAAAAAAAAAAATAATGACTGAAAACGATAGTTATTTTGGAATTTGTTACTACGATTTTAATGATTGAATACAATGGATCTCATATAACAAAAAAATCCAATGTTGAGACCCATCTCTTACCTGTTTTAGAGAGAAGAAGGTATAACTATAATTAGTATATAATAAATTTATATATATATAATCGATGTACCCTTTTACTAATTGGTGTCGGGGAATAAATTTATTAAATCATAAAAATCTTAGTGACATATTCTATAATTTTAAGTAAATTTTTGTTATAAAAATAATTCATAAATATACAAAATAAAAATTACAAAATTTAATCAATAATTTATCAAAAATATTTTTGAGTTAATGTGAAGTGAATTAATATCAGAGTTTTTTCCTTACTCCACTTTTTATTTAAGAAATGAGATGTATATTCCACCCTTAACGTGGTCGTTATCATTAAAATGTTTTCTGTTCATTTTGGTATTTTTGAAGGCGTTTGTGGTACATTTTCAATTTCGATATAAAGATGTGTCAAAATTTTCTCATTTTCTTTAGCTGATCCTGTAACTGAATTTCTGGATCAAAGCTGGAAGGAAGTCTCTCAAGAACTGTATCCGTCTTTAAAGGATACTATAGGAAGCATAATTGAAAGCATTGCGTCAGGATTTTTAACGAGGATTCCATTCGCCGATATATTTTATCCTTAAATGTAAACCATACCGAATGTTATGTAAGTTGACTCCAGTTTTTAAAAACGGTGAACATTAATTAGGTTAAGTTTATTTATAAAAATTTATAGCGTATGTTGAATATGACCATGTACAGTATTGTAGTAAATAAATTAAGAAATAATTTCATGATACGTATCACAATTATTATTCAATTTAATAAATGAAAACCCTTTTAAGCTGTGTTTTGTATAACACTATTATTTATAATTGTCATTGCAGTTTTGGAAAGATTTTGATAGTTACAAGTTGAAACCACAAACATATATTTTTCTATGTTAAAACTTATGAAAAAAACTTTCCTCATTGAATACGCTTTATCTTCCTTTATTCGAAAATTTATTCTCCTAAACAATTGACTTTTCACTCGATTGTAAATATTATTTCACTCAATGTCATTAAATGTAAACACATGTCGAACGCAAATGCAATAAACCCCGCGAAAAAATGAACCTCAAAGAAAGCAGGACAATCGCGGAGCAATGCAAACGGGACGCCATCAGATTCCACGTCTACGAATCATTCAGACCGAACTACGACATCCCCTCCGTGACCCGGAAGTTCTATTCGAAACACGAGGCCGGAAAACTGTCGGAAGTCGACCCGGGAATCTTGAACGACCTGTACGTGCACTTCGAATACGGACCGAAAGTGAGGCACGAGTTTCCGGAAACGACCAATCAGGAGTACGGTTGGATTTGCGACCCGCTCGTTCCGCCAATGAGGGACGATATCAGATTCTTCCGTCCTGTCCATTCGGCCGATTTTATTAAGCACGAGTGCAAGATTTTGGGCGATGTCTTGATGCAGAAACCGAAATTCTTGGGGAAGCCCTTTTTCTTGCAGTAGGTTTTCACGCACTCTTCTGTGTGTACGGATGTGTATCTTTAATTATTTTTTTTTATGTCTATATAGAAGGGATTTATCGTAAATAAATAATTTAAAAATAATATTTCATGTAATTTTATGATACACTTACATTGGAAGTGATAACTAATAAATAAAAGGGCAGAAAAACCTAATCTATTTTATATAATAGTACAGACAAAATAATTGTTTGTAGCAATTGTAGTGGTATTTCAAAACATTGCATAGTAATAATCATCTCGTTAATTTAAATTACTTTTAAAGTGCTTCACTCAGGTAATAAGAGATTTCATCTTAATTTACACAAAGGATCAGAAATCCACATAAAACAGGAAAAACACCTGCTCTTTCCCGATATTAAAATCTCTAATTACTTGCAAAGATTTATGAAACTTAGTTTGTTCTAATCCTTCAAGATATAAACGAAATTAGTTGAGTACATTTTAAAATATTGGTGAAACAATTGAAGTATTTTTATACACTCCTCTTTACTTATTAAATATTTCCACAATGTTTCTCCAAATGAGAAAAGAGGAAGTTATTCAAGAAAAAAAAAATCTACAAATTAACAAATTTTATTATTTACAATTATCTAGGAATTAGCTTCCTCTTCTATAACCTCCTCCTTAGGTTTCTTGTAAGGTTTACATTCTGGATACTTTTCAGTGAGGAAGCTCTTGATTTCACCATATTCCAGAATTAAATGCCGTTTGATTTTCTCGTGGTTCCTCTTTTTCTCTTGGCTCTTCATATAAACTTGCCAGGAATAATGTTTCGTGTAAAACGGAGGTAACTTTCTTTTCTTTAATATCACTCTGCCGCCCAAGCAGTGTTCGGTGAAGTCTAGCGCTTCTTCATGGGTGACCTCGTCAGATTTTTTTACTTCTTTCGGTGATGCTAAAACTGTCGGGTAATAGCCGTTCTCCTTGCAGAATTCCACCAAGTGAAGTTTTTTTTCTTCGGCGATTTGTTCATGGGTTTTCTGAAAATTAATAGATGTAGAAAATACACATAATTAAATCCGAAGCTAGTTGAGAATTTAAAATTATTCAATTTAATCTGTTTTATTAGTTGATTTTTAACAAAAAATGAAGAAAGGAATAATTATTGATTTTTAATAATCTATTCATATTTATTTTATACCTTTGTATACCTTGTAACTTCAATATCACCCAAAAATATAAATGATAAAAGGTATTACAAGATTACCTAATTTGACAAAAAGGTGGCGCTGTGGCGCTTTGTGCTATGTTTCTTATTAGACATAAGAAATATGTGGCAATTATTCATTCAATTTTATCAAACAATGCGCACACATAGCGCCATCTTTTGACTAATAGGAAACATAGCACAAAGCGCCACCTTTTTGTCTAATTAGGTAAATTGTATAATTTTACCTGTCTCAAAAGACCCATCATGAAAGCTTTAACGATGTGCTGAATGTTTGTAGATCCTTCAACCTTTGCATGGAGGTCCTTTATACCAACAACCTCACAGATAGTTTTAATGGCTCTATGGCACATCAAACCATGACCCGGCGGACGTTGGCTGACGTATATTTTCGTACTTCCAAATTGGGTAAAGAAATCGTGGTATACTAAAATCGTAATACAAATAAAAAAACAATAAAAAAATATATCAAAACTGGTCTTGGTAACCATCAACATAAAAAAACAGTTTTTATTTGGCTTCGGATTCTTCTTCGATCAGACATTAATGAAAACAATAAAGCAACAAAAATAACATTTTTACTTTTTTTCCTAATTAATTAAAATGAGTTTATCCCAAATACACGGTGGACAATCACACCATTCATACAACGACCAGCCCAATCCTGGAAACTTACCGGTGTGATTCCTGAATAGGTTGATATACATTAATTTTTGTCCGGCTCGGTTTTTGGCTTTCCTAAGCGCCGTTTTTGATTCGAGACCTTTCCCGGTCGCAAATCCAGCCAATCCCTTGCCATTACCAGTGATAACGTATACCGATAACCGGCGTTTCCTGCCAAAGTTTCCTTTCATGTTAAATACAGTCTTCAATTCCAAAACTTTCGTATCGAATCCATCAAAATTGTCTAAACAAAGAAAAACACATTTGTTAAATTATAAATTATATTTGTTTAATATAAAAAAACAAACATATGTATAGAAATTTAAGCAAAGCCTTTTTATTTTTAACATTGAACATTCTTCTGAAAGTCAGTACGACAACACCATCTATCAAGACAATTCAACAATTAGAAGTGGACAAAATTGAACATTTTTAATATCGATCAATCTATATTGATAGTTTGACCCATAAAGATTGGATCAAAAATATCATTAGAGATCGAGCCAATAAGACTGATCCTTAAAGCTTCATAATTCTTATCGTTTATTTCGGCATAATCGTCTCGGCTCCAACTCTGCAGCCCAAATATTAATATAAACAGGAATATTATTGCATGCCAAATTACATTATGGACATTATTTTAGTATAGAAACAAATCCTATCAGAAAATATGAGCGGACAAAAAGGTCTGGGCAATCATAGAAATCGAGCAAGGATTGCAAGAATTGATCTTTTTTCATCAATCTTTCCTATCAATGTGCATTTGTAAAAAAGTTAATTTTTATAAATAAAAATATAAAGATTAAAAAAAAATCAATTACCTTCACCGACTGGATCCGGAGGCCCGATACTCCTGCCAGGCATTTTGGCTCCCGACCATCCCCTCTCCATCGGAAGAAGTTTACCATATCTCGTCGTCCCCATTGTATCCCTCAACTGGATCAACTTCTTCTCTCTTTCCGGATCCTCAGGTAACTGCTGCTGCTGCACCAACTCTTTTCCCCTGATGATCGGGGAGGACAAACCGGGCCATACTATATTAGCCTTTCCGACACCTATAATCTGGCCCTTATTCAAATCTTTAATATTCTTCTTCGACACTGTTTTCCCTCTGCCTCTTTTCTTACCAGCATTACTCACAGACGTAATGCCTTTCCATAATGAATCGGCCGGTACTATAACAATGAAAATGTTAGAGATGGGCTAAATCGACTTTTATTATTGCTCCTAAAACAAGTGTATATTTGGATGGTTTTAACAGAGCAAACCTATTTCCAAGCTAGATAGAGAAAAACTGACTTAGGTATCAGAAGATCGATTTTTGAGAAACGTTTATTGGTAAGAATCTTGATTGGTTGCCAAGATACTGGGAGTTTTTCAATTTTTCTGTAATTTTTTAAAACCGCTGCAACTTCTTTTAATTTTCAAAATAATGTATTTCTGTAAAAATATTCTTAAGGCATCGTTTTAAGCAAAATTCAATAGTATCTCAGAATTTGTCTACATATTACAGTTGTAGAGAAATAACATAAAATTATACTTTTTTTATATAAACATCATAGTCAGCTATGGCCTAAACAAACTGTTTTTTTTTATTACCACCTAATAATAAAATTTCGGCAAATGGCCATGGCTATCAAGCTATTAATCGGAGCTGTTCCATACGAGAAATGTTATGTTTAAAATGGTCGTTAATTAATTTACTTCACATTCTATGCATATATACCAATTACAAAAACTGCTTAAACTGTGATGATAAAAAATATCGTACACGTTAAACTTAACATTACCTTTACATAATAGCCCCGTATATATAATTACATTTATTTGCAATAAATTGAGAAGATATTTGAGGTTATGTTACTCACGTTTATTGAAAAAGTTCGTATTCCTAGTGCTGTTTGAGAATATGACCGCCTTGCTGCCGTTTTCTGGGGTTAAATTATTTACCAACACCGGTGTTAATTTACATCTTGCAGTAATGGTCAGTTTTTGTAATGTTTTTGTTACATTTAAAAGTTGGTTCGCCATTTTTCGTTATTGAAAAGGCGGTAAAATTTAAAATGCGCATCAAAAAGTTAATTTTAAAAGCTCATAAAATTAGTTTTTGAATAACTGTACTATTGCGTGCTCTTAAAACTTAAATTAATTTGTAAATTACAAGCTCTAATCTGATATTTATCTGTATTATATTCATGATTTTTTTAGATTATTAAGATTATCCAATAATTTTAATTATATATCTAATACTCTTATTATATATATTGAGATATTCTACAATATAAACATCTTTTAAAGTTAAATTTACACAGAGAAGAAAACGAATTGAAAATACAAAAATAGGTAGTAAGAAGAATAACACTAGAAGAAATGAAAATAATGGCAAGAGACAGGAGAACATGGAACGAGTGTGTACACGAGAAATCAGAATCAGAAACCTCATGTGATACCTATTTAATAATTGGTTATTCAATGTTGGATTAACACAACATTTATTTTATATTAAGAAAGCCAATTCAAATATTTAGCGGGAAATACGCGCAACGCCATACAGTGCTCAAATGAAGAACTAGTTCCCAAGTTTCAAACCTTTTTACCATAGATGTAGTATGTTTTACTAGATATATGCTTTTTATCAATTAAATAATCAATTGAGATTTTTTAATATTTCTACCTTTATTATTACTAAATTAATATTTTTATAAAAACTAATCTTAACAATTATATTATTATAATAATTATTGAAGTTTTAATTAAACAAAAATTACAGAAAAAAAAAACATAATGTTCATAGAAATAGATTTAATTTTTTTTTTTATTCTGTTATACTTTGAATTATACAAACATAATCCAATTAAAATTAATTTAATTCAAAATAGATTTACATGTAAACACATTTTTTTGCCTCTTATTTTCTTATATATTTATTTTCTATTTTTTAATTTTCCGAGCAATTTCCCATGGGAAATGTTATATTTAGAATATACGTTCATTAGAGAATCGGCCCTATTCCCTATTCAAAATATGCGTATTTTAATTCGGCCTTATTCAATAAATAAATATAAAACTTGCATAGACTATGACAACAAAGAATTAATTTAACTTTTCACTCACTAAAACTTGTCAAAACATAGTGGAACAATAAAATTGAACTAATTTATTGTCTTTTAGAAACGTAAAAAATAATAATGAAAAGAAATAAGTAAATCTGTAAACTTTTCAAAGATATAGATTATTTTTATGTAAATTGTGTTGCCTATGTTATGCACATGTTTCCATAGAAATTGTATTGAAAATATATTATTTTCTAAATTTATGCTTGTTTCAAATGTAATTTATTTTTTCCAAAACTACATTACAATTATTCCATTTTAATTGGGGCTATACTGTAAGGAACATGTTAAGTTTAAC
Organism: Philonthus spinipes; assembly: GCA_963082785.1. NCBI lineage: Eukaryota > Metazoa > Arthropoda > Insecta > Coleoptera > Staphylinidae > Philonthus > Philonthus spinipes. The sequence goes on from OY720304.1 coordinate 32,340,321, forward strand.
GTGTTATTTTTTATCGTCACAGTTTAAGCAGATACATACAAATTAAATTATGAAATTTATTAACATATAAAATAAATTTTAAAATTATAGTTGTCATTTAGACGAGGCTATTCCGAATATAAAATGTTAAGTTTAACGTGTGTTATTTAATAATTTCACATTCTATGTAAAATATCTATCATAAAATCATGCTGTAACGATAAACAATTATATATTATAAAATCTACGTAGATTGTAATGATAAAAATAACGTACACATTAAACTTAACATTCCTCTTACAGAATATCCCCAATTTTTATAATTAAGATTAAATATGATTACATATTTTTAATCAGCCTTTTGTTACAAAAATCATTTAACAGATGGAGCCACTAAAGCATATTCTACAGATTGAAGTGTGTACATCTTGTCTTGAGCTCATCTGTTTGTGACACTGACGTTAGTATACGTCAACATAATAAAAAAAATTAATTTTAAAATGTGATACATCCCCGGTGAGCAAGCGGTCGGCGGAACTGGAAAAAATGTACACGACCGCGGCCAGCGCGCGTATGCCTAATGTGTTGTGACTGTGAGACACCCCGCAGAAAATGTTCAGCAAAAAAATCACAGATGTCAAAAAGTCAGCTCTCAAAATACAGGATGCGAAAAAGGAATTGGCCACACGGGTCAAGCACTTGCGGGTCGTACTCGGTGAGTACGAGCGTTGTTATTCGTTGCTGAAAACTACCCTAATTTTATAGTCTCATCGACTAGCCGGAGACTCGTAGCTATCGAGGGGGGATAGGTTATGGGAATGTCATTTTTGACATATCGTGGGGATTGTCGAGTAGATGTATGTTTTGTTATGTTTTTTAATTAATGTTACTCGATGGCAATATTGAGGTAATGATTATATGATGTATAATTTATTGGAACTATTCTGACAAAGAAAATTACAAATATTTAATGTATCAAAATCACTTACATTAAGATTTGTTCGTTACATGAACTATATATAGAAACATCTTTATTCCGAAGAATATATACATATATAATTTAATACATGAAACAATTTGAAACAAATATATAATCTTAAGAGAAACAGCTATCAGCCGGAGGTCTTTCGGCTACATGAATTAGTGTTGCACTTTTTACATTTTCTGCATGGACTGCAGTTTTAAGGATTATATATATATATAATCTAAAATCCCCATCTACCATAATGGAGTTTTAAGGATTATCAGTTTAATATTCCATTGAAAATGGACTCTCAACCCAAAACTTGTCGAGAATTTAATTTAATCTGTTTTTATTAGTACTTCCTTTTATCAAGGAACGATAATGATTTATTGTCAAAAAATAAAATTTGTTTTTAATAAAAAGTGCTAATAAAATTGTAATATTGTTAAACTGTAACGTTTCTTTTTCAGTAAGAACATGTGAGGATAACTGCAATAACTTTTGAAGCACAAAAAAAATGAAACCTTAATCCTACTATTCCCTTCTAAAAAGCGATCAGTGCGTCGAGAAAAATTGGCAGAGATCCTTCAAGAAACCTTCTCCTTCGAAAACACCTGATGTTCATGATTTCCACGTCTTAAAGGGTGCATTTGTTGAGATTGGAAATTATGCAACGGATCCATTGACCCCCTGCCTCATCCACCAGCACTTACCCCACCTCAACTAGAAGTTATTTTTCATCCACATATGATGAACGTATTTGTAATTGAAAAGGGAATCCTTTGAAGAGTGTGCAGTGACCAGTTTGTAAATGACAGTACTGTGTTTTTTTCCTTGATAGGCTTATTGGATATTCTGTATGTTTATGGTTGGGGTTGATAAAAAACTTTCCTATTATGTAACCCTTAATCGCACTACATTTTTCAAGATGTTTGTTGATGTTTCATTATAAGGTGTCCAAAGACAAACACGACAGTGCTTCACGAAGGTATCCTTCCTTTCACACTGCGACACCAATGTTTAATTCAATTATTGATTAATTATAGTTAATCGTAATTTACATTGCAGACAATGTGGACATTGGAGAAGCGAAGGGATTCTTCGAGGCGAACTTCAGCCACATCTACCAGATCCTGTACGACACCTTCATACAGGCAGAAACGAACCTGCGACAACGTGGTAAGTCCGAAACGAAAGCAATCCATACTCAGATCCGTGCAAGTCTCTATTGTAATCGTGGACATACCGTTAACACACCCTCTGTTCGGTAGGTTTTTCGGTCGGTGATGGTCGCTTTGCGAAAACTTATGTGTAAATAGCTATACTCGCACGCTTTGTAATTTCCTTATATACTAATCCGTATTCTTTTATTGCCTGTACAGAGCTGTCTTTTCATTTGGGTAAGTCCTGAGTTGAGGATCGGTCGAGACTGTCGGAATTGCAATGGTTTTTTTTTGTGATTGTAGTACATAAGGCGCATAAGGAGGAATTAGAGGCGGCGCTGTGGATTTTGGAACAGGTCCTGGCGCTCCTGCCGGAGCTGATCCACAAGAGATGGCAGATACATTCCTTGGGGAGGATTTTGTCGAAGTTGTTGCACCAGGGGAACAGTTTCAAGTTGCGGAGGCAAGCGGTGAAGTATTTCCTGATGTGGTACCAGGCTTTAAACGAGAATGCACCGGATTACGTGCACACCATGTTCGCGTCACTGGTGCCGGCTTTCGCCAGCCAAACCACCACTACAAATTACAGCGGGAGCGTTTTTCACGATACCAACGTGCAGAATCCTGTATCGCCCAGTGAACTTCTTCCGATTCTTCCCCCTTCGAGCACAGAAATCGTGGGGAAGATTTATTTGGAGATTTTACTGGAGCATATGGTTAGCACTGTTGTTAGGCTGGAATGGCATGATAAACCGTCGCATCACCATCGGTGTTTCCATTTCCTGCTGGAACGGTTTAAGACACATTACTTGCCCAAGCTTTGTCCGCAATTTTGTTACGAGACATCATTGTATAAACCTAACTTGGGTAAGTAGTTTTATTTACACCATTAGAATCTTCGTTTTATCATAGTATGATTGATGTGATTGTCTGCAAATTTGAAATTATAAATATTTAAAAAGTTTAAAATGGTAATAAAATACCGATACCCATGTGTTTATTATTTACTCATTTGTAAGGAAGAGTTATTTTGGAACTTATACGACACAATTATTGAAATATTTTTTTCTTATTCCTAAAAGAAAAAAATGAGATATTATTTGTTATTATTTTTTGACCAGCCAGAGATTTATCAGAACACTTCCCTTTAAACGATGAAATCATTGCTATTTCTTTTCGCATGTAAATATTTAAAATAACTGCGACCAAGTGAACACTCTTTTCTATTAATAATATATGAATATTCGAGAACAGATAAAATATCTTATTCAAAAATGAATTTTATTTAATATTGCTGCATTCAATTTCATTCATTTGATCGAGAACTTTTCTTCTCTAGAGTGCTTTGACTTTTTTCTATTAAAAAAAATAAAAGTAACCGCTCTCTATAGGTTATTTTATTCTAACAAATTTTAATTGATAAATAATAACACATGTGACTTTTTATTTGTTTTTATTCAACAACAAACAATCCAAGCACTCTAGAAGCGAAAAGTTCCAAATCATATGGTATTTAGTTTTAATAACTATAATTTTTCAGAACTACCAACCATTAGGCAACCAGAGCAAGAAACCGATTTTGTTGGATACAGGGTGAATTTAATAAAATGGACGACGAATTATTTGCATCAAATAAAAAAACAAGACACCGTTCAAGCACCAGTTGTTAGTACCAACACGGCAGCGGCAGTCCAGCAACATGATGACGAAATGCACGATATTTTGCATTCCAGTTTAGATTCTAGTAAGTACCTATAATAAATTTTATTTGTATTTGGGCTGCTGCCAGAGTACTTATTAAGGAAGGATTAGTCAAAGAGGAAAAAGTGACTCTGGCAAGGATTAGGTGTGGATCGAATGAGAGAGGATGGAAGGTGAAAGATATGATAGGTGTATGTTGTGTGGGATTGGATATATAGAGTCCAAGGAAGTGCATTCCCAAATGTAACACCCTCCAACTATCACCTGTTTTTGTCCTTGTAAAATTTTTTGACGGAAAAAGATTAAAAATGAAAGAAGCACTGGTTTAATTTTTTGCGTCAAAAGATGAAACTTTTTTTTTAAAATATGATATATATATAAATTGCCCTCACACTGGCAAAAACTTATTAATAATAATGATAATTATATTATTTAATAAAATTAATTTCTCAACACCCAATATGGGTAAAAGAGGAAAATATTAAGAAAGAAATAATAAAGTTAATTGGCGGTAAAAAAAGTATTTTGTTTTATTCCAAAAACCGACAGAAGTTTCTGGTAGATTATATGTATAAATCCATCATAAGGAAGGTGGATGTGCAAAAGTTACATTTCATAACTCTTATTTAAAATTTTGAATATTTTCCAAACATAGATATTCAATTGCAATTTGTATTTATATAAATGTTCCTAAAATATTTGCTTCAGTTTCGAAAAGATTAATGCACATGGCAGGTTACCCTCCGCACGTATCTACCTCTATCGTTGGAAATTTTGCTAAAACAGCGTACGCTATTGTCGCCAATACATACTGTTATTTGACATCCAACTTTTGGAAAGAAGTGCCGCTCCATCAAACTTTGGCACAAAATTTTGTTTGCTGCATGGTTAGAAATCCCAGTTTGATAATGGGTGATTCCTCTTCCAACGCTGTGGCCAGTAAGGATATATTCTAAATGTTGTGTTTGTGATTCATGTGAAGATAAATATTAACTAAATATGTTAATATAACAATATTAACAATTTATAACTGTTTAACAATTTTAATTGTTGTTATTAATTTGTTTTACTTAACTCTAACTATCATATGGTTCATAACTTTTCTCCTCCTAGAGTGCTTTGAATTTTTTTTTATTAAAGAAATGATGTTTGCAATAAAAATAAGCACATGTTATAGGTGAGAATACTCAGGGTAAGACGAGCCCACAAATTGCGGGGGTTCTTCTGGAAATTCTTCTTCATTAGGCGATGGTCGTGACCCTGAAGATTCAGTAACTACTTTCGAAAATAATGGCGTGTTTTAACAAAGTTAAAAGTGTTTTTTTGTTATTAATTTATAAGTAATTTCGTGTTTTTAATTATAGACGTTTCTCTTCAAATCAACAAAGCACCCTCGGACGAGGAACTAGCGGCACAAATAGTCAGAGACGTACTGTGGTCGTCCAGAGATAACATCAATTTTATCCACGAGATTTATCGCCAAGCATTCCTTCTCAACTTCAATTACGCAGTCGCAATACGGAAAACAATCACCATGTACAAAGACCTGATTCAGATGAATCTCCCCGAGCTGCCCCCTTACATGCTGGAGCCCACGGATGAGATGACCAGGAATCAAGAAGAACTGATTTCCGAAGGTCTGCGGCCCGGACGGTTGAGGAACGATTCCTACCTGGGCGCAATACACAAAGAGAACTTGTTAGTACGAGCTGGGTTGCAGGTTAGTTGTAATTTCTAATTTACTTACATGTTGATTTTCAGTGCATTTTGATAATAACAAAAAAAATGAAATAGAAAAATTTACCTGTGTCAATTTTACTTTAATTGTCCCTAACATTGATATATAGATATATATAATCGATGTCCCCTTTTACCAATTGGTGTCGGGGTTATATAGAAGATTTAACATTTTAATTTTGTTATAGAATGTTTTACAACTGTTCATGACGCACGCCTCGAATGTATTCCTCCTGGAAGTCAATCCGAATTCGACATCACTCCTCGAGGAACAAACCGATGTCTGCAAACGCGTGTTAAACATATACCGCTACATGGTGATGCACACACGGATGGACAGCCCCACTTGGGAACAACTGTTAGTGGTACTGCTTCAAATAACCTCGCTGGTATTAGGGGAAACTCCGCCGAAGAAAAAAGTGCAAACCCTGGGAGGAAAACTCGCCCCGGCAATATTTCAAACACTCATCGTCACTTGGATTAAAGCTAACTTAAACGTTATGATCAGCAGGGAATTGTGGGACAGGTTTCTGCACGTGCTGATGTCGCTGACGAATTGGGAGGATTTAGTGAAGGAATGGGCGAAGACTTTGGAGACACTCACGAGGGTGCTGGCGAGGCACGTTTACAATCTGGACCTGACTGACTTGCCGCTGGATAGGCTGTCGGAGCAGAAGTCGAAGAAGACGAGGAGGGGGAACGGGAAATTGGAGGGCGTGTCGAACAACGGGATTTCCGAATCCGTTCATCCGGCCGTCGCCAGGCAGGATTCCAACACGACTGACGGTTTGGTGGCAACCAAGTTGGTTCGCAGCGGCATGTCTAGGAGTTACAGTGAGACTAACCTAGCCAAGAAGAGGTCGTCAACTAAAACACAGGTGAGTTTATTATGGACTAGAGCCAATTTGTGTTTATATATAGCCATCTTGTTTGAAGTTCAGTGGTCTTGCCAATTAATTTTCGATAGTGTTTGTATTAATATGTTTCACAAAAGGAAGGTAAGCATATTGTTCATTTTAATTAAATCATAACTTATTTATGATTGCAATAATTCAATCAAATTAAATAATAATACATACAATGAAAAACCTAATATTCTATTGATTGGCTTATTTCATGTACCTGCTCAAAACTTGGCATTCAATTGAATTTAAGATTAATAGGTTAATTTGGAATTAAACCTATTCCAGTAAACAAATAAATTAACCTATTAATCTTAAACTTAAATGAATTAAAATTGGCCAAGTTTTGAGCAGGTACAAGAAATAAAGCCCTCTGGAAGTATATGTTAGTTTTCGTCTATCATTAATATTAAGAGTACATAGCTTAAAAAAAAAAATATCAAAAACAAGACGCAGGCTAAGATCTCTTTAAAGTTTATTGGTGAATTAGTCATAGCTGTCAATATAAAAAAAATACTAGTTGACCCCGATGGCGCGCAGCTTAACCATCAGGATAGCAAGCCAGGGGTCGCTGGTTCGATTGCAGGATTGGGCTGGTCGTAGTATGAATGGTGTGATTGTTCCCCAAATTGGAAATTACAAAGGTTATTGAGTTATATGGTTAAAAGTATTCCGGTACCCAGTTTGAGTGGAAGCAAAATTTCTAAATAATATTTTAATGATTTTTTTTTTAATTTTCTTTAACATATTTCACCAAGCACACACATCAATATCATTTTACAAATCATTTATATTTTAAGAACAGCATTGACGTTTTCTCGTTATTTAATTTCAGCTATTTAACAATTTTCTAGCGAGGAAGTTTTCTCTTCCCACCGAATTATATCTGGTAATATTTATTTTTGATGTGTGTTTGTCATTATTGTAGGATTAGTTAATATCAGAAGGAAAGATATTTAAGAAAGATCCCTTCATTTATGCATTTGTTTTTCTTTTCTTTGAAATTACAAACAAAATCACAAATTACTTCAGTTAGCCAAACAAAATATTCTTAAATATTCTGTGTTTTAAATTAATGATTATATAATCAAAGAAAAATTAATGAATTTATTTGTTATTCAAATCACCTAAAAATCATTGTGTAATTCAAATTTTATAATTTAGCATCGACAGCAGCGTCGATCAGTGTCTTTGGAAAATCTGAGGCAAGTCGACACTGAATCTACAGACCGGACGAGGTCGCCTAGCCCGGCTCCATCCAGTGGATTGGAAAGCACATCGATCAAAGATGCTCCCATTCAATTGGATGTACTCGCTTCGGATAACATTATACAAGAGATCTCGGGTGAACACAGGGGTGTCGTTTGCGGAGGATCAGTGCGTGGATGGTTGCCAGATGTCGCTGTTATACTGTGGAGGCGGATGCTGGGTGCTCTGGGTGAGTGCTTTTCTTTAAATTCTTAAAATAAATTATAATAAAACTGTAAACACCTCACACTGAGAAGTAGAGAGGAACAAATAACGATGTTATATAAGACTAAATAAATAAATAAAACTGTAAAAGAGAAGGAAATAATAACCTTTGAATTATGCTACTTAATAAAAGATTGTGCCTCCTTTATTAAGTAGACGCAATCTTTCATTACTTATTATTTGTTTCTCATTTTAGTATCGTTAAAGCTTTGAATTGTTGCTGTTTCATAAATAAATAAAACTGAAACTACTAATAGCATTTTCAACTTACATAGAATCGGGAAGCACCAGTGATTCAGGGCATAATAGAAAAATTGTTACATTAGGCAATCATTTTTTCAAAAAATCGAATGTCCAAAAAAAAAAAATTGTGACACTTGCTGAACAAAATAGCAATAAATTCGCTCACGATCCTACTATTTCGAGAGACTGAGTACTAGCTCATTCCTTTACGACTCATCCTATATAACTTTAATTAAATAATAACAATAAAAATTAATTTCTGTTAACAGGCGACGTCAATCAAATATCAGATCCTCGACTCCACGCTCAAGTGTTTGAATACTTGGTGAAGCTCCTCGACACTTTGATCAAAATTAAGCTGAACCAAGGTGTTTCCGCCGATAATCAGAGCACACCACAACCACCCGAACTAGTCCCGCCCCTAACCCTTGTACTGCCCTGGTGTTTTGGGGCGTTGAACCTTCCTAACACTTACGAAGCCGGAAAAATTAACGCCCTTCGTCTGATATGTACTGCCACGATACACTGCGATCCTCAACATCGGACTTACTTACCCCAGTTCTACAGATCACTACACATTGGTAAGTTTAAAATATAAATAAAATAAAGACATTATTTTTTATTTAATTTATTTATCTTTGTTGACGATGCCACATGAAATTAATCAATAGATTGCGCCTTGCATTATCTTCTAATTATTATGGTTACATAATTATTTGTTTTTACTCTATTACAGGAGCATATTTTTTTAAGTGATAATTTTAATCATAATTATATAAATTTTACTTCTGAATAAAACATCTGGGCAAGCATTCCTGGAATCAATCACACATTTCAATCTTATGAAATCTGTCATTTAAATAGGGATTTACATGTGAATTATTACTAATTGCATTGATTGTTTAATTAACTCTATATATTTAAAATAAAGCTCATATACCATATTTTGTTTTCGCAATAGTTTTTTGCAGGAAAATTTAACTTGCTGTAATTTGAGCTGGGATGTCACACTGTACTAAAGGCTTATTTACACCCAACAAATTAATAAGTAATTGCAAAATAAAGAAATATTTTTGATAACATGTACATTAAATGGAATTTGAATCACACTTTTTATTTTTGAGCCCAATAAGTTTTTTTGTTATTTAGATTTTTGTATAAACGTTTTACAATGACTAAATTATATAATAATTTTATTCAAACATAAAATTCTTGTAAGTACCTTATTATCAAAAAATTGTAATTCAATAATAATTAAATAAATAATTAAATAATTTTCTTTTAATTTTTTTAATAATAAAAAGAATGTTTTTAAAATGTCATATATTTATATTATCAACAAATTTTGATAAAGAGGATAGTTTTTTAAATAATTTCAAATTAAAAAGTCATTTACATTAATAATTACCTTAAATACATTGATTCATCTAAAAAATCCCCTGTTATATAACCATTTGTTAATTGAAGTGAATGTGATTCATCGCTTTTTAATTGTCGTAAAATTTCCATTGCAAATTTCCATTTATGATAATTAAAATTGCAGTTGTCGGAAAGCACACATGCCGCACCATATTTGTTTATCAGAACATGTGTTCTCCTCGATACAAGTGCTAATACCCAGAGGATTTACATTATCAATACAAGTGTGATAATCCCACCGGCAAACAATAATAGTAGCTCAGGATTTAGTAATGTATAAATATTTGTGTGAGGATGTTCAAACGATTCAAACAGCGATCGAAATCACTTTCAGAACAAGGCAGTTGTAAATATAGTAGTATATTTTATTTTTATAATTTATGAGTTGCCACATACCCCGATGAGTAGAATGGCATTTGATTGAATAATATCAACATATTAATAACTGTAATTATGTGAATAAATCGTTTTTTTTTTTCTATTATCGATGTAATTTTCTTGAGTGTTAAACTTTATTTTTTCCTAATTATTTAGAGCTATTTCATACGGAAAATGTTAAGTTTAACATGTACACATGTTCATATTCTATCAAAAGCTGCTTGGACTGTGATAGTAAAAAATAACATACACATTGAACATAACATTTTCCTTAGAGAATAGCCTCGATTAAATTTGTGTAATTTAACATACTTAATTATTATTTACAATCCGATACATGAAAGGGTATAAGGATTCGAGAAGAAGAAGGATTATTATTTACAATGTAATGATATTACGAAGTGGCTATCGACCATAGGTCTTTCAGCCAATTATTATCTATTTTATAGATTCTCTTAACTTTCTCCATGATATATCTTCAATGAAAACCATGCAAACTCTTTCAAAATAATTTTAAGTATTGAATCGAAAGTATGTTATATGACCTTTCAAATACATTATAAGGATAGAAAGGAAGTTTAAATTGAATGATTTTTTTTTCTTACAGCATTAAGTGGTACTTCTAGGCCGGCTCTGAATATCAGCCTGCGATATTTGGGGCCGAGGTTTCTGTCGTTGCAACTGCCCGGTTCGTCCTTTCTGATATTGGACTTGATTCACGCCTGCAATAAAGTTCTAAATTTATCCGATTTGTCCCAGTCGACCCCGAGAACGGAGGCAGTTTCCATATTGGGTGGCTTGTTGGCGATGCCAAACGATTTGTCCACTATATCCGTACTTAGACCCGATGAGGGGATTCAACCCATTCCTTGCCCTGATATTAAGGTAAGTCACTTTTTCTAATTAAAATTTACTGCACAATAAGGTGGGGGAAGTGCATTTAATGCGTAAGCACACTTAAGCCTCTTACACAACAATATTTTTTCAATTAATAATCACTGCCGCGGGGGAAAGACCACTGGTCGATAGCCAATTAGCAAACTTTTACAGCATGTATTGTAATATTTTATGTAGATGTTGTATTACGTTTGTCAATAAAGATTATGTATATACATATAATCACTGCCACTAAAATTTGCTTAATCTTTAAAATTTACAAAAAACACACTTGGTTTGTTTCACAAAATATCGTTTATTTTCCTACTAGTTTCAACATTGAGTTATTATCAAGGAATGATGTACACAGAGTTTTTCTTACAGCTTATATACGGATTATATGGGATAATGTAATCAATCAATGATGACTCGATGTGGAAATTAGTTGGAAAATAAACAAAAAATTTGTGAAACAAATCAAGTGTGTTTTTTTTTTTTTTTAAAGTGATTAAAAAAACTTGGCTAATCAATGAAGTTACTTAATTTTACTTATTTAGTCTTATATAACATCATTATATATGCCTCTCTACTTCTCAGTGTGAGGTGAAGTTACTTAAGTGTTTAATTTTTCAGGCACATATTGTTAGTATTTTGCTGAGAGCGGGAAGGCGAGAACCGACAGGAATGGCAAGATGCATTGCTATCACTGTGCTTGGACATTTTGTTTATAGGGAAATTACCAACCAAACTTTCCACTCAAGTGTAACCGATGCTATGAATGTAATTCTTCTTGCACTGAAGGTGAGTTCTTACAATTTTGATGTTTATCGATTGATATTTATTACGTTTCTAAAATTGTATACATTTAAATTACAGTTCAACAATAAAACGATAGCTCAACTGGCTAGCAATACCTTATTCCTCTTGTGTGATCACGCTGCATTGCTGTGGAGCCAATATCCGCGTATCGCCGACTCGGTCATAAGAAGTTTGTGCAACGCGCTATTCGTCCATGCTCCACTGGGATCCGCAGCCGGGGAGACTGATAAAGCTTTAAGCACCGCACTTTTACTTTGTCTCGGCGAATGGTGCATGCGGTTAGGCGCTAATCGTCTGTTGGAAATATCCGAGTATGGTGAAAACCGAGGGTCTTGTTTGTTATTATTAGTATTTAATGTAAGTATTTAATTGAAATTTTAAAAAACTGAATTAAACTGTTAATGGTGGAGGTCTCTACTTCATTATACCACAGACAGTTTTGTCTGTGGTTATACAATGTAATTCATAAATGAATCACTTTTTATCTTTGTTGTTGAAACTCAGTTATATAAACAAAGAAAAAAGTGTTTTATTTGTCGACTGAATTAATCTAAAAAAAATGTATATCAATAGAAAAGAGGATTCATTCACTTGGTCACAGTTATTCAAATAAATTAAATAAAAAATGATTTAATCTTCTTTTTGTTGGTTGTGGAGACTTCAATTATTTAAATAACAAAAAATTGATAATGATATTAAATTATTTCCACATTTAGCTCTATGAAATTTTGACTTATGTTACATAAGTACTTTAAAAGAAATGTACATTAAAATAACTACTTCTTGGACAATTGAATTAGATAAAGTAAATTTTTTATGATTGTTTAAATCGTAATTAAGAAATATATTTGTATCTCCAGGTGTTGTACAAATTGATAAAAGGTCGTAACTCGACGGAATTCACGCCACTGAGCAGTGGTTTAACGCAAATACAGGACGACTTTGATCCGAACATTCTTTTGGACAACATAGACAAATCATCGTCCACGGCTTCACCTTCGAAGAACCATCAGTGCCAACAGGCGATTACCTTGTGCGCTAAAACTGTTTTGGCGCACTTGGTCACGCATCTGGGGCACTTTCCTATGGCGATCGGTGCTGCTAGTTTGAGTTCATTGGTTGTTGAACACGATGACGTCCCGAATATTAATTCCGATGAACTCTCTGTCGACGTTTTCACTGCACCTAATATCCAGGTTAGTAATTTATATATGTTTAATTATTTTTTTTTTCAATTAAATTATAGAAAAATTCAAAAGCGTTTGATTAATTTTATGATATGTAAAGACCTCGTACGTCAGATTCACAAAAATAAATATTTCTTTAAAAATGTGAATTAATAAAAATAGAATATTCCAATGACCAGCCTCTTTGATAAGGTACTAGGTCCATATACTGTTTGTTGTGTTAGTAAAATGGTAAAACAGATATATTTTCTAATTCACAGCCTCCTTGATAAGAGTTGTCATGTTGGAAATATTATAAAACAGACATTTTTTTCTAATGCACAGCCTACTCGGTAAGGTATAACAATATTTCCATTTGTTTAACAATACATTTTATGTTTACAGTTATTCGTCTTGTCACCATCTGTGATAGCTAGTCTCATAGAGTTACCAGCACTAGATTTACCTGGTGGAGGAGTGACTGCTGGTCTGTCGACCGCCGATAAGCAAGTGCGTGTGTTACTGCGAGACCTTTCTGGCAAGGCAAGCTGGGACGCTTCCATTCTCTATAGAACTCCGGAAGCGTACGAGTCCGGCGACAGGCACAGGGAAAGTGATGCCAGCACGACGAGCAGTTCTGGAAAATGGGGTCCCATGAGTTTCATCCAACCGGAAAGCTTGATCAGCGGCAATGTTCAGACGAATCTGCAACAGAGGGCCATGAGACATCGGAATCCAAATATTCTACCGAATGTGAATAACGCCGCTCCGGATTTGGATCAACTAGATGATGCAAGTTTTTTTTTTTATATATATACATACATCTCTATTTACACTATACAGATAATTATTTATTTATTTAGTCTTATATAACATCGTTATATGTTCCTCTCTACTTCTCAGTGTGATGTGATTATACAGATAATACAAAACAATATAACATAAATAATTACAATCTTAGACTAGCTGGGGTATCGACCAGAGTTAAGACTATGCTTTTTTATTCATTATTATAATTTATCACCTCACACTGAGAAGTAGAGAGGAACATATAACGACGTTATATAAGAATAAATAAATAAAATTATAATTTATTCGAGCTATTATATTAAACACAAAAATACATATATAACATTTTTGTGTATTACTTTTAACTGTTTTGTATCATAATTTCAGTTGTTGCAATATTTGGGACATACCAGTCCTGAATGTTTAGAACACGTCGACCGAAAGTTAAATGAGCCGATGCCTTCTCCGGTTTCCACGGACTTTGAAGCCGAAGCTATCGGATCAGTTATCAGTGAAAGAAATACAGAGATTGAGCAGACTAAAGTCATTCAAAGTATGGATGCTATGCTGGGACAACCTGCTAGTCGACCAAGCAGCCGTGCCAGCGGATCAATTAGCCCAGGATTCGAAAGCACTCAACAGAGTAAGACTCTTTTTTCATATATCATTTCTTCTTATTTTTTGTTTGTCTCTGTGAATGCTTTTGATGGAACAAAAACAAAGGTTCTTCGGGTTATGGCACTATATTTTGAGCTCCTGTCCGCTAAAATATATTTCTCCCTAGTACTTATTTTATTTATGAAAGCCAGCATAACAGCTGAACCTCATAACTAATTCCTCCTACTAATCTCGTCATTCACATTGAATTGAACTAAACCTTATTTTAAAATTATTTTTAGTAACAGTTGGGATTGGCGTTATCGAGCAATCAGCATTCCAGCAGTGCAGGCTACTGTTTTCACAATTAGGATTGGGTGGCTGGGAGAGGAGAAAATTCCTACATCTCTTGAAAAAAAATGAACGACTTTTAAGAGAACTGCGAAATTTGGACACTCAAAGATGTAGGGAAACTCATAAGGTAAAATAAATGTCTATTGAATGAACCCTTTGATTCACATTACAAAAATACATTAACCTGTTAAGAAACAAATTAAAGATTTTAGTAAAAATAAGATGAGAATATGTCTGGAAAATACGACTTAATACATCACGTTAAGTCCACATTTTATCACAAAATACCTTTAAAATATGTCTTGTTTTGAATGACTTTCTGTTGTTTAAAAATAAACTAATTAAAAAATTTGTGATGCAACAGCATATGTCCATTGTGTAGTTTAATGTCTGGCATTGAATATGCTAGAGAAGTAATTGTTTCAATGGATGATTGTTTTTTAAGTAGTAAGTAGCTAAAGATAAAATAATTAATCATTCAAATGTCCATTGGGTAGTTTAAAGTCTGGTGGGGTATTTGCCCGAGAAGTAGTTATTTCAATTCATGTTTGTTCTTTTTTTAACATGTTTTTTTACTCTTTTTCCTTTCTACCATTAGGCTTTTCATATACAAAACCTTTTTTGTTTTGATAAAAACACGCTACTTAAATTTAAACTAAAGATATAAAAAATGCATAATTTTAATTTGTGTTAATAATCTGCTTATTGATTTTAGGTGGCTGTGATTTATGTGGCACCAGGACAAGAAGATAAAAATTCGATATTATCAAATCAAGGCGGCAGTGTAGCTTACGAGCAATTCTTGGCCGCGCTGGCATGGGAGATTGAACTGGAGGCACATACCGGTTTCTTGGGTGGATTGCAACGACAGGGCTCTACAGGTCTGACAGCACCGTATGTCGCCACCAGTTTTCTGGAAGCCATTTTCCATGTGGCTACAAGAATGCCCGGTGATAATCCCGAAGCAGTTCTTAATAAGGTAATATAAAATTCCCTATTTTTTAATTAATAAAAGAAAAAAAAAATATCAAGCAGGATATATAAAATTTAATCTACACAAAATGGTGCAAAATACACAAATATTTTATTTATTTAATCTTATATAACATCATTATATGTTCCTCTCTACTTCTCAGTGTGAGGTTTGTAATATTTACTCTTTCTTTTCAGACTCGACATTTGGGTAATGACGAAGTGCATATTGTGTGGTCGGAGCATTCAAGGGATTACCGAAGAGATATCATCCCAACTGAATTCTGTGATATACTTATAACAATTTATCCCTTGGGTAATCATTTGAATCGTGTTACCGTCAATTGCAAACCAGAGGTAAGTAAAACCAAATATGAAACATTGTTTTCAGAATGTTGCAGACTAACTTCATATTTCATAATTTATAAAATCTACATTTCACAGGTACCCTATTTTGGAGTCCTATTCGACGAAGCCATCATTGAGAGCAATATTCTGGCGGGTATCATCAGGGCAACAGTTATTTGCGCCAGCCGTGCTAAACGTTCAACTCTGTCATTCTATCAGCAATAGTAAGTATTTAAATTTATTTTTGTTATTTATTATAATTAAAAATTTGCAAACCAGAGGTAATTAAAACCATTATACACAGAAGATTGAAAACCACTGGTCCATAACTTGAAACAACTTCTAGTGGTGTATTTTTCTTTTTTGAATAAAAACCAAAGTTTCTAATTCGATTTATTTTTAATCTTTCTTAGCTATGAAGAAAGATCGAGATCCTTGGACACAGTTGTTACGAAGCACAGGGACACGACTACATACGAAGATTTTATATCGAGGGTTTACAGCCCGGTGGCGACACCTAGTCCGTTTTGTGCGGCGGGATCGACGAATCCGGGTGCGGGAGATGGACCAACATGCGCCAGTAATCCGTCAATGTTGACAGCCGCTCTTCTCGATTCGCACGGACATTCTCACAAAGCCGGACAAAGAGGAGATCAAAAATTTAGAGGTGATTAATTGTGTATACATTATCATTTAGCCATAAGTCTGATCTAATGTTTTAGTTTTGTATCTTTACATGAATCGCACATCCGGTGTGTGAAAGCAATTCAAATAAAAATATTAAATACAATTTTTTTAATTAACAAGTTTAATAAGAATATCTTTTACTTTAATTTAAATTACTTCCAGCATCAGATACGAGGGGAGGAGTGTGGTTCAACAACCCAGATATGTCGCAAAATGTGGAATCTACAAGCATATCTCCGAGGCCGCTGAAGAAGCTGCAAACTAGTCTAAAAAACGTCCCCAGGCGTTCCTTAAAACAAGAACCCCCCAGCGACACACCACCGGAGAGCCCCACGCAATTCACCCGGCGCAAATGATACCTACTGAGCTACCACTCGACGCCCGTATCCCAGAAAAATGATTGGTAAAACCCCTCCCCCTATCAAAACCACTTATTTTCCGCAATTGTTTATTTTGTATAAAAAAATGTTTTTAAGCAGTGTTTTTTGTTATATACATAAATTCTATTTTATTACGTTGTATGTATAATGATGATCGTGTATTTCTTCGCTGAATTACGAGGAGCAGGACTTAATGTAAATAGTTTTAGGCTAAGAGAAACACCAAATTTAATATTTTTAAATGTATAAGACGTGAAGAAATTTTCCACAATCGATTTTTATATAGAATTCAGGTCTACCAAATTTATGGAATTGTTGCATTGTGTATGCCGGTATTTTGGCACGTATAAAATAAGTGTTTATTGTTATCAGTTTAACACACGCCTACACACATTAACTATATTATAGTAAATTTAAATAAATTTTTTATTGGGGTAACATTATTTAATGCAATAGTATGCACCATCATGCTTCCACTCAGAAAAATTAAATCTTAGTAAAAAGATGAAAGACAAAAATTTGATAGCTAAATAAATAAATACATACAAAGTATTTTCAGTTTCTTGACAAGTGTTTCAATATTTACAGATCATTTAAATCAGGTTACATCTGTGAAGACTGAAATTGTACAGAAAAAAAAAGACATATTTCAGTTTTCGTATAATGTTGATAATAAAGACTGAGATACATGTCAGGAAATTGAAAATAAAATAATGGAACATAACAAGTGTTTTCCTTCACCAAATGTGAATGTCCAGTTTCATCAAGAGTGTAGTGTGACAAGCATTAACTTTACAAATTTACAATTTCAGTTTGAAATTTTGAGATTACAGTCATGTTTAATTATCGTTTATTAATTTATTTATACCCAATCATTTAATAATGATAAAAAAAACTTATGGTAATGATGCTACTAAAAATTAAATGGAATTGTGAATAATAACATAAATCATAATGTCACAGTAGCTAAAGGGAAAATGATTTATTAATTTTTTTATTTAATTTAATTTATGGAAGCTATAATGGTGCATTCTATGTAGAAACATCGATATTATAGTGTATAAAAATAGAATTATATTGATTGGAATATAATTTCTGTAATAGTAACAAATATTCATTTTTAATTTGCAATGATGAAATATAATCACAATATTAAATATTTGAAAAATAAATTAAACAAAACAAGTGCTATTTATTTTTCAAATTTTTATTTGACCAATGTCGACGTATTATTTCATACTGAGAAGAAAAAGTAGATATTTTATGTAATGCTTTCATTGTACAACCATTAAACACGGCACAATTACGAACTTAAATGTATTCAAAACGCCCAGTGTATACTTTATTAAAAAATTTATTTATTTGTACTATACGGAGGTATTCAAATTTACCAATGAATTATTTAGATATCGTAATTTTGGGTATCTCTTTAAATAATGAAATTTACAGTCATATTGTCACGCTTTCCTTTTTAATTTATTTTATATTTATTGTATTAAAAAAAAAAATACCTTCTCTAAGAACTGGCACAGTATTAGATTTATACATTTATACATTATCCATTCTTAGCGAGATAATCTTTATTTATGAAAAATACAATGGTTATGTATAAGATTTTTAAGTAACCTGTACTTATTTATACGAGTAAGCTTTATTAATAAAGAAAATGTACACATTTACATTTATCTTTATTCAATTTTTGTATGTTATTTTAATGGTTGGTTGAAATGCATCCATTTTATTTACCAATTATATTATACCTTTATATTTATTAATATAATAGTTGGTCAGGTGATTCACACTACCCTTAATTACACGTAACGAGTATATCAGTGGAGTGCCTCATTAGTATAAACATATTATATATTTTTCTCGAATCTTCTTTCTTTCCTGACATAATCGAGGAGAATTAAACACACCGAAGAGATGGACGATTCATGATTAATGGTAATGCAATTTGCTATTTTCACCGAGCAAAAAATAGAGAGACCTCGACACCCAATACGGGTAAAAGAGGATAGGATTAAGAAAGAAAGAAAGGAAAAATAGAGAGACTGCTCTATTTATAGTATAAGAGGAGTTCTAAGAAGGTTCTATTCACTAGGCCGAGTCTCAGCCTAGTAAGAATTCGCTGTCTCATCACATGTAAGCAAATCAAAAATTAATGAATAATAAAATTATAGTTTTATTATAATACATAAACTATATTTAAAAAAACAAAAATGTTTTCAATAAAAATAATATTTTTGGTTCACATTATTAAATCCCACTTTAAGTATAAATCATCGTTAGGTTTACAAACGTTATAAAAATATAGATTCTATAATAAGAAAAGAACGGGTATATCACTAAAGAGTGCAGCCACAACACCATCTTTTCATCCTCTATGCGTTTTTTTTATACTCACTAGTCAATCACTCTCAAAACATTACAAATACGGATTAAATTCCCTTTGAACTAAATCATGGTAATTTCAAATATCCAAGTAAGTCCTTTTGTTTTGTTTATCACCCCCCAGTTGTTTTCTTTATTTATATAGAAGGTTAGATTGCTAGATGTTTTCTAATCAGGATTAAAAAAAATAGAAAATAGAACGAAATTAACGAAGTGTTAACTATAGTGCTACTTTTGCAATTTTTTAATACTTGAAGACAGTTTTATTATAATTGAAGGATTATTATTTTTGTGCCCTAATTAATAAATTAAATATAAATAATTTGAAAATAATAAATTATTGCTAAATATGGAAATAATTTATTAATTATTTCCAAATCGGATTTGATTTTTCACAAATAAAGTTGTTATTATTATTGTAATAATAGTTTTGAATCGTAAAAATTTATTAATAGGGGAAGTGGGATTTGAAACCCCAAAAGTCGTCCCCCTGGTTACGTCTATGATTCCTTTATAGTAAACATCAAAGCATCTAACCCGTATATGTACAATTTTTTTTTGTTTTCCTAAACTTACTGTACCGAGTTTAAAAGATATAATTTTATATTTATATATATTTCATAATCAACAAATTTAAGTCTACTCAATTCGAGCTACAAGTGTAATTAAAGCTAATATATATGTTTACCACATCTGAATAACCACAATCCGTTATTTACACATCTCCCCATGATCATTTATATACAATACACGCACATGTAGCTAATACCGGAACAAGCGTAAAAATAAAGACAAAAAAAATAAATAATAATCTCAATTAAAACTTGCATATGTAATATATAGCATGGTGAACCAGCAATGATATATGTATTACTGCGTAAACTATTAGGTATGGGTATCGCAGGACGGCGGAACCTAATCACTCTGCCGCAGTGGTACTGCCCGTGTTCGTGGACTCCCTGCCGAGGGAGCTGCCCGGGGACTCGGCGTTCTCCTCGATGAGTCGCCGTCTCTCCCGGTACATCGACACGCGGATGTTTTCTATCTGATGGTACCTGCATAATTTTAGGAGAGCGAATACGCTCAGGCCGACCCACGTGGTGAACGAACCCCATATGCCGAATTGCGCTGTGCCCAGTTCTATGTAGAAGTACGCGGTGTCTATGCCGTCCTGTTTGTCGATTGCCTGTCCTGCCGCCGATTCACATCTAGAAATTTATCACAATCATTATTACTTTCATTTAGAAAAGCTTCCTTACACCTAACAGTAGAAGGGAAATGGATTTAAAAAAAAAATAAATCTGCATTTTTTCAAAATATTTAAATTTAAATTATTGAGTAACCCGATACCATATAGTAAATGGGATTATTATATTATTATATATTGTATATTGTTTTCATTTTTAATAATTCATTCATATTTATTATTATAGGAACTATTAATGTCTAAACAGTGGAAATAAAATAGCTGATTCATAATCACCCGGGAACGAATTGTATACGGAAAAACCATAAGGCCCCGCCGGGACGATGATTCAACTTTCCCATTTCCAGTCCTTTCCCGAGCCATTAATTAAATAAAAGCAAATATCTCAATTTAATCAAAATTAAGTAACAGATCATTTTGTGTGAAGTATTTTTTTTTTAAATAATGTATAAATTTCTTTTCAGAAAGAAAAAGCTAGAGACAGAGATTTATGGAAAAACATCATAAAACTATAGGCCTACATGGCTTGGATAAACCTATATATTTATATAATATATGTTTAATTACAATATTTTACTTACGATGGAAATCTTTCCGTCATGTTTTGGCACCACACCATGAATCCCAACGTAATCATAAGCGCTGCGATTATCACAGCGCTGCATAATATCATACTACAAACCACGTCCACGAAAGCCGATAGAAAACTGCTGTCTACCCCTTTGTAGAGGAACACGGACAATCGATAGATTTGTATCGCCGACGTCAGGAAGAGAGCGACACCCACGAAGATTGTATAATTGCAGTAGCCCTGCGATCCCCAATTCACCTTTAGTTGACCGTCCGTTTCCTGCCATATGCCCGTCGAAAATAACAAACAATGACCCCTGTAAATAAAAGTACGATAAAATCTAGAGAGCTTTGAATTTTTATTGTTTCATAATTTTTATATATACAAAAATCCAGCCACGAATACCACTTAATATAACTTTGTTGTTACTCCCAGGGCGATTGTGAATATCAATTGTTTCTATTTAATTTAATTATTACTTAAAGAAATTAATTATTATATTTGTGGAACACACAATTTGACATTGCATACGTAAATATTTACACCGATTAAAAAACAACAACTTTAAAACACGTTTGTGTTTCGTGCACACAAAAAACCTTGGAACAACTTTATCAAATAGTTTTAAACGCACTGTAATCTCATTAAATGGACCCTCCATAGCTAACGAGATAAACTTATGATGAAAGTGCACTAACCTGAATTCATCCTGGTGCATACTCATTGGAACAATGATGCACAAGGACAATATGAGGGCTATCACATAGCCAGCAACTTGGCTGAGGAGGACAATGTTGCTTAAAGCCATTTTTCAATCTGCAAATTCGTACATTTGAGAGTAAAACCCACACGAAAACACTGCGAATTGTAAACAAAAATGGACAATATTTTAGTGCGAATTTACGTGAACAGATGGCGGTGACGTTTGTTAATTGTTCTAAGCATAGACGTCATAATACATTTAAATTAATCCATTGAGAACGACCAAGATTCGTAGATATACATTTATTAATAACAGATAGGCTTATCAGCCGAATCGTAAATGATTTCATGCATTTTACGTATAATTCTTGTAATTAAACTTCAAACACTGAAAATATTAATTTTCATTTGAATTAGTAGATCTGGCAACATTACATGAACATCTGTGACGTCATCAAGATCATAAAGTGGTAATCAGTAGATGGGCCCACCTTATAAATAAATATATATCTACCAATCCTATCTACAGTTAATATCTATGACTAATAAATTGTTTTGATTTCATAATAGGTGGCAGCAGAGTAGATTCGTAGAGTATATATCAAATAAATAAAATTTTATTGTGCGCAATTTTAAGTTGAGAAAATATGTTTTACTTATTAATATTTTACAAGGTTGAATCTTTTTTTACCCGATTCAATTTCGTTAAGGTGGGTAAATAAATCAAGTTCTTGGTGTTATGTTAATTTTAATATTAAGGCAACATTTTCCTTCAATTTTTTTCAAATGTTAATAAATTAAGTAAAAAAAAAACAACTAATTTCTTCTTTCCTGCCTCGGTTTTCCATTGTAGCCTCCTTTGTTGTAGTTGTTGTAGTAATTCCTGTTACCTCCACGTCTGAATTCGTATGATCCTAAAATATAATTTTAAGCAATACTCAATTGTTTAGAAACAAATGAATAACATATCAAATTATATTGTTAATAACTAAGGCTTCAACTTCGTTATACTTATCACAAAAATGTTTGTGTTATACTAACAAAGTTTAAAGTGTTTTAATTAATATGAAATTATATTAAGGGCACAACTCTAAATAAGAGAAGAAAACGTTTGAACTATTTTTTTTTACAATAAAGCTTCAATTAACGTACATACCTCCAGAAAACTCCTTATTCTCCAATATTTTAGCTTCGTCGTTTGGACCCGTGATAGGAATACAGTGGTTGAATAAAACCTCCTCGACGTTCCCATATTCATTGAACTGTACGACGCACGTGCGGTTCGTCAGAGCCGTAACGGTAGCGTTATAGTACTTGTTATCCTCCCAATATTTCGCCATACACTGATCGCCAATTTTCCAGATCCATTTTGTACTCTCCTCGCTTGCACCTTCGTCGTTGGGCTGCATCTTAGGTCCACCGAAATCATTGGATTTATTCAGCTTTGGTCCACCAAAATCATTTGAATTGTACGGCTTGTTGTATTTCTGATTATTTTTGGGCCCGCCGAAGTCGTCTTCAATGGGTTTTCTGGTGTTGTTCGGGAGATTGAGGTGTTGTTTGAAAGCTTTCGTAGCGAACGATGCGTTTACATTCATGCGCTCGAAACTGTTGATGAGATTATCGGGGTGAGAATTTTGTGTTGTCGGTGAGGGATTTTGTACTTGGGGAGTACTTTGCGTTTGAGGATTTCCTTTATTCTGGTAATTTGTATATGGCTTGTTATTTTGATATTGAGGATTCGGTTTGTTTTCGGCTTTTGTATTGTTGACATTTTGTGGCTGAAACGTCGGTTTAAATTGCGGCTGAGAATAATTTTTATTTTGCGGTTGAGAATTTGTTTTGTTATCCTCGAATCGATTATAAGGTTTACCTTGATTTTGATTATTGAATTTATTTTGGTATGAATTAAATCGCGGAGCCCGATCGTTTTTAGCACTCTCGTTAAAGTGTTGTACTGGCGCTGGTTTGTAACTGGGTTTCGGGGGATTTTCATTTACTGGCAGTTTATCTTCTAGGAAATCGAAAAGCGAGACTTTTTCCGAAGGTTTTTGTGGTTTCTCGTCCATGATTTTCTCCCTGGGCTCCTTCCTGCCCTTCCTACCAAACCCTCTTTCCCTCCCTTCGTCCCTACCCCTCGAGTTCTCATCCCTACCTCTCGAATTCTCATCTCTACCTCTTGAATTTTCATCTCTGCCCCTCGAATACTCATTCGAATTAAAACGCCCTTCTCGCGAGTCGTTATTATTCTGCAGACCGACTTTAACCCCGCCCCCGAAAACTTTCCTAACAGCCCCCGAGGCCGCTTCGGCAATCGCATCCTGGCGCTGCATCTCAAACTCGCTCTGCTTCCCCCCCTCTTTACTCTTAGTCTCCAAAGACTTGAAATTCCTATTATCATCGAAACCCGAAATCTTCTTCCCAAAATTCACCCACGGCGGCGGGCCTTCCCCTTCGAAATTCCCCCTCTTACAATTCGACATGTTCCTATTCAGCTCCCACTTCTCGTACATCGCCGGCACTTTCCCCCCCAAATAGAAACAGCTCTTCGAATCGATCAAAACGAAACCGGAAATCACTTTCGCAGATTTGAGAAGGATTTTCGAGCCGGGCGGAGTTTTGTGCAAGGTGAGTTTATTGACGGCATCGGATTCCACAACCTGGCAAACAGTGTGACCGTCGGTGACGATCAACTTGAGCATTCTTGGTGCCGCTTGAGAATCCTCGTTCGCCTTCGGGGCGGATACGTTACGTAGTTTTTGGATTTGTAGTACGGCCTGTTGATTATATCCATTACAAATTTTACTTGCTTTAGTTCATGCACTTGTACTTACGTGGTTGATACATTTTTTGGATATCATTTCGGCGAGAACTGGTTTTCCTATGTCCTTTATATCCGTCTAGTAAAAATAATTTCTAATCAATTTCACAGAAGTCATATATTAAACGTACATTAATTGTTCGGTTATGTAGAGATGCAGTGAATTATTAAAAATAATATAAACGAGTATCTTCACAATAATAGTAACGGGCCTACGAATTACTTACATCTAAAGCATTTTGTAATATAGTTTGGAAGTCCTTGATTGTCCCATTCTGGCTCACAATATTCAATCCTTCGGCTGACAAATTCCTACAAACATTTATCGACTGAATTAAGAAATGTAATTAATTTAATTTTAATACATATTGTAATATTTTATGTTATATGTATTGTTTATCAATAAAGATTATGTATGCATAAATAATTATAAAAAAACCTCACCAGCCGTCGGAATGAAGCCTCTGTTCGATGCTGTTAGTATCGGTGCCCATCTTTAAAAAAACAATATATACTGTGTTAACTATTTACAAACGTAAACATAGGTCTAAAACAGTCTTTAAGAGTCTATTATTATCAACTAGAACATGTTTAATGCTATAAATTGTACTGATCTTATTAGCAAAATTTGTACCAGTCTCATTGGTTAACTTGGTCGATGTGTCAAATTTTCGGTGCGTGGGAACCGGGGTGGATTTCATGAATTAATATGATTCATATTGATTTATTAAAATACCCCATAAATTAATTAAATGTATATTTTTTAAAAATAATAAAATAGTATTTAATTATTTAATTTTGAAAGTTTTCGACGCAGGAAATTTAGGGAAAATGATAACGTAAAAATGTCAATATTGGTAGCCCTTTTGTTGTAATTCATAGATGGTAAATCATAATATTAATAGGAATTAAAAAATTTGGGCTAAATAATAAAATACGCAGGCGGATAGACCTTCGGACGTTAGCCATTTCATATTATATGTGAACATAATATTTACAAATAAATCGTAAAAAAATATCTAAACTATGCATAAATGTTATATGAATAAAGATGTATAATTAGTTAGTTAGTAAAATACAATTGTCCCAATTAAGGTTGGTTGTTTCCACTTTTGTGGCTGTTTTAACCGAACCACTTCGTAATTGTAATGATATATATTTTTGAAAGTTTTCGACGCAGGAAATTTGGGAAAAATAATAACTTAAAAATGTCAACGTTGGTAGTCCTTTTTTCAGAATTCATAGATTTTAGATAATAATTTTAATGGCAAAAAATATGATAATTAGGGCTATTCCGTACGTGAAATGTTAAATTTATACGGATGGATAGTGCCGGATCCTAGTTTAGTCGATGGCGACTCAAAACGAAGATGGAGCGATTTAAACAATGGTTGATAAAGTGAGAACTCGGATTCACTGTCGCAATATCGTTTCATTTAGAATCCCATAGCATGTAAAACTTTAATAATCTCTAATATAACAACGTATTTCTACTTATAACCTTCTATTTCTCCAATAATCGTCTATGATTTAATAACAAATCATAGATATACATTTTATTTACATCTATGTAACAAAACCTCGTAAGTCTTGCCAACATAAAATATATTTTCTTTCTCCGACATAAGATGGCGCGCACAGGCGGGTAATTCAAAAATAGCACCAACACACTATGCTATGCAACAAACATTGGGGGCTATTCCGTTAAGTTTAACGTGTATGTTATTGTTATCATCACAGTCTAATCAGCTCTTATAATATATATATATACTTTCATAAAATGGGAAATTAATTAATAACGTACACGTTAAACTCAGTGTTCGTTAAATTAAACATTTTCTGTACGGAATAGCCCCTTTAAAAAAATATTAACCATATTTATTCGGGGCCATTGTGTAAGGGAAATTTTAAGTTTAACGTGCACGTTATTAATTAACTTCACATTCTATGTATATATAAATACTATAAAAGTTGTTTAGACTGTGATGATAAAAAAGGAACATACAAGTTTAATATTTTTCTTACATAATAGCCTCGAATATTTGCTAATTTATTAAGGGTTTAAATATAATTTTAATTTTTCAATGTTAACCGTTCATGGCTTTTAATTGAGAGGTTATAATCATAAAATACGAAGAGTTACGAAGGTTATGATTATTGTTACTAACCTATAAATTCCGGAATTTTAAGACATCAGAAGTAATGAATAATTTAAGGAGAGTTTTATTGAGGCCTCAAAACATAATTCGTCATTTCTGCAATGATATTTATGAACCTACATATTTGAATGTAAGTATTATATATAAGTAGTTACATTTTTCTGACTTTATATCTTCGTTTTAGGCATTGAAACCGAAGTATCCTCTATACGATGCACTCAACATTCAAATCAGAGGCCACGATTTTGCAATTTTGGAAAGCTACCAAAGCCTGATCCATACAATTGCTAAAAGTATGGATTTAGAAGTGGAAGACAGCTGGGCTGTTCCCGCACAGGAAATGCAGATCACCACTTACAAACCAAAGAGCGAAGTTGTTAATAGTGTTTACAAGTTGAAAGTGTACGAAAGAACTGTGCAAGTCACAGATGTTTCCACTTTACAGGTCAGTTACAAGTTTTGTTAGAAGGATATATCGTTAATTAATTAATTAAAAAATAAGGAGACTTTTATTCCTTATTTTATTTTTTATTCCGCACTTCACTTTTTATGTATGTGAAAATGTGCATTTGGTAAATAATAAATTTGTGAAGAAAGGTTAAAAGTGATTTTAATTAAACTCCTCTAGAGTGATAAATAAGAGACGAGAGAGTGAATCCAAACATCTCCGATTAGCTGTCGCAATATCGTTTCATTTAAAATGCCATAGCAAATTCTTCAATTTCTTAGAATAACATAACCTATAGCCTGTAGTTACTTTTATTACAAACATATTTTTTTTTTTAATTCAAAGCACTCTAGAGGAAAAAGTTATCGATCACACAATAGTTGTAAAAGGTTTTGAACCGATTAAATGTTTATAAAATAAAATAGTGATCGAATAATATAAATTAATCAATTTCCAGTTACCAGTTTTAATGAGGGCGCTGGAAGCCTGCACACCAGCTGGAGTCTCATTAGACATAGTCACTCACGAGGAATACCACGAAGAAGTCCGCTATATTCCCGATCAAGAACTTCTCACCCTAAAAGACGAGTTGGAGAACATGGGCGGACCGAGGAAAACAAAATAGGACGTTACATATTTATTACATTTTGTAAATAATTAGCTAAGACTAGTACAAACATTGTATAAAACACGAGACACTTTTTTTTTTTATCCGTATCAGTATTCTTCCACTTGTCCTGCCTGCTTTTCGTGTTCTTCTTCGATTGCTTTAGCATATTCCGTGACCTTTTGTATAGCTTCTGTTTCGGCAGCTGTAGTCGTTTCTGATTTTATTTTGTCCAACATTTTGACTCTCTCGGCGTCTGTTCTTTCTTCTACTTCAATGTTGTAGTAAATGTTGGAGATAAAAATTGCTGTCCAATCGGCTATGTATATTAAAAATCTTGCTGTGTTACCTGTTTAGAAATTATACAAGTTATATTAAAAATGAAATTTAAAAATATGTAAATATTTACTGCAATCTGTTCTTTTAGGGAGATCCATCCGGTGCAATTCCGCGAGGACTTCCAGCACATGATCTGAGATTATCCGAAGCATAGGCGTCATGAGTAAAGGCGGGGCGTGCTTGTAAGCAAATTTCATTGCCCTCTTCAGCAGACTGTGAAAAATCAGATAAGCCTCGCGTTTGCAGGCCGCTTTTTCTTGTTTGATTCGTCTCTTGAGTATTTTCATATCAATTTTCTTCGGCTTTTTCTGCCTCAAGGAATTGAAATACAGTTCTGTTTCCCTTAAAAAAAATGCATTTTTTACAACAAGTGTGAAACAATTATGTTACTAGCACGTATTAAGATTTACGATCGTAATATTTCACCTTGGAAGTCCGGGGAAAGTAAAAAAAAGAATATTGATATGTATTAATCAAAGATATTAAAAAAACATCATTTGTTATTTACTCTGGAGTCATGCTGAATAATTCCTGTACTCGTTCCTTGATCAGTTGCATTCGTTTCGGTTCGAAAAGGTAGCCGAAGTTCTGCCATGTTCCCAAGATCAGGAATTTTTTGGGTTTCGATAATTCGTCTATTCTTGTGCTGCATTCCTTAATTGGTGGTGGTTTCTGATCTAAATGTTTACATAACAGTTAGATAGCACTAGTAAAATGTGGATAATATTATTACCATTGGCCATGGTGGACTATGTATTTTTTTTTCTTGATAAATTACATTAAAAATTTTGAGTGGAAATGTGTCAACACACTGAGTGACAATCAATGCCATCTAAACTAATTGCATTTAAGATTAAATCGTAAGAATTGAACTAAAAATATTGCCAATAATGTAACTAGCTTAAAAAAACAATACATTTCAATTTTCATAATTTCTTTTTACATTTTTTTGTTCACTATCAAAATGCGCAACTAATCTTCAATGTTTACTTTTCGTATTTTTTTTTGTATCTTATTTGTGTTTGTTCAGCACAAATTAAATGACACATTTTTTTTTTGAGAAATTTCAACTAATGGTGTCTAATCAGGTGTGTTGTTTGTTTTAGATATTCCGGAGTGGAGATAATTTTGATGACAAAATTTATTAAAGTAGGTTATGCAATGATTTGTGTTTATTCTTGATATGAAATGTATGAAAAAAGAAATCAAAACGAATCTATAACGGATTTATTATTTATGGTATTCACTTACCTTATAGATATTTTATCTTCTTTATTTTTTTTATTTAATTCATTAACTCTGTGATTAAAGTAAAAATAGTTAATCGTAAACATTTGAAAATATAAATAAATTTCTCGAAACATCAAAGGCCAATGTAAAATTATTTATAAAACGTTTGCTATTTTACAATTAGCTAATCATAAAATTGTTGAAATGGCGCTAAAATGCAAGGTAAAATTAAGGGCTATTCCCTACGAAAAATATTAAGTTTAACGTTGAAGTTATTAACTAACTTAACATTCTACGTATATATGTATCTATTGCTGATTGTGATGATAAGAAATAACGTACGCGTTAAACTTAACATTTTCCGTAGAGAATAGCCCCGATTAATTACAAAGTAAACTAACTTGAAATTATTTTATTTAGTCTTATATAACATCATTATATGTTTCTATCTACTTCTCAGTGTGAGGTGATAACTTGAAATTAAGCAACCTAAAAATTTATAATTAACGCTAAACTTAACATTTTCCCTACGGAATAGTCTCAATTATCTCGCAATGATGTCAAAGTGCAAGGTAAATTCAATTAATTTAATCGACTAGACTGAAATGAGCCAACTTTAAACTTCTTAATACATTGAAATGACGTCATTGAATAATTTACTCGTGACGTCAAAAATTCCAGGTAAACTTAATTACAAGGTCAACTAAACTAGAGTAAGTTAACCTTAAAATTAGCTAGAAATAACGTCAGGGAGTAATTTCCTCATGACGTAAAATATTTAAGGTGAACTAAACTGAAATGAGACAACCTTAAAATTCCTAATATCTTGTAATGACGTCAAAGACCAAGGTAAATTTAATGAGAAGGTTGACTAGACTGAAATGAGACAACCTAATACCTTGAAATGACGTGTTCCTTATGACGCCAAAAATCAAGGTAAACTTAATAACAAGGTAAACTAAAAATGAAGATAATTATAATTTTATTTATTTATACAATTTTCAACATAAAATTATTTCATTATTAATATAACATTAATTTTTTTTTCTGTGGACTTCTTTCCATCTGTTTCAATTTTTTTTTTAATAGTTGGGGCTGCATTCCGAATGAGTCGATTCCATCTATTGCGTCTAAAATTAAAGTTGGAGCGAATCCAAACTACGTTTGATGGAAAAGGAACTGAAAATCTCTGTCGCAAACCGTCCCATTCGGAAATCATAAATGGGACTTGAGCCAAAAGAGTGCAAGAAAGTAATACTCCCTGTTCAGTGGAGATTTTTCTGATAAAAATCTCCACTGAAAAACACTGAAAAACGCCGACATTTTTTGAGTTCAGTACATGAACACAGAAAACAGTGAATTGAAGAAATTTTAATGTACAACATTGAGATGTAATTAAAATTAATTAAGTGGAAAAGAAAGATCTCTGATGGGTTAAATTAAATTGGTATTCCTTTTAAATTATATTGATTTCTATGAATTGCAGAAATTTTCAATGTACAATATTAAATTTAATTAAATATAAAGTGGCTGAGAAACATCTCTGATGGGACTTGAACCTCTAGTCGATTGCGTTCAAGTCCCTTTAGAAATGTTTCTTTTTTCTTATATTTAATTAATTTAAATTATATCTCAATGTTGTAAGAATGGAATCTTTTATTTACCTTATATAACACTTCACGTAACTCATCGATGAAACTCATTTCAACATGTTTTTCATAAACATTTTCTTACTTGAACAGTATTTTTACCTTTTCTTTGGTACAAAAACAAACAATAATTACTGTGCAAAATCAATCGTTTTTTTTTTGTTTCACAAGCAAGCCTTGCTTGTATGTACTTGTCTGATACACTTGGCTGATAGAAAAGAGATAGATATGGCTTGTGTGTGAAGTTGTAAAAAAAAATACAATTACGTCCCCTGTTGGAAAAAGAAACGAAATACTTTCCGAACAACCCAATTTTTATGATACTAAAGTAAAGCATTTCTTATAACATTCCCTCTCAACTCATTCTTTTGAGAAAATGATATTTATACCATGGATTTCCATAGAAAATTATTAAAGAAATCTAAATACATCCGTTTGCATTTATTCTTGAATTAAGCACGATATTTTCTGCTGCTATTTCTCCCAATGGCGACCAAAGAAGTTGTCGTGCCGACGGAAATGGTAGATTCCCTTTTTTTGAAAAAGTTCACGGCTTGATATAACCTGAAAATTTTTTAATAATCACCGATTTCTTTCTTTTCATTTGATTTTTTTTTCATACCTTAGACTATCACGCGATCTGGCGGTGTAATCTCTGCTGCTGCAGCGGTTGGACCTTTGGGATCCGATGGCCCTGTGAGTGTTCCATGCGTTGATGTGATGACCGACGGTGTTTTTTACTTCGGTGTTTAAGAAACAATAGAAGACGGCCACAGTAAATCCCTGAAAAGAAAGGCATAATATTTATATAGCCCTTACCCTATCTATGCTAACATCAAACCAGGCGCTTCGAAAGAGAAAAAAAAATCCGCACTCCTTTTCTTCGATACTCAAAAGACCTTTGACTCCGTTTGGTATAAAGGTCTCCTGTGCAAGTGTTACTTTTTTTTAATATGGCAGAATTAAAAAAATTTCAAAGTCCTAGCTTAATTACTAACTGAGGTATCGAAGACGGGAGCTGTGATGCAGGACCCTGTATATTAATCTTTATTAACAGATATACAGAGAGGTTTCTTTATCAGTATACATTAGGGAAAGTGTATACCTGCAAAAAACGTGAGTTAAACGCATTGAACCGATTAATGTGTGTATGTTTAGTTGCCTATTTGGCATATGTGTGTTCAGTTGCGTGTTATAGGCAACTAAACACACATACATTAATGCATTTGACTCGCGTATTTTGCAGGTATACATAGGAGAAATGTATACTGAAAAAAAAAAACTCCCTGTATGTAGGAAAATAAATAAATAATAAAAAAATACAAAATCGAATATATAATTTATATATATTAATTGGCTACCGACAAGTCTTCTATCGAATCTAAATTAATTTTTATGAAATAATCGTTGTTCGTATTTGGAATTTTCATGCACCCCACCGAAGGTAAATCAATCAAATACATTTATGCACACAAAAAATACACGATGGTACATCAATTCAGAGATCACTCGGGCGAACTTTTTAGATACGACGGTCTTATCTGTTTGCGGAGTTTCACCTCGATTTTCGAGTGTTTTCGGGCGTCGGTGTCTTTCGAAATTCTAGGAAAACACTTGAAACGTGGCGTGATAAATAATCTGGCTCACCTGCGTCGATAAAAGGACGGCCCGAACGCACTCATAGATGTTCTTCGGCGCACCTTCCGTGGGCCCGAAAAGGACGAAGATGTACGTGATTCCTAGCAACGGCATCAGGACTAAAAGTGCCTTGGCGGCTTTGCGGTACTGCTGGGTTTCCACCGTGTTCGCTGAACGCAGTTTCGTGATTAAAACCTACAATTTATCAAAAACAAAAAAATAATTAATATATATATATATTCAGTGACCCTTTCTACCTTTTCAGGTGTAGGGTTGAAAATAATTAATAATAATCTTTATTAACAGATATAAACAGCAAAAAATAAATAATAATAATAAAAAAATGTTACAGTAGCTAAAGAGGACATAATTTATTAATTAATTATTTTCAAATTCTTTTTATTTAATTTAATAAAAATTACAAAATTAAATGTATAATTTATATCTTTTAATTGGTTATCGACCAGATAAAAAATAATACTGAATATCACTAAATAATTTATAGTTAATTGAATATGATATATTTTCAAATAGTATTAGGATTAAATAAAATGTTATTAAATTGTACTATTTTAAACACAAGTTGTTTCGTCTCCATTCAAAATTAAATTTCTCGAAAGGCGTTTATTAGAAGAGAGAGAGAAAAAAAAATAACCGAAACTAAAATAGATCTACATTTTCATTTTGTTTAAAAAGCTAATAGTTATATTACAGTTGTAGAAAAGTTATATTGTGTACTTAGTTTTATGACATAGAATTTAAACAGAAGTGTATTTAGGGACTAATTATTTTATCATGTTACATACCCACATTATAACGACTAGGAAAATTAAGTTAATCAATAAAACTAATATTACAGGGAATTGATAGATCCAATCTAATACGTGCGGTCTCCATGTACAAATTTGAACTGTCTCTAAAATCTGCAACAAATAATAATAACAATCTTTATTAATAGATATATACAGAAAAATATGTGAAAATAAATAATAAAAATTACAAACTCAAATACACAATTTATATTTAATTAATATATATATATATATTAATTGGCTATCGGCTAGTCTTGTAATATATATATATATATTCAATGACCCCTTTCTACCCACATGGGTGTAGGGTATAGTCTTGTAATAAATTAAATAAAATAATTTACACAGAACGTATTTTATTTAATTTATTACGTATTAAATAGTTCCTTAAAATAAGTTGAGATAGATAAAAATAACATTTACCGAAAGGTTATCTTCAAAATGTAGAACCACACCTTTAACCAAGCCCCATATGATTACAAATAGGATGGGCCCACCTGAAAAGTGTAAATTGTGATTAGATTTGTTTAAAGCGTAAGAATATACAATCAAGCGTGTGTATTTTTATGAATAAAATCTCAACGATTAAAATAAACAATAATCTAAATAATAATAGAAAAAAGAGTATTTATTCCCTTCAAACACAGAAGAGAAAATCTATTCCTTCCTCTATGCTTCAAATTTTTTTATTTAATAGTTTTAAGATTAAATACCGCTTACAACTTTTTTCATCAAAAAATCATTTTAGGTTGGAATGAGCTGAAACTTTCTACAGAGATAGTTTAAAGTCTGCTGAAATCGAATCTGCTATCAGAAATATTTTTTTCGAATTTTCAAAGAAATGTAAAAATTATAACTTTTCTCATAAAACAATTATTTTAGGCGGGAATGGGCTGAAACTTTTTACAAAAATAGTTTAAAGTCTGCTGAACTCGAATCTGCTGTCAGAAATTTTTATTCCGTGTAGAAATATTTTTTCGAATTTTCAAAGAAATTTGAAATAATTCCCTTACAACATTTCTCGTAAAAAGAAAAATATGCTGGATTGGGCTGAAAATTTCTACAGTGATAGTTTAATATCTGCTGAACTTGAATCTGCTATCTGATAAGTTTAGGCTGCAATAGGTTGAAACATTCAACAGAGATAGTTTAAAGTCTACTGAACGAATGAGCTGAAACTTTCTACAGAGATAGTTTAAAGTCTGCTGAACTCGAATCTGCTATCAAAAAGTTTTTATTCGGTGTAGAAATATTTTTTTCGAATTTTCAAAGAAATGTGAAAAAATCAAAGCGGTACCCCTTATAACTTTTCTCATAAAACAATTATTTTAGGCA
This sequence comes from Philonthus spinipes, assembly GCA_963082785.1. Lineage (NCBI taxonomy): Eukaryota > Metazoa > Arthropoda > Insecta > Coleoptera > Staphylinidae > Philonthus > Philonthus spinipes. Next base: position 32,375,180 of record OY720304.1, read on the forward strand.
GGAATGGGCTGAAACTTTTTACAAAAATAGTTTAAAGTTTGCTGAACTCGAATCTGCTATCAGAACGTTTTTATTTCGTGTAGAAATATTTTTTTTGAATTTTCAAAGAAATTTGAAATCATTCCCTTACAACTTTTCTCGTAAAAAGGAAAATATGCTGGATTGGGCTGAAATTTTCTACAGTGATAGCTTAATGTCTGCTGAACTTTAATATGCTATCAAGAAGTTTTTATTCCACGTAGAAATATATTTTTTTTTTTCGATTTTTTTAAGCGAAAAAGTTCCCCTTACAACTTTTTTCATCAAAAAATAAGTTTAGGCTGCAATAGGTTGAAACATTCAACAGAGATAGTTTAAAGTTTACTGAACTCGAATCTGCTATCAGAAAGTTTTTATTCCGTGTAGAAATATTTTTTTCGAATTTTCAAAGAAATATGAAAGCGTTCGAAGGGGTGCAACTTTTTTCATCAAAAAAGACTGGGCTATCGACTAGCGTAAAGTATTTCTGCCCTGTCATTTATGATGATGCCGGAGAAAAAAAAACTGTGCTAGCTAAATTGTCTTGATGATTCGAACAAATGAAATTGATGAATATTGATGGGAAGATGTTTGTATTTAGAAGGAATATTAGGGTTACGTTATGCCTAATATCAGGGTTATCAATATATATATATATTTTTGCTTAAGGCTAATATACGTTTGGATATGGATGGATTCATTAATTTTTATAAATAATTTATTTATTTGTTAAAGGAAATCTCCTTTGTACAAAATATATAACATACAAAAGTAATCCTTTTCATGTTAGTTTTTGGTTGCGGAGACTTTAATTATTTAAATAATTAAATAAGTAGGAAAAAGGACAAGCATTTTTATTTAAACAATACAAAACTTAAAATAAACATAATATAAACGAAATGAATACAGTATGAGAAAAATAACAATAAAAAATACTTAAAATAATTCAAATTATAAGCGCAAAAGTAAAAATAAAATAATAACAATAGTAGAAAAAAAAATTAGGACGAGTCCAAAAATCCGTCCGTTAACATATTTTATTGGGGAAGAATGTTTGTATTTAGGAGGGATATTAATATTACGGGGAATACAGAAAAAATGATTAAATTGTTTTATACTTAAAATAGTTATTTACCCCATCCGATTGCTACGCAAACTTGCAGTTTGATTTTGTCTCCTCTGAAGGTTTTCACCACCAGAATATATAGATATAAACCTGCAACGGTTGTAAATTAAGTAAACAGGTGGAATAAATTATTGTTACGGTTAATTACCTTCAACGAACATCCAGAAAAAGTTTGCCAAATGGAAATAATGTAGCATTATCGTGAAGAGAATGCATGATGCAAGTTCTATCAATGAAAATACCTGTAATATTAAAGTCTTTATTAATATATATATTTTAATTAATATTACATTAAATTAATGATTACTGAGGCTTCTATTTCGCTTTACATTGTGTAAAATTATAATAAAACACTTTTTAACTTTGTTTGTACAATGTTAACATTATCATATCAACATGTCAAATTTATGTTTACAAGTTAATCGTATTTAAATTGAATTATGTTCGTAATCACAGTTGAAAATAATCATTTAAATGGACATTTTATATATACAATTTAGAATCGAGTCTTAAGAAAACGATTCGAAATCAGGAATTTATTCTGTGCTGAAATAATGGTAGCAGTATCTCTACAATAATTTTTGTGAAACTTTTCTTTAAGTTTATTGTTGTTTTATTTACAAATATTTATCTAAAAATATCTACTAAAATCTTCAATCATCAATTATTTTATGTTAATTAAATAAAAATGGTTTGAAAATAATTAATAAATTATTCTCACATTTAGCTCTGTGACTTTTGACTTACTTAAAGAAATGCACATTAAAACAACTACTTCCCGGACAAATACCCACGCCGGACATTGAATTACACAATGTACACCTGCTGAAAAAGTCACAGAGCTAAATGTGAGAATAATTTAGTAATTATTGTCAAATCATATTTATCTCGACACGGGTAAAAAAGAATAAGATTAAGAAAGAAAGAAATCATTTTTATTTATTTAAATAACTGTGACCAAGTGAATGAATACTCTTTTCTATTTATATTTTATGTTATGTATTATTTCATCAAACATGACAGAAAATATTTTATGCATAATTTATCTGACAACTTGAAACATTTGTAATTCGGAATTTTCATTTATTAAATTGTTCTCGAAGTGGTTCACTGTAGATAACACGTTATCATTGTTCGGCGTATTCAATCGCAAATCATTATTATTTAAAATAATTACGCATCATTTTTTTAAACCCGTGTCTCAAATAATCATATAATCACGTAATAATCATGCAAACACGGAAAAAACCGACTCACTTGCACAACGAACGTGAGAATCCAGAACAAATCAGCCAGAATGAAACTGACCATCAAATTCACATGAATCGAATTCCTCAAACACCTGAGATCCCTGAAAAAAAAAGCGCACATGTTTAAGAAGCGGGAAAGGAAGAAGAAACGCAATCAAATTCCGAACGTGTAAAAAAAATGATTATGGAAATATTTACACACGTTATCCTCATCTATGTAATACAAACACCGCACGCGCGATTATTTATTTATTTCGAAAAAGCTGATAACCCGATCGATATTATTGGCCATCGATAAAGGCCGGTAAATAAAGGTTTGACCCGCGATGGGTTTATATAGCAGCATCCAGGTGAAGTCCGTGTCAGAGCGCGTTTTTTCGCAGTCGTTTTCGCGGTGGTGTTTTTGGGAGGTGGAAGTTTGGGTCTTAGGCAAGTTTTCAATTTTCGCAGATGCCAGATCTAACACTTCCATTTTTTGAAGCTCCTCATAACTACACCAAAAACAAAACCAATTTCGTTTTTATAATTATTTTCGCGATAATATTAAAAAAAAAACAGTTTTTTTCTTAAATTACAAATTTATTTTTTATTTTTTAATTAATTTCGCGTTAACTTTAAAAACACTGTATTTTCTTTAATTAAAAATTCCATTGTTTTTTTTTTTAAATCAATTTCGCGATGGATATACATTCAGCGTAACATAAGGGTCCTGGAAAGTTAGTGGAGAAGTGGTCTCTTAACTTGATTTAAGAAGTGAGATTCAACTCCTCCAACTCACTTTTGGGAACCCCCTTCAACGTACTTGTAACGCCAAAAGATGTAGACGGCGACGAGCAGGGCGACCAGGCTGATGGTGTATCCCACGAGGTAGATCGTCGTGGTGAGCTCCAAAAGGTCCGGACTTACGTGGTGAGACGTGGGCAGTTCCTTGCAAGCACTGTAATCGCTGTATTCAGACCATTCACCATTCGGCAAGCAGAAACGTGTAGCGTTTTCTGTAGATAAAATAGTGAGTACAGTATGGGATAATTTTAAGAATTTAGTTAAGAAATTTGAAATATTTATTTATATAAAAATCCTTTCCTCATAGTTTCCGAAATATATTTGTTTTTGTTGTAGACTTGTTTCTCATTTATCACTTGGTAAAACATATTTAATATAAGTGTTGGTTATAGAAAATAAAACTCGTGGTTCTAGTTAAACAATAAACCACGAGTTTGATTTTCTATAACCAACACTTATATTTGTTTTTATTCCAAATAACTTATACCTTTCGGTGTCAGTTTAGTTTCCGAAATAAATTTAGTTTAATAAAAAATAATTAGGAGAAAGTACAAGTTTATTTAAATAAATAATTAAAAGTCTCTACAACCAATATAAAGAAGATTAGAAAAAAAAATGAAATTGAAATATAATTCAAATTAAAAAAAACAAACTAAATACTGTAAACTCTTAATTGTACACTAATCTAACATTTCGTGAAAGATTTTTTAAAACCCTGTATTTAAACTGGGTTTAAAAAATAACAAAACAGCTGGTTATTGTTTCACTAATAATTTTTATTTTAAAAAAACTGACTTTTTCATTCTTCAAAATTCAAACCTTTGAAAAGTTTAATTATTGGGAAATGTTTTACATTAAGAATTCATCTTAATAATAATAATAATAATATATTTATTTAAGGTATTTCCTTTTTACAAAACATATGCAACAAAAATCAATAAAAATAAATATATAAATGTATGTAAATTATAATCAAACTGAAATATATCTTATTAACTTATTATTATTTGTTTATTTATTACTGTAATCCTGACATAGTTGGTTTGATCACAGCCATTTCTAACATGTAATTAAACTTATTATTATTGTTATTATAAGTTATACAAATAAAGTTAAAAAGTGTTTTATTTAATAAATTCAAAATGTATAACCAAGTTTTTACTCAACAACCAACAAAGTAAAAGTGTTTTGTTTATTAAAATTGAATTAAAATGTATAACAAAATAGAAGCCTCAGCAATTAGCACCTTTTTACTTGATTTAGGCTGTGACGATAAAATAACGTGTAGAAATTCAACATTTCACATACGAATTATCCTAAATTATTAAGTTGTTCTAATTAGCAAAATTAAATAATTGGCCAATGCTTTAAAACAACTAACGAAATAAATAATTAATTATTTCTCAATCTAAAATAACTTGTATTTATTATTGATTTTAAATTACACTCATAAATTACTTAAGAAATATTAATTTCATAATATTTAAAAAAAAATTAAATTATCCTCATAAATTATTTTCTCTCTTAATCGTATCCTCTTTTACCCGTATTAGGTGTCGAGATTTCATACTTTACTTCTTTCTTTCTTAATCTAATTCTCTTTTACCCGTATTGGGTGTCGAGGTTTGGTTCTATCGCTTATAAAATTTTATCCACTCGTTTCTTCATAAATTACTTAAGAAATATTAATTTAATATTTCAATGACACAACATTTTATTACCGCAAATATTTATAATAATTTTTTTCCTGGCGGAAAATTTTCGTTTTTTAATTGATTTAAAATCACATGATTAGATAACTGCGTATAAAAATAACATGTCACCGCATTATCGGTTGGAAGGTACAAATCATTAAGCGATATTGATTTTCCTGGTACTTAATGCGTTTTACTAGAATACGTGGAGTTATAATTAAACCGCCGATTTCACATGTTCATTATTAACGCATCAAATATTAAACGTTCTGCTGGGTAGTAAAATGTGGACACGAATTTATCGATTGCAAAAATAATAAAAAAAAATAGGGATAATTGAGGTTGCGATTTTGCAATTTTATAATAAAATTATGTTATTAAATTTTTATAGTTTTAAACCGTGTGATAATCCGCAAAGGTCTGAAAGAACCAACAAGCAGCGTGGAGTTTAATTTATTCTGGCTCAGGAGATCCAAAATGTTGATTATTGAGGAACTTAGTTTTTGAAATACTATAATTGCTTTTTATTAAAAACAAATTTGTTCATGATTTTCAATATTTTATTAATTTTACTACAATTGTTTCGTTAAGCTTCGGGTGAAATAATAATAATAATAAATTGTAGTGAAATTACTAGAAAGTTGAAATTCATAAACAGATCTAAAATGGATATTTTTTCTCTCATCTCTATTTTGAAAATGTTCATAGACTTTCCTTCACTTCATAAATTAAAATGAAAATAACATATATTTCAAACCACGACACCAATTGGTAAAAGGGGACATCGATATATATATATTTCAACATCGCCACTAATCGTAATGAAGATCCTTCTAAATTCTTGTGAAACAAATTATGCTCAATAATTACTGACCATCAAATCAGTGTTTATTTTTAGCCGCCAATTAATAATCATTAACACCATAATGTAATTATCAATGTATTTCAATTTAAACATAGATAAGTCATGTGTTTATGTTGATGGAAATAGCATCAGTGATAAGTGACTAAAATACTCACGCGAAGTGTCATATTTGATTCCATTCAGTTGCACAAAGCAAGGCAGAGTGGCGTAACTACCCGTGGGAGTAATCGGCCAGCAGAGCAATAAGTCAAAGTCGACTTTGCAGTGGTTCTGAATTTTCGGTGCGTCGAAATTACAAAATTCGGAATTATTTACAAAAGTTGAGTGGCTAGTGTCCAATGCACCGAAAAGAAGTTTGATATTATCCATCTCTGTAAAAAATTTTGTATGACAGATTTGTTAACAAATTTACATATAGTAGAATAAGCAATAATAAATTACATGAATAAATTAATTAATTTTTCGTATTATTTTAATTTTTCTTATGCTTATTTGTTATATAATATATTTATATTAATGATAATTACTTGTAATGTTCATTAATCCAATAGCCATCATTTATATATAACATTCTTTATAACACCTACCTTTTAACAACTACGACAACCACCTCGCTTGTTTTTTTTTTATAGAATTTATCACATTTTAAAATCTGAAATAATAGATTATTTAATAAACATTTATTTTTTATAAAATTTGCAACGAAAATTTGTTTCGAACAGTGGCGAACACATATACTTTGTGGACTATCTCCACACACTAAAGTCGCTGTCGCGGGGGGTGGAAAATCTGTCTAATGTTGGTCAATTAAGTGTGAATTGTAAACAGCGCAGGACGACTTTGACCCTTTGCAACCCCCGAAACATCACAAACGGTTATTTTTAGATGGTTTTATTTTGTGGGAAATGCAAATATTGGAATATGTTATCTGAAAATGGAAGGTTGGAAAGGTTTTGAAAACTATTGACTGAATAACCGTCTTGGTATGCATAATTTGTACGGATGAAATTAAATAAATAAACTAGACGAGAATAAAAAGTTATTCAATTTAATCTGTGTTTTTATTTATTTTATTTGTAGATTTTTAATAATCTATTCATAACTAACTAAACATCTATATTTAAATGTGTACAATAATATATAAAATTACGATTATATTCTGCAGATGAATCGGCTATCGATCGGAGGTCTTTCAGCCATATATTCGTATTTTTTTAAAATTGAAAATATTAAATCACTCGATTTGTTTCACTTGTAACATTTATTTGTTCCGACTAGTTTCTCCATTTTATTTTATATATTAAGCATTTATAAAATATGTAAAAATAGAACACACTGATTGCTAATTAATTGTTGATTACATCCTTTATGGAATACGAAAACAAACAATTAACATGTAATCAAGCATATTAAAATCGTGTTTCATGAATCAATAACTTAAAACGCAATTTATATAATAGGAATACTCATATCTGTGTTATGCTCAAGGAATAGTAATTATAATTATCTTGAAACAATTACAATATGCTAAACGGCTAAAACAAAAAAAATAGCATGAGTAATCCAATTTCTGTTAACATTATGTGGGTTTACACTTAAAACTTTTGCATACAGTCGTCACCGTAAATTCCATTATAAGAATGCATGACCGATTCGTGATAATGCAAAATACCTTAGAATTTCCTTTGTGATCCCTATGACTGAAATAATTTAGACGCCAAGGCCGGACAAGCCTCAAAAAATATGCAAAAGGAAGAGAGGCTACGGCGTAAATCATTAATATTTACGATCACATAAAATGTAACTGCTCCTCGTCGGGAATATTAATAAATTCATCAAACAGATAAACAATGGCGAGCCGTGAAAATCCGCTTCTTGTCTGCTTGTTTGATAAACGTATAAAAATTAAAGTCAATAAACTGTGTTTGTGCGAGAGAAAGAGAAATTTACACAATGTGTCACGGTGGTTTGTTTCGTTAAAACATTTACATTTTTTCTTTGGTTCGTTGTTGTTAATGGTCTCGTTATTTTTTGGAAATTGCCGGGGTTTTCCGAGATGCAATCACGTGGATTATAATAAATGGTTTGGACCTTCAATTTTGAGTGTGTTGGACGAATACTAATTTTATATTGTATTAAATGTGTCCCCGGGGTACAGCTCGATCAAGATAAAAAAATGTTATTGTATTAATAATGTAATTATTTCATTTTATATCATGTTCATTTTATTATACAAGGCTAATGCTTAATACTAAATAAAAAGGTCAAAAATATATATTTTTTTAAATAATTAATAATTCAGTAACATTTAAACGGGGAATTTTGTGAATAAAATATAACATTCACGTTTGAAACTAATATTCATGATTTTCTAATAGTAAATTAAACTAAATGTGCAAATTATGTAATGTACCACTGTTGATGTCCCTTTTATTGTATTATTATTATTTTCGTTCTTCGAAAGCTCTTCCAGTTTGTCCTACATAAACTTTATTTATTCAGGTTGTAAAAAAATGAGATTACACTCATTTGAGTTATCCCTCCTACTCCTTCTTAGTAAAAGGCGAAAGATTTGAAGAGAGACCAGAGTTGAAATGGAATTGTATTAATTAGCAGATTGTTTATTTCAATATGTTATGTTTAAAATACAACACGTTTTAGAAATATTAAAATAATGATCAAGATAAACAAAATATATGCATAATGAAAAAAATATCTTCACTGATGATGACTACAGTTTTAATATTTATAAGTGGTGAAGTAGTTTCGAAATAAAGGAAAATAACCGAAATTGAGAGTGCCGTGGAGGGATTGTACGGTGCAGAAAGTACAAACAATTGCTATTGGGTACTAGATTAGAGTCTTATTAAGACATTAAGCTGTTTAAATTAGCGTTCAAGAGGATTTTAATATTTTTGGGGATTTTTTTAATTCGAGTCCAATCCGTCGAACTAAGGGAAAATAACCGAAATTGAGGGTGCCGCGGAGGGGTTGTACGGTGCTGCAAGTACAAACAATTGGTATTGTGTAAATGTTTGGAGTCTTATTAAGACATCAAGCTGCTTAAATTAGCGTTCAAGCGGATTTTAATATTTTTTGGGATTTTTTTAATTCGAGTCCAATCCGTCGAACTAAGAGAAAATAACCGAAATTGAGGGTGCCGCGGAGGGGTTGTACGGTGCTGCAAGTACAAACAATTCGTATTGTGTAATTGTTTGAAGTCTTATTAAGACATCGAGCTACTTAAATTAGCGTTCAAGAGGATTTTAGTATTTTTTTTGTATTTTTTAAATTTTTAATTCATGGTGCACGAAAACTGCAAGGTTCAACCCCCCATACCTTGCAATTTACGTGTGAAAATATTTTTAGTTGTGCATGTTGTAGTTTTAATTATTATAGTAATTAAAATAATAACATGCTTTTAAGATAATATCCTTGATTTGTAATAATCATCCATTCAAAACCGATTAATTTTCTCAATCTCTGTTATTGTTTTTAATATTTAAGCATAATTATCCATGCATCCTAATAAAGATAAATCGAGTGAATTGCAAAAATTGAACTTTCACATCCTAAAGGCCACACACGACAGATAATCACTAAAAACGCCGGAGATTATCTCTATCTCATTATAATCATCAAATAAAAAAAAATATATCTAAGCCGGTCAAGGCGGCTGCAGTCGACCGCAACTCGATCTTTTTCCGGCGCGCATCGCAAAAACCGAAAAACAAAAGCGCAAAGACCGAGTGGAGAGGGAGGGCGAAATTAATTTAAAAATTCTCCCACCTGTCCACCGTCGAAGGAAAAAAAAAACAACATGACCAACACGGAGGCGAAGTTGTGGTGTGTGTATATATGTTCAGTTTGGTGGGGAAGGTCAACTAGTCGCGGTGCACATGGCTTTTATTTCAAATGAGATGGACTTGGATCAGATTGTATAGCGCCGTCGCGAAACACGAATTCCACAGTGCTGCATCCTAGTGGACTTAAATAATTATGGTGTTTTGATTTTGGTTTCGGTGCGCGCGTATTTTTTTTTGAAATTTATTTATTTGGGAATATAAATAGTTTTTAAACCATTGTTGTGTGGGCGAGCAACGCTAAATACACTTCAAGGTAAACATTGTTAATATTTTCATTTGCATTTTCGACTAATCACCTTACTTCTCCTCAAATATAAACAAAGTATCTCTTGAAATAAAAAAAAGCACACTATTTAATTATAATTAATAAATAAATTAATTATAATAAATAATGAGCAATGTTTTAATCAACAAAATTGTTGACTTTTTTAAATTATAATAAATTGTGCAATTTTGTATATAAACATTATAATCAATTAATAATATATATAATGTTATCAAAACTTATATATAATTTTATTTTTATAATAAATTAACTATTTTTGCATCTCCATGTAGAATTAAACACTTCATTAAATTAATTAATTATAATAAATAATGAGCAATATTTTAATCAACAAAATTGTAGACTTTTTTTAAAATTATAATAAAGTGTGCAATTTTGTATATAAATATTATAATCAATTAATAATATATATAATGTTATCAAAACTTATATATAATTTTATTTTTATAATAAATTAACTATATTTTTTGCATCTCCATGTAGTATTAAACACTTCATTACTTATTTACGTAGAATTGTAAATAAGTAATGAAGTATTTAATTCTGCTTGGAGAGAATCCTATACCAAAAATGTATTTCATTAATATATTATATAAATTCATTTCAGTTTTTAGAAAAAAAAAACATTACAAAACATTTTCATTGATTTTTTTTAAATTTTTAAATTAAAGTTAATCAAGTATTATTCCAAGGCAGAAAGACCTATGGTCGAAAGCTCATGATAGACTACTAACACAATACATATAGTTATAATAAATTTTGTAAAGCATCAATTGTATAAATTTGAGCAACACGGTACTAATAGTTACAGTACAGCAGGCTGGTAAATATGACTTTGAAAAGCAGGTGCAAAAATGTGTCCAATTTTTGAGAATTTTTATAGACCAGAATATCTATTTCCTTAAAAAAAACTTTATGTATTTGTTACTATAAAATCATCAATAAGGAAGTTTTATTCTCTTCTAAAAAAAATCCCAAAATTGGAACATTTTTTTCATCTGTTGTTTTAAGACCTATTTTGCATGCCTCCTGTAAGATAACTCAAATTTATACAATTGATGATCCCATTTATTAGAGATATTTTGGTATAATTTCAAGCAATTCTGCGATTTTCATATTTTTCATCAAAATCCACTTTTTCCAAGAGAATAAAAATTTTAGTGATTTTTTTTTCTTCCAAAAAAACTGAAAAAAAAATCTTGAAGGTTCTTATTGATATTAGGAAGTGTGTCGAATAGTTATTTCCTTTAAAAAAAAAATAGTTTTCATTTCTTTAGAACTTTTTGAAAAAAAAATGGATCCTATTACATGGAGTCTTATGGAAACGTTTTAAGCGAGACGCGCCAATTTACGCTTTTGGACGCGATGTCGATTATGCTAAGATAACTCGGTTCACAAATGAGGTAGAATCTTAAATTTTAAAGCATTTGATTCGTAAAGAATTTATCTATGCTTCAGCATAAAAATCATTAAGGGGGAAGTTATATGCTCGTCTACAAATATTTTCAAAATTGGACAATTTTCTCAGCGGTTTTTCAAACTCATATTTTACACGCTTGCTGTACGAAAACTGTTTGTACCGTGCTGCTCAAATTTATACTGCTAATGCTCCCATTAATTGGGGACATTTTAGTGTAGTTTGAAGTAATTCTGACATTTTTAGATTTTCCACCAAAATCCCTTAGAAAATATTCAAATTTTGGTGATTTTGTTTTCTTCCAAAAAATTAAAAAAAAAATCTTGAAGGTTCTTATTGATATTAGGAAGTGTGTGGGATAGTTATTTCCTTAAAAAAAATAGTTATAATTTCTTTAGGACTTTTTGAAAAAATGGATCCTATTACATGGAGTCTTATGGAAACGGTTTAAGCGAGACGCGCCAATTTACGCTTTTGGACGCGATTTCGATTATGCTAAGATAACTCGGTTCACAAATGAGATAGAATCTTAAATTTTGAAGCATCTGATTCGTGAAGAATTTATCTATGCTTCAGCACAAAATCATTAAGGGGGAAGTTATATGCTCATCTACAAACATTTTCAAAATTGGACAATTTTCTCAACGGTTTTTCAAACTCATATTTTACACGCTTGCTGTACGAAAACTATTTGTACCGTGCTGCTCAAATTTATACTGCTAATGCTCCCATTAATTGGGGACATTTTGGTGTAGTTTGAAGTAATTCTGCCATTTTCAGATTTTTCACCCAAATCTACTTTTTGTTCAAATTTTGGTGATTTTGTTTTTCGAAAATAATTACAAACACTCTTAATGATGTTAGGAAAAGCGTGGCGTATTTATTTTTCCTTTTCCGGTTCATTAAAGCTATTAGAATTGATGAGTTCCATTAAATGGAGTCTTATGAAAAAAGTTTAAACGAGACGCACTGATCGATGCTTTTGGGAGTGACGTTGACTAAACTGAGATAACTTTGTTCACAAAAAAGATAGAATATTGGGACTTAAAGCATGCGATTTATGAAGGATTTATCTATATTTTGCCTGAAAATCATTAACATGAGGCTTTTGTCCTTGTTTACAAAAATTTCTAAAGTTAGACATTTTTTTTTTTCGCTCGTTTTACAAAGGTGAAATTTACACGCTTGCTGCATGAAAACTAGTTAATTTATATTGTTTAAATTTATACACACCTCACACTGAGAAGTAGAGAGGCACATATAACGATATTATATAAGACTAAATAAAAAAAATATATACAGTTGATCTTCTCAATTATTGGGAACATTTTGGCATAAATTGAAGTTATTCTGTGACTGACGTTTTTTTTTCCAAAATCCACATTTTGCATTTTTTTCTTTCGGAAAAATATAAAATTTTCCTTGTAGACCCTTGTTCATTTTAGAAAGATCGTGAAGTATTAATTTTACCAGAAAAAAATCTTTGTATAAATAATAAAATCGAAAGAAAGGATATATATTCAATATCTTTGCTTTTGAGCCGCCATCATAATGAATTTGCTTGTTATGTCACTCCTGTACTTTTGAAGAATTATTCTTAAGTTCGATTATTTATATATATATATATATATATATATATAGGGAGGTGTTTTTATCAGTATACATTAGTGGAAGTGTATACCTGCAAAAATGCGAGTTAAACGCATTGAACCGATTAATGTGTGTATGTTTAGTTGATTATTTGGCATATGGGTGTTCAGTTGCGTGTTATAGGCAACCAAACATGCATACATCAATGCGTTTGACTCGCTTATTTTGTACGTATACATAGGGGAAATGTATACTGATAAAAAAAGCTCTCTGTATATATATTATGCGTAATTACAAAAACAAAGCACAACAATTGCATTATATATATTCTCTTGTAACGGAGCGATGAATCGGGGGTGGTTAATCTGTTCACAAAAATTACGTTTTATAATTTTTAACACCTCTGAGCATGTCCTTGATACATATATGCCATTAACTTAAGAGCAAGGGAATTTTTGTTATAGAAAAATAATAACCGCCTGTGACACTCTGAAATAATAATCAGTGCATTTCAATAACCAACAGGATTTGATTAATACATTTATTACCTAACATGTGTAGTACATCCAATAAAAAGATAATATCAGTTTAAAAATCTAACACAAAAATGTTATATATTAGATAAAGAGATAAAAATAATAACAAAAATTAAATGTAATTACAATTATATAATAAAGCGTTTATTTGCATGTTAAACAAATAAATTAGACAGAAATCACCAATATACATAGTGTTTTGCAGTATAATTTATGCAATAAAGTATTGATTATTTAAATGCGCTGATTATAATTCCATCCAAAACTTATTTTTGCAATAAAAAAAAACCTCGAATATTTTCAACAAACAATCATTAATTCCCCAGCTTTATTCAAAATCCCATATATAATCACATCACGGATCCAAACCTGCAGCACGTTTTTTTTTACTATTATGTAACGATATGTACAGTACATGTTTACAAATAACCAAAACTTTCATTTTTTCCCACTTTTAACACGCGATATCCAAGCATATTTCATTGACGAAATATTTAAGGTTAAACCGCGGATTTTTTTTATAGCGCGCGCCTTTTTTTGAAACTATAATGATGCTTTATTTATTATTCCACTCCTGCGATAATATCAAGTGATTCAACCGGGCGGGGAAATTACATAATCAAATGTCATTTCTGTGATCCGCGGGAAAAATAATATCATGTGAATTGTAATTTTATTCAAGGAAGTCGAAATTTATGTGAGAATTCCGCGTGCGCGTTTTAATTTATTTGTAGATCGCGGTTGGATTATTATTTTTTTTTTTTTGAATGGGAAACATTTCTCAATTAAGAGTGGGATTGAATTAATTACGGTGTTATTTATGGGTTTTCCGTTTATTCCACGTAATTATGTTTTTTTTTTATATGTAAAAGAATTCTTTTGAAGTCACTGACTCCATTATTTCTTTACTTGATGGCAAATTGAATAATCTATTTCATGAAAGGTTCGTTCCACCCGTTTAAATGAAATTTAACATCCGTCTTGAGTTAAGAAGAAGGCCAAGTATGAATTTCACGACTTTCTTTTTATATTATTATACAATATTCTATATATATTTTATAGATATCAAAATAAAACGTTCAAATTTGATTGATTTACGCTTATATAATCACCAATTGGACTTGAGTTCTCTTATTTCGTTGAATAATCTATTTCATGAAAGGTTCGTTCCACCCGTTTAAATGAAATTTAACATCCGTCTTGAGTTAAGAAGAAGGCCAAGTATGAATTTCACGACTTTCTTTTTATATTATTATACAATATTCTATATATATTTTATAGATATCAAAATAAAACGTTCAAATTTGATTGATTTACGCTTATATAATCACCAATTGGACTTGAGTTCTCTTATTTCGTTGATCTTTATATAGTTTACAAACTCTTTCTAGATAAAATTATGAACGAATTTTCACGATAAATAAATTCTCTTATAATTTTATTGATAAAATGTAACATATTTTACCAAACATTATGGTAAAATATGATACAATTTATCAATAATATAATTATATAAAAAAATGTAATAAGAAAGACAAAAGCATTGGATGTTTTACTAAATAAAAAATATATACGAGAATGTATCGAAACTATAGTCACAAAATAAATTAATTATTATAATAACAAAGTAATAGACAGTGTTTTCAAAGTACGAATCTAAAAGTATGTTTTTTAATATGACCAAATTTAGGGTATGTCTTTCAAAAGTGGATTAAAAGAAACCCATAGTTGAATGCTGACAATTTAATGCTGTAATGACCGAAACTGGTATATCAATTTTAATAAATAAAACACTTTTTTTCTCTGTTTGTATAACTCGGTTTGTTTTATTGTTGAATGTAGTTTCGACGTATCATTTTCAAAACAAAAGTCGAGTATATTTTAAAATATTATGAAACTAACCAAGTGTTTTTATTTACAAGATGAAAATATTTAAGGATTTAAATACAGTCTGTATTTAAGGATTCTTAAATATTTTCATCTTGTTTCACCAAGTTATATTTGAGACAGTTATTCAAGAAATGACCAGACTCTTTAATTGTATTACTAAATACAAATTTGAATATTTTTATTTAGTCTTATATAACATCGTTATATGTTCCTCGCTACTTCTCAGTGTGAGGTTGAATATATAAATTACAATTTAAAACGTAAAACACTATTCGAAAATAAATAACATATTAATAAATTATGTTTGTATTTGTTTGTTTAAATAATTGGTGTTTATTTTCAGATGAAGTGTATGCAAACACTTTTTCTTCTCTTAATCCTTAACTTTTCCCGAAGTCAAATCCACTTTCCGGTGGATCCGCCCCCGGAGAACAATTATGAGAGTTTCCCGCTGCCGAGCATGCCCCTGTCAATTCCAGAAAACGAAGTCGACAAAATAATCTCCAGGGGAATCATCAAGTTGACGCTGCAAATAGCCAATAGTCTGTCACCAAAGTCACAATCGGCGGACAACACAGTATTTTCGCCACTTAATATAGCAGGTAAAAAATATATTCCTCATATTAAAATAACAATTTATTAATTTCTGTATTATGAAAATGGCGTTGCCGTTAATAAACATTTATTTATTTATTTAACATATGAACTTGTAATAGATTTTTTTTTTGAATTCTTGTATATTGTTCTATTTGCATTCACATAGATTAATTTTCAACAAAACGGTTAAAAAATGAACAAAGCCAAAAATAAATGACAAAATAAAATAAAATTATAATAAAATATTTTTTTATATGGAACAAAACTGGTCTGATGACATCCCATGGATTGAAATGACCATCACCAATTATCCAAATCAGATGAATTGGTTCAACGAACACATTTTGTTGAAAATAAATAATTATTAAGGATTAAATAATTATTCTCTGAATTAAAACAGATTGACTTTACGATCCCTTCGTTACCATTAAATTATTCTCTCTCTTAGCTTAACTTACATTTTCTATTATTATTAAGATACGTAACCTCGAAACCCAATACGGGTAAAAGAGGATAACATTAAGAAAGAAAGATTAAGATACGTCTGTATTTGATTTAATTTTTTTTTTTCATATTCATAAAATGCAACTTGTTTTGTTCATTGCTATAACTTAAGATTTTTTTTAGTATTTAATGTAAATTATTAAATACTATCAACCCGACACTCGAAAGGATATAAGGGTTATATGATAATATATATTAAATACTATCAGAAAAAAAATTGTTGCATTATAACAGCAAGTGTTCATTATGTAATTTAATGTCTGGAGGGGTATAGGTCCCAGAAGTAGTTGTTTTAATGAATACTTGTTTTAAAGTACTTATGTCTTATATATATATAACACCGTTATATGTTCCTCTCTACTTCTCAGTGTGAGGTGAAGTACTTATGTAGCGCTAGTAAATGAAGTCGCAATAGAGGAAATAATTTATTAATTATTTTCATTCTTTTTTTTTCTATATGAATGTATATAAAAAGTGCATACTGTTTTTACAGTATGCAAATGTATAACACAAATTTTGCATGACCTTGATTCAAACTTGAATTATAGAAGCAAAACAAATGCTGTTGCAACCGACCAACACAATGTAGTTCAACTCGTGTTAATTTATACGGAATTCCCATTTAATTCGTCAGGCACAGTTCCAGATAATTATTGATGCAACTGAACACGAGTCTAACATAATCAGTGTATTTAATATTGATGAGATGAACTGGTAGAATGAAATTCCAGTTATATCGGCGGGATGAATTCATAAAATCAAATTACGTTTCAAATAATATTGAACGTTTATGTAACATGTTGAAACATTTTTACTAGTGTTGGGCAAAATCGAATATTATTACTAATCGAGTATTACTAAATGTGTCATTTTAAGTATTTAAAACGAAAAAGTAACTTCAAAATTATGTTTATTAATAAATGGGAAATTATTTTTGATATTTTTATAATAAGAAACATTCATAAAATTATAATATATTTAATTTAGAAATAATAAAAGATCGACTTTGCCCATCACTAATTTTTACATTTATGCCTGATTTTATAATTGGGAAATGCTAAAATTAACGTACGCGTTATTTTTATCATTACTGTCCAAGCGAGTTTAATAATTGTAGTTGTTTCAAAGTACTTACGTAACGCAAGTCGATAAAATGTCATAAGGGGTTTGTATGGAAAAAAGTGGAAAATTCGAAAATCTCCAAATAACCTCATATTATACCAAAATGTAGTTAAAGAATGATGGAATAATTTGTAAGAATTTTTACATCATCAAGGAATTCGTTTTCGATCAGTCTGCTCGCAAAGTTGGACTTCGTGAAATGAATGAGAATGTTGTTCGAATTTGCGATTTTTTTCTGTGGACCATTAATGACTTAGAAAAGATAAGTTTTAACGATAATATAGCTACATTCTTCAGGAATGAAATACTGAAAATCGCATCCGTTTATCTCGTCCGTGAACCCAGTAATCTCGGTCCAACCGCTGAAGTATTCGAATGGGCCAAACAGCGGGTCTCCCTTAAACCGATCACATAAGGTCTCAAGTTAATTTCAGGGAGCGATTCAACAAATAACTCACTCGAATTGGTTATATTTTTTGTATCATTATTTTCAGCCATCTTAGCTCTAATCCTTCTGGGCTCAAATGGAAAAACATTCCAAGAAGTCTCGACCATCATGGGTCTGGCTTCCGGTGTTGACATCCAGAGCAAATCGCAATTGGTCCACGAGCAATTGGGTCGTTTGCTGGACAGGATCCACCAAGCCGGCGACGCCGATGAGGTCGTCAAATTGGCCTCGGCGCTTTTCGTGCAGGACGACTTCCCGATCCGGAATGTCTACAGGCAAATTAGCGAGACCGTGTACAAGAGCGATGTGGTCAATTTGGATTTTATGAGGCATCCAGGAAATGCCAAGGATAGCATCAATAGGTGGGTGAAGGGTCACACTAATGGGAAGATCAACGCGATTCTGCAAGAGGATCCGCCTACGTACACGAAGGTTATTATTGTGGGAGCGTTGTATTTCAGAGCGGCGTGGGAGAAGCCGTTTTTTGATGGATCGACGAGAAGGTGAGATCAAATATATGTTCTAATTCATTGATATGAAACACTTCACATAAACTCAAACTAATTTATAGTAACAAATAAGCCAATTTAGTTGCCGATCTCTTTCATTGCATTAATAATGAAACAATATTAAATACTAAACTAATTTTGTTCATGTAAATTTTGCTTAGTAAGAAGAATGATTAAAAAATAAAAACTTATTTTAGGCGTCCATTTTTCCCTGAGGGTCGAAAATCCGGCAAATCAGTAATGGTCGACATGATGGCCAACGGCGGGCTTTTCCCCTACTACAAAGATCCGGCACTCGATTGCGAAATAATGGGTTTCCCTTACAAAGGCAACCGCACCACAATGTACGTCGTAATGCCAACAGACTCCAACCGCCAAAAATTACGCCAGCTACAAAACCGCCTCACCACCTCCGATTTAGAAAACCTCATCGACAACACCAAATACACAAAAAGCGTAATTTTATTCCCAAAGATGGTCCTGGAAACCTCTCTAGATTTAACAAAATCCTTAATGGATCTAGGCGTGAAATCCCTATTCTTGCAATCCCAAGCTAATCTTGCTTT
This sequence comes from Philonthus spinipes, assembly GCA_963082785.1. NCBI lineage: Eukaryota > Metazoa > Arthropoda > Insecta > Coleoptera > Staphylinidae > Philonthus > Philonthus spinipes. The sequence continues at coordinate 32,394,247 of OY720304.1, forward strand.
ATTATCACCAGGAAGGAACCAGTATCAAAACCCCGCTTTATCCTCGGGTTTCGTAGCAAATGTAGTCAGAAATCCGACGGTGATGGACTCCGCGGGGAACGATTTGTACCTTTTCTCCCGTTCGGGGGTTCCGCATCAAAACTGCACGGAAGAGGAGGAGAGCTCGGACAGATGCAAATTCGCGAAGAAGCGTAAAGCGCGGCAGGTCGATACGGAGAGCCTGGATGGTCTGCGTTCGATTTTGGGGAATAAAGACAATCCTGGATTGTACGTGGATCAAGTTTTGCATAAAGTCTATATGGATATCACTGAGACTGGGACTGAGGCTGCGGCGGCGACTTCCGTGAGCCTGTCCAGGGGTGGAGATATTGTGACCTTTCGTGTGGATCAACCGTTTTTGTTCTTCATCAGGAATCAGGATACCAAAGCCATATTATTCTGGGGGTCGGTTAATTCTCCGTCGCCGCATTACAGCTAGTGCTCAGTGATTTGTTTTATTTAAGAGACTATTTTTTTAATTAATTAAGTACATTACAAGTTTATTTCGTACGTATTTTATAAGACACTCGTATAGTGTTAAAGCGCATGCGCCATACATTATTCCCACGGATTTTAGGGTACCACATGCATCGATACTTGCTCCTTTCTGTCAAAATTTATACATTATTTTTATTGACAAACACAATACAATGTCTAGGTATTACAGAATATTACAATATATTTTCGATTGTGGAGGCTTCTACTTCTTATACATGTTTAAATATGATAATGAAAAACACTTTATTTTTACTTGTGACTGCAAACTGTTTGTCAATGGCAAGCTGAATTTTCCAAAACTGCAGTCACAAGTAAAAATAAAGTGTTATACAAAATCAAGAGTTTAGAAGTATTTTTCATTATATTACAATATAGATTATAAAGATTTGACAATTGGCTATATACTAATGATTTTACCGCCATAAAATTCTATTTTTTTTACTATAAATAAGATTTCCTATACGATCCATATAATATACCATATTGATTATAAGTTACTATAAATAAACGTGTTATTTGTTACTCTTTGGACTACTTTAAAACCACCCTTGCGAGCTCATCATGACAGTTTGGTCCTTCGAACAGGATAATTTATTCCAGAAAGACCAGGGTCGCGTGGACGCTCTAGAAGTACTTAATCTTTAAATATTTTCCTCCCTCCTAAGCTCACATGAAGTGAAAATAGTTAATGTGAATTGTATCAGAATTTTTAAGCGAGTGTCGATGCACTTTGACTAATATAAGCAATAAAAACCATACTACATATACAACAGAGTTTCATATCTAAAATATTGCATATATCCAAGATTGGTATTTGTGTTGGATGGGTGGTCCTAGAATAGAACCTTGTGGGATCACAATTAATTATCAGACTACGATAAAATGACTTAATTTAAGATTTTTTTGATTAAAGATTATTGAATGTATATAATTTGAAATAGATGATAAGTTTCATATTCTCATTTTTAAGAGAGTGATGTAAGCACGAGGGATGGGGCATGCGCTTTAACAAATATTATAATATACTTGAATATATTTTGTTAATAAACAAATTATTATTAATAAAAAAATATATATACATTTTTTTTAAGAAAAGAAAGAATATCGAATAATTAGGTCAGTGGCTTTCAAACGGGGTGGACGCAAGTACACCATAAGTGTGCCCTGAAATTTACGTTTTACTGCAGTGTTTTTTTTTTAACAACATCTCTGTGGAATGGAATTCTCCGCACTGTTAATTTACGTCACGTAAATATATTTTTTTACAGCATCTCTGCGAAACGAGATACTTTGCATTCGTAAATATTAAAACAAAACAAGAAATTTAACGTTTAGTTAATTAAAAATTGTTAATTCAATTCTTCAATTTGAAAAGAAAAGGAATTTGTATAAAAATCTTTTTTTTCTCTACCAAATTATGATAAAATATATAGAGTGATTTAAAAAAATGTTTGTGTTGTTTATATCTTGAAAATTCGATGCATTTTTTTAAATTTCATCATTGCAATCCTTGGATTGCATTATACAGGTTTGTTCTAAATTAAGTGCGCATCATAACTATATTATTAGTTGAGCTAAATTGGACTTTACTGATTTAACCAAGTCTCTAGCTCAAAACAACCTGTATAATGCAATGCATAAATTAAAAAAAAGAGCATCGCGTTTTCAAGATATAAACAAAACAAACTTTTTTTTAAATGGAACACACAATACATGCAACATTTTATCAAATGAGTAACGTTTGTCTATTTTGTTATAAATTGTTATTTATTAATTAATATGAACTAAATAATAATTATATCGATTACTTAAAAAAACCTACTCAACATTTTTTTGCACACATTTCTAAAAATATTCACTACATTTTATTCCAATTTTAAATTTAGATGGTATTATTCACGCTTAACCAAGCAGGTCAAAAACAAGCCATTACCATTAGTAAAAAAGAATGAATCTCTAATATATATATTTTTTTTTGGTTTGCTGTTCAATTGTAACCTTGAAATCGTTAAAAAAGGTAACTCAAAATGAAATTGCGTGTGAATCAGATTCGCATTGAATTACGTCCTGACTGTGTCTAATAAAATGCTAAATTTCCAAATAGCAATTTCGCGCTGTTTTGTTCCGCATTAATGATTCCACAAAATCCATAAGTTTTTTTAGCGTAAATGATAATTGTTTCCGTGTTTTTATTTTCGCTTCGGCTATTCATACGATGTTACATAAATCTAAACGATTTTTTTTATATAATTGCGAACATTTATGACGGATGGTTTAATTGCATTTATTAGTCGCCTTCTAATTTATTATACATCATTATTCGTTATTTTTGTACATAAAGATTTATAAACGAGTCTTCTAGTTGGACTTCCGGCATTGATAATTTTATCAACTTCAAATATAAAGAAGCCTCGTACGCAACTGTCAAATTCACATGTAAATTCCTATCTAAATGACAGATTTCATACGCCCGCAACGTTCCATCAATTTCAGGAATACGGGCCCTGGAATTGATTGAACGATTCGGTCGTATGAAATCTGTCATTTAGATAGGAATTTGACAGTTGCGTACGACCGCTTTCAGGAATAAGGCCCCAGGCTTTACTATTATAATATGATACAACTTCCCTTGCAATCCGTTTGGAGTATTTTCATCCTAACTTTTGATATATTTTTTCAATTCTTCGGATGTAATAGCACACAAAACATTTTTCTTTTCTCTGGAATACTTTGCAGTTGTTTCCTTTTCGTGTTTCTAGCAGTTTGAAAAGTTATATCTTCGAATGAATAATGTGATATTTGTTATAATAAAACCTCAATTCGTATTTCTTGAATGGTTTTCTCACTTATCATTTGGTGAAACTATTGTTATTGAAGGTTTAAGTTAAATTACACTTGGTTTCTTTCAAAAATGTTGCCAACAACCTTGAACAGTAATAACTCGATTAGTAGTTAGTATTTCTAAAATATATTGGTTTAACCTTTTAGGATATATAAAAAGAATACATTTTGTTATATAAAACAAATTTAATTCACGTATAAAATAAACTCTATACGATAACACTCATATCAATAAATAAAACTTAAAAATATACAAAACGTATTTACATAAATTGTTAAGTGTGTGTGCTTAATTAACAATATTTAAGCTCAGGATCATATCGTTTTTTTGTACATTTGAATTAAAGTATTAATTCAAAAATTGTTCATTCTTTTAGCAACTTTTCATACAATAACTTATTAACTTTAATCACTAAATAATAAGAAATGGTAATAATTTTTGAGCCAAAAAATTTAATTGAATTCAAATTATATAAAAAAAGATTATTACCTCAAGCTTTTACATTTTAATTCTAAAGAAACAAATATTGGTTTTAATTAGTAAAAACAAAGGTATTTAACTCACGGGTTAATTTCATGTGAGGCTCCACAGTAACGGTAAAACACAATTCCATGGTGACATCAATGGTATCAATTAACATACATAATCCGAATCCCTCTTACCCTTTCGGGTATCAATTAATATTTTTATTAAAAAATATGTATAATTCAATTCAATATTATGGACGGTTTAAATTAATTTCATTTAACTTATCAACACAGAGCAAACCAAATAGTTTAACAAAAAATTTAATACACGAAATTATTTTATAATTGGAAAGATAGCATGGCTTTTATGCTGTCGTTTCAATTATACTATTCATATCAAGTTATTTAATCACATCATAACATCTGTTCAATTAACTTCGGTTTCGTTTCTAATCAAATGAAACTTTAATTTTAAAAGAAGATGAAGTATTATGAATAATTCTTATTACTCATGATGTGTATTTGACATTTATATGCAGGACAAGCCAATTAATTTAAATTATCACTTTTAAAATTAGCTACGTTATAATTTTTCTACATACAAATGCAACAATAATACACAAATTATAGTACGATTAAAACTCTTTAAATAAAACTGTAAAAGGTAACGTTGCTTACTCAAAAAATCAAGTTAATTATTTTCCCTGTTGCGTTTTTTTTTTTAATTGGTCACACTAACTGAATTCGGGCCTAATGTTTTCATGAGCTTGTAGCAGTCTTGAAGCCGTTTTTTATCACCTATCCGCTCGAGGGTTTTTGCTGCTTCTGCTAGCATACCGGCACGTTCACCAGGGGAAGAAATTAGTTGACCAGGTAAGTGCCGGCAGGCTAAATACAGCGCAGCTGCGTGTTGCCGTTCTCCACCCAGATCTTGCTGATTTCTGTCTGTAATTATAGTTTCATTTGTAAGAAATAGTTTTATGATAATATTTCAAAGAAAGTACATTTTGTATTAAGATAACTTATTGTATAGGGTAGAATATAATAAATATTTCATGTAAATAATTAATTGATTATTTATTTAGTCTTATATAACATCGTTATATGTTCCTCTCTACTTCTCAGTGTGAGGTGTAATTAATTATACCAATTATTAAATTAAAACTTTTTAAAATATTAAATTCAGAAAATTTAAATATTAATTATTCTGGCTTCTACTATTAGGAATAAGTGAAGTCATTCATTGCAATTCCATAATTTAAAACTGAGCCTATATAACATTAACACAAAATTAATTAGTCATTGTGTTATTAAATGAAGAATTTTACAAAAATTCAGAAAAAAAAATGAGATTATGAAAATATACCTTTTCCACAAATAATTGAGGTCTTTGAATGTCTATGCCTGAGACTCCTATCCAAAAGTTGTTGTGTCCTGCCAGGTGCAGCTCCTGCCATCAATCGAGATGTTGCTTCATATAAAAACACCCTTGGCAAAGCCGACTAAAACAAAACAAAAAAAGTTAATAAAGCAATTACAATGAACAATACATAATTGTAATAATAGAAAAGAGTATTTATTCACTTGGTCACAGATATTTAAATTAAATCAAATAAAAATATTTATGGCAGAAAGACCTCAAATCGATAGCCCAGACAGACTAACACAACATTTTTTTCTTGTTGTCTAAATATAAATCTATGTACAAGCTTATGTAATACTATTGTTTGTGCAAAGATGTTTGTATATATAAAAATAATCAATCATTTTCATTAATTTTTTTTTTAACTGTTTGGATTTGTAAGCAAACATACTGACAACCGTTTGAAGGATCCTGCCCTTAATTAATTATTCAGTTGAGTAGATTATTTATTTTCAAATTATTTTTATTTGATTTAATTAATTATTGTTCACATTGTATTTTTTTTTATTAACTTACGGGAATATGTTGTGTGAGGCTTCTCAAGGAAGAAATGTCCTTCTGGAATGCACTCAAAACAGAATTTGAGACAGGCACATTGTTAGCATCAGTTTCAACACTGTCCTCCCATAAGAAAGTGCGGGTTTCCAACAACCAATCGCACACCATTAATTGGGTCAACTGAAATTATGATTATTTAATTTTAATATCATATAATGAATTTCTTGAAACAAAAAATGAAATGGTAATACAAAATCGATGCATGTTGCTCAATTAGGGTTGCACTGAAGAGACACTGCACTATTAAAATATACATGCAATGCAACTACAATGCACCCAAATTAAACAAACTAAGTATGAGACATCAACTAAAATAAATATGTATGTGATATAGACAAAAGCACCACTTTGGAGAGAATTGAAGTATGTTGGAGCAAGGGTTACTAACATAAAACGTAATAATTATTACTAAATAAAAACATTACGCTTATTCTTAAATAAATCAAATTAATTTAAATTTTTCTTACCAACACTTTTATATTTTGTTTCTTGCAGCTATTGAATGTAAGACTGTCTTCAATCAATTGGCTCGCGTTATCGCATTGCCTCATGATTATTTTCGTTGAGTGGCTGTCGTTGTCGCTTAGATAGGTTTTCCTGGCCAGGTAAGAAGCATACACAGCTTTTGGTAGAGGATCGGTCATCGATTCCAAAACATTTGGAATGTTTTCTACTTTCGAGTACAATCTTTCAGCATTAGCGTCTTCACCAAGTAACCAGTAGCAGCCACAAGCTATCATGTTTGTCCACCAGATTGCAACCTCATCATCATATTCTACACATTAAATAAAACTTGTTAAATAATGTCCTGTTTCGGTGCGTATGCGTTTCATGATACACACAGACGATTCTAGGCCAACGGATGAGAGCAAGAAACAAAGTCGAATATTAATTTGCTTAAGATGAAGATACATAATTATAGAAGTTAGTGGTTTGCTTTTTAATGACATATTTGATGAATTTGTAATGAGTCTCTCACAGTTAATTTCTGTGCAATAACACACATTTTACTACATTTTTCATGAACTTAGTAATTAGACATTTTCAAGCTAAAAATAAGTTTATCCCACTTATAAAGTGATTTCAACATGAAAAATTAAATATGTAGAGAAAATATATATAAAAATTTCAGTTTAAAACTATGCTTACTTTGAAGTGTGTTCGGATTAAACACACTGGACACATCCTTGTCCAAATTTTCAAAAAGCAACTGCACATAATTCAAAACGTCTGTCGTGTTGGACTTCTTCAATGTTTCATCCTCGTTTATTTTTGCACCAGGCGCAACAAGTGTTTGCAAGGCTTTCTCGATTAAATGTTCACGATACAACTAAAATAAAAAAATGTATAATAGTCAAAACCAATAATTATAAATAAATGTGAATACAAAAATGTGATTGTATAAATTGTTTTGCATAATTAAAATATTTGATAGATGCCTAGAGATTGATATTGTACTTCTTCTTATTTTAAATATCAAATCATTGTAAAGGTTACTAGGCAAAATTGTTACGTAACTATTTATGAAATTTAAACTGTTGTTGACATTGCAAACCATTATTTTCTTTTATTATTATTTATGAAAACTTAAATTCAAGTTTGGCAGAGTTTTCTACTTACCTTCACAACAAAAGCCAACGGATCAGATTTATTCCCCAAAGTGCTGTAAGGCAAGCCCTTATTCTCATCGACATAGCTGACTTTTTGCGTGGTGAAGAATTTATATCCGTAAGGTGTGAAAATCCACTTGAGTCTGGCCGGAATCGGATCATAGGCGTTCGTCGAGGCTTGTCTCGCCAAATTTATATAATATCTGTGGAATCCCTGTATGAAACCGTAGCAGCTGGCTTTTATTCGCAATGCGACACTGACATAAATGTCCATTAGTTGTATGGATGGAAGCATGGAACCAGCAGCTTCGGCTAAATTAACGGAGTTCAAAGCCAGGACTAAGCCGGATAACGTTCCAGGTTCTCCTTCGACCAGGTGGATTTGATTCAGTCCGTGGTATACTAGGGATAATTCTCTGCATGATGTTAACGCTTCGTATCTAGTTACCCTATTAATAAAAAAAACAATAAATTAAAAATTGCTTTATTTTATTTTAGCAAAATATTTTAATAATAATCCCGAATATGGTTTTTCAATGAGTTTCTTCCATCTTGTTAGGGAATGCTGAGAGAGATAATATCTTGACTGCCCACAAATCAATATATCTTTTTTTATTAAACATATTTACTATAATAATTGAAAAAATAACACAAGCGCCATCCATTGTCGAGAAACAAGAGAATTTAAAGTTATTAGTAGAGTGAAATGACCATTTTTTTTTCTTTAAAAAAGTAATGGATAATTAATTATTTACCCATCAGCCATAAATCCACCGACATGTCTGGACAGCCATCTACCGATCCACAATCTGTGAAATATTTGCCTCACCATTTGCCAGGAGAACGAAGTGAAGAGATCGAACCTAGAGGAAGGCAATTCCAGTCCGAAAGTTTGCAAACACCTCTTTAGCTCCTGTTTAGCCCTTGTGTTGTTTCCCTAAATAAAAATAGTAATAATAATCTTTATTTAGCATCTTACTATATGATAACGCTTTAGTGACAAAGATGAGATTGAGGAGCAACTTTTAATAGAGTTATTCTGTACAAGAAATGTTAACGTTAAAAAAAGAAGTATACTTACTTCTGATAAATAAAAATCGGCTTGCCTTTTGTGCCTCCAAAAGATTTGCGACTCTTTCGATTTCGAAGGAACGATAGGATCACCGTAGACAAACATTTTCACTAAACAAAATCCGAGCACAAAAATGTTGAAAATCCACAAAAGTAAAACCGAACTCGCCAAGGATATATTCGTTCCATCCCCATCTACAAGAAGGCGAATGAAATAAAATTAATAAAATTTATTCACATTACATACAGCTTAAAATCCTCCGTCCTGCGTAATCACTTCCTGTATTTGAGATTGTATTAAGAGCGACGCCGAGTGGGTTAAAAGAAATTACGGCCAGCATAAACATGCAAAGCACAATCCGCGACTGATCCAACATTCCTCTGGTGATACTCATTTGCTCGTCATCGCTCTCTTCCTTCACTAACTGACTGTATTCGGGACTCGAGGGGATTGAATGCGCTGGCGATAACGAAGAAATGTCTGAAGGAGGTGGCGTATTTTGCGCGACATATTCCTCCATTTTTATATCTTCGACGGACCCTCCGTTCGCCAAGAGATCCTTCAGAGTATTTTTCCTCGCTGCCATCTTCAAAGCCATGTTCTCCTGCTTCAACTTAGTATTACTATTTTGCAAAAACCGGATGTAATCGATTGTTTTACGTAAAATTGCGGATTTGTTCAGCTTCGCATCAACACCGACTATCATGTTTTTCAACTCGACAATTTTATCGTTAATACTCGTCCTATATTTTCTTTCAATTGCATTATGAGCGCTCCTTTTAACCTCCTTAACTTTAGGCTCTTTCGTTTGACTGGGGATTCGATTTATAGCAACCTTTTCCGCATCTAAAACAACCGGAATTCCAGTCGCGAATAACTGCCCGTTGGTGTTTATTAAAGTATGCACGGCTTGATTACTCGTCGGGGACGTCGTGTACATAACCGTCGCCGGTTGAATATTCTGCGGCTCCGTTTTCAACAATTTAGTTTGCAAAATAACCTGCTGCATCTTATCAATCTGTCCCAAATTCTGAACAACCAACGGCTTACTCTTTTGTTGCATTATAATGTGCTGATTCCCGGGAATCGACGAATATATCATCTGTTCATTACTTTGGGGCAAACTAGGAGAGCTGATTATAACCGTGGTAGGGTTTTGCACGATTTTCGCAGGCTTTATTTTCACTTGTTGCGGTGTTTGTATGGGAAATTCGATTTGTTGTTTGATTTCCTGTTGTGGCTGTTGGGTGAAAACAGGGACTGGTGTAGGGTTATGAACCGGGGACGTTTGTTGGTAATTCGTGGTAAATGATTTCGGTTCTATGAGTGGAGGGGAAAGCGTGTGTGGATCTACAAACGAGGAATCTTGCTGTTGAAAATCGAAAAAACTTATATCGTCCATCGGAAGTTGGCCTTCCAGTTGCGACAAGAAGGACTCATCGTTGAAGAGTTCTGTTTTCAGCAATTCCGACTCGTAGTTTGTAATTATGTCTAAAAAAATTTTTGTTTATTAATTTTATTACCAAAAACATAAGCAATACATAATGATAATTATGTATATAAATGAGTGTAGTCAATTTGTTAGAATAACATGACCAATAGCGTGTTAATACTTTCTATTGCCAACATCATTTTGTTTATAAAAAAAATTCAAAGCACTCTAGAGGAGAAAAGTTCTCTATCATACAGTATAATAATTATATTCAGTATTTTTCCAACTTCAAAAAGATGATGTAAGAATAAGTACTTATTATATGCTCCAAATGTTAACGTATTTTTGCAATTTGATGATTTTTAAAATAATCTAATTAGGAATTATTAATAATACAACACTTATTAGTTTGTTGCTATAGGTTATCAATTTATTTAATTTTGAAAAATCTGTAACAATAACATAATGTTATTATCAATGATTTAACAACACAACACCTAATTTTATGTATCTTTCGAATAAATAATCCAGTTAATCAAGATTAAAATCCTCGGTTACAAAACACAAGCCAATAATCAAATGTTTACACACGAAAATTAATAACTATAAATATTTGTTGTTATTTTTAATCAATTATGACTTACCGTCTATGCCGCTGAGTTCGTTGATATTGAAGACGTCGTCGGCGCCGAAATGGGCACTGTTTTCGCCCATAATCGAGCGATTTTCTTTAATTTTCCCAACCAGACACGGGATTAATTGTTATTCCAGCTTTTTCCGTATTTCGCGAATCATAACACTGCGCGCCGACGAATCAGAACGCAGCAACCCAGGATCTGGTGATTTGACGTCACTCTTCAATCATTCTAATTAGCAGTGGTGACATCTCGTGATTTTAGAATGAACGGGATTCTTTAAATCTATGATTTTTGTTGTTGTTGATAATAAAGATAAACACGTAGTTATTCATATAGAATCATTCTATTAGTTGATAGATTAATGATATAAAATTTAATTTATAAAAATTAATTAAAAAATAACACAAAAAATTAATTACAGAACTTATGAAAATTATAGAAATCTGTAAGCCGTAGAATATACATATGTATAAAATCTGTAAAAATATATATTATATATATATAAATATTTTGTATTCCTCTTTACACTAATAACAATACGAATAAAGAGAGAGGAATACAAAGTGTGTGTTTTTTAAATATATTTTCAATGTAATTTATCTCCTAACGCAACTTACAAAAATTCATCTACAGAAACCTGTAATTATATAATTTATATAAATGAAACACTTAATATTTTGTTTGTATAAGTCGTATTCGAGTTATACAGCCTTACAGCCTTTCTATACACGATTCGTTACCGTTCCTGGGCGTTTGTGAATCGGCCATAAACTATAGAAATCTGTTAGCTATTGAATATTTATAAGACATAGAAATCTGTAACTCAAACTCGTAGAATTTGTAGAATCCTGTAAGGGCTACAATCGCAAGGGACCGTGCTTTCTCGTTTCCATTCCGTAATGTAACAGAAACGAGAAGGGGCCTTTTCATCTACCATTCGTTTTCGTTCTGTAAACAAGCAATTATGAATTGGACTCAAGTTATAGAATTCTGTATGTTGTGGAAATCTGTAAACTAATGTTAATCTGTAAATCGCAGGAACCTGTAACTTGTTTAAAGGAAGTAATTTTGTAGAATCAAATGCCAATTTACTTACGGCGTTTACATACTCGTTTCGTTTTCGTTCCGTTTCAGGGCGATTGTGAATTAGCCTGAAACTATAGAATTTTGTAATTACTGAAAACTGTAAACGATAGGAATCTGTAATCTATATAAGCTTCTTAATTACAGATTGGGTTGTTGTGTATGATTTTGTTAATATAAATTATAATTATTAGATATACCCTTACACCATCATTATGGTAGAATTGGATTTTAGATTATATATATATAAATATTATTAGAAATGTGTGTCAAAACTAAAAATGCAAGAATTGACAAAAATGAATGATTATTTTTTTGTTTAATAGTTATTTTCATTAAATTTCCTTGATTAATTTTAATTTATATAGCTGCAAAAATGTGAATCATTTTTTAAATTAAAATTGAAATAATAATCTGCTTTTCTAAATAAAGGGTTTTGTATTGCGAATCCTTCAGGTAAACTCAAAACTTTATTCAGTGATTTGAAGAAAATACGGATTCGACATATAACTAGAATTTTCAAATTGATTGTAATCTATTTAATTGTGATTATAATCATACAATAAAGTAAACAGATTCAGTCCTAATATACATTTGGCAGCAACTTCACAGTTGCTATATTTTTTCAAAATTTAAGTCTGCGTCAAAACCTTCAAACTCAGTTTTTTTCAACATCTCAAAAATTCAGTGATAGAAAATCTCCTACTCTTGAAGCAGAATATAAGGTATATTCCATGAAATAAATAAAGATTAATAAACTTGAAAGTAGGTTCAGTAAATAACTAATAAATAAATAATATTTTACATTATATATGAAACGTGAACGGCAGCGTGTGATCCAATATCAAATATCGTTACAATGAAATATTACCCGTGTAATTTAAAATTCCGTTTTATGCATCGACATAAAAACGGCACTTTTTCAAATGCTGATTGTTTCGTGTCGCATTGACGTTACGTATAAAATTCAATTATGATCGCGGCAATCGATTCCGACCACCCACAATGAGCGCGCTTTCTTTCCACGAGACCAAACATTTTCGTGATTGATTGGCCTCGATTTTATCGCCGTAATGAGGTCCGTATTTACCCCATTTTCAAATAGTAATTGTTATAATATAAATCACCAATAATTGGTGTAATACGCGGGGATGGATGGTTGAAAGTAATATCGCTGGCGGATTATACTTTTCAAATGTAATGCGCATTGCCCGGCGCATTCACCATTTGTACACGCATATCTTTGTTAGTGTTCAGGAAATTGCTAGTGGAAGTAGTTGTTTGTTTTAAATAACGCATTCACAATAATCACCCATTATGCGTTAATTAATAATGCATAATTGAATAATTAAATTGTTTATATTAAAATAACACTAAATAATTTAGTGCAGTACGTTATTAATTTATAGATTTTTAAAAATACCGGATACCGTAAAGGGAATTAAATTATAGATCAATTATTATTTTTAAAATGAATTAAATTGAATTAACAATATTATATATAGTGTAAATTAACTAATAGAGATGATAGTACGAATTTATATTAAATTCATAAATGTGCCTGCATTTTTAGCGTTTATTATAATAGACAACCTCCTCACCCTACGGTAATCTACTGAAACTGGGGGCCACTTATGCGTTTAGCATATATTAAATTAAATAATAATAATAATTGTATTCCCAATTACAGGGAAAAATTACATAAAAAATAAAGTAAATATTACTTTATAAACTAACGTTGAACATTCAAATAGTTAGAAAACGAAAATTACAAAGAATAAACGAAACATACAAGATTCACAGTTTAAATAAAAGCACAACACTTTTGTTAGTTTTTTTAGTTCATCAATACACAAATCAATGTGACGTAACGATTCACAATACATGTCGGAATTAGTCTGTCAAGGCTATGGACTATAGTTCTTTCTGCTCCTATAGAATTTTTAATATTATAATTAATTAAATAAAGTGCGTTATAATCTACTTTAAGTTGGTTTATTATTTATTTATTTTAATTTTCTGTTTAGAGTCATTTGCACATCGCTAGTTTTCTGTCAGTTTCAGTCAGTCAGTTTGTGATTGCAGTGCAGTTTTCATGGTTCCAATGAGTGAGTGTGACACTGGATTTGAAGATAATAATTTACCTTCAATTTCAAAGAAAAGAATTAAACGTGGTCGATTAACTGAGGTGGGAAAGAATTTAAAGCTTTTAAGTCATGAAACTGGAAGTACTTGCAACTGCTCATAGATGCAGGAGAAAGAGCTACTGTTATCAAACGATTTAACAATTTATCGTCGCACGATGAACAGCGAATGTATTTGCGAATGTATTTGTCACAAAAAAATAAGGCTCATTCACAACAAATCGACATGTTTGTATCTTGACGCTCACTACCGGAACAGCTGGTACAGTGGTGAGGACCCACTCAATATTAGCTCACGACTCATAGTTTGGAAAACAGAAGTTATATAAAATATTTAAATAAAATTCTTCTCCTTTCTCTTACTCGTTTTAGGACAAGAATTTTATTTAAATAATTAAACAGCCGGTAGAAGTTCATTAATAGCAGTGTCATTAAAATGATTAAAATTTATTTCCAGCGAAGGATTTATTTATTAAATATTTAATAAATCCGAGACGCCTTGAAATTAATATAATATTATTACAACTTCGATTCCGAAATTCGCCATGACATTTAAATATACATTTAGATAATTAAATTAATTCAACCTTTGAATATCTCAATCCGTATAAAAGGCAGTCCCTTTTCACTCGAGACGACATTATTTCAGGAGGGAGTGGAAAAAAGGGCGGCCGTTAAAAAAAGTCGCACCGGAGACATAAACTCAAACAATTCAATGGCTGGAGGCTAACAATTTCGGTGCGATCAAACATTTAACAAACTAAATTAACACCCCCGCCGGTAAGGGATAATAATTGTAGTTGCCCGCCCCCTTTTTCGTCCGTCTTGTCCGACAATCAGCGCTCCAGACGTGGCCGAATAAATATTTGATGGGATAACTTCCTTTCAAATTGTTGACAACTAATGTTATGAAATTGTATACTTGCGTATTTTGTCTGTAATTAAAGGGTTTCCATCATCTATTAATTATGAAAAGGATATTTATTAATTAATTTGTGTTAATAACAAACCTTCAATATCATGATAATTATCCAGCGGATAGAATAGCGCCATAGTATTTAAGGGCGCGGTTTAGACGAAAGAAATAGGTATATAAGTATTGGTAATCACTAATTCGAGTTAGGTTCCTATTGTGATCAATGAAAAATATTGTGTTATACATTAAAGTAATCTTAAAATAAGCAGGAATTTCATCAGATGAATTAAAAATTATTTTAATGTTTAGTTTGTGTAAAAAACAATTATGAAAAAACAATGAAAATTAATCAAATTTTGAGCAAAATTAAAATTTATCTTTTGCTAATAAAAACTAGTGCAATGAAAATTTTAAGGATTTCACTGAATTCTGCATTAAAACAACTTAGCAGTCATTGCCTATTAATTCCATTATATCTTATAATTTTCTTTTCTAACTTGAACTAGCAAATTGACGTAATACACGAAAATTAACGATTTATTTTTTATTTAGATTGATACTTTATACTTGGCAGATAAAAAAATGTAAATATGTATTCATATTATTAAATCCAAAAGAATGGCTCTTTTCTCAAACGATTATTTCCATTTTACTATATAGCTATCTCTTTCTACTAAATCTCAACCTTAAGTAGTTACCACTAAGAAAACTTATGTTATATGGTCAGAGCCCAATAAACTTTGGAAATCACTGTTCTAGAGAGTTCAAGCATTGAGTAGCGGAATCCATTTTTTCAAAAACAAAATAGTTTCATTTAAAGTTGAAATATCCGTTATCGCAATTTTTTAAAAAAAACCTTTTCCAGTTTTATTTATTGTGCGTGTTTTTTTTTAATCCCAGTAGGGATTAAGCGAGTTAAAAGAGTCGATTTGGGTCAGGAGGGAAGAAGAGGGCTCCACACATCCATAATTCAGGAGCTTAAACAAATCGGGAAGAGGGGAGAGTTTGAAATATTTTCGACGGAAATGATGTGATGTGATATTATGTACGGTTTTCTGAAGGGCGTGTTTTTGCCTGTGTGCGTATTACGCGACGTTTTCTGAATAACATAAGGGGTGAAAATTATTTTGCCCCGGGTGAAAATCAGAGATTACAAAGAAAATATTTTTTTATATATTTTTATGTAATAAACATTTATAATATTATAAATATTCTAAAAAAATATTCAGCTTCTAAAATAGTTTTAATTTACATTACTTAATTAATTAAATAATTAATAATAATAATTAATTAATTATTTAAGACTAAATAAAAATGTAGTTGATTTAAATTTATTGACAAGTTTGATTGATTAATAAATTCTCTGATTAGTTAATCATGATTAACTTTAATCGGCGGATTTTGGTTAACCTCCCATTAGTTAACCACCGAGTAGTAAATAAATGGTTCGCATTTTTCAATCGATTTTTATTTCTCTTTTGGGGGATTTTTAGTGATTTTCAGGTCCCTAAGATAGAAACAGTCGAAGCACGTATTTATCATGTTTGTAAACTAAGGTAAATCAAAATTAATTTGATCATTTACTTCTAAATTATCAATTTCGTCGATTCTAAATGCACGCTTGATTATTTCGGTTAAATCTCTATCTAACTATTTCTTTCTATGATCTCTATTAAATGTAAACAACTTCACGATGATCTTCAATCGACGTGAAGTTGTACGTGTATGAGTTAATTAAAATTGGCCAATTTTACAAACCTCAAGTAACGTTACTCTTGATTTTTTCATTCTGCTGGCAGCACTGTCTTATTGGTAATTAAAAATTGGACGATTAAGGCCCAAATTTACAACCCTCAAGTAACGTTACTCTTGATTTTTTCATTCGGTTGGCAGTACTGGATTATTGATAATCAAATGGAGGGAATCATAGACATCAACTTTTATTCCGCGAATACGTTACTTACGGGTTATTTGTAAGATTGGCGCTAAATATCGGATGTTTTTAGGTTATGTTAATTATGATTAAGTCTTGCTGTAAACTAATTTTATATTTTAATCGTGGTTAATTATTTAATCATGATTAAGCAAGTGGATTATTTATTTATTTTTCCTTGGCATCAACTTGGAGCGACAAAACTCACCAGATTTTTACGGCGGTAAATTTAACTTATCTGCAATCATTGTTGATCACTCTGTAGTTTAAAGCCACAACAAAAATATTTAATTTGTGATAATTAAACCGCGTTTATTTCCGATTATTTATTCAAGCCCGTTCGCATTATGCAAACCGTTCCCTTTTCCGAAATAATTTTCTGTTTTGACACGGAATGCCAAATGAAACAACATCCTCCCTCGCGCGCACCTAACCCGAAACGCCCGTGTTAATTACACCAATTTAATTCATTTCAATTAAATTCTAGTTCGTCCATCCGGAAAATCACAAAATTAAATTTTCATCCCGTGCATTGCAAAAGCCGCGAATCAATCCGCGAAAATAAACGAAAAAATGGCCGGCACAAAGCTCCATTATGTGTTTTGTTATTAATTCAAATAAGAATGAAGTGTTTTGCGAATTGGTATACAAAATTTTAACTTGTTAATAACTGAGGCTTCAATTTTGTTATACATTGTTGAATAAAACACTTTAAACTTTGTATAACATAAAAATTGTCATTAAACCCGATTTCGTAACAATATTTTTATTAGATAGTACAAATATTTTATATTTTATATAGTTATATTAACCTCGACGCCCAATACGGAAAAAAGAGGATAAGATTAAGAAAGAAAGATATACTTATAGTGTGAGATTTTTTATTGTAAAATTAATTTAATTAAAATAGTTTTTCTTTTTATAAGTAAATTCTAATAGATTTAAAAAATAAAATGGAAAGCACGAAATATATATAATCTAAAATCCCCATCTACCATAATGGTTGTGTAGGGGTGGAAAGCACGAAATAAGTACTTAAAATGTTGACCATTGGACGCAACAATTTAACAAATAAGAAGCCAAAACAAAAAATTCGATTTAAAAAATGTGATTAAATGTAAATCTATTTCAGTAGAATAAAATTTGAATTGTATATTGTTTTTTTTAGGTTTTATTTATTTATATTTTATATCGCGTATATTATAAATATTATGAAATATTTCAGCCAATTTTAATCATAAAAAATATACTTCTGTAAATCTAATTGTCCTTTATACACGTATTAATTTTTATAAATAATTAATATTTTATAAACACATTTTATTATAAACGCGCACGCGGAAAAATAAATTACATTTCGCAATAATAATTCCGATTCGAATTAACATAATTATAAATAACAAAAGGATGCACGCGCTCTGTCCGCGTAATTAAAAATAACTAAATTTCGATAAATCGAATAAATTAAATTCAGCGCAAACATTTTCATAATTAAATTTCTCGGTAAATTAATATTCAAACGAGCGCGCATATAATATACAAACAACCGGCAACATTATAATTGCCTTCGCGGAGGATTATTTTTTTTGTAAACTGAAAAGTCAATAAGCGCGAATTATCCCACTTAGTGTGTTTTACTTTTCCAATTAACTCGTTTCGGGTTAGCGCATTCGTTGAAAATCGTAATTTAATAATTGTATGTAATGAAATGTGCGTGCGCTATTGTTTGTAATAATAAAGATGAATATTCTATATAATTGAGAATTTTTCTTTTGTAGAGTGATGATGATGATGTTGGCAATAAAAATAAACACACGCTATAGGTTGTTGTAACGAAAGTGAAAGAAGCAATTGGAAAGAATACTCTGGAATGTTCCAACGAGCGCGCGACGATAAACGTGGCGTCATGGAAAAATCTGGATAATTCGAGAAACAAGTACGCTAATTATATTAAATTCTATAATTATGTTTTACATTTATTATCGACTTAATATAAAAATGATATTAGTAATGGCATATTATCAGTGTTCACTTATTTTAATAGTGTTGGATTTTCGTTTTAATTCATTATAAAATTAGTCGATGCAGCGGAATTATTGTGGAATTTACGTTTTTGACGTAAACGGCTTTTGCGTTGGATGCGTTTCAATTACGGGAGGGCGCTTTTGAAAATTCCGCGTGTAAATATTTAATGAATTAATTATTGTGGGTGATTATATTTTAGCGAGTGGAGGGATGATTGACTGTTTGTTAATTACGCGAAAGAGATTATTTTGTTGCTACAAAGGGATGTTTATTTAGGCGGTTTGTGCGGTATTTCCGAGTTGTTTTCATTATCATTATGATTGTGATATTAATATTTATTGATGTAGTAGTGTTAAAACTGAATAACTTGTGTTCCATTATAATCCAATGTCCGAGGATGTAGATGCTGAGGAAGTAGTTGTTTCAATAAATGCTTGTAAAACTTGCAGTGTAAGTAATGTTTGCAGTTGGAAAAATAAATTTATCAAATTTTATTGATTATTGCCAGAATTTTTTCTTGTTTAATTTCATTGTAAATTTAAATCTCTATTTTAAGGCAATTACATTTTTTTTCGTTGATATCTTAAACTAATACGCGAAACCCGTCCGTTTTTTTTTTCTCTGTCCTAGACAGTGCTTAGGATCGGACGTACGTAACCGTTGGAGTCCCGAATCCCTCGAGTATTCCCCGAGGGCACCTTAAAACGCGCCCCTCGGAAAAAGGCACATCCACCTGCAAAAACTTTGATGTGGGTCAAGTATGATTTCCCCCTTGAAACCCCCGAATTTTATAGAACCACTCGCAAATATACACACACGAGCACAAACACATCCGACCCAAAATTCCAGACAAGGTCAAGTGTTTTAAATAGACGGAAGGAATGAAAACGAGTAAGTGACTTTGATGAGTAAAATGTTAAAACATAAAATGTTTGAGGATTTAATTCCAGAGGATATTCATTGAAAATATTATTATTCATAAAAAAAGCTGGTTGAAAGACCGATGCTCGATAGCCATTTAGCAAGAATATTATATAAAATGTATTGTATTGTATTATACTTAATATAAATTCTACAATAAAAATGATTTATATATATATATATATATATATATTATTTTTCTTACTTATAGTCTGGATCTGTTTGATCAGCTTTGAAATATTTTTAATTTAATCTACACTCTATGCACACTAGCACCCATGGTTTTTAGGACAAGTAATTTTTGAAAGAAGAAACTCGCCCTCATCGGGACTATTTTTTTGTTTATTGGCATATATACAATCATCAATGACTATTCTAATCTTTTCTTAACTAAATATAAATAAAAACATACAACGGATATTTTTCATGCCAAGGTGTTGATTGGGGCAACTTTAATAAAACGTTTACTAAGTTTATATTACAACATAGGGGAAAAACAAACGTAATATTTATTCTTCTAATTAATTAATAACATAATATAAAATGATCGAGAACTGCTCTTTTATAGAGTGCTTTAATTTTCTTTATTTTACTTTTTCTTGGCACAATTGAATAAAAATAAATAAAACGCCATACGTGTCATTATTTATCAAATCAAATTCTTTAATTTTTGTTTGATAAAAAAACTTATTACCCATGAGATGGATGTAATAAAGAGATGGAAAGAATATTTTGAGTAATTACTAATAGAGAGAGAAGAGGAACAAGCCAACTGCATGCAACATGACACGGAAGAAGAAGAAATATCCATATATGAACTGGCTGAAGCGATAAATAAACATATAAATGAAAAAAAAAATCTCTCACATAACAAAATAACAACTGAAATGGTGAAAATATATTAAATAAAAATGATTTGAAAATAATTAATACGTTACGTTAAACAAATGCACATTAGAACAACTACTTCCCGGGCAAATGGTGAAAATATATGAGAAGATGGAAAAATACTTCTATGGGAGATTATAAAGAGAGTTTGAAAAAAAAAGAAGATTCCAACTGATTGGAGTACAGGAGTTATTATACCCATATATAAGAGTGGAGATAGACGTGACTGTAAGAACAACGAAATATTTTTGTTCTGTTATGGAAAAATAAAAATATTATTATTATTATTATTATTATTATAACTCTATTGAGCACTGTATTAAAAATCTACGAACGAATTTTACAGCAAACACTGACAAACAGAATCGGGATAAGAAGTTTAAAGCGGATTTAGAAAAGGAAGAAGCGCCCAAGACCATATTTTTACTTGAAAACAAATCATAAAAAAAACAAGAAAAAAATAAAAACCTCAAAGCGTATATGGAATTTATTGACTTAGAAAAGGCATTTGACAAAGTGAAAAGAAGTACAGTTTGGGCCATTCCAAGTCAAAAAATGTTCCAAATCACCTCATAAACGCAATCAAAAGCTTATACAGCACAAATTTAAACTATGTGGCTAGAAGAAACAGCATGTCGAGTCTGTTCCAATCCGGAGAAGGACTGAGGCAAGGAGGTGCAATGGTTGGGCTCATTGCACCTCCTTGTCTCAGTCCTTCTCCGGATTGGAATAGACTCGACATGCTGTTTCTTCTAGCCACATAGTTTATAATCTTCATGGATGATAAATTAAACAATGCCGACTTAATCTAGGATACTACCAGCTCAAACCTGTTAAAATTACAGGATGTACATTCTTCTAAAAAATCTGTAAAAAATTCAGGAAGAACTTTATTGATGGCAGAAAGAATATGGTCTACTAAATTTTCTGAAAACTATACATTTTCAACTCATTTTGATCACTTGAATATTTCTGTGAAATTAACATGGGGTCTTATGAGAACGGTTTAGTGAAGGCCCGCCGATTGGCCGTTTTCAACGCATCTAAGGTTATGCCAAAATTACAAAGTCCACAAACAACTTACAAGAACGAGCTTTCTAGCATTTCATTCTAGAAGAATCTAGCTACATTTTCCCGCAAGAACATTATTCCAAGTCGCTTGGGAAAGTCGGAAAATAATTGCAAAATTCAGCAAAATATTCGCATACTTTACGTAAGCCCATTTTGGGAGCGAATTGAAGGAAAACTATTCATTCAATCTTATTAAAATTCTCATAGTTTATGCATCCGTTCTTTAGCTACATTTTGGTATAAAATGAAGTCGTTTCGAGATTTTTGGATTTTCGCTGAAATTACACTTTTTTCCATACATATCCTTACTATATTTTAAAATTTCGCTGAATTTTCGCTGAAATTACACTTTTTTTTCATACACACGATATTCTAAAATTTCATTGAAATGTGTTTTCTTTTCAAAAAATCTGTAAAAAAAATCAGGAAGAAATTAGACTTTTTTTTCCATTCATATCCTTACGATATTTTAAAATTTCGCTGAATTTTCGTTGAAATTACACTTTTTTTCCATTACACACTCTTACGATATTTTAAAATTTCGTTGAAATGTTTTTTCTTTCTAAAAAATCTGTAAAAAATCAGGAAGATCTTTATTGATGCCAGAAATAACATAGGCTACTTAATTTCCTGAAAATTATACATAATCAACTGTGTTTAGTCACTTGAATAGTTCTGCGAATTTATCATGGAGTTCTTAAAAAATGCATTTTATTCAGTAGCGGAATTTCTTAACATGCACCTATGATGTAATTTTTAATCTGGGAACGGTTAAAATCTGTTGTGATGATTTTTAAAAAGTTAATAAAATTACATCATAGCTGCATGTTGAGAAATTCCTCTAATGAATAAAATGCATTTTTTGTTAAGAGTAGTTTTATCGTGGATTTATACTTTTTAATTGGTAACGATTTGATAATATTTGGTAATTTATTAAAAAAATATAGCGAAAAAAAGGAACTAATGAAATATCGACATGTTTCTACTTGTCATTTCATTATTTCCTTGAAAGGAACGAAACTAGTTGGAACACAATAAAGTTATTATTATTAAAAAGTTATTATTATTAATTGTAAAAAATAGTGAAACGAACAACCAAGTGTATTAATTAAAATACTTCATAATTATTAGGAGTTTTGTTATTAATAAATATAATATACTATGTGTTATTTCCGCACATATAGTATATTATATTTATTTACTAACTTTACTTACTAATTATTTTCAAATAATTTTTATTTAATTTATAACGTAGTTATTTCTTTTCATTAAGACCATCCGAGTTCAGCCGCCCCCGAAGTCGGCACCTCTCGCAGATATTCGCCGCCCCGCCGACGGGCTTTTCCATTTTCCACCGCCAATCGTCCGTGCACCTTCCTGCGGCCCGTTACTGATTTTCCACGAGGAAAACCCCACCGCGCGCTCTCGCGTGTTTTTTTTCCTGTGTGAATTTTCCCACCAGTGAGTGCTACCGAGAAATTGTACCATAACAACAACAATAATTAATCAGTTACAGTGCATAAAAAAAATTGTTGTTGGTTTTTTCGTGAGCAAATTTTTGAGTCCGGAGGGGGTGGCTTTTTTCGCCCTCCTCGAGGACTGCGGCGTGGCGAGAGGGGCCCCGAGACGAGGAGTGGGGGCAACGCCGTTGCAAAAGGTGAGCGCCTCCCTATTGTCCACGTTAATTAAAAAATAATTAGCATCCCCGACGGGATCGCCTTAATTGGAATTTAATTGGGGATTCTTTTGTGTGTTTTTCGTTTCGCGAAAGGAGGAAAAAAAATGTGTATACCAAAGCAAAGCGTTTGTGTTCGGTTTTGCGAGACTATAATGAGAATCTTTGGATAATACAGAGATAAAATGTACGGGCGTAGGCTTTCAAAATAATTGAATTGATTCTTTACAACAATGGACACAAAAAATAATTAGTTGATTAAAAGAAATAAAGTATCGAAACAATTACATTTTTAATTTTTTTTAATCTTTTTCCTTTCTACCGTTAGGTGTAAGGAGGCATTTTTAATTATTATCAATTTATTTATTTTCTCTAGAGGATAGAGTTATACTTATTAATTAATAAGATGAAATTTCTAAATACTTTTATTTTTGCTCTACTTATTTATAAAAATTAATTATCCTCTACTTAATAACTAAAATATGATAATAATAATAAATGTCTTTATTTACTTTTAGATATTTACAAAAAAAAAAAATATATGGCGCAAACGTAAGCGAAGTTCAGTTAATTTTGCAACTCACTGCTTTTCCACTTAACCTACAAGAAAATGAAAATATAAAAAAGATTTTAGAATGGAGTGAAAATACTTATAATTAATTAAATATTAAATTATAAGCATTTTCATAATAAATAAAAACATAAAATGAATTGTTAGGATTACTATTTAATTAATGGAATATTAATCATAATAAATTAAAGACGACGTAAGCGTCATCTTTTGCCTAATTAGTTATCCATACGCTAGATGAATGGTGGCTGAACATGAATTTCGTTTTTTCTTGTTTTCATAAACAGGACAAGTTCGCCTTCCTTTAGTGGACGAAACAATGATTCTCAGTTATCTACCTTGTAGACCCAAATCGTTGACGATGCCACTTGAAATTAGGCAAAAGGTGGCGCTTGCGTCGTCTTTAATTTATTATGATAAAATGAATTGTTAGGATTACTATTTAATTAATGGAATATTATTCATAATAAATTAAAGACGACGTAAGCGCCATCTTTTGCCTAATAAATGTAATGGAATATTGTTTATCGATTTATATATAATATTTGTAAATAAAACAACGTTACACATTTTTTTTATTGTAGAGACTTATTGTTTGCCATCGCAGTTACATTATGAATAATGTAATAAATGATGAATCATTACTGTGTTGGCAAAACTAACTTATACTTAAATATCATTAAAAAAACATTTGTATTTTCAGTTAATAAATACAAAATCGGGGCTATTCTGTAAGAAAAATGTTAAGTTTAAAGTATACGTTAATTGATATTCTCACGGTCTAAGCAGCTCATTTAATAGATATATATTCATAGAATTTGAAATTAATTTAATTAATTCATAGAATTAATTAGGAAAGTAACTTAACATTTCCCGTACGGAATAGCCTCGAAAATCTGTGATAATTCATTTAAATAAATTACTTCAATATGTAAACTTTTTTTTAATAATTAATGGAGAACATGCGTGTGAATATAATTCAAAATATTGCTATTAGATAAAAAATGTGAAACGTGTATGGTGTATTTTTATTTACATTGTCTGGAAAAACAAGTTTTAAAAAATCCAGATCAGTAAAAAAATCTGATTCTTTCTTTAAGCTTCTACGTGCTAAAAAATAGCGCTTACAAAATGAAATTAACAATATTATCTCAATACTAATTTGCAGCGGAGGCGGCGGCGTATCTTCAATAATGATTGAAAGGCTGTAAGTCAATAATTTTAAAATCGTAATCTAAGTATAATATAAAAACGTCTTCCAATAAATGTGCCTTTAAAATCAAGAAAAAAATGTATCAAAACAAGATTTAATAAATTTAATAAATAAATTATACATTCTTAGACAATTGTTACAAATACGCATCAATTTTGCATTTGTAAAAATTTATTAAATAAAATATATTAGCTATTAACGAAGACAGAATTATATCTATCTAATTTTGAGTTATATGAAGATTATTATACAAGTAAATTTGCATGTAATAACAAATTCATTTTGAATTGAAAAAAAATCACTGTTTTAGCACTTGCTGAAACTGACAGAATGTCTGGATAATGAAAGAAGAAATATAGCATACAAAAAAATGAAGGTAGACGTAGATAAAACAGAATATATTATCCGCCAGACGACCGGCTTTTTATGACTTTAAGGAACTTTTTTCGGCGATGTGTTGGCCCTTATTGCCCCGGTGTATGTAACGCCGAAAACCCATTGCCCATAATCCCAATGGATTTATTTTCGGTTTATTCGCTTTACGGCTCTCTAGGTTATCGTAATATCCGATCAGACACATAAAAATTAAATTACATAAAATGTAAATCAGTTCAATAAATGTATTTTATAAATAAATATTTACTTAAAAATAAAATAAATGTTTTAGCAATTTTTTTATATATGCCTATAACATTTTTTCCTTTTTTTTATTAATTATTAATAATTATTTATTTATACAATTTTATTAAAATTAAAATTGTATAAAGTAAATATGAAGAGATTATTAAAAAATCAACCAATAAAACAAATAAAACATAGAAGTAGTAAATATCTTTATATATCTGCATATCCTCTTGTAGATTGCATTTTCTATTGAGATGCCTAGATTTCGGTGAGTTAGACTACGGAAGTGTTTAGCTCGAGTAGTGGTTTTGTTTTTTATATATTTTTTTAAAACACAGATTAGATTGAATAACTTTAAATGCTCGACTAATTTCGGGTTATTAGCTCATTTTCAAGAGAATTTAATAAAATTGTTGCTCTTGATGGAATCTGATATTAATATTTGATAACAAATGACACTTGTTGTTTTCCATATTTCTATTCAAAATACTACAGAAATTCTGTACTTTGATATTGGTCTGTAAAAACGGAAATATGTGTCAGTATTCTGAATAAAATATCAAATATTAATATCAGTTTCCATCAAGAGTGTAGCGAAGCAAGCATCAATTTTATTAAATTCTCTTGAAACTTAGCTAATCAGACACTATAAAAATTAAATCAATTAAATTAAATAAATTAAATGAAAAGAATTAATTAATAAATTATTTTCCTTTTCTATTAAAATTAAATCAATTTTATATAAAATCATTTGATATCGTTATCGTAATATGTGCCTCAGTTCACTTACTTTTTGAAAATGATTACTTACTATAATAAATTATGAATGATTATGTGGACTCTCCTCAGATCAATAATGTATGTTATGTTGATTGGGCCACGATTCGTGAAACTTGTTTCATCTGTGAATAGGATCAGTGAAACAAAGTGATGGTATTTGTTGAAACCAAGTGTAAAACTGCACTAGATTTTTGAAATCGTCGCCATGAAGTTCTTGATGCAATGATAAGGATGAAATTTATATCGATGAAGAATTCACAGAACACTTGTTT
The DNA here is from genome assembly GCA_963082785.1 of Philonthus spinipes. Taxonomy (NCBI): domain Eukaryota; kingdom Metazoa; phylum Arthropoda; class Insecta; order Coleoptera; family Staphylinidae; genus Philonthus; species Philonthus spinipes. The sequence goes on from OY720304.1 coordinate 32,420,942, forward strand.
TGGAGATGCCTGATTTCCGCTCAATTTGACGGGAACTTATGTGGGGATTGACTGTAAATTCTTATTTTTAACAAGGAATCTGATTCTGCAATAAAAAAATAGGGGTTTTAATTAAAAAAAGAGTTGATCTTGATTTAGGGACAACAGCGCCATCTAGGACAAAGCCAATATTACGTTATTATGCCCCCCTTCTATAGAATTATTTTTTGCTCAGGTCATTTCTGCGTAAAATTTATTGCTTTCGAGATATTTCCTGAAACAGTTTTAAATGGGCCACCATGTATATCAAGACATTCAAAATATGTATATCAAGACATTCAGAACATTCCTTTAAGTTTCATTTTTATCGGAAGTTGCTCAACTGCATTGTATATAACAGTCCGTGATGCATTTATTGGAAAATAGCCGCACGAATACACTTACAGCTACGGTTATAATATTTTTTTTATTTATTGGTATTTTTTTAAATTTAAAACATTATCAAGAAAGTCAATTTATTAACAAATCCCACGAAACAAGAACACAAAAATAAAACTTCCAGAATTCATCAAATAAAGTCCTTTTCCTTTATGTTCCATCCGGATTATTTAAACGGCTGCTTAAGACGTTGATGAGTTGTCGTTAATTAAAGAAATAAAACAGGCATTTTATATTACGGCGGAGTTAAATTTGATTGAGTTCTCCCCCCTTCCCCTTCCCTTTTTTCCTCTCTCCTCGTTTGTGTTGTGAAAAAATCAGGAGCCGTTCAGCGCGAGATCGGGTCTAAATAATTTAGCGGAACGCGCGACTCCGTGAAAAGTATCACGTTGAAAAGAGCCGGAATAAATAAAACCGTTTCCGATCTTTAAACTGCCGGGGAGAAACAATGTACGGGAGCGGACGTGCGTTTTGTTTGCGTTTGAATTTCCAAACGGGATTCAGATACGAAACAAACGGGGATGGGAAGATGGAGATTTCAGAATATCGATTTCGGGTTTTATTTCTTGAGTTTTGACTGGGATTAACATATATGTATGAAAATGTATTGTTTGGGGTGAATTGTAATTTTCTCTGGTCCAAATTTACCCATGTTGTTAGTTTATTTTTTTGAAATTATTATTTTTGGACGAACTATTGGTTTGAATTGGCTGAAAATGATTAATTTTCTTAAAAATAAATAGTCAATGTGTTTTGTAGTATCAATGGTCTTGGAGATTTTTTTCAGATTTTTTTTCGAGAGAAAATATTTTCACTGAAATTTGAAAATATCGTAAGGGGTATGCATGGAAAACAGTTGAATTTCGGCGAAAATCCAGAAATTGCCTAATAACTTCATATTACACCAAAATATAGCTAAAGAATGGGAGTATAAACTATGAAAATTTGAGCCATATCAAGCAATTAGTTTTCGATCAATCTGCTCGTAAATTGGGTCTTCGTAAATTAGCGGAAAATTTCGTTAAATTTTGCGATTTTTTTTCTGGCGGTCACAGATGATTTCAAGCAGTGATTTTCGGTGAAAATACAGCTACATTTTTTAAGAATCCAATGTTGAAAATTCCATCGTTGTATGTTGTCTGTGAACTTTGTAATCTCGATCAAACCGCAGGCTTGTTCGAAACGGCCGCTAGGCGGGTCTCCATTAAACCGTTCCCATAAGGTCCCATGTAAAATTTCTCGAAACAATTGAATTCGACAAAAATTATTGAATGAAAAAATCGCCAAATGACTTCATATTATATCAAAATTTAGATAAAGAATGGGAGCATAAATTATGAAAATTTGAGCCATATCAAGCAGTTAGTTTTCGATCAATCTGCTCACAGACAACATACAACGTTGAAATTTTCAGCATTCGTTTCTTAAAGAATGTAGCTATATTTTCACACAAAATCACTGTTTGAGATCATCTGAGACCGTCAGAAAAAAATCGCAAAATGGAACGACATTTTCGGCCAATTTACAAAGACCTTTCTAAAATTGACCTTTGTAAATTGGCCGAAAATGTCGTTCAATTTTGTGATTTTTTTCTGACGGCCTCAGATGATCTCAAACAGTGATTTTGTGTGAAAATATAGCTACATTCTTTACGAATCGATTGCTGAAAATTTCAATGCTGTATGTTGTCTGTGAATTTTGTAATATTGATCTAACTGTAGACTTGTTCGAAACGGCCGCTCAACTGGCCTCCATTAAACCGTTCCCATAAGGCTCCATGTAAATTTCTCGAAGCAATTAAAGTCAACAAAAATTATTGAAAATGCTTATTTTTCGGGAATATAAATAAAAAAATAATAATAAGAATTCTATTGTTGAGACTCTTGCTTTATGAAACTCCATGTTAATTTCAAAATAAAAACGCGATGTGGAATAAAAAAGTTTACCATCGTGTTTTTGTTTAGAGAAAGAAAAAATCGAAATTAAAGTAAGGAAAAAATGATGCCATTTCTGCGAAAATTCAAAAATCTTTTAATAAATTTAATTTAATACAATTATCAATTTGTCATAATTTTATTCATATTTGACAACCGCAAATTTATGTTAAATTATTTCCAGCGGCCGATATTTGAAAGAAACACGCGCCAACGTGTAAATATAACACACAACAGGACAAATGTCGATTATATTCATTTAAAATTCGGCCCATGGATAAAACACGACCATATAAATTATTAAACGTCCGCCCATTTCGCGCATTATGGCTTGTTGGGCATTCCAGGGTGTGTGCGCGCACGGATATACATTCACATTCGGATTATTTGCACGGCCTCAAATGGTCCGCGAAATGGCCCGCCTGGAACGCCAAAATGCTGATTAAATCGAAAGATAGCGGGAGACGATTTATCCGATCGAGGGGATTCAGGTGTGTAATAATCGCTAAGAGAGATAAGACTAGAAATTGATTATTTCAGGAAACATCTCGGATATTTAAAAAAAAATATGTTTTCATTATAAAATATTGTTAGCGCTTGCGCGCGCCCCACCACCCTCGCAGATGGAAGTCTGAGGGTGAGTTGCACCCTCAGACAAAAGAGAAATCTACTGGTACTACAGTTCAGTAAATCTGACAGAATTCAGCTAACTGTTCTTCCACTTAACCTATTGTACAAATATTGCACAAATACAATTAAATACCATCGAGTACCGAATTTGTTATAAATTAATAGACAATTCAAATAGAGAAACAACTAAGTGAAATTTATTTATTTTACAAATTATTAAATATAACGCGTTTAAATTTCATCAATGTGAGGTTTTTTGGTATAGTTTGGAAATAATAATAATTTCCAGTTGCAACTGATTAATTTGTTTGTACTTAGATATGCATATCACCTTACAAGACAATTTCGTGTCGTGTTATATACACACGTAGAATAAACATTTCTTAAGTTAAGGACTACAAAATAGTAAACGACGAAAAGAGGCGTAAAATAAGTAATTTATGTTTATTGGACTTACTCTTTCTTTTTGTGATCGTTAATCGATGAATAAATATTTATACCTGGCGGCATTTTATTTTGAAAGAAGAGGATCGGTTCTGCTCGTTTTTTTTTTTGCAGGAGCACGTATGCGATGAAATAATTTAGCAATTTGTAAGCGGCGAAGGGGAAAAATTGCGCGAAACGCTATTCATAATGGCACACGAATCGTCCTTATCATTTTGACGTGAACCTCATACCGAATACCCCCTTTTTCTCATTCACGGCGCCGATTCCGAAATTTCTAATGTATATGGAAATCACTCCGAAAGAGGCCTTTACGGGCCCATTTTAATCAAAGATTAATATCACAAAGAGATGTATAAATTATTTATGGGGAAAATATAATAGATTTAAAATTCGTTTTTGTTTTAATTTATAACTAACTGAATGTAATAATTAAAAAAAAAACGAAAATCATTTAAAGATTTCATATAATTATATTTATAATCTTCATTAACAGTCTTATACAGGAAAGAAGTATACAATATAAATAATAAAAAAATCAAATATAGAATTTATCGACCAAAGGTCTTTCCACCTCATATTATTATTATTATAATTATATTTTAAATATTATTTTAGATTTTTTGTCATTAATTAAATGATAAATTCTTGCGTTCTTCATAATCTTCTCAGTTTGTGTGTTTATCATAAAATAATTTTGTAAGGTGTTAAGCTCGTATCAGCAGCATATATTAGTACTGTGACATGGTTTAAATGGGTTGGTAAGTCATTGATATGTATGTATATAATAAATAGCACCGGTGCGAAAATTGATCCTTGAGGGTCGATTACACTTACATTTTTTATATTATTGATACTGATTTAAATTAAACTACAATTGCTTTGTTTTTCATCAAGTGATAAATGAGAAAGTCATTCGAAATATATCACAGTTTTTATTGTAGAAACACTGCTATGATTATTTTGCTAACACAGTGACAGTTTCAGGCAGATTTGTCTATATTGGTGAAACAATTGCAGCAGTGTTTCTATAATAAAAAAAAATACGTTAACTAAAAAACTGTTGTGTTTGTGAAGACCGTTAATCCTCAATGAATTAGTTACATATTACAAGAAAAACTGTATAGTTTTGAGTATACATGAAGTGATTAATTACAATATATATATATATATATATATATATATATATAATCTAAAATCCCCATCTACCATATTAATTACAAAATAAGATATGTAATAGATTGTTCACGAATCACCAGATGAAACATTTTAAATTAAAAACGAATTAGATTAAAACATTTAGTACTGTTTCACAATAAATTTATTTTTATTTTATTAAGGAATAACAGCCTTCTAATTTTGTTAAGATAAGATTAACCTTATGAGTACATTTGATGGCTGACACTCATCAAATTTTGGCGTATTTAAAATTGTCGAAATAACTAAAATGAATGAATTCTTACGTAAAATATAATATCCACAACGCAATAAATTAAATACTTTTCACGTGTAAAGAAATAACGAAAATTGTCAATAAATCGGTACCTGAAGGGTTAAAACACTTGGTACTGTTTCAAAATATATATATTTTTTTAAATTTAAGTAGTTTTTAATAAAAATAAATTACTGCAACAGACAGCACAGCTCTATGTATTTTTTTAAACGCTAGAAGTAGCTCTTTCTTTCTCCAACAAAACTATTTCCCTTTTACTCAACAGCGTTTCCGCGCTCCAGGTGGCGCTGTACAATTAAAGGAATCTGTTCCGCTTTTATAATTAATCTCGTTAGAGAGATGCTTTCATTATTTTATAGTAACAAAATATCCTATACAGCTAATATAATTATTTTAAGAATGAATTATTTTCATTTTTACAATTTGCTGATTTTTGTGATAGTTATAAAATAAATCCACACACTATCCATGTATAACTATTGAATTAAATAAAAGAGTGTATAATAAATACATTCAAATATATATTATCATCAAGAATGTATTTTAAATTAAATAAGTACATTATACTGTTGCTTAAAAAATAATATTAATCTTTACCGATATACAATTATTTGTCTACTCAATAGCTGTAAAGTCGCCGAAGACTGCTTCCTACAAATACAGTTTTTACGTATTAATCTTGTCATAACCACTAATTAACTTTCATGGTATTAAAAACACTTAAATTATTTTACAAAATAACTTTGAATGTCAGACATATTCACCAAAATAATGAATAAAAACAGGTGTGCAATCATTAAAACTAACGCCACCTGGGTTACGGAAACGATGACAGAAAGCGGACAGATATTAAAACTAGCGCCACCTGGGCTACGGAAACGATGACAGAGAGCGCACAAATATTAAAACTAGCGCCACCTGGGCTACGGAAACGATGACAGAGAGCGGACAGACTTTCTGCGCAGCTAGCCCGGCCTGAAGGAGGACTTCACACGTACTGCATATCGGCACATGATTGCTGGTTTAATTGACGTGTTATGATTTATATATAAATATTGACAATCGATTGCCAACGTCTACAAAATTTAGTCATAAAATATCCCCTGTTGTTGAAACAAGGCTTCGCGGCAAACACACCCCAAGATTTGCTCATATCAAAAAAAAAACAGACTTTATCTATTTCCAATTACCGGACACGCAATCATATATCACACTTAAATACATGCAGCCATTTATACGATAGCGTTTGTTTCCTTAAAGTTTCGCAATTTAAAATTCAATTAAAATAGCTTCCACTGCCATCCTGGGCGCAGAGCGTGGAGGTTTTTTTCCTCCTTGCGAGAGAGTGAGGGCTTATAAATAATTAAATGGGTCAGTGGGGTTCACTTTTATTTACCCCTTTTCTTTGCTTATTACTTTTTCTAATTCCCCCTCGGATTACTCGTAATACTCTTCGAGATATTTTTTTAACCTCCTCCCACCAGCTCGCATTCACACACACACACACACAGAGGAATGCTTCGGGGGGATTGTTATTGTTGTTGTTGTGGTGCGCATTCAAGAGGAAAACTTATCAAATTATATAACGTATTACGCAGAAGGAGACGGAAAATGGGGGAAAAAGAGAGGAGGGAAGTTAAAGAAGTTATTTATTTTATAATGTAAGTTAAGTGGGGTGGGGGGAGAACGGAGGGATTACGGTAAATTGGTTTGTTTCAAAGAATTGTTACGTGTATACACGTTTGGGTTTTTGTGTAAGTATAATTAAGGAAATGGTAGCGATTTTAAATTAGGTTAAATTAAGGCTTTTTTTATGAAAATTAAATATAAATGGAATACATACATTTATCAATTTTCCAGTGGAGAAACATTGTATTTATAAAAGATTATGGAATTTTTAATTAAAATAATTACAAATAAATAAAAATAATTTAACTTAAGTATTTTAGGTGTTCTTGAAATATTTTTCTATTACAATATAAGTGGAGAATTGTATTCAGTGAGCATTGTGTAAGTAATTTTTTTTATAAACTATGTTTTAATTACAAATCTTTACTATTTGTTAAATTCAATCAATTAACACACACGTCCTTCTTTCAATGTTCCGCTCCTACTTTTAACGCCCTTTTCCGTTTTTTTTTCCTTTCTTTCGGCAAGTGTGAGAGCTGAAAAGAAAGACCCTAATTAATCACAGCCATGCGTCTATTAGCCTAATGAAGCCTGCCCTTTAGTTTAGGCCCTAATAACTACTCAATTCGGCCCCCGGGCCGCCCTATGACTGATTGATAATGAGTCCATCGATTCCGGTATAATTGATGTCTGCGAGCGGAACTTAACGCCGAACCTCATTTAATATACAACACTTGCCCCGGACTTTGTTGATTATTTATTTAACAGGGCACGTATGCATAATTTTCGGTTATCGATTTAATTACGGAGACATTTCGGAAGTTTATATCATTGAATTATTTTAAGTAATAAATTAAAAAAAAAATACGATAATATTTCCAAATCAGTTCGGCGAATTACATTATTTTATTGATGTGCAACAGCAAGTGTACATTATGTAATTCAATATCCGGCGTGGGTATTTGCCCGGGAAGTAGTTGTTTTAATGTGCATTTGTTTAACGTAAGTCAAAAGTCACAGAGTTAAATGTGGACATAATTTATTAATTATTTTGAAATCATTTTTATTTAATATATTTAAATAAATATATTTAAATATATTTAACTGTGACCAAGTGAATAAATACTCTTTTCTATTTACATTGCATTTATCTAACCGTTTGTTTACTATACTATAAAATCATTAATTTTCGCAAACCCTCTTATCTATATCGTAGAATTATGTTTAGAACTGATATTTATAATGTCAATGTTAGATTCAGGAGAATCATATCACCGCTGAAGTACAAAACTGCTATTTATTCCAGATGTTTTAGTCTTACAATATCTCTAAATTTTACAATAAAGTTCCCCAAAACCTAAAACAATCAAAATTTAACAGCTTCAGATGTCACTTGCGTTCTCTGTTACTACGTGACTCAATTAAGTATAGGAAGCGAATTTCAGTACAATCATAACTCCTTGTCACAAAAAATCACTTTTTTAGCTTGTCTTTAACACATCCATGAATCAAGTAAAATCGCAGCGATTTTTGCAAAGAAAAAAACGCGAACCATTCCAACTTGTCAATAGCGAAAATTTCTCGTAATTACCTGGACATAATGCGGGAGAGAAGGCTTTTATGAAAAAGAGCCGAGGTATTATGCGACTGGAAGGGGCCCTTGAGGTTTCTTTTATGTGAACCCTATTGAAATTTCTCGTATTGACGATGTACACGCGAGTGGTACAGCCGAGAATGAATTCAAATTGTACGTGTGCGTGCTGCTGTTTGAATTGCATGACGTTTATTTTTACTCTCTCCCGTTTAAATGCCTGCAATCAGAACAAAGAGATTTAGATTTTATGTAGTTACAATGTACGAGATATAGGACTTAAAATAAATAAATATTAAAAACATGTTTTAAACGAAAATTCCACTGTGATATGTTTGTTTCGTATATATATTAATATATATAGTAAATGGATAAATACAAAACAGTGTATATTTTGGAAAACTAAATGCTGCAACTATATTTCCCAAAACAAATACACTTTTGTAATAAATTAGTAATAGTAATTATTACATGTTCATGTTCTTACTTAACCTTACTATTGGTTACAAAGTTAAATCTAGATAAATAATATTTAAATAAATTTTCTTAGTTTGTTCTAAATATCGAACACGATGCTTAATAAAGGCTCTGCTAGCAAAGCCTAGTTTGCGAGCGATAGCGAGTTTAATAAGAGTTCTGGAATGGCTAACTCTGGTATCAAGTTTGCGAGCGATAACGAGCTATATAAGAGCTCTGGACTAAACCTAGTTTCTAGTTTGCGAGTGATAGCGAGCTTAATAAGAGCCCTGGACTTGCTAAGCCTAGTGTTAAGTTTGCGAGCGATAGCGAGCTTAATAAGAGTCCTGGAGCGGCAAAGTCTAGTGTCAAGTTTGCGAGCGTTAACGAGCTTAATAAGAGCCCTGGACTTGCTAAGCCTAGTGTCAAGTTTGCGAGCGATAGCGAGCTTAATAAGAGTCCTGGATCGGCAAAGTCTAGTGTCAAGTCTAGTGTCGAGTCTTACTATAATGATTTCACTCATTATAACAGATAGAATGCAGGTATAAATTTAGCATACTTGCATAATTTTATGCTGATTTTTATTCAGCTGAGAAAATTGGGCAAAGTTTCTTCTTTTTCGAGAAAAATGAAAAAAAAGTAACTGCAAAGTGCCAAATTTTACAAAGTTTCATAATTAAATATTCCTTCTTAACACATAATGAATAAGTGAAACTCCCATGTCGGGACTCGAATTTGAAACACCCTGTATATAAACAGTTATTTTATTCTATTTGAATGTAAATTTAGTTTTTCGTGGAATCATTATGAGCATAAAAATATATTCCGTTGTGAGAACTAAAAATAAACATATATGGAAAAAATATACGTGCGAAAAAGGCCGGATTGTAGTAGGCAAATCCTTGACGAAATCGAATCCGGTTCGTGAATTTCCTCCTCAACGTCGCGCCGTCGACGTCGCGGCGCGTCGCCTTTGAAATAAAAAGCGCGGCTTTGTTCGCGGCTTTCGCAGAAATCATTCCCGGACCGGAATATGTCATTCATTTTGCCATCGCACAGTAATAACATCCAATATTTTCGACAAATCGAATGGGAAACACTGCGGAAAACTTTGCGTCTTATTTATTTTATCGATTGCATCCACTCGCACACGTTCACGGACACACATACGGGGAGAAGTTGGAGGGAGGTTGTCGTCTTCCTCCTCGAGCAATTTAAATTTAAGATTTTTTTTTATATATTTTCGCTCACGGAGCTTCTGCTTTTTACCGTTCGTCGAGCACTTCTCGTCTTACGTGTTCTCCAGACTTGTTATGATACAAAAGGGAGAATAAAAAGAGTGCGATAATTGGAAGTCGGGAGTGGGATGTAAAAAAGTACGAAACGTATAAATAAAAGTGTATTTTAAAAGTAAGAATAATAGTTTTTTTTTTCATAGACATTTGTATACTACAAAATATAAAATAGATAGGTTCAACAGAAAAAAAATATTAATCTTTTTTTTTTTAATAGGTAAAACATTATACATCTCAACTTGATAATACATAATTGACAATATAATGGATAATATGTAATAATTTTGTATTTATTATATTTGTATAATGGAGATTCCGTAAATATCTATCTATCTATCTATAACTTGTTTAGTTTCATGTTGTTATATTCAGTTTCCTGAAACATCAATGACGACCATTCTCAAAGCAATTACAAAATAACTAATTAAAACAAGACGTTACATAACGTAATTAATTATTTTCAAATACTTTTTATTTGCCTCAAATTTTAAATTATTTATTATAAAATTTTTGGAATAAATAACAACAGCAAATTATTTAATAATATAACACATAATAATAATAATAATGGGTATCAATATCCGTACAAAAACCTTTTGAAATATTTTACGCAAAATCTAAATATTCATCGAATGTAAATAACTCGCTTTGTTAGTACTTTTTTTATATTCAATTTTTATATCCGAAAATTGTTTATCAAGCCGGCGATTTTAATTTTACCAATTTTAATAATAAAAACCCACGTTTGCGGAAATAAAAAACAAAATAACGATCCGGCGAATCGACGCGTGGAAAATTTTATCACATGAATCCCGACGCGTTGATGTTTTATTTTATTCAATATAAATATTTTTTTTATTTCTCGGCAGAATAGTCAAATAGAATGAATAGTGATGATAATAATGAAAAGAAGTGGTATTTTCAGCAGGATGGTGAGCATAATCTTGATGAAAAGTTGGATTTGGCAATGTCTGAATATAGGGTTAGGTTCCAGAATTTCTTCGATGTAACATATTGCAAAAGCCACAATTAACTTCTTAGAGTGTGCTGAAATCACTTAGTTCTACGACTCGCCACTAGGCATTCTTTTTTAGATAGGTCGGAGCCTAATCAGTCAGTGGGAATCACTGAACTAGAGGCTAACTAAACTTCTCGAATGTTTCAAAAATAATTTTCTTCTCTGGTTACAATATATACCAGAGAAGAAAATATTTTTTTTAATTTATGTAAGGAAATTAATCATAGAAAATCACTAGCATATTATTAGTAGTAGTGATTCGTGTACTATGCTTCTTAAATATTAAAAAATACGATAATACCTCAACATTTTTTTGTTATTATTATTTCGACAACATTGATATTAAGCAATACAAACAAACAAAAGTGTTTTCATTTTCCTTTTTGAAACAAATTTATATTTGCAATAAATTCACGCATAATTAAAACAATCCACTCGAACATTCCCATTTTTATCAAGACACTCCAACGAAAAAGCTCCATTTCACGATTTATCACATCCATTTCCTGGCGGATGTAAGGGCCATTGTCCTTTAAAAGATTTATTAGGCAGTAACGTAATAAAGCACAAAAAGCGAAACGCAGAAAAAAAAACACAGTAAGAGAGAAAACTCGCGTTATTAGCATAAATAAACCGTGTTGTGACTCCCGTGATATACAGAAAATTAAATAAAAATATGTACACATATAAAAGTGAATAATTCATGAGGTGCTTTAACAATCTTAATGCTGTGAGAACGCTCTGTGCACGAATGTGTGTGTGTCTGAATTTACACGAAGGTGTTTATGTGTGTCGGTGTGCGAGAAGCGTTATTTAGGGCCCCATTAGTGCCCCCCTGGCCCTTTATGTGCGTCACGGATACGGATAGTTTCCTCACGTGAAACGGAAAAGTTTGGTTGTTTTCTTTTCTTTTTTTGAGAAAAATGTAAATTGAAATAAACGCAATTCAATTTGAGTTAAAATACTTTTTTCGATTCCAAATTATCCTTCAAACTCTACGTTCTACTCACAAAAACCAAAGTCAAAATAGGAGCTCGGCATTTTAAATCCCTATAATCCCTCCAATGAAAATATTCTGACTATAAATATCATCATATATTATAAAATGGAACGTATTCTGTACAGAATCATCCATTTTGAAGGCAGAATGCGGTATTCATAATTTAACCTAAAATAGCGTATTTTAATAAACTAATTAATTATGCAGCATCCTGAAACCTATGGGTCGCTACGGTATTGGGATATCTTAATGTAATTTAAAAACGAACATATTCACAAAGTTTCAAGCAAATCGGCAATTCACACTTGGGTAGGTTTACTTGTAAGTAAAAATATGAATAACTTGATTAAATTAATACAATGCAAAATAATCTTTTGTTTTTATTTTTAATGGACAAACTGTATGTTTTAAAAATAGTCAATGGACGAAATGTGTAAAAGATAAGTTTAATTTTGTGCTTTTTAAACAATTAATCAATTTGAATATAAAATACCATTTTTTATTAAATACAAACGATATTAATGTTTATATGCAATACAATCACCTATATAATTTGTTATTAAACATTTATTTTTAACAGTGTTTGAATTTAACCATTAACAATTAAGAATAAATAATAAAAATACATGTATTTATTTGTTCAGAAAGCATAACATTAAACAAATCTGTTTTACAAATTAATTTAATTTATTTTCATACAAATATTGCAATAATTTATATAAAAAATAATTTAATATAAATACGATTTAACAATAACAAATATTCAATAAAATAATAAACTAGATTCGTTTTTTTTTTCATTTATTTGTATTTTGTAACATGGGAGATATTAGTTATGTTTTTTTTAATAATAAAAAAATACACACATTTACGAAAGATATTTAACAGTGTGTTAAATAATATAATAAACGCTATAGTAAAATATTTATACGTCAAATATTTTACAGGGCATTTTTTTAAAGGGAATAAGGAATATACAGGGTTATTCAGTTTGGTGTTCCACCCCTTTTTAACTTTTTTATTTTATTTTGACAGTAAACTATAACAAACCATATATATTTATAAACGTCAAGAAATTCTCTATTTAATGATCAAATTGACAATAAGATGACAACTGTCAAGGTAGCGATAGTCAACTTTTTTTTTCAAATGACTCCATATCAATTTTTTGTTTAATTCGGATTCCTCGAATATCCATCACAACTATACGCTTAGCTAACAAGAAAGTGAATAAAATAAGAAAATATCCAATTCGGTTTATTTTATAAAAAACAAAAGATTATAAAAAAATCAATAAAAAATATTTTATTGATTTTTTTATAATTTTTTTAAGTGTTCAAAATGGCCACGACCTACTTTTAAACATAACTCTCTTCGGGCAATAAAGGACGGTACCTAAACTTCTGCGAGGGTTTGCAAATTAGGAAGTAGCTAAACCAATTTTAAATAATATGGATGAGATTTGGAACTCTCCTATAACATCCGCACTTATTTATCTGATTTTATGATAGCATGAATTTGTATATGTATTTAGTTGTTAATTTTTTTTTGTACATTCCTCCCTGAAGATGACCAATGGTCGAAACTAGTCGGAGAAAATATAAATTAGTGAAATAAACCAAGTGATTTAATTGTAATTAAATTATCTTGAAATAACTCTCCTATATGCAAGACTCTTTGAATGCAGACTCGTTTCAAAACATCCCGATTTAATTTACGGAATTCAATGCGAATCCTATTTTTTTTTTGGATATTTTCTTATTTTATTCATTTGCCATTAGCAAATATTTATGGTTTACTATCAAAATAAAAAAAATATATAACACCAAACTGAATCACTCTGTATACATCCAAATATTCATACATATTCGGAGCAGCAGTTTAAAATTATGAAACTACAAACCAAGTATTTTTTATTATTGATATTTTTAGAATGGAGTTTCACGAAGTAACAGCCTCAAACATAAAGTTTTCTAAAAACATAGATGACTTAGAATTTTATATAAATCGTGTTTAAATAATAAACGAAAATAGTGCATCAAACATTTATCCAGATAAGTTTTGCCGCAAACTCTAATTAATAATAAACTGCTTTTGAGTCGCTTCCATACTGGGATAGATGGAGGGAACGGTTCGGTATATAAAGGGACGTGGATGGAAGACATGTCACGTCATTGTAAAGTTTACAACGAAATTACAAATTGACGTTAAAGCTCTGGGGTTCGAGCAAAGGGTGGAAATGTGTCGGCGCCACCAACGAACCTTGCTAATATACGCCGTGAGGGGAGATAATTAATACGAACCAATTAAGGGACGTTTGTACTTATTAACGGGGATATGTTGATGCTACCCTCTAATAAATTATTACCTACCTACAGCCCTTCATATGTGTATTTATTTCAGCGTGGGTTTATGTGTGTGCTTACGTGTGATTGTTTACTCTGTGGATGGAATAAAAATATTGTATTGAAATTGGAGATTTTAAATATTTTTGATTAAATAAATTAAGCTACGACTTCTTGTTTATGTTGAAGATTTGGATACATAGACATGTCGAATGACTGTAAATGTAAAGTGCGATATATTTTTTCTTTTTGTTGTCGAAAATATGGAACTAGGCGGTTTATTGTTGATCCAGTATGCACATTAAAAACGACGATAAGCACGCTGCGTCAAAACAATTGACCGTTGATTTTCGAAATAAAATTCAACAATTTTTGATTGCAGTTCTGTTATGTACTCTTCCATTTTAAATTCCCCAAGTTTTCTTCACAAAATTCTGAATAAAAAATAAAAAAATATAAATAAATATAAAAATGTATTAACCATATCGGTAGTTTTGCGCCATCTTGTATTTTGTTTATCGAAAAATACTGTGCAGCATTAATTTAGATTTAAAGAAAGCTTATTTCCGCACGTAGCAGACAATTTTATTTAAATAATATTAAGTTTACAAATTAACTGATATTTACGCATTTACAAATTTGTGGTTAAATAAAATTTAATTCTCCGAAAAAAATATGAAAATTAAAACAAACAAGATTATCATTAATTATAAATTACATTTTATAATTATCCGCGCATTGAATGGAATACACAATTGAACCCTTTACTGCGGGGGTGTTTATTATTCGGCGTACATATTCGGGGGTGCAACAAAAGGGATGTATTACAAAGGGAGGTCCCGTCCCGCCATAATTCAGGCTAGAGGCGCGGGCGGTCCAATAAATATGTGAAGCAATAGAATCCCGGCCAAAAAGAAAACGGGGCGGAATGTAAATTTTAAAGCAAACACAAATAATGCATTTAAACACGGCCATTACGCCCCGCGCCACCCCGACCAGCGAAACCTTCCGAATATTCATACATATTCGTAGCGCGTACGGATTCCGTTAAAATTAGGTTTGAATTCGGCGGATTTCTAATTCCGGTACTTCATTATGCCATTCTCAATATTTCAATCTTCATTAAAGATGTGGATGAAATTATGCGAATTTATAATATTTTATGAATATGCAAAATTTTGTGGCTAATTTTCCTCGTTGATGGTAATTGTTTAAATTATTTAAACATTATAATTATGAAACCATTTGAGATTTCTAATAAATATTGAAACTATTTTTAAAGATACATTTTCATCCAATTTTACACCCAAATGTAATGTATTTATAACTATGTACTCTGTATATGTAATACAAGATGTACAGAAAATGAGTGAAAAGTTTTAGGTAGCCTGACTCTTTCACTAAGTTTTAGATAAAAATATTAACGAAAATAAGTCACACGATCCTTCCTTAAGCCTCACGGGCCACTTAAAAGAACTATACATTTGGCAACGCTGGATCAAACAAGTGTGCATTTATCCTGTTTATAACTTCTACATCATCCGCTGGAGGTGTTGCATAAACCTTTTCTTTTACAAACGAGCGTGCGTCGTTGCCAGATCTATTTTCATTAAAAGAATGCTTCTGATGAAGTTATAAAATTGTAAAAATATCCAATTTATTAATCATTTACATCAATGGAATTATACACGTGACTAATTGATTGTTAATGCTATTGATTTTTTACAAAATATTTAAAAAACAATACTAATTTATAGTCACATATTTAAAATTCCGAAAACCTCGTGAGCCTCAATGAAGGACCATACAACATTTTTTTTATTTGGATTTTCTATTAAAAATTAATTAATGAATTGAGTTACCTGAAGGTTTTCACTCATTTTCTGTACACCTTGTATATCGAGCGTATAAAAAAAATCGACGACGAACTTGGCATTGAAAGTCTAAATTCATGTCTGAACTAAAATCACACGCGCACGCATAAAGTACTGGTTGTGATGTTGACACTGTTTAACCGCAACCAGCATTTCATGCGTGTGATCTTAGTATAGACATGACTCGAGACTTCCAACGCCAACTTCGTCGTCGATTTTTGTTATACGCTCGATATACAAGGTGTACAGAAAATGAGTGAAAACCTTCAGGTAACTCAATTCATTAATTAATTTTTAATAGAAAATTTTAATATACAAACATCTTTATTGTGAAAGAATTAATATATGGTACAATGTAATATATTTATGGTTAATTGTTGGTTAAATGGCTATCGACCGTAGGTCTTTCAGCTAGCAGTCCTTTGGTCTGACTTTTATAATATTTTTACGAAATCGGGTTTAATCCGACACAATGTTTATTTATTTATTTAGAGTATACTTAACAAATTTATTTACACCACACTGTCACTATTTATTTACAACGCGATGTTAAGCACTCGGACGTTCGTGATAGACCACTAGCGCTCGCTTATATAGCGTGCTTGTTTTTCGAACTTTCCGGAACTTCGATGACGCCGCGTTTACCGTCGCGCGCTCTTTGGAACGTTCTAGAGTGATGTTTCCAGTTTATTCTTTCACTTTCATTACAATATTGTAATGGATCATTAGTTATTTTAATTACATCATGTAAACATATTTTCATGAAAACATCCAATATTTTAATAGTAATATAACACTTCCAAACAAATCCCTTCGCGCTGAAATCACTCCGATTTTTAATTTTAAATAAACCGAGACTCCTTTCCCACGCCATTCGCCGCTTTCGTGCCGAATTTAAGCCGGGACCGGGAGAAACGTAATGAATGAACGTCGGCTAATAACGTTAATTGCAAAATGATTTGAAAGAGTTCCAGGACTGGAGAAAATGGAAAACTAAATAGGTGCTTTTGTCGGACGGGGGGACGCGGAATGTGCATTGAGGAGAACGAGAAATTCAACTACGTAATTACTTTTTACGTTTGCTTGATTTTGCGCTGGGACTTTTTAATTTTACGATTATTAAATTTTAAATTGGCGCTATAACGAACCCGCTCGCGAAACAGATAAGACCGCAGACACAAAATTCCGTTTGAATAACATTAATTTCTTATAATAAAAGGCGTTAGTGTCTCGGCCCTGAATAAAATTGTAAAAAAAAAAATATTTTTCGTACATAAATTAAACAGTGCATACGTTAAGTAAGTTTCTGTTGCAACAGCTGAGAAAATAATTTGTTTATTAATTCATTATTGGGTAGCGTGATATTTATAGAACATTAAAACAAGTTGCTCTTCGATGATGGGAACTACCTCAGCTGTTCAGTCGACTAGATTATCTTCGAAAAATCCATCATTACACATGGATGATGTTTTTTTTTTTAATTTGAAAGAGTTCGTCTTGAAAATTATGTACGTTTATATAAATATGGAATACTTGACAATTTTTTTCTCCGTACCTTCTTTCTTGAATATGCTCATCCAAAAATTGTAATCATATTTTTTTGATATTTTTTTTTATTTTATTCATTTGCCATTAACAAATATCTATGGTTTGTTACAGTTTACTATCAAAATAAAAAAAATAGAAGGGGGTGGAACACCAAACTGAATCACTCTGTATACATTTTTAGCATATTATTTCCAAATATCCAAATATTCGGAACAGCAGTTTAAAATTATGAAACTACAAACCAAGTATTTTTTTATAATTTATATTTAAAATGGAGTTTCACGAAGTAACAGCCTCAAACATAAAGTTTTATAAAAACATAGATGACTTAGAATTTTATATAAGTCGTTTCTACGTACCTTCTTTCTTGAATATGGTCATCCAAAAATTGTAAGTCTTTATACCAAGTCCACAGTCTTTCAAATTCTGGTGCAACGTTTACATTACATGCTTTTTTCTTGTTCTTTCTTTCCCTTATTAAAAAATCTTCATTCTTTGGCTGAAATAAATAAGAATTGTAACCGAGACTTCATTTCAATTAAATCTGGGTATTAGGATTTAGGAGAGGGAGGGCAGCAAACACCGCGCCCACTTAGGCCATACCTTCTGGCCCATTGTAGTATCTGGGTATTAAACATACGTATAATGGAAAGAGTTTGTGCTATTTCTCTCCATTTTTTTTTCCGCACTGTTTTCTCTGTAGCCCTTATTCCTTTTATTATACAAGCATGTGGAAGCCTTCATCAATTGAATAAGTAAACCTATAACTATATTCTCCATGACAAAAATTATAATGTTGGTAATTTAGCCGCTGGTCTGAGGAAATTATTTCGTTAGGGTAGTCAACATTTGAATTTTAACTTTTGTTAGTGCTTGTTGTGTAAAATGTGTTTGCGTTTTTATTATTTGTAATTTATTTTTAGTTTAGACCGGTTTTGACATTTGGATGCGAAACATGGACATTAAATGAAAAACAAAATAAAAGCATTTGAAATGAAGTATCTTCGAAGAGTATATGGAGTTATAATAATGGACAAAATAAGAAATGAAACAATAAGAGAACAATTACAAATAAAGAGCAATACATAGAAGATAGACAGCTAGGATGGTGGGGACATTTACAAAGAATGGATGAAAACAAACAAGTGGAACAAGTATGGGAAGCAAGAGTACAAGGGAAACAATAAAGGGCCCGACCAAGAAAAACATGGAAAGGAATATTTGAGAAGAGAGAAATCACAAGACAAGAAGCAATAAAAATAGCGAAAGACATGGAAAGGATTTATTAAGTCATAGAAAAAAAAAACAGAAATTAACCCTACACCTGAAAAGGTAGAAAGGGTCACTGAATATATATATATTTTTAGTTTAGTTTTAGAATAAATAGCCATATGATGAATGTGTATTGTACAGTTGTAATTGGACTTCCGTAAATAAATAAATAATTTGCGCCTAAAAATTGGCAAATCAAAATAATTTAATTAATCACCTTATAACGATTTAAAATGTGTGAGTGATAATAAAGTTACTTACGTTAAAACCCGAGGATGACAGTTTCAATATTTAAGTGATGAATGCGTGCACATCAGGACGATTTAATTTGAGCAGAGGCTCGTGGTTTCTAGGGAGAGGAGAGTAATCCTTGCCGGAAATCGGAAAAGAAGTTTTCTTCTAGTACTATCAAGGCGAGAAGAAAAGTATAATAATACATATGTAACGTAAACTACTAAAAGGACGGATAAAAGAAAAAAAAGTGAAAAAAAAAAAAACGGACAGCAATTGTTGCTGTCGTTGACGATATGAGCGCCTCGAGGTTATTCGTGTATAATCGTCGGCCAATCGCCGGTACCGAGGATGCATCAAATCAGTTCCCTGCGGTCCAGGGAACTGATTTGAGTTTGTTGATTTCCGCCACCGGTTTGCTGCCATTTCGACTCCGGATTGCTGCAGTTTCGACACCGGATTGCTGCTGCCTCTTCATCAACACGTCGTGATTGTTGTTCAGGATTGATAAGGTCAGAATAATTCTTTAAAATAAACATATTTTGTTGGATTGAGCCTATACACTCCCAAAGCGAATACCCCACTAAATCAAATCAAGAAATTGTGCTGTACTTGTTTCAATTGTTTTCAATGCGAAATCCGTATTCGCCAACCGGAGAATTGTAATGGACACTACAATTCTCCGTATACGCCAACCGGAGAATTATAATGAACAAATTGTAACTTAAACAAGTACAGTATAATTTGTTATTATTGAAATAATTCGATTTAAGGGGGCATTCACTCTGGGAGACCAGATTCTAGTGTAGAATTAAAAATGATGAAACACATTTGAATTTTCGCTTCCTTCGTTAAAAAAACAACAACACGGCAGTCACGGCGGCCATATTGTCCGCATGAATTAATAACAGGGCGCCATTTTATCATATCTAAGGCCGCTCTTACTTGTTTTACACAAAAATTACAATGAGTTTTATAAACTTCATAATATTCCTCGAATCCTATATATAATCTCAAGCAAATTGGTGAACATTTCACCAACAGCTTGAATATTTAAGTAATGAATGCGTGCGCATCGGTTTAACTTCAGCGGGGGCTTAAGGTTTCTGGACAGGAGTAGAGCTATCGATCTCGGGCATCTGTAAAGAAGTATTCTATTTTACCAACGCGACGAGAGGGAAAGTGTATTTTGAAAGTAATTATAATTAAAAAAAAACCGCTGTTTCGTTTGCGTAATTACTAAAGGAACGGTAAATAATAAAATAAAAAAACAACGCACCGACAAAAATCATAAGAACTCCTCGAAAATAATCGTAAAATACAAGTTCATCACAGGCATAGCTGTCACCGAGGCTGCATGGATTCCAGGGAGCTGTTTTATTTACAAATAGTGTAAAAAGAAATGAGATAAAAATAATTATAAGATAATAATAAAAAGTAATAATAAAAAGAAATGAAATAAAAATAATTGGCTGAAAGACTTCCGGTCGATAGCCGATTTATCTGCGGAATATGATTCTAATTTTATATATTATTGTACATACATATACACATTTGAATAAAGATGTTTAGTTAGTTAAAAAGCTTTTGAAAATAATTAATAATGTATTCTCTCTTTATCTATTGTGACATTTTTACTTATGTTACATATAATAAAGGTAAAATAATGGCCATTTCCTGTAATAATTTTATGTAAAACAAAATCAAGTGATAAACGATAACAAAGTTAAAGGAATAAAAAAGAATGGTAAGTTAGCAACAAAAGATTGATAATCAATCTGCTAAAAATATATTTGAATTAGAAAATGGAAACAATTTTAAAACTAAAGTGTCCTGGCCTATCGTCTAGAGATCTTACTGTCTTTTAAAATATATTTTATCATATAAATTATCTTTATAGTAGAATTTACATACAACCAGCCCTATTCCCTATCGATTTATTGCACTGTCGAGCCGTTTTTATGTAAATTTCGCTATTCTCGTCATTAGTAAAGGGGTTTGACGTTTTTCTACCTAAAACAACAATCAGTATGTTTTCTGAACCCATACAGTGCCCTCATTAAAAAAATACATTAAAAATTACATCTTTAATATAAAGAATCCCTGTTTCGAATTATGGGAAAATTTATAAAAAGGCACACTTGATCCTCAATTTATGCACATTCTATGGATTCCTGAAGGAGTGAAGTATAAAAAGTTCTTTTTTGATAGTTTCAATTCAATTTTACAAGAGAATAAGCCAAAAATACAATAATATTTATTAAACTACCGCTAAAAAACAATTTGAATTGAAAATAACCTCGAAAAGCATCTTGCTTTCATATATTTTATTTTTCTGAATTTACAATTTATTGATTTAAAAATAAACCTGGTGCCAATAAAACAATCGCATTAATTACACCGAATGGAAAATTATTTACTTCATAATAATGCAACTAAATGAAAATTATTAATTAATTAATAATCAACACCGTATTTATTATGTTTCATTTGATTTTTTGCTCGAGTGGTTTACGTGACAATAATGTTTGAAATTGCCGTAGTTATAAAATCCATAATAATTACATGTTTACAACGCATTGGGTCCGAATGCATCGCGATAAACCCGTCGGACTTAATTAACCCTCCAACCACACACGTATACACACACATGCAAACACAAACACATGCATACATATTCATTCATGCTGTAAAACGGAAGAATGGAGTGGAAAATATGTATTGATTTATGCAACACGGTTTACGAGGAAAATGGGTGGTGGTTGTGAATGTAACTTAATACTTTGGCGTGCGAAGAGGTATGGTTTCTTATATCTTGTAATATTTATTTAATTGTTGATATTTTTTCCAACTTTATTCTTGAGGAAAGTATTTTTTCTTTTTCGATTTCTTGTTGCTATTGTCATTTTTTTTTTCTGAAATTACATTTCATCATGTGTAATTTTATAAAACGTTTAATTAAAAAGGCAAAAAAAAACATAGAGAATAAAGAAATAATTTCGATAATTTTTATATTTTACGAATGTAATCTTTGTTAATGACCAAATATGTAAAGGAATTCCCATCTGCATATCCAGTGCACGGCAATTAGCAAACCAAGTCAAACAAGGGATGATCTTCGTATTGTTTCAAGGCAAACAGCATTGTCCGGAAAGCACCCCCTTCGAACAACAGCCCCAAACCAGAGGCGATAACGCAGGTACGTGCGCGCCGCTGCAAATTCTATTAATTACAGCATTCAGCCATTATTGTTGTTAGACATCAGCCGAAATATTCCACGCCCGCTTTGCCATAAACAATAATAACGCGCGGAATTGCGGAATTACGAATTGCGTTTATTTAGCAAACAACAAGGACGAATCCGGCGCGGATTGTCCGTTTTGCCGCCACCCCCCCGTACCGACCCCTAATTACCGCTCCCGTGGATATAAACACTTTATTGCGCTGTTGTGTATTTTGAACACCCCCTTCCCCAAAGCCCCCAACGTTATTGCTAGTTGCCTATTATGTTGCTTTTATGTGTACGTGCGTGTGAGTGTATTTATGCGTGAGTATTTCATTTTATTTTTATGCACGCGTTTGTGTTTGGGGATATAGTTTGTGATATTCCCACGTAAATGTGGGGGATGGTTGTTGAGCTATTCCGAAAATTTATTTATGCGAAAATTTGCATGTAATTACCTAGGCAAGTGTAATTTTGAATTATTGTTAATATTGTGTTGAAATTACTCAATTCTCGGTGTGATGTTTTGCTGTGTTGTGAGTTTCCCTATTCTTTTAATCGTAATTTGCGTTGCATGGTGGATGTTTCTAAGAAGTTAACTCGAAATGATTTTGAGTGTCCCCCTAAAGTCTAACAAGCAAACTTCCTACGAATTAAAACGTTATTCGGTGCTGTTTTAATGAATGTTATAAAATTGCTTCAGAGACTAATAAGACTTTGTTTTTCCAAAGTTGCGTGTATTGTAGCACCTAAAGTGAAAGATTTGTATGATAAAGCTTCTATACCAATTGTGACAATCTACATAATCATCGAACTAATAAGCTCTTACCATGACAGTTATTGTAAGTTGATAAAGTCGTTTAAACGTGTTGAAGGAAAGGAAAGTTGCAGAATTTAAGACAAAATCACTCGTGCGTATGTTATGCCAGTATCTGTGCACATATTTTCTAATATATTTCTAGATACATGCTTAAAGAGCTAAGATATATTCTTCTTTTTTGTTCCTAATTAATACGCATGTTATTTATGATTTAAGTTTACACTGCATTTTCTCATTTTATAAGAAATAAATAATTTAAATTAAATTTACATTCTTTTTAAATTATATTTATATCTATGTATTGTAGAAATTTTCAATGTACAACATTGAGGTGTAATTTAAATTAATCAAATATAAAGTGGAAAAGAAACACCTCTGATGAGATTTGAACCCATGACCCCCGATTGCTGATCGAGTGCGCTACCAAACAAACCACAGAGACTTGTGATATCATATCTTTTCCACTTTAATTACTTCAAATTATACCTCAATGTTGTACTTTGAAAATTTCTACAATTCATAAATTCATTTTTGTTGAACATCGTTGGAATTTCTTGCATCCGACACTGAGTTATCGTTATTAAACCTAACACCGCTTAACAAATATTTCATAATGTTAGTACTCGATTATGAAACTGTTTACTATATTTTCTTAGGATAACCATTAAGAATATATTTTATTTTAACTTTAATATTTTGTATTGTTATTTGAACATTTACACCCATTTTCTTTATACTTAATATGCATCCGGATGAAAAATGATAAAAATGTAGGACGTGAGAGGACGCATCGAGTGCACATTCGGAATGCGCATAAATCACTTTTTCATCCCCATTTCTCGGCGCCCCCAAGGGCCCGATACACAGGGATGATTTATGCGTTTTTACGTACGTACACGTTTCCACTTTTGTCGAAGAACAATGCCGCATTCCCCAGCCGCAGATGTCATACATGTGTCACTTCTAATTACACCACTCCTAGTTCGCATTGTTCGGTGAAAGTTTTGGTGAATGCACGGGGTATATAATAATAATAATAATACCTTAACACGGGCGGGGTAATGTATCAAAGATCGGACGCTCGAGGCTGCATGTATTTGAATTATGACATTTTAGAAATATTTGCGTGTTGTTATTGCAATTTGATCGAAAACTTTCATCATCTAGAATACCTTGTAAATACCCAGACAAGTGTAATTTTGAATTATTGTTAATATTGTATTACATTTACTCAATTTAGTATTGATCTGTAACCTCGACACCCAATATGGGTAAAAGAGGATAAGATTAAGAAAGAAAGTACTGATCTGTAATTACAATTTTGATAAGGTATGATTTTTAATTATTGTTTTTGTATTGTATAATTACTTTTTTTGTAATTTATTAATTTTGCCTTAGGGCTATTAAATAAATAAATAAACAATAGTTAAAAAATAATAAATTATTAAAAAAAATTCTTGCGTGTAAATGTGACCACAAGTAAAAATTTAAATATTATATGTTTGAAATCAAAACACTTGGTATTATTTCACAAATTAATTTTATGTGTTCCGAATAGTTTCATCTATAAGACACACAATTAATATACGAAATGTTTTGATTTCAAACAACATTACGAAATATTATTGATGAAAGTTTTTTACACTTGCTTGTTTGATTAACAATAGAATTTTTATTCTATATTATCTGAAGTCTTTATTAAACGGTTAACAAACCTTGTTTTCTTTTTCTGCCTTGAATCAATTTTTGTATTGATAAATATCCAAACATTTAATATTTATCACTTGAAAAAATACATTTTTATTTCACACACATCAATTTAAAAAAACCCGTAGGCTTGTTTTAAAATTGAATATTTCCATAGAATACCTCCACATTTTCCGTTATGTGTAAATAAATATTTCAAACACAATTTATTTATTAAATCGCGCAGTATCCAGCGCATCGAGCGCCGATCAATCGAAATAATTTCCGGTTTTAGTTTTCCGGATTAAATGAAAAGCTCGCGGGCCGCAAAATATTTAGGTATACGCACACACCACGGAGTATGTAGCCAAATTGTGAATGTTTTTTTTTTATTTTGTTTCATTTGAGGGTGCGCTTTTTTCGTTGTTGCGGAAATGCGGTGTGAAAATGGGATTGCATTAATGGGTAATGTATTCTGCGTGTAAATCTTTTTTTTTTCAGCTTTGTTTATTGGGAATGGAATTTAATAGAGAATTTGCGATCGTAGTGAAATAATTTAATATTGGCGGTTCGGTTTTCATTTTAGGAATATTGTGGGTAATATTGTAAAACTTAATGATGCGTTCATTGGGTTATTTTCAGATTGATTGCGCATAACGTATTTGTTCCATTTTAATTATTTTTATGTCTATATTTATTTATTTATAACCCAACATCCATAAAGGCCAATTACGGGGTAACTTAAATATTACATTATATTATATATATATATATATATATATATATATATAAATAATTAGAAAATAATCAATTATTTTATTTTTTTTGTAACCTGACTAATTTATTTTATTCTGTATATGTTACTGTATGAAATTGCCTCCGTAAATTAATAAATAAATAAATTATTTTCCCCTTATCTACTGTAACATAATGACTTATGTTATATAAGTACTTTAATACAGTAGCTAAGGGAGAAATAATTTATTAATTAATTATTTTCTGATTCTTTTTATTTAATTTATTTAAATAACTGTGACCAAGTGAATAAATCCTTTTTCTATTATTGTTAATATAATTAATGGTTTTAATATTTAAACATTGGTAGTTCATATTGCATAAAATAAATCAATATATTATTAAAAATCAACCAATAAAATAATTTTCAACAATAATAATAAGAAGCCGCTACCTAATAATACAAACAAGAGACAAAAATTAAATTTATAAAATTTAAAAATAAATCAAATTAATATACAATAATTATTCATGCCGATACTAAATTTGTATATCTTAAATATCTTAAATACAATAATTATTCATGCCGATAATAAATTTGTATATAACAAATTACTGACTTGCTAATGTGGAATAAAACTATTTTTAAGAATATTTTTTTTAACAGTATTACACATTGACAGTACTGATGAGTTTAGGTGATGGTATCTGTTCGTAGATGGAATACAAAATACTACAACACTAATTACTTTTTTGTATTCACTTTTTTATTTTTACGGTGACTAGTTTCGACTCGTCAGCGAGTTATTATCAAACCAAGTACTTTGTCACCGTAAAAATAAAAAGTGAATACAAAAAAAGTAATTAGTGTTATTCAATTTATTTAAGTAACTATGATCAAGTGAATAAATATTCTTTTCTATTGATATTAATACGTAACGTGTTATTTTCTATTTCCAAGAAACACCCACTGTTTTATTATCAAATAAAAAAGTGGAGTTGCACTAATAAAAAAAGTTGTAATGAAATTTTATTAGTTTCTCTTTCCGTATATCCGGAAATTCGCGTCGGCGGATAAATTAATTTCCCCTTCGTGCGTCGATAATTAATTTTATTAACAATAAACATTTGCGGAACGCCACAAATATCGACGTGTCCAATAACTGTAGCACGCGTGCGGTAAAATTTAATTGCGTCCGACATCACTCCACAATCTCTGTATAAATATCAGCAACGCGTAGATGGATACACAACCAAAGTACACACATATTCAACATAATTATTATAAACCGAGCTTATTTATTTGCCCTGTGAATAATCCAGTGGTTTTAATAGAATTCGGTAATTATAGATTTCGAGCGGATATTAAATTCTGTTGAAGAAATGAGATATAAATGATATTATTATTAATACACCAAACACAATTTTCGAATACATTTTATTATTTCATCCTTTCACTCATCAATGACTGACACTCTATAGAAATGATAAACCTTGACAAAAAACAGCTGTTTGACAGTATTTAATTTCCTTTCTTCACTTATTAAGTGAAATTACTCTATTGTGCAACAATTTTGGGAAAGAAATTTCGAAATAACTCAAAAACTACTTGCTCTGGATATTGGGATGCATAATACTTTTATGTTGTAAAGTATCTTGCCAATCGCCCTATGAGATAAAATATTGGTCATTACATTTGAAATGAGTAATGATGTTTTTAAGAGGGCTCAGTCAGTGCCTCCTTAAAAACTTTTTATTTGAGAAACTAAATTATCCACGTTATTTCTATCAGTGTTTTTTTTTTTAGATTTTTTCAGTGAAAAAAAATCACTAAAATTAGAATATATTATAAGGGGTACGCATGGAAAACAGTCAAATTTCGGTAAAAATGCGAAAATCTACAAATAACTTCATATTATACCAGAATGTAGCTAAAGAATGAGAGAATAATCTGTGATAATTAGAGCCTAATTGAGACATTAGTTTTTGATCAGTATATTCGCAAATTCAGCGAAAATTTGGATAGAATTTACGATTTTTTTCTGCCAATCATTAACGATCCAGAATAGACACATTTTAGTGAAAATATAGCTACATTCTTTGAGAATGTAATGCTGGAAACTGAGCCCGATTATCTCTTCCGTGGATCTAGTAATCTTGGCCTAATCGCAGAAGCATTCGAGAAATAGCCAATATGCGGGTCTCCTTTAACCGTTCTCATCATGGAACTATTCAGATGGCTTGAAATGGTTGAAGGTTATTTTTATTCGAGAAAATAAATTATCCACGTTGTTTTTACTATCATCAAGAACCTTCGTGATTTTTTTTTGAGAGAATTTTTTTACCGAAATTCGAAAATATCATAATGGGTATGAATTTCGGCAACAATTAAAAAAATATATATATGTATGAATCATAAAAGCCCTTGATTATGGGAGAAATAACGCGGACTATTTAATTTTCCAAGAAAAAATAATTTTCAACTATTGCATCGGGTGAAATTAACATTGGGTCTTATGGGACCAGTTTAAAAGAGGCCTGCGTATGGCCATTTTTGACACGCTTGCATTTGGAGCCAGATTACAGGTTTCACGGAAAAGATAGAACGATGCAGTTTTCACTACTGTATTCCTAATAAATGTAGCTATATTTTCACCTAAGGTTAATTTCCTAGACCTACCATGGCTCTAAGAGTAGGATACTAAATTTTAACAAAATTTTAGACAAATTTGTAAAGGTGAACTTTGTGAGCGGAGTGGCTGAAAACGAATTTCTTGATGCAACTAAGATTCTCACAGATTATTCCCGCATTTTTTAGCTACATTTTGGTATAAAGTTAAGTTATTTGGAGATTTTCTCATTTTCGTCGAATTTCGACTTTTTCTAACGATAATTTCAAATTTCTGTGAAAAATAAATTTTCTTCAAAAAATCCGAAAATAATCATGAAGGTTCTTGATGACAATAGAAAATATGTGGACTTACGTAGTGTCCCAAGATATAAACAGTTTCAACCATTTCGGACTATTTCAATTACCCCGTAAAATTAACATTTAACGGTTTAAAGACTGCCTGCCAATTGGCCATTTTCGACGAGTCTGCGGTTGGACCGAGATTATAGATTTCTGGGAAGAGATAGAAGGAAGCGGTTTCCATTATTATATTCCTAATGAATGTAGCTACATTTTCACCAAAGGTTAATTTTTGTAGATCTATTGTGGCGCTAATAAAATAGGAAATTTGGGCAAATTTTTTGCGAAGGTAAATTTTGTGAGCGGATTAACGAAAAAATATTTTCTCAATGAGGCTAAAATTCTTACAGATTATTCCTTCATTCTTTAGCTATATTTGGGTATAATATGAAGAAAAATTTATTGATCGTTTAAACATTGTACCTTCCTTTTTTCTTTGTACCAATATTATTATATTTAAAGGAAAAATATATATTTAATTTGAAGATTTTTTCAAATTTCGGTAATTTCAAAAAATTCCATATATCGTGAGAAATCGATACCAGATAAAAAAAATAGATTTCTTTTCACCCAACT
Organism: Philonthus spinipes; assembly: GCA_963082785.1. Lineage (NCBI taxonomy): Eukaryota > Metazoa > Arthropoda > Insecta > Coleoptera > Staphylinidae > Philonthus > Philonthus spinipes. Next base: position 32,450,090 of record OY720304.1, read on the forward strand.
TAATATATTTACGTTAAGTAATTACTTAAAGAAATCCTTCCTGAAATAAACGTCAGAGTTGAAGTACACACGGTCGGGTTTGTGAGCATTCAAAATAAACGCATCCCAGTGTGAAATGATCTAATTACACGGGGCATCTCTAGTTTTACGCCGCCCCCCATCTCTGCGAAAAACGGATGTTTATTTAGAGGAGTTCCCGTCGGCAGTCCCTTAAAGGGATTAAGCACACTCGCAGCGCGCCGTAAATTGCGTTAGGAATCGCCAATTTTCGCGCGTTCTCGCCCGGATTTGCAATTTAAATTGTTCGGCATCGAACGTAAATATCAAACTTTCCGCATCATATTTCGCGTTTGCTTTGTGTTGTTTCACTGGAGCAAGTTCATCCGAACTGAGAAAGGAGTTCGGCGAGTTTTTACGCGGAACGACAGCGGGGCTGGTGTTTTATTGGTGTGTGTAAATTTGTTTTTGTTGTTTGTCGAGAATTATGGAATGGTACAATGCTATTAGGTTTCTAAGTGCGCTGTGACGAAAACAATGGAAACTTTGTTAAGTGGAGATTTTTGTTTTCTTTCATTGCCAAAGAAAAACTCATCTATTATAAAGCATATGTATTTTCTCTCAATCAGAAAAAATAAAAAAAAGTTGATAAAAGAGAGTATTCACTTGGCCACAGTTATTTAAATAAAAAATGATTTGAAAATAATTGATTAAAATTTTTGGTAGAGGCTGCTACGCAATTAAAAGTATAATTGATAATTCTAACGACAGAACATCCATACTCAATAAATCCGGAGTATAAGCCCTCAAGTGCAAAGACTGCGAAAAAGTGTATATAGGGCAAACGGGAAGGTCATTCAAAACTAGAATCCATGAACATAAAAAAAGCCTTTACAGAACAGAAAGGAAATTCTATATATGCTGAAATCAGCGCACAATTTCAAATATAAATTCAAAATTGTACACATATGTAGAAAAGGTAAGAAACTCAATCTCAGCAGGTGTAATTCAATGTGCGGCGGGGTATTTGCCCCGGGAAGTAGTTGTTTTAATGTGCATTTGTTTAACGTACTTACGTAACGTAAGTAAAAATGTCACAGAGCTAAATGTGCAAATAATTTATTAATTATTTTCAAATTAAAAAAATAAGTTGTATTTGAACATTTTACAACATACAAAATAAATCCCATTAATATTTACACAACATTCCATCTCTACACTCAAGCAAGCACACAACCAAATTTCACGCTCAGGTTTGTATTGTATACACATTCACGGGGAAGAGTGGGAGAGAGAATGGGATTTCAAGAGAGAAATAATGAATAGGTCCTAAATAGCACGAATGCACGCGATGCCGTTTAAGCTCAGTGCATTAGATTACGGTATAATTCATGAAATCAGGCATCGGTGAAACCACCCTTCGAAGTGAGCGGTATTAATAGCCATCCAAATGAAATACAAAAAAATGGCATCAGTCATGATTAATTGACGTCTATTAATTCCGCGAGCCACGATATTTATCATAATTTCGGGGTGATTAATCGTACCGAGTTTACTCAAAGTATTAAAATAAAACGGATTATTCGACTTCGCTTTTATCGAAGCAATTATGGATGGGGATGTATGACGTTCAATTTTTTTTGAAATATGTGCAGGAAGATATAAAGCACGGAGGTTATATAAATTATGTCCGTTGCAATGGGTGTAATTGCCGGAGTTATCTTTCCTATGAGTTATATTATTTTTAACAAGCGGAATTTAGGTTGGGAACAACGTATTATTTATTGATATTTTGTACCATTATTTATTATTTTTAAGCAACACATATACACATTTTAAATTGTTTCTATTATTTCTATAAATGACACATCTTCTTGGTTTGAATTCGCTAGAAATCGTTTTACAGTTTTTATAAAATACGTTATCGTGACAGTAGAGAATGTAGCAGGTTATTCTGTTACAAAAAAATATACATCCGTGGTACGTATAAACCAAAATTTTCTACATTTCAGCTACTTCACTTATGAGGCCTCCGTTCGTTTCAGCACTTACATGATGAATTTATAGAACCAGTTTCCTCAAACAAATATATAACATGTTATGCCAAAGAAAATCTTATTTCATTTATGGAATAATCTATAGAAAATCATTTAACAATTTGAGTTTTCTGTTCACTTGTTAACATTTTGAAGCTACGTAAGTCAAATTGACATGCATATTGCAGTAACAACCTAGGCGACCAATAATAATAATTGAGATACAATATAAACACATAAATAATTTATTAATTATTTTCAAATCATTTTTATTTAATATATTTAAATAACTGTGACTCTTTTCTATTTATAAACACATTACATTACTCTAATTCAAAATATATGTAATACGCTGAGGAGGAAATAATTTATTAATTATTTTGAAAATATTTTTAAATAATTTAATTTAAATAACTGCGACTAAGTGAATATATATTCTTTTCTATTATGTATTTTTTGTTTTTCGATTGATTATCGAATTATCTGATCGTCCCGGGACTTTCTACACACCCTGTATAATTCCGAAATAAATTTCTTTACTTACATTTGTATGAATTTTCAATTAAGGTTGATGAATTAAAAAAATGAAGAACCGTTGACGAAGGTAATTATATGCCAGGATCTGGATGAAAGGTAAGGATAATGAGGGTTGTGGGAAATGGAGGTATGTTTACGTATTATAAAGGAAAATATTCGTGACTGAAAAATAGGGATGCTGTAGAAGAATGCCACGACTGTTTCATAGCTTTAATTAATGTCTTTTCATCTTCAATATGGATTTCTATTGTAAATCTTTATCAAAGATATAAATTCGTGCATAAGACGAAGAAGCATTAATTAAAGTTATATACTGTAATAAATAAAATATGAAATGAGTTTTATATATAGTTTTTAAATTATTTATAAACATTAAAATAACTTATGTTTCCCTCTGCTAAAATTCGTCTTTTTTGCATAAAACTGAAAATATCTCGAAAACTATGGATGGGGTATTTTCTGTTTTTTACATATTCTGAAAAAGGGAGGTTTAATTAATATCCCCTGAAAGTTTTATGAACGTACCCCTCAAACAAAATTAATTATGATTTTTTGTATTTCCAATATATAACAAATTGGATGAAAATTCGTCTTTTTTGCATAAAACTGAAAATATCTCAAAAACTATGGATGGGGTATTTTCTATTTTTTACATATTCTGAAAGAGGGAGGTTTAATTAACATTCCCTGAAAGTTTTATGAATGTACCCCTCAAACAAAATTAATTATGATTTTTTGTATTTCCAATATATAATAAATTGGATGAAAATTCGTCCTTTTTGCATAAAACTGAAAATATCTCAAAAACTATGGATGGGGTATTTTCTGTTTTTTACATATTCTAAAAGAGGGAGGTTCAATTAATATTCCCTGAAAGTTTTATGAATGTACCCCTCAAACAAAATTAATTATGATTTTTTGTATTTCCAAAATACAAGAAATTGGATGAAAATTCGTCTTTTTTTGCATAAAACTGAAAATATTTCAAAAACTATGGATGGGGTATTTTCTGTTTTTTACATATTGTGAAAGAGGGAGGTTTAATTAATATACCCTGAAAGTTTTATGAACGTACCCCTCAAACAAAATTAATTATGATTTTTTGTATTTCCAATATACAACAAATTAGATGAAAATTCGTCTTTTTTGCATAAAACTCAAAATATCTCAAAAACTATGGATGGGGTATTTTCTGTTTTTTACATATTGTGAAAGAGGGAGGTTTAATTAATATCCCCTGAAAGTTTTATGAACGTACTCCTCAAACAAAATTAATTATGATTTTTTGTATTACCAATATACAACAAATTGGGTGCAAATTCGTCTTTTTTGCACAAAACTGAAAATATCTCAAAAACTCTGGATGGGGTATTTTCTGTTTTTTATATATTCTGAAAGAGGGAGGTTTAATTAATATCCCCTGAAAATTTTATGAATGTACCCCTCAAACAAACTTAATTATGATTTTTTGTATTTCCAATATACAACAATGTTGAAACAAATTATATCAAGATTGAAATAAATTGATAATATTCTATTTAAAAATATATTCATATCCTATATTTTTTACTAAATACTCTACATTTTAGTAGAATATTAAAAACAATTTTAATGTCGCTATTAAATATTTGTGCGAATTGGCTCGAATATTTAATTTAAAATTGAAATGGTCCGCGAGTTCTTTCCATTCATCGAGCACTGAATATAATTCATTTCAATTCGCAGAAACTGAAACTTTATCCAATAAATGTTTACACCGATTCCAATAACCCGTACAAAAGTGTCGAGCGTGTTCCGATCGCAAAAAAAGTAAACGTTAAGTCCGGATATTAAAAATCGATAATGAGTTATGTCGGTTCGCAGACGATAATATTCTGGAGAAACGGAAACTTTCCTCCTTTTCCTCTCATTCAAAAACCTCCCAGGGAACACAATAGACGTCACCTTGGAAGACCGAATTGAATTGAATCCACACCCTTTTCATCGCTTATTTTTTTAATTGAGAAATGAAGCATAAAATAAACGAAAAAATTGAAGTAGTAAAATATTTATATTATTTATTTATTTATTTATTGACGGAATCTTCTCCTAGTCAAATATTTATATTATTATTTATTTATTTATTGACGGAATCTTCTCCTAGTCAAATATTTATATTATTATTTATTTATTTATTGACGGAATATCCTTTTACAGAGATTTACAAAGATTAATTACGCATATAAATATAATAAAATATACAATAAATTAAAGGAACAACATAAATGTTATAAGCAAAGTTTAATAGTAAAACGGCCAGAATTACAAAACATATTTATATTTCTACAATAATATATTACATTTCAAACATATGGATTTTAAAACAAACAAATGGTTAACTGCCACAATCTTATTTTGCTAATAAAATATTCATTTAACAAAATTCTGAACTATATTACGACGAGGGATAGATCCCGAAATACATGTCTACAGATAGTCTTATATTAAGTAACGTTCTGTTTTTACATTCAATTTTTCTAGAATCAACAATTTGTTGCATGATGCAATATTTTATTCGATCGAAATATTCAGTATAATCCATGGTTATTTTATAATGGAATCTAAATTTTATTCGCGTTTTAAAAACGACATAAGACAAAACTAATTATAAGACCATCCGACATAACTTGATTTATACGGTAAGCCCGGGCCGTTCCGCCATTCCCAACAACACTGCCAAGAACTGTTACCGAAACTTTTAATACATTTCTTAATTGCCGGGGAAAAGTAGACCGACTCGCTCCTCTCACTTATTCCTACTTTCCTCAGACTTCTCGTTAAAATCTACAGCTGTGGGCGTCATTAATATAAATGAGGACAAATTCTGGCGCTCTCCCTTTTTCGGCAGTTACGTAACGTGTAACGGTAACGAGCCAATTGAAGGATCGTCCGCATGCAAATTCGCCACATTTGCCTGGGCGAGGACCAAATAGAGTGAGTCGGTGCATCACGATCTCGATCACGTCTCCACTGCAATGTTGGCGTAGGGAATTTGTTTTAGGTGGGGCGGAGGGACGGGCGGGCACTGCGAATTTATTTAAGACCCATACACAGACTAACAAGAGCTGAATTTCACTAATTGGTTAATTAATTCTGGAATTTATTAATCGGTTTAATACGTGGCATATTTAATTATTAAACAGTTAACATAAATATCATTACCTGTATTTACTTTATTTTTTCTTATTATTTTAAAAGCAGTTATGAAAATTCTAATCATCATTTTATATGTAGCGTTATTTAAAGACGTGATTTCAAAAATGTATTTTTTGAAACATTTACGTATGTGCAAATTGGTGAAAGCGCCGGGTAAATATTCAACTCAGTAGCCTTTGTCAGTCTATATAACTGAATATTAGTTTTAGTTTATTAACGGAATCTCCTTCTTTTATAAAATTATTATAAACAGTATTACAAATTAAATATACAATTATATAACAAGAAAAAAAGAAGTAATTATTTACTATTAAAAATGTGTCGCTTTTATCGAGTAGAGATATTTTTGCCTACAGTAAATTATATTATTGTAATAAATTTTGAAAATAATTAATTAAATTATTTTCGCCTTATTATATTATTGTACTTCCAGCATAACATTTTTTACATCAATGTTGTTATTAAAAAATAAAATTGTCAATTAAATTGTTATTTCATCCCAACACACAAATTAATATGTAATGAATATTCCAAACAAAATTAATACGCAACTCTAATGGAATACATTTCAACATACATGATACACATTTTGTATGCTCCGCAGTCGGGTCAAGGGCACCATACGTCGTTCAAATTCACCCTCATCCGGAAAACGTTTAACTTGTTTTTTTTACAGACACAATTCTACATACATATGTGTACAGCACTAAAAATTATGCACACGTGTGTGTAAAAAGTAAAAAAAAAAATACAGACGCTCTCACACGCACAGACAGGGTAGAGGCGAAAGTGTGCTAGTATAGGCGCGACGTGGACCTACATAAATATAAAATTATGTATGTGTGGGTGTGCGTGGTGGTATTTTTTTTTCGAGCGTCCAAATAAGGGCTTAATAAATCTTGTTTAGGGTATGCGTGACCACGTTCGGAGTGGAACACGTGAAAAATTGTGGCGGTCGGAGGGCTACTAATATTCTCTTCCACCGGCGAAAATAAGCTTGATTTCTAAATGAGAAATTGTTGCTCGTTTTCTTTATGATGGGGTATTTATGTACTTTTTTTTATTTTGCGTTTAAATGGAAAAAGGTGAATGATTAAGTGTGTGGAATTTTGAAGTAATGTGGCGAAATATATTTTTTGATTTTAAAATGCAATTTTGAATTACGAGCTTAATTAATTTTATGTTTTCAATAAAAAATAATATAAAACAATAAATTTTGTGAAAATTAAAAAAAAAACTGTTGTTTTCACTAGTTGTTATAATTGAATGAATGATTATTATTATTAATTAAATGTTGGTTTATAGTAATCATAGAATTTTTATTAATATAAAATATTTTGTTTTGTAAACACCGACTACTTTCTTTTACAAGAACACAATAAATAAAAAAATAAAAAAATAAAGCGTGCATTATTTTTAATTGATTCCTCTCGGTTATTTCTTCTCCACATACAAAAATTATCACAATTATCATTCATTAATTTCAATAATTCCTATTTACATTTTTTTCAATACAGTTTATTTTTAGCGTTACAGAGAAAACTATTAATAAATAATAATAATATTTAATTAATGTCTCTCAATTAATTTTTCTCTACAAGGAAAAATTATCACAAATTTTGTGGATACCACATACTTTATTTTATTAATTCCCATGTACATTTTTTTTCCTCGTTCTGTTTTCATTTTTTTTTTCAATACAGTGTTGTTCGCGTTTCAGAGAAAACTATTAATAGTGCAGAACGCTGCGCGTTATTTCCAAGCCATTAGATTATTTCTTTGGGGAATTAAGGAATTTCGCTCGGGAATGTGTTTCGCTGTGTGTGCAGTGTGATAAAACGTTATGGGGCCAGTTTTACATATTCCAATTAACACGCAACCTTCCACCTAAACCGCGAAAGGGATTAACACGAAATCGATCCAGTGTAACAATACAAATAACATCGTTTTTTTATATTGTGCACAATAAATACAACATGCGCAATTCAATATTATTTCTGTGATATGCATCGAGTTTTCATTAATTTTGATAAATAAATTTGTTTACACAAAAAAATTAAATAAAAATTATTTGAAAATAATTAATAAATTATTTCCACATTTAGCTCTGTGATATAAGTGTCAATAATATCAAAATTTTATAGTTATATCATTTAGAAGAAACGTACCATGCCTAATTTTAAACCCATTTCTTATTATATATAGGAATAATCTTTTAGGATCTAACATTTTTCTTTATTTGATTTAAACAAATTTTCGTTTAAATATTAAATTACTACCAAGTTGACTTCATTAAATTTTGCGAATCATTTCAAACTGTGAATTTCTGTAGTGCAGGATCACTTACAAAACTCGAGTTGATCAACGGGTTAAGTAAATTAATGTAATTATTACATCACTAATTAACTGAATTATTAATGGTACACGTTGAAGTTTTAATTAAAGCCGAATTTCCTTCCTGTGGCTGAACGTAAACATGGCTATGTTAATTTTCAACACAGATTTTCGCCGGCGACGACGACGACGTAGAAAATTATGCACGCGAACACTAAATTTAAATCCGCACACAGTGAATTTACTTGAAATAATTAATAGAAATCTCCGCGGAGAAAGAATTACGTCAGATTATAGAGAAGGGAATTATTCATAAGTGAATACCTTATGGAAATGAATAAAATATATATTTTTTTATTTTAGCGTAATTTTTTAAAATTTTCTATTGTTTAATCAACTAACTTCATGTGTTACTTTCCTGTATTATTTACTATTTCTATTATTTCAGAATCAGATTTATGTTAAAATTATGTAAATACTTAAACCCTTAAATTATTAAAACACCAAATTTCACAAAGCCCGCAATGGCACAAAAAAAATCTCACAGATTTATTAACATACCCTTCCTGAAAACAATTACTTTTTACATTTCCGCTAAAATATTCATTATCCCTTAAATACCGACCAGTGATAAGCCGCCGAGAAATTACACCGGAAATAAGCGGTGATAAAGAACCTCTGCTCTTAATTAGCCCAACATTTAAATTCAAATCAGGAGTACATTTCAACCCCCTTCTCCGTACTTCCTTCAAAATTGTTAATTATTTACGCAAAAAAAATGTGTGCGTGCACGTGCAAATAGAACAATCACACACACACACACCCGTGAATAGAATAAGGCACTCAAAAAAAGAAAGAAGGAATTAATCCAACGCGGGGCATCGTAAAAAAGGAAGAGAGAGGGGGATTTTTAATTAAGGTCGGAGATTATTTGAGTATGAATAATTGCGAGGAGCAAGGGTTTTTTTATTGTTTGTTTAAGTCGATAAATAAGAAAGTCGTGGAAGCGAAGTCGAATATTGAGACTTTTCATGTTGACTTTGTAAGAGTGAAAACGGAAAAAAAATCTTTAAAATTTAAATACAAAAGTAATGTTTTTTATTATTATAAAAACGTTTTGTAATTAGAATAAATAATATTACAACCGAACTATAAACGAATATAAATAATTGCAATTTAATTTACATTTGGCACTAGATGGCGCTTGTGTTATCTTTCCAATTATTATGTTTATGAAATAAAACAATATGTTACAGAGGCAGAAAGACCGATGGTCGATAGCCGTTTTCTAAGAACAATGTATATTATACTATAAGAATTATATTGTTAATTTATTGTATATAAAATTGTCTGCAGAATGAAGATGTTATATATATATATTTATAATGTGTTACGCTATGCTAAAAGTAATATTATTTGATAGATTGTGTAATGTCTCCTTTAACTTGGGAAACGAATTAATAATAACTCCGTACTCTTTAATATAACTGAACTTTATTTCTTATTTCGCTTTGCTTGCACGGCGGACATTTTTACACTATGTTAAATGTTACTGCCAAAATACAGCGTTGCCGGTTCCGGCAAAATCAGAAACCTGCGTATTCGCGCAGACTTTTAGCGCGAATATGAACTAAACACTACAGATTGCTTATATAAAAAATAGTTTTTGCTTGAATTTAAATTTAAATTAACTGTCTTGAATGTTGTAAAATGAAGTGATGAATTCATGAAGAGTTAGACTGGGAAATTTACGTCTGGGATTTATAGTTTTATCACGAGGAATGCATAGGGAATTAATTAGTTCTATGTTTATAGGATTTGAGACACATTTTTGAGATAAGAAGGGAAGTTTTTTTTATAGAAATGATTTTGGTTTTTGGATATATTTTCCCCAAATTGAAGTATTTTTTTTTTAATATTATCCATTATTTATTTCATTCAATTTTCTACGTGTCACGAAGTGATGTATTGAATCATTAAAAAAATAATTCGAACAATTATTCAGAGTACAGAAATGTTGCCGTTTCTACGCCTATGAATAAAACCCGACCTTACGTATTTCCGTATGTGGATGTGTTCCTGCTTGTATGTGCTTAAAATTAATTATTCATGGACGCGAAGTCGTTCGTCTGTCTGAATTAGTTACTTTCCTCGCGCCTATAAATTTAATTATCGCCCCCCTGTGCTGCCGCTGGTAATTGAGTAATACGTGTACCCCCTCGCCTACCCATTTTCCATGTAGACTACAATGTCTCTTCTTGGAGGAAACAATATGCAAATGTTTCTTTATTTATCGGTTGAGATATTATAGTAGCAGTTGAGATGTAAGATTTAATCGTGGGAATTCAAGAAATATTTACGATGTAAGATTATATATATATATTCAATGACCCTTTCTACCCATATGGGTGTAGGGTTTTATTCTTTAAATACCGTGATAAAACTATTTGGTATAATGTTAATTTTACGGAGCGATTCAAATGGCTTGAAATGGTTGAATATAATTTTTATTGGAGAAACTTGATTATCCTCGTTGTTTCTACCATCATAAAGAGCCTTCGTGAATTTTTCAGATTTTTTTGAAGATAAAAAAAAATCACCGAAATTTGATATTATCATAAGGGGTATGTATGGAAAAAAGTGGAATTTCGGCAAAAATTCGAAAATCTTAAAATAACTTCATATTATACCAGAATGTAGCTAAAGAATGGGGGAATAATCTGTGAGAATATTAGCCTCATCGACGGTTTATATTTTGATCAGTCCGCTTGCAAAGTTGGTGTTCGTAAATTCAACGAAATATTTGTTCGAATTTACATTTTTTTTCTGTTGACCATTAACGGCTTAGAAAATATAGAACTTAGTGAGAATGTAGCTACATTCTTTGAGAATCTAATAGTGAAAACGGCATTCGATTATCTCTTCTGTGAACCTACTAATCTTGGTCCAACCATAGAAGCATTCGCAATGGGCAATCAATAGGTGTGTTTCCCTTAAATCGTTCTCATAAGACTCTATGTTAATTATACGCAGCGATTGATTATTGTTATTGGAGAAACTTAATTATCCACGTTGTTTCTACCATTATAAAAAGCCTTCGTGATTTTTTCGGATTTTTTTGAAAAGAAAAAAAATTCACCGAAATGCGATATTATGCATGAAAAAAGTCGAATTTCAGCAAAAATGCAAATATCTTCAAATAACTTCATATTATACCACAATGTAGCTGAATAAAGAAGGATTAATCTGTGAGAATTTGAGTCTCATTGAGAAGTTACTTTTTTATCTGTCCGCTCGCAATGTTGGCCTTCGCAAATTCAACTAATAATTTGTTCGAATTTGTTTTTTTTTTCTGTCAACCATTAACGGCTTAGAAAATATGGACCTTACTGAAAATGTAGCTAAATTCTATGAAAATACAATGGTGAAAACCGCGTCCGATTATCTCTTCTGTGAACCTAGTAATATTGGTCTAACCACAGATGCATTCAAAATGGCTAATCGACGAGTTTCCCTTAAAACGTTCTCATAAGACTCTATGTTAATTTCACGGAGCGATTAAAATCGCCTAAAATCATTGAAAATTAGTTTTATTTGAGAAACTTAATTATCCACGTTATTTCTATCATCACCAAGAACCTTCGTGATTTTTTTCAGATTTTTTTAAAACAGAAAAATTTTTCACCGAAATTTGAAATTATCATAATGGAAAAAATTCGAATGCTTTAATAACTTGTTTATTACCTTAGTATTAATCTAAATTGTAAATGATTCTCCAAATATTTAAATAAATTGAAGAAAAACAACTTTTCTTTTAAATTTCCACAATCACTGTAAACATTGATTTGATTCACACATCACTTCACGACCGGCTATAAAATAGCTTAATCCCGGCGGTGTGCTCATTTGATGAATCCAGCGGTTCGAAATGATAGGCTCCGTATTAGTTATCAGTCATAATCAACAAATTACTCCCAGTTAAGGGGTCGCAGTGGGGCATGTGCGCATTAGGGGTAAGAGGACGCGACCACTGATTACTGATTGCTATCGTACAGTTGCGGTTGAGTGTGGGAGGCTGGAAAGAGTGTCATTATGCTATCAGTTATCCGGAGAGCTCCACCCAGCCATCATCATCATCCTTCCGCCGTGTGTCCGTGTTTGTGCGCGAGGGCAATCACCCCTCAATCTTCATCCAACAACATCCAGAGTTCAACATGGAATACACAGAGTAGAATAGAAAAGGGAGAGAAAAAAACAAGTATTGTATAAAACTAACGTTCTTGTTCTTTGCATTAAATATTTTCGAATAAAAGAAATGTTGCATTATAGAATGATTTGTTATGTAATAGCAAATATTTATTGTGTCTAGAGGGGTATTTATCCGGGTTCAATGGATGTTTGTTCTTTTTAAATTACGTAATATGAGTCTAAAAGATGCAGTTGCTAAAACAAGTGTAAACAACAAATTACTCTTGTTGAAACAATAGTCAAAATAAATTAAATTTAGTATTATACAATAAATTATTTAATTTTTAAAAATTTAATTTATTATAATATAACTTTTCCATATATATATATACATCTTTATTTAGACTATACAGATGTTTTTAACAATATATCAATATAAATAATTACAATACACGTAGGTGTTAGTCTGTCTGGGCTATCTGCCCTAACTTTTCCATTTTCTAATGTTTTATAAATTGTAATGTAATTTACGACAGTTAAATTATTAGGTAATTTTAAGCAAAGGGAATAATAAATAAAAAAAACAATTTCATATTCCAAACAACAAGAAAAAAATTATGTATTGTCAAAGAAACGCCATTACATACACCTAAATGTAATTCAGAACGCCGGCGGCGTTGAATTTTAAAACACAGGGAAATGTAGGACAAACTTCCTTTTCGCACCCTAGATTACCCACTTGTGTATTGCACTAATATAAAATGCATTACAGCTCGCTTTTATCACGAGTGCGCGCATTTTCCTTCCACTTTTTTTTTACTCGTGCAGTGGGTTTCTTTCCTCCAATTTGGAATTAAATACGTGCGGGGTCAACCACCAATCCAATGAATTCCAACTTGTACATACACAAAATTGGCTTATTAATAATTCGTGGTTTTAATATTCTTACTGTGTGTGTGTTACGGTTTGTGCCAGTGTTTATGTGGATGGTATCTTTGGTTCTGATCGCGAACGGTATTAAAATCGTATTTGCATTCAGTTGCATGTACGTTCGAAAGAACGCAAGCGTAATAAACTTTTTATATTTGTAGAATTATGAACACTGAGAGGATATGTATAGAATTCGATTAATGCTATAATTATGTCTTTTAAAGTATGACCATGTTTATATAAACCAAATTTAATATTAAATCAAATAATAAAGAAAATTGAAAATAATCACTGAATAAACACTTACTATGTTTTTTACCACAATTATTTATTGTGTGTATGTAATTGTGAAAATGTAAAAATTTTATCGGTGTTTACAGTTTCAGCAATCATACGATCTCCGCGCACAATTTCATTGATTGTGGTCACTGTTTGTGGAGTTGAAACAGAGACAGGTCGACTTGAATGTTGGTCGTTTTCGGTACTTTCTCGGCCTTTAGAAACCATGGGTTTCATTCAATAACTTATAGTACTCAGTCGAATTGTTTTTTAAAATTATCGAGAAATTTTACATTGGTCCGTTGCTCCTGCTTTTCGTCACACATTATACGAGAAAAAAAAAACAGGTTCGTTTTTAACCTCTACAGAAAAAAAAATACTATATCAATGACAAAAATGCGGTTTCATACTGAAATAATACACATTTTCAGCTATACAATTATTGTTAAATAAATAAATATGCAACTATGATGATATATATATATATATATATATATATATATATATATATATATATATATATATATATTATATTTAGTATAATAAGTCTATGATTGTATTGCTATGTATTATGTAAAATGGATATTTTCTGTCAATAAGGTTGTTATTATTATTATTATTAAAATAAATCAATTAATTCTAATGTTATTTAAGGAAGTTAAATCAAAATTTAAAAGTTTTTCTGTACTTTTAAATTGCTTCTAATAAAATCTGTATATCTAACAATTGTGATAATTAATAATTATTTTTATTTATTATATTAAGAATAATGATTTTTCATTATTTGTTTGAAGATATTTATTATTTAATTGTTATAATAATATAATAATCTTCTATAGTCGATAGCCTATGACAGACTAATAACACAATTGTACATATTGTTATATTGTTAATAAAGATGTTTGTATATAATAATCTTTATTAACAGATATATACAGCAAAAATATTAAATAAATATTAAAAAAATACAAAATTAAATGTATATTTTATATCTGTTAATTCGCTATCGATGAATGGTCTTTCCGCTTTTTTATTGTTATTAATCAATCGAGTAAAACAATACGCAAATACAACAATAAATTACATAAAATAACGCTAACAGCAGAATTACAATCAATACATATTTTTATTAATTGCATAGAACAAATATAAACATACAAAAATCCCGAACAATTCGAAAAACATGTTTTCTTTTCAAGCAGCATTGGTAGCGGGGGGTGTTTCAGTATTATTAATCATGCTGATAAGGGAAACATCACGTGCCTTTCTGTGCGGGTATAATTCATCAAAGGGGAGGAAAAGCTTTTGCGAAAGTTCACTTGTTTGCTGAATAAAAGATGTATTTATTCGTATACGCTTTTCCTTACCCCGAGCGCTCTCGGATGGAGTGAAAGATTCCCGCGTCGGTAATCTGATTCTGTGATTCATTCCTTACGCAGGTAGGCAGAATCAATTATGAATTAAACATTCACTGAAAAACGGAATGGGGATTTTTTGTTCGGAGATAAAAATAAATCTATTTAAATTCGAGTTTGTTTAATCCTATTCCGTGAATAAAATGCAAGTGTGTTTATTTATGTATGCATTCTTGCAATAATTATGTATTTTTATGTGTTTACTTTAAATTTCTGTGCATTTCGTTTCCTTTTTTTAACCCTCCCCGAACTGGTGCTTTAGCCCAACTATATTTCCGATTTTTGGAGTATTGCTAATTATGATTAGCAATACTTCAAAAATGTTGCACCATATATTTTTGTAACCAGATTTTCGAACGGTTTCGTTCAAAACGTGACGAAAACCAGAATAGATAAGGCAAGTATTTTGGTATGGCATCGAAAAATTCAATTGTGAGGAATTCTAGATTTTTTTTTTCTAGAAAAATAAAAATGTTGCACGATACTATATGTTATTGATATGTAGCAGCAGTTATACATTATGTAATTCAATGTACTGATCGAGAAGTAATTGTTTTAATGTGCATTTGTCTAAAGTACTTGCGTAACGTAAGTAAAAATGTCACAGAGCTAAACGTGGAAATAATTCATTAATTATTTTCAAAAAGAAGGTATCATTACAAATCCTGCAGTCCAGATTAACTGTATGATATGCCAAAACCCAACCTCCCTCCTCCCTCGATTATGCAGCGATTCTCTACCATAATCCTCATCCGATAGTTCTAAAAAACTTGAAATAACTGCGAACTCCTACAAAAATCAGACATCCGAACAATCCACTATACAATCTCTCTAATACTGTATGATACTTGTAAAATCCCAACAATCAAAGATCGTCTTGGAATTCTAGTCCTGAAATTTGCCACCAATACCTTTATCTCCGACATTATTATACATTTATATGTTACCCCAAATCCAAATATTCCCCCAAGATATAAATTCCCAAGATAAACCATATCTAATCAAATAATCCGGACATAAACTCTGACGTTAGTGATCTTAATTTGAATGATATAGACTGGACAAGGACAGGCGGAAAGACTACATGTCGTTGGCCAGTTTAGAAGAAAACATGTAAGTATAGCTTAATTATAAATTGTAATTGTTCTGTCAAACATATTCTTCTAAATAAAGATGTTTGTATATATAACTGCAACCAAGTGAATAAATTGTGCTTTCTATTAAAATGTAATATGTTTAATTAAAAAAATTAAAACGTATGCATTATATATACATTTTATAATTGTATACGAGTACTTAATATAAGCTTCTTTACTCTTTAAATCCCATCACCATTGACATCACTCAAAATTTCCACATCCCGCCCACATTACCATCAATTATTAAACCCCCCATTTTATCTCGCGCTTTTCCATTTCCCGAAACGCACAAAAAAAATCAACCCACACAAAAGAGTTACAAACAGCCGACATATAATAACAATAATCGCCTCGATTCGTCATGCGGAACTTTAAAATAACTTCCACATAAAAAAAATGTATATCCGCATCCATCTCCCATCCCCCTCCCTTGGAGTATAACAACAACAAAAAAATGTGGGCCCGAGTGTGCGAGCATATTGTTACGGAAATTAAACGCAGCATAAATAGGATATTAAAACGCCACTCGTTACGGACAAAATAATAAACAACGGGGAGCGAAAAAGAAAAGCCTTTCCGTATGTAGCGGGATATTAAAAATTACAAGCGAAAGCCCTTAAATATGAATCCCGCAAAAGTATGTGGGCGTACGTACATGCTGGAATCAACGTTAAGATCTTGCAACACTTGAAAAATTAATATTAAAGCCGACGCACCTTGTTTTTAAAATTAATAACATGGACCTTTTTACGCGGCAAAATAATGTTATGCTTATATTTATTACGGAATATCATTTCATTATATAAATTTCTATTAACTCCAGCAGTAACCCGGCGCATTCACCAAAATAAAATATTTAAATAATTATTTTGATAATTCTGTAAGAGGAATGTTAAGTTTAACTTGCACGTTATTACATCAATTCAAATTCTATATACAGGGTGTCTCAGCGTGCGCGCCGAGTAGCTTTGCGGCTAAATGTTTTTTTTTCAAAATCGGCTTTCGCAGGCGTATGCAGGTCTATTAGGACCACATTTTAAAATTTGTTTCATATATATTTGTATCCATTACAAAAGTAGCATAAACTGTGATGACATCTTGGGATATCGTAAATAAAGGAAGCACTTAATATAGATAGATTTATTTAAATAAAAATGATTGTATGATTTTATAAAAGCTTCAACTACTGAAAATGGAAAATATCATAAATATATATTTTGTTGAATAAAAAAGAAATAGTAAAAGAACAATCATCTTTATTTTAATAAAGATGATTGTCTACAACCAATTTACAGAAGATTAAATGAAAATTTATTTAGTCATATTATTTGGAAAATAATCATTTTCTCTTCTAGCTAGAAGGTAATAATTCTATTGGGAATTCCATCCATTTATAATTACACAAACACAGAACCCTCAAACAATTACTCCCAATCATTAAAAATCAACATAAACGCAAATAAATAATCGAGAATATAATTACGCCAATTAAACGCACGGCGGCGTTTTTAATGTATCCAATTATTTTTCATAATTACCTCGCCATCAAAAAACGCGCCGAACGAAAAATTCGTCATAATTGCCTTCTTTGTTTGTAATTGAATTTGTAATAGAAGATCCAGCTAGTAGAGGGGGAGACAAACAAGGAGGTGAATTATATGGGTCAATTAAATTGAAAGTTCGGGACATAAAAGACTTTCTTACCCTCCAGTTTTCGTGCTCCGGAGGGCGGAATGATATCCTTCTGAAAATTTTATGCTCGTTTGCTTCTTGATGTCCTTACACACATACACATACATACTTATGATATTGTATACAGTCTGTAATTTGTCGGGCGGATATTGGAATTTCTTAGAAGCGAAATGAAAAAAGGAAAGGAATATAAGTATCGTTTATTTTGAAAATAAGAACAAACCTGAAACTTTGGAAAATATGAGGAGCTTTATATGAAATCTCTTCAATTATTAGCATTTTATGCATATACAAGGCGTTTCTAAATTGATGCGAAAGATTTTAAAGGGATGATTTTTCAGCAAAAATTGGATAGGAAGGGGTTTTTAATAAAAAAAAATATATGTAAAAATGTCATATATATTTTTTATTCAAAACCCCTTCCTATTCAAGTTACAGCCCTCTAAAGTTAAGGACAAAAAAGATTTTATTTCAAATAACTACTATAAAACAATTTGGAAGAATGTAAATTAGCATACATGCTAATTGATAGTATAAACTCATTACAAAAGATGAAATAAATATGAATAAAATATTAAAAATCAACCAATAAAACCCAGATTAGATTAAATAACTTTAAATTCTCGACTAGTTTCGGGTTATTAGCCCATTTTCAAGAGAATTTAAAATTAAAATATGAACTACCAATGTCTAAATATTAAAACCATTCATTACAAAAGAGTTATTAAAAATTCTTTAACTGGTCAAAGTTAGGTGCGAACCATAAGTGTAAACATTTTCTAATTCATTTTGTGATTATCAAAATAATTATTGAATTAATATTTTATTTTGGTAAACGTGCCGAGTTATTCATTAGATAAATACAGCAATAACCCGGCGCATTCACCAAAAGGGATTTTAAAGAGTGATTTTTCAGCAAAAATTAAGGGGGATCTTTCATATATGTTTTTTTTTAATTCCTTCCTCTACAAGGAACAGCTCCTTAAAGTTAAGGAAAAACAAGTTTTTATTTCATATAACTAACATGGAACAATCCAGAATAATGAAATTTAGCACACATGCTTATTGATAGAATAAACTCATTATAAAATAAAAACAAAAATACAATATGGAATTTTTTATATTTTTTTAATAGAGCGTTAAAGTTTTTGGCAGCAGAGTAAGGTGTGAATCATAAGTGTTGAAAAGTTTCTTTCCAATTCATTTTGTATTTATCAAAATAATATTTTATTTTGGTGAATGCGCCGGGTTATTCCTCAATTAACTCCAACAACAACCCGTCGCATTCACCAAAATAAAATTTTGCTGGTTTTTGCTGGTGTTAATAAAGATTTTAAAGAGTGATTTTTACCAAAAATTAAGGGGAAACCCCTTAAAGCCACGTTATATGAAAGCTTTATAAAACGGGGCCAAAATACATCACTTTCGCTAGACAAAAATCATAATTAACTAAAATAACACGGAAAAGTTAGTATTTAGAGCAAAATAGTAATTAATAAATAGGCTAATTAAGTACGAAGCCTGAAAAAAATTAAATATAAATTTATCTGCAAGTACGATTTTTTTGTTAAAAAAATTAATGGTAGAATAAGGAATAAAAGTTGTATTATTAATAGTAATACATTGTTTGCAAGAAGCCTGTTTTATTTTCTTTCATGAATACCAGAAGACCAGAAAGTTCAATGCAATTGTGCGTCGGCGTTTCGTTTTCACTTTATTCATTCGAAAATCGAGTTTCCGTTTCAGTTGCCACATTGCGGGAATAATTGCTCTTTAATTAAGCTCTCGGTTTTCCCATAGAAATAATGCCGGGGTCTTTATAGTAATTCCATTCGCGTTTAAACGCGGGTTTTCTAACTAATTATCCACGAATAGTTTGCCGGGTGTAACGCGCTTTTCATTCATTCGTTTTCGATCAAAATCCATCCATCGGGTTATTATTCGATATTCGTTCGTTGGTGTTTGAAATTACGCCACGCTTTTTGTGCTACGAAATTGCGCTATCGGGAAAATCATAACCCGCTGTTTGATTCTCGTGTGCATGCCGAATGTGATTATTTTTTTTGCTTGTTTTCCTTTTTTTAATGGAAAATAATATTGGTTAGGCAATAAAGTAACCGAGTTTTGTATTAATTATTCCCATTTAATAATATAATTAATTAATAAATAGTACAAGCTGTTACTTTGTGAAATTCTAAATACATTAACTAAAAAAAAAACATATGTAGGTAGGCATTACCCTTTAATAAAATACATATCAAGTATGTATATAAATTTTAAAACGGAAGCTGGTTTAGAAAAACTTGAATTAACAAAAAATGCTATTTATTTCTGGCAACACAACGAAAATTGAGAGATACAGGACCCAATCAGCAAACAATCCGATGGAGGTTGAGTGTGCATGGCGTGCTGAATAAAAGATCGGATCAAGCCACCCACCCTTTCCCGAACCCTACCCTAGGAACACACATCGCATTAATTCACGTGATTGTTCGGTAATACGTTTATGGATCCGATACACATCGAAAAGTCCATCATTAAATCAGATTCATTGCCATTATTTATTGCCGACAGACCGAAAGGCGCAAGCTACCGGCAGGTCGATAATGAAGCCATATTTTAACGTACCCCTTTATAATCAATCAAAAAGAAATTCCGAGATTTGATGTTCAGTTGCGATCGTTTAAGCGTTGTAATTGAGTTTTAATGGTTATTGGAAAAATGGGAAAAATACGAAGCGTTAAAATTCAGCGTTCTTATTGGCGGAATTACCATTACGCGATTAGTTTTAAGAATTCGGTTTAATGTTTTCACTGTACTTATTCTTCAGCTTTTCAAATATTACTGCAACTGTACACAACTTTCACAATATATCATGGAGAAAATTAAAAATATATATATCTAAATATCAATGTATTAACCCGGCAATTGGGGGACACGAGTTAAAATCCCATCAGAGATGTTTCTTTTTCACTTTATATTTAATTAATTTAAATTATATCTGAATATTGCATAGTGAAATTTCAATAATTTGGTATAATTCCAAATAAGGCATATAATAGAATTCGATCGAGAGATGTTTCACGATCGACGGAAATCACGGGTATTCAGAGTCGTTAGACTCCGAGATTTTGAATTCCCCCACTCCGGCATTCCGGCCCGTATCTTTAGTAGGCACTGGTGATATACTTAATCAATGTTATGTTCTTTTAAATGTAACAATTAATAAAGATTGTTCAACCTTCATCAAGGCATTGCACATGGAACACACTAGTCTTATGAGGTTCGAAAAACCGAAATTCTAAAAATTCGAAAAACCAAATTCTAGAAGCGTACAGCATCTAGTGATGCTGTACGCTTCTAGAATGGTGGTTGAATATTTTATTAAATTAAAAATATTATTTTAATAACAATATTTACAACAAGGAAATTACAGTTATAAAAAATTGTTTATTAATTTAACACCATGATGGTTTTAACCGTTACTACGTGGTAATTCATATGAAAATAGTATTTTTTTTTCATTGAATTTATTAATTTATTTACTTGTTTAATTATTTACATTATATTATGTATTTTTAATTTCATAATTTAACCACTAAATATTTATAAAGTACTCGATCATAATAACAAAATAGCCAATCACTGATTAAATTAATAATCCACGCCTGCGAAATTTAAAAAAAAATGTATGTTCACGCCCCGTTAATTAATTCCGTGCCATTCAAGCTTAAAATTCTATTATTTATTATTCTATAGCGTATATTGGAAAATGTATTTTGAAATAATGAAATCACGCGGTATATCGATTTTAATTATTTAATTAGCGCACGAGGAAATGAAACATAAACAAGTAACAAAAATTGAAATATTATGATATTTTCGCGCGTTAAATATGTAAATAAATTGAGTTAAATTTATTAATAAAATATTTTCGAAGTAAATAGCCAAATTAAATTTTACTTTTATTAACGACATACTTTATTGCATGATTGTGAATAATTTGATATAATAAAAAATGCAGAGCAGATAAAATAGGGCGGAAAGACTGAATTTAATTGAAAAATTATTCGTTAAAAATAATGGCCCATAAATTTCTACAATTTTATGGATATTTTAATTAATTTAATTAATTTGAAGAAATTTGTGTTGAATACAAGGGCGATCGGAGAGAGGACTCCTCACGGGGCAAGCAACCAAAAAAGGGGCAGGTATAAAATTTCTTTACAAACTTTAATTGTATAACCAAGCTTTCGGGACTATAATTTGTCCTTTCTTTAGGGTGATGCTTAGTTTTGTGAAATATATTTATCAGTAGATATTTTTAGATAATTAAAGAAAACATTTCTTTTTTTATTTTCTTTTATTAGCTGAAACTATATACTGATAATGTAATTTTAATAACATCGCAAAGGAAGAGAAGGATCATTATTGATGTTTAGTGCGCATAAATAATTAACCCCTTTGTTGTTTTATACGTGTACACACATTTTTCGTGCGGAATTCAGATTAGACCGTCGGCCGGGACCTCCATCAATATTAATTAAAATCCGCCATAAAATATTAAGTCACGAATGTGTGACGGGACTGCGAAAGGGATAATATAATTAGCGGACCCTTTTACGGAGCCATTAGGTTTATTACAAAACAACTGGATGCGCCCCCTTAAAAACTCTACCACCATTTACTGCCGACCTTAAACCATTTATCACCCCCCTTGCACACACACATACACTTACACACATACCCCCCATGATGGTCTCCGCGCCAATCTTTACTTACACAAGCTGTGACTTTTATCACGTGATCGTTATGTTGTGTGTAAACATTAAGGGTGTTAAATTTACTGCGATGAATTTATGTGTGTGAGGATATTTTACGCACGGATGATGAAATTCATTAAATGCTTTATGTGCAAATGAGCTTTTTGAAATATTTGAGGTAGAATGTTTATTTGTTTGTTTCCAGTCGTTTAACTTTAGATTAAATCTATAAATGATGGTGCTTGAATTTATTCATTTTTTTTAACAAAATTAAAAAAAAAAACGTAATTCGTAATTTAATAAAATGTTCAACCACCATTCATCTAGCGTATGGATAAATAGTAATAGTAATTTCGGTTTTTCGAACCTCACCAGACTAGTGTGTTCCTTGATAAAGGCTATTGTTTATAACAAGTGGCTGTTCATCACATTAAATTTATATATCCCATAAATTACACCCTTCTTAATCAAACACTGACAAGTACGTAATAAACGATCCAAACAAATAAATCAAACCCACATAAATATAAAAAAAACGAAACAAAAAGCGTCATGTATGAGATAGTGGCATTAAAACTGCACGGAACTCCAACGCTAATCGGTTTTTCATATAAAGATATATTTACGGGTTTATTTATGGTTTATGCGCGTCGGCCACTTTGATTTATACTACGCGGCGATACGTCCTATATATTTATTTTCCAAATCGTCGAGGCGGTGGGAGAAAGGGAGCCGATTGAATTTTTCGGGCATCAAATCGGAATGAGGGAAAAGTTTCCGCTGAAACTTGTAAAACTCGGATGTCCCATGTGTCAACTAGGGAGGATGATTAATGAACGTTGGTTATTTTATATGTGTTATCGAAGAGGGAGGGCGGAAGGAGGAATCACGTCGAAAATTGAATGAAATATTTAAAACGCAATTATATTTTGTAAATAATGTTTATATAAAAAAAATAAATGGGAAATACGAAAAATTTAACACTTTTTAAAATAATATATAAATAATGTTTATGTAAAAAAAAATAAATGGGAAATACGAAAAATTTAACACTTTTTTTTATATTTCTCAATATATTAATTGTTGAGGCTTCTACTTTGTTATATATTGTAATACAATTTTAATAAATTAACTCTCTTTTACTTTGTTTCTATAACTCGGATTCTCAATTCAATATGTCTACTGGGGCTATCGACCAGAGGACTTTCTGCCCTGTCGTGAATTTATGATGAAAATAAAGAAAAATCTGAATTGTCCTGATAATTTGCGCAAATGAATTGATGAATGGTGATTGTAGGATGTTTGTATTTAGGAAGTATATTAGGGTTACGGGGAATACAGAATTTGTAAGAAGGGGTAGATTATCAGAATTATTGTCATTTTTTTACTTAAGGCTAATATAGGCTGGGATTTCTTATTTTTTATTAAACTAGATATATTTTAGAGAAAGGACAACTATTTTTATTCAAATAAATACTATGATTATTTTTTTGGAAATAATTAAACAAGATTACTTCCTTAACGATTTCTCGTTCTAAATTAAATCCATGGTCGAATTTCGTCAATTTTTAAAACGTAATCAACGGCACAATTAAATTCGCGAAACGCGGCGAATTTGAAAGACAAGAGGGATCCGAGGGAGAGCGGTGGGCGTCTTCGAATGGGTTTTCTGAGCGTAAAGTTTTAATTAATTTTATTAGGACAAAACCGAAATGCTGGGCTGCATCGGGACAGGGAAAGGGCCCATCCCGATGGAATATTTCGGCGCTGTATCCTGGAGCTCGATTACAATGAGCGTCCTTAATGAATACAAAATCCCATTTTGCCAGTTTGTTATACTCGGAATGTGTTTTGGGTTGTTTAAATACGACGGAAATATGATTTGATGATGAGGGGGTTGGAATTGTTATTTGTGGAATAACGGTTAATTTTGTTTATGTTATTTCGTTAAGTATGTAAAATTTGCAATATCAGATTCAATAAATGAAGTTATTGTGTTTGTTACGAAATTAAATTATGTTACAAATAGAAAAGAGTATTCATTCACTTTGTCACAGTTATTTAAATATATTAAATAAAAATGACTTGAAAATAATTAATAAATTATTTCCACATTTAAATTATGTTAGATGTAGATGTAGAAAATAAAGAAAAACTGATTAATTGGTTTCTCATTGATCACTTGGTAAACCACCTCATATCAATTAAAAACTATATATTAAAAGAAAAGGAAATTAAAAAAGCGTACCACAAACTCTCCATCCCCTGATCGAGTCAATTAGGAATAAAAAAAAAGAAGCCATGGAAAAATTCAAAGTCCTCAGCAGAATCATTTTAATTCTCCAAGACAAAGAAAAACGTAAAATATAGGATGACACTGGAGATTTCGATGAAGTGGGTTATGACTTGATGCAGTACTGGAGAGCGATATTCAAACCAATAACATCGAAAGATAGAAAAAAACCTTTATTGGCATAAAATTAAACTTAATACATTTTCCAACTCAATTATTCTTTTTTCTTTCCCACTCCAGTCTCTTCAGTATCTCTACTCCAGTTCCATCCTCTCTCATCTCTATTTCTTCCCAACAAACATTCTTTACGTACTCTTTCTGACTCCTCACCCAAATACCTCCACGTATCTCTACCACTCTCATAAAACACACATCTGTGGGGGTATAAAATTTGAATAAACTGTTATTATTATTATTAAATTTAATAAAAAGTAAAGTATTCTTATTTTATAAAACTATTTTGAAAAATAAGGTCAGATGATATTCTTGCACATGCCCAACACGTGATATCTATCCACCTTCAATGACGCTTTGAAATACTGAAATACGAAAGATATTTTGTTTATATAAATAAACATTAAATTTAATGCACGGCCATTTCCCTTTTGTGGAAATAATCGCGCGGTGCAATTCTCAGTCCTATTTTAAGTCTCATTGTAGCCATTTATTCGTTTACGTTAGCGAACGTGTATTGAAAAGACACTCACACACGTACGGAGAGATACATGCAGAAGCGAGAAGGGTTGGGAAATTTTACGTGGCGAGAATTTCATATTCCATTCAGTCGCCGTTGTTATAGATTGCTTTATTGTAGCTCTCGCATTGCTTCCACGCCGCGTGTATGGAAAATGGGAAACGGGGCGAAAAGGGAAAGGGCCGCGCGTTCAGAGATACGTCTAGGCCCTTCTATTCACTACGACCGGTATTATTTTCTATGAAGGGATCAGGCGGCCGGCTTCCTCTTTTCCTCTCGGAAAATAGGGAAATGGGCCACGTATGAGCGTTCGCAATAAAGATGAGAGAAAATGGCGTGTTTCAGAAGGAGGGATAATATTTGTAATACATCTGCTTAATACGTACTTAAAACTAAATTACTTATACATTTATAAGTAAAAAAAATATTCTGAAATAAATAAATTAGGCTATAAGAATTTAATAGTTTACATCGCTGTCGGCTGTTTTATTAGTTTATTCAAAACTTTTAATCAGTTTACATTATTTATTTGTTAATTCCATATTTTCCAAAGATTTTTTACAGTGTTTTTAAATTTAATTTCATTTGTTTTTAAATTTAATTTCGATCACCAGAAAAATGCAATTGAAAAACAGTGTATAATAAATTCCAATTTTCGCATTAAATAAAAAAATTAACAATTATAATTTAACGCGTTAAAATCGAAGTCCCAGTACGCGCTCCTTCCTTTGCTCGAAGAAATTCCAAAGATGGACATTTTTATATAATTCGGATCGTGGAAATACAAGAATGGCCTGTTTTGTGACTTTCCCACAGAAATGCTTTCCTCCGTGTCATTTATCGAAATCCAAAATCTTTGGTACGTATTGTCGAACATCGTTCCTTTGTGCGTATCTACGTATATATCAGTTTGGTTTGTTCTGATTAAGGACAACGTATTATTATAAGCGCCGATCACAATCTCGTATTGCGCGTTATTGAAGCTGTAGTCGTTGGTGAGTATTATATTTGCATAACCATTGGTTTTTATGTTAAATTCTAAATAATTGGTTTTTAGTGGAAAGTACTGGTAATCTTTACTATGTGGATGACTTGTTGTGTGTAATTCTAAAAAAAAAACAATATATCTTTATTTCTGAAGTTGTATATAGAATTTTTACATTTAATATTTACAATCATGATTGATAAATACATCAGAAAATTGCTATAGACCATCGGTCTCTCTGCCTGGAAAACAATAATTGGTGATATTTAATATATTATATAATTTTTCAAATTTCGGTAATTTTTTTTTGATTTTAATAAAATTTAAAAAAATCAAGAATGCCCTTAATAAATGTAGAATCAAATTTGATTATCTAGTTTTCCGAAAAATTATAATTTTCAGCCATTTCGGCCGTGTTTAATAGTTAAGATTTTTTTCTTATTTTTTTTTCGTTTTTAATTTCATTAAATATACTCACTTATTCGTTGAGATTCAACTAAATAAAACAGAAAACCAACTAAAACAATTGTTAGTGTGCTCATTATGGAGTCTGAAACTTATTTGTGGACTAATTTTGTAAAAATGTATGCATTTCACATACGGAGAAAATATTTATAAAGCAAATCTGTTGACAATTCTCAATTGACGATGGATTTAAGAACGTAGACAATAGTGTAATAAACCTCTAATTGTATTTGCTATAACATACTTGTTTGTAACGTGTAAATAAATGTGACCTAGTTAAATATCGCTGGAATTTTCTGAACGCGATAGTGAGTTAGGCTGTGTTTATAGTCAGGCGCAAGAGCCTAGATGATTTTGAGTGCGCTCGCATATGCGATGTTTAGTAGACTATATATAAGCCAGTCGTTTTTTTTTTCTGTAATCCACTTTTTCTAATGCTGAAAAGCGAAACTAGTCAAGTAAATAGAAAATAATAGCGAAACAAAACAAGTGCTTCTTGACCAACATTCTCATTTATCACTCGGTGAAACATTATGAAAATAATTAAAGGTATAATGAAATAAAAAGTTTGGTTTGTTTCACAACAAAACACTTGTTTGGTTTGACTATTACTTCGCCTCACATTACATAAATGTAAGTTTTTAAATTTTTCACTTTTCGTGAAGTCGGTTAAATCAATAAACTCTCTATTGATTGCACAATCCTCCACAAAAAATAAGTTCCTAGCCCATCATTGAGTTGGGTCTACAGTTTGACAAGCTCTGTATTGTCCTGTTAATATGCTGGCGATTAATATTATTGTTTTACCCTTCGCACAACTATGCTTTCCGGTTCAATTTACATGATTGATTTACTGTTGTATCTGGAACTAAACCTACGTATACATTCCAAGGACAAGCTCATTCATAATGGGAATTAAAACGACTTACGTTAGAATTGATTTACTTATTGAATTTTTCGTGTCAAATTATATGTGACCCATTTAGAGACACTATAAATATGCAAAAAGTTTAATTAAAGATGGCAAATAAAGGTGGACACTCCAAGTTTTATTCTTAATTATTTTGAACTTCAATACTTAAAAATTACATCAGCCAGGTGACTTCCATTTCTATTGATGCATATCACAGTAGGAAGGTAAAACCACCCTGAGACTGGAGCCTTAAATCTAAAATAAATTACATGTTTCCATTATTATATTCAAACATGTATAACGAAGTAGAAGCCTTTGTAGAAGCTAGAAAAGATTTTTAATTTATTTAAACAATTAAAGTACTGATAAAAAGATTTCAGTTCATAACTATTTGGTTATAAAAATTTAATTCATAAAAAAAGAACATCCTAGAATAAAAAAATTGCGAAATATTAAAATTCTCCATAGCTTTGGTGTTTAAGCATCCGAACGGAAAGCGGAAACTCGATGATTATATTTTCGCGTGCGCGCATTTTCTCAGTTCGCCCATTCCGGGTTTATTCCTGATATCGGTACGTGGGGGCATTAAGAAAATACGAGGCATTAATTTAAATTACTCCACGTACCGGAACGGAATTAACGGAATTCGTGCGCCCCGTACTTGTGTACTAGTACCCGCGTTTTGCAATGAGTGTATCGTATCAATCATTCTAAAAGACTGTTCGAATTCCTCATTTACGAGGGAGATTTTATTAGGTGCCGTTAAAGGGCAAGTGTTGTTTGAAGTGCAGAAAATGGCTTTATATTTTATTTTGTTTGAATTTAAGGAAGCAATAATGGCTTAATTCACGAGATGCTTGATAGAGTTACGTAAAGATTTAATTATACAGAGTGTAGATTGATAAAACGAAATAGATGATTTTTCAGGATTAATTTCTTTATACACCCAACATCACACTTGATTTTTTTAAATTTTTAATGAACAATAATATATTATTTATAAGTACGAAATTGCTTATATCATTAATAAATCATAAATGTAATATATTTATTTACACTGGCCCTTATTTATTTATTTAATTAAATTAAATGTAAATACCATACATAGATAGAGGATTTAATTTGAATACATGCCCTAATAATAAATCACCATCAGCCTCGCCGACTATTAATATTATAAATAAACGTATATATTCATAATTAATTATCGTTGCATTTAAGCAAATAGAAAATAAGCTAATTATAAGTTTACAATGGCCATTTGTGGGATGAAACAGGAGGTATTCACGAGGGCATTCATGTTTGAGCATCGATTGTCAACTTGCGTCGGACAGCGGCCTAATTAAGGCCGACAATGGTTTGGATCGTCCGGTGACATCAAAAATTTATGGTCGTTTTTTTCTGTGCCGGAGTTTACAGAACATAAACGGGAGCTCGCGCGAGACGAGCAATTTGCTGATTTAAAAATTTACTTTGAGCGAGACCCCCAAATCGTAATTAATCATTCCTCGAATATTGTAAATGAGGATTTAAATGGATTTACATTTTTTTTTTCTAATTTGATGCAATGTTTTTTTTTATAATTTCAGACTTACTAAGAATGAAAGGTAAAATGACTTATTATATATACAGTAATCTTTATTGGCAGAAATAAAAAGCTTTTCCAATTAGAATTTATAATATATAGAATTGATCATCTGTGAATCGGCTATCGACCGGAGGTCTTTGTGTTAGGGTTTGTGAATATTTAGCTTTTTAATCGAATTATGACTTACGAGAGAAAAAAAATGATAAAGATTGCATTTTTTCTTTCGACTTTTATAGAAATTTGGTCCTAACCCCTTCAACTACGACCTTGTCTATATTGTAGGCATTCCTCTCGAAGACAATGACGTCACGCAGTGATGAAATGAAGTGAAGTAGAGATGACATCGGGTATTTTGTTTGGAAGTGAACCATAACATCACTTCAAAACCAAAAACCCGACATCATTTCCATTTTACTTAATTTTATCACTGCGTGACAATGACGATAAAATATTGTCTTTAAGAGGAATTGTTACAATTTAGACAAGGTCATAGTTGAAGGGGTTAAGATCAAACTTCTCTGAAAGCCTGTGGAGATGGTTTTCAACAGGATATATGTGGAATGATTTATAATGGAGAGTGAGTAGAAGAATTGTGTAGTCGGTTTAAGTAATGTTTTATTTTTGAGATATAATTTATGTTAGTTAAATATATGTGGACTCGACACCCAATACGGGTAAAAGAGGATAAGATTAAGAAAGAAATATATGTGGAGCCTTATACCTGAAAGGGTAGAATGGCATCAAGATTAAAGAAAGAAGAAGAAGTATATGCGCAAAAGAAACATCTCTGATGAGATTTGAACCCATGTCCCTCGATTTCTAGCCGAGTGCGTTACAAACTACACCACAGAAACATGTGATATCAAATCTCCATTCATTCCATTCGCTTATATTCAATTTTTACAGACAGCCGTGATGGGCAAAGAATATCAATTTAATTAATTATTTTTTTTTATATTTGTGAAATGTGTGTACGCTAAAATCCAAATAGCAGATATGTGACTGCGAAGACGTTGGTATAAAATCGTTTTTGGCAAACTGCAAAGCGGGAAATTTGATTTATCGCGAACATGTAATCCTCTAAGATAGTGAAGTTATTTCGTGGCCTCCGCTCCGGAGCCGATAAATTCCGCATCCGCGCCAACACGTCCAGGCAATAAATAAACACTACGGAGATGAATTTGTATTTATTGCGCGCGTAACGACCGCACTTATTAATTACCGTCACGCGGAAATTATTCATTAGCCGCAAACAAACAACAAGTTTCGAATAAAATATAAGCGGATAGAAAAATGTGATGGATTTAATTAATGATTTATGTTTTTCTTCAACGCTTTTCCAGTGATGTAATGAGTCATGTTAAAAAAGATGGAACGATTAAGCAGGAATTTGTCGAGGATATTAATTTGTCGTAGAAATGTAATTTCTACAGTAAAATAGCCGATTTTGGTCTTCAATGTGTTCCATTTGACAATTTGAGGTAAGGATACCTCCATTCGGTATTTTACGAAACCAAACTGGTAAGAAGAGGGATCCGGTGTTCAAACAATTTACCGAGTAGTGGCAGAAGAATGTAGTTTGATACAGATTCTGGGTCATTCCCCGGCTTCTGAATACTATCACTCCCCTTTTCCACTCCTCAGGAAATTGCTGGGATATATAAGTGGAATTAAATAGTCGAATGATATAAGTGTGGATAGATTCAGAAAGGGTTTTTAGAATAAGTCTGGGAATGTTATCATAACCCGGAGACGTGTTTTTATCTTTATGTAAGCACTCGTAGTACTCATATCATCAGGAGTGGCTGACCTAATTTCCTAAAATTGATAAATTATTATTGTTTTTTTTTTTATGATTTTAAGAAATTTCAATGTACAATTGATTGAGATATAATTTAAATCTGGTCATTGATTACGTGGATTTCCGGATTAGCGGGAGCTCTATGAATTTCCAAGGACTCCAGAAGGTTCATCTTCCTACCCTTTTCGGCAAAATGTATAATCAAAATTATGTTTTGATTCTGTTAAATATTTTACGAAGGGTGACTTTTCAACTAGACCTTGCCGAAAAGAACGGATATGTTCCTGGAGTCTAATATTGAAACTACGTCTAGTTTGCTCTATATACCTAAGTATTTACAAAGATCTGAGGGTGGTTATTGATGAAGACAGAAAAGGATGAATTAGATGAACGATGGAAAGGAATAAGAAATTGTGATTTGTTTGGATTTATAGATTTTTTTTATATATTAATTTGAATTAAAAGTAAAACCGTTGCAAAGTGCAATAGTGCTGGTATGAAAAAAAAAAACTATAATGTAATCCAATGCCTGGCGAGGTGTAAGTTCTGGAAACATCTGAGAGTATGCGAGAATTTAGACATCACATATATTCTTTCCTTTATTTCCGTAATTCCCTGAAATAAAGGAAAGAATATCAATAGGTTGAAAGAATATCATTTAATTTTAATTTGTATAAATGACACCGGTATGAATTATACTCTCTTTCTAAAAATATTACAAAAGAATTCTTTATTAACAATCCGTTTCAAGCTTTAAAAAGAAAAGATTATTTTTTCACTAGCATTATTATTTTTCCACACCGCGTATTTCGAAATCAGTTTTCGCACATTCATATTTCGCACAATACGTCATTGTCCCTTTTTTAATACCTTTATCGAAGAATTGCGCGAGCGGTATTTATATAGACAAAAATGTCACGTGGATAATGCATTTCGTTCAAAGAGTTTCCTTTTCGCACATTCCGTATCTGGGATTCCCGGTCCGTCCATTCGTTCCATTCCGGGACGAGAGAATGGATAATCCGTCGGGGCGGATTGTTTAATTAATCGGATCGTTAGAAATTGGGAATAACAGCCCCTCCGGGCACGAGGGGGGAGCTGAAAGAGAGAAGCCCCGGCCCGAACATAACGTCTCTAGAGATGAGTACAAATCTGGGGAGTTATGAATTTATGCGGGAAAATAATAAAACAAGAGATTTTTCCTTACTTAACTTTATTTAAGGGAAGTCCGAAGTGGTTCAGGTAATAAGAGACAAAAGTGGAAACAATCAACCTGATTGGGACAACAAACAAAATGAGAATATCTTTCGGGATAGGAGTAAAAATATATAAATGGCACTTCACGTGAACTCAAAATAAATTATGTCGGTAATGCAAAAGTGTGAATTTGTGAATTGTCAATGAAGTATATTGAAGGGTGGATACTATCAAAAATTATATTAATTTGGAATGTTTTGATTGAAATTAATTTTTTAAAGTAATTCTGAGAGTTTTTTTGACATTAGCACCACAATAGCAAATCTATTTGCTATTGTAACGTTTCTACTATAGACCATATAGACGATTAATTATTTCGGCTAATTATATTTTAAGAAATATATTTTGAAGTGATAACATGAGAAAATCTTCAAAATTAAGAAAAATGAATTATCTTCATGGAAAAACTAATTAAGTCGAGTTTTTCATTTCATTGCCCTGGAAATGAGATGTTTTTCTTTTCTGTACCCCAAATCACAACTCTCAAATTTAATATAAAATTGTTGGAAGAATTAAAATTTTTACTGTCATATTTAGAAAAGCATTTTTGGAAATTATGACAGAGTTGGTTCAACCCATTGGCTAATTAGATGGAGAGTTAAATATAATCCTAAATAAATGAAAGTATTTATTTACTTAGAATCAATTTCATTTCTTCCAACAATATGATTTTTAAATTTGTAAGCTGTGATTTTGTGTTCAAAATGCTTTCATTTATTTAGAGTTAAATTAATTTCAATTAGGCTGTTTCCTGAAAGACTGCTGGTGTTGCCGTACCTTCGTCCATTTTATCAATTTTATCTTAAATTTTAAAAAGCGCGATTTGAGGTACAGAAAAAAATAACAAACCATTCATTAAAGTATGAAACTAACATATAACTCATGTGTAGAACTTGGCGGTGTGATCGAGTGATTATGGTAACCATAATAAGGCCGTTAATTAAACTGCAATGATTAAGCGTGCGGAGGGAAGTGAAGTAATCATAGTTCGCGATTATCGGGGCGTTAATCCCCCAGTTATAAATTACACATTTTAATCGAGCTATTAAGCGGTTTTCTCTCCATCTACGGACCGGCGAATTATTTACATAATTTCAAACTCCCGCACCCCGCGCCGAAAACTTGTGTACGTCGGAAATCCGGCGCGCCAGCGCAACTTTGGCAATTAAAAAAGCCATCTGCATTTTGATTACATCATATCGGGAATTAAATTTATTCATTAATAGATGATAACGGGCGCGCGGAACGGGACGGGGTCGCATTATCTCCGCCAAAAAGTTTTATTAAGCACCGAAAACCGGGACCTTCTCCGAATAAACACGCCGCTTTAAATAATTAATCCGCGAGGGAGGGAAAAAGAGGGGAAAGTTGTTTTCTTTTTCACTCTTTCTGGATCTTAATAGGGATTAAAAATTTACCTGCTTTAGGAAATTTTCGCTGGGAATCCACGAGTTTATTTCCCTTGACGTTTATTGGTTTAATATTTAAGTTCTGTTAAATTTTATAAAGCTGGATGAGGTTGGAATCATTTTGGAATATTTTTCCAATATTTATTAACTTTATTAAATTATTTCTTTTATCCGTTGTTTTTCCATTACATCCTATTTATACGTTTTATTTCGCAAGTTTGCTATACACAGTCTTCCTAAGATTACAATAACCAGAACACTGATTTACACCATTAAAATAGGTGAATCTGATGACAAATATTGGCGCGAAAATAAAATCTAGTGGAATAAAACACACCGCGCTGGAAAAGAAAAGAATAAATTTCAATAATTTTTCCATGCGAATTTTTAATAACTTCACTCGATTGACTCGCGTTTTTACTCACTTTATATTTATAACATTGAAGATATATTAAGACAGAATGTAACTGCTGGCCTTCTAACGCATGTCACGTTTCATAATCCTATACACTACAATATAATTTAAATTCATATTTTCTAAGAATTTAACATTACAGTTAAGTGATACAGTTCAATTTATTATCAATCATGTTATGTAAATATAGAGCTCCAATATTAAATTTAATAATGCTACGCTTATGCCGACGAGCAAAACGACAGAGACCGCTAGACAAAATAAAGACAGAGAATTGAAGATCTCCAGTGTGAGTTTTCAGGCAATTTCAACCAATCACTGAAAAACGTCAAATTTGTCTTATCCTTTCCTGCTTGTAACATTAAAAAAAAAGAAGTATAGTTATAGAGGCGTCTACTATGTTATTTTAATAAACGAAACACTCTTTATGTAACTTGGATTGTTTATTGTTGACTATAGTTAGCGTAACCATAGTTAATAATGAACGATCCAAGTTACAGAAAAAAAGTGTTTCTATAAAAAGAAAATAGTATTTATTCACTTGGCCAGAGTTATTTAAATTTGATATGGATTACCACGTAGTAACGGTCGAAACCATCGTGATGTTATTTAAATAAATTAAATAAATAAATATTTAATTTATTTAAAATCTGTTTAATTTATTAAAATAACATAGAAGCCTCTATAACTAATCAACTTACGAAAAGGTTGTCGAAATTATAGTACAACAATAAACAAACAAAAAATGTACATATGTGTATCTTTGTCTTACATGTTTCCAACATTTCCCCCGCAATTCGTTTCTTTATATAGGGCGAGAAAGGATAGGGGCGAGTATTTGAATAATGTAGAGCGCGAACGTACGAGTGGACGGATGGACGGACACGCACCGTGCCCGGGATCAAAGCCTGGACAAAACCGTCCCAAATTGGAAAAGACAAATTCCCCACCAGATTGACACATTGCGATGGGGGCGCCGGCCACCGGGACGTTGGGACGTAACAACCGCTATTCATCTCCGCAGCGCACCCCCTTAAAACCGGCCCCCCATCCCTTCCTTAACCCTTTTTATTGAGTTTGGGCCCCCGGGATTCAATTACTGTCCTAGTTGTGAACTATTTTCACGCACTCACAAACACACTAGGCGTGAAAGTAATTCGATTTGTATCCCATTGCGATCACATTTACCGACCATACAGTATTTATGCCTGTGTGGAATAAATTGCGACGCAAATACAAACAGACGCGTAGAAAATAATTTTATTTTTACAATATTTGAAATACAAACATGCTTTTTTATACAATATAAAAGTGATCGCTTTTATTTAATTATAATTTTTAAGCATACTCTATTATACTTAAATATAATAATACGACACAAATTCGCCTCAAATCCCACAAACCTAAATCTGATGAATGTATCCCACGTGTTTTTTTAAGTAGCAAACACATTCTAAAATATTTTAATAAATGAAACACTTTTTTACTTTGTTTGTATAACTCGGATCCGAAAAAAAAAAGTGTTTCATTTATTAAAATTGAATTACAATGTATAGCAAAGTAGAAGCCTCAACAATTAACATTCTAAAATATATAAACAGGGAACTGTTAATATGCCAAGTTGTTTAAAATACGGCTTTTTTATTTCTATAAATGAAGCAAATTTCAGTAAATATTTCTTTCGTATCATTTAATTTATTTTACGGAAATCTCCTTTTTACAAAATGACAAGAACTTACATAAATTTATAATCTTTAAAATTGAATACATTTCTGGATTACTCTGAATATGACGGGCGTTATTGCATCGGTCTGTCTTTATACGCGTGCATGTATGTGTGTGATTGAACTCTGGCAAATACAATGGAGGAATCATCTGGCCGTGAGTCATTTATGGTAGAGCCAGTTTAATGATATAGATCTGCGTGCATGGGACTAGATTATTGCCATTATGCCCACATCCGCTGATTGAGATAACGTTGTAACATCAATTGTACCGACTCGGCTTACAAAATCGTCAACATTATGTCAGTTATCGTGAATGGCTTGTATTTGATTGATTACACCATCAAAAATCGAAATAGATAATGTTTACTAATATATGTTAGTAATTAAAATCAAATAAAATAAGTCATTGTATTAGAAATATATTCAGGTTTCAATATTAATTAATTAATTAAGGTTTAATTAATAATAAATATTGTGATAGTCCACAGGGCTGTAAAGTTCTTTGATAAAATAGTTGAAATGTCAGGAATTTATATAAATTGAATTCCGCTGTTAGACGACGTGAAATAGGACGAAATTTACATATATTCTACCAATCACGTTAGCTCTGCAGACATCCCTGTAACGCTGCCTGTGGTCCCATAGTTTTCTGTAAAGCTGTTAGTATGGTAATCAGCTTCGGACATATTCAGTCTACACTGAATGGATTTTACAACAAACAACTCTCATGTAAACATATTTCACCTAAAAAAGAATGCTTAACTTGAATAAATAGGAGTTTCAGTGTACTACTATGAAAACAATAAAAAAGTATTATATGTTGTTAAAAATAAAACAAACAGAAACACAACGAGCGGAATTTAAAATGTTATTTATTTGAATTTCTTAATAGGTTGAGAAAAACACTTGATTTTTTCACTACTTAAATTTATTTCATTAGACTACTTTCGACTCTCATCATTATCAATGAGTGTTTCATCAAGTGATTATTCAGAACGAAATAAAATATTCCCCTACCTACCATTTATCAATTCATCTCATCCAACAATGCGGACTTTGATAATAACGTTTAATGACGATTAGATAGACAACGACAAGAACGAGACATAGACAGGCTGAAAGACCTCCAGTCGATAGCCGATTCATCTACAGAATATAATTCTAATTTTTGTATGTTATTGTACATACATATACACATTTGAATAAAGATGGTTAGTTAGTTAAAATATTTATTTTAAATTCTATGTATTTTACAAAAAAATGTTAATAAAAAAAAGATATATTTGTGGGAAAGCAAAATAATTTCGTTTTTGTTTGTATTTACTATAATTGAATATGGAAAATAATTCGTTAATTTCTCACGTAATTATTCAATGATTTTTTTGGACGACTTACTTTCCAAATCTCGCTGTGAGTTTCGCGTCGTAAAAAATAAACTTGGTTCCGATATAAATTAATCCGCAGAGCGAACTTTTCACGAAAGTCCCGTCCCCTCGGGACACACTCTCGCGTAGCCGGTTTTCTTAAATCGTGCATGTTTTACAAGCGAAATTACTGAATATATAAGAAGTTCCCTTCGAGTTTAATTCCGCACTCAATACATGGTGTCCACGGAATTGCAAAACACGGACCGAACCGAGCACGACTTTTATTATACGCGCAACATCTATGTTGCAGAATTTAGAAAATGTAATTATAGTTTGTGGTGTAACTTTAATAAGTTGCTAAGAAGAAAATTGTATTTAAAATTTAAATGATATTATGCTGTTATTAATATTAATTATTATTTCACCTAATCCACTAGATTACTCAGAAAGTACAAGTACAAAAGCCCAATAGCAACAGCAATATATTTAATAAAAATAATTTGAAAATAATGTACGTTACTTAATATAAGGTCATCTGCAGACACGTGTTTCGGGATCTATGCCTCGTCAGTACAGCTATGCCTTACATATATAAAGATGTTAAAATAAATCAATTAAATTAATTCAAATACAATCAGTGAAATTAAATCAATTATTGCAACAGCAATAATTTGCTAAAAAAATTGTATTTATAATTTTAATTTCAAACGATATTCTCCTCTTATTAATATAAATTATTTCACCTACTCCACATTATTGACAGTTTCATCAAAAACCGTTTCATCAAAGTATAATTATACAAGCTTCTCAAGGACAAGGACAAGACAAGGTGTCCCACAAGGTTCGCCACTCTCCCCTTTCCCGTTAAAATAAAAACGTAATCCCAATGCACAGTACTTAAACAATTCCGACTATCTTCCGCAGTTTGTAAACGATACATTAAATGCTCACAGTACTTAAACCATTCCGACTATCATTTGAAGAAAATACATTAGAAAAATACACATTTAATTCATATCTTCCGATCATATTTTTTTCCAACTCCTGACTCACCCAAATATATCTATCATTTCTATTTATAAGTTATACTGCCGGCAGTTTCTTTTTTATGAATTTCGTCGGAGCCTCCTTTCAATATGTTAAGTATATTCATAGGGCTATAAAAATGTTAGCTATTTACATTACCTCTGGGCCTCGTGCACCGTTTATAAGCAATATAAGCG
This sequence comes from Philonthus spinipes, assembly GCA_963082785.1. Classification (NCBI taxonomy): domain Eukaryota; kingdom Metazoa; phylum Arthropoda; class Insecta; order Coleoptera; family Staphylinidae; genus Philonthus; species Philonthus spinipes. Next base: position 32,488,732 of record OY720304.1, read on the forward strand.
ATGCCTTTTTCGTTTTTATTAAATTATACATCACTTTCAAATACTCCCCCGATGGCCTTTTTTCTCACGTATTTTATAGTCCGAATAGAATTTATTTGCATATCTCTCCGAATGTATCAAGTTTAAAATAAAACGCACAAATTGAAGTGTGATAATTGGAGGGAGATAAGCGTGATTTGTGATAGTTATCGATACCGAGCATTTAGTTGTTTCAATAGATGTTTGTAAAACTAACTGTGTAAGTATTTTTTGCAGTTGGAAAAAGGGATTGATCGAATTTTATTGATCATTGCCAGAGATTTTCTCCGTTTAATTTCATTCTAATAATTAAAATAATAAATAATATATATATAATCTAAAATCCCCATCTACCATAATGGTGGTGTAGGGGTAATAATAAATAATAACAAAACAATTAAAAAATACATGTGTTTTACATTGTAATTGAAGTTGTATATACATAAATAAATGTATGAAGTGATCGCGGGGAATAGAATGGGGGCAATGCGCATTGAACAACAGCCAAAGGGCGAAACTTTTGCCATTGTACTTGGCATTTCTGATATAGGAATTTAATAGGATTCCGGTTAATACAATACGCACGCATAAAGGGTCGCTCCCGGAATAAATATTTATACAGCTGAAAATTAAATCGGGCTATTTGTGGAGCCCTGAAACACAAACCGGCGCCAATTATTTTAATTAGAGTAAGAAAGATAGAGACGGAGAGATAGACAGAGAGAAAAGGGTGATTCGCATACGAATTAATACTCATTTATCGAATAAATGGTAAAGAAAATATTTTATATAAATTAATTCACTTGAACTAGATATTACAGATGTTATAGAAATTTACAATTATATTTTTCGGTAAAATTTTTGTATTTTTTTGAATAATTAAGTGCGCGTTATGATTTTTGAATACGGAAAAAAATCATAAATTTATAAGTAATGTAATTAATTGAAAATTAATTAATTTCTCACTTAACCCTTGGTGAAACATTTTTGAATTAATTCAGGATGATTTGAAAATAATTAATAAATTATTTCCACATTAAGCTTTGTGAAATTTTGATTTACGTTACGTAAGTACTTTAAACAAATGCACATTAAAACATCTACTTTCCGGGAAAATACCCCTCCGAACATTGAATTACACAATGTACAACTGCATATCAATAAAATATTTTATTTAAATGTTTTTGATGAATACTGTCGTAAATAACATTATCATGAAAACTTACTTACTCTTACTTTCTTTAAAGTAAGAGAATTGAAGTTATTTTAATCCATTTTTTTTTTCAAAATATTTTTAACATAGGATTTTGCAGTATTCAACAATTTATAATTCGATACGCGTATTCCAGCAATAAATACGTGACTTGATATCACTCTATGTTCGCATGGATTTATATTTACGTATTCACGTGTGTGTGTGTGTGTGTGTGTGTGTTGTGTTTATGTGAGGGTGGTTATTTGCGATCAAAACTACATATTGTGATCCGTTATCTGGTGACACGGTGATGGAATGTAATACGAGAACCGGCGGGGTTTTGATCGCGTTTTACTGATAATCGCCCAGTCAGTGTAAACAATTTTAGTTCCGTTGTCGTGTCGGCCCTGATATTTATCGTCACCAGTTAACCGTTCGCCATTCTGTATATTCAATAAATCACACACTACGCCCTTTTTTTCACAAAACGTAAAAAAAAAGATGACACCAAGAGTAAATATAGGAGTGGGGAATGATAGGGAATATTGATGAATTATTAGATGAAAATTAAATTGACGTTTGGTTTTTTTTTTGGATAATTGAATTGAAAACAAGATCGCATATGATGTTATTAAAATGAAAAATTACAATGAAATTAAACAAGGAAAATTTCTGGCAATGGTTAATAAAATTCGATCAATCTCTATTCTCTATTTCTATTCTATAAATCTCTTTTTCCAACTGCAAAAATTACTTACAATGTAAGTATTACAAACATCTATTTTAAATGGATAATAATTGTTGCAGTTGAAAAAAAACATCTTAAAAATGTGTGCATCCCTAGAAACCCCAACATAATCCCTAAATACAAAAACCGATAACCCTTTACCAATACATATCCTCCTTTTACCTGACTTTTCCACTATAATTTCGAAACAAACGCAGTTCCACATCCAATACCGGGCAGAAAGACTTATGGTCGATAGCCCTTGTGAAAAGGAAACATTTTTAGTGGTTTTGTTAAAGCAAATAATTTTATTGTAAAATTATGTCATATAATTCCAAATTATTATTATTGTTTTATTAAAAAAATCTTTACTTATTTAACCTTTTATTTTGTAATATTAAATTTAATTTTTTAAGTTTGTATCAATATTTGACATATAATTGAAATAATGTAGTAATATTACTACATTATATCAAGTAACTTCACGTACTTCACAAATATTTTAGATATAATTGAAAGATTTAATATTTGGTGAAAACTTCTTTGCACGTTGAATATAAGGTTGATAGAATAAAACACTTGGTTTTGTTTCACAAATTCAGTATTTTATTTCTAGACTGGTTTCGGTCAGACGACCATTATCAATTAACATGAATTGAATTACACGTTGAATATAAGGTTGGTTTCTTTATCCTAGTAAATCACATTGATAATCTAAAACTAATCTAAAGCAAAAATATCGAATTTGTGAAAGAAAACCAACCTCATTATCAACGTGTAATTCAATTGATGTTATATTTTGTTCAGTGTAACAATGTTTAATTTTTAGATTTTAATGAATTAATCAAAAATTATGTTTTGCATTAACCTTAACTAAATAATCACTTCAAAACGAATAAAAAATTATCACTTTAATTAGCTCAAACGGTGATTGCACGAAACGCACGCCGGAACTGCCGCTTTGATCTGCGATTTTTTCTCTTTCCCTGCACTAAAATAAAACAAGCGATGAATAATCATTGCATTCCTCAATCCTTTGGTCTCGTTCGAAGTGTCAGTGGGGAAGAGAGAGAGAGGGTTGTTGCACTTTCAATGCGGGTGGAATGAACGTGATTGATCGTGGAACTATCGGATTTTCGTCCAAGTGAACCGTATCCGTAATGCCCGTGGAAAACGTGTCGGTCTGAATTGATTTTCGACGGTTTTTATATTTCATAAAAGCGCACATTTGCCGCCGAACCCAAACCAGATGTATGTGCCGTTCAAATGTAATCGAAGCTATAGAAATATTTTCATTGTGTTAAACCAGAATGATTTTTATATAAAATACATTTGATATCGGTTTTCACTTTCCCAGTGTGAAATGTACGCTGGGAAATATTGTATATCGAAAATAAAAAAAAAGAAATCAAACCGCTAATAATAATTTATGTTAATAATATTAAATAAAAATGATTTGAAAATAATTAATAAATTATTTTCACATTTAACATTTCTTTTCTATTTATGTTAATAAGTACTTATGTAACATAAGTCAAAATTTCGCAGTAGCTAAAGAGGGAATAAATTATTAAATAGTTTAGAATTATTTAAAATTAATAATTTATGTGCTTAATTTTACGGTATTCTGCGTCCATTATGATCATTAATATTCTTCACTCGAAAAAGTTATAGCTTCTTTGAACATTATATTGGTACGAGGGGTCGTTTATTTATTCCCATACAAGAAATGAAAACAAAAGACTATAGGAAAAACTAAATTTTGTTTTTCAACGTAGTTCCCCTGCTTTTCAATACAGGAATAACACCGCTTTAATAACATCTTTAATCCGGTATAAAAATATTCTTTTTTTTTTGCAAAATGGCTCTCACTATCTGCTATAAGTTCGTCATTGTCCCTATATTTTTATTCCCCTTACTGTTTTTTTTTTGAGATTCGGGAACAAAAAAATACTCAGTGCCAAATCTGGACTATAGACGGATGTTGAATTTTTTCGAACCCACAATCAGCTACATCAGATAAATTTTTACATTTTTATGTTATATTTGCAAGTTACGTTTAACTTGGAAAAGTAATTAATACAATCAATATTCCCGTTTTATTAAGATGTTATTGTATAAAATTAAGTTTGTATTGATCGCCTTGCAAAAGCTAGTTATAGCGTCTGGATGTCTGGTGTGGCATATTAGTGAACATAATTGTTTCTAGCCTGGTGCATTAAAATAATGGCCGTCGTCTGGAATGGCGTTGGCTACGGCTGGAAGGCGCCCTTATTGCATTACTTCCGCGGAAATGGATATTATAAAATTGACAATAACACAATAATAATGTGTTGCTTTTATACCGTGCTGCGCTTAACGATTCCGGCGAGAAGTCGCTCGAAACAATATAGTTAAAGTGCTTTTATTCAAATTTTAATTAATTGGTTTACCTTATATTAAATAATAGGATAATAACACGAGTGTAATTGAATTCTGTTATTCGTGATATTTAAAATGTGATCACTACATGCAAGGCCGAAAACAGGAGAACATTCGGGATTTTTTTTTCTCGAAAACGAAACAAGTTAGATAAAATATAATTATACCAGTTTATTTGGCAATTTTAGAATTGTCGCGGCTTCTTCGAAGGTCCTGAAGGCCCGCGACGTAGCTCCTCGTAGAAGACCTTTTTTAAAAATGTTTTTGTGGTGACGGCTCCTGGAGATGATCTGGTTGAGTAAATGTTGCCGTTTCGGACGCAAAATTGGGCATAAAAATTGGATATTTTTTAAGATAAAAAAAAAAAACGGCTACGTATGATGTTCAGCAAATTGTTTGTTTGTTTTGAGAATATTTTATTCTATTTGTTTTTTTTATCATTAATCCTGGCGTAGGTTTGCACCAAAGCCATATCTCATTATTTAATTTTTAATACACTTTATTCACTTTATTAACGGACGAGCTATTTTATAATATACGATATAAACAAAACAAATATGAAAAGTACAGATATAATAATAATACAGAATTTAAGACATATTACAATAATGAAAATAATGTTTCATCATGGGCCGACCACCCACAGATAACAATAACAACAATTCTTTATTGAACGGACCAGCCATTTACGATTTGACTAAAAACATAAATTACACTTAAATAACTTAGAATAATAATCTCAACGCTACTCCAAATAACTCGATTTTGATTTGACGTAGACAAAGCGTGGAAGAAAACAGTAAGGTAAGCTCTTAAATTAAGTGCCCAAATTGAATCGTTCTCATCTATTTTTACAATCGGCTCCCCACGAAAAAACGCCCGGGAGAGTGAAACCCGTCCCACTCGCAATTTACCAAACTTTATAGCTTTGATTCCGTTTTTTTTTCCTCTTCCGCCCCCTCTCTCTATAATCCGATTTTCCCCGCGTGTTGTTGTTATTCGACGTTTTCCTCCCGTTTTCGCACAAAGTGCGAGTATGTGCACATTTCGCTGAAAAGCCAAGCGTTTATAAAGGCATAAACGTGTACGCTCTCCAGACATTTCACGTTTGGCAAACGTTTGTCGCTGGGGAATTTACTCTGCGTAAATAAACCACTTGTGTAAACGGGGTTGTCTTGTTTTATGATTATTTGCGGAAATGTGCAACTTAAAAACAGATTTTCGAGAATTAATTGTTACTGTAAAAAAAAAGTTTTTTTTAGAGGATAGGTGAAGATGGGATTATATGAAACAACAAGAATGGGGATTTACAAATTAACATGTAACATATACACTCTTTTTGACATAATTACTTGATAATCCTTTGGAATGGATTTGCAGATTAAAGTATGTTGAATTATCTTTAAACAGAGAGTAAGTATTAAATACAAAGACCGAAATGTTAAAATGGAGAGGACTCCTTGCATATATAGGAGGTTAAATTTTAACAATTATTTTTGCATGTAGTTATACTTACAAATATTTAAATGTCCCACTCCAGATTAGGTTTTTTTTTCTGAAAATAACGAATCTGAAGTCCGTTCCTTTAGGAAATCCATAATTTTTTCAAAAATCGTTAAAGTTGTTGATGTTAAAAAAGCAAGAATTTTTCTACAGATAATCTATTTTAGTCGTCATTCCTTAAACAAAACATCTTGAATTAAAATAATTTCATTGCTTTAAAAAATGATTTAAAAATTTGGAAATAATGTAAACAATTTAATGTTATACACGTAATAAAATAATTATTATAATTTTAGCACATGAATTATTAAACATATAATCTATTTTTTTTATGAAAATATGCCGAGTGATGTAAAATAATTGTTATAATTTTAGCACGCGAATTATTAAACATATTTCCTTAATGTAATTTTTAACAATTCCTATGTTAAAGTTATCTGGTAACCCACGGTGCTAACTTATTTTAGTGATAAATTAAAAGCGACATAATTCCGCCGCGTCCTTGCGCAAGTTTTAATTAAAAGTCGTAAAGTATTTTTTTCCTCTCGCCGCTTGCGCCTTTTCGGCGAAGGGCAAAGGGAGGTAATAAGCACGGCTCATTTGTCGAGAGTCAAAAAGGGCCCGCACACATACACTAACACACACAAACCCTGAGAATGTAATATATCATACATACACTCGTGTGTATTATCTTACACATACACTACGATACAAATTATACATTTATGTGTGTGTACGTATACTTTGGGGTGTATAAATTATGAAAATAAAAATATTCTCCGTGCGTACATTACACGTCTGGGAAATTTATGGCTACCTACTTTCCGTTTTATCTTAATGCGGGATCGTGTTTTAGGTTTCCTTCCAAAAACCCCGCCATCAACGAAGAACGCGGTGTAAACTTTTATTGGCAACGTCGCGTTTTCAGTTTTAACTTTTATGCAACCGGCGGGCGTTTTCGGGGCGGTTTAATTAAATTCGTGCGTCCTCTTTTTTTATTATCTCGTCGTAAACTTAATGCATCTCAGTAGCTAACATATTAAATTTTTAAAATAACCCAAAAAAGATTAAATTATAAAGTAATAAATTCAAAATAGGAATACAACGTAAATATTTTAAAAGATTTTTACGAAATTAATAATGGCATATTTCAATTAAAACACTTTTTTATTCATTTCTTCACATTTTTTTTTACCTCCACAGAAATTTATTACTTCATTAAACTGCGAATATTTTTTAATTAAAGGTATTCTAACATAAACTTAATCGTTAGTTGAAGCATACTTCATTTCTAATATTTTTAGTTTTGTTTTCTTATTTTTGTATTAAAGCGGCAATTTATATCAAAGTATTTCGATAGAATTATTTTCGCCCGGCGCATTCACCATTTATTCGCAGTATCCTTGTACGGAATTTTTCCGCTCGTAACAACGGCCCGTCACGTGGAATTCCCGTAGGATTTATTATATTCATCTGGACGTTTGTTGGCGCGAGGGGTGCGAATGATCGATGGACTTATTGACGCCTTCAATAATTGATAGCCCCCTCGTCGGCTGCTAATGTTTTATTCCTGCGCTCTCTTTCGCCTCTTCGGGGGCCAATAAAACCGGACATGCCTTTCGCACATTGCCGTTCGCGATTCGCCAAATTCCGCAAACGATGGTATTTCCGAATTAGATCACTCAGAAATAACAAAGTGATCATGATTGTAGTGAGAGGGGAATCCAAGGGAAGTAACTTGTTATAAGAAATGTAGAGATAATTTTATGGCCACTGAATAATTGAAGAAGATTAGACCGCAACATGGGTTTTAAGTATGTTTTTACAAATTTTAAGTAAATAGTTATTTAAAGGGAAGAATGACCTCGGGTCGATAGCCTAAGACAGACTAAAACCTTCATGCATATTTGTAATATATAGCTGTATATATAATTCTCTAAATAAAGATATATACAGTTATTTAATAGATTCTGCTTTTTTTTTTTATTTTAGAAAATATCAATTAATGATACAATTATTGTATTTTCAAGAATAGCACACGAAACATTCACAAGAAAGTGAAGTGATTATTAATAATAGAGGCTTCTATTTCATTTTACATTATATGAAATAAATATGAATATAATATTAAAAATCAACCAATAAAATACACTACCAATGTCTAAAATATATTAAAACCATTAATCATTTTACATTGTTTTAAGTTTTAATAAAAATACTGATTCACTTTGTTGGTATAACTTTATTTTTTTATTCCACGAAGCTAAAGAATGGGGGAATAATACTGAGCATTGTCAAATGATTAGTTTTCTTTCAATCAGCTCGCAAATTGAGCGAAAATTGTATTAAAGTTTGCGATTTTTTCCTAGCGGTCTCAAGCGATGCAAAGACATGAATTAGTGTAAAAATACAGCTGAATTCTCTAAGAATCGAATGTTGAAAATCCCGTTTTTCTAAATTACCTGTGAGTTTAGTAATTTTAGTACAAATACGGAAACATCCGGAACGTCCAATGGGCGGGTCTTTTTTTAAACCAAAATGGCTCGAAAAGATTATTTTTATAAAAACGTTCTTTCCACTACCATCAGGAGTCTTAATATTTTATTTTATGTTTTTCTGGAGAGATTTTTCTTATTTCAAGTTTTCAAGTGCCCATGAATGTGAATGTGGCAGGTCTAGTAGAGACGTGGGTACAAAAGGAGTAATGGGAGATACGTTGCCAAAGAATTTTCGGTGGCTCATGAAAGGGGCAGAAAAGACATCGACCAGGGGAAAGGGTGGAATAGTGGTAGGGGAGGCAAAGAGGAGAGTAAGAAGAGCGGTAAACGACTGGATAAATGGAAAAAATAGGGAGAAGGAGGTAGCAGAGGCCAGAGCGAATTACAATAAATTAAATTAAAGAAACATCACGGAGGATTTGAGGGCTTGTCAAAACCAAGGGGAAATGTGGAGAATTCTAAAGAGAAGAGCACTTACTGCACTAATCTAATTTGCTATGCTGTAAGAAAAAAATGTGGTAAATATTTCTGAATGAAAGTAAAACATTATCAGAAAATCCTAATTCCAATACATCAATCACCAAACAAATCACAGCATTATAAAAGAAAATAACATTTAAAAACACAACAGCGGCATGCAATATGAAAACATTCACATGGACATTGCCCCTACTTTTTTTACATTCCCCGTAAAAAATGACGGAATAATCCCTTTTAAATCCGCATAGGTAACAAGGCATAATTCATCACTTGTGTACACGAGAATGCACGTCCGAATAAACTCCGCTTGATCCGACGACTCGATAAATCATCCGATAAAAATGCCCTTCCCCTTCATAATCCGGGGCCCTCTCCAGCGATACGCCATGTATGTAAATTCGTTTGCGGATTACTCGAATTTGCGCGGACTCAATTTTGCGCTCGTTCCTTCAATAATGGATGAAAATTACCGAATACGCGCTCCGCGCTTTTACCAGAACGCAAATGTTGCAGCTTTCCGGGATGTATTTATATATTTGTTCAAAGGGAGAATTGGTTTGTTCAGGAAATTTATTGATTTCATGCAAACAAATATACATTTTGAAATATTTACATATTTTTAACTCAAAGTCAAGAACCTACTTATTCATAATAAATTATAAAGGAAATAAAATTAATAAAAATATATAATAATATAAAAACACACATGCTGTGAATCCCTTTGATAAATGCATCAGTTTTCCTTTGTAGTTATGTTTATATCATTGTAAATATGCAACATGTTATTGCTATGTAACAGCAGGTGTACATTATATAATTCAAGGTCTGACGTCGTATTTTCCCGAGAAGTAGTTGTTTTAATGCGCATTTGTTTAAAGTACTTGGTAACGTAAGTCAAAATGTTATAGAGTTAAATGTGGAAATAATTTATTTTTGTTTAATTTATTGAAATAATTGTGACCAATTGAATAAATACTCTCTTCTGTTGATATTAAAACTGTATGACGAAAATACAAGGTGTTAACTAGTATTTAAATAAATTAATTTGATATATTTGTATTTCACCGTTTCATTCAAATTAATTAGTTGATTGGTAATTGAAATTACAAATATTCGAGCGCCTAAAATATACATTAATTTACTTGTATATACAAAACCTAACGTGGTATATAATTAATTTATAAATAATGAATTATATTGTTAATTACGTAAATGAACAAAACGGCGCGCACTTGAATTTAATGGCCTCTATTAATCATTTTTCTTCCATTTATTCTGTATTAACTGTAATAATTCGTTTTTTTTTTAATGTTTGTCCTTGATTAACGTATTTATCTATTTGAATTAAACATTATTGAAAACAAAAATATATACACACATAATGAGATTATAAAAACAAAACAATATAACATAAATACGAGCTATTTTGGTTGATTCAAAGAACAACGGTGTTCTTCGGATTTCTACCTGCAGTTGAGAAGACTAATTAGTACTTCCATTCGTCTCTAATGGCTGCGTTTTCCCGTCTGGGGCGAAATTTCCGCCTATCTTGGCAATTTCGTAATCGTGACGAAATATAGTTTTTTCTCTTCTCCCTGTTAAGATGGATTCAGCCTTCACGGTATGGCCATCTTTCCTCTCGCTATCCGGCTTGAAATGTTAAAGCCTAGGCGAATCTTTTGCCCTCTCCAGTGCGGGGAATTGATGATATGTGATGCTGTTGATGAGGCTCAATTAATTATTTTTGATTTTGGCAAAAAAACTTTTCGATTTGTTTTAAAATAAAGCCTGCGACCAAAAGAATGAATCCTCTTATTTCTATTAATAAATCAAGAGGGTTGTAGAACAATTAGTGACTATTAAAAATTCATAATTGAAATGAATGAATAATAATTAGTTTGGTATTACTACCACAATTTCGTTTACAATTATTGTATAATATTCCGCAATTCCTAGATATTTGTCCGGATGTAATATTTATTCAAACGGACGAGTTAAGTGCCGGTGTTAGTTCGCGGAATGATAATAACAGAGATTCACGGCAACAATTCGAGCGGATCCAGAAACGAAATTAATCCTGACAAAACTCGCTGCAAATCCCTCTTCCCTCTTCGGTCTTGTTGCGAGCATTATTGTTCGCCGACTGAATATTATTTATAAATACCGTACGGTTAATTAAACAACTTTGCGCTCGTTACATAAATCCTTAGCTCGCATCTGAAGTTCATTAATTAAACCCGAGGCGAACGCCACTTTCAGCATCCGCCCGGCCAAACAGGCCTCTCCGTCAGCCCTACACTCCATTAAATTTAAAGGTCTGTGTCAATATCTGAAAGATGTTTTATTTTGTATCGGGTGTATTTTATTGTCCGAAAACATCATTTAAAGTGTATCACTTTAGCTCTGCAAATATATAAAAGTTATTTTTTTGTATTACATAAATTTCAGTTTGATTATCATTTACATACATTTATATATTTAGTTGTAATATTGATTTTTGTTGCATATGTTAGGTTAGGTAGATACCGTAAATAAAAATATATTATATTACAAATATCCTTCTGGTGCATGAGTTTGTGATTCATAATTTTAATTTGATTTTAATATTATGAATACATAAAAGGATTGAGGCGTTGTTGATGTTTCTTTTGAATGGATTCTGATAGGGAATGAAAAGTTGGGATTGATGGAGTTCCTCCATTTGGCAAACCATAGGGTTAGGATGTTTATCAGCTCTTGTAGGGTGTAGAGGGCTTTGGTAAGAGTGGATTGATAACTAATAAGGCGGTATCGTTGGCAAATTGATGGATTTAGGTGTTGGGGGTCGGGATTGTATATGTCGTGGACGTATATATTGTAGAGGAGTAGAGATAGGGGGGAACCTTGAGGGACGACTTGTTGTGGTGAAAAATGTTGGGAAAGTGTTTTTTATGGACGTTTACTTTCAGCGATCTATTTTTTATGACATTGAAAGTGTAGGAGATGTATAATTAATATTTATGTTTATTTCAATAATTTTGTTACATAGCCAATCAAAAAAAAATCATTAGTTCATTCGCAAACTAAATATCCTTATAAAATTAATCTGTATGCAGAGTGCGATTGTTCCATGCAGTCTAGAGAGTAGATAATTAAGTGTAGTCATCCGGATTAGCATGTAATTGGCGTTATTATTCAGCGCCGCGTAAAATCTATTAAGCGTCGCGACGGCGGCGGTGAAAGAGGAGTGAAACGGAACACAATGGAAAAAAAAATAGTGCGGGACACGGAGGGATACTAATGAATGGCGGGTTGCGCTAATTGTTATGCAACGGCCGAGGGCACTCTGTTAAATTAATTACAAATACAAAATTGCGTTGCAATTTTACGTGTATGGAATAATCCGGGCGGGATAGTAATCCACAATCATTTAGATGGGTAATACAATAGATCTTAGTTTATGTTTGTAGTGCATAAAAATAATTGAATAAGTATACAAATTATTTAATCTACTTCGTCTAATTAATTAAAATATAATAATAATTGAATTTGATGATTTTTGGATTTTCGGCGAATTTCCTCATATTTTCCATTTTGATGAAAATATTTATCTTTGAAATAATTCTGAAAAAAAAATAAGAATATACTTTACGCTTCGTAGATTATTTATTTTTCTTCGAAATTAAATATTTTCATTCATTTCCTGTCATTTGATTTGCCACTTGAAATTAACATTATTATGAGGACGGTTATATATTTAATTAATATAAATTATATCTCAATGTTGTACATTCTTCAATTAATATGAATAATTCAATTTTTATTTTTTGTTTAATTTTTAATTTTTTTTTATGATATATATAAATTTCAAATATTTGGTTGATACGTCGTCCTAATAATCAACAGAATGTAGTGTACTTCATAATTCAATTGAGCCTATTAGGGCCGTTTAATTTGACATCTCCCAGCGGATAGCATTTGCATATTATTGTAAACCAGATACGCCGTCAGTTGCACAACAATTTACCCCTTGTCTTCTCGCATGCAACTTACACTTACTGATTCACCTCAAACATTCCATTAGCAATATGTGAAAACTATTTGGCAGATATGCATCTAAATGCATATAAAAAAGCTCTTTGTTTTTTTGCATAATAAAATATTTTTCTTCTCATTATTTAAAATCAATAAAAAAAATAATCGATTTAAAGTATAGTTTCTTAATTTTAATTTAATTACAACAAATTTAATTCATGATAAAATATAATTACGTAATATAAATATATAATATAATTACGTAATATAACAATAATAAATTGAATCTTTCCTTAATATTCTTGCTTACAACCCATGAGTTGTGTTAGAATCGATTCCATTTAATCGAAGTTCATAGTTACTAAAAATTATCATTGTGTATCAATATGAATAACTGTTGGTTCCTCTTCTTTATTCATGACTTTTTTTGTATTTACTACTACGGCTACATTCCTAACTTCTTGTATGTATGAACATTTAACTGACCTGCACCATTTTACCGACTATATTACCTTACATTTGAAAGATAGCTGTGGTAAAACCTATGATATTATAGTATCCAAAAAAATAATATGGACATTCTAATATGTCTGTTATTTTTAAATAATTATGTAGAATATATGCGTAGCAAAAATATTTTTATAAGGAAAATCTCCCCATTAAAACATTTGTTCACAATTCGTATTTAAAAAAATCCATCTTAATTGGATATTTCTACGTGGGCGTCCCTGTATAATTGATTAATGAGAATCAGGAAGTCGTTAACTAGTTAGTGACACACTGAACTTGTACTCGAGTCCTGAATGAAATACGAGTCAATATTTCTCCGACCGCGCAAATGACCACAGCGCAGTGGCTCGGCGGTTGTTGCAGCCCCCGTCGCCCGCCTCACCCGCCGCCGAGTGCCAGGTCGTGCACGGATGGACAGACGGTTCACCCTCGCTGCGGTGATAAATGAATTTCGCACGGAATTTGCCTTCGCGGCGGAAATTTGACTTTCAAAAATGTATACATTATACATACACGTCCCTCCCCTTTGATCATTTCCTCTTTTCTCGGATACTTAAAAGATATCATCCTGCGCTCACGCTGGTATTATAATACCAAAGCTGCAACGAAAAGAACGAAAGAGGAAAGAGCGGAGCGGGTGGAAAAAAATGTAAATTCCTGCTTCTCCTCCTGCCCTTTTCAACGTTTTATGAAATGATATTACCTCTTATGATTTATTAGCGTTGTTAATAAGGTTGTAAAAATGCGATGCATCCTTTTACTTATTTAAAAAAATGCAGGTATCTACTAAAAAGAATTTGTAATTAAGATGCAACTTACATTGTTTTCAATTAAATTAAATAAAATGAAACAATATCCGGCGGGATATAAACATTGTTTAACAACTAAGGGCTTACAGGGCAGACCTATTCTGATTGGCTGATTGGCCATTTTCGACGCGCCTGCAGTTGGATGCAAATTACAGGCTTCATAAAAGAGATAGAAGAACACGGTTTTCACTATTCTATTCCCAATGAATGCAGCTATATTTTAACTTCAGGATAATTCTCTAGACGTACTGTGGCTGTCAGAAATAAATCGTAAATTTGGACAAAATATTCGACCAATTTACAAAAGTCAACTTTGAAAACGGTGTGTGTGAAAACTAATATACTAATGCAGCTGATTTTTTCACGGATTAATCTCGCATTCTTTAGCTACGTTTTGGTATAATATGAAGTCATTTGAAGATTTTCGTATTTTTCCCGAAAATCTACTTTTTTCCATATTTACCATATTTTCAAATTTCGGTGAAACAATTTCTCTCAAAAAAAATCTGAAAATAAAAATACAAATGCTCTTGATGATGGTAGAAACAACATGGATAATTAGGTTTTGCAAAATTCAATGATTTTTTTTAAATGCCTGTGTGTGTTCAACATGGACATTGTAATATAATAAAAATACAGGCATAATTAAGAGAAAATTTAAAATTTTTAGGGTGAGGGGTTTTGTGGCATTTTTTTTTAGGAAAGATGCGTAATTCGTTAGGACTAAGCATTTTTTAAGTTAAAGCTTGTTTCTCTAATGTTTGAGCTAAGCTAGGAGAGTTTCGGTTGCGATGTAATTGTGAATGTAAATGCAAATGCAAATACTAAGTTTAATCATTACAAACGTCAGGGCGGTATACTTATTGAATACGGGCCTGGCAAACAATGGGAATAGTTTACAATGCTGAAACGCTGAAACTGTAACCATTATTGTGTGCAAGTTTATATAAGTTTTGAAGAGAGCGCAATTGCGCCGGAGAGAAACGGAGCGAGAGAGACGGAACAAACGCGCGTCGGGCCCCAAAATTGATTGATGTGCAATGTTGTAACGCATCCACCGGCCACCGTCCAGTTCTGCAGGTGAATTGGATATTCACGTAATTGGCTCGTGTTAATCATGAACATAGTTGTAAATACAACGGTAGTTGCTATAGTTGTTGGGTAATGTATAAATTGTAATTTATGGGGTGGATTCAAACTAAGTTTAACAAGAAGCTTATTATTACTAAGCCTCGGTTTAAGTTTTCTTTTTTTGTAAAAAATGTGAATATTTCATATTCTGAATAAATTCTTCACTTAAACCGTGGTGAAACATTTTTAATTAATAATGATTGGAAATTAAAACACTTGTTTTTTTTATGTTTCATGCTGACAATTTTATATACAATAAATTAGCAATATAATTCTTATATTATATTATATTATATTATATTATATTATATTATATTATATTATATTATATTATATTATATTATATTATATTATATTATATTATATTATATTATATTATATTATATTATATTATATTATATTATATTATATTATATTATATTATATTATATTATATTATATTATATTATATTATATTACATATTATATTATCGATCATCGGTCTCTCTGCGCTTCCTTTAATTTATCCAAATATTTTAGAATTTAAAAAAAATCTGTAATTCCATGCACTTTTTTTGTTCACACTTTTAAAACTTTAATTTTCGCGCACGATCGATTCAGGCGATAGGCCTTCGACTCGGCAATTAGTGCGGTGCCGATAGGAGGGAAAAGGGGTCGACAGGGGGCGGTTATTGCGCCATTAGTCCGGCCCGGGGAGCTTTGAATGGCTTTAAAATGACACAGGCCCCGATTTTAAACGCATCAACGTGCCACATATAAAAGCTTCCCTCGCCGCATTTTTGCTCCGCAACGGCGATTATTTTAAATTTAAACCTTTTACACTCACCACTATTCACATGCGATTACGCAAAGTAATACACAGTTTTCAAATTAACCCGAACATTAAAAAGGACGAAATGAGCAGGAGAAAAAAGTTTTATGTGTGAAAATATCCGATCTGATTCTTGAGCGATTGCTCGCTCGATTGCTATTTAATTTTTTGATTAGAATTTATTAAAAACTCGATACAGAGATTCTAAATTTTATTACTATTCGTAAAATGAGCTTCTCTCTATATATAGAAAAGTAACTGTAATTTTTGTTCAATTATAATAAAAAAACACTTTTTCTTTTTTTATATAATTTGGATTGTTTATTGTTGATAATAGTTTCAATAAATTTAGCGTGTTTACAAAAGTCACTTTTGTTTTAATAACAATAAGATAATGTTAAACCAAAATCAAGAATAAATAATCCAAGTCATAAAAAAAAGTAAAACGCGGTTAATTTATTAAAATAAAACTTTTCTTTATTATAGATGTTTTTCTCTGAATATTAAGTTCACTTAGTTTATTATTAAACTTTTTATGAAATTTAACCATTTCAATTAAAAGTAAAATAGATTAGAATTTTCCCAATTCTATTTCTTAGATAAAAAATTAAAAACATCGTTTGTTCCACAATAAATAATTGTGAAATAAATCACGTGTTTAATTTTTTACTTAATTATGAAAATATGTTTATTTCACCAAATTTTAAGTACACGAATAATAATAAAAAAGCAATATAATATAAACAATTACAATACATATAGGTATTAGTGTGTGTGGGCTATCGACCAAAGAGCTTTCTTTATTTTCAATTATTATTTCATCACTCATCGAGTTTTTCATAGTACAAATTTGATTGTAGATAAGAGTAAGTGCTCAAGTCGCTAGTAATAATTAATGATAAAAACCCTCAGGCGACACGCACTGGCCGTCCGTTTTTTGTGCGTGCCCTTCCTAAAGATTATCTAATTAATTAACAATTTTGCATAATTAATCATTGCGCGTCGGATCGTAATTATAACTTCATTATAGAATAATGGCCGTTGTGTTCAACAAATTCCTCCGATAGCGGGGTCGGCAACATCTGTAATAATAAAAAAAAATAGAAATATATTTATTTCGAACAAAACTTAACATAAAACAATTGTATATAAATTTAAATTTAATTTAATTTAATGTACGAAAATTTCCTTTCTACAAAATAATTAGTATTTTAAGCATTTAAATTAAAAATCAAACAAATTTAATTTACAATAAACCAAATAAAAGCAAAGATAAAATTGGTCCGTGGTCTGAAACTGATTGAGAACCACTGGAACTATAATAAAATATTTTTATCAGAATCTTTTAACTTTTAGTTTGATAATGACAAGTGTAAATTGTTGAAATTATAGTCACTGAATATAAAATTCTGTTATACAAACAAAGTTAAAAAAGTGTTTTATTATAATCTTAAACAATGTATAACGAAGTAGAAGCCTGAGTGATCAGTAATTTATCAGAATCGTTTAAAATTTCAAACAGATTTGAAGAATAAAAAGGAATTCTAAGAGGAAAACATAATTACTATATATATTCCGCTTAGAATTCCTTTTTTCTCTTTAAATCCGTTGATTATATATATATTTTTTAATTTTCTTTTTAAAAAATACAATAAACTGAAAACTTAAAATACGACACTTATTTATATTTTTCCACATAAATTTCACGCAAATAACGCACAACAGTGAACAGAACACATATTGGCGTAATGTATTATCATAGAAAGCAGTAACCGCATTTATTGGCCCGACGATAAAAACTAAATAAAAGCACCGTAAATAAATTTCCCTTTTTCCACACACACACACACACACACTTGCACGCACACACGGACGAAGAATATTTTGCAAGGGGAGGAAAATTCAAATCGCCCCCCACGCGCGCAACAACGCCGCTCACTTTTACGGCGAAAACAATAAAAAAGGCAAACTGAAAAGAGGGGCGGCGGGGGTAAGATATGGCCCGGTTACGATACATAAAGGGGCGAAGGGAAAAGGGCATAAGAGGAATTGGAAGTCGTATCGGGGCCCGAGCTGCGCCCACAAAAGAGGGACGCAATTTCGACGCCGTTAAATATTAGAAGTTTTCCAGGAAGAGGGGGTATCGAGTACGGCGTCAAGAGATGGTATTGACTTGTTTCATTATATTACGATAGGTAATTAAAATATTTGGCCGGAATTCGTAGAATGCAATAGTAAAAGTTACATCAGTAGCCGTTGTGGTTTTTAGGTTGTGTTTCCCCATATTTTTATTAGGTATGTGCTTTTAGCTACTTATTTTAGAAACAATTGTAAAACTATAGCTACAATAAAAAAATTACAACTATTTTACATAAAGAACAGAAAAAAAAAGAAATTTACATTTTTTTTAATATTGAATTTAAAATTAAAGGCACTTTGTTTCACTAATTTCTTTATTTATCCAATATTTCATCAAGAGATCAATGAGAATAAAATGAAACTTTTTCAAAATTTTCTCATTGCAGCTATACGAAAACAATTTCACAATAACTTTATTATAAACTTATTTTCATATTCCTTTTGTTAAATACTTCTTTTTAAAACGAATTTTGTTCGTAATTTATACTAGGAATCCGGATATATATCATCAAATGACTAAATATTGTTACTTTATAACTGATATTTTCAACATAAATAAAATATTTTCAAATCATTTTCATTAAATTTAATTTATTTTAATAATTGTGACCAAGTGAATACTCTTTTCTATTTATATTATTGTAAGAAGGATGTACATAAATTTTGCACAATTAATCTATCTAAATTAATGAAACATTGAATAAAACGAATTTTAATAGTTTTTAAGGAAAATGTATAAACTTTTAATAAACGTATTTGATTTGGCGCAAATATTAATTTTATCGTTTCCAATATTAGAATATTTTATAGATTTTAACAGTTATAAACTACCGATCTTTAATTTTTCCAACATAAAATCTTCAGTTTTACATTCGTTTAATTTACAGAAAAATTGCATCGTAATAAAACAGTTAAAATCGCGTGCATTAAAACCCCGGCGCATTCGCCATTTACGACTGCCGTTTTAGAGCTTCCATATTAACAAAATAAATCACATAATAAACCTATGTTACCCGCATTAATTTTCCATTAAATTTATTCTTCTCGGGTGTGTCAAAGCGCATAAGGAGGGAGCAGAAAAAATACTCAAGAGCGAGAGATAATTTCGTGTTTTATGGCGTGTTAGATGGTTGATGGGTCGTCGGTGCGTATAAGCTGGCTCAGCCTCGATAAGCCTTTCCTGTCACCGGCATTCTTTCCCTCTCTCTCTTGCCTTCTAACAGAGATTATCTTAGAAATCCTTGGGGAATATAAAAGTGATCAGGTATTAAGAATCATTTTAAAATATAAATATTATTTTTTCTAATAATAATAGCCTTTATTGCCCAACAGTATTTCCTAATAATATAGATAGTAATAGTATTTTATTAATGCTCCTACAAATAATGTTATCACTGGTCAGTAAAATAGAATAAATACATGGTGACGTTTAGTATATTTCATGATACGATGACATCCTACAGTTTACTGGTAGCGTACCTAAGATAAAGAGTTCTTGACAAAGTTCAAAAGTTCTTGAAGTAGTGCTAGCAAACAAAATTATGTAATAAATTCAAGACGACGCAAGCGCCACCTTTCACTAGTTATCCATACGCTAGATGAATGGTGGCTGAACGTTTCATTAAATATAAAATGATGTAGATAAAATGATAAATAATATTATTAGTAATAAATAAAAGATTGTAGATTTGCCATTCTGATCGCTTACATTTATTTATAACAATTTAAGTTTAAAACAATGTAATTCAGATTTCAATCAATTAAGGTGAATGTGTACTAGTCATCGTCTTTATGTAGCTTTTAACTTAAATTATTATAAATTAATGTAATATATAATTTAATAAGTAAATAAAAAATACTATCATAACAAATGGAAGATAACGCAAGCGCCATCTTTTGCTAATTTCATGTGACATCATCAACGATTTGGGTCTACAAGACAGACGACCGAAAGTCGCTGTTTCGTCCACTAAAGGAAGGTGAACTTGTCTTTTTTTATGAGAACAAAAAAAAACAAAATTCATTTAATGAAATTATAAACCATCATTCATCTAGCGTATAGATAACTAATAATTTCGGTGTTATCAGAGTAGTGTATTTCATGATGAAGGCAAGGTTAATGGTGGTTGAAAATTTTATTTAAAAAAATACAAATATTTACTTTGTATGTATTCCCTTTAATTAAATTTACAATTCATACAAACATTCCGTGATCCATTTGAATCGTAAATACAATCCACACGGCCCTAAATATTGGAATCCGCCATCAAATTTTCCAGGGGACATTATTAACACGCGCAATGTATGGATTCATTAAACACGACATAAATAATAATTTGAAATTCATCATGACGATGACGATGATGATCGCACATCGAATAACTAGTTAGGAGCTTTGGTCAGATGGATTAATCCGGGCCGGCGTTTCAATTAGCCGTTTCGGCGATGCTAAATAATTGCATTTGAATTTTCATGAATGACTGCAACGCAAAGGTTTCATGGAAATAAAATTGAACAAACAAAAAATGAACGTGTAAAAAAGGGGGGTTGATGTCTGGCAGTAATTTGAGGGCTGATAATTTGTGGCCTCGGATTAAAAAAAAAAAACGGGGGTTATAATTACCAGAATTGAGTGATTGTCATTGAAAAAAAAAAAAATGGAACAAATTATATGTTAACATAAAATTATCAAGGTACTTTTCCCGGTAAATTCGGTCAAATACTTTTTTTTAATGAACATATAATAATAAAGAAAAAAATATTTTGACTTTTTATTTGACATTAAAATAAATGTGTGAATTGTTCAATTTGCGAAACGTAATTTAGTGTTGCATTCTGTTATTATAGTATCATACTGGTTGAACGATTTTTAAATTAAATAAATTTATCAGGAATAAATTAAATGTCGTGTATTAATTTTGATTCTAATATTTAAATAAATCGCATGTTACATAAATTATTATTTATAAAAACTCATGTATTTCAATCCCATTTATTCTCATTCCTTTTAATAAAAACCGCGGCATTGTTCTGTACAACGGCTTAAATAAAAACGTTAATGCACCCACACAGAAAATAAAAGAAACAATTGCGAAATAATTCAACTAAAATTAAATTCCGTGTACTTTTGACAACAATGGGGCTGAAAGCTCGCCTTCGACTTCACTCTCCGCCAACTATTAGCCGTGACAGGGAAATTTTTGACGTAATTACAAATTCTGAAAGTTGCAGAATCGAGTCTTGGAGAGAGGGCCAATTAATGCCTCGTCCTTTTTGCGGAGAAAGCGCGCGCGCGAGCGTGAAAAAGTCGCAATTAAAAGCGACCGCCCTGCAACTTTCACGCAGACATAAAAATGGGATGGAGAAAGAGTTTTTGTTGTTGGAAAAGGTTAGGAGACAATGGAGGTGCTTTTGTTTTCTTCTTTTTATTTTTTTAAAGCGAATTAACGATTTGTTGAGATTAGTTGAGATTAATAAAGAAAAAGATGTGAATATAAAGTTAAGTAATGAATCGCATTTTTATTGATATAGGTGAAAATGATAATTCCTTACTTCACTTTAAATTTTTATTAATATTAATACACCAGATGTATATTTCAAGCAGTAAATACTCATTATCTATGGTATCAATTTTTACTATTAATAATCCTTTATCTTTAAAAAAAAATATAGTCTCTGTACCACCATAGACAGTCAGGTCGCGGTGGAGGGGCTGACTGTACTCACTCATATAGAATAATTTGAAAAAAAAAACAGACTTTCTTCTGTGAAACGTAAAAAAACCAAGTGTTTTAATTTCCTATCTCCAAATTACAAATTAATTTAAAAATGAATAAGAGACAAATAAATATTAAAAGAAATAAGTAATTCTGCAAGTCTCTCTTTTCTTCTCGATTAAATGAATATTTTTCTTTACGTTATTGTTATAATTTCTGTTGATTTTTTTATTTACTTGTAATATTTTTTTATATTATTTTATACTTTTTTTATTACATTTTTTTGTTTCGTTTATTCACATCATAATTTCTTGAATAAGTCAACCCTTGTGTTGAAGTAGAGCAAAGGGAGAATAACGTGTGCACTTGATTACCTAGGCAGACACTTATGTGAATTGGAGGCGTATTAATTACTAGGTTGACACATCTCTCGCTTCCTGTTTGCCCAGGGAATAATCATTACAGGATTATACTCAGGGCCCCCTCCACATATTTGATTACGTAGGATAATTTAATTACTGTGTATATCACAAACATGGCTGCATTAACATTTACCGGCCTTCTAATAAGTAATTAAATTGTTGAATCCATAACGCAAATAAGAATATTTGAAATAATATATATATGTGTCAAACTATTAGTCCGTGGTCTGTTGGAAAACTACAACAGACCACGGCCTAATATTCCAGAAATCAACATTTCTATATACATAATATTTATTGACAAAAGGCAATACAATATCTACATATAACATAAAATATAATTTATTTAAGCTGATTCAAGATTTCGCTGTAGTTATTTTTTAAGTACTGACAATCGCTATTAGTTTTATTTTATTTGTAGTTATTGTTCAACATAATGAAGACTTTTACTCGCCGACGACTGCTTATTATTTGAATAAAGTGCGGGCTCGTTTTAATTAAGAACCTGTGTTTTCGTTGTGTGGGTGCACCGGATGCAGATTTTCCATTTCACCGCACAAATTAATATTAACTTTGGTCCCCTCCACTCGACAGGGCGCTTCTAAAGAGAACCTTTGTTCTCATTAAGACGCAATTCCAACCTTAATATTGGCGAGGCGTTCTCTTCAGTGTTTACATAATTTAACAATAAAAGAAAATAGTAGTAGTAGTTTCTACAAACACAAACATGAAAAAAAAGGAAATATATTGTTAATTAGAGTTAATTACTGAATAACTTAGGTTGAATAATGTGAAGTGTTGTATAAAAATATGTGGGAATAAAAATTCCTTACTTTACTTTAAATTTTATTAATACACCAAATGTACATTTCAAGTACTCATTATTAATAGTAGAAGATTCCAAACAACTAACTGCGGTATTATATATAATGTTACGAAATCGGGTTTAATTAGATATAAGTAACACAATGTCGATTTATTTATTTACAGTACACTCAACACATTAACATCACACTTATACTATTTATTTATAACGAGATGTTACGTTCGTGATAGACTGCAGCGCCACTAGCGCGCGCTTATGTAGCGTGCTTGTTTCTCGAACTTTCCGGAACTTTCGAAGACGCCGCGTTTACCGTCGCTCGCTCTGTGGAACATTCCAGAGTAATCTTTCCAGTTTCTTCTTTAACTTTCGTTACAATAATATGAGATTTAAGGGAAAATCCTAATATATTTTCAGTATTTATATAAACTACTTGCAAATCTTTTACAAAGACTTAGATTGGTGAAATATAAAGCTTCACAAATTGTTAAATATTATACCACCATTTCTTAGATTTATAACATTTCGACAGTTTTTTTTTAAATCGCGGTTTATTTTCTGTTTACCAATATCCAATTAATCCGAATCCAGTGCTAATTTCCATCAATTAATCAGCAACAAACGAAATCTGTAATTTACCGATTTGCATTTGCGCTTCGCGTCGGAGCAGAGATGAAACAGGGCTTTTGATCTTCAAATTGATGAAAGGCAATCGTTAGCTTTTACGTCCACTGATTAGATATATAAGCGTCGCACTTTATAATTCCGGAACGTGTCGCCAGATAATTACAGTTTCCCATTTAGCGATACTGCGGAAGAGGAAACCGCTACTCGAGGAACGAAAATAAGAAAAGGCGAGAATTCAAAGGATTAATGAAGTTTTCGTATAAATATTTAGAGCAAATAATAACAGCACACAGAATTAACATAAATCATAACTCAAAACTCTCACTATGGATTATAAATTAGTTTTGTTTAATGTATTCAAAAAAATCTTTTTCTTTTAAAATATGCAAAATTAAAAAAATACGCCATTCGTAGTTTTTCCAGTATTTTCACTCAAAGTTGGATTCATGTCATTTTTGGATGATTTAATTGGGGATTTGATGTTTAAAAATTCATAACTCAAAAATCCCTCTATGGATTTTCAATTAATTATGATTGTTGTATTCATAAAATCTTACTTTTTAAGAATATGTAAAATTTTAAAAATACGTCATTCGTAGTTTTTCCGGTATTTTCTCTCAAAGTTGGATTCATGTCATTTTTGGCTGATTTTATTGGGGATTTAATATTTAAAAATTCATAACTCGAAAATCCCTCTATGGATTTTCAATTAATTTTAGTTTTTAGATTTATAAAACCCTCCTCTTTCAGAATATGCAAATTTCTAAAAATACGTCATTCGTAGTTTTTTCGGTATTTTCACTCAAAGTTGGATTCATGTCATTTTTGGCTGATTTTATTGGGGATTTAATGTTTAAAAATTCATAACTCGAAAATCCCTCATTGGATTTTCAATTAATTCAGATAATCATTCTCTTATAGAATATACAATATTCTAAAACTACGCCATTGTAATTTTTGGAGTGAAATATTTAGTTATAAATTTGCAAATATTTGAAAACCAGAATACAGTTTTGTTTAAGCGATGCGCTTAAAATTAATTTAAAATACTTTCATATAAATATTTTCAGAATAATTTTAATGTCATCACACAATTTATATAACTGACCATAGGCAACACAAAATAAATTTATTGCAATTATTTGCTTGGTACATTTATAATAATTATTGCTATTTATGAAATGCATGTATGTAATTACATCAAGCGCCATTAATAATAATAATAACAATAAGCCAATTACGAATTATTAATCACGTATTTCGCAAATAGATTTCGATCATTTCCCATGCGCGAAAATTATTTTCATAATAATTTCCCGCAACGCGTAACATATTTATTCTCGTGAAGGGTATATAAATATGCGCTAACATGCTTTATGAATATTTAATGCATTCATCGGTATCCATTTAATTTCTAAAATCAATACAGGTGCGCAATAATTATTTTAAATAAACATGCCCTGAAATAACACTTCCATTCGATGTTCAACTTTTATTGTTCTATTTTCAATCTCAATCCCATTAATCACTTGGTAAAACATTTTAGTAATATTAGGAATTGTTGAGTAAGTTTCACTTGGTTTGTTTTACAACCAAAAAAAATATTTTATTATTCTTATTTTTTGAAAAAAAAAACTGAATCATTATTAATAATAAATTATAGTTCATTTATCATACTATAATCGGGGCTGTTTCATACGGGAAATTTTAAGTTTAACGAGTATGTTATTAATTAAAATCACATTCTATGAATACATTATTATTAGAAAAGCTGCTTAGACTGCGATGATAAAAAATAACGTACACGTTAAACTTAACTGCGGAAAGAAATATTATTCAATATACAGAATTACACTTTTGTTTAAATAAATATGAAATACCACTACTAAATATTTATCGTGTGAGAAAATATTACATTGCATTAATATAATGTGATATAAAAATATATATTACAAATTATAAATATTCGACATGTTTTTCTCAATATTGTATAGACAAATGTCACTTCTTTAGCGCAGATAATTTTAAAATTCTTTGTACAGGTAATAAGTGCGGCCGGTTAAAGTTAAAGGAACGATTCAACTAAAATATTCAACGAAAATAAATCCCTATTTACTAATCCAATTTTTAATGTTATTATTCATTAAATTCATTAAAATTTATTTTTATTTAGTCACTATTTTTTAATTATAATTAAAATTGTATGAAATAAATATGAATAAATTATTAAAAATCAACCAATATGAACTACCAATGTCTAAATATTAAAACCATTAATAATTAAAATTGTTTGAGGAATATTTAATTAGATTAATTAATAAAAATAATTAAGTGAAAACAATAATATAAGAGAGAAAAGTTGCCATAATTTATCATCCACTTTAGTAACAAATTATGTAATGCAAGGACGTCCAATGTTTTATGTTGCACGTACTCTATTTCTTCCAGTTAAGAGCGTGTCGCGTTTACGGACGGCCATTCGCGGGCCGCCATTAATAATTTTAATTGCCTTTCGCACACAATGCAATAATCCAACACCGGGTTTTGTCCATTTACCAAACTTTTAACTCACCTCACCCTAGCGACAATAATCCAAATTGCTTTTAATTAAGAAAGAAACTTTCAGAATAATGTTTATTGGAATTTAACTAACAGAAATAAAAAAAAGATGTAAACTTTGGATTTCTAAGAATATTTCAGCATACTTGATTTTTTAACGCGAATTACGATTATATGTATAGTTTTAGATATAGTTCCACTTGTATTATTTTTTTTGATTTTATTTACATCGACTGAATACATTCAAACTGAACATAGCTATTCCTTATAGTATCAATGGTATTGCTACTCCCTCCAACATAGCGTTGGTAGGAAAAGCCTAGCACTTATTTCAAATATTATTTGTTGTTATTTATTATTATTTCTTTTAATAATAATAATAATAATTAATATAATAAAATTCATATTACGCATACATTTTCAAAATGGTAATACCATTTCTTCTGTTTTTCAGGAATTAATATAATTAATCACGATTCCACATCAACTTGGCGAAAAAGGTAAGTGAATTTTGAATGGAATAAAAACTTATTTCTTCCTGAATACGTGAGGAAACTAAAAAAAAAACATGGAAAACAATAGGTGTGAATGATTTTTTACCCAACCTTCCTTTCTTCTACCTGTTTATTTTATTAAATATATACAGAGTGCAACAAAACAGACAGTGCGGTTTCGAAGGGCTATTAAAAAAACGGCGCAATTTAAAGAAATGGGGTTAATTTTATATAAATCGATAATCAAGCAGTTTTATGCATTAAGTCCTGACGGCACGATACATTATGTTATTATGAATGTCATGTTTAATTTTGTAGTTAGTCTCAATTTATTTTTATAATATCTTGTATAATTATCGTATAGGATATTCAGATTATATATAATTATTTTTTTTTTAATATTTGATTGATTTCTCATTTAACACTTGGTGAAACATTTTTGAAGGTTCAAAAATACAAAATAAAACAATTGGTTTACTTCACTTAAAAATTAGTTCCTTAAATAACCGCCTATTAGAGCATCAAAATTATTTGTAAATATTTTTATCACTATTGCATTGTAAACACCATAAAAACCTATTATTTATATATATTAAAACTTCAACAATTGAAGATGGAAACATAGTTTCCGAAATATATCTAGTTCAATAAAAAAAAAATAAGTAGGAGAAAGGACAACCATTTTTATTTAAATAATTGAAGTCTCCACAATCAACACAAAGAAGATTAATAGAACTCCTTACACCTAACTGTAAAATTAAAAAAAAGATTTAAAACAATATTGATTTAGTGTAATATTTAATACATAAACTTTTTATACACACAATAAATATAAATAATCCCTTTTGAAAGTTCTATCAAGAAACAATCACGGTTTTCCTTTAATTGTATCCAAATCTACTTACTACACTTTCCGATGAGCATTCCTTTTTTTACACGGGATTGTGGGAGAAATTCAATTTAAAATTCCGAATCCATTAACATCAATGTAATTAATGGATAAATGATTTACAGATTAATTTATAAAGGTAGTTACAAAATAAAATCGTATTAGCAAAAGAATTAATTTAACTCTAGAGATTCATTCTGTTGGTGGAATATACACCAACGGAATGATATTTTACATATTTTTAAAGTTATACGTAACTGTTTAAATTATGAAATAAGGAATTTTATAAAATTATTGTATGCTCTTTGAATGTAGAATTTATTTAAATATTTGATTTATCAATTGCCTTTATAATGTTTTAAATTATGGATGAAAACATATATTTAATTTATTTAAAAAACTGTGACCAAGTGAATAAATACTCTTTTCTATTTCTGTTTTATGTTTCTTTGTATTACTTGTTACGTGTCTTAATAAACTACAATATACAAGTTATACAAAGTTAAAAAGTGTTTTATTTAATCAACTCAAATTAAAATCAATTGAAAGTTTTTACAATCAACAAATTCGTATAATATGATATTTTGCTACCAAGAAAATATAGAAAAGTGTATTGAAATCCTTGAAGTTTTTGTTGAATACTTTTTATTACAAAAACATAAATTAAAACATAACCATGAGCTTTTTTTGGTTTTTCATAATTGTTTTTTATTTATCAACAACTAATTACTACAATGACTTTTAAGTCATCGTTCATTTCTGAGTAATATATTTCACAAAAATATGCTGTTCCATTATTGCTGGTTTTAATTACTAAAGTTTATTTCATTTCACGTATTCGTCTATTTTTTTATATAGTTGTGCAACTTCTAGTTAATTACAAAATTATAAATAAAGTCGAATGGGTGGGCAACTTCGGACTGCGCGTAGTAAACATCGTCATAAAGAAGCGATTATAGCAACAATATGGCGTGAACGTTCAAACATTAGCGCCGTCTTAAATCTCGCGAACGTAACGGTAAACAGTTCGCAGTGCAGTTAAGAGTCTTAATAAACTATAATATACTGCCACTGCTCGTAAACTCCATTCCCAACGGACGAATTGTTAATTCCTTTAAACGACAATTGCTTTCCACCGTATCACCATACCGAATATATTGTGTTCATTATGTATTTATTGCATCCATTATGTCTAAAATTTCAACATTCTAATGTTTTTGAATATATATTTTAGAAACGAATATAAAATATTACTAAACTTATAACGGATTTACCAACTTCTTAATGATAGTAATAATTTCATTAGTGTTTCCCCAATCTGATTTGCATATAATGTTAATGGAGATTATTAA
Organism: Philonthus spinipes; assembly: GCA_963082785.1. Taxonomy (NCBI): domain Eukaryota; kingdom Metazoa; phylum Arthropoda; class Insecta; order Coleoptera; family Staphylinidae; genus Philonthus; species Philonthus spinipes. The sequence goes on from OY720304.1 coordinate 32,517,870, forward strand.
CATTGTCCATTTTTTGAAGAGGAATGGGAATATGTGTCAGGGAGTCCGTTGCGTATTCGTCCCTTAACACTGCGAGACCGTGCTTTGTCTCCCTTGTCACACACACGCAGCCTGTTTTTTATGCGTCCCTCGGGAGCCGTTACGCCACTTTCTAAAGATCATTAGTAGCGTGAATTCCAAAACGTTTTGTAATGAATTACTCGCCGGTCATAAAAAGCAACTTTACTGCCTTCTTCATTGTTTTGATAGTATAAATAAAAATAAAGAAAAAAATGGGGTTGAGGATAATAATTGAAATATAGCAACTAATATCGAATAATTTTTGAATGCGCCATAAGTTTATATCGTATTTGTAAATTATTTTATTATTAAAATTAGACAGTCGCAGATAGAAAGAAATCTGGTGGATAGTAATGTTTTATGTGTAATAAATAAACTGTATTTTCTCATGAGGCAATAACCTCATTACAAAGGAAAGAAAAATATAATAAAGAGTGTGCTTCTATTAAATATATTAATTCCACATTCATTAATTCCACCCTTTGGTGGTGGTGCATATTTCTGCTTCCAAACGTGGGGGTTACATTTTCATCAAAAAACAAAGCTGGCATTTTTGGACAAGGCAAATACAACACGGTATGTATGGAAGTGCTCACAAATAATACGTATCAATTTATCTTCTTTTTAACCATCGTAGCTGTTTCCATTTTACTCTACTCTCCAGGCTGGTTGTTTGTAAGGAATTTTCTGAGTTTAAGAAGGGAAGAACTATTTCCCAATGTAATCAACAACATTTTCAATCAAGTAATGTTCGATTCACTCAGAAAAACAATATATAGCACTCATATTTTTTTTAACAGGGTGAGCCGAATATTACTCGATTGAAAGTATTGAAAGCTCTTATTAGAATCACCATATTTTTTAGAGTATGTAGCAACTACAATTCCTTATTCGGCAGTAATTAATTCCGGCATACATTAATCAAAACGGATCCCCCACCCCAGTGGAAAGGAAAAGCGTAATCTTCAATCAGTTTAAAAAGAAATCCGATAATTTTTAAACGACTTCGTAATTTGTTGGAAAGGGTGGGGTGGGGAGCGGGGACACGGGGCTTTAAATATAAATTTAATCCGGAAACGGCGCACTTAATTACGTTCGAAAAATTCCACGGGAATTACTTTGACGGCGTTTAAAAATCGACGAAAAATTTCCGAACGCCCCTCGCCCCATAAACTTCTTATCTTTGTTACTGAAAATTGGATTACTCAATCAATTTGATGGAGGATATTGTGTATAAGGGAGGGAGGAATGCGAAGGCATTAAGATTTATTTGAATTATTATTACGCGAAATCGTGTAAGATGGATGGTAATTGTATTTTCACATTTGGACGGTTATTACGGAGTCGATATTCCGTACCTTCGTTATTTTTCAGTGCCTTATTGATAGAATAGTTTATTACATAACTAGTGTGGAAAGTAGAACTTTCGGTACGAGCACGAAATATGGATTTTTTTATTTAATCGATAGTTGGTTTTTGAGTTGGAAGAAAAATATTTATATAATTTAATGAATAAACGCACAATAAAATGGAAAATCGGTATTTCTGTTAATAAATTTATTATTTTATATTTATCTACAAGATGGTTATCGATCAATTGATAAACCTTATTATTTATATCGTGCATCATTTAGTGATTTACGTATAAACATATGAATTCATGAATTGTGGCTTGATGTTTAGAATTTCGGAATAACATATTATTAAATCCAATTTCTCTCTTATAACTTCCACAGCGATTATTACAATATCAACAATACAAGTATAAATAATGAGATTTTATAAAAAAAATCATTCCTAATTATTTCAAGCCTATACTGCAGTTAAGAAAATAGTTCTTCATAACTGCCGGTAATTATCCCGACTTCCCCTCTATAATTCAAGACACACACGCGTATACATAATATTTCATACAATTACTACTCGCATGTATGTATACACTTCTTTCCAGTTATGAATAAATTAAGCCCGAGGTTTCCAGTCGTCACGTGCGTTAAATTAAGCGCCCCTTCCCCGCCGTTCCGCCCCGGGTGCTTTAATTAGCCTCAAACAACCCGTTTCTCACCGCAAAACTCATTTTTTTCAACTCGCTCGTTCCTCTCTTTACTTCTTTTTTTTTAATGCGCCTGCATAAAGAACTGAATTATTTAAATGTATGGTTGTGTTACGTATAGTATAAATTTGAATTACTATAAATATTTTTGAGTTAATTGTTTTTTTATTAAATTTCATTATTAAAAAAATAATTGTTTTAAAGTTTCACAAAATTTGTTGTAGAGACACTGCTACAATTGTTTCGACAACATAGTGGCATCATCAAGCGGGTTATTAATTATCTGCAACTGCGTTAATGAATCAATTGTAGCAATGTCTCCGTAATACATTTTGCGAAACTAAAAAAATTGTCGTTTGTTGTGCAAATAGTGTGTCATAATTTTTTAGCAAGTAAAAGCCTCAAACATCGATTATATATTGTAAAAATGTTTTACCAAATAAAAATTTAAAAAAAATGAAAATAATTAATTAATTAAAAATTCTCTTCCTATTGCAATTGACTTACGAAGTAACTACAATGAAAGTACAAATATATCTCGAAACAACTACTTCCTGGGTAAAAACCTACGCCGATTGTTCCTATTCCGAAAGAAAATTATTTTAAAAAAAACTTTAAAAATGCATGAAAATACGCAAAATATTCAAAAATATACAATAAATAGTAACATATGCAAAAATTAATTTAATGGCATTCTAAATTATGCATAAATTTAAAAAAATGCAGCCTGCATAAAATCCGTTCACTACTAATTACAAAGAAAAAAATATGAGATTATGTTCAATGCTCATAAATACTCACTGTATGTTTAGAAGAATGTTTTGAACAATGTAATAATAATAAAATATCATAAATAATGTTTTCTAAATATTACATTGAAAGTATTTTTTTTTTTCACTATATAAGTCGTTTGAAAATGTATCAAATATTAAAACCAATTCTTTTCTATACAAACTCACCACCCTACCTTTATTCCTGCGTCCGTTGAATTTCGCTCATTTATTTCCCCGGAAATAGAAACGAAAACCTCACTGAAATGAGACCGCGGTGGGGGTTGAAACAACAAAGTCTCATCGCTCAATTTATCTGGAGATTACTCAGCAAACTCGCACTCGCCAAAGATTACTTAATAAACCGTCCTTTCTTTTTTCTTCGAGACCTTTTTATATGGCTATATATAAGTGTATATAAGGCGGAGTCCGGTAAACAGGTTAGATAAAAAAAAGTTAGTCGAATAAAACCGGTGGAAATAATCAAAAGGAACCATCTTAGGAACGTAATAAATAAAACCCCATATTTGTAACAAAGTTCCCCAATAGAAAAAATAAAGCGGAGGAGAGGGTGAAACAGGGGTGGAAAATGGAATAAGCGTGACCGATTAAGGAAAAGTTTTAAACTTTTAGCTGTTTAATTAAATATTTTTACAAATAAAAGAACTGTTTATTCGGTTTTTTTTGTATAACAATTATAATAATTGTTATCAAACAAATTAATATACAGTGTTTTCCAATTGCAACAAATTAAACACTTTTTACTCTAAATTAAATAAAAAAGAATTTGAAAATAATTAATATTTCCATCTTTAGCTCTATGACATTTTTACTTAAGTTACGTAAGTACTTGAAACAAATGCACATTAAAACATCTACTTCGCGGACAAATACACGTGGAAATAGGTGATGATGAAAATCTTATATTTCATTATAACAAATTAATCAATTAGTAATTAGTGGTTGCATGATTCGTATACATTAACATAAACAATCATTAAATCGTCTGAATGTTAGTTGTGAGGTTTATGGATCGACCAATATGAACATAAAATTAATTCTAAAATTCCCAAACAAATAAATTCCAAAACCCATACGACCGCAGTGAGTATATTTCGCCATGAATAGTCGCCAACATAAAATTCTCGATTGGATTAACACATAATCCCAGAGCACGCTCGAAATTCATTAATTCCACCCTTCGGTGCAGTTCCGCCCTGCACGTTTCTCCCTTGTCCCCCCCTATGCCTCCCTTTCCATTTTCATCCAAAACGCGAGCATAATTTCCGCTTACCTATTCAATACCGCCGATCGTAAAGTGCATATTCCGATTCGCAATTAATGCGCAATTCTAAACGGCATATGTTTGTATTCTTAAAATTCATGTTTGTAATTATTTCCCTACTGGTTGGCGCAAGTATAAGTAATATGTAAACAATCAACAAAAAACTACATGTGTATTATTTATTTTGTAGATTTTTAATAATCTATTCAAATTTATTGCATGCAATATGAACTATCAATATTAAAACTATGGAAAACAGTATTCATACACTTGGTCACAGTTATTTAGATAATTAAATACAACTGATTTAAAACTAATTAATAAATTATTTCCAAATTTAGCTCTGTGACTTGACTTACGTTACGTAAGTACTTTAAACAAAAGCACATTAACACAACTATTTCCCCGGGCAAATACCCCGCCGGACATTGAATTACATAATGTACACATACTGTTGCATATCAATAAAATGTGAAATATATTTGAGAGTGAATCTCATTTCATAAAATAAATAAATTCAAAATAAGGTAATAATTTAGATTTTGTTTAAAGAAATAACTATAATGTGATGAACACGCTACGATTTTATTACCTCTTGGGGATTTCAGCGACAGAAAAATTGAAAACACTTTTCAACAGCAAAAACCGAGAATAATTCGATAGAACGTGAAAGAGAGCTTTCATTAAAACCCGCCAATTATTCATGAAACCCCCAGCCGATATTGTTAGGTTATGAATATTCAGATCAATTCCGGTTTCTCTAATTTACATACTATATTATAGGCCAGGGGAAGAAAAAAGTTTCGTTTCAAATTTTTGAACGCGGCTGTTTTTTTTATCTGGCTAATTTAATTTTGCTTTAGAAAATGTATATTTTTTATTCACGACTTTTTCTATTTATATATACACAAACATCTTTATTCAGACAATTTATGATAATAAAAATTTACAAAATTTATAATAACAATATTTACAGTTGTGTAAGCAGGCTGTCATGGGCTATTGACCATAGATCTTTCCACCCTTTCTGAATTTATGGTGATTTGTAAATTAAAAATATGCTAGCTAGCTGAACTGTCACGAAAGCATGAGTTAATGAATTGATGATTACCAAAGGATGGTTATGTTTGTACTATTTATTTCATTAAAATAATTGTAAGAATTAATCATTTATTGAAGAAGTATGTTTAACTGCACCAGTGTTACAAAATATAACGTAAAATGTACTTTACTTACTAATTATAATATTAAGCGTTGAAAGTTACTAAATAAATCAGTTGTTCTGGCGCGGCCTACTTTGGTTAAAAATTCTATACCAAATTATTTAATCAAATGCAATTTTGGAGAATAAATTGATGATAATAATAGGAATCGTAAAATCTGTTTAAAAATAAATTATTAATATTAACATACCTTAATAGAAAAAATAACTTCCAACCCATTCCTGGTGAATCGAAAACCAACTCACATCCACCACTCACTAATTACCACTTGTTCATAAACAAAACTAAATCGCGTTTTTAATTATTAATAATTTCTAACGTTAAAAATTAAACCGGAACAGTGAACACTGCGCGTTTTCGGACGACTGAATCGAAATACAAGAGCGCAATTATCGCAAATCAAGAAGAAAAAAACGATCGACGACTCACTCCGAGAACGCATTCCTGAGATACGAAGATTCGTTGTACCTGGATCCTGGCGCACAGCCGAGAACATACCTATTTAAATTGTTGTATTTTGAATATTATCGTGTATTAAAATAATTACAGCTTAATATTTATTTACTTGTTTTTATTAAATTCTCATTTATCCCGTGTTAAAAAAATATGTATGAATTATGATGTATTTTAATTAATACACTTGATTATTCGTTTCACTAAATTATTTTATATTTGTGTTCGCGTAACTTTCACAACTAAATAAATTAGTTGTTCTGACACGGCCTACTTTGATTAAAAATTCTATACCAAATTTGTATTTGAGATTAAATATCTCAAAAACGGTAAACGGTAGCTATTTAATATGTTATATAAAAAATGAAGAGTGATTAATTTTCTATTAAAATAGCGTAAAAAATATAGGGTGTCCCATTTAAGTAAAAAGGGAAAAAAATCATTTTGCGTATTGCTTCACCTTGTATATAAAAATTTGTTTTAAGAGAAAAAAAGAGTATTTCTTGTATTATTAAGAATTTTTACATTTGTATGGCGTTGACAGAATGTTTGTTTCATTTTTCATTATTGAAATATTAGGCTCTAAACATCTATCGATTTCAACATTCATTTGTTTATAACTTTTAAACTATGAAAAATTAACCTATTAAATCTTATATAAAAAATGATTATTTTTAAACGTAGAATCGAAAATCTTCATAAAAAATATATCATTCCATTTTAAAAAAAATATATACGTTTGATACGTACAAAGAGGAAGTTGCAAAGTTGTATAAAATAAATATGAATAGATTATTAAAAATCTTTATTTATTTTATATAATATGAACTACGAATATTAAAACTTGATAAAAATTGTTGAAATTATCAATAAGTATTATTATATCAATTTTCAGTTGTCAATTATCAGTTGATTCATTCAGAGTATATTTATATAACGCTTAATATTTTTTTCAAGTCACTCTATTGTTTCTTTTTTGTACCATATTTTAATTTAAAAATTCAGTGCGTTGTATATAGCAACAAAACACAAAACCTTTATAAGAAAAAAAATCTAGGCTCGGTATTCATCCAGGAAAAGGTACAGGGCGTTTACCCTCCAACAAATAAAGTGCCCATAAATACGCTGATCCACGTTGAAACACACGCCCCGCATCCTGGCTCCGGCGCTTTTTTTGTCGGGGGCACTCACCCCTTAATTTAGGGCGCATCCTTGCGCGCCCTCCGTACTCGTTAAAGTCGCCGTAAGGGCAGATTTTTACTACGCGGAAGGGCCTTTAATGTCCGGCCAGATTTTTCCTCTCTCTGCTTTTTAATTTCCGTCACACACACACATAAGGGAGTGCGCAAAAAAAAAAATAATGGAAACGTTAAAATAAAGTGGATGCTGAAATTTTAATTGCGAAATCTTTCATTAATATGATTTATATATATATATATATATAATTTTGGGAATTAAATAGAAAAAGCAATTATTCGTTAAAAATACTTAAAATAATAATAATATACATTTTATGATAATGGCATTGATTGTAGAAACAAAATTAGAAATTTTTGTGTTATTTTACAGGTACATTCTCCAAAATTTTATTCTCTAAAATTCAATAAATTCACAAAAAATTAAAAAATGTAAAACAATTTTTTTTCGGAGATTTTTTATCGCATGATATTTCCAACATAACAGGGAATGTCTGCCAATTATTTAAATATATATATATTTACACTCATATTAATATTGACGCTAGAAACAAACAATAATCGTTTTCAGATATTCTTATTCATGCTGGAAACAAACTGAGTTACTTTTTTCGTCTTAAAAAAATATAGTGACATTTTGCTATTTATATTCACTAAAATTGGATAAAACTACAAAACAATGCAAAAAATATATATTGTCAATTCATTTTCGCCAGATTTTTTTTATTAAATAATGTTTCTAACATAACAAAAAATGTCTCTGAATTATTTGGGATTTTTTTTAAATAAAAATTATTTAAATTTATTTAAATAAAGAATAGTTGTTCTTTCTCTGACTTATTTTCTCTACAACCAACAAAATATTTATTGACGCAATTTATTAGCTGTTGTTATTTTATGTTGAAATTATCAATAAGTATTATTATTATTTAAAATATCTCAGCTCAAGCTGGTGTTACACTGCCTGGGGGAAAAGTTCATTTCAACCCATATAGTTTAAAAAAATCCTAACTATGTGTAAGGTTTGTAAATGGTTGCTTTTTGGATTTGTATTAAAATGAATTATTGTTATTATTTTATTATTTCCCAAGTTAAAGTTATTATTATTTAGCATTCAATTTTATTTTTTTATTACATTGAATCAATGTGCACTTTAACACTTTTCCGTGCCCTTAACTCATTTCCGAAATAAATTATTTTAGTTGACTCTTAATGGTTTTCCGGCGGGCCGGTCGCTAATGCGAAAAAAATCGCCCCGATGCCCAAGACAAATCATTTGTTGTGTCAGCAGCGACGGCGGAAAAAAATTATATAAATGGCGGGGCCAAATGGAACAAAATGATAAATTACGAATGTGCACAGAAGAACAGAAAAAAAAAAAAATGTAGGCGAGGAGGACAGTTCGGAAAATTATTGTTGAAGCTGATAATGAATAATCACTTAAAGTGTGGGAAATATTGTACGGTTTTGAAATTTTTACGAGAAATGTACACGGTTTCATGAAAATATGATTAAAATTGGAATTTATATCGGGAGTGCAAATGAGTTTCCGTCATTTTCATTCAAAAATTGGGAATAATGTGACGCGCATGCAAAACTCTGAGAAGGCCTGGGGGAGATTCTATGCAAACTAGTTGGTATGTCAAGAGGCTCGAGATAGAAATCAATCTTCACAAGTACATATATTAATTGTCTTTATGTTAGTAAAAGGCTACGTTACACGAGCATAATATATTCCTGTGGACAGAGGTCCGGGAAAGTAAAATATATTAATTTAATAGAATAAGTGGTGAAATAATACTTAAAGGGCAGAAAGACTTATAGTCGATAGCTCTTATTTTGGATTATATTATGAAAATATTTATTTATTATATAATGTAAGATTATATACAATGTATTATTTTTCTCAGATAATAAAGATTTAGTAATAATAAAACTTAAATTTTATTATTAAATTTTTACTTGATTCATTATTACTTTTGTTCCTTTTAATATTTTTTGTTTTTTGCTACTTAATAATTATACTTGGAATACGTATCATCATAACATTATTTATTTAGATATAATAAAGTAAACAAATAAAATATTATTTCAAACAAGAGATATACACAATATATAATTTATGAATTTCTCCATAAATACATTTCCCCCTAAAACATTTACATTTTTACATATATAATATATATATATATGCAAAATATATACATTGTAAATGTTACTCGCTCCATGGTGTCATTCGATATATCAATGATTTTTATGGCGGAAGTGAAATATTCAGTTTTCCACTCTAAAAATATTTATTAAAATAAAACAGCGGGGATGTAATTTAATTCGTTGGCCTGCAATGGCAAACACAAAACGCGCCCGATCGAGGGGGAAATTGAATTATTTTGCCACATTCGCCGCGATGCACCAACAACGGAATAATAGAAAAATGGCGGTTGTATCGGAAATTTTAACCCACTCTCGTTAGATTAGAGCGGGCATGCATTTTACTTTCACAGATGTGTTGATGGAATATAGAAATTGAAATGTTGCGCCGCGGAAATAAGGGAAAATATAATGAAAAGTCGTTGAGTCTTGCATGAAAAATTTATTTATTTTTATTCTTACAGTAAAAGTGAATATTGTTGTTTAAATATAGGGCAAAAAACAATCGCCTCTCTTTAATGAGTTAATGCCATGGCCCACGGGGCGACAGATGTGGTTAATTTTGAAATATTAAATGGGAATCCATTTATTTTATTGCATATTCAGATTCTACAAAATGTTGATATATGACGCGGTATTCGCAAAGATAAATCCAAAAAAAAAAAAATGGCGTTCATAGGGTGTAAAATATACATCATACAAAATATGTTTCGGACAAAAGTTTAATGGGTCTGTAAAACCGGAGGAAGGAGGTGGACAACTTTGAAATCTTAAATAGTAACCCACATTTTTATTATTTACTATATTAAAAAAATTGTAAGTTTTATTCAAAGATGTTTTTGAAATCGTGTTACAATTACAGATTTCCGTACCTCTCTTAATTTTGAACTGTTGAACCACTTGGGATAAAGTTGACTTATTTATATATTTATTATCTGTGATGATTTATGCAAATGCTTACCATTTTGTAGAAAGGAGATTTCTGTAAAATAAATAAATTAAATTTCTAATTACAGGAAAAAAATATTATTATATAAAATAAAAATATAAAACAAATAAATTATTGCTTTATGTAACATATACATCCTGTTTAAAAATCCGTCAATGAAATACATTTATAAATTCGGGAGTGTAATTATTTTATAATTAATTTCCAAATAAAAATCCTCTGAATATTTCAGCATATAAAATAATTTTCATTAAAATAATACTCTACATTTGTTCAACATATCCGAATTATTTTATAAAAATCGGCGCATGCTGGTTTCAAATTCACAATTTGAGTTTTAATAAAATTAAAATGTATTATTCCTGTTAATAAAATATTTTGTTTTTATTATTAAACTAACACGTTTACTAATTATGATACATTTTTCGTATACGTACTACGTATTGTGCGTTTGAAATTATCGCGATATATGGTGAATGCGCCGGGCTAATTAAAAATCAAATAATGGTTTTTGGATGGACTTTTAATCTATGTGAATAGATTCATCGTTGATATTACAATTCGATTGTTTTTAAAACTATGTTTAATTGATTTTTGAGGTTGATTTAGTTTGATAGACATGTGTAGATAATGAAAAAAAAAAAGATATATTTACATGGTCATATTTATTTAAAATAATATAAATAGAAAAGAGTAATCATTCACTTGGTCAGAGTAAGTAAAAAATGTCACAGAGCTAAATATTAAATTAATTATTTTCAAAAAAAAATATATATATATATTTAATTTATTTAAAATAAATTAAATGAATTTGAAAAAATATGGCCTTGTATTACGTAAGGTTTTTTGTTTGTTTTTGTTTGCATTAAATATTCACGAATCAAAAATTGTGGCACAAATATATTCATGTTAAGCCAGGTACAATTTTTGATTCGAGAATATTTAATTCAAATATTTAACAATACTTCTTATTTAAATTTAATCTTTGTTAATGTTAATCCCATGAAGCATTATTTACACACACTTACCATCCTGTTCGTATTTCAAAATGATAAACATTAATCCATCAAGAAAACTTGGTGCGGTTTTCGTGCACATGCACTTATTAAAATAAAGCCGCAGACAATCCATAAGGGAGACAACACCGACAAAAAAGCAAAGCGAAACAAAACGAAAAGAATAACCTCCTCCGGTTTGCGTGCAAGGAAAATTCCTCCTTCTCAGCGGAAGAACCTTGAATTATTAATCTCCTCGACTGCACGGTTATTGTACGTGCATGCATGTGTACGTAATATTTATTATTAATTTTCGAGAAGATTTCACTTAAGGTAATGGTTAAAGTTTGCGTTATACTTGTACGTTATTATCTGTAACTATATTGAAGGTAAATAATTTAACTCTTGAACTTCCGGAGGGTGAGTTTACAAGCGTCGCTGCATAGTTTTCATATATTCGAAATTGTTTCGTGATGAAATTAATATTGTTAACATTCTTCAAACAAATTTTATATTTATTACTTATATTTTATAAAGATTAAATCTGCACGGATTAAATAACAAAACACAAATATCTTTTAATTCACGAAGTATGGATTTAAACATCCATAATCTGAAAAAAAAAATACATGAATATTTGCATTTACTTGTTTTTTTTTTTATTTCCGAGAGAAAGTGCTGAAATTGTCGATATTTGTTTTTTTTTTAAGATTTAACTTTTCTTATTCTTGTGACTACTACGCTATCTGTCCCTTTAAAGTACACTTTCACAATTACGCTTGAAATATTGTACACTTACACCAAATACATCCATATCCTTATAATACATATTAACATTATTTATTAAGATTATTATATGCATAATCGCTCCATTAGCAGTTCGATCAAGTCGTTTTATTAAATATGTTGCGAGTCTAAGGTCTATATATATTTTATTTATTTTTGCAATAATTTTAACTATTATAATTATTAAAAGGGTTCATGCTGCTTGGACTGTTTAAATAGTTCGTACTGTTCAGACAGAATAGTACAGTGAAGAAAGGATTTACTTTCGATTTAATATGTAGTTAAAAAAATATACAGAACAAATTAATGATTAGATTATTACTAATTGTTAATAATTTGATAATATAAATAAAATAAATCGGGTGAATTTCAATCGAGAACAAGCGACAACCCTCGGTTTAAGTTATTTATTAGTGGATGAATGCAGGAAACACTTAGTTATGTGCAGGCGGAAATGCAAGTGTAATTAGTCTCAGATTGCGGAGCCCAAGACACGAACGCGAAGCCCCATCGACATCAAGAGCTTCGTTTAATGTTCAATTCCCGAACATCGAATTGCTGTTTGCTTTATTGCTTTATTATCATCACTCCACAATACCGCACTCTCGAATACACATACACACACACGCATACTTGAGTTAAGAGTCACATTAAAATTAAATCAATTACATTTTATTGGGTAATTTATAATTAATGTAGTGAGATAGATTATTTGTTTAAATTAAAACTGTGTAAAATCACATTGATGGAAGTAAAAAAATATCGATTCCATTTTTTTTATACTCCGTGTTTCGGTTTAATTATTAATATTATATACAAATAACTTTAATCAGACAAATTAAAAACATTGAGTACATATACTAAAATAAAGGTTTATCTGTCCTGGGATATCTGTCATTATTAATATTATTTAATAAAGTTTTCTATGAAAGTATATCAGGTTAATAAAAAATATGTTTGATAAGAAAAGGTAAATAAAAATATCTTTTGGGCCTCTTTTCTATTTTCGATTTTTTATAAGTATTAAGAACTACGATAATTGGTGATGAATGTCTTAACACTTGATATTTTACACACGGGTTTAGTTAATATCTACACATCAGAAAATGAATAATGTTGACGAAATTGCTAAAGTCAGCACGAAAATACCTCTCTTTTGGAAGGATAAAGTTGATTTGATTTAATTCGAATGTAATTTTGAATTAGCAGGCATTACTTCGGATAATACAAAATGTAATTATGTAATTTCAAACATTGACTTGAACTTCATGTAATAAAATGTTCAACCAGCATTCATCTAGCGTATGGAAAACTAGTGATGGTCCCAAAATAAAAGCCGAAATATTTAATTTTTGAGGATATTGGGTTCTTGTTTCTAAATATTTATGAGGATTTTGTGTAGCCCAAATTCTACAGTTTTGCGCGTTTGGCTCATTGTTAAACGTAAACGAACACTCATCTGTAAAACACACATTCCTGATGAAAATTCTATTTTCGTTAGCTTTTTCCATAATGGTGTAGCAAAACACAGCCCTTCTCACCATATCATCTGGAAGCAATTCTTAATATTTCTAGCAACGATGATGGTGCTTTTTCAAAATTTTATGTGCTGTAGTATGGTATATTCCAATATTTTCCATTAGTTGGCGTTGGGATTTTTGAGGCTTTGATGAATAAATTAAAGGGATTTTAATTAAAGGAAGTAAATCAATGTATAAACACCTTTTTTTTTGTAAGAATTATTAATTATCTACCAACTATGTTAGCGAAACAATTATTGCAGTTTTTTTTTTAAAGTTTCACAAAATTTATTGTAGAAAAACTGCTATAATTGTTACGCCAACACAGTTGGCAGATGATTAATTAGCCTTACAAAAACAAGGTGGGTTACTATAATTGTTTATACATTGATTTATTAAAAATCCCTGTAATTTTTTCAAAGAAGTCTTCTATATTACTGGATTAATATCTCGTATTTTGCTGTCACATTATTTACTCATTTTTCCCATAATGCGATTTATATTTCGTGACGCGGGGCATTGTAAATAGGCTCCATTAAATATTTAGCCGGTTATCCTTGGGCGTCGAGGGTGGAATAGAGATTAGCGTTATGCCCGGGCCCCGGGAAAAAATTAATAATCCCACCACCCCATTAAATTCCATTCATCCGCCTCCCTCTCCTCCTTTTCCACCCCGTCCAGGAGATAAGCGCAGGGAGTACACCACTTTTTGCGCCCTTTTCCCCCCTAATCCTCTTAATTATCCCCATATTCCCAAGAAGACCCTTCAGATCTTTCGGATCACAATATTAAATATTGACCTTCGGAAAGGCAGGGTGTATTAATAAAGGGAACACAGCGGAGATAAAATAATGGGTAAACGGACATTCCGGTTTTTGTTTATTGATTACGGTTGATTAATTAATTTTTCGCCGGATTAAATTCGCACCAGCGGGAAGCGAATTTATACTGGGGAATGGAATAAATGCTCGTGCGATTAAATTAAAATTGATAACGGCTTAACGGTCCGCCGTAAAATAACACAGAATTAACATACAACTACTAAATCTTTATTATCTGGGAAAATAATGCATTACAGGCGGAAAGACCGCCAGTCGATAGCCAATTGGTAGACTCTTACAGCTCTTTTTTTTTTTTTCATTGACCTGGAGTTCTTGATTCAGAAGAAAGAAACGTAAAAAGATTACGTTTCTTTCTTCTCCCATTCTACATATATGACCGTACCATCTCATTTGGCTCTCTTTTATTTTTTTGTCTATCGGTTCTATTTCAAGGTTCTCTCGAATTACTTCATTTCTTACTCGATCTGTTATTATTTTATTTTCTATTTTCCGTATGAATTTCATTTCTGCTAAGTTTATTCTCTTTCGGTGTTTTTCTGTTGTCGTTCATGTTTCGCTGCTGTACATCAGTGTTGGTTTTACTACATTTCAGGACTTCTGTTTGAACCATAGAAATTTTGTCTTTTTTAATATAGAAAAGAGATATCAAAAAAGACAAAATATCTATGGTGTAATTTATTTTAAATTTACGACTTTATTTATTTAAATAATTCTCATTTAAACTTTTACGCCCGCCCGTAAATAATCTCATTTCCTCCGTCGGCCATTACATCCAGTAAATTGACCTCGCAATATGAAAAGACTCCATTACCGCAGATTTTTACGAGCGCCTAATGCACCCGGTGTACACATCCGCGAAATAGATATTGAAAGAAACATGTCCGATGAAAGGGAATTCCGCGATAAGTTATGTATTTTTTTTTTTTGCGCGCGCGAGGGGAAAAAGTACGCGAACGCTGAAAACTGAAAATGCAGAGGAGAGACACGTCCCCTTCTCGCCTTCCAGATAAGAAGTGGCATGTGCCATCTTTACACAAATTTATGTGCAGACTGCGAGAATCGGAATTTATAAATTCTTTCTTGGGTGTGATGTCGAAACGATACATGTGCTGAGAATGCTGAATACACACTAAAAAAAAAGAAACATGAGAAAAATTAATGTGTTGATAAAGAATGAATAATTTTAATGTTGTATAAACAGAAAAGAGTATTTATTCACTTGATCACAGTTATTTCAAAAAAAAAATAAAAAAAACGATTTGAAAATAATTAATAAAATATTTCCACTTATCCACTCTGTGACACTTTGATTTACGTTACATAAGTACTTTAAACAAGTGCACATCAAAACAACTACTTTCCGGGCAAATACCCCGCCGGGTATTGAATTTCATAATATACACCTGCTGTTGCATATCAATAAAATATTGCATCATGCATGAATTTTTTCAATGTAAAAAAGGCCATCTTCAGACACGTGTTTCGGAATTTATCCCTCGTCAGTACAGCTCTGCCTTACATAATTTAAAATGCAATTGATACCGTACGGAGTATTGTATAGATATATGATATCTACAATTACTTTAAAAACACCATAATGTTTAGGTTAGGCACGATTAAATAAATAAATTGGTATACTTTTCAAAAAAATTGTAGAAATTTATTAATATAAGGATACAATTAATACTGCGCATGTGAAACGATTGATTTTTGTATAAAGGTAGGGTCTTTAAATAAAGCCTTCCATTATATAGGGAGGGAGGATTTGCGCTGATAAAACGGCAATAAATTCCGGCAGTGAATGCTTTTGATAAGTATCAAATAAAATAAAAAAAAGCGAGAAGAGAAAGCATAAATATGCTTTCTGATTCGTCCTTTTTGCATTCCCTCCCTTTGTTGTTGCCGGATTATTTTATTCCGTTGAGTTTTTTGAATCATAGGTATAAATAAGTCGTTTATAATTTTAAAGAAGTCAAAATTAATAAGGCTCGAAGTGATTTTCGATCATTTTTACAAAATATATATATATATATAACTGCCACACATTTTGTAATTTATATATATATATATATATATATATATATATCTCGATAAAATAATTTAAATGTCTCGAAAAATTAAACAACAAATCATTCATTTTATTTGTACGTATTTCAGTAAATTCCACTTGATGCATTATTTTTTTTTTATTTATATATTATTATAGTAGATAGAATTAATACTGACACTGTTTGCAATGATTATGATTGATTACGTTTAACAAAGGAAGGCAACATTGCAAATATTCATCAAATAATTATTAGAAAAAATGAAACAGTATCAGTATTAATTCTATCTAAACTATAATAATATATGAATATAAAAATTTAAATACATCAAGTGGAGTCTATTGAAATACGTACAAAGAAAATGAATAACTGGCAGTTTAATTTTTCGAGACATTTAAATTATTTTATCTAAATATATTACAATTATAAATAGAAAATGTGAAAATAATTTATTAATTATTTTCAAATCATTTTTATTTAATATATTACAATTACTTAGAAGTAAAACGTTTGCCTGTGGTGTGCTTTTTTGAGGAAAGGAAAATCTGCAACGATTACGTTAAAATTGCTTTCGTGTCTAAAAAAGTAATTCAATTTCTCAGGAGCCTCGTCTCTCGGAGCACTTCTTACAGAATTTTCTATTCGGCACGTGTCTGTCGCAATTAAAGGGCCATAAATCTTCCACGGAACAAATTAACCCTTTTATCTGCTAACACACTTCCATTCCTTTACAAAAAAAAAAAACTGAATACACATAAAATTTCAATTTTATGTAATACTTGAATTCGACGTTAAAAATCTTAATATTTAGAAATTGCAAAATTGTGTAACAGCTACGACAATTTTTGTAATATAAATTTAATATAAAAAATTGTTTGATCAATTTCTTCTATAATTTCGTTTTGAAAATGATAATACAGGTTAATTTCACAATAAAACACTTAATTACTTTGTTTATGTAATACTTGTTATACAAAGTATTGTAATATAAATAGAAATGAGTATTCATTCACTTTGTCACAGTTATTTAAATAAATTAAATAAAAATGATTTGAAAATAATTAATAAATTATTAATATATTTAGCTCTGTGGCATATTGACTTACGTAAAGTATTGTAAAATTAAAACAGTATCCAAAAATTATTATTCACAATTAAAAAAATGTGTAAATGAATTAATTTTTAATTATATTAAATAAAAATGATTTGAAAATAATTAATAATTTATTTCCACATTTAGCTTTGTGACTTTTGACTTACGTTACGTAAGTCACAGAGCTAAATGTGGAAATAATTTGTTAATTATTTTCAAATGATTGATATTTAAGATATTTAAATAACTGTGACCAAGCGAATGAATACTCTTTTATATTTATTTTTAATTAGTTAATAAAACTTTTCCTCCTTGATTTTAACATTCATTTTTAACAAACCCTAATTTTCTCTTAAATTAATGAATTATTAATTATATCAGCGAGCTCGCATAACGACCTGAAATTCGGGATTCTAATAAACCAAACTATCGGAGTAAACTTAAATTAGCAAAAGCCGAACTGAAATGTTCCAGGCCGATGAAACTAATTAATTAATTAATTAATTTAATTATTACGTGTGTGTATGAGAGAAAGGGAGAGAGTATGTGTGTATGTTTCCGTTCGCAAAAATATTAATGCTTTCAGGGAAGATTTAGCCGGCATCACTGAATAATTTAAGCCCTTTAAATGAAGTGAGTAAATTCCCTTTGGAAATTATTTACGGCTGCAAGTGGAAGCGGGAAGTGGTCAGGTTTCCTGTGTTTATTTATAGAAACTTATATTGTATAAATACTTGTACGCACTATTAATAGTTAAAGTCATGATTTGTAAATTACAAATAAATAAAAATTACTTCCAGCATTATTTTCCTATTTAAATATAAACAAAAACGTTGGCTTTTAATATTTTTGAGGAAAGGAATTATCTAATATTTATTATAAACGTATGTTTATTTCTACAATCATTTATTCAATTTAAGAGAAAATTACTTGTGATAGATGTATAATAAAAATATATATTTTTATTGGCACGTTTTTTTAGTTTACAATAATCGGATATCGACAATTGGTATTTCTGCCTGTCTTTGAATTTTTTTGTCTTCGTCCTTTTTGCAAATTATTTCGTCGATGACTGTGTTTTGAAATCGTCGATGTCAATTTAACTGTCTGTGTCTTAGAAGGATGTAATGAATTCAAATGTTTTTTTTTTTTTTGGCATAGGATTTTCTCCAATCAGCCACAATTCAAATGTTGTTGTAGAGGGATTTTTATGGACGGGCCTTGTGTTTGGGGTACGTGAAAAATATAAACTGTGTAGAAGGTACCAGTTGTTGGATTTTGATTATATATATATATATTTATATAGCCTCTTATATTTTTTTATAACAAATTATTTGTGATTTTCGTAGACTATTATTTTTATATATATAATTTTAATTATTTAATTATATAATTAAATTCCCGGTCCATGTACTTTAAATTAATTTATTACGGATAACAACAAACCAAAATTTACAAACCATAAACAACCCCCTTTCTCTTCTTAACATGTTCGTCCTGTTTTCGTGGTATTTCCGGGGTAAAATTTTGATATTTATAAGCAGGCATGTAAATCTGGGGCAATAAACTAAGAGATTTATCGCCGCAATAAATTCGCGGGTGAGGAATCAATGCGGGCTTTTCGGCCTCAAACCTACCCTTATATATATTTTTTTCCTTTCCCCCGTTCCGACTTTTCCCGCGGTTCTTGGCTGATTTATCCTTGCGCCCATTGTGCCCACCATAAATACGTTAGTGGCGAGGAATTGGGGAATATAGTGGCTTTTCAATTTTAAATCAAATTATCTCGCAGTCACTGATTTCACCCCGGGGAGGAATATCTGCGAGGGAAATATACAGGAGGCGACTGGAAAAAATATATCTGGAGGGAATGAAAATATAATAAAGTTGCGGATTAGAAGTTTAAAAGTATAATCCGCGGCTTAATGCACTTTTTGTCCGTTTTCTTTTATAAGTACTATGAATTAATACCTTAAGCAAAAGAACGCATAAAAATATTTTTTGATAATAATAAATACTTCATCGGGTTCATCTCAACTTCTGCATAAACCATCAGTACTATAATAACAACAGTTCTTCTACCATAAATGCTCTTTCTTTAAAGAACAAATTATTTTTTTGTAAACAAACCTTAATATATGCCAAAACGTCAAAATGCATAAGCTTAAGTTCAGCGCTTCACGTTTCTCGCAATCTTGACATTTAAGCTCAGCTAATCAAGAGCTCTAATCTACGCTAAAGCTCTGCAGTTCCATAGCTTTAATAGAGCTCGCTTCGCTCGCAATCATGACAGTAAAGCTCAGCCAGTCCATAACTTTAATGGAGCTCGCTTCGCTCGCAATCCTGACACTTACGCTCAGCCGGCCCAGAGCTTTAATAGAGCTCGCAATCTTGACATCTAAGCTCAGCTGGCAATTAAAAGAGCTCGCTTTACTTTAAATATAAATAGGAAAAATAATGTTTTCATTCTAATTTTAATTTGGTAATGCAAATTAACTAATAGAAATGAAAACTTAATATAAATTGTAACGAGAGCGCAAAACCTAATTTCTAAGTAACATAGTCAATGAATGATATATGGACTCTACAAGGAAGGCAACCAAATAAACGTTCTTTCCTTCACAAAAGGTAGGCGAACTCGCCTCTTGATCGTACATTAATTTAGTGAAAACGTAATGCATGGAAATTTTCTATTATGCGTATTCAAATTAAACATATATAATAAATTTTATTAATATAATTCAAGAGTATTAAGACAGTACAAGCGACATTAATACTCTCGAATGCACGGGCATAATAGCATCTACATCTTTAATAATTTCACAACAGTACTCGAGGCTAGGTCGAATCTGTAATCACCAACATGCCTAAATTGTAAATAGGGTCTCCACTTTAACAAATCAACCCCCTTATAGCTCGTTTGAATAAATGACGATCCCTCAAAATTCAAAATATTTACATAATCATTAGGAGAAATTCAAAAGCGATAAAAAAGGGGGGAACGAAGATTATAATTGGCAACCGGATTTATATTCCGTCGGAGAGAGATACAGTCTTTTTTACTTCCATTGATGCCCCATCCTTTTTTTATTGTATAAGAAAGAATGCTTTCGGGGGGTATTATAATTAAATACATCTTTCGCGTTGTGTAACTTTATGTCGATCTCCCTTTTGAGCGCACAAAAAAGTTTTATTAAATTACTTCCCGAGAGCAGCACGGATTATTTAAATAATTCTTACCGGAGGAGTTTTCTCCTGCGCTTTAAAATTTTCCTCTTCATATACATTTTTTCGGGGGCAGATTTCCTTTTTGTACTCGCATTGAAATTCGAAGTAAATTATAAAAAAAATATGTTTTTGTAATTTAGTATTAATGTTTATTGTTTAATGAGGTTGATAAAAATAAGTGTAGGGTTGAAATGACCCTAAAGTTATTTAGGCGAAATAATATGTGAAATATGGATTAATTTTATATACAGGGTGGCGCAAGATTACGATGAAGTCCAATATCTCAGTTATAAAGAAATATACAAAAAAATGTTACTTACATTATTAGTAGCTACTGTCAAAATTCACATTTTAAAATTAGTTTCATATATACAAGGTGTCCAATAATCACGTAACGTATCAAACATATGTTTTTTTAAATGGAATGATACATTTTTTATGAAGATTTTCGATTCTACGTTTAAAAATAATCATTTTTTATATAAGATTTAATAAGTCAATTTTTCATAGTTTAAAAGTTATAAACAAATGAATGTTGAAAACTATATATGTTTAGAGCCTAATATTTCAATAATGAAAAATGAAATAAACATTCTGTCAACGCCATACAAATGCAAAAATACTTAATAATAAAAGAAATACTCCTTTTTCTCTTAAAACAAATTTTTATATACAATGTGAAGCAATACGCAAAATGATTTTTTTCTCTTTTTACTTAAATGGGACACCATATATTTTTTATGCTATTATTAGAAAATTAACCACTCTTCATTTTTTATATAACATATTAAATAGCTACCGTTTACCGTTTTTGAGATATTTAATCTCAAATACAAATTTGGTATAGAATTTTTAATCAAAGTAGGCCGTGCCAGAACGACTAATTTATTTAGTTGTGAAAGTTACGCGAACACAAATATTAAATAATTTAGTGAAGCGAATAATCAAGTGTATTAATTAAAATACATCATAATTCATACATATTTTTTTTACCACGGGATAAATGAGAATTTAATAAAAAAAAGTAAATAAATATTAAGCTGTAATTATTTTAATACTCGATAATATTGCAAATACAACAATTTAAATAGGTATTTCTTGGCTGTGCGCCAGGATCCAGGTACAACGAATCTTCTTATCTCAGGAATGCGTTCTCGGAGTGAGTCATCGATCGTTTTTTTTCTTCTTGATTTGCGATAATTGCGCTCTTGTATTTCGATTCAGTCGTCCGAAAACGCGCAGTGTTCACTATTCCGGTTTAATTTTTAACGTTAGAAATTATTAATAATTAAAAACGCGATTTATTTTTGTTTATGAACAAGTGGTAATTAGTGAGTGGTGGAGGTGAGTTGGTTTTCGATTCACCAGGAATGGGTTGGAAGTTATTTTTTCTATTAAGGTATGTTAATATTAATAATTTATTTTTAAACAGATTTTACGATTCCTATTATTATCATCAATTTATTCTCCAAAATTGCATTTGATTAAATAATTTGGTATAGAATTTTTAACCAAAGTAGGCTGCGCCAGGACAACTGATTTATTTAGTTGTGAAAGTTACGCTTAATATTATAATTAGTAAGTGAAGTACATTTTACGTTATATTTTGTAACACTGGTGCAGTTAAACATACTTCTTCAATAAATGATTAATTTAATTGTTAAAAACTAACAACAACTATATTTTTTGGTTATTATTCGAAAAATATTTAAAATATTCCTATATGCTTATTAAATTGATTTATTTAAACAATTCATGTTGACTGAAAAACCGAAAATAGTTACTAAGTGAAATAATAAAATATTTATATCATTATATTTTGTTAACATTTTTATGTAATTATTTCACACATTCACATTTTTTTTTAATTCAATAGCATTCAAACATTTTACAATTTTTTTCTTAAAAAATATGTCCCAATAACCATTATAACTCGCTAAATAATCGTTGAGCAACTACTTTCTTTAAATTTTGCATGCGCCTTTAAATATCGATTGTAATTTGAATATCCTTTTAGGTTAGGGAGTAAGTATGTTATTAAATACCAGAAAACGAATATGAATTGCATTTGTTTTAATTATAGCCTACTTAAATTATAGATTATAAGCGAAACTTATAAATTTGTACTTTGAATTGAAATTGTTAAAAAATGGTAACAGATAGGGGTATAGTTTATGATACAAAAATTAAAGAACAATCAATTTTCTATCGAAATAGTGTAAAAAATATAGGGTGTTCCATTTAAGTGAAAAAAGAAAAAAATCATTTTGCGTATTGTTTCACCCTGTACACAACATTTGCTTTATGGTAACAAACGATTATTCCTATTATTATTAAACATTTTTTCAATTAATTTGCCTTAACAGAAAGTTTACATCGTTTTTCATTTTCGAAAAATAAGGCCCCAATCTTTCATTGATTTCAACCTTAAATTGTTTATAACTTTTAAAATATTAAAAAACTGACCTAATAAACCTTATGTCAAAAATGATTAATTTTAAGCGTAGAATCTAAAATCGACATAAAAAATATAGCATTTCATTTAAAAAATCATATGTTTGATACGTCACGTGATTATTGGACACCCTGTATATATGAAACCAATTTTAAAATGTGAAGTTTTACAGTAGCTACAAATTATGTCAGTAATATCTTTTTGTAAATTTCTAAATAACTGAGATATTGGACTTCATCGGAATCTTGCGACACCCTGTATATAATCCAATACATTCAACAAATAAATCCTCAACCAGTTATGTTTCCCTTGAAACTCAAGAATCCTCCTAAATATAGATTTGAAGATGATTTAGGTAGTAAAAATTATTTAAATAATCCGTGCTGTTCTTAGTCAGAGACGACTGTTAAGAATTTTTTATCACAGCTAATGAGAAGAAACATTAATTTTAATAAAATAATAACAAAATTAAGCACAGAGAAGAAAATATATCTTATTTACTCAATGACTTAAGTGTGAAGCTATATTATCAAGTTTTACTACGAGAGTTATTCATTCGTATTCGATTTTAAGCTCAACTTTCGTGTAATTCCTTTTCCCATAATTCCACGCTATTATTTTTTGTTTTTCGCTGGAAAAAAAAAACTGCAATATAAAACAGTAAAACCTTTAATTCTAATGTGGATCGATTCAAGCGATTTTTTAAGAATAAGGTAAGGAATTAAACCGAATTTTATTTTGTAATAATATCGAAACACTTCACGTAAACTAAAAAAAACATGAATAACTTCCTCATTTCAATTAAAATTTTTATCATCTAAAAATGTTCTAAAGGCCGGAATAAAAGATAACCAGAAGATGTTAGGTGGCGGTATTTCCCCATTCAATCTCTAAAAGCTTTTCCTCGCTGGTCAAACTTGTCTGTTTGTGGTTTCGATTTATCCCGTTGGATCACTACATTTTTCTATTATCCAATTCTGACTTTTTTCTTTGAGTGAGAAAATTTGTATTACGTGTTATAAGTATATTATTTGTATTTTAAAAATTAAGCAAGAAAAGGGTATTTTCCTTTTCGGAGCACTCAACTTCAATAAATATCACCAACTACACTTTACAAGGATCTTAAGGAGC
The DNA here is from genome assembly GCA_963082785.1 of Philonthus spinipes. Lineage (NCBI taxonomy): Eukaryota > Metazoa > Arthropoda > Insecta > Coleoptera > Staphylinidae > Philonthus > Philonthus spinipes. The sequence continues at coordinate 32,542,108 of OY720304.1, forward strand.
GCGGTGTGTCGAGTTGATATTATGCGAGGAAACGCGCGCGCATTTCGCGTACGAATAAAAAAAGCTTTTAACGCCGTCGCGCAAAATTTAAATTCACATCAACGAAGGTGCGTCAGAGTTTGAATATACGAGGTTTTCAAAACGAAAAATATAAAAATACACACACACATACACAAAAAAAACGCTACGAGAAAAACTATTTTTTTTTTCATTTGAGAAATATTTGAAAATAGTATATGCTATTCTTTAAAGACAATGTTAAGTTTAAAGTATACGTCAATTTTATCATCACAGTCTAAGCAACTTTTGTGATAGATATTTATTCGTAGAATGCGAATGAATTATTTAACATACACGTTAATCTTAACATTTCCCATGGGAGATAGCCCCGATAAAATGTTACAGAAATAGAATTGTGAAAAAAATTCACGTCAATATTGTAGTTGCGTCAGAGATTAATTATTCGATGTTTTCAAAACGAAAAATATAAAAATACACACCCACACGAAAAAAAAATCTGTGATCATGATCATAACAGATACGTTAAATTTTATGTTTTCTCTTATAGATTGTCGAAACTAGACGAAAAATAAAATAATGATCAGTGAAACAAATACCAAGTTTTTTTTTTAATTAATAGTTTAAAACAGTGAACACAAAATATCACAGTAATAGAAAGGAGGGTCGGAGAGTTTTTTCGCTAGGGTTGTTGTTAATCTGGCCACAAAATAGGGACATTTTCAATATATATATTTATGGAAAATTTAAATTCACATCAAAACTATAGATTCGTCAGAGATTAATTATTCGAGGTTTTCGAAAAATATAGTAATTGGGTGTGATTTTTATATTTTTCGTTTTGAAAACATCGTATAATTAATCGCAGGAATAATACAGGAAAATCGCTTCTATTCGAGAAAACCATATTTATTTTCACCTAAGAAATGTTTAAAATAGCGAACACAAAATGTTACAGGAATAGAAATGTGGGTCGGAGAGTATTTTTATTTTTTTGATGGGGGAGTTGTTAGATCTGGCCACAAAATACGGAAGGGGATGAAATCTAGACCTGACAATACACACCGCAAATTGAAGCGGGGATGCGTCCATTGTGTCCCCTCTATTGCAATTGCACGGAGTGAAAACTCGCCGTGGAAAAACACACTGACGGTGACGGTTCGATTACAGGAGGTGAAGGAATGAAATGAGAAAAGCTCAAAAAAATCAATTATCGTTGGGTTAAAATGAAAAGGGGAAGAATGAAGAAGAAGAAGAAAAAAAAAAAGGAAACGATCATTGTAAAAATGAAACGAAAGACGAACGGAAGCGAATAGTTCTTATATCAGTTTCAAATAAATCGTTTTCAGTAATACAAGAATTATAATGGAAGGAAATAATGTTTTCTTTTGTATTTCCATAATTTCATTCGATACTGTAATAATATTTTTTACCAATTTAATCATGAATAAGTATTTATGATTTATTTACCTTAAATATTTAAATATTTTTCCTCTCAGACAGCCCCGCTCTTTCAAACATCCTTCTACGGTCCATCCACTCACTCTTCTCTACTCCCACACATGCTTTCCATTCTTTTTTCACTAGCCTCTCATTCTTTTGTCCACATAACTATTTCTAGCTATAAAAATAATCTAAACCATTCACACCTGGGTTTCTCTGCACGAACAAAAAAAAAAAACGCCACAGCTCCGCCGCTTTTTTTTTAAATATATTTATTTCCGAAGCGCAGAATGCAGAAAGACTGATAATACTTTTATATTTGTTTAGAAACATGTGTGTGGAAAAAAAAACCTTTATGGCAAATATTGTTATTTTTTGCGTCGTGCAAATATTGAGATTTTTACTTGAATGGCTTCCGAATAGATCAAATCACGGCCCCTAAAATAACTGGGGGAGATTTCAGATATTTGCATATATGGAAATTGAAAATAAATACATTTCGGCTGTGTTTCATTCCTATGTTCGGATAAATGGGGGGATGGTTGCTTGGTTCGTTTAGAGATAATTTGTTAATTAAGATTTATCGATATTTTTCGCTTAAATTGACTTTTAAATTTATTCGTTATTTTAAAAAGAAATCATAAAAACAAAAGTCGTTTAAGATTAAATTGAATTTAAATTGTTTATAACTTTCGTTTTTACGATAAACGGAATTGGAAGGAAGATTTCCTGGACCTTAAATTGTTTATATATAAATTTCTATAAATATACGCTTTAATTAAAATACGGTTTGTTTTACTTATTATTTATTTTTACTCCGACTAGCTACGATCTTAGGTCACCAAGTATTTTAATTAAAGTGTATTAATTAAGTATGCTTCACTCCGGGTTAAGTGAGAAATTAACTCACCATATTGTATAAATATTTTTAGTCATATGTGAATTGCTATTCGCGATTTTTTTTTTAAATTTTCGCTAATAAATATTTTTTCTATGCTCTTTTATAGTATCAAATTTAATTTGTCTTCAATTATCTGAAGACTATTTAAATTTGATACTAAGTAGAAGCCTCCAGAATTGAAAATATTATTTTTTTTATTTTTGAAGTATTAATAAAGAATGCAATAATTTTAAAAATATCAATATCATTAAGACTTCAAAGGTAATTTATATTCAAAGGATAATCCAATTTAAAAGTATTTAATGAATTATATAAATTAATAACATTTTAAGGATTGAGCGAGCATTCATGAAATTCATTCAGTTTTTATTATAATGAAGTTAGGATGTGAGGATCTTAAACAGTGACAAGTGTTTTCATTAATCAAATAATCTAATTATTGATATATTGTAAATAAATATAATAATAATTTAACAGTTAATGTTCTGTCAATAAAGGTATTGCCTCTCTCTATTTAGTAGTTTGTCATTGATAATGTCCACATTGTGGACGAAATGTACATCTAGCGTCTAAATAAAAAAAGTGAAGAAATGAATAAACCAAGTTTTAATTTATTCACATAAAACTCTTCACGAAAAATCAAACCAATTTATAGTATTAGCTATTAGTTAATCACAATTCCTAAATTATGCAAATGGTTCTCAATGAAATACCCATGAATTTTCAAAAACATAAGTTCCTCAATACTCAACGATAAGAAATACATTTTGTTAATCAACGTTTATGAATATTGAGGATTATTTAAATAACTGAAACTTATCCATTTTGCACTTGAGGTAGTTGCTTGCGGGTGCCACTCGAATCAACCCCGGCGCACAAATCCCTCTCCTATCCTTTTGAAATGCAAATTTCCGCCTCGTCCAAGTGCCCTCGTGAGATGAACATCTTTGTAATGTCGCCAGTTTAGCAATCAAAACCCTTTTCCCTTCGCAGTCCCATCCGTTTTCCTAGAAAAAAGAAAGTGGGGGGAAGCGCGCTTAATTGGGTGTTGGAGTATAAAGGAAATAATCCCTTCCATTTAGCTATTTCCATTATTAATGCAAACACGAGTAAGTGGTAATTGTTGGGATTATTTCAGTTATTCCCCTACTGCTTCGTGTAATAAAACGAGTGAGTAGTAATTGTTTGAATACGTTTTCGCTGTTTAATTATTATTATTTCTTGTAGGATAAGAATTATATCTAGTATATTTATTGACTATTTTCTGTCGTATGTATTCTTAATTTAGTTTCATTTTAATTAAAATTAAAAAATAAAACGAGATTATTCACAATTTTGCAGCATGGACCTATTAAAATATGGACGTAGTCTAATATGAGAGGAGGTGAAGCCTCAACCCAGCATGTTGTCTGCATTGCGTGTGTAAAATCAAATTATAAGTTTATTTGCATTTTTATTGAAAATGCTGCAATTTTTGAGTAGACTGTCCGAAAACTAATCACTCGATGAGGCTCAAATTCTCACAAATTATTCCTCCATTCTTTTGTTCCATTCTGGTATAAAATGAAGTTATTTGAAGATTTTCAAATTTTCGCCGAAATTCGATTGTTTTCGATTTACCAAATGATATTTTCAACTTTTACTAAAAAAAATTGTCAAAAATCACAATACTTTTTAGTGATGGTAGACAATTAAGTTTCTCAAATAAAAATAATATTCAACCAATTTAAGCCATTTGAACCGCTTCGTGAAATCAACACGAGATCTTATGGGAATGGTTTGATGGAGACGCGGAGTTTGGCTAATTTGAATGCTTCTGCGGTTGGACCAAGATTACTGAGTTTGAAGAAGACATAAACGGACGCGGTTTTTAGCATTTTATTCCCAAAGAATGTAGCTATATTTTCATTAAAACCCATATTTTTTAATTCAGCAATAGTCGATAGAAAAAAATCGCAAAATCTAACAAAATTATCATTCATTTTGATAAGGCCAATTTTGCGAGCAGACTCATCGAAAATTAATTCTTTGATGAGCTTAAAATTCACACAGATTATTCCCTAATTCTTCAGCTACATTTTGGTATAATATCAAGTTATTTGGAGATTTTCAATTTTTTTATCAAAATTCGACTTTTTTTCCTCGACATTTTCAAATATCGGTAAAAAATTCTTTCAAAAAAATCAGAAAAAAAAAATCACGAAAGTTCTTGATGATGAAAAAAACTACGTGGATAATTAAGTTTCTCGAATAAAAATAATTTTCAACAAATTCGAATCATTTGAATGGCTTCGGGAAATTAACATGAGACCTTATGGGAATGATTTAAGGAAGACCCGTCATTTGGCCATTTTGTATGATTCTGTGGTTGCGCTAAGATTACTAGGCCCACAGAAGAGATAAACGGATGCTGTTTTTAGTATTTCATTCTCAAAGAATGCAGCTATATTTTCGTTAAAGCACGTCTTTTCTAAGTCATTAATGGTCGACAGAAAAGATCGTAAATTCGCACAAAATTTTCATTCATTTTGCTAAGGCTAAATTTGCGTGCAGACTGATCGAAAACTAATTACTCGATGATGCTCAAATTCTCAGAAGTTATTCCTTCATTATTTAGCTACATTTTGGTATAAAATGAAGTTATTTGAAAATTTCGAATTTTCGCCGAAATTCTGCTATTTTCCATACTTTTCCTTGTGAAATTTTAAAATTTTTGTAAAATTTTTTTTCTTAAAAAAAGTCACGAAAGTTCTTGATCATGATAGAAACAACGTTGATAATTAAGTTTCTCGAATAAAAATAATTTTCAAACAATTCGAGTCATTTGAATGGATTCGTGAAATTAACATTAAACCTTATGGGAACGGTTTAAGGAACACCCGCCATTTTGGCCATTTTGTATGCTTCTACGGTTGGATTAAGATTACTTTGCTCATAGAAGAGATACACGGATGCGGTTTTCAATATTTCATTCTCAAGGAATGTAGTTATATTTTCATTAAAGTTCATCTTTTCTATGTCACTAATTGTCGACAGAAAAAAATCGCAAATTCGAATAAAATTTTAATTCATTTTGCTAAGGCCAACTTTGCATGCAGACTGATCGAAAACTAATTATTCCACGAGGTTCAAATTCTCACAAATTATTCTTATATTCTTTAGCTATATTCTGGTATAAAATGAAGTTATTTAGAGATTTTCGAATTTTCATCGAAATTCTACTTATTTCCATACATAGGGGTATGTATGTATGGATATAAATAGAATATGAATGATATTTCCAATATATTAAATAAAAATGATTTGAAAATAATTAATAAATTATTTCCACATTTCAATTTTCGGTAAACAATTTTTCTCTTAAAAAAATCAGAAAAAAATCGCGAGAGTCATTGACAATGACTGAAACATCGTGGACAATTAAGTTTCTCGAATAAAAATATTTTTTAAGCAATTCGAGTCATCTGAAAATAATATGAAACGATTTGAGGTAGACCATCGGTTTGATCATTTCGGATGCTTCTGCGGTTGAAACAAGATTACGACATAGTATAAATTGTGTCTTTTAAAAGTAATTTAAATATTTTAGCGAATGATTTTTATGTCAAATATTGCGCATTGATAGTGCTTGGTAGATTGCTGGATACCATATTTAAATATTTTTATTTTTTCAATAATTGCAACAAACAAAGCAAATTGCTTCAAGATAGTAAATCCAATTAATTTTTCCTAGGTAAGTAATGTCTTTTGTATTACGTATTATTAGTGTACTTATTATCTTGAAAATATAATGAATCATTGTTATTTTCTTATTTTTTTTGACGCCTTCAATTAACATAACATTAACATATCATATCATTTCTTCGCCTGAAGAAGCCACAGTGTGGTGAAACAATTGTAGCGATATTACAATAGACTTTGAAAGACTAAATAGTGTTATTTAATATAAGACATTAACATAACATAAAATTCGGTAATTTGAATTTTATATTAAATCGAGTAAGAGTGCATAATTCCAGGATATATTTATTCGATTTTCAATTAATTCATTCCAATTCTGGATATTTAATTAATTAATTCATTCTATTACATTCCAAAATAATTATTTGGCACAAGAACATATTGTTGTTGTTTGTCTTTTTTTCCGCAGCTGAAATATACTGCAGACATTTTTTCTTTCCGTATGCAGGTGTCGGATGGAGGATTAGTTGGATTACTTTATCTCGGGGTTTTGTGTGTCGGGAGGGCGAAACGAGCGGCATGTTGTCCCCGGTTGACGCGACCTGTATCTTAAACGCCATTGTGTGACGTTTATGGCAAGTCAGATCAGCGGCGCGTTTTGTTAAGGGAAAAATATCTCGCACTACAGTGTTCACCCTTATCTTAAAAAAAACGAAATATAAAGAAATAAGGAAAAACGAATATATGTAGAAAATGTTGACAAACTAACCTTCATTTAATGTATTAGGACAAACAAAATTTGTCATGCACGTCACAGTATATACTCGATGTTTGTAAAAATGTAATTGTCTGAATAAAGATATCTGTATATATTATTTTTATTATTTTAGCAATTCGGGAGTATTTATTCATATTTCATAATTTAAATAATTTTCTTTCATATAACACCTTCATGCCTATTTTGTGCAAGTCGGAGAGGTTTTAGTTCAGTAGGGCCACATATTTGCATAGCACGCTAAATCTAGTTTACTCGTTCTTAGGGCCATTCCCTTGAATTACTCTAACCGAGCAACCGTACTTTTGACGATTAATAACCTTCCGGATGCCAACATAGGAATTTATCTCGAAAATGTGCGGGCAATTTATTTAATTGCAATTTTGTAATGTTATCTCAAGGATTATTTCACATGTAGGTATTTTCTATTTATTAGTATGAGTATTTTTATTTCGAACAAATATACACTTAAGTAAAACAAAATCAAGTAATAACTGTTTAACGCGAAATTTCTTGATAAAATATAATAATATTGTATTTCTTTCTTTCTTCTTTTCACTAAATTTAGTGAAGAAAGAAAGGAATTTCTTCACTATATTTTGTGTTTAAAAATGCAAAAGTGAAGAAATAAATAGAATATTATTATATTATATTATTATTAAATGCCAATAAAATAACATTAATCAGAATTGACTCAATAATTTCGTTGAACTGAATTAAACAATATCGATTCCCTGTCCGCGTAATAAATTTTACATCCAAACGAAAGGAAACTGCAATAAAGGGTCCGTAAAATAAATTTCGATTATAAAATAAGCGAAGTTTCATTCTAACTCAATATTGACTTGTCAAAAGTCTGAAGAATCAATCAATTCCGCCCATCCCGCTCACATACACAACCCCACAGTCCGTCGGCATTTATCGTAACCATCCTCTAAAAATATCGGGCCAACAACATATTCTCCCATGAAATCAATTTGTGGAAACTCCGAGCGAAACTAGCGCGGACAAGACAAGAGGCGAACCGAGATTATTGGCGAAAAGTTCGCGGGAAAAAAGGGAGATATAAATATTTGAATAATAGAGATGGCAGTCCGCCGTTCCGAGTTTCGACAGATACGGAAAATAATCGTAATTTATGCGCGTCATGCGATCCGATCGACGGGATAGATTATAGTGGGGATTTATTATGCCGCTTTAGGAATTATTTTCGCGAGTGGAATTAAATGCCGTTTCGAAGTTAGTTCGAGCGAAAATGGAAATAAATTAGCTGCGCTTAATAAAAATGATTCTATATCTTATAAATAATATTGACCTTTTTCGATTTAAATTATTTAAAAATTATGCAACAAATTTTTGATCCCAGAAATATACAATGTAATAAATAAAAAAAGACGTTACTTAATATAACCATCTGCAGATACGTGTTTCGAAATCTATCCCTCGTCAGTACAGCTTTGCCTTACATAATTTATAAGTACTCTTTTCTATTTATATAAAAATAAATTTGAAAATGAAATCTGTCTTTATTTTTATATATTTCTAAAATTCTTCTAAATGTTTTTAAACTTTATTTTATTTTCAATTATTTTTATAAACTAAATAAAACCAAATCATATTCAGCAAAGACTAGTAAATCCATTTATTGAACGCAAAAGAGTTACAAAAGACCATGAACCGAGGTCTTTCAGCCGATAGAAAAGTATATTAATTGAAAATATTTTTTTTTTCTACATTGGTGGGGTATTATGCGTGCGTGCGTGTGTGTATTTTATTGGGCTTATCCGATAATTCCCTGGATCGATTATATCTTCAAATATATCCGCAATTTATATAGTCCGGCGAAAATTCCCACAGGAACACGGGAATAACGCCCGGGCCATGTTTGATAAATTGCGATCGCCGAACAAATTGAATATGCTTTTTTTTTGTTTTGTCCGGGAACATAGTTTTTAATTAATTTTATTTCATGTTTTAAAATCTATTGTATATATTGTTTTGTTGGTGGTTAAATATTTATCATCTATTAGAAATTACAATTAATACATTACATTACTAATGAGGCGGAAAGATCATCGGTCGATAGCCATTTAACAGATAATAAATATACATTTGATGTTGTATTTTTTTAATATTTATTTAATATTTTTTGCTGTATATATCTGTTAATAAAGATTATTATTATTATTATTTTACAAATAGAAAAGACTATAGCACTCTTCTCTATTTGTAAAAATAATAATCTTTATTAACAGATATATACAGCAAAAAATATTAAATAAATATTAAAAAATTACAAAATCAAATGTATATTTATACACTTGGCCACAGTTATTTGATAAATGAAATAAAAATTATTTGAAAATAATTATTTATTATTATTTCAAATCATTTTTATTTGATTCATAATATTTTAGTTCGTATATTTATTAGGTTGTACGGAAAAAATCAAATCTATAAAACTTTAAAGTATCATAACTCAGCTGAAAAACATTTTTATTAAACAAAATAAGCACCATCTATCCATTTTTGCCAAAGAGTTAAAGGTTTTTTTATGTTTTTTTTTGCAACCACTCACACATGAGTATCGGTTTATAAAAGAAGAAATTGTAATTATCGATCGAAATGATTGATTCAGTCATATTTAAAAAAAAAATTCAAAATATAATTTAATTGAATATATGCGAATTTATAACATAAATTATGTATAAATTTATTTAGTTCCACAAACAATTCTTAAGATTAATTTCTAATTAAAAGCGAATCATCCGGAGTTTTAGAAGAGTGACTCTCATAATTCATTCCGGGCGAGACGCAAGTGATGTAATTAAGTGGGATCCTTGAGCATGGAAGGGTAGGAAAGCGGGAGATTTGTCCGTTCGTCCGCCCACCTGATGCCTAACAGCAACATCACGAAGTTTTCCTCAAGTTTCCCGATCGACTGTGCAATTTTCCAAAGCTGCATCAGCTAATTTCCCCCCCCCCCCCGTCCTGTCAATTTCGGCGCGGAAAACATTACCGGAACGAAATCACATGAGTGAATCGAGTTTTAATCCAGTTTACTGCAGCATCGGCGTAATGCTTCTAACCCAAACACTGTTTTGAAATAATAAATAATGCTATTTTGTTACTTATAATTGAAATGGACAGTTCTCATTATATTTATTATATTTGATTAATAAAACACTCGTGTTAATGACTTCAAATCTACAATTATTAAATAATTTTGATTAAATTTTTGGGGAGTCCGACGTGGTTCAGGAAATTTTATCGTGAAAACGAAGGTTATACCAAACCTATGTATGGGGGTAAATTTTTAATCACGGAGTTAAATTAAATTTAAAAAGAATTTTAATCAAACGATTAACACGATGTATAAGGAAGTAGAAGCCTTAAGAATTAATTAATAACTTTTATTATATTTAAATGAAACTATTACTATCTAAAAGTAGTGTAGTGTACTTTAATGTTATTAAATTATTATGAATTTTGCTTTATTATTATGAAATATTAATTGTTTTTTTAAATTTGATATGAATTAACGTGGTAATTATAGTAACAGCCTAAGCCATCACAAATTCATTAACACACTCTTTTGTTTATTTTAAGGTCTATAATAGAGCCCAAAGTTGGTTCTATTTAGTCAAAATTAATCGCGACTTTATTATGACTATTTTTTTATTGAAATCATTATAGTAGGATTTAATTATAAAATAATGTATAGCATTGGTATATAGAACACTTATAAAATTTTTATTGCAGGCCGTGCGTATCCAAAATTACGAATCAGTCGATATATTTTTTTATATATAGGTATATTCTTATAAAAATCGAAACTCTCTGAAACATCTTAGAAATCGACATCATACCGCAAAGCATTATTTGCGCCCACCAATATTTGTCTTCCTCTCTCCACTCAGCGTCTCAACTAATAGAAAATCGACTCCCACTTGTTACTTCTCTTTCCATGTGTACGTTTCTCTATAACATTATTACTGTATTCCTATGAGATGTGAGGATGGCCAGCGCTCAAGAGTCCTTTTCCACCGCCCCCCTTGTCGTCATTATTATTATTATTATACTCGTCAGTAGGGTGTGAGGGTGTTATCAACGCCATTCCAGAAAGGCGGGGAGTCAGACACTTGTGGAACTGGAGAAGGGTGAAGGATTGCCCTGAAGGGATAAGGACGCGCGCGTGTGTGTATATGTGTGTAAGTGAAGGATAGACACACTCACACACGGATGAATCGTAATTGGGTTTCGTTAACTTGCACTGGGTGTGAGCGAGGAGGGAGGAAATTTCATTTTTGCGTTACGTGGATTTGATTTTAAGGTTGTTGTATTTTGATTGTATATTAAATAATATTTATACCATCGTACTATGGGGCATTTCCCGAATCTAGCCGATTATAAGTCTATTTTGAAATATTAATATAATAAATAAAAACTCCTCACATTAACTCATTAACTTTTAAAAGTTTTTATATATAAAAGTGTTTCACCAAGGGTCAAGGGAGAAATTATTTCAACTGATTTAATAAATTTGTTTAATATATTTAAATTGCAGGTCTTCTAAAAACAAAATAAAATTTATTGTGAGTAATCATTTTTAAATTGACTGGCTCCAAAAATATATCAATTTCTTAATTATTTCTTTAGAACACTATAGAAATCAGTCATCATCAGATCTTAAAGTGGATGAACGGAGGAAAAATCATGTTAAATTCGTGATTAAGAAATGGTGGATGCGCCGGGCTTAAAAATCCGTGGTTAATTTGCCAAGGCGGATTTATTTATAGGGTTATTTATAATGTTCATTGAAATAAAAAAAAATTGTATATGTTACCTTTTTCATTTAAAATAATTTGAAGACTATTAATAATTGGTAATTATACATTTAGCAATAATAATATCAATAAAGAAAAATTAATAGAATAAAATTCTAGGCTATTCAGTTAAGACTTTTTTAAATTTAAAGTGTACGTTATTTCGAATTATTCTAAACGAACAACATTCATGTAATAAATTTAGAACGTTGTTTTTTGTCAGCATAAACCTAGGAGCTGTAAGATAGATGGGCATCATGATAAGTTATTAAATTTGGCCCTATCAAATTCACGGCGGGTCCGTGTAATATTAAGCCGACACGGGGCTGTTATCGTAAACAAAAGTTCGAAACTACACCTTTATTCGTAAGGCATAAGGTTTTGTGGAGGGTGGGAGGGAGGATGGGGGCAAGGACGAGCTGGAGGGGAACAAAGAAGAAAGTTTGCCGCCTCGCGAAATTATTTTCGGAAAGTCTTCTCTTGTGTGAACGGCGCCGCGCAGCCTACTGTATGGGCATCGTAAATTTTCAGGCCGTATACTCATAAATATGGAATTTCGTCGCTTATGTTAAGAAAGTAATTTAAGTTTATTATAGTCATGAAAAAAAAAGTGGTATATTGTTTCGAGTGGTGTCGTTAGTGTTATATTAATTATTATTGTGTTCGTCGTTGGAATAAATTATCTTGAAACATTATTCCTGGTTGGTAACGCCTCAAGTATTAGAAATATAAAAACAAAAAATAATACTTTTATATTTCATGTTAATAGATTAAAATAAATTTAGTAACTGTGAATTAATATATATCTTAATGGTTTTAATATTTAGACATTGGTAGTTCATATTGTATGAAATAAATATGAATAATAACCCGAAACTAGTCGAGAATTTAAAGTTATTCAATCTAATCTGTGTTTTATTCGTTGATTTTTAATAATTTATTCATATTTATTTCATATAATATATATATCTATTTGATTATTCGATAATATGCTCAGCTTATTATATTTATTATTTTTTGATGATTTTTCCCATTTTTTTATATTTTCTTTGTTAGGCTGGGTACTTTTGGGACCACCCTCGTATATCATACATGTACATTTGGGGTAATAGGTATAATATCAGATTACCTTGATCCAGCTCCGGCAGTGCGCGATTCGCAATATTATTTTGCTAAAACTGCAAAAAAATCTGATTAACATTTAATGTAAACTGCCGTCGCCGCCGCCGTATTTACATAATACTACAAAAAAAGGGCCGGCGCGACGTACGTATGTAAGTAGAGGAAATTGCGGAGGGCTCTTATCTTCGCGTGTAATCGAATCACAATACAAAGTACGTAACGGCCCTGACACGTTTCCATTCTCATTCCCATTTCCATTTCTCCGCCTCATTACCAAACCCGCCGTAATTAAGCCTCGCCCGTTTTGTTGATTTCGCTTTGATACACTTAAAAAGGAATTAATACCGAAAATTAAAAATATATAGATATTAGAGGAATGTGTGGTTGTGTGCCACAAGTTAATTGAGAGTGCAAAAAAAAAACAGTTATTAAGTAGAAGGAATGAAATATAGGGAGGAAAGTTGAGTAGTATTTAATTGGTGTTGAAAACTAGTAAATATTTCTTAAAAAAAACATCTAATTAATTTTGTACTCTTTGAACTTTCTGCTAAGGGTTAAGAACAATTTCTCAAAGACCATAAAATAAAACTTTGTGGTATTTTTAAATATGTAACTGACAATGTCAAAAGAATGAAGGACAGTGAAATTATTATACCTATTACCCCATGTAACGAAGAAAAGAAATCGAATTCTTTATAAGTCTCTCCCAATTATCTCCATCACCATATTGTAATATTTCATAGTTTTGAATGGTCATATTAAAAAAATATCATTTAGAATATCAATTAAAACACTTACATTTTGTTATCAATGGAAGTGTTTTAATTTATTTAAATTCAATTGTTTTATTTTTCATATTTTTTGTTCAATATATTTTCAAAGATACATTAAATTGTGTACACACGCCCCATATGAAGAAAAATTGTTTAGTAAAGGTTTAAGATACAGTCCAAAAACAAATAATAAATTCGACATAGAACAACTTGCAGTCGATACGGAATTTGCCTTAAATGCTGTATGTCATTGTCTCCAAACATCAACAACTAATTACGAGATTTTCTAATGTGCTAAGATCTCAGCACATTAGAAAATCTGGTAATTAATTGTTGATGTTTGGAGAGAATCAGATACAGAAAGTAAAAAAGATGAACACAAAGGAAGGAAGTAAGAGGAAAATTTAGTTTGAACAAAAGACAATTACAAAATATCCAGTGATAAATATGTTTCACCAAGTGTTTGATGAGTCAACAATCAAAAGTATATATTAAATTAGTCGCAGATATAAAATGTTACACTCCTGTATGCATATAACTATTCCCCTGTGGATTTAAAAAGTAATAAACGATGTGTATTAATAATGAATGAGTATCATACAAGATAAAATACACACTGAATCGATGTATCTAATCCCCTTTATTAATTTAATCCCATAATGTAATTAATCGCGTACACGCGTATATATTTTCACTCACACACACGCGCATCTAAATTCCAATATAAAATCTTATCCGATTTAGAGCATGTATGAAACAGCTTATATCTATAGACAACAGCATATTACTTGCAGTAATTAGAGTGCGGGTCAGCTTCCGCCCCGGCGTCGATAAGGCGAGGCAGCCAACTCGTTAATAATCACTAAATATCCAGCTATAACACCCCCCTCCACCAGTGTTTTCAGTTAAAACCCGCCCCCTTCGCTCCCCCGCAGCTAGTTTACTTAATAAGTTTACACGAACCACCGAACCGAACACCTGTTCGTTACAGCGTTCACTCCATTAATTTATAATCGAAAATAAATAGACCGTTTCTTACACGTAACATACACAGCGCAGACATACACACGCTCAGTCGAGCTAAGCAACGGAGCGGGGGAGCTGAATTCGGAATTTCTTGTACGGAAAGTGTATGTTTGATGAAGTAGGGAATGATTTATCGTCTTAGATACACTAATGGTTTGATAGTATTTTTATTCTAATGATATGCAGTCTTTTTTAATTGTATTTAATTTTTATATCAAATATGTTTCCCTTTGTCTCAATTATAATTCTCATTTTTATTTTCCTGTACAAGGGAAAGTATTGTGATCGTAAAAATGTTCGAATCGCCTGAGATCATTCTATCGATTTTTAAAAAAATATCTGTGTGTGTATTTTCGAAATATTGCAAAATAGATTGAACTCAAGCTTATATCCAAAAGCTTTTCAGACCTCACAACTCTTATAAAGTTGTGAGGTCTGAAAAGCTTTGGATATATTTTTTTATTCGGGAAAAAAGATGCTTCAAATGAAAGTTGTAGATATTAAAAAACGAAATACTTTTTGTTATATAACTTGTTATTCTAAGACCTTTAATTTTCATTTTATAAGCAGAATAGTTTTGTCTGCCTGATAAATAAACAATTATTTTTATCTTAAATAAAACGTCACAATGTCATCACAATTCAGTAACTGATTTTTTTTGTGGTCGTTTACAAAAATTGTCTAAAATTATATATGGTGTGGGAAAATATATCATTGTAAGGTAAGAAATAAAAAAATAACGTGTAACATTCTTCTAAATGTTTGGCTTTAACATTAAAGGACAATTCATATTTTTATTTAACAACTTTTCATTTATTATTAAATGTTCCTTCAGGAACTCTTTTCACCGAATTCATCGGGATTAGTACCATAATAGACACATCACCATTTTTTGTATATATTTCTTATTATAACCTTTGATAATTAATATATATTTAACAACGGGAAATATATTTCAGATATAGCGAATCTCATTTAATGTACGGTGAATTACAATTGAAAAAATTCTGTTAGTATAAATTATTATGTAAAACTATGTTTTTTACATTTAAAAGCCTCTTCTCTAGATTTGAATAAAATGTGATGTGTTGTACATACATACATAAACATCTTTATTTCTGAGATTGGAATATACAGTTACAATACAATTTTTAACAATACACTAACGTTCACAGCATAATTCCAACTCTGAAACTGGCTATCGACCAGTGGTCTTTCAGCCTGATGTGTTGTATTTTCTATTATATCTAAAACAACTTTATTTTAAGAATTTTATTACAATTGGTAAGAAATTTATACTTTTCACTATTTATATATTTAGCCTAATAATAACTGTATACTAATTAGATATAAATATAAAAATTAGAATTATTGTCATTAAAAATCGCTTATGGATTTAAAAATAAAAGTGTGAAGAAAGGTTATTAGTGCTTTTTTATCAATTACATTTGATCTTCACGTAACTCACCCAATCAATTCAATCAATTTAATCGCTTATTGTTTTGTATTTTATATAAAAAAAATAGAGTCTATAAAATTATAACTTACGTCATTATCCAGCACACTTCCCCACTCTCCTCTTGATAAATTCAAGGGTTGTTTATGGACTTAAATTTTCTAAAGCCCGGTATCGCTCCATTACATCCGTAACGGCGAGCCTTGAAAAATGGTATCAATTCCCTTCTTTCTATTTTTCCTCTTCCTTCGCAGAGTAAGCTTAATAGAAAACAAGTGAGGCTAATTTCGATGCCACCTTTTAAAACTAATGTTCGTAGAAATCCTAATGGTTAACACAAACTTTGTCGATATTATGATTATAAAAAAATGTAAGTTTAAATAAATCTTATTTAAGTATGTGGAAATCCCAATGGTTAATACAGGTTTTGTCGTTATTACAATTATAAAAAATGTAAGTTTAAATAGGTTTTATGTAAGTATATAATCTTTATTTCAAGCAATCCCTAGTTTAAAAATCGTGTATTCTGGGTGTAAAGGTTACTTGATTTACGTAAAGGTTATTTATTTGAAAACACATTTTTTCTATTAAATAAAATAGAAAGTAAATTAAATAAAAATGATTTGAAAAGAATTAATAAAATATTTCCACATTTAGCTCTGTGACTTTCTCTTTCTATTTTTTCTTACTATTTAAAATAAAAAGTGAAGAAAAGGAATACATCTGTGTTTTTAATTAAGTGACATAAACTTTTATGAAACTCAAGTAACTATATTAACTTTAATTGTTATTCTAATTATGGTATTCTCTTCCATTTTATTTTTGTATGAAAGAGAAGAAAACGTTTTATATAAATTAAACAGATTTTAATGATCCCTTTGTGAACTGGAATTATTATTATGGATCAATAAACGAAGATTAATTTTCCATCCAATTAGCATCCACCCGACCCTTTCAAGGGCCATTTGCGTGCGGCGACCGCAACCGAAAATCGTCTGGGGAAAACATTAGACGCGGTTTTATCGGTGCGTGCGCTCGCCATCGCCGAAATCCCTGGTGCGCAAATAATCACTTCCCGGAGACGGCGTCGGAGTCCCCCCGCGCCCTCCGCCCACCAATCGAAACAAACAACCAACAACCGGCGCCCATTGTTTCAATTACGATAAATCAACCGGCGCGCCAAATTTTTCCTTTATTCAACGATCCACGATCCGATGATTCCGCACGTCCGTCTCTGACCGGGTTTAATCCGCTAGTTGAAATTCACGCGCCCTTCGGGCGCCGGCACCGAGATTAACGCCCCAATTTCAGCCCCTCGGATTTATCTGCGGCCGAAACACGGTGTAAATGGGTGCGTGCCGAGAATCCGAAGGGGCCCTTAATTCCTAATCGAAATGGTCAGATGTGCGAGGGGCTCACTGCTCACCGCTCACGTCCTTTGCTCGCAGTCACCATTTACCAGAACGATAGAGTTTCATACTAATTCCTCACGAATTATATTACTTCAAACTTAGTTAAGAAAATATTAATAAATTAATCTTACTTAATAAATATTTTATTTCCATATAAAACACAAAAATCGCCTTAATTCGATGTGATGTCTTTCCTTCTTCAAAGCTGATGTCATTTTATTGTTATTATTAAATTTTTAAACGAATTGTGTTATATATTAAAAAATCCATAAGCAAGCAAAACTGATGTCTTTCTTCCTTCGACTAGAGACCTGCACAAGATATTTTATAGAGACCCGTTCCGGCCCTGGTACATAATTCAATCTCTCGGCTAGGCTCTGTTAAAGAACGCGGAAATATAAATCCATACGAAAAATCCGTATTCATCGACAAATTATAATAATTAGCAATTTAATATTTCTTAGAGATAATAATTACTTAAACTAATTGTGCCAAGAAGCCATAATTGAAAGTACAGCTAACTTTATATTTTAATTAGACCCTTTAACACTTGTTTTCTTTTAAAGACTATGAATAATTATAGTTCGATATGATTTATGTGAATGCTCTTTGCAATTCGTTGATAAAATTCAATTCGGCACAAACAAAATTTAGTGCACTCTATTATTAAGGTAATACATTTTATTAAAAAGTTCTGTTTAATATTAATAAATTAGCTTTCCGTTTTTCATCTTGCCTAACTTGTTTTATTGAGAGTATTTTTATTGTAGGGGAAAAAATCAGAACCCTCCCTTTATCACGACGGCACTCCCAAGGAGCAATCACAATCTTACGTGACTCCATTCGTTCCCAAGTGAAAAAAGTGCTAAGAAAACTCGGGTGGTTTCTGTCAAAATAATTTCATAACTTTATTAAGCTTCAGTTGAAATATCGGCTTTCTCTGATTTGTTCAGTATTTCACTTTTATTTTATCTCGATTTATATAATTTATAAAATATTCTATTATCAACTATTCGGTCGATAGAAACGTACATTGTTATTAAAAATTAATTTTATATTATTTTATATAAGGGCAGAAAGACCTATGGTCGATAGTAAAAATATTTATTTATTTTATATTATGTTAGATTATACACAATGTATAAAGATGGTGATAATATTTCACATTGCAGTTTAATTAAATTAAAATAATATATACAATGTATTTTAAAAAAAAAAAAAAAATAATGTACCCGTTAAATTTAATTACAGAATAGCCCCGATAGTTCGAAAATAAAGTTTCCATCTTAAGTAGTAAAAAGAAACTACGCCATTGTCTTATGTAATCTTTAACATTATAACTAAATTACACAGATCGGCTAGATATAAAAAAATGGCCAATGTTTTACAAAAATTACGATTACAACGTACATTATTTAGTTTGTATCAAACTATCTTAAGTAGTATTTGATTGATTTCTTGTTGCTGTTATTATTTCTTTATTTTATACATAAATATTATTAATTACATTGTAGATTTGTAAAATGGTAAATCCGTTAAATAAATAATTATTTATCAAACTTAAATATAATTGAGCTGAGAGCCCTTCATTTCGATGTTAATAATTGTTTATTAAAATGTATTATAGTTGTAATAAAACAGTAATAATAGAAAACATTCAAATAAAAATTTGAATAATAAATCAATAAAAACATTGTAAAACCCACGTTTCAAATTATACAATATCGATATGCTCATCCGGTTCTCTGTAACGTCCCCTTTATTGACAATGTCATAAAACCGTGCACATAACAAATAAAGAGCAATCGTTCGACGATAACGAGCGCAGTAAGATCGGAACGTTAGTGCGCTTTTTGCCCTTTTTTGCGCTCCTTTTTTTAGTTGCAACTATTTAAGTATTCCAGGTCGGACGGTGCGCTGCATGGAGGCCATTACCATATTAAATCCATTTTTATTACGGGCTTAACATGCAATTGCCCGATATTTCCCTATTTTTATGCGCCCATTGCACTTTATACACAGACACAGATAGAAATAGTGTTGGTGGGGAAATTTTTAGGGAAATTAATGGGAGGGAATGAATAAAGGAAAGAACGGGAACGGTGAATGTTTATATTTTTGAATTTTATTAAATGATTCGTTTCAATATAATGTTATTACGTAAAATAATTAAATATTTTATTAGATATAATTTTCCTTCATAAAATTTTAACTTCTGCATTTAAATAGAAATAAATATAGCATGGCCGTTAACCGATTGCTGTTTTATTTGATTTAAAAATCCATCAATTTGAAATGTTTTTTTTTATTATTAAATAAATATTCTAACAAAACAGTAATAAAAAAGTTTAATAAAAATAAAGAATTATATAATTAAATTAAAATTATTTGAAAATAATTAATAAATTATTTCCACATTTAATTCTGTGACATTTTGACTCACGTTACGTAAGTACTTAAAAATGAACATTAAAACAACTACTTCCCGGGAAATACCCTGCCGGACATCAAAATTTTGTTGCATGATGCAATATTTTATTAACATTTCTGTCAGTCTTTGTCGAGTACTCGTCTTTTTATCTAAATGTCATGATTGTTAACATATTTGTCAATGTCTGCAAATTTAATGACACGAATTGTAGAATTGTTAATGGAAGGTGGAAGAATTTATGTTTGCATAAATTATATTCGTTCTATTTTAAATATATTTGATTTGTTGAGATTTCTAATTTAAAACGCGTGGAATTATCTTCCTTTAAAATATGTAATCTCGCAAAACGAGTTGATTTCTTCATAACATAAACTTTAAACCCTTTTATTTCCCCTTCGCGAGTGTTAATTCCGGCCCAAGTCCGGAACATCCGTGCGTCTCCGGCAATTATCCCACCTGGAATCAGTAAATTGGAATTTTAATTAAAAAGTCCGCCCGCCGGGAGGCCGAGGCATTAAATTTCGACCTTCCTCTCACCCGGAGACCGCACACGGCTTTTCTAATTGGACAGATTTGTGCGATTCTTTCGCCAAGAATCCACGCAGGCCGTCGCTGTTTTTTTTCTTTAGTAAGAAAACAAAACGTAATTTAGAAAAATGATCTAGCTAACGTTGTTATCGCGTGCCGGGGACGAGTTTTTAATTAAATTCCACGCGGGAGAGACTCGCGTTTTTCCCGGGCGAGTTCTGTTTATTTTTCGTTGAGGATTTATTTGATGAGAATAGAGGAAATTGTAAATTTTTGTTAAGTACATACACAGTGAAATAAGGTGCAATTACGTTTTATTCCACTTAATCCCGGCGCGTTCACCATAATTACAAACCCAGAAAAAACGTTTTTAATTAGCATAAGTAAATATTATATTATTATTATTTTAGTATAAAAATAAATTAATTATCAGTAAAGTAGAATTAAATTTGACAAAAGCCAAATTACCAATTTTCATTTTTAAAATTCATATTTTTAAATAGAAATATCTTATTATTGTGATTTATACAATTTTGAAATTGTAAAAATTTATAGTTATTAAACATTTAATAAAAAGTTCAACCACTATAGATAACTGGTCATGGCCATTTCGGACCTCGTCGGACCAGTGTGTTCCATGACCACTATCCATACGCTAGATGAATGATGGTTGAACATTTTATTAAATGACTTTCGTTTCCTGATCTCATAAACAGGACAAGTTTGCTTTACATTACTCGACGAAACAATGATTCTCGGTCGTTTCGGTAAACCTAAATAATGCCACTTGAAATTGCTATTTTTCCAACTAAATGAAAAATATAATTTATTTATTATTCCGCAATCTTTTCTTTTTAATTTTAATTCATCCTGTAATAAAATCAAGTGTGTCATTATAAGTTCTCTGGTTATTATTACATGTCATACTAAATAAAATACACCATTGCTGTCAAAACATGAGAATTAAATATTTATTGATCAATACTTAAAATTAAAAACAATGAATGTCTTGAATTATTAATTATTATTATCAATTTTGACAATCTCGAGCAAATAGATTTCAATCAATGGAGGGAATATGGAGCGCATATATGTGCTCACGCTTGTGTGTATATACAGAGTGAAATTTGCAACTGATGCAAATCTAATGGGGTTTATCCAAGTAATTACATATTATTATCATCTGTCACTGATGTCGGATCCAGCGCCGTTAAACCGACCAATTAATTATGCACCGGAAATAAATGTAAACGTGTACGTACGAGAGTGCCACCATTCGCCATCGAAGCCCCCACCTCGTTAATTATTTCCTTAATTAACGCTAATTCATAATTTAATTACGAATTAATTACAGACCATAAACACTCGAATGGAGAAACAAACGCACGGCATTTGATAATAAATTAGTTACATGATGGGATTATTTCAGGTTTTTTTTTGTTTGTTTGCTTGCTTGATGTAGTGGCGTGAATGTGTTCTTGATGGATTCGAAAGGGTCATTTTATTTTAATTAATTATTATGTGTTATAAAATTAATTGCTATTAAATATTCATACTTTAATATAGAGCTAGTTCTTAATGGTTACCATTATTCATTAATATTTTTTGTGTGTGATGGAAGGGGAAATGCTTTATGGACTGTGTTTCGGACTACTACTAGCCATTGCATACAAACTCCACCGTCTAGAGTTTATCTGCTAAAAAAAACCTCGCACTGTATTAAAAAGCGGAAAACCTTTAATTTCGTAGGTGGATCAATAAGTGAAAATACATGAAAAATATTAACGTGGATAAAATAATAACCCTATTATTTTTATTTAAGCGTAAATCATTCCAAAATAGAAAAAAAAACATACACAAAAGCACCATTCAACCGGGAATATATGAAACTTGAAAAAAATCATCAACTGTTCTACTTATAAATTTATTTATAATAAAGTTTCATCAAATAACAGCTTCAGCTTTTGAATTCTTCGGAAAATACATACGGTAAGTAGGTTATAATATTTTAATAAAATGCAAAGTCGAAACCAATAAGTCCGCGATATCTTCTAATATTTCCTATCGGATTCTTGTCGCGGCAAGCAAGGAAAAGTTGCTCTCAAGGTCGGAAGGGTTGGGGATGAGAGAGATGGGAGAGGTGAGAGGGGGGCGAAAGAAAGGGGAGAAATCCCGGTCCTAAATTTTCCTTACTTAAACTTTTACCGACACGTTCCTGCCCCGCGGATTTATCTCATTTGCGGAGATTTATCGGTGAATTTGTTCCGGAGATCCAGGAGGGCGCGATTAAAAACTTTCCGTGAATACTCTTGTTCTGAAATGCACACAAAAACAAGAGGATGCAAAAAATTTCTTAGTCAATTTAGTTCGGGATAAAGTTGATTAAAGCTATATTAGTTATTTATATATACATGTAAAATAGTAATATTATATATATATTACTTTGTGGTGGTTTTACACAAGTTAAGATAAGGTAATATAATAATTAAATATAAAGTGGAAAAGAAACATCTCTAATGGGATTTGAACCCACGTCTCCCTATTGCCGGTCGGGTGCGCTACCAACTACACCACAGAGACCTGTGATACTTCAAATCCACCTATATTCAATTTATAAAGACATTCGTGTTGGGCCCGAGGACGATACACAGCGCTAACCTGCTCACATCTGAAGTCGAATAATGGAATGGAAATGCAAATGTCGAATTTTTAATTAATTAAACTAAATTGTTATTCCTTTTAAATGATAATTATATCTATGAATTGTAAAAATTTTCAATGTGCAACATTGAGGAATAATAAAATTTAATTAAATATAAAGTGAAAAAGAAACATTTCTACAATTTTTATATCTATGAATTGTATAATTTAAAAGCAATAACAATTTAGTTTTTTACAGTTTCTATAAACAAAAATCTCAGAAATTTTCTAATCGGAACAAATATCCTCTCATTCATCCCCATTGATAAACCGGTTAGCATAGCGAAAACCCTCTCTCGCTCTAGACAGAAATGTAAATGAGTGCATTCCACGTTCTGCAATCTAGTTCTCTGCGGATATCTGTTCAGTGGGGGGAAACACCCCGCGCCACGACAACCGGGCAGAATTACCTCCATACGTTCTCCATTATAATGTGGGAATTTAAGGAAGTGCTCGAGCAACAGTAAACGAGAGAGATAGAGAGGGGAAGGGAATGAGTTCGTCGCGACACTTTTAAAATGTTTCAGCTCGTTCTTTGTACGGATCGTGTAATTGAAGATGAGTGGATAATATTTGAAAGCGTTGTGATGATAATTTTACGGTTTGTTTTAATTGTATTTGTATAAACAATACAAACCGCTTAATTAAACCACTTATTATAAATTTTCTCTTTCAAAAAGAGTCCGTTCAAGAAAGATTAGTTTTCTGTATGTTGGTTGTGGAGACTTTTAATTATTTAAATGAAAATAATTGTCCTTTCTCCTATTCGTTTTATTATACTATTAAAAATATTTATTTAAAAAAGATTACCACGTAGTAACGGTCAAAACCATCATGAACGAATTATCAATCAACCTTACATCTGATCTAGGCTCAAACTCAAAAATTACATCTATATCTACTTGTTTGTAATGTTACCTAATGATAATAATTGCAATATAATTAATACATTATCTGAAGGCATGTGTACTGTTTTAAAATTGTTTTATTTTTTAATGTTATAAATACAAATATCGATATTCAGACAATTGCATTCATTTTTTTACAAATATTAAATATATACAGTAATATTATTCAAATAATAAGGAATTTCTCACTGAAGATGACCAATGGTCGAAACTAGTCGGAGAGATAAATATAAAAGTTAAACAAACTATATGTGAGAACTTAATTAATAATATATACAGTAAATTGAAAGTGTTAATCCTGTACTATCAATCAGCGGTCTTTCTACCCTGGGATATGTATTCATTTTCTTAATCAAATAAATTATTAATTCCCTTTCTTTTGATACTATTTCCAAACAACTCCAAAAGCGCGAAAAACGGGGTCGTCTCCTAAAAATAAATCGCGATCCAACTTCCCCTCAATTATTTTTTTTTTCTTTTTTAGTTCCTAGGGAAAACCACGAAACGCCTAATTTTCAGCACTTTAAAATATACGACCGCCGTAAACGCCATCAAAGTTTTCCGAGATTAACTTTTAATGGTGTCTCCAGGTAAAACGAAACGATTGCATAATACGAGTTTCATTGCAGTTTCGTGGGAGGCTTCCATTACAACTCCTAATTGAAAATAATAAAAAAAGGAAAGACGATGTCGGAATTGGAACACTTAGCTCAACTAGAAGCAATCCACTTTATCTTTAGAATAACTGACGTTTAATTAAATATAATAACAGTTACACTCATTTGGTTTTTCTGACCCTTAAGGTCAGAGAAGGTATGAGAATCGGCTAGTTTTTTTTCTACTAGACGTCTTGTGGTTTTAATGCAACTTCTACTCTAGAAGAAATATTTTGCGGCTTTCATGAAATATAGTAATGATTTATTATCAATATTTATACCCACATAAAGAATAAATGTTTTTAGTGACCTAGTTAAGAGTTTGCATTCGGGACTTTTACAGTTATAATCTTGATGGATACTGGTGATTTATAACATTAATAGAAACTTGCGCTTTTCGTTTTTTCCGCGATTTTTCCAGAAGCGGCGATCTTAAAATATAAAAAAATACAAGAAAAACTTTGCCCTACTTTCAAAGGGGAAATCCTCTAAATCATTTCAGCCGAGCACTCTTGATTTATACTCTATTAAAGTCGAGGGGAGAATTTATTTTAATTAAAAACACTGAAAGGGTTTATTGTCATTATATATATAAAAAAACTTTTTTATTATTAATAGGATTCTATCATTTTTTTTAAACGTCCCCGTATAATAACAGTTCTGCAAAAGTCCCTTAAATAGATCCATTGCGAGCAATTCAGCGAGTCTGTGTTAACAATGGCCGTGCTTTTAAAACGTTGCCATGGCCCATCTGAATCCGATATTAATGCCCGCCCGGCGATCATGAAAACCATTCGAGCGTCTGCATAAAAATCCCGAATCCTCTTAGAAACTGCGACAAATTCACTCCAACAGTCCCTTATTACCCGATAACAACTGCAAAGGGTTCACCGGCCTTTCTCTCTCGCTCTTTGGGAGCATCTTTCGCTCGCGCACTTTGCTCAGCGTCCCCAAGATGATACAGAAATATGCACTTTAAAGTGAGATACGGCAAGAAAAGCGGGTTATTTCTCCTCTCTGTTGGCCAACGTCAACATTCTGCAACTCGGAGGAGATAACGAGCTCAGTGGGATTAGAGTGTCATTAGGTTTTTTCTTTATTGGTATTTCTTTCCACCAAAGGAGTTAATTTAGATTGATTACCTGAATTATTGGCTGGAAATAAATAAATTATTATTGTGAGATTACATAAAGCGTTATGTCCTATTAAAATCTGTATATGTTTACACCCCCTTTTTTGCTGATTATAATTTTAATTATATTGTTTAACAAAGGAAATAAAAGCGCGAAGGGTTGGCAGTCTGCATTCGCACCTCGTGAAAGTGTAATGTGTTAATTCACTTTATACCCGCTGGAGATAATGCCCCTGGTGCGCCTGAGGGAACGCTCCAGAATGGATTAGTTTAATAACGGAATTGGATTGTGTAAGCGCCTTTAACGGTTTTATTACAAGCGATTTATCCTGAACGTGATTTACGTATTTTCAAGATTTACTTCGGGGTTATACGTGTTGTATTATAATTTACAATAATGTATTTAATATATATATATATATTTATTTAAATGTACACACTTTAGAAATGAAACAATTTAATTTTACAATTATATTACATACATAATCATATTTATTGTGATATTTATAGTTACATTGAATTTACATAGCATTACATATTTATTTACAAAATGGCTATCGACCAGTGCTGATTCAGCGGACCTAATTACATTTTCTGATTATTTCTAACTTATATACGTTAGAAATAATTATTCAGAATATCAGAATATTTTTTAAATAATTTTTTAACAATTAAATAAAATGAAGTGAAGACCATCAGGTTATGTGATTCGTTGAATAATATTGAAAAGAGGATTAAACAGTTTTGAGGGCAGAAAGACTACACTGGTTGATAGCACAGGACTCACAAACACTTTCTCTTTATTTTGTATACTCAATATTAATTTTGGAAAAATGTTTGTAATTGTATGAATATAGATATTTATATTAGTTTTTAATCTTCTTCAAAACGTCTTAGAAGGCCGTCGAAATATTAAATACGTGCCTAAAAAATTATGCTACTCTCTCAATATTTTGGATAAAATCAACTGAACATGCATGATTTTTTATAAATTTTAATGACATTGGCTATTTGCTCTCTGTGGGCATTTTGGATTTAATTATAAAATACTCATGAATTAAATGATTAAAAAGAATATTTATTTAAATGCTAGTCAAAATATTTATAAAGGAAATAATTATATAATAAACAAATTTAATATAAACGTACACTAAAATAATAACAAAACAGGGAAATTAATATAAGTTAAAAAATGTTGAATTATAAAAAAGCAAAGTGACAAAATTCAAATATTGAAAATTGACAAAATTAAAAACATCGCCATCTCGAAGAGGAATGATTTATTGAGGACAAAGTTTAACGTGGAATCACGTGAAAAGGACGAAGTGACGATTTAAAAAAACGAGCAATAAATAATAATAAATAATTTCATTTATTGCTGTGTAATAACAGTTTAATTAAATTTGACAATTATTTTAATGCTCATTTAATTGTTAGTTTCTCTATTAAAACCCTTGATTTAAACGATCGCCGAAAGGGTCGGATTAGATTATTGACCGCAACTAGACGGAGGCCATTAAGCGCAGAAGGAGTGGTTAATTCTGAAGATTAATTGCGCCCCCGGAACTGGATCCTAGTGTATCCAAGTATCCGACCGTGGAAACCTCTCGGGTGCTTTTGCATGTGTGTTGTATGTGTGTGTGTAAGGAAGGGAAGGGGATGTATGTGCTGGTGCATGTTGCGAGTAGTCTTTAAATGTGCGAATACCCGGATGAAGCATTTATGGGGATGTAAATGCATATATACGGGCAATTGTTCCTAGCTACGGGCTTTGCGTTAACTCGCAGGGGATTTTGTAATTATTATAGCGTTAATATTGAGTAATTTCGTGTTTTAAGTATTTAGGTGATTGAGGGTTGTACTTCAGTTGAATCAAAATTAAACTTAATAAATGGAAGACGATACAAGTGCCATATTTTACCTAATTTAAAAATGGCATCATCAATGATTTGGGTCTACGAGATAAACGACCAAGAATCGTTGTTTTGTTCGTTTATTATGATTCATATCAGGTATCTAATCACAACTCAAGAATCGTTCAACCGCCTTCATCAAGGCATTGCACATGGAACACACTAGTCTGATGAGGTTCGAGAAACCGAAATGGCCGTCACTAATTATCCATACGCTATATGAATGATGGATGAAGTAGATTTAAATAAAAGAGTTCCGCTCAAAATACTCCTCAATTTAATATTAATGAAATTCACAATTAATAAACAATTACTTTTTCATATAAACATCTCCAGTCAGTAATAACTTTTATATTACGATTCATAAATATTTTATAAAGTAAAGTTATTGATTGTATATATTTTGCCCTCATTTTATTATTAGCGCGTAGTTAATGGCTTTTTAATTAATATATGTAAACTTATTATTAATAAAGTTCTGTTATTTATATAAAAAAATAATTTTCAATAATAAATTTAACTACTACATTAACATTATAAGTTTATTATGAATAATTAACTTGCTTCTAATTAACATGACAATTCATTTACATTAATAACTTATCTTATTCTTAATCTCAATTATCTATTAAGTTTTTTTTAGGAAGCTCTCTTTCCTTGAGGAATTAATATTTAAATATTAGTATTGTTCACTGTTATTTTATATTTATATATCAGTTAGAATATTATTTATATATATATATATATATATATATATTCGTAATATATTTTTTGTAGCATATGTTTTATAAAAAGGTGATTCGGTAAATACATGTATTATTATTAAATTGAATTTGTATTTTATGTTAATGCATCTTTATCATTTAGTAACTTATATTTTATACCAACATTAAGTAGATCTATAATAGCTAATACTGTTTGTATAACAAAGGTCGCACATTTTAGACATTTACACATCACAATATTTGATTTTAGTGCTACAATGCATGCAGTATGTTCCGCCGAGCGCGCGACTTGAAACATGGTGTCGTGGAAACTTGTGGAATATTCGAGAAGCAAGCATCTACACGCTATATAAGCGCGCGTTATCAGCGAAGTGGGCAGTCTATCACGAACGTCCGAGTGCTTAACATCTAGTTATAAATAAATAGTGAAAATGTGATGTTAATAAATGTGTTAAATAAATAAATAGACAATGTTTCTGAGTCTAAAAATGCCAATTTAGTAACAATATAATAGGTTTTATTAATTAATGGTGAAAAATTGTAGCACAAATTCATCAATTTACTATTGAATAAAATATTTACTATTGAATATTTTATTCAATATTAAATTGATGGATTGGATCTTCGTGTGCTCAATTAGAATTTACCGCTCCATAAAATATTCAAAAACCACTAATAAGATTATATGTTATTATTCAATCACCCGTTAAAAAAATCATCAAACACCTGCGCAATCAAAAATTCCAATTACAGCGCGAAAAACGCGGCCGGCCGCATAAACAAAATTTTGAGCGGAATCGAGCAAATATTTCGGGGATTATAAATTTTAATTAACTTTATAATGCAAACGCGGGGGGGTTAAATACACTGCTCGTCCGTACTGTGTCACGTGGTGGCGGGCTTTAATATTTCACAACATTTTATATTTTACGCGAAGCACATATGCATATATACAAAATTAACATTTTCCGGCTTTCGCCAAAAAAGCGACAGCGCGCGTCGAGTTAATCCGGTCAAATACACTCTGCACGTTTTTGCATGGGAATAATGAAGCATGCAAGCTCGAAATTAAAAATCCAATTATTATAATGACTGAATTAAATTATCTATTATTTCATTAATAATGTATGAATCAAGGATTTAATTTAATTTAAAAAATGTAAATATCTCATATATTTTTTTTATATATAAACATTTTTATATTACTGAGAGTTACATTAAATTGCATCACAATATTTACATCATAATCATTTACAGCTATTTAAGCCTCAGAAAACGGTAATGGACCATTAGTCTTTCTGAATTTTTTTTAAAAAATAAACTAAATTCAGCACAGTATATAAATAAATTATTTTAAAAATACTATTTTTTATTTTTGAAGAACTGAATTTATATTGTATGTCAATATATCTTATTATTATTGTTTTTATTATGTTTTTACCATTCAGTCACGATCAATGTTTGTCTGTGGTAGTACTTAAATAATGCATCTTAAGGTTGTGTTTTAGTAGAAAGAGATAGCTGTATACTAAAGTGAAAATAATCATTGATAAAAAAGAGTCGGGCTCCAGAATTAATAACGTGAATATTATTTGTATTTTTTTACATGTTAGGTAGAAAAATATCGACCTGATAAATAAAAAAAACATGAAATTATTATATATCACCGAATTTTTCTAGTTCTTGTTAGAATATAAAATTGGATGATATAATGAAATTAATAGGTAATGAGTGTAAAGCTATTTTAATGAAGAATTTAGTCAAATCATTTTAAAAAAATTAGCAGGTTTTTGTTGCTAAAACTATACATTAAAATTGACATAAAAATTGTTAGATTTCCATTATTTCTTTCATAATTGTATAAAATCCATTTATAATGATGCATTTTAATTTATCCGGTGAAAAACCTGCATGCTTTTACATTAGTTTAATGTATAATACAATATTGTTCATTGATCTCAACTCGAATTACTAAATGAATTATATAGCCAGCTCTATCTACTAGCCATAAATGCTAATATTTTTTTTAATGTTATAAAGGTATAAATTTGCAATAATATTAAAATTAAACCAAAATCAGTGTTAATCCTAAAAATGAATTCAAATTACAAGTTAATGTTACAATTAAATTATTTTAATGAATTCCGCTCACATACAATTTCAAGTTTTATTTCATATGCGGTTTCTATCATGTATATTAACAATTATTGCCAGAATTAATGTTAATTTTAATTTGTGGCATTGAAACGTTAATCAGTGTAATTAAATTTGTACAAGTTAACAATGGAACGTTCCCCTTGTCCCTCCGAAATTCATAATTTAATGTGCAATTGGGTTTATTGTAAAGTTTGATTAAACGCGGCTAACGTGCGTTTCGCATATCATTTTAACAATTGGCATCGGGCTCGGTTAACGTCCGTCATATTCATTTTGCCATTTATAGGGATTTCCATTATTTAATAATAACGCGTCAGGTATAATATTTATAGCGTTTTGATCTATTTTATATAAAAAAAAAACGTGTTGGCTTTAATTGAAAATTCTATACTCATATATGCAGAATAATAATTGAAAATATTTGTATTCACTCGCTCACAGTTATTTAAAATAAATTACTTGTTCACAAAGTATTTATTTCAATCGAGCATTTTCTCGAAATTTTTGGCAAAATCGGCTTTTTCTCGGGATTTTGACTGTTTTGGTCAATTTTGGCAAAATCGGCTTATTCTCGCGATTTTGGCTGTTTCGGTCAATTTTGGAAAAATCAGCTTTTCCTCGGGATATCGGCTTTTTCTGTCATATTTGGCAAAATCGGCTTTTTCTCGGGATTTCGGCTTTTTCGGTCATTTTTTTTTAAATGGGACTTTTCTCAGGATTTCGCGGAACAATTTAAGTGATTATAACCGGTTGCAAATAATTATTTATCTGAAAATTAAATAGCCTATGTTGTTTCTACTATCATAAAGCATATTTGAGATATGTGAAAATATTGTATGGAAAAAAGTGTAATTTCAAGCTAAAGAGGGAATAATTTATTAATTATTTTTGCTTTAATTTATTTACTAATCTATTTATATGAGTTACAGATTAATCTCTATTATAAAAAAAACTTTGCTTTAGGGTGTATATAATTACAAATGTAATTGAAATAAATAGTGAGGTTAAGAGAGTTATGAATTTCCAAAGCTTAAAATTAAATTTGTAAAAAACAACTTTTTCAAGCAACCTCGACCGGTCTCTTTTTTTGCACCGAACCGTCGAGCAACAAACAAAACAAAAAAAGATTCATCGAATTGAATGGGGATGAAAACGAGCTTTAGCGCGAATAAATCCCCTATCCTCCCGACAGCCAGGTAAAAACAACCCCTTTTAACCCCGGGGCCATCAAAGTATATGATGCGCCGCTTATCTTACTTAACAAGGGCGGGGAGGGGGCGGCGAACTCTTCTGCGCCACGACTCCCGGAGGGGTGGAAACATTAAATTTAATCGCGAGTCGGCTTCAAAGGGCGCAAATACAATGAATTATAATCAAAATAAATTCGCGTTTCCATCCATTAACGCCAACGCGCACAAACGCTCTTATAATGTTATTTATTATTTCGCATGTAAAAAGGTGAATGGATAAAGAGGGGGAAGGGAGGTTGCGGTTTATAAATAAACGGAGGGTTGAATTGCGATTCGGATTGTTTGCCGGCTAATGCTGTTTAATTTATTTTGAGCGGCTTCAATAAATACGATTATATAATTAAATGTGTATCGTTGTTGCATGAATGTTATTTATGTATTCCTTTATTTTTAAATAAAGTAAACGTACAAATGTTTTTGGTTAGTGGTTAGAAATTTTTAATTAATTTATAAAGTAAAATACATTTTTTTATTGATTAATTCATTGTAATTGTATCTCGAATCGAATCATGGAAGAGAACGAACTTTTCTCACTATAAACTATAATAAATGAAAGACAACACAAGCGCCATCTTTGGCCTAATTTCATGTGGTATCGTCAACGATTTGGGTCTACAAGGTAGACGACCGAGAATCATTGTTTTGCCCACTTAATGCGAGAACTTGTTCTGTTTATGAAACGACACAAACAGAAACGAAATTCATTTAATAAAATGTTGAGCCATCATTCATCTAGCGTGTGGATGATGGATAGATAATAGATGAATGGTGGCTGAATATTCTATTAAATCAGTATAAACTACTGATTAAAAACTACTTGGTTTTGTTTCAGTGATTTTATTTTAATTTTCAGACTTATTTCAACTATAATCAACTTATCATGTAAATATCGTGGTGTAAACTTATTTCAACTATAAGTCAATATCAAGCAATGAGCATGTCAGTTGGTTTTTATTATCATTGTGGAACTTTTTCATTTCGACTTAAAGTCACCAGTTCGTTGTAGACCCTTGTTCCGATTAAACTTCCATCGAACCTTGCATGGAATTAATAATTCTCTTTCTCGTATTATGCGGTATTACTATGCTCTTATGTTGAATTCCAATTTCTATATGTTCTGTACATCTTATAATTTATTTAAACGCCATTTATCTTTTATTTATCTATAAAATAATATTTTCAATGAACGGAATATCCTTTATAATTATCAAAAGGAGTTAATTGTATAGCCTATTAATAAGTAATATAAGTCCCCTTGTAAGGAAATTCTTCACTCTCCATAATTAGAATGTCCCGGGAAGTCCCGGCAAGGAACGATCCAATTAAGACAAGCTCTCCTCCACGATTTACTAGTTAGAAGTCAATTAGAAGTGCACTGAAGGTAAACAGAGGAGCGTATTGTGTAGTTTGTGCGCCTCCTTTGTTCTTCGGGCAAAGGGTTAAATAATGCAAGACGCGTGTTTCAAGGGGACATACAAAAAGGCTGCATGTGTGTGTACCTCACCCGGTCAAAATACACCCCTCTTCGTTCAACCCTTCTAAATGTATTATTCAGAACCGACAGGGGAAATGTTTTATATAATAAGAATTACGCAGAAATTGTATAATTTTTAGTTTTTTTTAAATTATGATGATTGTTACTTTAGTATTACTTGTCATTAACACTCTTTCTTGAACTTTTTTTTTTCACTTATCACTATAAAAATATTTAAGGATATTTAGGTCAATAAAAACGTTTGTTCAAGTTTGGAATACTTAGACAATTAGCAATCATGACGATTGAATAAATCGAAAAGAACCAATAGCTTTTTTCTGATGCTTAATAAGTTGTAAATGATTAATTACAATCATTAGTCAACTTATCATGTAAATATTGTGGTGTAAAATAATTTAACTCTCAGAAATAATACTTTTCTATATAGATTAAAATTGCGATTGAAAGACCTCAGGTCGATGTTTTTATTGTACGAATATTTATTGTAACATGTTCATTAGCATATTATTAATTGATATACTTAATTAATAATACGCTAATGAACAGCAATAAACG
Source organism: Philonthus spinipes (assembly GCA_963082785.1). NCBI lineage: Eukaryota > Metazoa > Arthropoda > Insecta > Coleoptera > Staphylinidae > Philonthus > Philonthus spinipes. The sequence continues at coordinate 32,575,991 of OY720304.1, forward strand.
TCAATAAATATGTGTATATATTTAAATATTTATTTGTTTCTTTCACTTATTTTACTTTTATTTTTAATTGACTCATTTTTTCATGTAACTAATAATGAAATCCCTTAAAATGGGAAAAAATGAAATTTTCGTGCGATTAAAGGAAAATGAAATATAATTGCTGGGATTTTCATTAAACTGTAATGTCCGGCAAAGCCCTGAGGGTATTCACTTTTTCCCAAGAGCATCACGTCGGCGGAGATATGAAATAATTGGAACAAGGTCCTTAATCGTGCGGGTGATTAAGGACCTCGTTCTAAATACGGCTGCCCTTCTGTCCACATTTTTTAATTAGAACTAATCTGCACAGCGTTGTTGGCAGTCGACCAAAAAATCTGCATTCCGCACTATTCAGCAAAAAAATTTCATATCTAAATTATATTATATGTTTGCTTAATCATTTGCTAATTAGATAGTAATTAAATTCATTAATTTTATTTTTCAAAAATATTGCAGTGTTTTGTTTATTTTTCGATTCGACTTGTATTTTTTGAGTTGTTTGATCATTCTGAGATTATCTATATACCTTCTACATTTTTATCAAATATTTTATGTTATTAGATAGATTTTTCAAAAATATTGAACACGATTTTTTTTGTTTTTCAATTCGGAGTGTATTTCTCGAATTGTTTGTTCACCCTATGACTATCTATACACTCTGTATGTTTTATCAGTAATCCTAACAAATTACAGTATTATCTATTACGTTTAGGCCCAATTTTACAATCCGCAAATAAGGCGTAATAAAAGTTGATTTCTATGAATCTCTCCATTTGATTATCAAAGAGACAGTACTGCCAACCGAATGATAAAATCAAGAGTAACGTTACTTGAGGTGTGTAAAGTTGGGCCTTAATGAAATATTTAAAGAATATGGACTTTCATTCTTCACATGATTTGCCTAATTTGGTGTTTACCAAATTATGTAAATTACATTAATTATGTAACTATGTAAATGTGAACAATGAAAGTCTACTTTAGAGACATTAAAAAAAGAAACAAATGCGTTAGATTAATACGTCAATAAAAACGAAAATATTAAAATAATACTTTCGAAACTTACAACTACAAATTCTTCATCACCTTTTTTCCCACCCCGCGTAAATAAACCGAGCGCATCGCCTACTATTACCCACCCCCGTTTCACCAATACTAGATCTACAAAGAAGGGTCAAGCGGTAGTAAAAAAAAGACAATAACACCGGGGGCTTCGAGTCGGAAGGTACACAGTTCACGTTCGTAATAACGACCGAACCGAGGGTCATCCACCGCCGCCCCCCGGTTCGAGGGTCTGGGGAAAGCGTGTCACCATCCAAAGTGACAAGCCACTAACACGGGTATTACTGTCAGTCTTCAATACAGACATTCCCGGCGATCCTCGCCCTTCATCCCTCAGGAAAGTTAACGGTTAGGTGGCCGTTATTAAGTTTGCGGTTTATCGGGAGAGGGGCGCAAATGGAACGAATCGCGTTTCCCATCTTAATACATAACACTAACATCCGGTTTGCGGGGCGAACGCGTCATTTCCGGGTGGATGTTGTGGGGGTCGGGGGATGTCCGGTATTTCCGGAAGCGTAACCGTCCGGCAAGACAATGTGCACGGGTGTATTGATTGTAGATACGGTGGAATTTCCAGAAAGTTGTTTGGTTTTAATAGAAGTGTTAAATTTACGGGATGCGTAAAATCAAATTAAAACTTACATCAATGACAGAAAGTAATTTTGTTGATTGTGAAAGTATTAATTGTTTGAAAATCCATTTAAATTAAACTATAACATTTTTGATTTTCACTTTATTTGCAAAACACTTTTTCAATTATGTCAAGTGTAAATTCTTGATGGTGCAATTAAACAATTGTATTAAAAATAAAAAAATTGAATTCCTTTCTTCTTGTGAACAAAGTGTTTTATTTTTAATAGTTAGTTAGTTAAAAAGAACATGTCTTATATTTAAATTAAATCCCGTATTAATAATGGACGTCTTCCGTGAGGAAATACGTTAAAATAAAAATCACGTTTTCGAGAGTGGACTTATCTCTCCCGTCTTCCCCTAACAGAGTATTCCATTAGGTGAGGGAAACAGTGCAAACGCAACGGGGAGGATCCATTCCCCGGAGGAAGTCGCATCTCGGACTCTGGCCGAGACAATTTGATGAGGGAGCGCTCGGAGATTCCAGATACTGAACTAATATAAATCTCCACGTGGAAAAGCCGAAATTCTGGCCGGGAAGGGAGAAAAAGTCGAAACACAATCGATTATTGAATTTTCGGTCTGCGGGGGAAATGTTTGCATTACGGTTACCCGCTCAGAAAACGAACGAGAGACAATTTGTTTCCCAATTTTACCTACGGGAGATCTCTGGAGATCGCCAGAGAGGAAACGGGGGATGGGTTTTCCGTTTGCATAAAGTTTGTTTTTCAATTGGTTGTATAAATATTATTTGAAAGTAATAAGAATTAAAAAAATAATAATCGATATATATATATAACTAGAAAAGAGTATTCATTCATTTGGTCACAGTTATTTAATAAATTAAATAAAAATTATTTGAAAATAAATAAATAAATTATTTCCACATTTATCTCTTTGACATTTTGTTATGTAAGTACTTTAAACAAATGCACATTAAAACAACTACTTCTGAGCAAATATCCCGCCAGACATTGAATTACATAATGTACACCTTCTGTTGCAACAGCAGGTGTACATTATGTAATTGTCAAGCCTCGCAAGTTTTCGAAAATTCTTGCAAATTATTTTCATTTCATTATCACTTTTTGGGATCGATAATTTTACGATCAAAATTAATAAAATCATGAACATTTTCAACGAATTGTTCTTTCTCATAATATTATTGTGATTAGATTATTTTCGAAGAAATCGCAAGAAGAAAAAAGTCACTCAAACCCTACCTGTTTTCGAAAAGCTTACAATATTTATATTTCCACACGATTCTAATTTTCTTATGAACGATAATTTTACAATATAAATTAATAGAATCTCGGAAATTTTCACCGTATAATGTATGAGTGAATAATCCCCGAAGAAATATAGGCACATAATTCACAGACTGTGGGATAATTAGAAGGTGACCACAGGAGGAAGGTTTTCCTGTTTTACATGCATAATGCGGGCTCGGTGCAGCTCTTCCGGATTAATCCTAGATATCCCAACAACGTGCATTATTAATTCCCTTTTCCCGGGCCGTGTTTTGCTAATTTACTCCCCGCCCAGACACACAGACGGCTTCACTTCCAACGCCTGGAACCTCACTTCTTAATAGCACACTAATTCCCGAGAAAACGCTCGCTCACTAAAACATCCCTGAATTATTCATCCACCTAATATATATATATATATATATATATATATGTATGTATTAAGATCATCTAGGATTATTTTAATGCGAACAAAATATTTTGCTCGCATATTAATGCAAATGCGGGTGTATTTAAATGTGATGCTCTCGATGGTTGCTTGATGTATTCAGAGGAAAGAGAAGGAGGAAAAGGAAGGATGGCCCTCTTGCGAAGTTGAGGCAATTTTAAAAGTTTTCGCGTGGTAAAGTTGGCGTTTTACGTTTCCTCTAAAATATGCTGTCGTAAAGACTGACGTAAGTTGGCTAATGTGTGATTCTCTTCATCTGGAACCAGACGGAGGGACTTTCTCGCATTTACTACGGTTGTCACTTACACCGTACTCCTCTTACATCACTATAACTTATGTTTTTGAAAAAAAAAAAAACTATAATATTAAACAGTTTTTAAATAAAAATGATCTGAAAACAATTAATAAATTATTTCCACATTTAGCTCTGTGTAAGTACTTAAGTAACGTAAGTCAAAAATGTCACCTAGCTAAATGTGCAAATTGTTTTCAAAATAACAAATTCCATCTAAACGAATTCGTTTCTAGTTTTATTATTTCATTTAGTTGATAGTAATATTAGTTTCTTCCATTGTTTATGTTTTTGTCGTTTTTGGTTCGGCTACAGCAACGTGTGTACACACTTTAAAGTATTTTAAAGTTTCCTTGCCAACTCTTTCCTTGTAGTTTCTCTCGCCGGTCAATACAACTTTAAACAAACCCTGTTTCTTTATTTCTTTTTTTAAGATATAAAAAGAATCTCATATTATTGTATTGTGTAATTTTAATTAATATCTGGAAATTAATTATTCTTTTAATAAACATTTCGTTATTTCATAGAACACCAATAAAACTAATAAAGTTGTGGATCTTGCCGGTTGTTTGTAGTGTTTGAATTGCATGAATTCCCGGTTTGTTTTGTGTGCAAACGAAACGAGGCCGCGATTGCCTCAATTATCTTTGCACTATTAGCATGTCTGAAGACGATTACCTTACACGGGATACACAAATTATCCATCATTCATCCCTCCACTCGTTACCGCGATGTTAACGCACACGAATAAATTGTCGAATATCTACCACAATAAACGACCCTCATATTTTTATAATCGTTGTGTAAACCAAATGAATTTTAATTTTTAGCGATTAACTTAATTTATTCTTTAAAATAAAAGTAAATTCATAGAATCATTCATAAAGATAAATGTAAATTACAAAATACAGTCTATACATTTTTGACAAAAAAAAAACTTGTTTGCTGTTAGTCTCTGTATATTTCTTTTCGTTATGTTATCATCTGGTGCTCAGACTTATGATTAATGGTCAATTTTTTTTACTAGCTGGCTGGAAGGGATAGAATTAGTTGTCACTTAAGTCATAGAGTGTATTACGACAAACAAACAAATTAAATTTAATATATTCTTTGAAATAAATATGAATAAATTATAATAATAATTTATTCATATTTATTTCATACAATATGAACTACCAATGTCTAAATATTAAAACGATTAATAATATATTCTTGTTTTATTTTTAAAGGCGTTGACTTCTATTCATGAAAACACTATATAAAAAAACCTTATAAATACTTGTGTAATTAAGAATATCTAAAATCCTTGAGAAATTAAAGGAGAATTTCACGTATAATCCCTTTAAGCCCAACCTTAATTTTTCCCTTTCACTAATTCCCGAGCATAAAGGGGGGCCGAAAGCGCAAGAAGCGGGAGTCCCAAGCAAACGAGAAAACAAGACTCTAATTAGGTGTCACCGAAAACATTAAACATTATTTAATTAGGCCGAAACATCCCCTCTTCCACCCCTTCTCGCCTTGTTGGTGTGCATGTCGCCTTTATTCGCTTTAATAATTCGAGATATCTCAGTGACGGTGGTGAAGGCAACTGCGGAGAGAGGAGAAGAAAAAAATGTTGGCCCTAATCGTCTCATAATAGCGCAACGGGGGCTTAAATAATTAAATTTCTATGCTGCGAAATCGGGGGAGCTTAATCGGATATCCGTGCACGTTTTCTTGGGGGTTAGTAATTAGGGTAGTAAAGGATTTTCAACATAATTTTACTCCGGGCTTTCGGATTAATGTGCCGTATTAATCTTATCAAGTTGCGCTTTTAATTTTTCCGGATATATTTATTCCTCCTCTCTCTTTTTGTGTGTATATTTATTTTAATGGCAGATTTGTAATTGATTATTCATATTTCGAACATATTTCAAAAAATGACACAATTTTTTATTAATATCACATTTAACGTATTTTTTGTATGCATAAAATAATAAAGTTCTGTTATTATTATTATATTTCAATTGTATACTATAATTTAAAGTTAGTTTTATGTAATTCAATTGAGAATTCTTGAATTAATCCTTCCTTGAAAGAATATATTATTATTCTGAATGCATCAATTTGAATTCAGCGATTTGTTGTGAGTTACGTGTAGATATTCGAAGAAATAAAAATGATTTGAAAATAATTATTTCCACATTTCGCTCTGTGACATTTTGACTTACGTTGCGTAAGTACTTTTAACAAATGCACATTAAAACAACTACTTCACGGGCAAATATCCCGCCAAACATTGAATTACATACACCTACTGTTGCATAACGTATGTCAAAAAGTCTCAGAGCTAAATGTAGAAATAATATTTTAGATATTTTCAAATCATTTTTATTTAATTTATTAAATAAGTGAATAAATACTCTTTTCTATTTATATAAATAAAATTCTTTGTCTTGCTTTTTTCAATACAAAGTATTATTTTTAAATTGATTGAGTATAAATTTTATTTAATCTACAATAACTACCAGTTTATTATAGAATACATTGTCTTTAATAATTTTCAATATCTCGGTAGATTTGAAGTGGCCGCAATAAACCGATCAAACCGCGCAATTAATTAAAAGCTTCCGCAAACAATCGACCCGGCGACCTTCTTGGATGCACTCGCGGCCAAGGGGCCATTACGTCCTCCATTAGCAAGAGTGCTTGCACATTAATTATTCCTCTGCGATAATATTTCTTCCTTCGAAAGCGCACCGTAAAGTTCCATTGTTTGTGTTTTTGTCCCGGTTAGTTCGGCCACGGCAACATGTATAATTTAAAGTTTCCTTCCTAATCCTTGCGGTTTCTCCCGGCGGACGGTTAAACTGCCCCTTTTAATGCCGACGAGATTGGAATTGTAAAATTAGGTGCCTTTTTATGTTAAGTTTTCTTAAGTGATTGTATAATTGAAATAAATAATGGTGAATCGGCTAGAAATCGAGGGACATGGGTTCAGGACCCATCAGAGATGTTTCTTTTCCACTTATAATTACTCTTGATAAACTATAATTACTCTTGAAACTAGTTGAGTGTATATATATATATTTTGTGAAACAAACCAAGTGATTTTAATTTTACTTTATTTACCTTTCAATATTCAAAATATTTCATCAAGTGATAAATGAGAAAATTATTCAAGAAAAATTTTAATTATATCTCAATTTTCTACATTGAAATTTCTTCAATTCATAATAATAATTTTACTAGGCTGAAAGACCTCCGGTCAATAGCCTATTCATGTACAGAATATAATTCTAAATTTATATACTATTGTAAATATACGCATTTAAATAAAGATGTTTAGTTAGTTAATGTTATTAGTAGCAAATATTATATTTCTTTTTCTCGATATCCCACATTACAATAAATATGTGTATAGTAAAATAGCAGCATTTACAACTAATTGATGTAATTAATTAGCTAGATAATCACTTAATTTATTTAATTACATTCGAAAACATTTAATGAATATTTAGCATGTAATATAAAATTAATTCCAAATTTATTTTATCGCGCTTATAAAATTATTATCAAATTCATTTAGAGCATTACAGCTCGAGTCAAACATAAAATCCGCGTTTCATTACAGCACGGCCGCTTCACGTCGAATAAATGCAGTAAACCCGAAAATCCTCCCTCCTCCCCAATCCGCCCTGTCGCGCTGCTCGGTTTTGTGCGCGCGTGAATTTAATAGTTTTAGAGATTGCAAAATCCGGACGAGGACGACTTTACAAGTGCAATTTATTTAACAAGTGGCTGGAGGCGTTTTTATGGTCATCATAAAATCCGCGTCGCCGAATTCATACAGATTATACAGTCAGGCATTTTTCACGCGAGGGGTGGAGCTTTTGCCGAATTACCCGCAATTGTGCAACACCCATCCATCTCTAGTCGCACCTTTTTTTTTTTGACGGTCGTAATAATTTTGAATCTGAAACAAAAATTCGCTTTATTTGGAGGGAAAGCCCTGGAAAGCGTTTTAAATTTATTATAGTGTTTGTTAAAAAAAATGTGAGTCGAGCGATTAATTAAAAATAATATTTTACAAAGAAGTTTGTGCTCTGATAATGTGTTAAATCAGTTATTTTGGTGAGCAAAGGCTGAGAATTCGAACGGTTTAAACAAAGTAATTTAGATGCACAACTCAACGATCTCAAGCTGTTATACGATGCACATTCTAAGATAACTAACGGTCGAAACTAGTCAGAGAAAATATGAATAAGTGAAACAAAGTGTTATAATTTTAATTAAGTATCATGAATTGCTTAGTGAGTTGTAAAAATAAACAGCGAGATGGTTCAACTAATAAGCTGTAGTCGTATCAACACTTTGTAATTTGCTAACTCAAAATACAACTTTAAATACAAGCAGGTGCAAATATTAACCACATTATTCTAGCCTGTACTAATCGTGATTATTGGTCGCTGATTACACAATTATTTAATGAAAAATCACCACTCCACACATCAATAATAAATATTCTTTATAATATTTGCACCACAATATGCAACCATTTTAAAAACAATAATCTGAAAATATAAAAGAATATTATGTATTATTTTCTTGTAACATTATACAATTAATTAGTTAATATATATATATATATATATATATATATATATATACATATATATATTATCGAAAAAAAACCTTTATACTGCCTACGTTAATCTGTAATATTAATAAATCTACATATTTCTATATAATTGATTGTTGAAGCCAGTACTCTGTGATACATATTTATTATTAATATGAAGGTGAAAAATTAATAAAAAATATTATTTTTTCGCCTCCATACTACATATTTCTTCTCAAGAAAAAAATATGTAATATAATCTTTTTTTTTCTTTTTTTTTTTTCATAAATTAATTAATTTGACATTCAGCATTTTTAAATAAAATTGTATGTATCTAATCTAAAACTAATTAAATTATATACAACACGTGCGTTCATTGTCTTATGGTGATCATTTTATGAACGTACTTTGCGCGAGCAAAAGTGGGGTGCAGAGAGCAGTGTTTCTGGATGTGAATAATCGCGTCAGAATTATCTCTTCCAGTTGTGAATGCGAACAGTGATGATGTGATGTATTCAAATTTCGATTCAATTATACGACGGCGGCAACGGGGGCCCGTTTTCATTCCACCAGTCGTTTGCATTTCCACTCATCGTTGCCCCAGTTTTTTTTTAGTTTTGTTTATTCATTTTGTTTGTTGTTGCCCCTTTTTAATACAAACCGAACGCAACACGGCGAAATATCCATTGATTCAATTTTTTATATTTCGTGCCGGGATTATGTTCAGATGTGAATTAAATTAGGTTGATTTAAAAGGGGTTTTCTTTGCCCGGCGCATTCACCATTTTAATCAAGGTATAATAACCTTCTGATAAAATGATTCATAGATTAATTTTGGATGGATAATAACAAAACAAACAATGTATTATTTAAATAAAAATACTTGTCCTTTCTCCTACTTATTTTTATTTAAATAATTAAAATCTCCACGACCAACAACCAACATAAAGAAGATTAAACAATGTATTCTTCTTCGCAACGCCTCACAAAGTCGTTGAAATATTTAATTAAAAAAAACAATATTTTATTCAATTTAAAAGTGTTTATAATTTAATGTTGTACAAAACGTCAATAAATAAATAATTAATCTGCATTCTCCGTAATCCTAATATTCTTCCTAAATACAACCATTGTACTATCACCATTCATCAATTCTTTTGCACAAATCATCAGAACAGTTTAGTTAGTCAGCATAGATTTTTTTAACATCACCATAAATTCATGGCGGTGCAGAAACACCTATATGTATTTTCTTGAATTAATTTCTCATCTAGCACTTGGTGAAACATATTACACTATGTAAAATAATTTAAAGAAAAGATACTTGGTATTGTTTCACAAATTAATTTGTTAAAGAAGTGTCTTTTCTTTAAATTATTTTACATAACCTACATGTATTGTAATTATTTATGTTATACTGTTAAAATTATCTGTATAGTCTGAATAAAGATCTTTGTATATATATTTAAAGAGTTAATTCAATACACAAATTGAATTGACTTCAACGTCTAAATATTATTAACAACTAAACAACATTTTTTTTTAATTAGGGACAAACTCCATATTTACGTTTTAAAACCGTATTTGCTTCGGGTATTTTAATTTGCTCCGTTAGTCACAACACGTAACCTATAATTTACCTTACGTTGATTACGCCATTTACAATAAATTATTGAGTAATCCGATACTGCGAATATCTGTGCGCTTGTTTTATTAGTCAGCAATGCGATTATTGCGATGCAACGTTAAATCTCATCGTTTTGCTGGCAAATTGGTAGGTAAAGTATTTCAAAATATTTAGCTCGCGTTGTACTGCTGTAATTTGGGCGGGGTTTGATTACACACTAACCGGAAATAACGACCGGAAACCGAGGATTCACCGTACTACAACTAAATAAGTATAATCTTGGCGATGAGGAAAATGGATGATTTTATTTATTACAATCCCATTTTTTATTGTTTTCAGCCGATAAAATTTAAGCGATGAGGAAAATGGATGATTTTAGCGAAGGTTGCACTTTAGACCTAATCGAATATTATATATTTATAAGTTGTCTCACCTAATCTGTGGTAAAACATTTCTTTGAACTAACTAGCTTTTTTTAAAAAATCACACTTGGTATGTTTTACAATTATTTATTATGTATGACCTCTCTGATTAGTTCCTACCTCTAGTCATTGTTAAGGAGTAATAGTGTACAAGGCATGGTGTACGCGTATTAATATTTTCAGGTAATAAGTGCCGTCATTATCAAGGATTTCCAATTTTCCTCTATGTCATTTGTATTTAGATGTGATTTTTCGGAATTATTAAAATGCGCCATTCAGCAAACCAGATTTAAATGCTATCAATAAGACCTTGAAGTTTTGGGAAGAGTAGTTGAGAGCGCAATTATGGTCGTGTTATTTGCATATAGAAGAGGATATGCCGATTTTTAAGAAAGTAGGATTGGGATTATAAAGATCGTGGACAATAATTAATAGAGTTTACGTTATTTTTCTAAGGGAATTAAAGCCAATAAATATCTTTTTTTTTTAGTTTATGTTTTCATTATTAATATGCTCATTGTTACTTACAATACATACAAATCGTTTTTTCTCTAAAGTTAATATAAGTAGCGAAAATTCCATTCGCCTTGAAAATTAATATGATGGAACACCGGTGTTTTTTTTTTTTAATCATTTTGTTTTTGTTATTTTGTTTGGATAGTAACTCTGCGAGGCGGATGAAAATTTCATCTAATTTTCATTTTACGGTTAGTTTCAGCGGGGCAATAACACAACCCGGAGCGCAGTTGTAAAACTCAACTAGCAGCGTATAATTTATACAACACACAACTTAATACCGGCGCATAACCGTTAAAAATGGCGTAAAATCTTAATCATGAATAATTAAAGTGTTAAGTCGGATGAGGCCGTAACTCGAATCGGCTTAATTGCACGGAAACTGAAGAGGAGTTAAGTAAAGCCTTTAAATTACTCGTGTTTCTTTTTTTATGTTTGGTGTTGTTGCACGACATGTTGACATCAATCTAAGTATTATAAGACAAATTTACTCCAGAAAACAAAAATTAGCTTTCAAATTATAGCTTAAAATATTAAATTTTTCATTTGCTATTTTTATTAGCACCTCAATCATTATTTTATCAAGATAAGAATTGCATGATAGTTAGATACTTTTTCGATAATATTTTTCATTAATAGAAGAGATACAGGACTAAGTTATATAAATTTCAATTTGGTTCTCATTGATCACTTGGTGAAACATTTCAACTAAATTTAATCTTTTCAATTGAAAAGTTTAACGTATAATGAAGTAAAACACTTAGTTTTACTTCATTATACGTTTTATTTATCCAACTAATCCTTAAGAATGACAGTTTTAATTGTTATATAATTATAAGAAAAAATAATTAAAAAAACTTTTGTATTATATGAAAATTATGTAAAATAGTTTTAATAAAAACTTATATTATTTACAAAAAATTAAATTAAAACAAGCAAAAGAAAAACCTTTATCAATTTCCATACATTCCATCGGAAAAAATAGAGCGCACATGTTGCCGTTGGTGATTATCGCTCCTCTCCATACACTATATCCACTTTTTTCTCTCTTCTTATCCCCATTGCGAGAGGAAAGCATCTACTAGATAGCGAGCGGGGAACGAGAGAGAAACGCGGCGAAGGGAGAGGAAGAAAAAAAGAGGAGAACGGCGGTTATTTACAGCGGGGTTGAAAGAGGAAGTGTCTTTTATCGGTGTAGTGAGATGTCGAGATCATTTAGGGGGGTTATCTCCGGGTCATCTGGAATCGGGTTATTCTTGAATTGCCAATACGGCTCTATGCAAATGGAATCGTTCGCAAGAAATATCCGAGAGAACGAACCCGCTGACGACCTCGGGGGGAATGGGAGCGCATATGATCTCGAGTCTTCTTAGATATATAGATATACACGTGAGAAGGGGGAAAAAGTGAGGACGGGGAAAGATGTCTCTTTTAGCTGGATATTCTTACTGAATGGATGTAATATAAACAGAATTACGCCGATTCAATTGGGATGAAACAAAAAAATAATAAATGGATAATTGAAATGGCGCGCTTTGTGTGGGAATTATGCGGGAAAGCATTTTCAATAATTAACGTCCAATTATTCGTTTCATGAATTAATTTCCTAATCAAAGTTGAAGCGTGCAATAATTTTAATGGGAAAAAAATAATAGTTATTGCAATTTACATTAAAATCAAATCGAGTTATTGTAATTGTATGAATGCTGAATACATTCCTCTTCATTACAATCAATTCTGATTACAATTTAAAACATTGTAATAATAAATATGAATAGATTATTATAATACTATTTGAATACTTTAAATTCTCGACTAATAATATGTGTTTTTATTTATTTAATTAGTAATTTTTAATAATTCTTGGCCGCCCTCCTTTGATATGAATAACCCACAAATATTCTTCATCAAATCATCAAAAAATTTATCAAGAGTGATACTTGATAATTTTTTTTATGATCTTACTTCATTCTTTTTTTAAATATGCCAAGCACAAATAAACTCTTTGATGTTTTAACAGCTAACTCGATAGCACTTAAGGTATAATTTTTGGCATGGCAATTGTTGCGACTATATTTTGTGAATATGCTGAAATGTTTGATCTTTTTAGTTCATTCTTTTAGGAATATGTCAGGCACCCAAAATCTCTTAGATGTTTAACAGATAGCTTCTTTCTGATTTTTTTAAATGAATCAATTAATAAAAATAGGGCAGTATTCTCATTGTATAAAATATATGAAATTAAATCTTAATAATCCATATTGTGTTTTAATTATTTTCATATAGTACTTGCTATCCAATTTTTTTTATTGTTTTCAGCCAATATGCTTCCCGTTCCTTTAATACGTTTTTGGTGGCGGTGCACACACCACGCCGAGAGAACCGCAATCTCGTTTTATTGCTTTTTTTCTTCTCTCTCTCCTAGCGGTGGTGTAGGTCGAAAACGTTATTTGTTCACCGGTGCAAGGGCGGCGGTTCGAAATTTATGCGGGCGTTTTCCAGCCGCGATTATCTGAATTTGAGATGGGGGGGCCTGCATTATGGCGGAGGCGCCTGGAAACACGGAAAATAACCGACCTTATCCATATGTATGCCTTCTCGGGCGGGAGGGAATTTCTTGCTTCGCACATTTGTTCAAACTATTCCGCGATGCTAGTAACATCGCGTATTTTCAAGTGTAATTTATAGTTGATATTACAGCCGTGTGTATGAGATGTTGTTTCGATTTGAAGGAGAGAAACAAAAAAATGGTTTATGCGTGTTTGTAGTTTCTGTACATAAATCATAAAATATTTATTATGATTTATTTGCTTTAAGAAAAAAATATAAATAAGCATAATTAATTACGTTAGTGGTTTACTTACATAAATATTAGACCATCGATTGATTCACTGTTTATTTAAAAAATATTATTTTTTTATTTTTTTGGCAGAAAGACCTCCGGTCGATAACCGATTCATTTACAGAATATAATTCTAATTTTTGTATATTATTGTACATAAAGATGGTTAGTTAGTTATTATTTTTTTCAATATGTACACAATGATTTTTTAATCAAGAGTGCTGGTACTAGAAACTAGGAGCACATGATTTTGGCAACGAATTAATAGCATCAAAAATATCGCATAGTGTTATAATGAACAATTTCTATTTTTTCATTAAATGAATTTCAATTTCTTAGGAAAATATTAAAGATGGTTGGGCAAATCATTAGACAAACCAACACTTGTAAAATTAATGAAAACACTTTTTTAACTGAAATTTATTTAGTGACTATAGTTTCGACGTCATTAACGCGTCATTATCAAACTAACAAATTGTTATTTTGATAATGAAGCGTTAACAAACTGTTAGTTTCATAATGAAACGTTAATGACATCGAAACTATAGTCACTAAATAAATTTCAGTTAAAAAAGTGATTTAATTAATTTTAAAAGTATTGGTTTGCAAAACCATCTTGAATATTTTCCTAAAAAAAAACTATAAATTCATTTAATAAAAAAAATAGAAGTTAGAAGTTATACAAAAAAAGTTAAAAAAAGTGTTTTCATTAATTGAATAGCGATTTATAACAAAATAGAAGCCTTAACAATTAGTAAACTTTTAAAATTGTCTGTTATGTAAACTACCAAAAGTCCGTCGTTACGAGCTAATAAGAATCATATTTTTTAATTTTTATTTAGCAAGTTTCTATATTTTTTAATAAATAATTATTATCATAGCGTGAGAAAATTATAAATGATACAAGATTAACTTCAAAAAATACATAAGATTCAGTAAATTAGTCCAAAAAGTATTTTTACAAACATCATTTCTGTTAACCTGTGTAATTCATTTCATTCATAATTCGTTTCATTCATACCAATATCCGCGACGTAAATAAACCAGTATTAATAATGAACGCATTCCGTGTAGATTATAATTTATACGAAGTTCCTCTATAGCGGGTGCTATAAATCAAAACTAACAAAAGTGAAGTAATTCATTGAAAGGTGCTTCAAACGAATAATAATCCATTGATGTTCGAAAATAAGTGACTTTAAGCAGTCTGCGTGATTGGCGTAATTGGAAACGGAAGGGCGGCCTGAATGTAAATCGAAATTACGGTATGCAGTAAATTTAAACGCTAATTGATTTCCGATTGTGGGAGTATCATAATGAAAACTATTCATACAATTTTACAATATTGCGGATGTATTTATCAAGGTTTATTGTGACACTCTAGCTTTCTGTTTTAAAATATCTGTTAATTTGGCTGATTATAAGGAATGTAATTAATTAATAATTAATGAAAGTGTGTGTATATTATGGGAAATCGACCTTCTTTCTGCGCTAATTTTTTAAGTTTTAAATGATTTTTTTGCAACTAAATCACAATATTTATGCATTTATACTTCTAAAGAGGATATATGGCTTTTTTTATTTGGATGTCAGATGAATTAATAATAGAAATATATTTTTTAATGAGTGAGAAAGTTGGCTACTAGATAAACTCGACTACCGACTTGTAGTGTAATTTATCTTAAATAAAAAGAAACAAAGATGATTCACACATTTGCAGTTATTTAACAACAATAATATATTTATATATTTAACAACAAACAAATATATCATTTAATGAAACGTTCAGCCACCATTCATCTAGCGTAGTGATAACTAGATATGAAAAACAAATATCTATTGTGTAATTCGATGTCCGGCGGGGTATATGCTCGGGAAGTAGTTGTTTCAATAGATTTTTTTTAAATTTACAGTGCAAGTAATTTTTGCAGTTGGTAAAAGGGATTGATCGAATTTTATTAATCATTGCCAGACATTTTCCTTGCATACTTTCATTGTAATGTAATTATTCTGATTGAATAATGCCTTTTCCGCGAGTTGAATACTATACTTTTGCTACACGTATTAAATAATTACGCATTATTGTATTGCATTAAATTATATTATCAAAACGTATTAACAAAATTATGAGAAAATATTCATATTTTTTTCTTATTTAAATTAAACCGTTTCATATTTTCCCGGGATTTCACTGGCAGCAAATAAAGGATGATATTCTTCGCGGCTGTTTCAGCATCCATAATGATCTCATTCTCAAATAGTAGTTATTAACAAGTAAAAAGAACGTGTTTATCCAAGGCTATCGACCAGAGGAATTTGTGCCCTCTTCAAATTTTGTTAGAACTCATCACCCAACAATTTTGTTACAATAAAGTAAACAAATTCAGTCCTCACTTCACTTTTACCCATTATCAATATTATCACTATTGATATATATTCTTGAAATATATATAAAAAATAAATCAAATCAAAACCTAGTGATACAATTTTGTATTCAGAAAAAATAGTTAGAAATGGTTCTAAAATGTAAATAAATTACAAAATATTTTATATAACAACAGAAAAAAAAACTGTAATTTACGTTTACATGTTAATTACATCACTTGGAATTTAGCTTTTTCCAAGCTTATAAATAAGCTTATTAAATTTCGGATCGCCGAATATTAAATCAGGAACTCGTAGCTAATAATCTTCCGCGGATGGCAGGAGGACTTTAATCCCGGCCGAAGTTCGAGAACTCCTTCCAGGTACATTATCTCTCCATAAGTTCGATAGTTCGATAACTCGATTAAGAATGATCCGGCTGATAAAGGTCCGCGCGGAAACTTGGCAACGTCGGATAAATGTCTTTTCGGGTGTGCGGGGAAAACGGCCATTCCCCGCATATGTTCCACTGGAATCCATATGAAAGCATAAATCTTTCGCAAAACTTCACTTTATACACACCGCTAATAATTGATGTTTTTCTAGATACTCGCTGGTTTTATTTGTTGCGATCAATTTATTGATAATTTATTTGTTAATAATAATAAAAAATGCTTCTATTAAAAGGAGGTATGATACAATATATAAATATATATAAAAGGGTAGGCGAAGTTCAGTCAGCATTACCTGTTACTGTTCTTCTACTTAACCTTCTTACAACAGAGCAAGTAATACAAATGAGTGTTTATTACTTGCTACTTTTCTATAGATAAAAAATACACATTTTATGTAAACAAAAAAAGTACGACTTTTATTCGTATTTAAAAGTGGTATAAATTAAAAAATTTCAAAACAATATATTACATGCAATTAAAAAATTAACTACGTTTTTAGGAAACATAAAAAGTCTTGGCATAAAGACCGACAGTCGAAAGCCATTTTCTGATGTATTTATCAACCATCAGGCATTAATCATAACCACAGTGGCATCATATGTTTTATTATAATTATTACATGTTACAAACTATTTATACACAGAGCTAAATGTGGACTTAATTTATTAAATATTTTCAAATCATTTTTATTTAATTTATTTATAGGGCTTTAAAAAAGGGGTATACATCAATCAATCTTGTCATTAAGAAGAAGAAATTTCCGCGATTAATGCTGGCTTAAACGTTAATTTCGTTAATTTAATTGTATTGAATAGTCTGTTTCAGTTACAGAATTGAAGAAATATTTTTTTACTTAAATAATATTTCTCTATCGTTTTTCGTAAACTCATTTGCTGTCCAACTCATGTATAAATACTGCACTTCAACTTTATTTACAAAATAAACTTCAAGAGCGAAATTAATTCCAAACAAGTTAAAATTTAATCACACACCCTTGAACGTTTGCCTGTTCTCATTGTAGTATTTTAATTAACATAATTAATGAAATACGGCACATGTTTTCTGTATTTACTCAGTAAATGAAATTTTTATTGCGCTGCTTTAACGCGGCGTAATTTACTCAGAGGTAAATCGATTTTACTTGACGAAATTCAATATTACACATAATATAAAAAGGGGATTTATTCACTTGAAGCGATTGGACCCTTTTATTTAATTTATTTAAATAACTATGACCAAGTGAATAATTCCTGTTTTTTATTATTAAAACTATTTTATTCTTCAATGGCTTGTACTTGTCTTTAATACAAGCCAATGAAGAATGATAGCTTTTATTTCTATTTATCTTTATTACAAGTTATTGAAGAATAAAACATTTTCTTACAATTCACTGTCTTGTACTTCTGTTTAGTTCATGCCAGTGAAGAGTAAAAAAAATAATCGAATAAAAAGTGGACGTTATTTTTATTATTTAATCAAATATTGTTCTCGTAATAAACGCAAAAAAATAATTACCACACGTATTTAATTAATCAAAATTGATCAGTTGTACACGTCACGTGTATAACGTAATCGTTCGAATTATACGGATAATATTTAATATAATTTCATGGTTTAATATAAATCGGTTTATAATAATTATGGAATTTTCGGAATATTCGATTCAATTGTAGTATTAATATTAGTGACATGTGGGATTACATACAATTCTTTTATTAATGTAAAATTTGGCTCAATTATTATTCAACCGTATTGTATGGAAAATTGATTTAAGTATTTATTTTTGTAATAATATAAAAAAAGGATATTTATTCACTTGATCGCAATTAATTAAATTAAATGAAATACAAAAGAATTTGAAAACAATATAATGAATGCAATTAAAAAAAATAATTACGTTTTTATGAACAATGAAATAAAATTTAGACCAACTTTTAAATCCATACCAAATAATAATAATAATAATTTATTAATTATTTTCCAATGATTTTTATTTAATTTATTTAGATAACTATGACCAAGTGAATAATAAATAAATCCTTTTTTCTAATAGTATAAAAAATATTTTACACGTGTAAATAAATTAAGATAGCAATTAATTATTACAAACAAAGTGAATAAGCGAGCGAAGGGTGCTCGATTCTCTTTGATTGGGAGCAAAGAGGCGCCGGCGCTAATCCCGACAATGACGCGCGCCCGGCGCATCCACCATAACTACTTAACGCCACGTTAGCCGGAACGCTCCATAAATCTGATGAATCCGCGAACGCTAATTCATTCGATTATAATTCCCCTCCCCTCTCGCTCGGGATAAATCAGACACGGTTTTAATCCGGTGGAAAAAAGACCCCCTTTTAATCTACAAACTTTACCGGCGCACTTAATCATTCGGCGAGATTTCCGATTTGTGTAACGAAACGCCTCGAATCGCAAGTTGCGAGTTGTTTAAGTCCAGGTGTTTTAAACTCCGCATCGATTTTCGGGTGGGTTCGGATTTAGGCCGAGGTTTTTTTTCATTATCGCGTCAGTGCACGCGAAAATTTTTATATGGTGTTTTTTTTCCACCGACGTGATTGCAATTAAAGTGTAATTGCGTTCTTATCGCTCCACTATGGATGTAATCCAGAAAAAAACTTAATTGAAATTGTGCTGTTTTTTAATTGATTAAAAAAATGATGATGAAAGATTCCTTTGATGTTTCAGCGAAAATTATGAGTGAAAACACTACTATGTCAACGTCGAAATTACACAAAATACTTACTTATTAATCCCACTCTAATGGCATTGTCATAACAATGCACGAGTTGAGCATTCTCGGGAATAAACGTAATTTCCGGAATAAACAGTTTACACCTGTTTATGCCGAAACATGCGTGAGATTAGATAACAAATAAATCTCCCACTTCAAGGTACAAGCATTAATAACAGATTAATACAAAGCCAATGGCAATTAATAATACAGAGTGTAAAGACACATTTCACCCCGTTTATAACCATTAAAGCTTAACGCGATCGTAACACAATGCTAAAACATCCCCCTATTTTCGGAAATGAGAAAGCACGTTAGCGAAGAGGGATGACTGCGTGCGGTTTATTTAATTAAAACTATGTAACAGTTATGATAATTCAGGATTATCTCGAGGCGTGCGCCTCGCGTCCCCGCAATTAATTTACGGGAGGCTTACCGGATTATTCCCAACAGATAAAATCAATAATCCCTATCATTCGATCGAATAAATTTAGTAGTGTGTGTGTGTGTGGGAGGGAAAGGGGGACTATCTCGCCCCGCAGTAAGCGGAAACACCTGCTTCTGTTTGCTTCCGGTTTTTACACGAAAGCATAAATCACGCTGTGTTATTAATAAGTTCGCCGCCTCCCTTCACCTCTGGCTTCTAGCGGCGGTTCGATTGGGATTTTGGATTTGGGGTTTCGGGATGTAGACAGGATATTAGTTTCGTGGATGGTAATCTCTTTAATTAACATATGGGAGTGTGTTTGTTTTAAGTCGTTGGCTTTAATTAAAGGCTTAACATTAAATGTACAACCTTTTAAGCGTGACACGTTTTGCTGAAATTATGTCTATTCGATTGCGTTTGTGTTTATATAACAACACGTAATAAATATTGTCTGAATATTAATAGAAAATTATTCAACAACCGTGTAATGAAAAATATAATTCATGAATCATAATAATTGAGAGATAACGCAAGCGCCGTTTATTGCCTAATTTCATTAAATAAAAATGTATATTCACTATTTGTTTTGAGTTATGTGAAACACAATTATATTTCCTTTCTTCACTAATTTACATTTGGTAATCCAAATAAAAGTGTGAAGAAAGGTTATTAGTGCTTTATTCGTCGAATTAATTTGATCTTCACGTATCTCAATCAATCAATTTCACTAATTTATTAGATATACATTTCGAGCACTATATACTCATTTCTCAATTATTTATTGAAAATACATTATGAGCGAAATGTACATCTAACAGAGAAAAATAAATGATCGAAGAAAGGAAATAAATCAAATCCTGTTTTATTAATTATAAAAAATGCGCCTTTCATAAATACGTTTCTTATATTTTTTTAAACGCGCGTGGGAATAAATAAATAACATCGACACGCACAGTGCTGGCAAAGTCGTCTGTTGAATTTTCAACGTACTGAATATCCATATCTTAAGTGGCCGTAAAGTCGATATCGAAAAGGGCGTCGTCGTAGCCGCGTTGGCAGAACCGGGGCAATTTAGCTGATAGTTAAACACAATTATTGACTGACACGTGCAGTGGAGCGTTCAACACTACAAAGAGCCACCCGCTTTTCAACAACCACGACAACAACAACAACTATAAAAAGTTCCAATTGTCAGGCGCACACAAAAACTTTCCAGCGTGAACATTTTATTGATTACTTATTTATATTCATGAAAAAAAAATTCGCTTTAGAATTTTTACTTAAAATAATTACAAAACTCTTCCAATTATCATAAAATATTAATGACGATCATTTCATTAATTTCGCTTTTTTAAACATTATCAAGACTTTTCACAATGTTGTAAAAGTAAAACATTATTTTCAAACAAATCAAGTGTATTTAAATTTAAACATGGAATCATTAATGTTGGGTGTGGGAAAAATGGTATTTTAATTTTCGGAAAGCGGGTTGCTTTATAAGCGTACTTTGTATTTGTTTATCAGAAGTAAAATTATATGTTTAAATATGATAATGAAAAAAAAAAAAAAAACACTTCCATACTTTGTTTTGTATAAAACTTTTTTTTTCTTGTAACTGTAGTTTCGGCAAATTCAACTTGCCATTATCAAACATGAAGCTGAATTTGCCGAAACTGTAGTCGCAAGTAAAAATACAGTGTTAAACAAAACATTCATTATCATAATTATTCTAGAGCTATCAACATGTATCTATTTAAGCTCTTATGCAAATGGTAAGTATTGTTGCCGTTTATCTTTATCCTTCTTTTCTGTATTTACATAGATATCAATGAGGAGGATTTTATTATTTACTTCATAGTCTAGTCTGTTTCGACGTATATTTCGATCTTATTTATAATTATTTTTATTGCATATGCTCAAAAAATAAATGCAAACAACATTTCAGTGAACTCCGCTTAATAAACGTTCTTAACAATTAAAATAAATTAGTGAGGAGGGCTCCTCGAAGGAGATTTTTCACAATTAGGCCGTTGTCCGGTAATTTATACGTCCCCAGCGCCGGCGAACGCACTTCATTATTTATTTGATACATTTGGGGAAAAGGGGAGGATTTACAGCGTACACGAAACTAAGCGAAATAAATTTGTTTCAGCGGCAACACGGGGATTCGTTCGGGTTTCATTCCGAACGCGTGCTTCCCCGACAACAACAACAACAGCAAAAAAAGATTGTTTTTCATTATTAATTCCGCAGCGGGTAAATTTAGGCGCGTGAATTGTTCAGGCCCGCCAGGCGCATCCACCCAAATAAATAAATTGTATTTTATGCAAATATTTTCCCGTTTTTTTTTTGATTAAAATATAATTCCGTTAATAACGTTAGTCAATAAAAGATTTATTATAATTAAAAACAATCTGACGAATAAATCAATTTGGATTAAATATGTTTGCCTTGGTTATTGTACACAGAGCTTTTTTATCAGTATACATTTCCCCTATGTATACTTGCAAAATACCCAAGTCAAACGCATTGATAAAAGTATATTTAGTTGCCTATAATATGCAACCCGAACGACCGATTCCTTCAACTAAAAAACAATTAAACAATTTTATTCTTCTGTTTATGACAATGCCGAAATGCACAAAGTGGAAGAATTTAAAAAAATCGAATAACTAATAAATGCATTCAACTTAACCACGAATTTACCAGAGACGCGGTGTATGCTTTTCGCGAAAGTTTGAGTTACTCTCTTGTAGTTTCTGGTGATTATTTCGAGCAGTTATTGTAATTATTTATTTCAAGTTTATTGTTCTTCACTGTTATTTTTCTTCTAAATTGTCTTAATAAAATTTCTTAATATTTTTTACTCGTAAATTCTCCATTATAATAAGTGAGGTGTTTTTGATAAAAAAATGAAATTGCGCAGGTTTACAGTTCGCCTAATATACACTGATAAAAAACCTCTCTGTATATATAATTTTTTTTGTTATTAGCAGATTTATACAAAGAAATGTACAAAATAATTAATTAACAGTTTTTTTAACAGTGTCTCTACAATAAATTTTGTAAAATTTAATAAGCTCTTGTTTTATTTACAAACGGAATATTCAGAATGTTTATAATTGAGAAATGTATATTTTTTGTTCTTAAAACATATTTACTTTCAAACAAATTATTTAATAAAACGCTGAATACCACTTTAATAGGCGCATAAAAGCCCCCCTAAAAAGAAAACAATTTTCAAATACCCTTACACGAATTCATTTTTATGTATGTGTGCACGTTAGCCTAATAGAATATTTTATGAATAGTACGAAAACACATATGTGTGTGTGTGTGTGTGTGAGTGTATTGTCGGAGGCGGATATTTCGCGTATAACGCGGGTTACACGAGAGGGAGGCATTAAATCCGTGAATAACGGGAGAACGAATGGCGTCATGCGGCATAAATAAAACGCAATGAAAACGGCATTCATGTAAATGAGTTATTATGAAACTACTGAAAATTGCGCCCCGTATATTTTTACCGTGTTGTTCCGCCGCAATAAAATCCCGGAAATGCAGGGATCGACATTAAACGGACTGGCTGCACTTTACGCGATAATTAAGGGTCGACTGGTAAACTGGAATTATGGCTTTTACTATTATTCTTAATTAATGAGGCTGATATATAAAAGAAAAATATATTTGCGTGAAAATGATACGATTTGTAAACATATTGCAAAGTATAATTAAATTATTAAAAAATAACAAATAATTTTCTAATATAAGTAAAATAATAACTCTTTAAAATAAGCGGTTATAAGCCACCGAAAAAAAACCTTTGCATTACCTCTCAAACATAAAATAAATATGAATAGATTATTAAACATCAACCAATAAAAAAAATAAAACACAGATTAGATTGAATAAATTTAATTATCGACTAGTTCCGGATTATTAGCTCATTTTCAAGAGAATTTAAAAGTATTTAAAGTATAATTAATAGTTTTAATACTAAAACTATTAATTAAATTAAATATATATTTTAAAATAATCACTAATATCACTAATAATCTCCAAATTCCCTTTCTAACTCGAACAATGTTGTTTATCTGGGCTATCGATCTTTAGGCCCTGTCATGAATTTATGATGAAGTTAAAGAAAAATCTATGCTAGCTAGCTGAATTGTCTTGATAATTTGCGCAAATGAATTGATGGATGGTGATTGTATAACATTTGTATTTAGGAATGATATTAGGGTTACGGAGAATCCTATTTTCTATTATTAAAAAAATAATATTTTGTGTGATCTCCTGGTCTGCGACTTAAATACAATGCGTCTTGTTTATCCGCAGAAATTAATATTAACTTAAAATTATTTTCAAGCAAATAAACTCCACTTCCGCACATCTTCATATTCGTATTTACTCGAGCAAACACACGCAGCGTTCACCAACTTAAATTATTGTTATTATTACAATTGTTAGAATCTAGTTTTAGTATAAATATAACGGTTGATAATTCAAACCCCTCGGAATTATTATTATTGCCGTAACCTGTGGGTTTCGGGTGTGAGTGGAGTTTAAGCGTGGAAACTGCTGGATAATATCTCATTCGAGTTTTAGTCCCAGCAGGAACGCGCGTATAATTGTATAACATAATTTCGACCGGCCGCAGTATAACTATCGGAATTAAAGGAAGGGCTCTCTCTATACACAACTGCCCCTCCTTGCTTCTCCTTCCGCCCTTCGTATTAATATATAATGGCCACCTTAATAACGGCAAACAACCGGCCGGCCGGCTGCCCGGGCCCGGTCCGCCTACTCCGAGTCTGTCCATTAAGAAAATTGATACTGCATGTACTAATTTATTTCAATTATGTTGGATTAGTGCCTTCTAATAGATTTTAATTATTTGCTATTTTTCTTTTCAAGTATTTTTTATCGTGTGTCTATTAATTTTCAAATAGGATTCAGGAACTTGTGAGTCTTATATAATTAAATATTCATTCATTCTTTATTATTAATATAATTCTCAGAATTATAATAATAATAAAGAATTGGAAGTAACTAAATTGTTTGCATTAGTGGCAGTAGAAACAAATTTATCTGATTTATATTTAAATTATTTTCAATAGAAAAGACCACAGACACAGTTATTTAAATAAATTAAATTATTTGAAAACCATTTGGTTAAATAAATTAAGCGTACCTTCCCGATCGGGATCTCAGATGGAAGTGAACTGACTGATCTCAGGGAAGGACGCAAACAAAATTCCACAGAGCTAAATCTAGAAATAATTTATTAATTCTTTTCAAATCATTTAAATTAAATTAAATACTCTTTATTTTATTGTATATGCTTTTTTATTTAACATTATTGATGTTTTGTTGAATATTTTTTTCTCATTAATTCATTATATGTAGCACTGTCATATATATGTATAGTCGTTGATACCAAATATGTTAAATTTCTATAAATACAGATATCAGGACATTAATATAAGCATTCATAATATGCGAGCATTTTTTTTTTTTCACTATAGCCTTTCTAAAGCCTATTTATTATACCATTCTAAATATAAAACGGGCAAATCAACAACATTTTAGTGCATATTCTTTATTTTGTGCCAGTGTTTCGCATTTACGAAGTTAATAATCGTTGAATTTTTACGAGGCTCATTGAAACGGTTTCTCAATTAAGATGGCTTCTGCGAGTAGGTCGTTGTAAGCTCCTTTGATATCAAGAACAGCCGCAAACGGGAACATTTTTATCCCACCTTTTTCATTCAATTCGACTTACGAGTGCATACATTTCTCATTTTGTGCCACCATATTCTACCAGATTTATTGTTGTCGTGATCCTTTTTTACTCAGCTTCCACAAAATAAGAAGATTTCAATAATACTCCGGAAATAATCACTAAAAAAATATTAATTTCAATTTTATTCTCACATTCCGCTCCCGACTTTTCCCCGGCGTTCATATTCCGCATTCTGTCGAGGAAGTTTGTTATTGAGCGCTCCTCGCAGAGCGCTTCCCCACGCGCAAAACTTGATAAACAACAGTGAAATTAATTAAGGATTTTCGTGTAATTAGCCGACTCTTATGATCTCGCCTTGAATAAATCACCGGAGGCAACGGGAACGAGAAATGGGAAAATGGAAAACACAACGAGGCACGACAAGGTGTTTATTCTTATCGTTTTTACCGAGTGAGTGTGTATGTTATTCTGTTTGCGTTGAATTAATTTTAATCAAAATATTTTGGAGATTCTCAAACTATTGCTTCCTAAAAATAAATAAAAGTAATTATATAAAAAAAATGAATACGTTTAAATAAGGCCATGTTTATAGTCGCGATATAAAAGCCTCGATACTAGATTGAAGACCTTGATGAACAAGAACGAATACCGTATCGATTTGACAAAGGCTGCCCTCCGTATGGCCAGTGCTGTCTTCAGGTTGCAGAAGCCTATTGCTGCTAAGACACCGAAAGCCGCCAAGAAGCCAGAATAAGCGTTTTATATGTTATGTTCTTAATTAAAGAAATTCCACGTTTTGAGTTAACGTGCATACGAGATGTTTAGTAGTCCGGCAGTAATAACTTCCATGTTTTCAAAATGTGAGTATTATTTCTGCCACACCTTTTATATATAGAAAAAAAAGAGCAAAATATATCTAGTGGCTAAACCCTAAGATGGGGTTGTGCCGTTCTATACTGGAGCTCTCCAGATCATAATTGCCGGGTTGGTCTTTCCCCTTTCTATTTTCTAAACTTCCTTGCTGATTTGTCTCCATAAAATCCTATTCATTGTTTTGTTCTGCCATTTTTTTTATTCCAATTCCACTTAAATCCTTTTTTACCTCCTGCAGCCATTTTGATTTCGGTCTTCCTCTTTTTCTTTTACCTCCCTGTGTTCATTCTAATATTTAATATATAGTTGTCTTTGGCCTTGCTCTCCAGAAAAAGGAGCAATAGTCTTTTAAAATTCGAAATTTCACTAACTACTAAAGCAATGGCAATATATATTATATATCTTTTATAATAAATTAAAATTAAAAGATTCGTAATTGGTATATATGTTATTTAGTGTTTAATGTAAAACCAGTTGCACACTAATAAAATTCAAATAAACCGATATTGACAAAAATAACTGCCCGCAATTATGGTTTATATCATCGCGAAACAACGCGTATAAAACGCAACCGCAATTGCAACGAAATTAATCTATCCGCAACGACTGTTAATAAACAAAGTCCATAAAAGTCGGGACAAATAGGACAGGAAAAAACCCATGCATTTATGCAGCAGTGTTTCCGCACGCGTGTGTGTATAGATTCTATACTAAACCGATGTTGAGTGACAGTGGCAGGACAATAAAATTCTATTTATCGAATTATGTACGATATAAATTTAATCGCATCAGCAAAGTCGCACGCTGTTTGCTGGATTTATGGATATGGACACACAAATTAGCGTGAATTATTGCGAGTGCGTGCGAAATTTCTGTTTTTTTTTTAAACAGTTTGTGTGTATTCACATGAACCGGCAATGCTCGGGTGCAACAGTTTGTATTCGATTTGCATTTACATTTAAGCGAGAATAGTGGAAAATTAGGTGATAATCGGAGCTATTCCGTACGAGAAAAGTTAAGTTTAACGTGTGCGTTATTATTTAATTTCACATTCTATGAATATATATAAAATTACATAAGCTGCTTAGACTGCGATGACAAAAATTAACATACACTATAAACTTAACATTTCCCTTACAGAATAGCCTTGAATATGTTCAAGTGGATGAAAGACTGATAGCCATTTTGTTACTTTTTATAATATATTACAATAATACCATTACAATTTTTACATAATAAGTATGAATTGTTATATAATAAATGCAAAAGAGAATAAGGCAAAAAAAATGTATATAGAAATAAATGTTTAGTATCGTGTTTCATACAAGCTGAATAATGTATCAATTTTATTTGACTCTTAAAATTGAATGTCTAAGAGCTTCGAGTTTGATAGACAATCCGTGCCTTTAATGATAAGTTAAAAATATGGCATTCCATTTAAAAATATCAAGTTTGAGCCATTTAACGTCCTTGTTTAATTATTTTATTTTTTAAAATAAAAAATAAATCGTCCTTAGTCATTTTATATCATTTATATTGTTTAAAATTTAATGTAAAGTCACTGTGCTTTATTATCATCGTCATAAATACTGTAAAGTCATTGTACAAATCATTTATTACTAGGAATTGAATTTAAAGTTATTATTGTTTAACAAAAAAATTACTTTAAAGTAAGTCTACATCTCTCTAATTGTCAGAAATCGTCTTTAAAGTCAATAAAATAAATTTTGAAATTAAACACTTTACTAATATCACATATCAGAGTTTATTTGTGACTAGTTTCGATCTGTACAGTCATCATCAAACTCTTATTAATTTACCTTATTGATTTAAACATGTATCACGGTTTCAACCATCCAAAATGTTTTTAAAATCATTGTGCATCACAATTTATAGTAAAATAAAATCACTTTAAAGTAACTATACGTCACTATTTAATCAGAAATTGACTTTAAATTCCTCGTACGTTCCTATAATTGCTTCAAATTGACTACATAGTCACTGTACTTCACTATTATCACCAGGAATTGATTGATAAGTCATTATTTATAAAAATTATTGTCAGGAATTTATATAATTTATTAATTATTTTCAAATAATTTTTATTTAATTTATTTAAATAACTGTGATCAAGTGAATGAATATTCTTTTCTATTTGAGATATTTTGTTGATTTTAGTGAAATTAATATTTCTTTATTTTAAAGAGACTTCTAAATATCTTACGAATCGATTGTAATTTAGAAAATAAATATATTTACTCTTATTTTAGATTTCTTCCGAAGTTATCTGATTTTCGCAACGAAAATATATAAATCTAATGAATTTATCCTCACGCTTTTTCTCTCCGACTCGTATCTATTCAAGAAAGCAGCGATATTCGCAATGGCCGTAAATTACATTAGCGCCCGAGGAAAATTGAGAAAACGTATTTTCCACCTCCCACCAACACCCTTCATCCCGGTTTAAATATTTGAATTCGGGATTAGTTTTTTTCCTCCGCTCTCCTCGCCCCCTGCTTTTTCCTTTCCGGGACAGAGGGGGGCCTGCCTACAACAAATCCACCTAATTTGGTAATCTCCCGGGGACATATATAAGGATTTAGCTGTTTCGGTGAATGACACCGGATATAGAGCCCACAGGAAATTTATGACGATGCCGGATAGACTATGCCATATCCAGACGTATACACACATACAGGGACGCCGATAAATTCTGCATAGAAGTCCCCCCCAGCCCCCTCTCGCGCAATTTCGTGATGCGATGAACACGCAATGTGGCCTAAAATCGGCCCTTTCTGATACACAAAACGCGGCCTAAATGCTGGAATTTCGGGACGCGCGGGATATGCGTTGTTGTTTCCTTTGTGGGGAGGGTTGAAGGAGGAGTAGGGGGTGGATATTGCGGTGGGTATTGAAAGCGTTCACCACTTTTGCTTTTACATCGTCGTAAGTGGGAATTCGAGTAGAAATATTGGTCGTGGAAATTTATAATGGAGAATGTAAATGTTACTTCTTTAAATTTTTTATGTAATAATATCTAAATTGTTACATAAAAAATACATATAAATAAACTGATGTTTATTAATGAACTAATTAATTAATTCTTTAATTTGAAGAAGATTTTAATCACAATTAAAAAAAAAAAACACTTTAATTCTATACTTCACTTCTATTTTTATATATTAGATTTAAATTTCGAGTACTAAGCACTCATTATCAATAACTTTTTAGTTATGTGAAGTGTTATAAATGAAAAATAATAAATTTCTTTTTACAGTCATCGTGAATATTTGCATTATTTATAAAAAGTTCATTCAATTATACTCTCCTGCACAGTCAACGTTTGGGCTCCATAATAAGGGTGAAGTCGCCCTCGACAAGAAATAAATTTGGTAGAAATACATCGAACTCTAAGTGAACAAAGTAAAGATTCTACAATCCCGAATCTGTGGAGATGTGCTCTAAGTGTACAGTATGCGTTTTAAATTATATCTGGACAGCCGATATCATCTGTCCAGAATGAATTCTGGCTGGACACTGCACATTTAGTGTACACCTCCAAAGAGTGGGGATTGTAGAATCTCCAGACTGTAGAGGATGAAACCACGGAGCATATCCTTGGATATTGCCCAGCGATAAAATCCAGTGGAAATCCATTATGGGTGAGGAATGGTGATTTTCAGGCATTTATCTGCATATGTGTTGCTAGCCTATCTTGACGAGTTAGGCTGGCTGGTCTAAGATACCCTACAGGGAGGAAGCATCAGGGATCTAACGAGGCCTATGTATGCCTGCGCAGTTTGCGCATATCCCACAAAACCGAAACTGTAAGAGTGAACTCATATAGAGAATTTAACATTATTTCGTGGTTTTAATTGGTACATTTTTTGTTACTTCTCGCATTAAATATTTTTCCACATTATAATAATTCTCGAAATGTCCAAAAAAGTTTAAATTGTTATTCCATATATTCTTTGGAAAATTATATTACCATTAACAATGGTAATATAATTGTTTACGTAAACAATTTATGAATTAAACCGAATTATATTATTGCGCACTTGATATTCAAAGGTAAATAAATAGTGAATGCGCCTAGTGAAATCAATATTGATCCCGAGCACTCACGATACATTATATATAACATTCACGGTATGTGTACATCATTTTTTATTGCCCATTAGTATTTCCAATATCAACGCCGCGCATGATTTATACACCCGCGGGGTGAAATTAATTACATTTTTCCCTCTCGGCGACACGCACAATAAATCCAGGAATCGTCATCTCGACATAAATCACGCAAAAATTCCCCGCCGCCCTTTTCAACGCACGCTCAATAATTTCTATTTCATTTACCGCCCGGTGTTCCCTAAAAATGCATTAGCGAGGCCCACCCCCGCGTCCTCCGCCCGAATCTGGGGACTTTCAATATGCACGGAACCCCGTTCATCCCTCTCCGGCCCCTCGCCGGCACTATTGATTCATGGCGTTTCGCGCCAGAGACGACATTAAAGTGTCACAAGTGGAAATAATGAAATTTAAATCCTTTTCTTGGAGTTTTTGCGAGTCGGAGATACCTGAGGGGGGTTTTAGCTGTTGGTAATTAACTGTGCTCTCCATTGAGCTTTTGGGGAAAGGGGGTTGGGGTTATTAAAATTTTTGCTGTCCAGAGTTTCTATATGATTCATAACCCATTTTATCGTGATGGATTTTGAAAGAGAAATCTCAAACGTCCCGGGTTTCACCACAAGTTTAGTGAGGAATTAATTCTACATATAAAAATCGATTTTTTCGATATTTTTGCTACTACAAAATTAAGTATATGCTAGTTCTATTAATGCAACATGTTCTATTACTATCAGTAACTATTCTCTAGTCGTTTAAAAGCATCAATTCATTGTTACTTATAGACTTTATTTATTTAAAATTGTTCGTTCAGAAATACTTGCTTACTAATATTACTCAATTTTGCTCAACACTAGTAAAAATTACAAATATATTATAGGGACAGATTAAGTAGGAGATTTTGGAACAGCGATTGACAATATTATTCAAATATATATATATATATAATAGAGTATATTATATATATATATATATATATATATATAATATACTCTATTTTTCTATTTCTTAACTTATTAGAATGATTGGAGATTAAACGTGCCATCAGCAGGGGGGATTACCTGCTTAATAATCAGCATGAAATTATTACTACCGAGAATATTATTAGCGCCGGAATATTATACAATTAGGCTTAATTTTATTTGTATATATATTGCGACATTTTTTATTTACAATTTTGTATTAACTTTCATAATGATCCGAAAGGACCGAAATAAGTGTATTACTTTTCACAATGAGAAAGTATGATTCCATCATGAGAGTAGCAGAACAAGTATTGGATTATATTATATAATATATTTGTATCTGTGTGTTATCTAGTTAACAACAAGATACTCCTAATTCAGTCTTATTAATACATTAAATTATTTTAAAAAAATCATGAGAGAGCATACACAAACTTATTTTCAATATCGCTCCTCGTTTGCGGTGACGCAAATGGGGTGAAGATGGTGTGGTTGAAGGGGGATTTTCCGGCCATTCCATCTGTCAATCACATTTTGCGCACAAAGTATCCCGGAAGGCCGGAAAATTGAAAGGGGCGCCCTCCGTGAAAAGTCCTCCCGTTTCCCCCTCGGAATGATTAACATTAACATTTATCACTGGCGACAGTTCTGTGTTTTAAAAATGCTGAAGCAATTTTTCTGCTATACAAAATTATTTTGTTTCTCTAAATTATAAATCAATCAATAAATGAGCAATAAATACCATTCGATGTTTTAGACATCATAATGTATTATATTTTGTTTCAATAAGGAAATTTTAATGAAGTGAAATTTATTACTATGAAAGAAAAATATATATTCAACAAGTAAATATTATATTTCTCACAAAAATGATTATGTTGAATTACTTAAACAATGATTGATTATTAAATGAATACGCGACATTAAATTTATAGAACAGCTAAGTTTTCTGCGAGAGTGTAAATGAAATAAATGTTGCGAGCGTGTTTCTCTATACAGACATTTCTCATAACAAATAAGATGAATCGATCCCAAATTCTAAATAGAAGATAAACTTAAACAGTACATCGTCTATTTGAGTAATATACTAGTTGAAATTTACAAAAAATATTATGTTTTAAAATATAATTTTTATAATTAATGAATTATTCACATTTAATTAATGTGAATTTCGTTTTCCTTGTTTGCTTAAACAGGACAAGTTCGCTTTCCTTTAGTGGACGAAACAATGATTCTCGGTTGTCTACTTTGTAGACCCAAATCGTTGACGATGCCACTTGAAATTAGCCAAAAGGTGGCGCTTGCGTCGTCTTTAATTTATAATGATTAATTAATTATTATTTTACATAATTAATTCATTAAAAAATAATATTAATAATTAATAATAAAATAATTTACAATCGATCTATTTAAACCCCATTATCTCAATTATAATTAAATATATTCCCCTCGATATCCAACAATAAAATCCCCTTACACACGCTTAAATATACGTACAAATTAATGCGAAACCCTTCCCATTCTCACGCGCGCGCACTTCCAGATCTATTCCCCCGTTTCTGCAAAGCGAAACTTTTGTTCCTAAGCGATTCCAAAACTGAATAAGAACTTTCCGTACATTGTACATAATAAACCTTAACAGCTTATTGTTTAATAAGTAGATACAGAGTTTGTTAATTACGGGGAGTGAAATATTTAACCCTCTTATGGTGTTTCGTTGCACTTTTTTTCTATATCCCTATCGGAAGAAATCCCATCAGTGTCTTTGTTTTTTTAGGATGGGATAACCTGTAATAGTTTTGTTAGGGAAAGACGGGGATCATGAGAGGGCCTAAAATAACAAACGTGTGAGAGGAAGAGGGGGGAGGTTTGCTTGGCTTGAGTTAATTATAAACAAATCTTTGTTTCCTAAATCGTGGAGGCGTTAACTTTGTGGTTAATATTGTGTATTCGCGACATGATAACACTGAGAAATTAAAAATGCGATTTTATGATAATATGAAATAGTTTTTATATATATTTACATCTTTATTCCTTACAAGTGTGGTTTAACATTTTTTTTTACATTTTAACAATTTATTTAAACTTTAAAGAAATCTTGTAGGAATTAGCTATCGGACGGAAGCCTTTCAGCTAAAATAGTTTATAATATATTTATTATTGTAGTAGTTGATTTAATGAATGTTTGTCCTTTTAAAAGTACTTACGTAATGTAAGTCAAAAAAATAACAGTAGCTAAAGAGAAAATAATTAATTAATTAAGTTAATTAATTTCGATAATAAACGATTAACTTGGATTAAATAAAAATTATTTTGAATATTACATCAAATAAAAAAAAATAATTAATTAATTATTTTCGATCTTTTTTATTTGATGTAGTTTTCAAAATTTTATATTTAATTTATTATCCCTAAGTATCATAAATCTGTCATTTTCTATAGCATCACCTTGGAATTGTAAAACCATACCATACTTATTATATTTACTGAAAACTAATATAAACTTAAGTTAGTGGAAATATATTTTAGTTCATAATTATTTTACAAAATATATGACATAAAATAATAATGTTGGTTATTAGACACGTGAGGTCAAGCGTCCGTTATTAATATCTGCCATTGCGTCGTCGGAACGTTTCGGGGGTGGTTGTTACGGTGGGTTACAAGCAGAGAGGAAAGGGAGGGTTAATAACGGAGATACACGCCACGCGCACCGTGTCCTCCCTTAATTAATTACTAACGGTCATCTAGAGACAATTCTGACATCTGTGTTACAATATCTCAATAATTGGAAACAATGTCACCCGGTTTACGATATTACGGCTTATCACTCGAAACGGTACGCTATTGTCGAAGCTAATTTGACAATATACAGTTTGTGTTGTATACTTTAAATACATTCTATTATTTTTTTAAGCGATGTTAGTTTACCTCAAATTGCTGGACTCACAGAAGGTTTAGAAAATTGGGATTTTAAGCATTCGAATTATGAAGGATTTAGCTATATTTTCCTCCAGAATAATGTATGTAAACAAATTTAATCGCATCCGAGAATTGAGTGCATTTCAGTATGTGTTTCGCTCAATTTTTAAAGTACAATTTTACGATTGAAATACTCTTAATCTAATTACTAGTTTTTGCTCAAATTTGCAGAGTGCATTCTTTAATGTTTCAGCTACAATTTGGTATAATATGAAGTGATTTTGAAAGTTTCGGATTTTTCACAAAATTTTGATTTTTTCTACCTTTAGAAATTTTTGAAAATAGGTCGACATTTTTTTCTCCTATAAATTCCGAAAAAAAAACATGAAGCTTCTTTGTGGTAATTAATAAAAGTTCTAAACATTATTTCATAAAGAACTTTTCTTTTTAGCCTTCTTTGTATTTATTTAATTCTACTCGAACCGTTAATATGGAGCCCCTATGAAAATTTTCAAAAATACATCCTCCCTGATAATGTTTTTTTTACATATGTTCAGAATACCGTTATATTCTTTAGTCGCAATTGCTTTTACTCAATCGATTATTTTACTAAATTCTAAAGTTTGTTTTATTTGTTAATATTAGTCTGTAATAAACGTTTTCAATTAAATTAAGAAAATTAAACAAAGAGGGCAGAAAGACCAATGATCGATAGCCCATGACAGACTACTAACACAATTGTACATATTGTTATAATAAATTTTGTAAAATTTTATTGTCATATTGTCTGAATAAAGATATTTGTATGTAAAAAAAATAGTAAAGAAAAATGGAAAGAAATTATTATAAAATTCGTGGCTGAAACAAAGATGATTCACATATTTGCAGTTATGCTTCTATGCAATAAACAAATATCTTTGTGTAATCCAATGTCCGGCGGGGTAAATGTTCGGGAAGTAGTTGTTTCAATGGATGTTTGTAAAACTTACAGTGTATGAATTTTTGCAGTTGGAAAAAGGAATTGATCGAATTTTATTGATCATTGCCAGAAATGTTCCTTGTTTAATTTCATTGTAATTGGAATAAACGTATTTTTAATATAACTTACTGGAAATTGTATGTTTAAACCTAAATCGCGAATCCGCGTATTTTAATTGTTTATTAATACATGTACTTTTTTAAATGAATACTTCAATATAAAAAATCACCATCCACGTTGTTTAGAAATATTTTAATATAAATCTCCGGCGCTGTGGAATATTTATTGCATCCGTATATTGTCTGGCAGGTTTGTGTATTTCGTTTGGAGAAAAGCAGTCCCGATGAAATATTAAAATAATAATCCCCGACTACGACAATGGAAAACGGGACCGGTGTTTGATGAATTCACAGGAGAGAGAGAGAAAGAGGAAGGGAGCGAGACGGCGATGACTGGGGATTTTACTACTGAACAATATTTAATGAAAGTAAACCAAATCAGGACGTGTCCTTTGTAATCCGCTAGATTACTATTTGCTCTCCGCGGTTGATAATGGCGCCCGCTCAACCCTCTCTTCCTTCTCCGTCCCCTACAACGGATGGCGCTATGATGAAGCTTCAATAGGTTCTACAATTATACATGCAATATGCAAATGTTGAAATGCTTTTTCTTTATTTTTCATATTCCTTATATATATTATCGTAACTCGCGTATACTGTTTCTATTTTTTTTTTTATGTCTATAAAAAACAAACAGAATTTTCCAGTCTACTCGAGTTACGATTATATATATATATTTATATATATATAAGGAACATAATAAATAAAGACTGATTTTTGACACATCTATTAAAATAACTACTTCCCGGGCAATTACCCATCCGAATAGTGGCTGAT
The DNA here is from genome assembly GCA_963082785.1 of Philonthus spinipes. Taxonomy (NCBI): domain Eukaryota; kingdom Metazoa; phylum Arthropoda; class Insecta; order Coleoptera; family Staphylinidae; genus Philonthus; species Philonthus spinipes. The sequence continues at coordinate 32,612,220 of OY720304.1, forward strand.
TAGAATTTTTAAAATAATTAATTAATTGTCATGATACAGCAAATAATGGACATTTCCTGCAGCACGACACTTAATTAATTAATTAAAAAAATCGAATGATTTAATATACGTAAATAACTGTGTAACTCAATTATTATTATTTTTTTAATAGTTACGAAGGGATTTAAATTACTTTCATTTCAAGACGCTATGTCCTCTACATATCTAACATCTACTTTATGGTTATGTTAAAGACATGCCTGAGATAGTGCCGAGATATGATAAAGACATGCCTCGCGATTTAGGGGTGGGTTGGGAAGAGGGTCGATTAATTAACGCTTGGCTCGGCTGTAGGTGGTATCAATCATGCCTCTGGATTTTCGGGGAGGGCACAAAAGGGCTGAAACACGCACGCATGTTTAGAATTTCGGCGTAAACAGAATAATGATTATGTAATGTGTGCTCGCGATTTCAACCGCTGACGAAGGTGACAACATCATTATTTCAAGAAGTTATGATCACGTGATGTGATTAGAAATTTATCTAATTATACATAAATTAAAAATTTTAATATTTCTATTTAATAAACTATTTAAAATAGAAATATTTACAAATTGTATATTTTACAGTAAAATAATATATAGTAACATAAAAAGGATGATTTTTTTATGATTTGACAAAGATTTTAATTTGAATAATTTCAAAAGTGTGAATCATCTCCCTTTTTATTTTAGTATTGATAATAATTGTGAAAATTATCTATGCTATCGATCAGAGTTAAATCTTGTCATTAATTTATAATGATATCAAAGAACAAATCTATATTAGCCCGCAAAACAGTCTTGATGATTCCCACAAGTTAATGTTGATTAATTAATTATTTTAATAAATATTGAAATTTTCTTATTGAAATCTAGCACAACAAACAAAAAACGTCTAAGAAATAAAATATATTTAATTTTCTAGTTATAAATATTAAGATGCTTCCTTTAAGAAAATGAACATTAATATAATTCTGTCATGCATCTTCCTAGTAAAAAAAATTACACAATTTTTCAGTACGTTCTTAAATACACCACAATAAATATCAAAACTAGTAAACATGGCAATAAATAACTGGATGGAGTGGAGGCGAGATAATCTGCGCTCAAGTCGAGATTTTACTGCATGATTAATGGCCAAATAATCTACATCAATAATTATGAATCATGTCTCTCTCTCCCTCCCCCCTTTAGAGTTGAGAGGAGGCGGCTCCAGTGCTGCCAACTTCCGCCGGTCCTTGTTGTTTTCGTGTCAAGGACAGAACTCCAAAATGACAGCGCTTATAAAATGTTGGCAACTCTTCAAATGCGACTTTTTACATTGTCTCTTACTCCGAGCGCTCAAACTGATACATTTTTCAATTATGTATCGCACACAGAAGTTTATAAATTATACATAGAGATGGTTTTGTTTATTTTGGTTCTGGAATCGAATAAGAATACAAGAAAATAGTTATAGTTACGTGAAGATTATTTAATTAAATAAACATATAAACACCCAGCGAAGAAAAGTTTAGTATTTTATTTAAATTAAGAATTAGACTCGAATAATGATTTTAATATTATTTATTTTTTTATACATACAATTAAAAAAAACATGAAATTATTTACTCTATAATATTACATTTTAAGGGTGCGGTTTGGTAGAAAGAGAAGGATATATAATTATTGGCAGTTAGTAATACGAATTACATTGCAGTTGTGATCAATTAACATTGTATTATACATTAAAGTAATCTTAAAGCATGCAGGATTTTCACCAGATAAATTAAAATGTATTGTTTTAATTTGTTGATTGTTAATTAGAAATTCATAAAGCTCGCGCTAATCAGGAAAACCCCGTAATCAACGACCTGCTTGACCTAATATACACCCCCTTTTCAAAGCTGTTATACCGCTTACATAATCCGCCTTAATTGTTTTTGTAAGTTACTCTTAGTTTGATAATGATGTTCTATGCTTCGAAATAAAATAACAAGTTATACAAACAAAGTGAAAAAGTGTTTTATTTAATGTATTGTTTTAATTAGATTTTATGGAAATAATTATGAAAGAAATAATGAAAATCTGTCAGATTTATGTGAATTTTTAATGTATAGTTTTGGCAAAAAAAAAAAATGCTTAATGAAAATTTTAATTTCACTAAATTCTTCAATAAGATTGCTGTACACTCATTACCTATTAAATTCATTATATCTTCCAAATTTTTATTCTATCAAGAACTAATGAATTTGGGTATTATGTAATAATTGACTATATTTTTTATTAGTTCAATATTTTTCTACCTAGCGTGTAAAAAATGCATCACTGAATAAAACACTTACTATGTTTGTACATATGTTATTAATTCTGGGGCCCGACTCTTTTTTTATTAATATTTTTTGTTTGTTTGCAATATTTAAATAGTATAAATATACGTATTTGTGAATTTTTAATAATAAATTTATAAATTTAACAAACTACACAGGTTTAATAATTGTAAATCGAGTAAATACTTTGTAACCGATACAGCGCCCTCCTTTACAGCTCTTTAAAATATTAAACCATTATAAATATGTGCGTGTTTCACAATTAACGACCAACCTGAAACAAAACAACGGCCGCACACACAAATACGTGTATCAACATCGGATTCAGGACACGCAAACCGGAATCCATATCCGGCTTGTGTACACTTAGATATGCCAATTGTGTACAGAAGGGGCGACGGGAGGGGCTGGAGTGGTGTCTATTTGATCGCACATGGCTAGAGCGATACGCAAATTCAATCAAACGTTAACGTATGGATAACATTGGTAACACTGTCGGGCTATTCCCCAACCGGAAACGGAAATGCGATCGCGTGAGATGTTGCAAGAGGAATGGGTGTGCGGTGCAAAACCGACCTGTCTCTCGAATTTTTCACTTTGTGCAGTGCTTGCAGGTTCGTGTGTGAGCGCAATTTTAAGGTGAATGATGTAATTTGTCAGTTTTTTATTTAAATTGGAGTGAAAAATTTGGGTGAATCCGAAATCCGTAGTTACTAGAGGTTAAAAAAAAGTTTGAATGACCGAAGGCTTGAATTGATTATCAATCAACGATAATAAAACAATAATGTCCTTTTTCAATTAATGAAAACACTTTTTCGATCTTTACTTTGTGTATAATGAAATGTTCAGCCACCAAGAAAGAAAACTCTCAACCTAAATTGATTCTTAACCTCTGCTAATCTAAATTTATTCCTTCCCTGTAATCACCTACATAAATTTATTTCACTCCTTCATTTCTCCCGCGCAGTCCATCTTAAACATCCCCAAAAAAACCGAATCCATCGGGATTTGCGTACATTTTTTTTTTCTTTCGCTCACGCAAAGCTCGTCACATTTCGGCGGAAATAAAATTAGCCGCATTAAGATCTCCCTCGCTCCTTCGCGTTTTCGCTTTCCGGAGATATTTAACAATTCCGCGGTGATATTTGTAATTAAGTTTCCGCCATTTAGCGCGAGCCGGGGGAAAAAGTAACGGGCCGCCATTCGCACGAGTGGTATGAATATGTATGTCGAAGGGAGGGCGGTTAAATGAACTTGAGGTGCATTTGCATATCGATTCCGGAATTTTCCTGCATAGAGAATTCCGAAAGCGTCGGGTTTGACGGGAATGCATTTGCGACGGATATAATTTTTCATGTGTTATTTTAGTGACGAACTTTTTAGGCGGTTTGTTACTATGAATTAAGAAAATTCTTTAATTTAAAATTTTGTTCTAAATTAATAAAAAAAATCTCTCCACATTCAAATATATTTATTCAGACAATTACATTGTAGATTTACAATTATTTTACAGCAAGTATAGAAGATAAAACATGAATTGAATCATGTTCTATCTATAAATCTATCTATCTATAAAATATCATATACAGGGTGTTCAAAAATGATATATATATATAGGCAACTGAATACTTAATATTCATATGTTCACAAACATATATTTCTTAATAAATAAACTATTTGTTTTATTTTTGTAAATTTAACTTAGTTTCTATATTTTTTTTATTATTGGTTAACGATTTCACTCTATATAAAATATTTCCGTATATTGAATATAAGAAACGGAACTTTTCTTTTTCAAATGTTTTCCGTCATTAGAATTCCCCAAAGGAAAGACTTCGGTGGGGGTTGGAAAAAAAGTTAAATCAATACAGAGGGGTTTGCGAACCCATCACGAAACTCAATCGCCCTTCTCGTATTTGTTTTAAATAAGTCAATATAAAAGTTATTATTGAAGTTGTAATTCCGACTTCTTTCCATCTGTTTACACACTTTGACAAACTCCGATCGTTTATATATTAATTTTAAACGACTTCACCTTTCGATTAATATTAAATACTAGTTGATGTAAGATTTTTGCTGTTTTATATTTTAATAACGTATACAAAAGGCGAAGATATAAAGAGCGTATTAAATAAAAATGATTTGAAATGAATGAATACTGTTTTCTATTTGTATAAAGAGCGTGATTGCTTATTGGATTTTTTTTTTGTAGCTTTTTAAAGTCTTTAATATTTTTCAATATAGTACTGAAGGAATATATTGTTCTACTGCCATGACGAATGAAAATATATAACCGTTTGTTATAATGCAATCATTTGGTTTTGTTTTACTAAAATAAGTGTTTATTAAATATGTTTTACCAAGTGATAAAGTCGTCTTTCATTTATTAAGGTGATTATGGTCAATTTATCAATGAATAAACAATTACAATTAGTAAAGGGAATGAAAGTGCACTGTGTATTATTTTATTGTTTATAAATAGATCTTTATTCATAATTATTATTTATTTATAATACATATATGAACATTATTGCACAATGGCTATCGAACCATGGGTGTTTCAGCCTTATTTTATTATTTGTACGAAGGTAAAACAATAATTATTTGTAGAAATTAAGAATAGTCTACAATTATTTCATCCATAAAATGTAACAATTTCCCATTCTTAAAACTCGTTGCGGACGATTTTAAGATCACATTTTTCGGAATTGAGTAGTAAACAAAAGTTCGATAAATAAAAATTCCGTGCGCTATTCCTGGGGCGTGTTATTTTTCCGCGGAAACCGAAGGCGGGTGATAAATCGGTACCGAATATAATATATTCACCATAAAACCACCCGTTTTATATATACTTTGTAGTACTTTGTGTCACTCACGAGAAAGTATTCACAACTATTTTTATTTCGTGGACGAATATATTACAACACATGAATACATAATACGAAAGTTTTGCCGGGTAATAAATGTGAAAAATTTTATACGCCCGCCGCGCGTGACATTATTTATTTAATGCATTATAACCTCTATTTTTTTATGTATTTATATACATGAAACAGTCAGAAAGGAAAAAAGATTTGTGGTATAAGAAAAAAAGAATTATTTTTTTAGGAAAGTTTTACACAAAATATAATTCTCGCAGAAATTCATAATATAATTTTAATTTGGTTCTCATTGATCACTTGACGAAACATTTCAACTAATATTGAATTTGAAATTAATAATAATTATAATAATATCTTTATTGTTCAACAGGTTAATCCAATTACAGAACAAATCAAATTAGAATATAAATTCATACAAACAAACAAATATATATATAAAAAATACAACAGAGGAAATTATTAAATATTAATAGATATAATACTAAAAAAAATATAAAAATCAATGAGAATTAAAGGCACTTGGTTTGTTTCATTTATTTATTATTTACCAACTAGTTTTGACTTATCGTCATTAATTTAAGGATAAAATAAGTGAAACAAACCAAGTGATTTTAATTTAAAATTAAATATTCATAATATAATTATATTTATATACATAAAATATAAGTTTACGTACAGCGATGTATAAATATAGGGATTTTTTTTAATATATACCTCGTGAGAATTCTCTTATAATTAAAAAAATTATATAAAATAGTTTCCCATCTGTTTGGGTTGAACAATTAACACGTTGATTGCTAACTACGAGATCGAAAATATTTCATTGACAAACATTATTATTATTTTATTAAGTAAATTTAATTGAGTTCAAATAACTTTCGCCTATGCAACAGGATATTGGACAAATATTTTTTATACTCTTCTATTATGGACGTTATATTTATGCAAACGCGGTCCCGAGAAATCCTGATATATCTCTCAGATACAAAAACCCTGACATCACCTCATTTGAATAGATTTCCTCTTTATATCCCAATATCCAACCTTCAATTGAAAAAGCAACAAAAAAACAGACGAGTCAATATTCGATAGGATTTTACAAATGTTAGTATTCGCAATATATCAAGTAGCATTGTTATGAATAAATAGAAAAAAATATGATTGCATGAATATATTTAACAATATAATATAATCTATATCGACACACAATATACGTTTCTATGTTTGTTAAGATTAATAATAAAACACAGTAATAATAATAATTAATAATGTTACTTATTAATAGGTTGAAAATACAATTGATTTATTTCATTACTTAATTTATTTCCTCCGACTAGTTTCGACTCTTGTCATTATCAAGGATAATGGGGGTTGTTTTACACACACAAGAACTCTGCATAAATTTATAGTTTTTGTAAATGTAGGAAAAAAAAAATTTTCCACGTTAAAGTGCTATCCTCATATTGCTCTAGTCTTCCATCACTGCTGCATCGGTATCAAATTAAATATAAATATTAAATAATTTAACATCACATATCAAACTTAATGAAAAAAATACTGTTTTTACCACTTTTTATTAACTGCATATATATGAAGTTTTTACATAAAATATATATACATAACTACTTTTTTACGACTTAAGTTTCGGCAGTATGAGTGTCATTATTAAGTAAAAATCTTACAAAAAAACTCAACAATACATACCGCTTTTGAGGATTACGGTCGGCGTAGGAGTTAGGGATAATGAGTTATTTATTTAGAGGTATAATTTTTATTTACATAAATTATTAAATAAATAATTTTGTGGATAATTATATACGAACATATTTTCTGTGTATGTATCTGGCGTTATAGTTAAATTGGTGCATTGCAGAGCGGCGTGTCCTTGTCCTCGTACTGTTCCTCCGTCTCAGGGGCTCTGGGGCCGGTTTTATGTTACTTGGATCGTTACCAATACCCACACTAACTCGCGACCCCCTTAGCCGCCTCCCTTCTCTCTTTTCATAGCCTCGTGCACAGCACATATACATACACTAACATGTAATTCCAACGTATTACCCAATTTACGTGCGAGCCTCGGTCGCAATTTTCATACTTTATTAACCCCGCCGACTTCGCCAGTGTGCTTTAATCAAATCTTCTGATCATCCGAAGAACAAAAAAGGAAGGTAAACAAAAGGAGTAAAAGCAATGTAGTGAAAATAAAATATTTAATTTATACTATTGGATTAGTGAATAAATTTAAGCACCAAATATTTAACAAACATTTATTGTTAAAAGAAAGTTAGTGTTTTAATTATGAAATGGAGGCAGAGCTGCACTGACGAGGGATAGATCCCGAAAAACGTGTCTGCAGATGGCCTTATATTACGTAACGTTCTTTTCTGTTTATTTTTTGCATTGAATTACTCTCGGATCAAAAAGTTGTTGCATGATGCAATATTTTAATGATATGCAACAACAAGTGTACATTATGTAATTCAATGTCCGGAGAGGTATTTGCCCGGGAAGTAGTTTTTTAAATGTGTTTGTTCAAAGTACTCACGTAACTTAAGTCAAAATGTGGAAATAATTTATTAATTATTTTCAAATCATTTTTGTTTAATTTAGTAACCCTTTATTAAAATTTTGATTTAATAAAATAAATTGTACAGAATATATAGGATTGTATTTTTGATAATAGGCCCGATTTTTTTAAATTACATTAAAAGAACTTGAAAGGGCTTTTAGGCTAAATAATAATAATTCAACCCATGCAAAACTCCTGATCGAAGAAAACTATTTCCTAAACGATCAAATAATTCAATTCATTTATTTACGGTAAATCACCTTTATACAGAATAATAACAATATTCGAAATGTTTAGATAAAATTAAATATTTAATTAAATTAATTAAAAAAGAATTTGAATATAATTAATAAATGATTGCCTCTTGTAGCTCTTTGGAATTTTGACTTACGTTATGTAAGTACTTTAAGAAATAAACATTAAAACAACTACTCCACGGGCAATTACCCCACCAGACCTTTAATTACATAATGCACACTTGCCGTTGCATATCAGTAACATATTGCATAATGCAAATAATTTTATTCATTATTTTATTTTTTTTTTTAATTTTATTTATTTAAATAACTGTGACCAACTAATATACATTTATTTAATTACTATTTCCCCCTTTGTGCAATTTTTATAAAACTCCCTCCTCATTTTCTCCATAAAGACCATATCCATTCCGGCTCAATTATTTCTATAAAAGTTCATGATACGAAACGTCACAGCGGTGTTTCTATCCCATCGGGTGAAAAAAACCGGCGGTAAGGGGAACGTATATACAAAACGCATTAGCGCGAGCATCGCTGTCGGTTTTTATTTTTGTACATTTTTTTCCTTCAGCCACCCACACCTACTCTCCAAGTCCACAGAATAATGTGAAAATAATATTAAATATATATAGAAAAAAAGTGGAATATATATTCGGAATATATCCATGTTTGCACAGCCCGCTGAAAACACGTCAGATTTATTCAAATCCGGCGTGAGTTGTGTATTAATCGATCAGTTTTATTTCCACTCGACGGTTATGCGATTCCAATATTTGGTTAAGGTGCTGAAGGTAAAAATTGTTAAGTTCAGTGTTTGTAGAATTGATTTGTTGATTTCTGCGAGTTGCATTAAATTACATCGCAATATTTAAATATTTAGAATTACTTACAACTGAATTAAATAAAAAATATTTGAAAATAATTAATAAATTATTTCCGCATTAGGCTCTGCGATAAAGTTGTTATATATATATATAACAACTTTATTCGTGTGAATTCATAAAATTAAATATAAATTACAATAATTAATCTATTTCCAAGTTATAAATTCGCGAAATTACTATCGACCTGAGGTTTTTGATGATCACTAACATTATTGTTATGGATTTTATGGCTAACTAGCGTTTATTTTTATGTATACACGTATCTTTATTCACACTATACAATATAATTTAAATAATTATAATAAATTACCAAGTTCAGTCTTTTTGTTCTGTTAATTTAATCATTTTTCTTTTCAGGTGCGGAAATAAAAAAATCCATAATGGATTATAGTCGACAAGAGGGAATAGATTCATCATCAAATTCCGATTGATGTTGACTGCTAGAAACATCTGGTGTTGGTAATTTTTAATAATGGACTAAACATATATTTTCTATGTATCCTTTGAAATGTTTGGATTTCGGGGGATACACATTTTTATGGAGGGGTTAATCATAAAAGAGTTATTGCAATTTTTTAGAAAGGTTTGTTATCTTTTGGAATACAATATATAAATCAATTTCACTTTTCAGAGGGATAACTGCTTAAATTTGAACATAGAATTAGCCTCCCCTCTTAGCGAATATCAAAAATGGAAGGAGACGGTGGTTTCTCAATTTTTCATTGCTGAAGTGTGAACGTAGAGTTTACTAACCCTTTTTATAATGAAATCACTTGGTTTTGTTTTACTGAAAGTAGAGTTTACACTTATTTTAGATGTAATGAAGTGAATTTTAATCGTCGATAAAGGTACCTTCACTTATCTTACCGTTTTAGTAATTTGTAATCTAGAGGATTAACATAGGCTAACATTCTTCCCAGCTCTATAGTTTATTAAATTCATTAATTTGAAATTATGGTGAATGCGCCGGGACACACCGATACTTGCATATATTTCGATGGTTTATAAAATTCAAAAATGAATATCCAGAGCCCATAACATTTTCTTAAGAATTAAAATATATATAATAAAACTTTATTCTAACATAAAAGATACCTAATCACACCTCATACTTCAGCCGCATATAACTGAATCGCTCTTACATGTGCATCCTACCAAGCCAGTTTCATCAACACAATCTTCCCTAAAAAAATCTTCCCATATATTCTTACACACTGACTCTATAGTGGAGTATTAGTTAAAATATATTTATTCACTTCTGGATTAGTGAATGTAATACATTTATGTTAATGTGTTTGTGTGTCTTTTATGTTTTCTTTTTTTTAATATATTTTATTTACAAATTCAATTATGTTTGCAGGCTTATTAGCCTTTGTATTATTTTAAGCTCTCAGTATATATTTTTTTAAAATAGAATATTTTTTTAAAATAGAATATTTTTTAAATCAATCGAAGAAATCAACAAAGATAATAATAGTTGTACTAATACTTGTGAAAATTCCGAAGAAGGCACAACCCTTTCACACGTTTTCGCTTTGAGGGCTTTTACGATGGACGAAGTTCCGTAAATTACAAGGGTTTTTTTTTAATATTTACTCGACTCTTAAATAATTCCGGAGTGAATTAAGTCGTAAAGGAGACGCTCGTAAAAATTTAAAGTACGGCTCGAATCAACTTTATCGACGCTCATTTTTACTTGCCCCGTATGAAATACAAATAAAAAGTTATTCGTTACCGGGTAAAACAAAAACTTATATGGGGGTACATTGAAATAACTACATACAAATTATTAATACGTAATAAATATTTAAATAATGAAGATCAAGATATACAAACAAAGTAAAAAGTGTTTAATTTATTAAATTTATTCTATTCATTGAAAAAAATGAAAAACAGACATGACTTTTGATATATATATTTATAATACAGAATGAATCTTTTGTCATTTCGTATATATATATATATATATATATATATTCAGGAGTGAGATTGTAGGCATTTGAAAGCTCAACGAGCGGAATTTCTATGTCAATCATTCTTTTTGTGCTTAAAGCTCTGTATGTGACGCTGACCCTCGCGAACCCTTTTGTGTCCGATCTCCCCTTTCATACTTGCAACCAGAGACATATTTATAGCCTAGGCTCAAAGGACGTCTCGGGCCATTATTACATTCATTTCCGGCGGAAATACAAAAAAAAAAAACATGAAAAATTGTTATCATGAGATAAACAACAACGGATAAAATAAAAAAGGAAACAATTTCTGAACTGATTAAACTTTGATTTATATTGTTATTCGAAATCAGAAAGTATACCCACCGAAAATTTTTATTGGTAACAGCAAGGTTTCTTAATTAGTAATATTTGTGTTACCAATATATAACCATTTAAAGAAATAAAATTGCGTTAAATACGAACTGAAACAGACTTTTTGGTATGGTCAGTACTCTTTTATTAATTTCAGTTGTGGAATTCAATGCCCTGCTTAGTATTTGTCTGGGAAATACAAGGGCAGAAAGCCCAGGATAGACAAACACTTTAATTTTATTATATATACTGTATATACTTAATATTAATAAAACTGTGTGTAATTGTTTAAATAAAGATATATGTATGTATATATAAATATTTTTTATCTTTATATTACTACTTTCTCTTGCTTGCTAGTTGTAATTTATTTAGTAACCAGAATTATATATTATTTCTAATTTGTTATTGCTGTGTAATTCGATTTCTTCTTGTCGGGTAATGAAGATTATATATTCATTTCTCAGTTTAAACATTAGTTTCTTTTTTAATAGAATTATCGGTATTTTTACAAGTTAATCTTAATTATTGTAAAAATCTTCTCACTGTAGATAGTTTTGCAAGAATTGTATTGTGTTGTGTATATGAGCGGGCAAATTTAATAGTTTTCAATTTTAGTGGAATGTTTTTGGTGTAATACCGGTTAACGAAATGATTAATATTATTATATATAATAAATATACAATTATAAATTGTAATAAATCGTCGTTATCATTTTCCAAACTGTAATTCAATTGAAATTCAAAACTAACACGATCCTTGCATATCGCAAAGTGGATTTTCCCGGTAGGATATTTTAAATATGTTCGAAGGGTACATAATAATTTGTCAAAGGGCCTTCCGGTCGGATTTATTGGACCTCCGCAGACATGATTCACGTGTTTCCTCCGTGCATATTTTTTATTTGGGGAAAAAGAACCCCGCCCGAACGTAAATTCAGCCCGCATATTTCAGCGTCCGCGCACTTTTCATAAACCTCTCGCTCGTATATCTTACGTCCGCCGTTCAGCCCTTAAACTTATATATTTAAATACAAACGACACGCGCCGTTTTTCATACTTTTAACTTTAACACCGATAAAGCAAATTGCGACCGACGCAAAGGGGGGAAAATTATATGAATATGTGGAAGGTAAATTTGAAGGATTTATGAATTGTATATTTTTTATATTTATTTTTTTTTATTAATATATTCATTGCAATCGTAAATTGTAAATTTATATAACTTTTGTAATAGCACACATAAATAGATTAAGAAAAATCTATGATTTATTCATAGATTTTTCTTAATCTATTTATAAACACACAGATTAAGTAAGATTAAATGAAAATAATTAATAAAGAGAAAAAGGACCTCCGGTCAATAGCTCAGGATAGACAAACCTTTATATTAATGTATAGACTCAATTAAATAAAAATGATTTCAAAATAATTAATAAATTATGTCCACATTTAGCTCTGTGACTTTTGACTTACGTTAAACAAATGCACATTAAAACAACTACTTCCCGGACAAATACATGTGCATTTGTTCAACGTACTTACGTAACGTAAGTGAAAAGTCACAGAGCTATATGTAGAAATAATTTATTAATTACTTTCAAATCATTTTTATTTAATTTATTTAAATAACTGTGACCAATTGAGTAAATACTCTTTTCTATTTATATATACTCAATATATGTATAAATGTAATTGTCTGAATAAAGATATTTATATATATAATTAATAAAAATAACTACTTCTCGGGCAAATACCCCGACAGTCATTGTATATATTTCTATACAAGAGAATAAAATGAACGCTGGAGTAGTAAAATATAAATCGTTCGGAAAATAATAAAAGATTTGCATTAAATCAAGATTTTTGTAATACACATGCATATAAATTCTAGAAGAGCATACAATTTATGAAGTTGTAACAAACCGTATATACGTGTAAATTGTGTAGTGCACGCTTTCTCGTTTTATTCCCCTATTGATCTCCTTCTAAAGAAAACACAAGAGATAGTAGATATTCCACTATGAGAAAGGGGTAATATATGATGCACAAGCACCGGCGTAATAAAACTTTAACCAGTTTTACGATGATCTAAAATCCAGAAATCCGAAGTTGCGAGCGAGATGAAAGCTGGGAATAAGTTGTCGGATTAGCGTTTTGATGTAAGGATTACGCAATGCGAACGAAGTGCATTAATAGTGCAAGTTGCCGTAGGTTTTGATACATGCGGAATGCACAAGTGATAACTGAGGGAATAACAGATGTTGGGGAATATAATCTAGCATAGAACAACTGGATTACAGTTCGGGCATTAGCCATGCAAATTCGCCTACGTGCCATGTGCTAATGTGCGCATCCGGCCTCCCTTTTAATAATAATTTATATCGAATTACGCGGAATACGGAGTAACAGGTGGCGCAAAGATTGCGCCCGAGAGTCTATTAATTTTTTATCGTTTTTAATTTCACACTACTGAAAAAAAAAACGAATACATTAATGAAATCTAATATTGATTAAAATGATAAAGTAAAATGTGTAGCAAATTGTCTTGCAAATCGCCCTAAGAGATAAAATATTGGTTCTATTTGAAAAAATGAATTAGGATGTTTTAAGTGGACACTAAAATGTTGACACTTTTGAAATATCTATTATCAAAATTGACAGATTTTATTTTTTTTAATTCTAGAGATGTCGCGTGTCTATTTATGTTGTGCCTAGAAATTATAAGCATTTTTCAAAACGTCTATTTGAGATTAATTTTTGGCAAATAATTTTTTTAATCTAAAACTGTTAGAGTTATGTGGGTATAAAACGATTTGAGTGGGTAGGCAATTGAGCTGGGAACAAAAAAATCCATTTAAATAAAAAACTTAGTTTTTATCCATTTCCAGTACAACCGGAAGTGATAGAAAGTGAAAATATTTTTCATGAGGAGATCGCATTCAACCGCGCAGAATTTTTTTTTAAATTTTTCCTCGTTCAGGAATCCCGAAAAATTTTAATGCCCGTTATTCTTGGCCCACCATGTGTATAATACATAACCCGCGTCGAATAAATTTTGTACGCTAATATAATTGCTATATATATATATTTTTTGAAATTCGATACCCGTAATGAATTTAATACACATGAACGCAATTTATCTCATTCCATTTTCATTATGTTGTACATGAATCAACAATTGAAAATCAATATGCGTTAACTACATCCAAAATTTATGAGCATCAGATGCAATCAATACATAATTAAAATATCACGATTTTAAGCCCATTATTATAATTTCAAAAGTTCCTGCATTTACCTTGCGACATTATTTTTAAAAATAAAATCCATATTTCATGTATTAATTACGTATCTGCTGGGCCCTGTTGGTTGCCTAATTGAAATCATGCAAAATTAATATCGCGAAATCGTCTGCATAATTCACTCTAATGGGCCGTCATCAATAACCCATATAAAATTCGTGATCCTGCCGAAACCCCACCCTTCGCCTCCGTTCATAAATATTAATTCTGCCCCCGGCTGAATAAATAATTCCAAATAATTCACTCCAGGATTTCCCCTTCTCGGCCGTGCAATTATAAACAACGTGAATGCAAACAGGAATGGATGTATACTTACGGTGTATTGCAAATGAGGCATCGTGAGCGTTAATAATTAAATCATCAATAATAATATTGTATAGACGGAAAGACATTTGGTTGATAACCAATTCACAGATAGAAATTATTGCGAAGGAGGAAATAATTGAGTAAAAAGGCATACTCAGAAAATAATTTTCTGCATGACACTTTTAATGATTTATGTGAATCCGTTCAAGGGAATATATTTTTATTGTATTTTTTTTCTGCTAACTAATATTAAGTTTTTTTTATATATATATTTCTGATTTGATAATTGTAATATATGTGAACAGCATGTCTGTTACAAATAAATAAATACAAATGGATTGAATTTATTAATTATTACTTATATTAATTTATTTAAAATCTGTGACCAAGTAAATAATATTAATATAATATATATACACACACACATATATATATATATATATATATATATATATATATAATTTTATTTTAATTAAATAAAAGTGAATACAATTGTATTTATGTTCATATTTAATTTAATTTAATATATTTAAAATAAAGAGGCAAAACACATTAAATAATAATTTTTACTTTTTCAATGAAAATTGTTATAATTGTGAAGTTCTCATTTATTTTTTAAAGACAACTTATATTTTGTATTTCGGAGAGTTGGTATGTGTTTTTTTTTATCTGATTTTAATTAAATAAAAGCGAATAAAGTTAAATTTATATATATATTTAATTTATATTTTAATTTAATATATTTAATATATGTTTCACCACCATTAATTAGACGAAATATTGTGCTTGCGTCGTCTTCCATTTATTAAATTTAATATATTAGGAATAAAGAGATGAAATACTTCTAAAAAAAAAGATATATTTATATATTATTGTGAGTGAAATACATTTAAAGTTGGGGTCGTTGGGAGGACGCTGGCGAACTTGTGTTAACTCCATTAAGATAAGGTCCTCGCATTTAATAGAATGTTTCATGACCCTTCAGCCATTGTACCGCGCCAGATTTATTCTAATTTTATCGAGTAAACATGGAACAATGCCCGGCTAAATCCTCCCTGCGGATCTCCCCTTAATACTTACATAAGAAACAACAGGCGCAAACAAACGAAAAATACCGCAAATTAAATGACAAATTTTACGTCGCCGAGGAGAGTAATGGAGATTAATGCGTTGGCTAGAGTTGATCGATAGAATTGCTCTTTGCACGAGGACAATCGTTTTGATACAATTCTAAGATAATTCAGGGGTGTAATTTCACACTTGCCGATTTAACCCATTACTTTGTCATACGTGATGGATTATTATAGAAATCGTTTTAGATGAAAACTATACTATACTAAACTATACATTATGGTGTTTATAAAGTAATTGTGTATAATATATTAATATATCCTACATAAAGTATATTAAATTAAAAAAAATAAATGAATTTCGTTTCCTGTTCTCATAAACAGGACAACTTCGCCTTTCTTTATTTGACGAAACAGCGATTCTCGGTCGTCTACCTTGTAGATCCAAATCGTTGATGATGCCACATGAAATTAGGCAATAGATGGCGCTTGCGTTATCTCCAAATTATTAAGATTTAAATTAAATAAAATGAAAATAAGATCATTTGCAGTTATTTAAATTCTAATGATATTAATTGAAAAATTTCTGGCATTGAGCAAGTTCGAAAAAGTTATTGATCGAATTTTATTGATCATTGCCAGAAATTCTCCTTGTTTAATTTCATTGTAATATTAAGATTTAAACAATCTAAAGAAAACCGTGCTTATTTTAATTCAAATAAAACCTTCCCCTGAAAGATGGTCTAAGAAACCGAAACTAGTTGGAATAAAGTTTTAATTTGTGAAACAATATTAAAAGTTTTTTTCTTTAATTAACTTTACTTAGTGTAAATATGTTTTACCGAATTCCAAAAGAAAATTAACTCAATAAAAAATAAGTTACTCAACTGAATTATTAATTAATTATTAATCTGTGGCCACTTTTTGTGTAATTTATTTAAGTAACTGTGACTAAGTGAACTAATACTCGTTTCTGTTGATAATGTAAATATATTTCAGAAAGAATTTTTAATTCAAAACAAAATTCAATTTTTAATCCTCATGAACTATAATATTTGATAGTTGTATGTATAGTATTTATTGCGAATACACGTGGTATACATATAAAAGTGGATTAAAAATAATTTCATATTTTATTAACATTCATTGAATGCATATTAATATTTCAATTCAATTTTGTTTAATACAACCAAACCGAGCGGCCGTTCGAACTTTCCACGTCCGGATATTATTGAAATGTTTCGGAAGTGAGGGAGATGGACGTTTCGTTTGAGTGCGGAGCTCAAAAGCTCCCGCGACGTGGATATATCATCTGGAGCCCCCTTTTTTTTTCGTATTCGAAAGAGAGAAAATCGAGCGGCGAACGGAGATATGCACTGCCAGGAGAATATATTTGTCATTTTTTTAAACGTGGAAATGAAAAATGCAGACGAGATTACGTTATAAATCACAAGTGTCATTCGCGTCTATTGACGCGTTGTATTGCACACGTCTCGATATTTTTAACACGCACACGCTAGTCGAAAATGGAAATTCGAAAATTTACGTGTACTTCGAATTATGATTTATTGCGTCTGTAAACATTTTTAGTTTTATTCGGGATGATTGTATGTGAAGGATAAAATTATTTTTATCAAAACAATCTTCCTACATAATCAGGACTTTGTTTCAGAATGGTTTTGTATTTTCGTCCTTAATAAAATATACGGATAAAATGTGATGATCGTTAACAGTCCATGTAAGATACGTACGTCACCTAACTGTCTTGAATGTTGCGGAATTAAGTTTTCTGTCAGGGTTTAATAAATTACAGAATAGTTTAATGTGAGCTGAATTAAAGATTTCATTATTACCGAAGGAACTTTATTCAGTCCAAGTAAAAGCTTTTTGTGGCAAGTATATGATTAGAATGTAATTAGGGAAAATGTGGGAAAGCAAAGTGGACAATGTAAACGAATATTATTTGTTTTACAATAATGTGTTTTAAACTGCATTTTAATGACATTAAAATAAAAAAAAAATGAACAAAAACATAGAAATAATATTTAATTTATTTGGAATGATGAAATGTTTATCAAATAATGCATTCAACAATTGAAATTAAATATTCTTTAGAAATATTATGAAATTAAATTTCATATATACCATAATAATGATTGTTGAGTTACGTGAAGCTGGACTACATTATATAACTCAATTTTTCATTAAATCATATTTATTTGTGTGTCAGCGATTAACTACAAAATTTAGTATTATAAATTATTGAGATTGTTGTGAACTTTTTCTTCTGGCAAAAACAGATAATGCAGATAATAATTTATTGCATGTTTTTCTTATTTTTTTAATCGTTTTTTTATTGAATAATGTAATTCACTTAATATTTCTAAAAGGCTTGAAAAAAAAAAACATTAGTCAGGGGTTACATTTTAGGAATCCGAATCCTTCATTTGCTGAAGGTTGATAATCGGTTCTCAAATTTAATTTCCATAAAACCACATTTTCGCGATAAATGAAACAATGGAAAAAAATGTTGCGAGTTTGATAAAAATTTATATACACAAAAAAACAAAGTCTGCGTTTCATTATCGACGGATCCAGTCGGTGCCGTCTCTGCGCTTGATAAAAAAAAAACAACACGCCGAGTTTAAATTGTGCGGAGGCACGCGAACCGCCGCCATCATTCATTTCCCTCCCGCAAATATGCGTGCCTGTTCTCTTCTTCTCTTCCTCCTGCCCTTTCAAATCCGACACAACCGCAGAAAGCGGGCCCTCCCCATCCACATCCTCCTCATCTCGTTGCGGATTTATCCGCGAGCCTCCGGGCTTAGATTAATGGTCCCGTATTAAAAGGAAAATCCCCGCGAAGCCCCGACAATCAAACACTATCTGTTCGACATTAGCCTCACTAATATTTGCCCATCAATAACGTCACGCCGGAACGTGCTCAGATGGGGGAGATTGCACAAAAAAGTTTACATACATATAACCCCCGTGATATAAAAAGAATAAAGATGGTGGGATTAATTATGAATTATTTTAATTAATACACTTGGTTGTTCGTTTCACTAAATTTTATATCTGAGTTCCGACTAGTTTCGACGCGTATTCATCCATGTTTTTTACACTTTTTAAGCCTTTATTTAATATAGCTTTTCTTTGCAGTGCGAAAATTCTATGCCTGGAAGCAGAGTGCCCCCATATCAAAATTCCATAGCATAGATGACTTTGACATAGCGCATAATAATTAGAGCTATCGGATTTAGTTCAAACATGCGTCGTTTTGTTCAAGTATTTGTTGCCATTTTGATGCTAATTTCATGATTCCTTTCTCACAGAAGTCCTTGTCTATATTGGCAAAAAAACATGATTTTCACAGGCCTCTCTTAAATCCAGTTTTACACCCATAAGGGATTTTTTTATTTATTCATACATTTATTGTAAATTCTAGCCAGTCTGTATATTATGTTTATTTATCCGTTATACTATCTAACTTTGCTTATAACTTTTAGTTCTTCTTTGATTTTTTGTATATTTTGACTCTGTAAATAAATAAATAAACATTATTGGATTTCTCAGCAGATTATTAATCTTCTAATAATCAACAGTTTACGAATAGTATCGACTAATAAAAATCATAAAAGCAGAACTAATACAAAGCACTTTTATACTAAAAAAAAAAAGAAATCACACAATTAAGACGTTAACCAGAAGGCTATTAACAAAACCAGCGAAATTATATTTCTCGCAAACAATAGGGAGTGGAATGATTAATTCTTCCTCATTTTCTCTCGCTTTTCCTCTATCATTTTCCGGCAATTCAACTGCAACCGAAGTCGTTCGCTAATGTCCAACAGTTTTTACGCGAATTGAATAATTATTTATTTAAACGTCGAGCACTTTTTCGCGTCGGCGATTATCCCTCAACGTTGAGGGCTCTTTGTTTCAGTCAGAAATTATCTGGAATTAATGGAATTTAAATGCTATTTTTCAGTGTCGCAGTTATTACATATGAGCTTGTCTGTGACTTAACAAGTGTAGTATAGTTAGTTGCGTGCGTGTAGGGAAAGAGATTAATCTTGGTTGTGATAAGTACAATTCCAATGATCTGCATAAGAGAACACAGAGATTTGAATTATTTTCGCGCATGCCTTAATTGATAACAGTTGACAATTGGCACCGCATGTGAAACCATTCCAGAATAAAACAGGTAGTCGACATAACTCAGCTAAGAGACCCTCCAAAATAGAATATGAAGGGGCAAGGGGAAGCGTAACTTTGCACCTGAAACCTCGAACTGGTTTACCAGATCAAGAAATAAATGTTGGAGCTGGCGCGGGAATACACGACGGAACCTCAAGATGCGATTTCCATGAACATGGGGAAGATGGCAACGGCACATTCAGCCGAAATCTTCGTGACCAAGCAATATATATTGGAAAACCTAGGTAGAGTATTCAAAAGGCAAAAATCCTTATCAGCACAGACAATCAAGCAGCTCTAAAAGCGCTTGACAACTACAACTACAAGCTAACATGCATCCAAAACATGATAAAACTGGCAACAGTAAGCACCGTAACACTGAGGTGGACGTTGGAGGATGGAGCATGGCAATGAAAAAACGGATGCTCTGGCAAAGAGAGGTTCACGTAAACCCTGCATTGGTTCAGAACCGATGATATCAATATCAAAGAAAATAAACTGGTAGGGCACAGGTACAGCAAACTAATGTTGGAAAAACCCTGCCATGAACTAGCAACTGAGACTCTCAGATTCAGCAGAAATTACCTTAGAATAGTCTCTGGCATGATAACTGGCCACTGTATCCTAAGTAAACACCTGAATAACATCAAACTCTTTAGAGGGAAGCCTATATACAGACTGTGCCATGAAGAGGATAAAGATGCCTTTCATGTACTATTGAAGTGCGAGGCACTTACTACCTGAAGGGAAGAAAACCTAATTCAAGTGTATCCAGTCCACTTCCCGAAAGGAGAAATGATCGAAAAGTTATATTTGACAGAAAAAAAACAACAGATTTTGAATTCAATCGAGAATCTGAACGTAATTTACATTGAAGATATTTGTTAGTAAGTACGTAAAGTTTTCATAATAATATTATTTATAAAGAAATCTAGAAAGGAATATAATATAAATATTACAGTAATTCACATTAATCAGACGTCTAATAAAACGTTGATATTTATACGTTTTCCAAACAAATCCAAATTAGGCATTCAATCCCTCCATGTTTCGGTATTAAGGTATTTCCATCATTACCGAATTTCGTTCCCTCCGCGATGATTTGAATGAAATTTTCGCCTTTCATCGCGAAGCGGAACTTTGCCGTCGCCGCGCGTACGTTAATAATGAAATAAACTTATTAATTAAACATCTGCGGACGGCTCCGAACAAAGCCCGAAGGCCGACCCTCCAGAAATTTCGCCTCTTACAATGTCTAAAGAGCCCCCGCCATCAATGATTAATTCTGCGAATCGTGTAATTTATGCCCAAAGAGGGAAGATGGATATTCGCGATACTTAATTATTATAGCGTGCTTGAGTTTCACGGAAAGTTTAATAAAATATTCTAATTACTTAGATTTTACTACATTTAAATAAAGATTATATTTATATCTAGGAAGTTATTCATACTTTTAATCCTGTTTAGTATGACCATCAACAGTTATTGAAAACACAAGATGAATTGTGGTTAAATAATTAAATGAAGATCTTTTAATGAAAAGATGTAAATGCAATTTGTATTTCGATAACTTATGGGGTAGATCGTGTTAAAATCCAGCGCGGAACATAAACCACAGCGCAGTGCCCACCTCGCATTAGTTTTCATTATTTACAGGCCGAGAGAGAGTGCATAAATAAGCCATTATGCATAATAATTTAACAGATATTGGCCATTAGGTCCCTTGATGCGTCCGGGTGATTTAAAATATCCGCCTTTGTGATTAAATTACGCGCCAAGCAAAACGCGATAGTACACACACCTACGCAATTATGCTTGCGCCATCAATGTTTATCGATTAGAGAACGCCACGGCAAAGAATTAATTTTACGAAAATGAAAATTTGTTATGCGCATAATAATTCATATTTATGCGAACGGTAATTTCATGTGTGTAATATGTATATGGATTGTGTTGGTTTTGCATAATTCCCAAATTGTGAAGTTTAGGGAAAATTATTGTTCGTAAATTTTCCCGGAGTTTTATTTATGAAGCGGGCGTAACTTTGTGAAATTTAAATTTACTGATAATTTTAACAATTTATGCAATATAATAATAATACATTTGGTATAGCTAATTATTACTACAACAGCCACCAAATACAAAACTTTATAAATTTATACAAATTTTCTTTATTTGAAATCCCACAGATATTTTTTATAGTAATGGTATTTAGCTGTAGCTGCAGTTGTAGTAATAATTAGCTAAACCAAATTTCTTTGCGGTGTAATTAAAAGCGGATAATTACACTCGAATAAATTCCTTTTATAAACGCTAAGTGCTTAATTAAAGGTTTGATTAAAATTAAAGGAAAATAATCCCGATATTAAAAATTAACCCTAGCCAGTAATAACCTATACATAAAAACCCATCAAGAGTAGACGCCTCCATTACCCCGCATTTAATTAACACCGTCGGCAGTTTGTCTGCGTGTCGAATGGACGTAAAAAGCAGATATAATTACCTACGAGACGGACTACCTAATTAAAACCCAATTAAACGCCGTTGTCAGACGTAAATAATAAATAAACCATTGCTTCAGAAGCCGGTAAATATCCTTGGAAAATACGCGCCGCTGTGGGAGCAGAAGGGGAAGGATGCAGGGAGAAGATCCATAGAGTTACTCCCACTAACAAATCTGTCTGTATTTTATATATAGAAAACACCACCCGAGAGGGAAAATTTATTATGTATGAAACATCGTTAATGTATCGTTAAAACTCCGGCATTCACTGAGCACTTTGTGTAATGGGAAACTAAGTTTTCGGGCTTTCGCCGAAGATGAATTTGTTGTAAATAAAGTGAAATCGAGGATTTATTAAATGTATCAATTTCGTGTTCAATCGAGCGAGTTTCGGAGTAACAATAGAGGGGACGGGCGGCGCGTCCGCCATTTATTCGTGATTCAAGTGCAGTCTCTTAAGGTGCGCGTTTATCAACTTTGTAGCATATTTTAAATATACATCACGGACACTTCACGTGCACTATACTTCCCCAGGAGTTTGCCCATAAATTTCTTTAACGTTTGTCTAATGTTCTGAAGAGGAAGAATGGCGTTTATGCATGTTTTCAATTTTTCAAACTGGATTTTATAATACTTTAAGTGATTTATAATATTACAAAAATAATCACAAGAGAAAATAATTATTTACAAAAAAATGTTTTAGTAATACAATATAATAATAATAATACATTTATTTACGGGAGACCCCATTTTGTACAAAGATAATATAATTACAAAAAAAAACTATAATTGACATAATAGATACATATGATTTAGCGGAAAAACAATTTTATATGTAAATAAACAAATAATACATGTTTAATGATATCTCATTTTACTCGATCAATACATAAGCATACACTAATTCGCAATTTAAAGCCTCTGAATTAAAGATCTCAACTAATTAGCCAGTAGAACGGCACTGCCAAATATATGCTATACTTTAATGAGTCTATAATTTAATTCAAGTAAAATAAATAAATCTACGTTAGCGTAACAATATATGTTTAATATTGTAAAATTTATTTTTAGTTTCATCAAGTTTGAGCGGATGGATAATAATCACAAATAATATCAATTAAAAGAGGGCAATTCACGTTCTACTTATTTTGTTTTGAGACAACGACCTCAATTTTCACTTTTCCCGATTGCGCTGTTAATTGTTCCTGAAATTTTCAGCTCAACAAAAATATCATTCCGTTACAGTATAATCGTGCTGTCTCAGCAAAGAATAGAAAGAAATAAACATAAATTATCGAAACACATTTAAAAACGTCGCCGTAAATTATCCCGGCGGTCTGTTTTGATATTTCGGCGTTTGAATAAATTTCGATGTAAATAACGGTTTATCAATTGACATTCAAAATGCTTTCAGCAAATATGCCGAAGTTGCCCTCAATACACCCCATTTTCCCTCTGTCTCTGTCGCGCGCAGCCGACAAAACAAACGATACGATTCGATTTCATTCCACCCTCGGCATTAGCTAATCAACAAATTCACCCCTTGAAATTGGCGATATCGCTCCCAGGTGTATGGGTAAAAAGCCATCAAATTATTTCACCCCATTTGTTGTCCAAAAGAAGTAAACAAGACACAAGAGACCGATTGTGTGTGTTGTTCTTTTTTTTATAGATAATATGCCGGATATTTCAACATAATTTTAAAAGTATTTTTAGTGAAATTAAAGAGAAAATATTGCTATAGAAAAATTTCCTCAGTAAAAATTATGAAATTAATAATAAAATCATTTGTGTGAGAAAAATCTAAGCTGTCATTGAATTACATAATGAATATTTGCTTTTGCTTAACAAGAAATATTTCACTTAGTATTTTATCATTTGTAAAACATTATGAATAATCAAAGTGTTAAATAATAATAACTTGGTTTTGTTTTATTTAATTTTATATTTGTTCAATTAGTTTCGGCTAGATGTCATTACCAAGAATTTTCATTAATTAAGAATCATAATTCTTAGTAATGGCATCTAGCCGAAACTAGTCCAACAAATATAGAATTAAGTGAAACAAAACCAAGTGATAATTATTTAAGATCTTTTATTAACAAGCAATAAATCGATTTCAGAATATTAATAACAAAATAACTGAAAGTTAAAAAATCGTCCAATAAATAAAAATTAACTATTTGTACCAGATAAATGACTGCTATTGGAGATACGTTATTTACATCGCAGCGCCAAAGTGGCGAAATTCAGAACCCCCTTAAGGTAATTAAGTATATTCACTTATGTTTAACGTTTTGAGATAGCAGCGCCAAAGTGGTGAAATTCAGAACTCGCTTGAGGTATGTAACTATATTCATATGTATTTTATGTGTCGATGAATTTTAATATCGATTTCACTATTTTAATTACTGCGTTTGTTTGGTGTTCTTTTTAGTATCATCGAGTAATTAGTTTTTCGTTAGTCCACTCGCAAAATTAGCCTTTGCAAATGAAGCGAAAATTTTGACAGAATTTGCGATATTTTTTATGACAGCTACGAATTATCTCAGTCAATGGTTTTTGGTGGAAGTATAGCTGCATTTTTTGAGAATGCAATACTGAAAACCGAGTTCTTCAGCTTTTTTTTCTCAAACCTGTAATCTAGGATTAACCACAGACTGGTCCGAAATGGTCAATCGATGCCCTTCTTTTAAACCGTTCCCATAAAGCCCAATGTTAATTTCACAAGGATATTCAAATGGTCCGAAATGGCAAAAAACATATATTTTTTCGAGAAACTAAGTAGTCCACGTTATTTCTACTATCATAAAGGATCTTCATAATTTTTTTAAGATTTTTTAAAAGAAAAAATTTTTTATCGAAATTTGAAAAAAACATAAGGGGTATGTATGGAAAAAAGTGGAATTTCGGTGAAAATGCGAAAATCTCCAAATGACTTTATATTACACCAAAATGTAGCTAAAGAATGGGAGAATATTTGGTAAAAATTATAGCTTCAACAAGAAATTAGTTTTCGCTCAGTCCGCTTGCAAAGTTGACCTCCACAAAGTGGGCTGATATTTTGCTAAACTTTGCGATTTTTTAATGGCGCTCTCGGAGGCGCAATGGAGATGAAAATGAATGGAAATACAGCTGCATCCTTTAAGAATTAAGTGCTGAAAACCCCGTACTTTTATCTTTTCTGTGAAGCTTGTAATCTTAATCTAACCCCAAACGCGTCCGAAATGACCAATTGGCGGGCGTCACTTAAACCGTTCCCATAAGGCCCAATGTTAATTTCGCGGAGTAACTCAAGTAGCGAGAAATCAAGGAAAATGATTAATTTTGGGGAAAATAAATAGCCCATGTTAACTCTAACATCATAAACAGTCTTCGTGAAATTCTTCAGATTTTTTTGAAAGAAAAAAAATTTCATCGAAATTTGAAAAAAACATAAGGGGTATGTATGGAAAAAAGTGAAATTTCGGCGAAAATGTGAAAATCTCCAAATGACTTTATATTACACCAAAATATAGCTAAAGAATGGGGGAATATTCTGTGAAAATGTTAGCTTCAGAAAGAAATTAGTTTTTGTTCAGTCCGCTTGCAAAGTTGACCTTTACAAAGTGGGCTAAAATTTTGCTAAATTTTGCGATTTTTTACTGGCGCTCTCGGACGCGCAATGGTGATGACCATGAGTGAAAATGTAGCTGCATCCCTTAGGAATTAAATGCTGAAAACCCTGTATTTTTATCTTTTCTGTGAAGCTTGTAATCTTAGTCTAACCCCAGACGCGTCCGAAATGATTAATTGTCGGGCGTCACTTAAACCGTTCTCATAAGGCCCTATGTTAATTTCACGGGGTAACTCAAGTGGCGGGAAATCAATGAAAATTATTATTTTTGGGGAAAATAAATAGCCCATGTTATCTCTAACATCATAAACAGCCTTCGTGAAATTCTTCAGATTTTTTTGAAAGAAAAAAAATTTCATCGAAATTTGAAAAAAACATAAGGGGTATGTATGGAAAAAAGTGGAATTTCGGCGAAAATGTGAAAATCTCCAAATGACTTTATATTACACCAAAATGTAGCTAAAGAATGGGGGAATATTATGTGAAAATTTTAGCTTCAAAAAGAAATTAGTTTTTGTTCAGTCCGCTTGCAAAGTTGACCTTTACAAAGTGGGCTAAAATTTTGCTAAATTTTGCGATTTTTTACTGGCGCTCTCGGATGCGCAATGGTGATGACCATGAGTGAAAATGTAGCTGCATCCCTTAGGAATTAAATGCTGAAAACCCCGTATTTTTATCTTTTCTGTGAAGCTTGTAATCTTAGTCTAACCCCAGACGCGTCCGAAATGATTAATTGGCGGGCGTCACTTAAACCGTTCCCATAAGGCCCAATGTTAATTTCGCGGAGTAACTCAAGTGGCGGGAAATCAATGAAAATTATTATTTTTGGGGAAAATAAATAGCCCATGTTATTTCTAGCATCATAAAGAGCGTTCGTGAATTTTTTCAGATTTTTTAAAAGAAAAAAATCGAAATTTGAAAAAATCATGGAAAAAAGTGTAATTTCGGCGAAAATGCGAAAATCTCCAAATCACTTCATAATATACCAAAATATAGCTAAAGAATGGGAGAATAATCTGTGATAAGTTGAGCTTTATTAATAATCTATTTTTCTATCAGCACGGTAGCAAATTCGAACTTCACAAAGTGGGCAAACATTTGACTGGACTTTGCGATTTTTTTTCCGATTGTCACAGAAGGTCAAATTAAAATAACCACAGGTAAGAATATAGCTTTATTCATTAAGAATTAGATGCAGAAAACCCCGTAATTATATCTTTTTCGTGAAGCTTGTAATCTTGATTCAACCGCAGACGCGTCCGAAACGGCAAATCGGAGGCCAAAGTTGAAACCGTTCTCGTAAGATCCTATGTTAATTTAATAAGATTATTGAAATAGCCCGAAATGACTAAAAACGATGTTTTTCTGAAAAAATAAGTATTCGAAGTTGTTTCTGTCATTATAAAAGGCCTCTTTGATTTTTTTTCAGATTTTTTATTTTTCAAAATATCATAAGGGAAAGATGTGTAATTTCGGCGAAAATGTGAAATTCTCCAAATCACTACATATTGCACCAAAATGAAGCCAAGGGTTGGGGGAATAATTAGTGAGAAATTTAGCCTAATCGAGAAATCAGTTTTCGTAAGTCTTTGCAAATTGAGCAAACATAAAATAATCAGTCATAATAACTCTTGAATTAATTTATTTCTCACTTAACACTTGGTGAAACATGTTTAAACGATTAGATTTTTTTCATAATTTATTACGAAAAAAAACCACTTGTTTAATTTTTATCTATATAGTCCTGATTATTATATTGGCAGTCCTGATTATTCTGTGAGGTTACGACTAATTACATAATATAAACATTTTGTACTTTGTAGCAAAAGTACTCAATTACTAATTGTCTTCAATTTTCAAACAATCAGTCACCCATTTTATTTAATCACTTAAAACCTCCTTCAGATCAAATAATCCCATTACTCCATAAGAATTATTTTTTTTGCGGGCGTGAGGTAAACGTGTGAAATTCCGCCGTGGAGCAATATCCAGCTTGGCAGAAACTGAGTAATGGGCCATTCCGGTCGCGCAAACATACCGGCCGACCAAAGGCACACATTTCCGCAATGTCTTGACCGAAAACGGAATTTAAACACGTAGCCACTCTTTTACCACCGCACGGACACATCCAACACTTGCCCGACGATTCCCAGTGTACACACAGGATCCACAGTGATTGAATGTGTCAACATCTGACTGATAGTGCCAGGAAATGCATTTGAGAAACAAATTCAATTTGATCGAAAAAAAAAAATAAATTGTTGGTTTTCAACACATCTGCTTCGATTTTTATTAAAATGAACACACACAAATTTTCAAATAATCCGGGATAATCACCACATTTGCTCATTTTTAAACGAAATAATTGAGTTTTGAAATCGTTTGGTCACGCGTATCACTTGATATTAAAAGAATGGGTGTATACAGGGTGATCCGTTAATGTAGACAAATAGTTTAACCTCAGGTTTCTCGTACCAAATATGATGTTTCAACCGAATTATTAAAAAGTTAACCGTTAAGCCGGAATTCCTCTTCAAACTTAAACAATTTAATATTTCTTTTATTGATAATAATTGAATGGTCAAGCCATTTCCCAACATGTATAAACGAACATCTTATAAAATGAAATCAAATTAAATATTACCTACAAAATTAATACCTTCTCAATTAATACCTTCTTTCAATCCATAAGATAAATTTAATTTGTAAAACGTATTTTACAGATGAAAACATTAATGACCGATCTAACAAATAATTACGTTACATATGTAAATGTGTAAACATGCGATCTGACAATTTCGTCATGTTATTATCATCCTGGTGATGGTTAGGTTAATTAATTTGTCGCGCGGTTTGAATTATGGGATGTTAACGTGCCACGAAAAGGAGCGTTTGTTGTGTGTATAATGTGAACAGGGGGCAGGACGACGGACTAAATAATAATTAACTGTGTTTATAATGGATATTTGATGGCTCATTAATGACGGGAATATGTGTTAGTTTTTTTTTTTTTAAACAAGATATGTTATTATTTTATATAAAAAAACGATAAAAAATGCAGTGATCGATTTTCCTCATGATTTTATTTTGTAAATAAAACATTTTTTTATTTCACAAAATTTATTGTAGAGACTGCTACAATTATTTTGCCAACATGAGGCAGATGATAAAAGCCTCAATCATTAAATTATTTAAAATATTTTAATAATAGAAAAAAGGTTTTATTCTATTGGCCACAGTTATTTAAATAAATTAGATGAAAAGAATTTCAAAATATGTTTAGACTTATGTAGCATAAATGAAAAACTCACAGTAGCTAAAGAAGGAATAATTTGTTAATTGTTTTCAAATTCTTCTTATTTAATTTAAACTAATTTAATTATTGTATGTTATAGATGTTGACTTTGAGAAATATTTTAATATTTGTAAATAAAACACTCGATAGAAAGACGGTTTACGCTTTGATGATTTTGTTTAAACAATTTCATAAATTTAGATTATACATTTATTTACGGCAAACCCCATTTTGTACAAAGATCATACAATGTACAATATAAGTACAGAAAATAAACTATAATTAACATTAACGATATAAATTAAAAATATAATAATAATATAAGAAATAACAAAAGTAGATTTAAGTGGTTGCAGTATGAAGTTTTATGTTATTTTTAAAGGATTGCAGGGAGCCAGAAAATAACTGGAATCAACTGAATTTGTTGAAATCATTCTCTGTTTTCATGATTCTTGAAAAGCTGTTATTGTACTCAATTTGTTCGGAAAAAATCAATCAATACGAGGTTTTGTTCAAATGCAATACGAATCATTTGAACAAAACCTCGTTTTGATTGAATTTTCCCGAAACTGTGTCTGTAAGTTTGGTCTGCTCGAAGGATGGTCATAAATCCCACAAAGTAAACAAATCCCGTAAAAATAACGATTTTACGTAAAACAACACACCCTACAAAAATATTCACAACACCATAATGTACACAAAATATTGACAGCAAATATCGTTTACAACAGCATAATGGCTCTTTTATCACCGTATCAGCCGCACAATTACAAAGTAATTATCCGATAACGATTTTTGCTATTAACCGCCGTTTATTGTTGTCCTCTGTATGCGAGTGTTTTTCATCACGCACGAAATTAGTTATTAACCATTCGAGAAGGCATAACGACACGGTGGAAATATTCAGCGATAAATCTGCACTCGAGGGTGTGTATGCGCTTGTGTGAAGCATTGACGTGTCGACCTTATTAATATTTCAAGCAGAACTCGCACACTAAAACCTATTTTATGGGATCGTAAAAATGGGACAGTAATGTCTCACCACATTAATTCCATAATGTTTGCGCGCGAGGAATTATAAGGAATGCAATTTGAAATATTCAATATACATCAAATACACATGTACAACCTAATAAATGATTAAAGGCTGAAAGACCTGTGGTCGATAGCCAATATCGTTACATATATAATTATAAATAATAATTGATTATGCAAAGTTACAGGAATAAAGATATATATCGTGTGGTTGGAAAATACATCTAAATATTGGGAAATACCATGGGAAATCACTTTTTGGAAATTCCTGCTCATCAAATTTACGAACAAGCATAAAATTGGTAACAATCGAAAGATCCTATTGGTGGGATTTTG
The DNA here is from genome assembly GCA_963082785.1 of Philonthus spinipes. Classification (NCBI taxonomy): domain Eukaryota; kingdom Metazoa; phylum Arthropoda; class Insecta; order Coleoptera; family Staphylinidae; genus Philonthus; species Philonthus spinipes. The sequence continues at coordinate 32,643,112 of OY720304.1, forward strand.
TTGATGCGAAATACTGAGGATTGTTATTATTTATAACAAAAAAGTTTGTTAATATACACCACGAGAATTTGGTCCCTTATTAAATTTAATTCAATAATAAATTTCTGCTTCTACATTTATAAACATTTATGTGCTTATATATCAAAAAACTCGTTATTATAAAATATTATCAAGGGTACAATTATCCTTATGTGTATTTCACCGTTCAAAATACCTTTTTTGTCCTACGCGGGGCATATTAATTCGACTAATTACCTTATATTTCAGCAATTGAGAAACGGATAAAATCACGCATGCATAAAATATTCGGGACGAGAATGGGGAAACGCGCGCGCAGTTTTTCGGCCGTTATATTTAGTCGGGACACGAGGGAAATTACGAGCTATGAAAAGGGGATAATTAACTCGGGGATGGTGCATTTTCGTTAATGACAAATTGCGCAAAATTACGGAATTGTTGCAAATTTGTTGTCCCCACAATGAAGTCATAGTAGCGTTTTGTCTATCAAATGATGTTTCGGATTTATTTATCATTATTTGTTGAATGACAATATTGATTACTTAAAACAAAGGGTATTTACTACACAACTACTATTATATAATAATAATAATAGAAAATTGGATTTATCCACCTGGTCACAGTTATTTAAATAAATTAAATAAAAAAACTAATTAATAAATTATTTCCTCTTATGTTACATAAGTATTGTTCAATAATAGACATTTGCTGTTGTATAATAATAACATATTGTATAATGCAACAATTTTTAATCGAAAATATTTTATACGAAAAACAAAACAAATTAGCTTTCACTAAACTCCCCATTGGTTCTTACTAAAAGTAATTTTAATTGTATGCTAACTTAGATCACACCACCCTGCAGGAAGATTCGTATACCGTAAAATAATAAAATTTAAACCATGTTTCTAAGATTTCAGTTTTCGAGTTAATAAAATGTTGTCCCAATTTGTTTGAACGTATGCATAAATGAATAGATTTTAAAGGCAAATACTTTATTTCCAACTTATCTCATTATAAATTAAATAAAAAGGAATTTGAAAATACTTAATTAATTATTCTTAATATTATATTATTATGTTCTTAACCTTGAACAATAAATTAAAAATATCTCGACAAACAACCGACGTCTTATGACTACAAAGAACCGGACAAAAGAAACGCGTAATTAATTCCACAATAATTAAATTTAGATCAATACGCATATGTGTGTGTGTCATAAATATTTATTCAGAACCGCAACGCTATTTGCCTGTAATTATAAGCAGGGTCCGGATAATAAATTATTCAGAGGGTGGCGAAAACGTTTATCGATTAAACGCTAATGTATGAAAACGGGGTGGGATTTATACTCACATTTATTTTATTTCATTTATGTTTCACCTTGACTTTTTTTTACATCCCCTCGCGACGCCGCTCATTTTCATACGTAATGAAAGGAAATTAATGTACCTGCTTATTATTTCGTGGATTGATTAAGTTGATGTACGAGAGAGTTGTTATTATTATTTTTATTTTCTTATAAGTTTTGTGTGGTGGAATTATAGTGGTTAGTTGGGTTTTACAAAGTGGATGTTTTTTTTAAGTTTGTAGGGGAGTGGAAACACCTGTTAAGGAATAAATAATAATATAATTGCCGTCCAACAATTCATTTCATGTAATCAAAGTGTCATTGAAATTACAAGCTTTTATGATATATTAATACAAACGATAAAGAAACAGAGTGAAAGTAAAATACGTATTATTCATTGTTTATTAGATTGAATAATTTTAAATTCTCGACCAATTTCGGGTTATTAGCCCATTTTCAAGTGAATTTAAAATTTAAAAATCATTATAAATAAAAAAGAGTATTTATTCATTTGATCACAGTTACCTAAATAATTAAATAAAAATGATTTGAAAATAATTAATGAATTATTGCTATATTTAGCTATGTGACATTTTGACTTACGTTACGTAAGTACTTTAAATAAATGCACATTAAAACAACTACTTTTTGGGTAAATACTCCGCCAGACATTGAATTATATAATGTACACCAATAAATCTGTGAAACTTAAAAACAACACCGTGTGTTTTACTTGTATAATCAGTTATAATGGAGTTTCATCAAGTAACAACCTCAAACATAGAATTTTTAAAAATTACTAGCTTAATAGCTAATGGTAAACATGGACAAATAAAAAAAAAGTGTAGATAAACGCTTGTACATCCTTTAATTAAAATCGCCCCTCGCGTGCGAATAAACACAGCGTTCGCTCATCATTACAACCGAGGACGATTTATCATAGGAATACATAAATCAGCGGGTTTCGGTGGGATTGTAATTAAATGGTCAGTGAGGCAGATATCGCATGTGATTAGGCGTAGGAAATGAATCGGAAGGGCCCAACAAAGAAGTGCCCCGTGAGGCTATTATTGGACTCGAGTTGCCGTCGAATTCCGAAAACCTTTTCACAAATTCGTGCCCCATGCCGGGTTATAAATGTTCACGGACTCTCGATGCGACGGACGATATGCCTAAAACTCAATAACGTGCACTAATTAAGTGTTGACGAAAACAACAATGGGGTTTACATTAAAAGTTAGTAAAACCAAATGAATATATATTTCAATAATTATTAATATATGAATACCTTTTCTCCAGTTAAAAAACACTGAGTTCTTATAATTGTTCAAATATTGTATAAAAACATAGTTATAATAATTTTTCTTTAATTATTAGGGGGAATAATAACTCACGGAAAAAGGTTATAACTATGTTGTTAATCATTTAAGTCTTCAGGTTGATCTGAATTTAGAATATATATGAATTAAAATAATTTGAATTAAACCAAGTGAATTTAATTTACAAGTTTAATTCAATATTAACAATGTTTTACCAAGTGATTAATGAGAAAAAAGTGTCCGATATAAAATAATTTGATTTTGATTATTATTTTACGAACAACTTAATTTGTTTTGCGTTATATTTATGTAAACTACTTACTTATTGTAATTATTTAAAAACGATATATCTGCATGTACTAGTTATAAATAAGTGAACAAATTCTTTTATTTAGAAGAAGTCTTTGTTTTTCATCACTTAATTAAAATTCCATTTAAATATAAAATAAATTTGTGTATTAGTGTTTGTTTTAAATTTATTTCATTTTTGATCCTTGTTAATAATCAAAATCATCTGAAATAAATAAATAACCATTATTGAAATATTTATTAAATTAAAATAAATTTTAGTAATAAATTTTCAATGTAGAAACTTTATTTCTTTACTCATAAAATTTATAAAAAAATAACATAGAGAATACAAATATAATACAATTTTCTCTAGTTACAGAACCCAATTAACGAAAAGTACATAAAAAACTCAACAACTTTTTTATTATAATGAAAAAAATCAAACCGTGAATGTGTGTAAGAAAATGAACCCACTAACCTGAGCGCTGGTTATGAATTAATTACGCCTTAATTAAATTTTCATAAGGGCCACTGGAGGCCCTTTCTTTTACGAACTCTACTCAATTAATTTATTACACGAGCACCGCCCGCTTACGCCCAAACAAACCCTATCGGAACAAGAAAGGGCAGTGAATGTAGACATTACATTTTTTTAACATGAATGCAATTATGTTGTACATGAATGAAAAATGTTAATATTGTTATTTAATTAATATATTAATCATTCAGTATAAAATTAAATAAATTTTGTGTTTATTTTTTCAAAATTGTTTGTTAACACATTTTTTCATTTCTCAGTAGAGATTCTTTGTATTCGTATTATTTTAATTATTAAAATATGTTTTAAATTCTATGAACATTATCAAATAAATAATGGTCTAAGAAACTAGATAGATTAAAGTATAAAAAAAAATGTTAAACTTCTAAGTGTTTTCTTGTTATAAATTCATTTAAATAATAATTATTTTTTTAATTACATTTCAATAATATTGTTTCAATAATATCTTATGTATTATTATCCCTAGAATTCGATTCTTGAATAAATAAATGGGGTTCAAATTTTGTTGCCCTCAACTTTGAAACTTCAATTCAAATTTCTAAATCACCAACCACTGAGGCTGCAATTTAGAACAAGATGATGTCTCCTTAGAAAACTTTAATTATTGTGTCTCATAAGGTGCGAATTTTTCGAGTACTTTTGATTTACCTGGTTAAATGCTACACCCGGTATATTTATAAATGATTTTTGTAAATCCTATTTGAAGTAGACTAATAACAAATAATTGATCTGGCTTCATTGCACATAATCCCATTAAACAATCAATTATTACCCGACGTTAACCCAAATGAATTATTCCACCATTACTATTCAACAAATCAATATCGCCATCCATGATATTGATATTACACAAACATGTACATTTCGAGATGATCCTTTGGGATGTGCATGGGAGGAAATCAATTACATTAGCGTTAAGATAACAGAAGTTCCGTTCCGGTGTGTGTACCGGGTGGTGGATTTTACGGAGTGGGGAGGGGGTGGGATGTGTCATTTATTTATAGGGTTAAGGGCGTCCCCAATGGATTTATGGAAGACGGTGTACGTACGGGAATTTCAGTATTGTTCGCCCTTACCACTGAAATGATTATGTCACCTATGGGAATGTACTTGTTTGCCATTGAGGCCTCAACGTCGGAATGGCGCACACTCTAGATAAATGGACGTTGCGAATCCCCGGCAATTGCTCTTTGCTGCTGTGTGAATTCTCCAAATAGTTTAATTACTCTAGCCTTTAAATAACTATTAGTGATAAATTATTTTAGTTACAAGTTCAATTCATTCAATATATATCCTCGCTTAAAAAAATACAATATTTTTAGATAATAAAAACACTTTAAACGTTGTTTGTGTCACACAAATATACACAAAAACAGAACCAACATTTTTCATTAGAAAAAATCAGACAAGAAAATATGGTTACAAATTTTGCGCTACAAGGTTATAAAAAAACTCAATTATGACTAAAGGTATCATCGTCATTTTTTATTTAAGTAATAATAATAAAAATACGAATATTTTTGGTAAAAACAGACTTTTATTGACATTCCCATAAGTTCATATTTTACAAAATATTTTAAGATATACTATATTTCTTCACCATTATTTAAATAAAAAAATTAACACAACAGTGTTTATCGCTAAGAGTGAGTTTTTTTATAATCTCATTGATCAACAATTATCACTATACATTCTTTCCTGATTTTATTATTTATTAACACATAAACAAGCAGATTAAAATAACAACAGACTAATACAGCATACAGCTGCATAATTACACGAACAAATGTTTAGAGCAAATAATCAGCCTGATCCGAAAACCCATCACAGTCATCACTGCCATTAAACTATCACACAAATATATTAACTGTAATACCAAATTACTACCCGAATCCACCCCTCTTTTAATCACCGCTCTAATTAATTAGATCATTTACTAATTACCTGGCCAGTATTCAACAATTCCCTCACAATGACGATTGTGCCTCGTGCTGGAACGCACGATTATGATTTGACCCGCCATTAATTCATAAAGCACTCGGCGCGAAATTAATTGTTAAGTAGCTTAGTTTGTAAATGCGTATGTGAAACAGTTTGTTATTTCGATTTCCGATTTAATTAAATAATCCCTCGTTCCGATTATGAAATTTTGTTTCTTTCCGTTTTAATGAAATTATGTTTGATTTCTGTTTGTGATTTTGTATGGCCTTTTTTTTCATTGTGTTGGAGATTAAAAAAAAAGTTAAAAAATGTTAGTTGGTAATATTTATTTAGCCTTATATAACATCGTTATACGTTCCTCTCTACTTCTCAGTGTGAGGTGTAGTTGGTAATATAAGAAATTATACATACATAAACATCTTTATTTCTGAGATTGGAATATACAATTACAATACAATATCTAACAATACACTAAACGTTCACAATATATTTCCAACTCTGAAACTGGCTATCGACCAGCTTGCAACCTGAAGAAATTATATTTTTTTGTCTTTTTCAATAAAATAAATTAGTAATTACATTATTTATGGCCATTTGCACCGCCTTGTTTAAGTACTCTTTGGTGCTAAGTAATCCTTAACTCACGATATTTGGTTTTCACCGCGCGCACACGACGTTTAAGGTCTCCTTGAACTTTAATGTTTATAACACTGAAAATATTTGTTTTTCTAAAATTAATAAACATTTTCTATGATTTCAAGGCTAGAAAGCGAGAATTATACGCTTTTGTTGAAGACATGAAATTATGAAATCAGGCACTGACATTCCCCTACATTTCCCCCCAACTATGGAGATATTAACTAAACAGGGATTTTATATGAGCGATGCAATCCTATCTCTATACTTTCCTTAATTTTAAACTAAGGAGACCTTAAAGTAAAATCGATGCAAACGGGCATTAATGCATAACTTTTTGAACAAAAAGCTGGAGAAATTATTTTTACATAAATTAAAATAATAATTCCTCGAATGACATCTTAAGTCCAATATAAAACCCTACTTAATTAACCATAATTACTCAACTTGAATCTGATTCAATAAAATACCTCTTGTACAGCATACACTGGCCTGAAGAGTCCAAAGTAATTGAAATTTCCGTGTCTGGACATTATCGAATCAACGCGAGGAGGGAAATTGTTGTGAAGTGAGTTGGAATGGGCGAGGGTTGGACTTCTTAACGGAGGAAAGTCGAGACTCGGTCGCCTGACACGACCTCGGCTGTTATTTAATTCGATTCTCAAGTTCCGGTGGAGTCCTACCGTGCGCACAGACAACTCCGCGTAAACTTTTGCCCCGAGTCGGTGTCAATTTTACACAAGCAAGCACGTCTCGCTCGACAATAAAAAAATTAAACATGTTTAGAAAGAAATAAGAATTAAATCTTTTAATTATTCTGAACGAGTAATTTATTTGAAATTGATTTTATTCGTGATAAACTTAGCTTCAAGTTCTTCTTTGTGTGCAAACTTTTGCGCCGAGTCGGTGTCAATTTTACAAAAACAAGCACGTCTCAATCGACAATAAAAAATAATATGTTTAGAAAGATCGTTTATTACTGAGGCACTTAATTTTTTAAAATCCATGATTACTTGAATATTTCTTCATTGTTATTTAAATAAAACACTCAACAATATCGCCATGATTGAGTTTTTTACAAGCTTGTTGTACAACAATCATCACTCTACATACTTTCGTGATTTCATTATTTATTCGCATATATTGTTATTAAGCAACAAGCAGATAATCACGTAACGTATCAAACATATGTTTTTTTTTAAATGGAATGATATATTTTTTATGAAGATTTTCGATTCTACGTTTTAAAATAATCATTTTTTATATAAGATTTAATAGGTCAATTTTTCATAGTTTAAAAGTTATAAACAAATGAATGTTGAAATCGATAGATGTTTCGAGCCTAATATTTCAATAATGAAAAATGAAATAAACATTCTGTCAACGCCATACAAATGCAAAAATACTTAATAATAAAAGAAATACTCTTTTTTTCTCTCAAAACAAATTTTTATATACAATGTGAAGCAATACGCAAAATGATTTTTTTTCTCTTTTTACTTAAATGGGACACCCTATATTTTGTATGCTATTTTATAATAGAAAATTAATCACTCTTCATTTTTTATATAACATACTAAATAGCTACCGTTTACCGTTTTTGAGATATTTAATCTCAAATACAAATTTGGTATAGAATTTTTAATCAAAGTAGGCCGTGCCAGAACAACTAATTTATTTAGTTGTGAAAGTTACGCGAACACAAATAAAAAATAATTTAGTGAAACGAATAATCAAGTGTATTAATTAAAATACATCATAATTCATACATATTTTTTTACCACGGGATAAATGAAAATTTAATAAAAAAAGGTAAATAAATATTAAGCTGTAATTATTTTAATACACGATAATATTGAAAATACAACAATTTAAATAGGTATGTTCTTGGCTGTGCGCCAGGATCCAGGTAAAACGAATCTTCTTATCTCAGGAATGCGTGAGTCATCGATCGTTTTTTTCTTCTTGATTTGCGATAATTGCGCTCTTGTATTTCGATTCAGTCGTCCGAAAACGCGCAGTGTTCACTATTCCGGTTTAATTTTTAACGTTAGAAATTATTAATAATTAAAAACGCGATTTATTTTTGTTTATGAACAAGTGGTAATTAGTGAGTGGTGGAGGTGAGTTGGTTTTCGATTCACCAGGAATGGGTTGGAAGTTATTTTTTCTATTAAGGTATGTTAATATTAATAATTTATTTTTAAACAGATTTTACGATTCCTATTATTATCATCAATTTATTCTCCAAAATTGCATTTATCAATAAATTACTTTCGCAATAAATAAAAGCGATTTTCGCAAGACTAAAGTAGGTATACATTAGTTTTAAATTCATTAATGAAGATTTGCTAGTTTGTTTTGCGATTCCTATTCTTTTAAATCGTCCACATCGCAAAAATTATGTTTAAAATTAAATTAATTTTGCAACAAAGAAAACATTTTTTTCGTAAATTTTTGATCATTTTCATCACTTAACCCGCGGTGAAATATTTTTGAATAATCTTTGACATTTTCCAAAAAACTAACACTTGTTTTTTTTCTTACAAAATGTTATAATAAATGGAAGATGTACCGTCCCTTGCTCGAATACGCTTCTATCCTATTCCATAATTACTTAAATGGGACACCCTATATTTTTTACGCTAGTTTAGTAGAAAATTGATCACTCTTCATTTTTTATATAAAACATTAAATAGCTACCATTTACCGTTTCTAAGATTTTTAATCTCAAATACAAATTTGGTATAGAATTTTTAACCAAAGTAGGCCGCGTCAGAACAACTAATTTATTTAGTTGTGAAAGTTACGCTTAATATTATAATTAGTAAGTAAAGTACATTTTACGTTATAAAATCATTTTGCGTATTGTTTCACCCTGTACACAACATTTGCTTTATGGTAACAAACGATTATTCCTTATATTATTAAGCATTTTTTCAATTAAATTGCGTTAACAGAAAGTTTACATCGTTTTTCATTTTTGAAAAATAAGGCCCCAATCTACAATTGATTTCAACCTTAAATTGTTTATAACTTTTAAAATATTAAAAATTGACCTAATAAACCTTATGTCAGAAATGATTAATTTTAAGCGTAGAATCTAAAATCGACATAAAAATATAGCATCCCATTTAAAAAACCATATGTTTGATACGTCAAACATATAGGTTTATTTTAATTCTCCACTTGGCGAACCAAAGTAAGAATGAATTGATTGTTTGGTGAGACATGAGAAAAAATCGCTAATACACTAAAAACTAAAAACACACCCTTTATATTATTGAATAAGATTTTAGATATATGTTCTCGTCAATTCAAAGCCACATTAAGCCAATTCGTAACTTAGCGCAAGTTTAATAATCCCATCATCAATTCAAAGATTCCATTTAACCAGAATATCAAACAATATTTCAATTCAATAATTCACTCAACAAATCCCGGCCGAATGTTATTAGTTCCCTAAACATATGGAAACATAATCTCGCATCGGGAGCCCTTTAATCTATATCTGGTTTTGGGGAAACGGGGAAAGGATAGCGATCGGATCCGAGCGGCGCGGCGACAATATTTCACCCGGATAATTAACGCGCCGATGCATCTTCATTAGGACACGAACGCCGATCAATATTTGCCCATTAATTGGTATAAATTCGCGGGATGAATTTCCTCCTGAATCTCCCGTTGCCTATCGGAGAGCGCCTTGGTGTGGGGATGGATTTCCGTCCTCGTGTCTCGGGCGCCCCTCTCCGACCCGTCCATTAATAATCGATGCTGATGCGGCTAATGGACTCTAATTCAAAGAACTATTCGGGAGGGATCCATTGTGGAGTTTTTTTTTAATATCGGGGTTAATTGCTTTCGCCTCATTTGCTAATTTAATTAAGAATTCGGAAAGAGTAATAAGGGGGAGTAATGAGAAATTTGGGTTAAGTCTTGTGTGAAACTTGCATTTTTCAAAACGGGGGGGTTTGTGTTGTTTAATTTTGTAATTTCACTGGTGACTCGGTTTTAATTATTGCGTTTCGCGCGACGATGGAATTTTTAATTTAAAATCATTTTAGTCGCAACAAATTTTTAAATATATGTTGTTGCTAAATTTTCTCCATTAAAGTCCAATTGAAATTGGAACATAATCCTCTCGCTAGTTTATTATTGGTTGCAAATCTGCTTCGGGTTAAATTATAGTGAATTTATGTCTCGCGATAAACGAGTAATACAACTGTAAATTCAATATTGATGTAATCATTGCATTATTTATTATTTTGCCCTGTACTTATGAAACATAAACACGTACGTTTGCGACCAATCACCAACTGTTGCGCCGCTAAGGTGAAATTCAATTTATTTCAATACTTTCCAAAGGAAAATGAATAAATGTTGCAACATATTTGCTAGAAAAAAAATCTATATTTATTTATTTAGTCAACCAACGGACAAGATCCAATTACAGATTGAAATTAAAAAACAAATTTATAATAAACGCAATAATCAACAATAATTAAAATATTGACAAGAAAACCAAAACAAATTAGTAATAATTTATTTATTTACAGAAAATTCACCATTTTATAAAAATTGTAACAATTTTTTACTATAAGTAGTAAATAGGCTATTACATATAAATAAACAATAACTAAAAATACAAATTAACAAATAAATTAATCAATTATTATCCCAAGTGCTTTTACGAGTTGTTGGGCAAATAAAATTAAACTAAGAAAGGTACTTATCAATCAAGTTGAAGAATGCCTTTACATATTTAATCAAGCAAAAATAGTTAATATGTAAAAAAATAACATCAAATTATTATTAGCAATAATATGAGATAATAATTATAAGTAGCTAGCATAGATTCTTAAGATTTTAGAAACTGAAGTCAACAATAAACAAGGCAAGGTATATAAACAAAGTAAAAAGTTTTTCATTTATTGTGTCAAACTTTTGTTTTGATAATAATTATAATCAACAATAAACAATCCATAAGACAAAGTAAAAAGTGTTTCATTTAGTAAAATTGAATTATAATATATAATGCCTCAACAATTAACAAATTTATTTGTGTAACATCTGAAAGTCTTATAAAAGCCTACATATACATAATAATTCCAGGGTATTAAAGTCGTTTCCCGTATATATTTTTTTGTCCTTTGCATTTCAGAAGATTCTATTCGACATTATATCCTTATCAACACAGCATCTCCACAAAAACCGCATTATTTCCAGAAAATAAGGATATATTCCTCGTTTTACGAAATATCCTTTTGCATTCTCTCGCCCGAGCCAAGGAGGAATAACATAAGAAAGAAAAAAAAAACAGAAAGAAAGATAGAAACGAAAGAAACTTGTTATTGTGGGGGCTCTATTCTCGCTCTACAGCCACTGGAAAATATCCGCGATGCAGAATAATATTCCATAGATCCTTTTGAGCGAGGCCACCCCAAAGGATTTCCCAGAGACGGGATTATGATCTAAAATGGGGTACCTGGGCCCCCACAAAAGCGGCGGGAAAAATATTACGTGCAAAGGCTAACTGGGAAGGTGGAGCCCTTGACCTTACCGACGATCAATAAACCGAATATTGTCCCGTCAGGAGTCGTAAGGGCATAATATTTCAGATAAGCGGATTTTTTAAAGTGAATAAAAAAGCACGTATGAAAAATGGGGCGAGATTTTTTATGTTTTAAATCTTTAACTTTTTATCAAGATTTATTAATCAGGAGAAAAATATTGTAATTGAAACACGATAAAAATCAATATTAAAATAAAATAAAACAGAGACGAGTCACGCGCTTGCAGTTATTTAAATTACAATGAAATTAAACAAAAAAATTATTTTATATAATTGTTATTAAATATAATTTTTATAAAAATTATATTTCCAGCTATGGAATTTGATAATTTCCAGTCGTGGATTTTGAATATTAAAAAAAAAAAACTGCCATTTGGAAACCCTGAAAATACAAAAGAATAACAAAATCGTGATCATCAATATCTAATTAATAATTCTAAATAATTTGGTTATAGATGCATTTCAACATTAGGAAAATATATTAATTTTATAAAAATTGTATTTCCAGCCACGGATTTCGAACATAAAAAAATACAGAACTATCATGGAAGCTCTGAAAATCAAACGATTGATAGACTAAAAAATGTAGTTAACAATTCTAAACAATTTGTTTACAGTCGCATTTCCAGATTTAGAAAATATATTTTTTTATAAAAATCATATTACCAGCTATGGAATTAGAAAATTTTCAAAAATTCAAAACTCTCATTTGGAACTTTTAAAAATATAAAATAATAACAAAATCGTAATCGTCAATGTCTAATTAATAAACAATTTGTTGATAGATAAATTTGAAGATTTGGAAAATATATCTTTTTTATAAAAAAACATATTTCCAGTCATATATTTCAAATATTTAAAAAAAAATCAAAACTACCTAAAAAAAAAAACATTGATAAATTAAAAATATATATATTAAAAATTCCAAATAATTTGTTTTTAGTGGCATTTCCAAATTTGGAAAATATACTTTTTATATAAAAAAAAATATTATGTTTTCGGTGAACGATGCAGTAATTCAAATTTAGAAAATTGCTTTTGGTTGCATTGATAAAAATACTATTTTTAGTTATATTTAGATTATTTTTTAAATGATAAAATTAATACTTTAGAAATTTTAATTGGATATATATCCACCTTTCCGGCAATCATTCATTGAAGAACAATTAATCCCCCCGTAATACAAACCCGCAGATGCAATTTGAATAGACCGTACAATTATTCACGAATCCCATTGTTTGGATAAGAGAGCGAGTTTGTCTTTCGTCGCAATTGTATATGTGCTGGAACGTGATAGAGAGCGAACAATTGTAAATGTGGCTGACCCGGACGACAATAAAGGCCCCGCTAACTTTGGCAATAATACACATGCAAAGTGCGGCCGTGGGAGTCCCACGGTTTGCTTTATTAAACTTGAAATTTCCGCCGGCGAAAGGAGTGCCTTAAGTAACCCCTCTTGCTTACACTTTATAACACAATTAATCAACACACGAACCGCCGCCGCCGAACAACAACATCCACCACAGCCGCCGCTTGCTGTAACGCGGCTAATCACTGAATTACGTCAACGCCAATTCAACAAGTTGTTCAGAGGAGAGTTGCGTCCGTGTGTTTGTAATCGCCGGAAAATATGTGTGAATTGTTTGGTTTTTTTGTATTACGTCAATTCCTTGATGTGTGCAAGAACTGGACACTCTTTTCGTTCGACTGCGAAGGAACAGTGTTAAGCAGGGAAAATATCCATTATAACTTCCACATCACAAGAATGTCCCCAGGCCAACCCCTACCTCATCCTACTATCCCTATCTACTCCCACATGCTTACAAAAACCGTCAGATAACGCTGCCGGACCATGTATAATTTCAGATTTATTTAATATAATTGATAATTTTGCAATCTATTTTTATGTACCCGGCGCATGCACCATTTTATTACTGTATCTAGGAAAGAAATTAAACTATTTCTATTATTATTCAAGTATAACAAATTAGACAACGTGGGAGGGGGTTTTTAGTTATTATTTAACATCTTTAATACAATATTTATACAATAATATATAACATTTTAAATTAATCGATTTTAATGAAACACTTTTTTTTAACTTTGTTTCTATAACAGAATTATATATTTAGTGACTATAGTTTCAACAATTTACACTTGTCATTATCAAACTAAAAGTAAATTCAAACCGTACAGTTTTTTTTTAAGTGTTTTATTATAATCTTACACAATGTATAACGAAGTAGAAGTCTCAGTGGTCAGTAATTTGATTAATCGATTTGAAATAAAATGGATGTCTTTAATTTTGTTCGAATTATTTTTTTAATAACAAAAACAGCATTAAAGAAATCATTTTAATTATTTAACGAAGAAATAACTCATTGATTTTCAATAATTTAAATTATTATTATATATATAAAAAAACCTTTATTGACATTATCACAAATATATCCCATTTATATTACATTATATAACATCACATTTTATCACCTCTTCTACTGTCACTCTTTCATTCGTCTTTTTTTATCCCACTTCAGCTTTACTAAAGTCTTTCATACACTCCTCTCTCCTTCTTTTCCCATACAGCCACTCCTCTATTACATATAATTGTTCTCATATTTTATTATCATAATATAATTTAACTTAGAGGCTAAAATTGTAAGGTAAATTATTTGCTGACAATAATCGAAATAATCCACCATACTCGCAGGCAAACACTGAAAATAACATAATTAATTCTGCGCAAAAAAAGTATCGCAATTGCACTCCCCTATTCCACGTTATTTTAATTGGAGACGGGAATTAAATGGTCCGCATAAAACATACCGCGTGCACATGCAACCGTCGCAAAAACGCCGGGAGGGGTTGGGCGAAAATGGGGGAGTTTGTAGATTTTGCAATTTCCGCCCCCGTTTTCCACTTCTTGCGGCGCCCTTTTTGTGTCATTGTCTAAACACGATTTCCGACAGGGACCGGCAATTCTATGCAATTGTGAAATGCGGCTACATGCGGTATAAATTGTATTCTGCGATGAATTGGCCGCGCCGGCGTGATTACAAATTGTAAAAAAAATATGATTTATATCTTATACTCTTTTCGGCAATAATTATAAAAAATATATAAAAAATGCGTTAATTATTAAGGCTTATATTTCGTTAAACATAGTTATACGATTAATGGAAACAGTTTTATAGATCTAGTGATTATATTTACTTGTGTGGTGCTAATGAAGATTGTTTTTTTTTTAATCTTTTTCCTTTCTACCGTTAGGTGTAAAAGATTGTTTTATATATTAATAAAACGCGTTTTATAATATTCATAACTTTTGTTATACAGATATTATTTTTTTTATTAAAAACGTTCATATAGAGGTACCTTCATTAATTTCACAACTGTGTTCAAACATAACATTTTTGTTCCCTATTTATTTTGTTAATTAATTTACACAAACCCAGTTTTCGCCCTGAAGCATACACCCGCCCAATTTACCGCGAGGATAATTGAGATCAGGATGATCCAAAGGATAATCTAATTGGTCGCAACGAGGTTAATTCCGTGATTAACCCTGAGGTGGGTCGAATATACCAATGTGTCAGGAATGGGATGGATGGCCTGCGAAGACGCGAGTTATTGCATCCGGCGTCGCTTAAATTGAAGAACTAGCCGGCGCTTCGGGATTAACGGCATCGAACTAATACGGCGTTCCGCAGAGCTGGCTCTAATGAGGATATTCTTTCAAACAAGTTTCCCGGCGCTCGTTTACCTCTCCCAACTTAATACCGTCCGCGCTTTTTTTTACCTTTTCATCAAGTGAACTTAATGAGGATTATGCCGGCGTTCCATCCGAATTGTTATTGCGAGGAGGTTTACACCTGATATTCGGTTTAATTTAAAATTTGCCCGGAGTGATTAATTGCGCTGTGTTAATTATTATTAATCGCGCGTTTCAATCTGATTTGATGTGGAATTACGTTGCGGTTTTTGTGTACTAGATAGACGTTTTGTTCATCACTTTGATAAAAAAAAAAAAAACATGAATTGCAGTAATAATACTACGAGATCAATTAATAATAATAATAATAAAAGAGTTTATTTAAATATTCCTACATATAAAGATATAAAGGAGTTACAATTCCAAAACATCGAAGTACCAAAATTAAGAAAGTTTCCTTGATACATTTGAGAATTTTACACAAATAATATTGCTGACGATTTTAAGTGCTTCTGAGCCAAATTATTTCAACAACAATAATAATTTGTTATCTAATTCTTTTGTAATATCTGTTCGAGCCGTTTTATAATTTATTATTATTATTTTTTAATGAAGTAGTGCGAGAAAACAAAATGTACCATAAATGAAATAAAAAAAATTGAGAAAGACGTACAAATCAGGCTCTTAAATTAATTTCCAAAATTAGTAAAAACCCATACGCAGATCCAACAAATTTCAAAGCTTTAATTCACTGATTACCAAAAAAAAAACAAGCAAATAACGTTTTAGCAACGGCGTAACAACATTAAACACTATTTTAATGTTGATGAAACATTACTAAAGTGGGTTTTCAGTGGGTTGTTTATTTTTTTCATTTCATTTGTATTACATTATTAACAGTAAAAAGTCATAATATCCCTTCGAAAATTATTTCTACCTACGTCCTAGAACAGTTCCTTGAGGTATACCAGAATCTACTTTAAGTATTATTTATTTGTGTCCCTTAAATTCAACAACTAAGCATCGATTATTATGAAAAATTTTTCAACGTAGACAAAATGCTAAAATAAAACTTACGTCTTTCGGCGTAAATCGCATCTTGTTTTTTTTTTTCATCAAGATGGTTTGAAATGGTTTAGTATACAAAATTAGATTTTATGTGCCGATCGCTCAAGTCTAAAGCCACGCTATTATCAAATTTGAGCACACAATACAATTTATGTAGATATTGTGTTTTTTTTTTTCAATAAATATTATTTGTATATATATATATATATTTAAGTAGCACATTGATTACCATTAACTGTCAAGTTCCCGAAAACGAAATCCCGGCGGTGAACTCTGAGAGCCAAAAAAAAAAAAACAGAATGAGGGCGAGTGTAATTGTATTCATGCGTTTCAATAACGTCTCTGATAAAATTCAGATAGGGCGGAAATCAGTCACTTTATATTCAAAAGCCGGTTGTCTGTCTAAACGACTTTTTCAACTTTTGCGCGGAAAAGTATTATTCGCCGGCGGGGGGAGGGGTTGGTGATGAGGAATCGGCGTCTTCGGGCGTGCGTTGTCCGCCCCCGTCGATTGCACCTATAATAAAATTTATAGCCGATCCGACAAGAATCTCAATTTTCATAATCATCCGACGAACGAATTAATGGATATTTCTTTTTGCGAGAGAGGGGAAAAAAGGGGGATCGGGTGAATAAAATTTATGAAAAGAAGGAAAGGAAATAAAGTTGCGTAACGGTTATAATTCGCTTCGCTCGTAATTAGAAAGTTTATTTTATACATTTTAATTTCTACGTGGAAAAGTTATTTAATGATGTTTTTTTACATAAAAATATTCTTGTGTATACATAATGTATTCCAGAGAATCTGCACTTTATAATATTAAAGTAATTCTGTGTGCTTGTTTCAATGAAAATGTTTTAAAAAATCCGATATAATCTTGGAAACGCTTAAAAATGGAGGTTATGTTACTTAATGATTTATTTCATCAAATTTAAGTATAATCAAAATTCACAATAAAAAATAATATTAATAATAATAAATTTATTGTGTTACATATTTACATAAATATTTACACTTGTCAATAAGATATGTTTAATATTGAATCAAAAATCATCGATTTGGAAAGGGCAATAGATAGATGCATTTGATCGTCGTTTATCATTATTGAAAAAAGGCAACCAGACAAACGTATTTCAGCTATTTTCTTCTGTAGCCTCATGAAAAGAAAAATACACTTCGTATTTATATTTTTTTTATTAAAATTAATTACAATTAACAATTATCTCAATACGTATTTAGAAGCCGCCATTCATTCCGAAACCCACACAACCCCGACAGTTATCGCTTAGAAATTTAATCTCACAGAGGTTATAACACTGTGGGATTTAATTCCTAATCCACAACAGCCCAGTTCGTGTGTTTACTATTGAATCGATTGACAGTCGGCCGGTTTCATGTACGCGAAACGTCCGTTTGTAATAATTGCAAGATATCGGATCTGTTTATGTGCAATCGCAGTCCGTGCTGTTTATTCATGCCGTCGCCGTGTTATTATTGGCCCCGGCTAATGAGGGCTTTTCATGAAGGATATTGAATATTTATTACTTAATAGCACATATTCATTCAGAACTTTGCCCATATAACATTTTGTTTGCTGTACAGCTGACCGCACACTATGTATCGAGTGGATTTTGTAAAGTTTCAAGGGTTATCGAACGTGAATAAACAGTAAAAACTGAATATTGTAATAATTGTTGGTGATTCAAACCGAAAACCGATCGAACTAGATGTGTTGAGTCGGTTTTGTAAAATTTATGCCTCGTATGAAAATATTATTATTTGCTGATTAATGAGAAGAAAGTAACAAACTTCTTTTATTGACACTTTGTCGCTCTGAAGCATTAAGAACATAAAGGTCTCCAAGCGAATTGCCAACTTTCAATTCAATATTCCACTTTAATGCACGTGCAAATGTATTCCATTAGTCTCCTATTTATTTATTAATTTTAAAACCATTGAAGCACCTTAACGGAACAATTCTAAAGAAAAACCTTCTTTCCATAATTGATGCGTAACATTACTCAAACCCTAATTCCCCCCGCGAAATATTTTTAACAAAACAGCCTCTTATTATGGTAGTTCTAAGTGCGAATTGCATAAAATCGCAATAATTTATTGTCGGCGTCGCGGCGGAAGTAATTGCGGCGCTCCGTGGCATTTTTCTCGAGGCGCGGGGGGAAGGTTTAAGTTTTCAGCCTTTGTTATGTAAAATATGAAGTGCTAACGGTGGCCGTTCTAATTACTTCACCGCCCTTTTTTACCCCGTTTTAACGCGTTCGCTTGAATTTTATTACTTTCGTCGTGATGAAAAATCTCTCCACACTACACAAACTTTCGCGCTTGCGAGACGGGGAAACTTGCAAAGTTGCAAACTATGCCCGCCTTTATTGCTAATATTATTAATTGCAGTCAAAATCAAATTCAATTTTTATATATATATATATATATATATTAATCCAAATTCCCCGTCTACCATAATGGTGGTGTAGTTTAATTCATATTTATGATTTTTTTCCATTTATTTATTTTTTTTTTCTAGTCCTTTTGCTTCTGTCCATGGTTTTCACGTTTTATGCTTTCCATTCGTTGTAGATTTTCCCACTAACTGAGCTGTCTTCTTTCTATAACTTCTTCTATTTCCAAGTCGTTTCTGATTTGAGTGTTTCTCATTTTGTCCACCTTTGTGACTCCTTTCACTCTCCGTAGGTATTTCATCTCTATCTCCAGTAATTTGGTTCCTTTCTCCTCTTGTTTATGTCCACTTTTCACTAAATATTGCTTTGTATATATTTATTTTTGTTTTGCATGATATTTCCTTCTTGTTACAAACGTTTTATTCATTGCGTGGTAAAATTTCATCATTTTTTCTATTCTGATGTTCAGTTCTGTTTCTTGTTTTCCATTTCTTGTTATTTGTACTTCTAAATATCTAAAAATATCTGCTTGATCTATGCACGTGTCGTTTATCTTTATATTCATATCTTTTGTTTCTCCTATCTTCATTACGTCTTTGATTTATTTATCTTCATTCCATATTCTTTCAGTGTTTAATTCCATATATTTAGGCTTTCTTGAAGATTCCTCTCCTCACCAGATATCATAATATCGTCTGCGAATACCCCTTCTGATGTTACTATTCTTTGCATATTTCTATGTGCGAATAGTTGTTAATTACTCTTGTTTGTGCACTTTTTTTTAGTATTTCGTCTATGATATGATGAATAACGTTGGGCTCAATCCTCCTCCTTATCTTCATCCTACGTTTGATCTTAAAGCTCATGGGTGTTGATTGTTTCTTATTGCGACGTTGATGTTTGTATTATAGATTTCTTTTATTATGTTAATTAATTTAAGATATAATAAAAGAGGGAAATATTTAGTACGGATTTTATGTTATTTCAAATAGTCCTGTGTATTGACAATTGACATTAAATTAATATTTTTTTTATAATATTTCCATAATATTGAAAGCAATGAATTTAAAATTAATTGATTAATTAATAATTCCCTTTCTAATTGCTCTGCAATTAAAGACTTACGGAGTAAGTACAATAAAAAAACATGTATTCATTGAAACAACTACTTCCCGGATAAATATCCACGCGCGGAATTAAACTACATAATAAATATTTGCCGTTGCATCTAAGCAATGCTGATAAAGCAACGTTTTATTTTGTTAATTTAATTGCCACACTTATTTCCACAATATGGATTTTATTTTTATTTAGTAAACTTTATTTGAAAATAATCGATTGTAGTGAAAATGTACAATAATTTTACAATTTACACAAATTGCCCGTTCATAAAGTAGCATGTCAAAACCAACATTGTGCGAACTATTTCCTGTGTGCACTGACAACAAATACACGAGTTCAATTGAAATAAATTCCGCAAATACAATTTGCATACAGGCTTATATTTTAGAAACTGCATTCGAACGAATTTTACGTAGATTTTCATGAAAATATATTTACATAATAAATATTGATGACAAAATATAATTGAATTAAACAAAAACAGACTGTTTTTTATTATTAATATAAAATATAGTTTAATTAATTTATTTTAATAAAATATTTTGTTTCATTAAAAAAATCAAAAACAATAAAAACTGGTGCTTCATAGTTTTTTACAGAATATAAATGAAAGTAACTTTTTATACAATTTATGTACAATAAGAATAACTTTTTTAGTAAATGTATTATTCAATTATAGTCAATTTACAGAGTAATCGGAATGTATCCCTCGTCGGCACAGCTCTACCGTATACATTTTTAAAATTTGTTTAATTTTATTTACGGAATTCACCATTTTACAATTAATGTTTACAACTAAAACAATATAAATTTCATGTAATCAGAATGAATTATAAACGAGGTAACAAATGAATTACAAGAAAATAATAATTACGATAACAAAATACAATAAAAACAAAAAAGTTGTTAGATTAAATTAAATAAACGTACCGTCCCTGCTGTGATCTCAGGTGTAAATGGTCGAGCTCGGCAACGGATGCGAAATTGTATTGTTCAAATGTCTGGTGGGGTATTTACGTAACGTAAGTTAAAGAGTTGTAGTGACTAAAGTGATAATAACTAATTAATCATTCTTTTTTATCGCAATAACATTTATCATCCAATTGAATAAATTAATTATTTTCAAACTCCTGTTATGTGATTTAATTTTTTCATGATATTTATTACTCTTAAAAGTATATTAACTCGAAAATTCCATCTGCTTCTTTAAAATCAATCTATCTTAAAACACAAAGTAAAACTACTCCCCCCTAGAGAAAGACACATTTATATAAATAAACCTTTAAAACTCTTCCAAACTGAAATAATGCAGAGATTTCTTCATCCCTTATTACTGAAAGTTTCAATGGAAAAGGGGGAGTTTAACTCGTGAGAAGGGTGGAAAGTTTTTTTTTTTCAGTTTCCTGTATGTATATTGACGCTCATGCACGCACCCCAGGGGGCAACTTTTTTTCCTTCTAAGCGGGATTAGAATTAATTTGAATGCGGAAAAGGGAATGGGTTTGATTGATGGTTTCGTGTGGGTGATTTCGAGATTTGATAATATTTATGCTGGGATTAATTGCCGATCGAGTTTTCGCGAAATTGAATTTAACATTTTCTATATAATTCAATTTTCATAATTATCAACAGTTCAATTCAACTTAGTTATTGTGTTTATATTAGATTATTTATTATCTAAATTTAAATAAAAGTAGTGCTAATGAATTTGAATAATAAATCGTATAAAATTAGTGATATAAAATATTTAAATTTAATTACCGTTCGCATTTGATTTAAAGCACTTTTTTTCCGACCGTCAATTCTAATTAATACGAATAAAATAAAAGCGGCGTGGAATTCCCTTTATTTTTTTTCTTCTCTTTTTTAAAACGATCCCGATATTCGTTCCATTTTGTTGAAAGCCATTGAATCGAATGGACATGTTATTGAATCGAGACAACAGTTATCAAAGACTTAATTGAATCTCCCCCTATTGCCGTTTTCCTGCTCTCGCCTCGCGCGCCCCTGCTCGCTTTACATTTACACCGTGTGCACAGCGGGAAAAAAACGGAGACACTCATGTTACATAAATACCGTTTAAAGCCCGGTAGGGCAATCAAGTAGATCCAATTTAATCTCGGATCGATCCGGGGCTTCGATCCACTTTCGAAATGAGACCTGCACTAACTAAAATGCTCGGCCGGACGCACAGCGGAATAAAATCCAGGATTTGTGTTTACGGTATAATTGAACGTTGATTATATTTGGAAAAAGGGGGTTAGATGTTTTGAAATCGATATAATTTCTTATTTTTATTATGGAAATTATACGGTTTTTGAGAATAATTATTCCACGGATTGGCTGAATGACCGATGGTCGATAGCTATTTAGTAAGAATATTAAATAAAATGTATTATATTATACTTGATTTAAATTCTACAATAAAGATGATAGAAGAAGATCTAGGTATATATATTGATAATAAAGACCTATACTTCATTATATACTGTTTAAAGTTGTATACATCTTTTAAAATTACAAAACTCAGGATATCAAAAAAATCAATAATAATTATAATACTTTATTGTTCAACAGAAACCCAACTTTATTTCTACACTCGTGTAGAGATTCGAGTCTAAATCTATACAAAATAATGTTTGATATGGTATAACGAAGTGGACGCCTCTGTTATAAATTTGGAATTGGTAAAATGTACTAATTAAAAGTTTACTCTATTTTAAAAAATGAAAGAAGGATATTTGCTTTAAAAAAATAGAATTTTTACAATCAGTGAGTATAATTGTTGGAATTGGTTTGGGTTTTCTATATGTTATAGAGAGATATTTCAACTCTAACAAAATTTTCAGTATAAAAAACTTCTGCCGTTGGTACTTCTAAGAAAAACTAGATGAAAGCGATGGTTACCTTTTAAACAATTTAATTTTCCAAAAAAACCACAAACAATCATCAAATTTGACCGAAAAGTTTAGAATATATCTATCTCGCGACTTGAGTTGTATTCAAATACTTTTAACGGAAGAATAACATTGTTTGCTGTATCTTTGTTACGACTTCGGATACCGAATTGGCATTTTGCCTCAACATGCTAGGTAGTATAAGGATGCCGATAACGCAAAAAAATAAATTATGATTTTTTTTAATTTCAAAGTTTATAAAAATAATAAAAAAGAAAGGTCCTAACACTGATCCTTGTGGAACACCGCTCAATGATCTGAATGAATTATGACATAAAGTTATTATTCTTAAATAATTCAAACCAATATTTTTCGTGTATTTACAAGGGCTATAAACACAGCGGAGACCTTCGTGCAATATTATATTATCGGAACGCGGAGTTTGCTAGAGTGGGTAGAAATGGGAAAATGTGCGTGCCATTCCATTCCCGAGTCCAGGATCGGTTACGCGTCGTCGGCGCGAGGAATGGAGGGTCTCGAGTTAATTAACATTTCCCTAAAGCACCGGGGGAGAGAAAAGGTGGAACATGTGCGCACTGCGAAATTTATTATTTCGTGTGTAATGGCGTAATTAGCGCCCGCCCGGTCTCGCCCTTTCTCAATTTATATGAAACGCTCACTCCCGCCGCCCGTTCTTGCATCTCAAGGTTAAGGCCGCCCGAGATTCTTATCTTAGATTGTGGAAATTTGTTGCTCGCGAAACACAGAAAATTCGGGGGTAACGGTAATAATTATGAAACCGATTAGTATTCTAAAATCGACGAAAGGAAATTTTTCCTTCATAATTTTATAAAATTTAAAAGACTTTTTAATAAGTAATATTGGATGATTTTTTAATGTGTAGATTTAAAAGTAATTTATAATAAGATATTATATAATGTAACAATTTTTGAATCAAAAATATTTATTAATTATTTTCATTTAATTTATTTAAATAACTGTAAGTGAATGGATCCTTTTTTCTATTAAAATATTTGTAGTTTATGAAATGTATATTATCTTTTATAAATTAATAATGAAACAAAATTGAATAAGAAATTATTTCTATATTCAATTGACCGTATATTCAGAACAGTTTACATACTGGCTAATTGAAATTGAATTGAATGAGAAATTATATATATATATACATTCCAATAGTTTCCATTCGAGTTCCCATACAACACATTAACACTCCATAAGCGTCCACATTCACATACATCTACAAAATCCCTCATTCGTGATAATCTTTGAACAATCGCAAACACCTCGTAACGAATCCCGAATTTGGCAGACCGGGGCAATTCATAATTAAGCCGGCACAACAAGCGCCAGCCTGCCTAATAACACCATCATAGTGCGCACTATTACTTTACAACGGATTAATAATAATTACACGAAGTGTTCATTAAATTCCCGTGTTGCGGGGTCGCTTGGTGAGGAGCGCGGGGCGGAGAAGGGCAGGGGTCCTGAACTGGCGGAGCGCAGTGTGCGCCCTGCCGTGCAACCGACCCTTAATGGAAGACATTATATTTTCCGCCGCCGCACAAGGCCGAACACCCTTTATACATAGCCATATTTAGCGCCGCCGACGCCCCGCGCCCCGCCGTGTATCGCAAATCGATAATTCCTCGCCCCTGCCTCAACTCAAAAGGCAATGACCATTATTGAATGCATGAAAATGTACGAATTACTCAAGAGTTCTGGCCATATATATTTATTTCTCGATTTTTCAAAAACGAAATTGTATTACCAGCAATCCAATTCAACAATAATTACTACTCATTTCGTTTTTTGCTGATTTAAATTTTACATGGGATCTCATCAGATCACTGTGGTTTATGTAGCGGCTGCCCGAATAAGAAAGGTCACCGCCTATATCTCAGGAACTATGAGTTCCAGAGCTTTCAAATTAAAAAAAATGTTAATAAAAGTGATTATAAGAAAATGCTGGAAATAATTTTGGAGTAAATTAAATAAAAATAATTTGAAAATAATAAACAAATTATTTCCACATTTACCCATGTGACATTTTGACTTACCCTACGTAAATAAATATCTATATCTATTGTGTAATCCAATGTCCG
Organism: Philonthus spinipes; assembly: GCA_963082785.1. Lineage (NCBI taxonomy): Eukaryota > Metazoa > Arthropoda > Insecta > Coleoptera > Staphylinidae > Philonthus > Philonthus spinipes. The sequence goes on from OY720304.1 coordinate 32,668,139, forward strand.
GCGGGGTAAATGCTCGGGAAGTAGTTGTTTCAATAGATGTTTGTAAAATTTACAGTGTAAGTATTTTTTTGCAGTTGGAAAAAGGGATTGATCGAATTTTATTGATCATTGCCAGATATTTTCCTTGTTTAATTTCATTGTAATTTAAATAACTGCATATGTGTGAATCATCTTTGTTTCATTTTACCCTACGTAAGATTGCTTCATTGCGCCATCCTACCGGAAGACTCACAAACTTGAAAACTATCTTCAGTATTTTCTCATGGTCACTTTTATTAACACTTTTTTTATTTGAAAGCTCAGGGACTCATAGTTCCTGAGAAATAGCCGGTGACCTTTCTCATTTGGATACATTGATGAAGGCGGTAACACTTAAAATTGATGAGGAATGAGGATCTAATTTTTTTTTCAATGGTACGTGATATGGATTCTGTAAAATTCCACAAATTTGTGAGAAATTTCTTCCTTAATAATATTTTTTTATTTAGTTTATTTACTATTTAAATATTTTCTTCTTTCAGGGAAGTCTCGAATGAAGTATAATTAATTAACGAATTAATGCCAGCGTTGCGGACGGTGGAATTAAGTCCCCGCTGACTATCTAATCACCGGAACTTGTTGAGCATTCGCGTCACGACAGGCTTAATTAGTTTTATTTCATTCGGTTTGACGAAGCCGTTCTTGCAGCGACTGTCGGACGTATGGAATATATAAATTTAAACTTTAAAGTTGCATTCCATTTCTGAGTATGGAAATTATTTAAAGATTAATACTTTATTTGTATTTCTATAATAAATTTTGTGATACTTAAAAAAACAAAACAAAAATACAAATAGTTTATATACAGAGTGTCCCATAAAAGCATGGTGTATCATAGTTATATTTTTTCTAATGGAATACCCCATATTTTATATATTTTTTTCAGATTCTACACCAAAAATAAAGTTATCTTTCTTTATTATGTTCATATGCCTAAACCTAATAATTTTTGAAATTAATAAATATTTTTGGAAAAATTGACGTTTCGGAAAAAAATCATAACTTTCATATGAAAGCGCCGAATAGCTTTACGGCTGAAGCTACTCGGCGCGGACGTATATATATTTTTTTAGATAAATTTAATCAAATTAATTAGTAATTCATAATTAAAAAAATATTTGAATATGAATTAAAAAAAAAATCACGAAAAGGAGGAATATAAAATCTTCACACACAATAACATCCCACGAGCAATAAATTTTCATCAAGGCGAGCGTACATTAATCCCACCCGCAGCAAAACGCCCATTCCACCCCGAACAAAATGAATGAATAATCGCGGAAAATTTGTACAAATCGCAAAACGCTCCCATAACTCACTCAAACCTCGCACAAAACTCGCCCCACCCGTGTAGGCAAACTTCACGTGTATGTGTGAGTAATTAGCCGCGTGCATTCATTTACTTAATTTATCCCGGGCGGTTGTTTCTGGGGGGAGTAAACAGGATTAATTGCAATTGAGTCCTCTCCCTGCGGGATTATCTCGCCGGCTACGAGGGGTCCTCTCTTACGCGATCCTATCTCAGTTTACCGAGAAGATTAATGCGATAATGCAGGTGCATCCTAAATGTTGCTATTATTCTCCGGGGGATCGTTCTTAAGCCCCGAATGTTGAGTTCTCGGGGTACGGAATGTTTAAGTTTGCGTTTAACTTGGATAGTTTTAATTTGGAAGTATTAAAATATATTTATTAACTAATACAACAGTGTGCAATTAAACATAACTAAAATTGTTCAATTTAACTAATATATTTGTAGAATAATATTTATTATCACACATACAAACTATTTCTAGTTACATATCAGGTATAACAATGTCCGTGCAAAGTCTGCAACTATTATAATAAATATTTTAATAAACGTTTTCGAAAATTATCCTCGAACAGGTCAACTTTTATCTTAAATAAGACATATTTTACTGTATTTCTCACTTGAGGTTCGTATTTGTTTTTGAGAAATGACGTAAACGATATATATTTTTTTATGTAAACCCTATTTTATATGCCTTTTTTTAATGTCTCCACCTTTTAGCCCAATATATTTTTCTAGTCACTTACATCTTTATCCATCACTTAGTTTCTTTAAAATTCGCGAGTTTGCGATTTGGGTTAAAAAATACAAATACCACTTCGACTCCAGAAAGTGTACAAGAAGAAAGTTTATAATAATAATGAAAGTACAAATACCAGTAAGTTGAATTAAATAATGTTTATTCCAACTATTTACTAATATTAAAATAACAAATTGAGCTTGAAATATAATCGATAACGTAAAGTAAAAACTGAAGCAACGGAAAAGCACGACGTTATTCCCACGGCAGTTTAGACAACAATATCTCAGTGAGGAAGTTCAACAAATTTAATTTTGATAGGAAGTACCGGGATTCGTCAGGTCATAGAGGGGATTTAGAGACACAAAACAACTTTCAACATTTTTTTAATGGATAATCTTAAGTACATCCTCACCAAAAGAATGAATTTCATCAATTGGTGAAATTATATTTATCTGTTCGATTTTGCCGAAAAAGTGCTTGTGTTCTTTGAGGTACAATTGAGATGAAGATGAAGTCACTTCACAGGTTTTATTATACATTCCGGATACTAAGCATTATCAATAGTATAACTAGTGAAGTAAAGTGAATACAACTGTTTTTATTTTTCTACATTTTCTTTGAAAGTTTGTTTGATAATGGCAAGTTGAGTTGCCGAAACTGCAATCACGAACTATAGTACAACAATATTTATTCTTATAAACAGGACAAATTCGCCATCCTTTAGTGGACGAAACGATTCTCGGTTGTCTAACTCGTAGACTCGAATCGTTGATGATGCCACATGAAATTAGGCGAAAGATGGTGCTTGCGTCGTCTTTCATTTATTATGAATAGTACAGTAGTAAATATTACTGAAAGTTTTTTTTATTTTATCATATGTTCTTTGAGGGTTTATTTGATAATATCAAGTTAAATTACCGAAATTACAGTCAAGAGAATTTAAACAAAATTAAAAGTTCTTCGACTACTGAAGATGGAAATATAGTTTCCGAAATATATCTAGTGAAATAAAAAATAGGTAGGAGAAAGGACAAGTATTTTTATTTAAAAATTAAAAGTGTTTTCGTGTATTCAAGTGTTTCATTTATTAAAGTAACAATTTCCTGTCACTATCATTATTAATTGTATTAGCCCGTCATCGAATAACCATAAACTATTTGATTCGACGCAAACCAATAATTATTGTAAATGCTATCTGAATTTCTGTTCGGCATTCACGAATTTAATGTTGATTAACTCCAGCAACACAAATTATATTAATGAAATTATTCGATGCTTAATAACCCTCCAGGTAAATATGGGAAAGCGTATGTATTTAAAACCACTGTTATGTTCTAGAGCGCACATTAATAATAAATACAATAACGATGCATTAGCAATAGCCCCTTAATATTATTTGATTACCTTAATGGAAAAATTGGGTTCAAAACAGATAGATTTTTTATTGCGTAATAATTTATAAATAGCAAAACAGCTATAAATAAGCCAAGCAGCAATTTTGAATTATGTGTCTGGCATGATCGTGTGCACGCGGCTCATTTTGTATTTAAGTACTCGTGTGTGATTTTGTTTTGAAGGGTAGTCAGACAAATATATTAAATTACCCTTCCACTTCAAATCGATTTGCGTGTAATGAGGGTGGTTGTAATTTTGTGTATTTGGCAGAGACGTCGTGATGTCTTGCTTGGGTGAATGTTCTTGAATTTATGTGCTGTCGTATAGACGTAATTCAAGTGTCTGCACGCATGGAATAAAGAAAAAAGTATCAGTTAAAATTGTTGAACTTTTCTCGATAGAGCAATAATTTTGCGTTTATTAACTTGTAATTTATTAATTGTTATTTATGACGTAAAATTTGATATGAATAATTAAGAGAGGCCTGCCTATTGGTCGTTTTCGACGCGCCTGTGGTTGTAACTGAATTACAAGCTTCATGGAAGAGATAAAAGGACGCGGTTTTAAATATTGTGTTTCCAATGAATGTAGCTATAATTTCACTACAGGATAATTTTTCATAAGCACCGTGACTGACAGAAAAAATATGTTAATTTCAACAAAATTTTCAACCAATTTGCGAAGGCCAAATTTGCATGCGGATTGAATGAGAACTAATTTCTTGATGCAGTTAAAATTTTCACAGATTATTCCGCCATTCTTTAGCTACATTTTGATGTAATATGAAGTCATTTGGATATTTTTGCATTTTCGCTGAAATTCGACATTTTTCCATTCCCCTTATAATTTTTTCAAATGTTGGTAAACCTTTTTTTCTTACAAAAAAACCAAAAAAATACGAAGTCATTTGATATCGGTAGAAACAATATGGACTATTAAATGTTTCAAGAAAAAATCATTTTCAACAATAGCTCCGTGAAATCAACATTGAGTATTATGGCAACGGTTTAAGAGAGGTCTGCCGATTTGCGTTTTCGATGCACCTACGATTGGACTCAGATTACCATATAGCTATATTTTCACCACATGTTATTTTTTTGTCAAACGTGAGCGGTAGAAAAGAAATCGTAAATTTGAACAATATTTTCGACCAATTTGCGAAGGCCAACTTTGCGAGCGAATTGAATGAAAACTAATTTCTTCATGCAGTTAAAATTCTAACAGATTATTCTACCATTCTTTGACTATATTTGCGATTTGAACTAGTTTTTAGGGTATTTAGGTAGGGGGAGGTAAACTCAGAGAGGGGAAGGTCTCAGGCTGATTTAGCTAGGGGATCAGCTTATTCGTTACCTGTGATGCCTCAATAGCTGGGGATACAACAAAGTTCGACTTTATGTCCTCCGGAGTTCATGTCAAAAGTTAGTGAGCGAATGTAATTAGTTAGGATGCAACTTTTGCATCCTAACTCTGACCCTGGATATGGGGGAGTGAGCGATTATCAACTCAAAAATGGCAGATAGTTCGGCTGTCAGAATTGAGAAAATATGGGGTATTCTGAAGGAAACGATGCTCAGTCATGAAAACTCCACGGTAGGTCAATATATTTTATTTTTATCTCAAAAACTGTAAGAGTTATGTAGACATAAATCCATATAAGTGATTAGGTAATTGAACGTTGAATCAAAAAAAAAATAGGTTGTTCCATTTAAAATAACAAAGTCGGTAGCCATTTCCGGTACAACGGGAAGTGAAAGAAAGTAAAAATATTATTCATGAGGTGCATTCAACCATGTTATGTAGTTATGTAGAATTTTTTCAATTTTTTTTTTTCAGGAAGCCCGAAAACTTTTAATGGTCGTTATTCGTGGCCCATCCTGTATGAAAATCAAAACCTCAATCCGCTGAAATCTTTCATTCCTTTTCTTTTTTTATTCAGCACTCAATCCATCCAATTCCGATCATTTAATCATTTAGAACTTTTATAACTACCCTCTTCAGAAAACAACGAAAAAAAAAAACAACTAATTCTTTCATAGCGTTTTAGGTAAAAACCCCCGTGAGAGCGCACTAAATTAGTTTATCCCCGAGATTGATTCAAAGGGAGAACGGACGGGAAACTGATAATGAATTTCCAAGGGGTTGGGGCTCCTTTTTTTCTCGTTTACTCGCATCGCCGCCGATTTGAAGCGGCGGCGGCAGAGGCGGTTTGCGCTAACACACTCTGGCGGCAACGGTGCTGATTGTTTCCCAAGCGGAAGCGATTAATCATCTCCTTCTTCTGTAGAGTTGCTACCGCGAGGCGCGGTTGGGGAACGTTTTTTTTTCTTGTTGTTATTATTATTACCGAATTATGTCTGCTTTCATTAATAACTGCTGCTTGCGGTTTTTCCCACATTGTGGTCTTCCATTCATTGTGCGTGATATTTTTAAATATTGTTACGAAATCGGGTTTAATGAGAAAATAAGTAAAGTTTTAATCAATGAAACACTTTTTTACTTTGTTTGTATAACTCGGATTGATTTTATTGTTGACTATAGTTTCGACAACCTTAACGTGTCATTATCAAAACAAAAATCCGAGTTATACAAACAAAGTAAAAAAGTGTTTCATTTATTAAAATTGAATTACAATGTATAACAAAGTAGAAGCCTCAACAATTAACAAGTTAAATAAGTAAAGCAATATCTATTTATTTATTTACAGTACACTTAACACATTTATTAACATCAAACTGTCCTTATTTATTTATAACTAAATAGACTGCGTGCCTCGCCCCTAACGCGCGCTTATATAGCAAATAGACGCATGCTTCTCGAATTTTCCAGAAGTTTCCACGACGCCACATTTACCGTCGCGCTCTGGGTGAAACATTTCAACGTGTTCTTTCCAGTTGCTTCTTTCATTTTCGTTACAATATATTGGATGGAATTGTTTCAAAATTTTCCAATATAAATAATAAAAAATATTAAGAATAAAGTCCCGAACGTTTCTCGTACGTTTTAGAGATTTTTATTTATTCGTAAATGTCGAGATAAGCGAGTTTTTCAATTTCAACGACTCGTTCAAATTAACAGTTTGTCAGTATATTGTGAACGAGTATATTGTGTCACAGAGCTAAATGTAATTTAACTTATTATATATTTTAAAAAAATAAGAAACATTATATAAATCCAATATTAAAGAAACAAAAATCCGCCTAAACTTTCCCTCATTATAATTTACAATTATTTTATTTAATACCAAAATACAAGCTCGTCGCCTTTCAAGGGGAGAGCAAATATATATATATATATATATATATCCCGTTTCGCGTAATTTTCTCCACAATTATAATCCCTTTGATGGTAAAGTTAAGGGGGGCATCTGGCGCGCGCTTTTTTTTAATTGCATTTTTTCCCTGATTTATACGCAATTAGGTAATGGAGTTGTTGATGATTATCGCTGTACTCCGTTAATTTTGCAGCACCGGTAATTCGACGCCAAACTCGCCGTTGAAAGTTTGTAATAACTTTACAGTTTTCCGCCTCACTTCGCTAGAAGGGATGATTTAAAATAAATATTAATGGTGAGGAAGAAATTAGGAGTTAATATCGATGGAAAATTGTTAAAGGTTTAGTTTATGTTTTAAACTTTTATGCGCTTTTTTTCTCTTTTCTAAAATAAGATTGTTTCGCGGCATCTCGCTAGATTGCTTTATTTAAAGTTCCGCAACGAAGGTGTTGAAACTCGTAAATGTTATCAATTTAATACTTCAAACTTGGTGTTTTATAAACGTTTTTTTTTTTAAAAAAAACATTATTTTTAAAAAACAAATGTAAAAATTATGGGCAGAAAGATCTCGATAGACCACCCCATCTATATGTATTGTAAATATAAATGTTTGCAAAGAATTTTACTATCTGAATAAAGATGTTTGTTGTGAAAATGATTCAAATGTTTATTGTATTAGAAAATGTAAGCTTTGGCAATTATTAACGAAAAATTACACACAGTTACTGTGAATGCAGCTCCTTATAAGAACATGATCGAGATTTTTTTTTCTTCCAAGCCTCGAAGAAATTAACGTTAGAGATATGTGGTTTCAACAAGATGGAGCCACAGCACACACAGTACGAGGCTCAATGGATTTGTTGCGATAACATTTCCCCGACCGCCTCATCTCATCCAGAGGCGATCTCCCATGGCCGGCACGCTCTCCAGATTTGGCTCCATACGATTTTTATTTATGGGGTTATTTGAAATCCCTGGTTTATGTCGATAGCCCACGGATCATAGCTATTCTCGAAAATAATATTTGCGACGCCATTGCCAACATACCGATTGATATGCTGCGATGAGTGGAGACGGACTTCAAAAATCGACTTAATCAGTGTATGCACATTTAACCGATGTAATTTTCAAAACTCTATGAATGAAACTTGGAATATTGTGTTCTCAAATAGAAAAAGAATTTAAACAATAACTGCAGTACTTTTGTTTTTATTAAGCTTTCAAATAAGTCAGTTTCTCTGGCGCACCCTGTATAAACTATGTAATGTTGTCTGAATAAAGATGTTTGTATATAGTCTTTCTATCCACAAAATCATTATTCTACTAAAATAATACGAAAATACCAACTTTTAATAATAATAATTATCACACTAATAATGCATGACTACAATTGGAAATAATTGTCTAGAAAAAGTTAAGAGTTAAATGGACATGACGCATAAAATGGAATAAAATTACTGGTTAGCTTTGTGTTTACGTTAATTTCAAAATGAATAAATATTTAATAACATTCAATTATTTATAATCCTAAACATAGTTTTTGTTAGCATATACTTATTATTGAAGTTTTCGTTATAATACACATTTAATTCACCCAGTGGTTTTAACCTGTGAGCAAAAATCGATTTCACGTGACCTGCTACAAGGCCGTGCTTGCTCTCTCTTTCTAACACACACACACACACTCTCGAATTTATACGTACATGGACGAAATAACGTGATGGTCCGAAATTTCCTTCTTCAATTAGGCTGAGTAGAGGGCCAGGATGGGGGTCGGTCGGTGTTTATGACGGACTGTACGGCCGCAGACTAATTTTGACGGAGATTATGGGAGCAAAAGGGGCGGATCACTGATTGTTAATTTGCCCAATTTCGCAGATTGCTTCTCTTACTTTGATTAGAGCCCGGGCTCGCATTAATATTAAATACCTTGGAATAATATAAACGGGCTGATAAACAATCCGCCTCGAAATGATACAAAATTATTACACTCGGAGCGAGGGGTTTAAATAGCTATTTTAAGTGATTATGAGATGTGAATGTTTAATGTCATTTACGCTTTAAGGGATCGTGGATTTGATAATCAAAGTGTGAAGGGTCGATTGCGGTGCACGTTTTTGTTCTGTCGTATAATTTAATTTCATTATTACTTTACTGCAAGAGATGAATATAATTAAGCTTTTAAAATTAACCAACCATTAAAGAGACTTTTATTATTATCTAGAGAGTGATTTTACAATCGTGTAATATAAAATTTTATTTAATATGTTTTTTACCATTTTTTTATTAATTATATATATAGGGTGGGCCACGAATAATGGCTATTACATTTTTTTCTGGGAGGAAAAAAATTGAAAAAATTCTACATTTCACAGTTAAATGTGATATCATCATTTTGGATATTGTATCAATTTAGGTTGTACCGGAAATGGCTACCAACTGTGTTATTTTAAATAGAACACTATATTATTATGTTTATTATATTTTTTAATTATATATTAATATTTTGGATTCCCCTTTTAATATGGATTTATATTCACTTGATTTATTCATGTCTTTTAAGGGTCCTGTGAATCAGCTGATCAAGTGCGACGATTAGATTCCTTCTCTTACGTCTGTATCTAACCCGCGAGCATCTTAGAGGAGTACTCATTAGAGTAACAGAGATGGAGCATAATGGCCGCGCACAACAACACTTAAAGTCGACTATTTTGAAGAATAATACAATTTAATTTATAATTTCTTGGCTAGAGTGGCTTCACAAAATTTCCGCATACTATTTTACAATTCTTGAACATTTTTGAGAATGTGTATGAACAAAATACGAAAATCCGTTGAAAATCCAAAAATGACCAAATGGCTTAATTATATACCAAACTGTAGCTAAAGAATGTAGAAATAATCTATGAGAAGTTGAGCTCTAATAAAAAATTAATTTTCGATCCACGTGCTTGCAAAGTTGACCTTTAAAAAGTGAGATACAATTTTGCTCAAATTTGCGATTATTTTCCGGGAGTCGTGACCATACAGTGAAGTTGAGCATACGCTAAAATGTAGCTGTATACGTTCACAATCCAATGCTGAAAACCTCGTTCTTTTAACTTTTCTGTAAAACTTGTAATCTTGATCTAACCGCAGACGCATCTGAAACCACCAATTGACTGACCTTCCTTAAACCGTTCCCATAAGGTTGATTTCGCTTGTCGATTCAAGCTATCTAAAATGAGCGAAAATTATTATTTTTGGGGAAACTAAATAGTCTAAATTCTTTCTAATATTACTAAAGATATTCATAATTTTTTCCAGATTTTTTTGAAGAGAAAAAAAAAATCATCGAAATTTGAAAATATCGTATGGAAAAATGTGAAATTTCGGTGAAAATCCAAAAATCTCAAAACAACTTCATTTTATACAAAATTGTAGCCAAAGAATAGGAGCATACGTTGTGTAAATTTGAACTAGATTCAGTAACTAATTTTGAGTCAGTCAACTCGTAAATTTAGCCTTTGAAAAATGACCGAAAATTTAGTTAATTTTTGCGATTTTTTTATAGCGACCACAGACGATTAAGAAAGATAATTTTACACGAAAATATACCTAGATTCTTTGAGAATCGTCTGTTGAAAAGCAAGTTCTTCTAAGTTATTTGTGCGCTGAGTAATTTTACTTCAACCGCAGATACGTCCAAAACAACCAATTTGCGGGTTTCCACTAATTCGTTCCCATAAGGCCCCGTGTTAATTTCGCAGATTAGTTTAAGTTAGATATGGTTGAAAATAATTATTTACTGGTAAATGAAATAGCCTAGGTTCTTTCTACTATCATAAGGAATATTTGAGATTTTTTTCAGATTTTTTTGAAAAAAAAAAAAATTGACTGAAATTTGAAAATATCGAAAAAAGTCAATATTCCTACCAAACACAAGTAGGACACAAATCAATGGTACTTTTTCTAGATACATTTCTCTCCCATATATCCTGAACTCATGCGAATCCAACTCATTTCCACTACTACAAGGCTTCCCTCAAGGTTCTCCCAATCCAACACATTTTAATCCCACTCAATACGCTCTCCTCTTTATTTGGCACATGCCAAATCCCTTTGAACGGCCCAACGATCCCTCCAAGCCTCTTTTGACGCAATCCAGTCCTGTTGTTCCAAATGGCGTATCAAAATAAACCCTTCCTAATCTAAACTCTTTATCTCATTTTACAATGATTAAATTAAAATTACACCAGAGGTCTGTGTGCCTGTATTTGTCTTGCTCTTGTTGTGCACTTACTCATCATGATCGCTAAGCCCTTATTATTTGATGAAATAAATTGAAATTTCGTAACGGTAAGGAATTTATATATTGGAATGATATTTGGGTTACGAGGTATGCAAAGGTTAATTATGTGTGTTATTTCAGTATTTGTAATAAATATTATTTTTATTCGTAAATTAACATTAAATAAATTTATACATATCTTTATTCAGACTATACAGATCATTTTAATAATATAACATAAATAATTATTTATTTATTTTTATTTATTTATCATTTATTACCCAGCAGATACAGTACATTTAATAAAAGGGTGACATAAGTTTTTAAGTAACACAAAATTGGTATAAATTAGATAAACAAAATAATAATACAAACAAAAATAAAGTAGCCCCAGTTATTCAATAAAACATTCGTTCATATGTCTGGTAAATGCGCTGAGTGAATCATTGAAGTAAAATAATTTTCTGTACATAAATCCTTGATAATGACAACAAGTCGAAACTAGTCGGATAAATAAAAAATATAGTAAAACAAAACCAAGTGTTTAATTTCTAAAAGTTTTTACGAATTAATTAATTCCTTACATACTTCAATTTATGTACACTATTTATTCATCTGCAAATGCCACAACAACATTTTCCCCGGCCATTTATTTTTAAACATAAAACGACCCGGGGAGTTTTCATCTTTTCCGAGTGTGCACATCGTTTTAACCCCTTTTGTCCACTTTGAGAACCGCATTATTATTCCTTGGCACGATTCCCTCTGTCGTGGAAAAAAGCGTGATGGTAAAAAAGTGTGAGTCCCCCGCGTTTTGGATATTGAAATTTTTGTGTGACTTGCACATTCTGCCTGCTCTACATTTACATGAAATATTCATCGTCGCGATGAAAAGAAACTTCAAGATGATATAATTGATGCGAAACAAGTGTAAAGTTTGAAGGGGGTGTTTTATCTGAAAACTGGAATTGAAATTCGCGAATGAGTTGATGTGATTTAATAACATTATTGATTTTTCAGTAGAATTGCAATTATTTCAAAATACGATCAATTAGAAGGTTATATTTGCAAATTTACCAACACTATTTTTTCGTACAAAACACAATAATTCTTTAATTTGATATAAGTGGAAAATGTTCTTTAATTAAATTTGTGTATAGCGGTGGCCGATCCCTCAACTGACCAATTTAATGAAAAAAGAAAAACGCACACACAGGATGCACCCCAATAAACTAATCCCATATATTTCATCCCCCGCCGACAAACATTTAACGTCGTGACGGATGGTGCAATACGGCCACCCTATCAATCTAGGGAGAACGACCTACAACGACAAGCCGTCTATTTTTAGTCACTACGATTTAAAAAATGGCATTACACGTAATTTTAAAATTAATTATAATATTATTAAGTGAACAATTAATATAGATAATGTTTTTGTAGATAAATAATAATAATGTGTATTACGGCATCACCATAATAATACATAACATAAATAACAGTGCAATGTAATAATTTAAACAGGATAAAGTATCCCGACAAGAAACAAGTAAATAAAACAATCCGTTAATAAACAGCAAAAACACTGCATCAAACATAATAATAAAATTTTAAACATAATAATAATATTTTAATTTATTTTTGAATAAATGATATGGAGAGTCAAATAAATCAAACCAATCGTTGCTATTTGAAGTTATTCCCAATCATCATTAGAAGCGTGACGGAGTTGACTGTTTTTGTTGTAGTCCGATAAGTGTCCAGATAATTTAAATAATTTACTAAACTAAATTCTCAAAGAGACTAAATTAAATTAAATCCTCATTTTTTGCCAGAAAAAAGATTGTGTTTGAGTCTTTTAATGGAGAATAAAATATTTTTTAAATAAATTAATTCCTTAATTCTTGTTAGTAAAAAATATTTCTTTGTGTATATTTTTTTTATGAACAAAAAAAGCATAAATTAAAACCCCCAAAACTTTTATGATCGCCCATCTTTATGCTGACTTGGCGTTACGTGCCTGGCCCGAAATTTACTCAACAATTTTTCCCCCGGCGCCGAAAAGGCAATCTGTTTACGGACAGGTAATAACAATTAAAAGGGCTCCCCCTTCAAACATATTATATTGGATAGATAATATCTGCCCCGCGTTACAGTTTAAACGGTGCTTGTGCAATGGTCAGTATAAAAGCGGTTGTTATTGCGGTTTAACGGCTACGAGTTTTAATTAATTTAATGCGCTTCAAGTGCCCATTAAGGATCATCGCTTTTTATAATAGTTGGAATTGCGCACTCTTTTTGTAACTGGACATACAGTTATAAAACAATTAAATGCGTGCATGTTTTAATTTAATTATGTAATTACATTTGCATTGTGTGTTGGTAAATGCAATGTGTTAATTAAATATTCAAATAATTTTTAGGAAGATGAATTAACTTATTTTAATAGAAATGAAGGCATATCATTATTATTTTATATTTATTTTTTAGGCTTTTTTCATACATTTTTGAGACTATTTAATATCTGCTTACAATGACTACATTTGAATTAAAACTTAAAATTCATAAAATTCAAATCAAATTTATTTAATTGGATAATTTCAATATGCTTTATACTTCACTGAAGTAAGGAATAAAAAATGTTTTTTAATTGTGAAGATTATTTCACTTTTTAATAATTAATTTAATAATTATTTCTGTGTGGGTAAATTATTTAAATACTGTGTAAATATGTAGAATTGATCAATAAAAATAAATGTAGTAAAAACAAGAATGTATTGTATAGCAGAGGCTGTTCGTTGTTGAAACTCCATAATACCACTTTAATAAAATACTTTATGTGTTTAAGTTTCATGTTTATTGTATTACAACAAATATTTCACCACAATAATTAATCTATCTGATTAAGCCATTAATAACAATTAAATTAAATCAAATAAAAATATACAAATTCAATAAAATTAAATTAATATTTTAAAGCGTACCGTCCCGACCGCGATCTCTGTTGGAAACGACGAGCACAGGGTTGCGCGTTTTATCGCAAAATCCGACAAAAAATATCCCCAGACTTGAATAAAAACCTTGCTCAATTGAAATAAACAATTTTTTAAACATAAACAAATTGAATTAAATAAATTTAAACAAAGATGATTTACACATTTGCATTTTTTGCATTAATTAAAATATACTAATTACACCCATCCCAATCTCGTGTAATTTCACTACAACAACTTTCCCCCAATTCATTTTTTCTTCATTCCGCTTTCCGCAGAGTTAAATTTATTAATTAATCACCCTCCGAGCAGAGGAATTCATTTAAACAATTATTCCCTCTCCTTTGAATCCCTCGAACTCCTTAATGATGAATGACTGTTTCCGGTCGTGTTACTTTTTTTAATACTATTATAATAATAAAAATTCGTTAATGCCGAGGGTAGCGAAACTTTTTTCATTCCACGGGTCCGCCCCTTATTATTTACTTATTAAGCCCTTAAGTGGGGGGCGAAATGGTGGAAGTGAAAGGAAAAAAAAAAGCTGCGGCCGGGACCAAATTGCCATTATTAATGTCCCTCCCTCCGTTCCTTATTTACCGCGGGCCGCAAATGAAATAACAGACCGGCTAAATTCAATTTATTCACGAGGAGGAAAATGAGTTGAAAATTGTGCGGATTAAAATGAAATCCTTGTTGCCGAAATGAAAGAGTGTAAGTGAAAAAAAAAAGAGAAGAAATAATCAAAAGCGAACTTATGAGTTTGTAAGCGGCTTATTTTTCTTGAGTGTTATTAATTTTATATGTAAGCTGTGTGTATATATAAAGGACAGTTTTGATTTATATTACTTACTGAATACATAAAATAACTTATTAAACGTCAACTTTTTTTTAATTTATTTCCATTTATTTAAAAAAAATATGGTATGTTTTTTTAATTTAATATAATATAATATAATATAATATAATATAATATAATATAATATAATATAATATAATATAATATAATATAATATAATATAATATAATATAATATAATATAATATAATATAATATAATATAATATAAAAGTAAATATATATAAAAAGCTATCTGTATACAGGTGTTTCGGAATTTATCCCTCGTCAGTACAGCTTTGCTTTGATTAAATGCTCAAAAACATACCGTATTTTCCATTATGTTAGAATAACATAACCTTTAGCGTCTGCTTACTTTTATCGCTAACATCATATTTTTTATTTAAAAAAAATTAAAGCATTTTAGAGAAAAAATTTCAATCATATGGTATTTAGCTGTTACGTAGTATTACACTGATCCTCTATTTTGCAGTCATCCTGTATAATAAATTTCTATTAGAGACAACTCAGCATGTGCTCTTATGATAAAATATTATTCGATACTTAGTTGTTGTAACTAATATTGCACCTTATTGAGATGTCAGCATTAGCTTATGTGCATGTGTGCCTTATATTACATAGAATAATTAATATCTAATATTCATCATACTATCCGTTAATTAGAAGTTATCACTACCAACTTATTATGTAACATAGATAATATTGTTTAATGCTGATCTATTAATATGTGATGATTCCAGATCTTTAAGTAAATGTTTACAGGAATTAGTTATATGCTACATATATTGCATATTCAACTAGTTTGACTAAAAACAGTAAAATATATATAATATTTTTGAATTATATTACGTATATATTGTTTACAATAGAATTAGCAGTTTTGAAAAGAAATAAAAATCTTACGATAAATCATTGGAATTTTTAAATCTCCTTTTCTGAAAAAAAAAAAAAAAAAACTCTATGTTTAATAAAACACTTTTCACTCTCTTTGTATATATAGTTTCGATAATAAGACGATAAGTTTGTCGAAATTATAGTCAACAATAAAAAAGAAACACTTTTCACTTTGTTTCTCTAATCTATAAATTCACGTCTCGAATTGTGTAATTCTAACACACTTAATTGTTGTTCAATTTATTTTTTATTTAATTTTGAATGATTTATTTATAACCACGTTTTGACAATAAAGTTGCAGTTTCATAAAAAAAAATAGCGAGAACGCACCTAATATTATATTATAGACGACTGGAGTTTTAACAAGTATATAATAAATAACTATATAGCTGCAATTAAATAATTTTGATTTATTTAGAAACAATCCCTTGTTAATATCGAACTTAAGATGTAATAATATGTTATTGGAGGTGTGCGCATTGTGAGAAGGTTGAACTCGGTCGGAATGGAGTAAATGAGTTATGCCATAATAATGTATTGCATATGCATCGCGTGTAACACGTTTCGCAATGGCGTATATGATCTATGGCCGTATTACAGGGGACACAATGAAATTTCGCACTAAATTGAATTGCCTGCCATTACCAAACCATTAATTTTACGTCGGCTTATGCACTGTACTCTACAACACTGTGGATCAAGCCCATTCAAAACTCACTCGATCAAATATAAATAAGTTAACACGATTAACTTATTTACTTCAACGCAACACACTGAATCATAATTGTAAATTGTGCCCTGTTGAATTTATAGCAATCTATTGATATTTAATACAATAATTTGAAAATTACACTTACCTGAAATTTTTATCAAGTTTGAGGAGATTTATTGTTTATTTATTGAAATATTTATCAAGAGGAAGTGTTTTTTTTAATTAAATTAATTTCGAATTAATAAAATGTATCGAGGGTTATAGTTAAGAGTTTATGTTCTCGGCGTGTTAATCAAGATATCGTGATCGCAAAAACATGTTTGATGGAGCCAATGATTGTCCTGATCTTCTACAGATTCTTGGTCTCCAAAAAAAACAATAATGGGCAACAGAACATAAAAACACGCGAGGAGTAGACGAGATTTGTTGATTTGTGTTTGTAATATGTGCTTATGTGTGTGTTTGTATTATACGTCCTTGTAAGTGTAGTGTAACGCTCGCGATACGGTAATAAAATTCAGTAAGTACATACAAGCAGTTCGCAGCAGTTCGTAGAGTCTCCACAATATCTCTGTGGCAGCAACTCTCGAGTCGAAAAATACGCCGAGAGCGTGACGCCTAAATCCTTACTGGTTGCCTCTCTGTATATATTATTTCCTCAATGGTATAACGAATCAGAGACAGCGCAAATACATTATTCCTTCCAATGACCACAATGAATTTATCTCACCTCATTTCAACCACTGACAGACGACATAAGAAAGGACACCTGGATGAAAGAAAGCCATTTAACCATAAATTAACCAAAAATGTACCATATATTGAATTTATGTCACAATAAAGATTTTTGTATATATATATATATTTATATTTTATTTATTTCACACTTTTTATTTTTAAATGTATTATTTCTTTTTGTGATGAATTAAATGAGCTATTAATTCAACGAATTTTTTCCGATGAAGCCTTGTTTGTAAGCTTTGTTCGAAAAAGAAAAATCCTCAAAACAATTACAACAAACAACCAATCATGTTTACTAATTAATTTTTTTTGCCGTTATTTCCATGCTGATTCGGTTTGTGTAACGACGTGCCCGGATAAATCGAAACGATAAATATCGAAGATCAAAGGGAGAAATATTCAAATCTAGCCTATTTATATTCAAATTGTTTCGGGGGAGGTCTCCTATTAAGAGAGCCACCCTCACCCCACACACCGGATAAACGCGATTTAGGCCCAGAAATTGGAAAGCGATTTCCCCCGGATGGTTTATTTCTGGCCTATATATTTTAATGTATCTCTTCCTATGCGTATATATACAAGCAAAAAAATAAAATAAAATAGAAGCGGGAGTCAACAGTGAAAATAAAAAATACATAAAATTGGCGTTTCCGGGGATGTGCAGTATTTTCTCAAGATTTTATTATTGGGTTTCGTATCCCAGTAGCAATAATGATATTTTAACTTGGGCGTAATTTGGTAATAAAAATAACGTAAAATAGTTGAAAGAAAACAAAAAGAGACTTTATAATGTAAAATTCATATTTATATTAAGAGAGAGAGACAGAAAGGCTACTGGTCGATAGACATTTATCAAAATAAAAATTTACTACTTATTGTATTATTTTAAACTATTGTACTACTACTATTAAGAGAGAATCATAATATGATTTGAGATTAACCTATGGGATTAAACGAAGTAGAGTTGGATCAATTAAAGTGATACAATTTGCTGATGACACTTCCGTTACACTTAGGAGCTCTTATATACAAATGCTCCTGAGTATGGAAAAATTTACTCGCAATAAAGTAAAGAGTTGGTTCATTAAAAATAAATTATCAATGAAATTAAACAAGGAAAATTATTGGCAATGATCAATAAAATTATACGAATCCTTTGTTTAATTTCATTGTAATTTAAATAACTGAATGTGTGAATCATCTTTTTTACATTTTATTTAATTTAAATTATCAATGTAAAATGATACCTCGACACCAATTGGTAAGAGGGGACATCGATTATATATATATATATAATGTAAAAAGATATAGGTTGAAAAAGTAAGCACTTTGCTCCTATCATACAAAATGACTTGATTCGGGATTTCAGGAGAACTCCAAAGAATATTTTATTAAACATTACCATCGCAATACTTTTATCTATCGACCGGAGTTTGCTTAATATTTTACTACTTCCACGTAAATATAAATACAAAGGCGGAAAGACCACTGGTCCTTAGCCAATTATACATTTACATAATTCAAAAATTACGTTGATATTTCATTATTATTTATGAATCCTTATTTCATTTCACATTCCATCATAACTAAAATAAAAACTGCATCTTTCATGATCCCTGGGATTGCACCGAGGAAACTTCCACTAATTACACCTCTAATCCACGCCTTGATCTCTTCCTCGTTTCCCCCCTTTCACTTTTTTTTTATCCGCCGTTGCGGGGCGATATAATGGGAACAGAAGTAATGCACATAAGTTAAAAACTTTCTTGCACGAATCAAAGTGTAAATAATGAATGGGCATTTGCATACCGAATTGCGTTTTCCCGGAAAATGAGGTATTCAATATTTATGATGAGGCGAAGGAGGTGAGGGATTCTCACGAAAACACAGGTGAGGGGTAATGAAAGAAACGGCACAAATACTGTAATTTCGAGTTTGGGAAGGAGGCGGAAAAGTTGGAGTTGGGAGGGTAAATGTGCCCTTGTTAGTGGACTTTAATGGGTAAAGTATACGGCCGATAAAAAGTAAATGTATATATATATATATATATATATATAAAGGATGAAGATGGTGACGTTAATGTGACGGATGTGCTTTTATTTACTTTAGGAATATTTGAAAAGTTTAACTTTTATTTTTTCCCGTGTAATAAGATAAGAAGGTAAATGAATAAGGATGTGTTGTTAAAAAGAGACGAAGTGTTCTTTGTTTGTTCATTTCAAAGAAAATTATGTTAGCGTTTGCGTTTTTGATTATTATTAATTTTTGTATTCGCATTCATTTCAATTCTTATAACATAATAATATAAACAAATAAATTGTTGTTTATTTAGAAATGAAGAAATTGTTTATGAGTTTATTAAAATGAATTATATATCGATAAAACAAAACAAATTTTCGTAAACTACTGTAATCGGGAAACTATAATAATTACCTTCTGTATATTTAAAAAGCGCCATACATTTAAATAGTCTGAAATTTTGTTGAAAACTAGCACCGGCCGGTTGTGCGCCCTCCCTGGGGATAATCCACCGGTATGAATTACTGGCTCAATATTTAATGGGGACACCTCTATAGGCCTCCTCGGGGAACACGCGCTCATTCCCAGCCAATCATAGAAACAACTGGATTTTATGAAATCAATTTAACTTTAGGAATTGTCTCGCGGCGAAGTTGGAAACCATATGGAATCACGTAGGAGACTCCACCGGCGCGCTGCGTGTTACAAAAATTGACCCGCCATAACAGTTATTTGTCAAGGTTATTTATTGTCGTGGGGATTATTTAAGATTTCTTTTATCTATTATATAAAATATATCAGCGTTTATTCAAAATTATTGACAATTCACAGTTTCTTCAATTTATAGAAAAAAAAGATGATTTTTATTGCGATTTTCTTAATACTTGGAAGTATTCAGAAAATCAAAAAATCAGCAAAAATATTTTTTCTTGATATATCTTCATTAAACTACATGACGATACTAAGCAAAGCCTGCTCTTTCAGAATATGTAAAAAACAAAAAATACCCTATTCACAGATTTTGAGATATTTACAATTTAAAACAAAAAAGACAATTTTTATTGCGATTTTCTGTTGGAAGTCAGTTCAAAAAATTACAAAAAATATTATTTTTTGAGATTTCTTCTGGAAATTACGTAGGGTTACTAACCAAACCTTGCTCTTTCAAAATATGTAAAAAACAAAAAATACCCCATCCACAGATTTTGAGATATTTACAATTTAAAACAAAAAAGACGATTTTTATTGCGATTTTCTGTTGGAAGTCAATTCAAAAAATAACAAAAAATATTGTTTTTTGAGATTTCTTCTGGAAATTACGTAGGGTTACTAACCAAAGCCTGCTCTTTCAAAATATGTAAAAAACAAAAAATACCCCATCCACAGATTTTGAGATATTTACAATATAAAACAAAAAAGACGATTTTTATTGCGATTTTCTGTTGGAAGTCAATTCAAAAAATAACAAAAAATATTATTTTTTGAGATTTCTTCTGGAAATTACGTAGGGTTACTAACCAAAGCCTGCTCTTTCAAAATATGTAAAAAACAAAAAATACCCCATCCACAGATTTTGAGATATTTACAATATAAAACAAAAAAGACGATTTTTATTGCGATTTTCTGTTGGAAGTCAATTCAAAAATAACAAAAAATATTATTTTTTGAGATTTCTTCTGGAAATTACGTAGGGTTACTAACCAAAGCCTGCTCTTTCAAAATATGTAAAAAACAAAAAATACCCCATCCTCAGATTTTGAGATATTTACAATTTAAAACAAAAAAGACGATTTTTATTGCGATTTTCTGTTGGAAGTCAATTCAAAAATAACAAAAAATATTATTTTTTGAGATTTCTTCTGGAAATTACGTAGGGTTACTAACCAAAGCCTGCTCTTTCAAAATATGTAAAAAACAAAAAATACCCCATCCTCAGATTTTGAGATATTTACAATTTAAAACAAAAAAGACGATTTTTATTGCGATTTTCTGTTGGAAGTCAATTTAAAAAATGACAAAAAATATTATTTTTTGAGATTTCTTCTGGAAATTACGTAGGGTTACTAACCAAACCTTGCTCTTTCAAAATATGTAAAAAACAAAAAATACCCCATCCACAGATTTTGAGATATTTACAATTTAAAACAAAAAAGACGATTTTTATTGCGATTTTCTGTTGGAAGTCAATTCAAAAAATTACAAAAAATATTATTTTTTGAGATTTCTTCTGGAAATTACGTAGGGTTACTAACCAAAGCTTGCTCTTTCAAAATATGTAAAAAACAAAAAATACCTCATTCACAAATTTTGAAATATTTTCAATTTAAAGCGAAAAGACGATTTTATTGCGATTTTCTGAATACTTACAATTCAAAAAATCAGAAAAAATATTTTTTCTTAATATATCTTCATGAAACCACACAGGGATACTAAGTAAAGCCTGCTCTTTCAGAATATGTAAAAAACAAAAAATACCCCATCCACAGATTTTGAGATATTTTCAATTTAAAGCGAAAAAGACGATTTATATTACGACTTTCTGAATAATTCCAATTGTCGCATTTGTGTAAACAGAAACGCTGAAATAATAATTAAATGAACATTTTAAAGGATTAATTATTAAACAAGTTGATCTGTTTAAGTAACACCTCATCAATCAAATAACAAAACTTAATAATGCATAAATACAAATGGGATGATTTATTGATTTAATCAACACGTAATTCTCTCCTTTGTTAAAAAACGAACAAATTAAAACACCGCAATCAATATTCTTACTTGACATTTCTCTGTATTCCGCATTAAATATTAACTCACACGACACCCAATGGAATAATTAAGAGCATAAATGAAATTTATACACGCGACATCGCGCTACTAAATTGATAATAGTTGTAAAACGCGTTCAGGTTTGATATTTTTTTCATCGGAAAAAAAGGAGAATTCTGGTAAATCGGTGGCCGGTGCATTATCCATAATTCATCGCCTATTTAAATAAAAATAGTTGTTCCAGCCAGATAAGGCGGGATTATTTATAGCCCACACAAATTCATAATACGGCGGCTTTGTGTTTTTTTTTTGCAGTTTATTTTTATCTAGGATAATAATGGGCTTTCGCCCCGTGCCCCGTGTAAACGCTCTTATCACGTGGCGATTTAGTGTTAATTAAAATCAGCGGTGAATAATTAAAAGCTTATTATTTTTTTTATACAGTTTTAAAATTATTTTCTTACAATGAAATTAAACATGGAAAATTTCTGGGAATGATCAATAAAATTCGATCAATCTCTTTTTCCAACTGCAAAAATTACTTACACTATAAGTTTTACAAACATCTATTGAAACAACTACTTCTCGAGCATTATCTCGCCGGACACAATAGATATCTGTTTGTTGCATAGCTGTACTACTGCGAATTGCAACGGTTTGAGTCGAAATTATTCGATGAAAGGAAACGACAAATAATTGTTACAAAGCTATCGGTAGACACGTATTTCGGGATTTCATCTGCTCTGTAAGCCCTTAGTTGTTAAACTATTTTTAATTAATTTTTACGTACCATCTTCAACGACGAAAAATAACGAATATAAGAAGTTATGTGAATTAATAAATTATTCAACACGATTTGGTGTTTCATTAATGATTTATTACTTGGTATATCTCAAAACAAATAGATAGATATTATTATTATAATTATTTGCATTATTTTTTCTTTCATTTATAAGCGAAAAAAAGAAATCAAATCGTCTTTTATTAATAATAATATCGATCAATTTTCCTGCAACGAAAATCCACAACATCAAGCTTCCCCATCCACCTAGGTAACATTAATCCAAGTTCGTATACCCTAGATACACGATATCTTTCTGCGCGCTTAGATTTCTAGTAGATAAACAAAGCCGGAATGTTCTTTATTTTTGTATGTGCGTTTGTTTTCGTTTATACTGGGGAATTTCCCGAGGCAAATCCGCTCATTCAGGTGGACGTCTATATTTATCGTCCGACGGATATAAATCGATGACTTTGATACTGAACAACGGCGACATCAAAGGGAAACTGTTCGGAAAGTTTATACCACGCAAATGATCCACTCACAATTGAACGTTTCCAATGCCTAAATGATATCGAGTAGAAAAAACACGCGCGGGACTGTTTTTTTAATATGTAAACATGAATAACGGCGAGTATTATTGAACTTGCTGAATATAAAACGTTATTTACAAAAAAACAATATATTAAATAATGATTTTAAAATAATTAATAAATTATTTCCACATTTAGCTCTGTGATATTTTGACTTTCATTACGTAAGCACTTTAAACAAATGCATATTAAAACAACTACTTCCCGGGAAAATACCCCTCCGGACTTTTATTTCTATTTATAAAATAGTATATGTTTAATAGCTATACATATCCTTTTTTGTAAATATCGTTTTATATTCAGTTTTCAATAATATTTCTTGTTTTCATGTTATTAATGTGTTGAAAATTATTTAAGCTAGCGAGAGTTTAATTGGCGGAGATTTTGTAAGGCCGCTTTTATAGTGTGGCAGCATGAAAATAGTTGCTTCATACCTTAAAATAGGATAATTTTTGGTGAACGCACACCCAACATTTTAGTAGTTTTACATAGCAAAATATAATTTATTTAATACACAAAATAATATTTACACTATAAATTGAATAAAAAGAATTTGAAAATATTTAATAAATTATTTTCACATTTATCTGTGACATTTTGACTTACCTTGCGTAAGTTGATGTTTAAATGTGCATTAAAACAACTACTTCTCGGGCAAGTAGCCCCTCCAGACATTGGATTTGTATTGCACCGAATAATAGAATTTTCAATAAAAAAAAATTAAACAGACTGTTAGCATAATAAATTAAAGACGACGCAAGCGCCACCTTTTGGCTAATTTCAAGTGGCATCGTCAACGATTTGGGTCTACGAGGTAGACAACAGAGAATCATTGTTTCGTCCACTAAAGGAAGGCAAACTTGTCCTGTTTATAAAAACAAGGAAAACGAAATTCACATTTAATGGTGGCTGAACATTTCATTAAATGTAGACTGTTAGGAGTTGGCATGTAATTTTGTACATAAATTACTGTTTACGTGACAAATTTAGTAATCAATGAATTTGCGCGTCAACATTGAAACTATTCAAATGAAATCAGTAGATACAGCTTTCCAATATCCGTTTCGTTCCATCTTTTATTTCTCCAATATTAAATCACCAATATTTGTATGAAGCCCGCGTTCTTATTACCATTTCCATTCTGGAAAGGAGACACATTTCTTTCCTCCCATTGTCGAGGAAAGTGAAGGGGGCAAAAAAAGATGGGAGAGAGGGGGAAGAGTTACGATCGTCCAGAACGGGAAGTGAATTATAATAATTCGAAAGCGCGCCGCTCCGAGGAGACATCACCGACCGGAAATTACTTGAACCTGAATGAATCACCGGCTAATATAGATCAGAGAATCCGTGCACTTTATGATTATCCGATAAAATGGTCCTGCCGTTCAACATGGAGTTGGGGGAGACCGCGAGAAATTCTTTTAGCACGTTTTGTAGATTCGAATCGCATTAATTTCCAGGAGTGGGAGATTATTTTAATGGGGATGTTTGGTTTGTAATAACGGATGGTTAGTTTGCGACCCCAATGAATGAGACTAACAAGGAAATTATCTTTTAATGCTGCTTGACCTGAATTCCGGTGAATATGTATTAATTAATAAGGTAATTTATGCTTGTAATATTATGCTAATATATGTAGTGTTTAAAGCTGCCTAGTAAACGTACGGTATTTCGTGAGACACTCACTTTAGGCACAGGCTACGATAATGAGAAGCTGGAAGTTCTAAACCCATGTGCGGTTTGCTTGCCTTTTGCTTTTCGAAATAACGAACAACAAATTTAATTACGGAATTATAATATCGGAGAATAAAGATGTTCATTAGTATCTCTTGTAATTTTATACATTTTATATCACAAACATTAAATAAATTAATATATACGAGGGTTAACCTTTATGTTTCAGGAATAAAGAATAAAAAAAAATAAATTAATTATCGTAGATGATTTATTGTTTTTCAAAATGATATCCATGAATACGTACCTTTTTATAAGATCTTCTCCTTTGCAACGCAGAAATATGCACTTGATGCACCCAAGTTTACAGCCAGCCACCTAAAATCCTCTCAGAGTACACCTTGATTAAAACCTCGTTAACCTCAATTAAGACGCCGTTTGCATCTTACGCCGCGCGGGTTTATTAATATCCGCGCGAGGGGGCGGAATAAATAGCGCCGTTTCGGTTCGCGGAAGTAAGAGTTATGATCCTCGGGTTATTTTACAAAGTACACATAGTACAGTAAGCCCCGAGATAAAGTATAATAGCGGCGGCGAACGCTTTTAAAGCCGCCGCCCCCCGGAAAATCGCGGAAAATATTTCAATGTTACTCCGGGAGCAAACAGAAAATTGTATCGGGGGTTTTCTTTATGCAAGGATAAATATCGCCCCGTGCGCGCGGTTTGATTTTTCTTCCAGAGTGCCGTTGGCTGCGGACTCCTAGCTAGAGTGTATTTTGTTAAAAGCCAAAAAATCTATATGTTTATGTGTCTGAGTGCATGCGACCGTATACTTTAATGTATTAATGGATCTGGGGTATATATTTTGCGGTTATTGCGGTTCTACGTGCGCTTCTCTATATTTTATTTCTTATAATTAAATTACAGATCGATAAAAATAAATAATGTGTATTAATGAAAATTTACGATTCATATATTTTCGATTAACTAATCGATATACAGGGTGAGTCACCGAAGTGCCCGTCTTCGATATCACCCTTGTCATTAGAAATTCAGCCTTAATTTATTAATAAAACTTCCTTGGCTACGGAAGTATGCGCCTTCCTATGTACAATTATTTTCATGTATACAGGCTGACCTATTTTCTCGGAACTGATATCAATTTTGTTATTTTAAATTGAACACACTATATATTATAGTATATATATATATAGAGAGAGAGAGAGTTGAGAGAGAAAAAAACGGTGGAAAACTATAAAGGAATAACCACTATGCGCACCGGGTATAAAATAGCGATTACTGTAATAAAAAACAGAATGGAGAATGAGGCATAAATGAAAGGCCTAATACCAAAGACGCAGAGTGATTTTTGTAAAGGGAGGGGCACAAGGGATCAGATATTTACGCTTGCAAGAATAACCCAGAGAATGCTAGAGGAGAAGAAAAGTGTGTATGCGGTATTTCTTGACCTCAAATCAGCGTATGACTCGGTATTTAGAGAGAAATAGAATGTTTGAGAAGAAGAGGTGACAGTGAGGAATGTGTGGAATTTGTTAGAAGGGTATATGAAGAGACATGGGTGAGAGCGAAAGCGGGAGAAAAAGTATCAGAAAGAATTAGAGTTTGGATGGGTGTAAGACAGGGAGACTTTTCAACTTATATATAAGCGAATTAATAATAAAGAATATGCTGGAAAAGGAAGTGGAAGAAGGAAATATTACCGGAAACACAGGGAAGGGAAACCAGAGATCAAATCTTTATGCTTGCAAGAATGCGCGAAAGAATGGTAGAAGAAAAGCAGAATTTGTATGCGGTAATTGTAGATTTGAAAACGGTGTATGATTCGGTCCCGAGAGAAAGGTTGTTAGAATGTTTGAAAAGACGGGGCGTGAACGAAGCAATGGTAGAATGGATGAGAGGAATGTATGAGGAAATATGGGCGCGGACGAAGGTAAGAAAAAATTAGAATGTGTTTAGTGAGGAAGAAGTGGTGGAAGTTGTTGGATGAATTGTGGGATGCGTGTATAAAGCCAATGTTGATGTAAGGGGTTGAAATATGGGGAGTGAAAGAGTATGAGATGATCGAAAGGAAACACGGTTTGTATCTAAAACAATTATTGGGAGTAGAAAGGACAACACATGCGAATATAGTGTTGCAGGAAATGAATAGAAAGGAACAAAAACGTTTCCTTTGTTGATATCACACTTTATGAGTAGTTACAGAGTAAACGTTTTTATTTAATTTCCTATTATTATTATTGTAATGTAATTTAATTTAACTCTTAAAAGTAAAGATAATAATTAATCAATTATTTCATTCTGCTTTCAATTATTGATTAATCGTACTTGAAATGTGAAATAAAAAAATGTTTTTTTTTTATTGAATTATACATTTGTAAAAAAAATCCGTTTAAGTTCAGGTATAATCGCTATAAAATATACAATTCCGAACGAAATATATTCCCATCACGTATTCTAGTGAATATTAAGGAACTTCATAACTATGCGATATGCCTTTAATAGAGCGCTTCCCTCTGAGCCGGCAACGACAAATGTTTGCATCTGAGCGGAGCGCCGTGGAAGATGGAAACATGAAGAGGAGGAGGATGAGGATGTTCTTCCTGCCCCAGTTTCTGCGTTGCACCGCCGACGACAAATATTGGCCTCTTCTTGCTTCCTCCTCTTTGGCTTTACACCGCCAGAGATCGACGTTTCAAAATTTCTATCCCTCTCCTTTTATATATATATATATATCCTCCCCTCGCACACCCACGCTTCCACACACTCGCACTCGCACAACTCAAACGCTGCCCTGAAATTGCTCTCAGCAGAATCAATATTTTACAATCGGGAGGGATATTACATCAAATTTCTATCCTTATGTACCGATATTGCCGTTGCATGTTGGAAATATTTTCAAGGGAGGAAAGGAAAACGACAATTAAGTGATGAATAATGTTGGAATGCTTGGAGTTTTATAAATGTGATTGTAGGGAAATTTATAAAGTACATTTTTATCGGAAAATACCGCTAGAGATGCATGAAATAGAAAATTCTTTACAAATATTGAAATATTCAAAATAACTTAATTGTCGAAACTGTTATTTTTTTTTAAATAGATCATACTTGTTAATTTTTTTTAAGTTAACAACCTTTTTAACAAGTATATTTTTAAAAATTATATTTAATCTAAAAACGTTAAAACAATTCTACCTTAACGGAATTGAGATTATGTATAATTTGCTGGATCTTGGAGGCGTTCTCTTCATGGTACATTTTTAATTTTGATGTAACGAAAACACTTAACTTTTTTTATACCACTTTTATTTTACTTTTAGTTTCAATTACAATTAATTGTATTTTTATGTATTATTATTTCATGTTGAAAAATTAACAATTTCCACTCACTCTTAGTTCTTTGGTGAGATTTCTGCTAGAGAAGATTGTCTTTAGTTTTATAAATACACTTCTTGCTATTTCTATTGTCACACTTATTTCTGTTATCACCCAACACTCGAAAGGGTAAAATGGGAATATTTATTATATGTATATACCCCTACACCACCATTATGGTAGATGGGGATTTTAGATTATATATATATATACCACAGGGTTTCCTATGACGTGACTGCCATGGCTTAGGAGTGTGTTGATGGGGTAATTTCAAGTCAAAATGTCTAATGAACATACACCCAAAACGCTATTTCTGTTGTTTGGTTTAAGGATAACTTTATTAAGATTTTATGAGAGGATAACAGCAGGACTTTGAAGTATTGATAGTGAAGCATATGGTAGTGTGAAGCCAAAGAGAAGGAATCAAGGAGAGACCGACACTCGTCGTCAACATACAATTTTGTATATTACTATTTAATTACTAACGTTTCATATAAAACGATAGCATTTAATAAATGTTTCAAACAACAAGTGGATGTAGCCGCAAAGTGTCATGGCGAAATAGCCGTTTACACAAACGCGGACTAATTACCAGATAAAAGGGGCCCCAGCGTTGAACCAATAAATAATTAATTCGCGCACTTCGTCGAAATAACAGCCACTCAATGAGCCATTGTTTCTACCGTATCCCTATCGATTCACCTTTCCGGAATCCCTCTCGGCTGCGATGGGAGGCGAGAGGGAACGTGACAATGGGCCCAGCTCCTTCAGTAATTGCATTAGGACTCCACTCGAAAGTGGGGAAATGGGAAATTGGAGGAAAAGGCCCGTGATTCCGACGTGTAATTTCATAAGAGCGCAAAAGGCCCGCAGACTGTGCTCCAACACCGCGCCACGCCGGCCCGTGTTGTATCACACTGATGAAAGGATTAAATATTTACGGCGGGTTTTGATTATTCTAAAAGAAAAATTGCAATGCATGAAGTCAAAAGTCACAGAGCTAAATGTGAGAATAATTTATTAATTATATTTAAATCATTTTTATTTAATAAAAAAAAAAGTTTTAAGTGTTTGAAGAAAACGTTAACATTGAAATATGATTTCACTCATCCTCTTTAAGAAATAAATGGATAAACATTTGGCGATTTTAAATACGTAATTTATACATTTTTTTATCTAATATTTTCAGGGTAGTATCACTTGACTCGAGGAGAGAGAGAGAGAGGGGGGGGGGAGAGGAAATATATAATTAATTACGCCACGCTGAGCTCTCATTACATTTTTATGACACATTTTTGATAAGGGTATTAAATTTCCATATTAAAATAGGGAAAAAGTACGAAGTCCGTCCCCGCATAAATTATGAAGTTTTATACACTTCCCCCCTAGCAGCTCTTGGAAAAGTGCGGGCGGCAATGAAAGATATGAAATGGAGGGCGGGCGCGGCGCGAGTGCCCGAAATTATTTCGTAAAATAAATACGCGGTTGGATTACCACAGGTTAAGAATTAATTAGATTGATTAAGTTAGTAAACTTATACATTAATTGTAATGTAATAGTCTGCAAGTTAACTTGAAAAAAAAAAAATGCAAATCAATTACTTTTTACCGTGGTAAAAGTCCAATTGCGACATAATATATTATAAATGGGTACGATATTGAAAACGTAACTGAGATAATTGATTTAGGAGTTATATTTGATGTAAAACATAATTTTATTCCGCATATTTAACCGCGGGTTAAAGCTTGTTTATACAAGGTGTACAGAAAATGAGTGAAAACCTTTAGGTAACTCAATTCATTAATTAATTTTTAATAGAAAATCCAAATAAAAAAATGTTGTATGGTTCTTGATTGAGGCTCACGAGGTCTTCGGAATTTTAAATGTGACTATAAATTAGTATTGTTTTTTAAATATTTTATAAAAAATCAATAGCATTAACAATCAATTAGACACGTGTATAATTCCATTGATGTAAATGATTAATAAATCGGATATTTTTACAATTTTATAACTTCATCAGAAGCATTCTTTTAATGAAAATAGATCTGGCAACGACGCACGCTCGTTTGTAAAAGAAAAGGTGTATGCAACACCTCCAGCGGATGATGTAGCAGTTATAAACAGGATAAATGCACACTTGTTTGATCCAGCGTTGCCAAATGTATAGTTCTTTTAAGTGGCCCGTGAGGCTTAAGGAAGGACCGTATGACTTATTTTCGTTAATATTTTTATCTAAAAATTAGTCAAAGAGTCACGCTACCTAAAGCTTTTCACTCATTTTCTGTACACCTTGTATATTTAGAATTCGGAAAGATCTGATTTTGAATGCAATTAAACGCTTGTATTTATCATTAATCCGTCGTGGTATACAATTTAAATATTAACTTATTTCTTGTTCTTTAGATCATATAAATAAATAAAGAAAGTCATCGAATACTTCTCCGGTATTTTCAAGTTCTTTGCCTCACATAAATAAATACTGCAAGTTATTGAGTACTTATCCGGTATTTTCAAGTGAAAAACGGCGAAAACGGAAAACATACCTAAGTAGGTATGTTATTAGATTGTTCAGATATTTAAGTTCTCTATTATTTCTGTCCGTTAAACCGTGCCGATAAAATCGCGGATAAAAGTCGAAAATAACCCAGGCGCTTTTCTTTTATCTGGAAAAATGATCACGAATCGCATTCGTGCAGCCCATTTCCTCGGGAATGAATTTCCGTCGATTTCCACTGCATATTTAACTAACCCTGAAAATCTATTCCTAGGACGGCCGAAAAACTCCAAGGCCGAATAATGTAATTACACGAAAATTATTAGCAATTGAAACGGATAATTATACACTATTTTTATTGCAAGTTTAATAAAAATTTATTGTAGAGATATTGCTACAATTCTTTCGGCAACTGATATTAAAATATATTATATATGTAAAATTGTATTATTCTGTTTATATGTGATTTACAGTCATGCTATTTATCTAAACATTTTGAATATTGTAAACAAATGAATTGAATGGAACATTGTGCCTGATAATTTTAATGTATTTATTTCTTAACGGTTTTTAAATCTTGTAAATTTTCTGAATATGCAAACCATTGTTGTAACATTCAGTAAACGACGCGAGACGCTGAACGTAAAATTCACATTTAAGTTGAATTAAAATTTAATGAAGTATGAAAGAATATGCGACGTAAATACATAAATATGTTAATAAATAAGTCGATAATCTCGCCCTCGCACTGGTGCACTAAGAGATTAATGGGTCGTCGCCATCGCGCCCGGTTTTCGTCCTTTTGCAGCGACGCTAATACGCTGAAAGCTCTCAGCCGGAATCCGATTCCTGCCACCCTTCGAAGGGGAGCGAATAAAAAAAAAGGATTGACCACCGACGTCGGCAGCATTTAAACAACAATAAATAAAGAAATTGTATAAAGTGGGAAATTCAATCCCGGTTAAGTACATTTTCCTCCGGAGGAAAATGGCGTGTGGAGGAGTGAAATATTTTCCGTGTTGTATTCTTGTTAAAATTATGTTTTTGGAATCTTTTATTTGTAAATACATGCAATTTTAATCATCTACATAAAAAATGAATTAATTTACATAAATAAGTCGAGCTCGCTCTGATGCACTAAACTAGAGCGAAAACTCATTTGCAAATATGCCATCATGTTATTTAATCATATTGAATTTAAATTGATTGATTAGAAATATATATACGTATGAAAAGAGTGTAGTTATATTGTAACGAAAGTGAAAGAAGCAACTGTAAAGAACACTCTGGAATGTTCCGCCGAGTGCGTCATGTAAAGTTCTGGAAAATTCGAGAAACAAGCACGTTATATAAGCGCGCGTTAGCGGCGAGTCGGGCAGTCTATCACGAATATCCGAGGGCTCAACATCCAATTATAAATAAATAGTGACAGTGTGATATTAATAAATGTATTAAGTGTGCTGTAAATTAATATAACAAATAGACATTATTTTACTTCTGATTCAACCCGATTTCGTAAAAATATCAATATGCATTTACAGATGTTGCACGCAGGAAAAAATACAGGAAAAAATTAAGACATAGCATAAACAAAATAAAGAGGCAGAAAGAACGTTGGTCGATAGCCAAATCACTGATTTACATTGATAATGTTATGTATTGACTGTTGAAAATATGTAAATTTATATATTCTGTAAATAAAGATTGCTCCTATTCTAAATCAAATAATTTTATTTTAATTAATATTGAATTTATTTTTCAAGGAAGTAAAACACAAATTCACTACTTTGTCATATTCCGCATATATATATATATAAAACACAAAAGATCCTGAATTAGACCTTATAATCCCCACCCTTCGCAACCCCTCTTCCTCTGTTAAATTTTTTTCTGCTCTCCGTTTGTATTCATTCAATGCCCGCTCGTCATTATTCCATCGCGAGTTCCTTTCATGCCGTCCGTATTTTTTTCTGTGCCGGTCCTCTTCCCTTTCTTTTTATTTATTTGTGCAAATTTAATGCGCGGGATTTTCCGCCGGATATTTTTGATGGGGACGCGGATTCCCGCCCCGTCCGGATAACGTTTCTATTTAAGGGTTTCGAGATCGCTAAGTGCCCCGGAGATAAACTTTAGCACTGTCCCTCTTATCGTCGGCCCACCCTTTTTACATTAAACTTTAAGCCCCCGGCAAAGATTTTCGTCTCGCTTTTTTTTGTATTACGCGGAATGTATTGTTTTCTATTATGGAGCTGGAATTAAGGAAAGGTGGATGGAAGATCTCCGTCTTGTTTTGTTCAGATTTAATTTATAGAAATTTGCGTGTTATTTTGTTTGTTAATAATAATAATAATAATCTTTATTAACATATACAGGGAGGTTTTTTATCAGTATACATTAGGCGAACTGTATACCTGCAAAAATGCGAGTCAAACGATTAATGTGTGTATGTTTAGTTGATTATTTAGCATATGTGTGTTCAGTTGCGTGTTATAGGCAACCAAACATACATACATCAATGCGTTTGACTCGCCTATTTTGTAGGTATACATAGGGGAAATGTATACTGATAAAAAAAGCTCTCTGTATATACAGCAAAAAAAATATTAAATTAATATTAAAAATTACAAAATCAAATGTATGTTTTATATCTGTTAATTGGCTATCCCCCTTTTATTTGTTATTTTTCTGGAAGTTTTAATTTGGTTTAGGATAATCAAAATATCTTAAGAGCAAAAGAATCATGTTTTATCCAGTAGAAATAAGACGAATCACTAAATTTAATGTTCGAAACGTTGATTGATTAACAATTATTTATTTTCAATTTATTATTATTTCTATTAATAACTTTCAATACTATTGAATCGAAAATGATTAATGACTATTTAATCCAAAATTAGGGAATTCCATAGAAATTGCTCTCACCTGTATTATAAATTACAACACGGAATTGAATTTCTGGTTGGATGTTGTTAGTCGGTGCAGTCGTCGGGGTATGAAAGGGTTTTGTCGCTATTTGATGGATTATGGGGAGCATAATTCCAATAAACCGGGAATAACCGCGACTTGAGCCCCGTTCAATCCGATCCATCTCCAGTGCTCGCTCCCTTATAATAACAATATCCTCCCTCGTACACGTACAAACGCTCTTTCCTGTTGCTCTCAGCCCCCTCCTTGATTGCTTGTAAGTGTCGAAGCCGACACAAGGGGGTAAATAATTGCTCAAGTCGGAAGTGCGTCGGATAAGAAAACGGGCTTGAATAATTGCGTCCGCTATGATTCTGAATGGATTTTGTCTTTAGGATTTTCTTCTACAATTTTGTATAATACAAATTCTAAATTTATTACAATTGTATTTAACGCGCAATCGAAAATTAATTGTGAGAATTCTCCGGTGTTTACGGATATTTATCAAAAGACTTTCGGATTTTCATAATTTCACCTTTTTTTCACAAAGGCGATGAATTTTATTATTGTCATTTAATTAAGAAAAAAAAGCTGCCTTACATCATTTAAAAATTTAAATAAATTAAATAAAAAATATTTGAAAATAATTAATAAATCATTTCCACAGTTAGCTCTGTGACATTTTGACTTACGTTACGTAAATACGTTAAACTAATGCACATTAAAACAACGGGTGGAAATACCCCGCTGGACATCGAATTATATATCAATATCTGGCGGGGTATTTGCCCGGTAAGTAGTTGTTTTAATGTGCATTTTTTAACGTACTAACGTAACGTAAATTAAAATGTCACAGCTAAATGTGAAAATAATTTATTAATTATTTTCAAATAATTTTTATTTAATCTGTTTAAATAACTGAGACCAAGTGAATGAATACTCTTTTCTATTTACAAATTTAATTTTAATTTAAGTATTTCTGTTGTATGTAATGAAAATAATGTTTACAGATAACCATTTCATTAATGCTTCCATTAATAATAATAACTTTAAGAAAGAAGAAAAACGCACCCTCTTCTTCTTTTATGTATATAATATTTTTGTATTATCTAAAAAATGAAATAATTGCAGTGTATCCATATTCAAAAATGTCATTTACCAGTGACTAGTATTGACACGATTGATGTTGAAATGTCGGCGCGGTTTACGGCCATCGCGCCGTATTGACCACCGTTCCGTTTTTCGCAATTTAATTCGGCGCTCTGCGGGAATATGTAAATGTGGAAATGGAAATAGTAATGGTTATATTGCGGCAGGTAATTTCATCCCTGTGTTAGGTTAGTGTCGGGCAGAAAGGGACACAAAGTAACGCCTGTCTGTGCCGTCGAAACAATCCGACGTTTTGCATAATGGATTCAGATACTCTCAAAAGTCGTTTCGCTTTGTGCCGCACGGGAATAAATCCGGTTTTGTTGTTGTGTCTGGGCCAGCACTTTATTTCATTTTGCGATTGATTAATTAGAATATTATTAAAGAATTTTAAGACTGAGAAGTTATTGTAATAGAAATTGATTATTAAATTAAGAAACCCGCAATTCATTATTTGTTAATAATTTTGCAATAAATATAATTTCCTGGTGCTAAGCAGTTTAAAGCTCGAAACGTGTAGAGGTATCTCGAATAATTTCTCACATGTTTAGTATTTCTCAATACTGAATATTTTCTTTCATTCGATTAAGGTAATATATTTTAACTAACTATAAAATCAGGATTTGAAGTATCTCCATAGGAAATATCCTATTTTAACGAAGTATGAGCTTCGCTAATTTGTATCACCCCTGATATTAATTTTAGTTTATTCGAAAACAAATGTTGTCCGACTGAAGAAGATACATAATTGAAGTGAGCCATTTTATGTGGCTATTCACCATCTTGCCAAATGATGGGGCTCTGTAGCCTATCTTTCCACGAGATATGACAGCAATTTTTGAGCATGTCTTAAAAACTACATATTTTCAGTGAAACCAGCAGTTCTACTAACAACTAGATGGAGTGACAATGGTTTCCTGATGCCTAACACGTCGAGGAAGGGAAGTTTTTCATTCTCTTCTTTTTTCATTATGAATTGTTAAGGAATTCTACTAAGGTGTCATCTACATATAGTTACCAGTACCTGGGCTTATGCGGCGTTGTTCTGAGTGTTATTTGTTCGAAATCCTTCATGTAAAAGTTGGCGCTTTCTGCACTTTTACATGATGGATTTCGAACATATTGGTGGAACTCATACTTCATCAATACACGAATTTCACTGATTTCCATCTTTTAAAATGTGAAAGAATATTATCGACAATTATATATATATAATCATTATTTCTGCAGACAATTTTATATACAATAAATTAACAATATAATTCTTATAATATGTTATACGTTGTCCTTAGAAAACGGCTGTCGACCATCGGTCTTTCTGCTTGCCGACAATTATTTAATTTATATAATATACTTTATGAATTTGTATATATATTCTTGTATATTTATTAATTTTTTAATATTTATAAAACATGCAAGAAATTCACTATATATATTTTTGTGTCATTAATACATATACAATTTCTATTAGTTAAAATTAACATTTATACCAACATAAATGAATCTATTAAAAAAAACTAATTTGTTAGTAACTGAACACACAATCTATACTTTGCTAATTTCGGCGTCTGCTCTACTTCCGAATTCACGCCACAGGTGTTCTATTGGATTGAGGTCTGGAGATTGACTGGGCCACTGAAGGATACATATGTGGTTAACTTGAAACTAATTACATTCAAGGTTTGATCGATGCTTTAATTTGTTGTGTATTTGATGGATTCAACCTAGCAGCGTTTTCCTTGATCCTTGCTCGAATCAAATACTTGTTTAATGTCCTCGTAACATCACATATACTGTCGCAAGGGAGTAACAACCCGATTAGAACAAAAAAGTCTTTAATGTTTACAGATAATTATAACTTTGTGGTGCATCGTCAGACCTGTGTGTTGCAAATAAAACACGCTTAACTGTACTAATGTTTAGTATAATCTTTTTTTTTTTTCGCCTGAAAAAGCTACAGTCTGGCGAAACACGTGCAGCGTTTCAATATATTATTTTTTTAAAGTCAACATTTGTTTTTATTAAATTTTAGAGTGAATATAAACTTTCAATAATTAACAGCCAATCGATTTATTAATCTAAAACGCGCTTATTTCTCAGTAAGATGTACTGAGAAATAAGCTATTCAGTAGATCGATGGAAACTTACTTACAATATTTTAATTTAATTTATACTGAGCACTTGCTGCTAAGTAGATACTCATACTCTGTAAGCCTGCATTTTTTTGTTGAACTACAAATTGCAAACCCATCAATAATTATTATCCACTACATTGTAATTTGTAAATAAAATATTTTTACGAATCTATTCAAAACGTATATTTATAAGATGTTTCAATAGTTGGATGAAAAAATAATTCAATTTTGAACCTCTAAAGCACAACATAATTAATTTTTTTATTGCTTCCATTAAATAATATTGTACGTTGGGGATTAGTATTATTTTTATAAAATGTATAACAAAAAATTGCAAAATAAAAAATCTCATTTTTTTATTACTCTACAAAAAAAGTAAACTTGCATTAATATTTTAATAACAAGATCATTTGTACACCAAGTGCTCTTACAAATAAAAAATTTATTCTCTTCTAGACGTTTTATGATAAGGATGCAATTATTTTAATTGCGCACTTATTTAAAAATAATATCAATAGAAGAATGGAGAATTTAATCGTTTCTATTTTATTTCAGGTCATTCAATTTTCAGCATTCGCAACATGTACCAGCTATAACTTTAAGTAAGTCATACATATATACTTTTCCATCCGTTTTAATTTATTTATTTATTAAATAAACGTGTTAATTAAAATACCTCAAACTACGTTGATTTAATCTGATAAAATCACAAATGGAATTGACAAAATATTTTAGAAATATTGTTTTATTCATACGACATATGGTTCCTTCCATTTTATTTTTTATCTTAAAAGTATAAAACATATCAACTCACATTTAAACAAGTAATATGACTAATTTTACAAGTAAAACACTTTAAATTATGTTCCTTTGTACATCGCCAACTAGATTGCGGAAGAGCTGTTGAATAAAAGAAAAATGGTTATGTTGGAGAGAGAAAGAGCTACTTTTAGTGTTGAAAAAATACACAGTCTAACCAACTTTTATAATAGTTATATATATAGAATGTGAAATACTTAATAACGTATATATTAAACTAAACATTTTCTGTATGGAATAGCCCGCATAGAATTATTCTTTAATATTATCTACGTTTTTAATTATTTTCAATCACACAAAATAACTAGCAAATGATTAAAATCACGAAAACATCATCAAAGCGCTAAAAACATAATCTTCAAGTATCCACAAAGATGATTAAAGTCTGGTAAGTTATTAAATGTTTTACTTTTGAAATAACTTTGTATGACTCGACTCGTTTGTAGTGAGTTTTTCATTATTCATTAAACTTCCCAGACGGAATTTGAAGCCCGGTTGCTATTGTAATGCTCAGGATTTATTAATAAGCAAATATCGTTTACGCTTCGATTAAGTTTACCCCGGGAGCTTAATCCCATTTAATTTAATTATTTATAAAGGGGAAGGGAGGTGGATGTAATTACTACATTACAAATACGAAGATTGCGTGAAACGTCCAGACAGATTTTAAAAGTAATTAGGTAAAGAAATAAATAATAAATATATGAAGTGGATATAATTGAATTCTCTGAAAATATAAATACTTAGAATGGAAAGTAGATAGTGTAATAATTAACTTAGCCAGTTAATTATAAGTAATCAAAGACTACTTTTTAAAACTTCACTGCAATTATATTTTATATTCAATAAAATAAAATTTTATTGAATATGCCCATCTTTAAGAAAATAAAAAAAAAATAAGTATATATTCATGAAATCAACTAAATACAGTTAAGGTCATAAATTGTCATGAAGAACACAAATAAGCGAATTACTCAATTAACAATAATTCATGATTATTTTAAAAATATTTATTTGAACAATATTTTATCTCAATTTTATTGATTCGCGCTCGATTACTTGTGTGTCTGGGATACTGTCGGGTGAAGGTTTTCGGCTCCTGACACGAAACGTGTGCTCGAGGCCGGTGGAAGGTGCAAGCATTCATATTTACAACCCTTATCCAGAAATAGCGGTTTCCAATAATGTAAAAAGTATATATTCACGATTGTGAGAGCCAATATGGTGTTTCTATTATTTATTTATATATATGCTCTTGTTTCTTTGTATTTCTTTGTTAAAATATTCAGTGTGTAACCAGACATGTAAAAACATATTAAAATTACAGTTTACAATATCCATAAAGAAATGTGGCAAGGATTTATTTATTTTTACGACAAGCGATATATAATTCCACAGGAATATTTCGTAATTAAATTGAGTTTCTACCAGCAATTATATTCACAAAGAAAATACCATGCAGTCTCGTCTTGCATGCTGCACCCTCAGCAAGATGGAGAGTCAAGTATCTCCATCTTATAGAGGTACCCGTTTAGTCCACACTGATCAGTAAGGATGGCAATTAAGTGCTTGAGGGTAATGAAGAATATAGAGGTGCTCCTTTAGTCTACACTGATCAGTAAGAATGACAGTTAAGTGCTTGAGGGTAATGGAGAAGGAAGGTCAAATGGTCGATTCTAGAACCTCCTCACGAATCTCAAGGTCAAGGGAGGTTCTACAATCGACTAGTCCCCTCTGCTTATTTCATGTCGTATAATTTACTAGCAATTGAATAGGTTTTAATTCATATATCCAACAATGCCCCAGTTGAGAGAGAGAGAGAGAGAAAGTGAATGATGTAT
This sequence comes from Philonthus spinipes, assembly GCA_963082785.1. Classification (NCBI taxonomy): domain Eukaryota; kingdom Metazoa; phylum Arthropoda; class Insecta; order Coleoptera; family Staphylinidae; genus Philonthus; species Philonthus spinipes. The sequence goes on from OY720304.1 coordinate 32,707,936, forward strand.
TTTTGTTACAAAAGAAACGAGCGCGCAGGCAATCTCCAGCTTCTATCACCGTAATAAAAAAAAACGATGATATCGCTGACAAACAATAAATGAATGATCACCGCACGAAAAAAATTATGAACCCCGCACCGCTCCTCCTTTTTATTATTATTATTATTATATTCCGTGCGGGGGAATCGTATTTTTTCGGCCGGAAAATGTGACGCGATCCATCAAATCGGCGTTAAAACTCGTGCTACTCCCGAAACATGGATATTGCCATTATCCGATCACATGACCGATGAGGTCTACGAGATGAACTCAATGGTGCAGGCGACCATAAATCCCGGACGACTCGCTCCGAAGGCCCGGCCGGCCAATTTGTCCCGGGGGCAATAAAAAGGGGATCACGCCCTTAAAAATCCACTTAATGGACGCTTTAAAGGCGCGCACGTGTGAATCGTTTAGTCCTTTAAGGAAATAGTGTCAGAGATTCGGATATTGATTCAGTTTTGAAATATTTAAGAAATAAATATTGTATCCTTTAGTATTACAGAAAAAAAAATGAATTACGTTAATAAAGTCATAGTTTTTATTCCACAATATTATTATTATCTGTTTAGGAGGAGACCACTAGTCGATTGCCAATTTTTGTTTGTTCCTACTCATTTAATTTATCTAAATGAATAATTAGGAATCTTTAATATTTATTACCTGCAACCGGAAAATATGTGTTAGAGAAAAAAAAAATAATCTAGTTTAGTCCAAAATCATAATATAAGGTTAAATTACAAAAAAAGAATTTGAAAATAATTAATTATTTAATCGAATCGTTGACGATGCCACATGAAATTAGGTGAAAGATGGCGCTTGCGTCTTCTTTCATTTATTATAATTAATTATTATTCAATAATTTCCCTATTACTGTGAGCTTTTTAACTTACGTAAGTATTTAAAAACAAATATACATTAAATCAACTACTTCTCGGACCTATCCTCCTACAGTCATTGAATTACATAAAGGACACTTGCTATTGCATAGCAGTAACATTGTATAATTCAAGAAATAACCAAAAAATATCATTACGCAATATTAGGCTATCTGTAGACACTTGTTTCGGGATTTATCCCTCATCAATGCAGCTCTTACTTATATAATTTTCAAGATTAAATTAAAATAATTAAACGTACCGTCCCTGCTGCCATCACCGATCTCGATTTCGATCATTTACACCTGAGATGTGTAAATGATCGGACACAAACGATACGCGTCTTTTTATTGTTCTCAATAAAAACATTCTCGACTCAGATTTGAATAAAACCTCGCTGGCTACTAATTTTGTTTTTTTGCATTAAATATTCTCGAATCAAAAAAATGTTGCATTATTCAATATATTATTGCTATGCAACAGCAAATTCAATATCTGGAGGGATATTGAGCCGAGAAGTAGTTGTAAATTTATTTAATTTTAAATCTGTAATTATTTATCATTCTTAATTATCCCAACAAAACCCAGGTTTATACAAAAAAAACATAGTTTTTTTTTATTCGGATGTAAAAACCTTTTAACCCTTCAACACATCAGGAGTTGATGAAGTGCGAGAGCGTCCCTTATTCGCACACCTTCCCCAACACAAACACTCCCTCGCAACGAGAGAGAAAATAGACCATATTCCCAGATACACCGGTAAATGATGCGTGCGTATCTTTCAGCAAGAGGGCGCGATAAGGGCGCGCGTTTTTCAGGTGTAGTCCCGCATTTATGACATCCGGTCGTCGAGATAAGCGCCGAACCCGGCAAAATCCTCCCCCGAATTTCGGGATTCATTAGCCGCGCATCTGCATTCTAAACAATCCACCCTCGGTACTACGTTTTTTTTTGTGTTCGCTCTCGCTCGCTCCAATCCCACTTGTTGATGTGTATTACCGTTCCGATTCCGTCACGGTTGATCCGGTTGATGCGCTTCCGGAAATGTTCGCGACGAACACGGTTCGCGTAGTTAACGGTTGTTGGTTCATGCTGGGGAGTATTTCCGTGTTACGAGTGTTACTTTTTTTCGCGGTTTTATGTTGTTCTGTTTTTGTTTTATTAAACATTTGAAAAGTGAGTGGGACGTAATTCACTGAAATGTATCTATATTATTTAGCGGTAATTGAATTACGTCGACCTAGAATGTTTGAATGTCCCAACGAAGCAGTTTTTAATTTTTAATTAGAATATGCAAAATTGTATCTCTCATAAATGTCACAATAAGTTGACATAAGTGTTTCATGCATATTATTTTCAGGAAATTAAGTCAAATAATTTTAAAATTCAAATCTACCTTTCTTTAGCTACATTTTGCTATAAAATGAGGTCGTTTCTCAATCTTCGGATTTTTGTCAAAATTTTACTTCTTTACGATAATTTTTTTCTCAAAAAAAAAAAACTGAAAAAAATATCAAAGATCTTTGATGATACTAAAAAGAACATAGGCTATTTAATTTACTGATGAATAATTATTTTCAACTATTTCCAGCCACTAAAAATGTGAAGTTTAACATGGGGCCTTATGGGAACGATTTAGTGCGGTCTCTCCATTTGATCGTTTTGAACATATCTGCGGTTGAACCTAAATTACTAAGTTCACAGATAACTTGAAGGGACGCGATTTTTAGCATTCGATTCTGAAAGAATCCAGCTACATTTTCATGAAAAATCATCTCTCTACGTCGTTTTTGGTCGCTAGAAAAAAAATCGCAAAAACGAACTACAATTTCGGCCAATTTTTAAAGGCTAAGTTTACGAGTGAACTGACTTAAAACTAATTACTCGATCTTATTCAAATTCTCACAGCGTATGCTCACGTTCTTTAGCTACATTTTAGTATAAAATGAAGCTGTTTGGAGATTTTTGGATTTTCGCCAAAATTTCACTTTTTTCCATGCATACCCCTTACGATATTTTCAAATTTCGGACAAAATTTTTATCTCTCCAAAAAATCTGAAAAAATTCTCATCGATCCTTGATGATAGTAGAAGGAACTTAGGCTATTTATTTTTCCGACAAATAATTATTTTCTACCATTTTTACTCACTTACATTTTTTATGCAAAATTAATATGGGGCCTTACGGGAACGGTTTAGTGCGGACCCACCAATTAGTGGATTTGAACATACCTGCGGTTAAACCTAAATTACTAAGCTCACAGATAACTTGAAGGGACGCGATTTTTAGCATTCAATTCTCAAATAATCCAGCTACATTTCCATGTAAAATCATCTTTCTTAGTAGTCTTTGGTCGCTAGAAAAAATATCTAAAACATGAACTACAATTACGGCCATTTTTCAAAGGCTAAGTTTACAAGCGAACTAACTCAAAACTAATTATTCAATCTTGTTCAAATTCTCACAGCGTATGCTCCCATTCTTTAGCTACATTTTGGTATAAAATGAAGCTGTTTGGAGATTTTTGGATTTTCGCCAAAATTTCACTTTTTTCCATGCATACCCCTTACGATATTTTCAAATTTCGGACAAAATTTTTATCTCTCCAAAAAATCTGAAAAAATTCTCATAGATCCTTGATGATAGTAGAAGGAACTTAGGCTATTTATTTTTCCGACAAATAATTATTTTCTACCATTTTTACTCACTTACATTTTTTCTGCAAAATTAATATGGGGCCTTACGGGAACGGTTTAGTGCGGACCCGCCAATTGGTGGATTTGAACATACCTGCGGTTAAACCTAAATTACTAAGCTCACAGATAACTTGAAGGGACGCAATTTTTAGCATTCAATTCTCAAATAATCCAGCTACATTTTCATGTAAAATCATCTTTCTTAGTCGTCTTTGGTCGCTAGAAAACATATCTAAAACACGAACTAAAATTACGGCCATTTTTCAAAGGCGAAGTTTACGAGTGAACTATCTCAAAACTAATTATTCAATCTTGTTCAAATTCTCACAGCGTATGCTCCCATTCTTTAGCTACATTTTGGTATAAAATGAAGCTGTTTGGAAATTTTTGGATTTTCGCCAAAATTTCACTTTTTTCCATGCATACCCCTTACGATATTTTCAAATTTCGGACAAAATTTTTATCTCTCCAAAAAATCTGAAAAAAATCTCATAGATCCTTGATTATAGTAGAAAGAACTTAGGCTATTTAATTTTCCGATCAATTATTATTTTCAACTATTTCTAGTCACTTAAAATGGGGACGGTTTAATGCTAACACGCCAATAGTCGATTTGAATATACCTGCGGTTGAATCTAAATTACTAAGCTCACAGATAACTTAGAGGGACGCGATTTCTAGCATTCTATTCTTAAAGAATTCTTCTGCATTTTTATATAAAATCATCTTTCTGAACCATCTATGGTTGCTAGAAAATAATCTTAAAAACGAACTAAAATTTCGGTCACTTTTCAAAGACCAATTTTACGAGTAAACTGACTGAAAACTAATTACTCAATCTTATTCTTTAGCTACATTTTCGTATAAAATAAAGTTGCTTGGGGATTTTTGGATTTTCGCCGAAATTTCACTTACGATATTTTTAAATTTCAGTCAAATTTGTTTTCTCCATAAAATCTGAAAAAAATCTAAAAATTCCTCAATAGTAGAAACTGGACAAGTGTAGTATTTATGAAATTAAGTGCGGGGATTGTGATATTGGACAAGCCGGAAGAAATTTTAGAGAGAGATTAGAAGAACATAGAAAGTCAATAATCAATAAGAAACTCACTTTTTCAATACTTCTAATTTTAAAATATTGCACTCAGATAATAAGGGGTCGCATTTTAACCTTCGCGAGGGACTAGAAAGTAGCAAGGCGCTAAAACGCGGCAAACCCAACGTTAAAAACATGTAGGTTAGGTTAGGTTCAAGTGGCAGCAGCCCTAGGACTGCTCACTTAGGTCCATTGTGTTACCACAAGTAGAAGATTTTTCCTCCTAAACAACCCAATTTGAGCAACTGATGAACCTGTTCAAATCGTTCACCCCTATAATAAAAAAACATGTAAAATTTGTAATTCCGCCATATCTGGCTTGTATTTGTATATAAGTTTGTGTTTTGTAAATTCTTGTACATATCTCCTTGAAAATGACGAAAGGTCGAAACTAATTGGAGCAAATATATAAAAAATTATTGTGAAACAAATCAAGTGTTTTAATTAAAATATACCATAATTATTTCAAAAATATTTCCCCATGGTTTAAGTGAGAAGATAATTAGAAATAAAATAATATTGTATTTTTTATTATGTAATTATTGGTTTTCTATTTTTTTTGTATATATTTGAAGGTAAGGACAGACAATATTTTTTTGATAGAACATTAAAAATTACAGTGTATAATACATATTTACAATACATCAGTTATTAAATTATTTGCTTGTAATTTTCCCACCCGCTATCAAATGGCTGTTGACCCGAAGTTTTTCTGTCCGTGTTAATAAAGATTATTATATATATTTTTGATTAATTTACTTTTTTTCTATTACACTAATTGCACTTGTCAATAAATGTATTCAGTGCGATGGATACTAATTAACGTATTCTTGTACACATTTTTTTTTATTCGTAGTTAATTAAACCATCATCAGAGAATTTTATTTACGTTGAGAGCGATTGCCCCCCTCACCTCCATTCACCCCCAGTACGGGCGTATTTTAATTAATTTCCGGGATGTCACGGACCGGAAAACTTTGCAAAAGTGCTTTCAGGTGGCGGCCCGAGCCCTAGTTAGAATTTGTAGTTGAAAACAATTCTGAATTTAATTTAATCACACGCCCGCCACTTTTAATGGAATTTTAAGTGTTTTATGTACACGCCGTTAAAAATAAAAATAATAATTAGGAGAAAAAAAAACATAGGGAAACTGTAAAATTTAAATTGTGGGAATGTTTTATGTAGCGTATTATTAAAATGCGAAGAGAAAATGGTTTATTTGTTGTATAAAAAACGGTAGATTCGTCGGGAGTAAATGTGTATGAAACGAATTCAAACAAAACGCGGACGAAATCGTAAATATTGTCTTTTGTGCGATTGTGTGCGCACGGTGTTAAGCAAAGATAAATTCAGACTGTTGATCCAATATCGCAAATAAACAGTGTCGCGTTCGGTTTGGGATTCGGGCGATTGTGTAAGAGGATCATCTTTATTAAACGCGATTAAATTATGTCCTTTTCCGAGGCGTACAAACAGAAAGTCAATGGCGGAGGCGCCGGGGAGGGGCGGCAGACGTCGCTTTCACGACCGGTGAATAATTCGATTTCGGATGCCTAAAAGGGGGGATTATTTCGGGGGACGATTTTCGTCGGAGGGCTAGCAATTTCATCCAATTTTCGTTTCATTTCAATCAATGGGAAAATTGTTGGAAATTAGTGTTTACACATTAGAGTTTCACATTCGCGATTTAATGTGGAGCTCACATTTTACGTCCACTCACCAGTTATCGATATGCTAGGTGAAGTGTGGTTCAACGTTTTATTTAATGAAGTCCACTCGTTGTTTTTAAGAGTCTTTAAAATGGGGTACATTTCAATTAATTGATCAACATAGTGGTAGCGTGTCTATCAAAGTACTTTTTATGAAAATAATTAATAAGTCAAAAAAGTTATAGTAATTAAAGGGAACGTGATTTATTAATTATTTAATTGAGTAAATTAATTATTTTCAAATAAATGTTATTTTTTTCGTAATTTTTTTTTTTCTTTAGCTACAAATTTGCATAAAACTAAGTTGTTTCCCGATTTTTTTTTATTTTCGCCGAAATTTAATGTTTTCCCATGCATACGATATTTTAAAATTTCGGTATTTTTTTTTTTCTCAATAAAATCTGAAAAAATTATCAAATATAAGAACCTGGGTTATGTATTTACCTATAAATAATTAGTTTTGTATTTTTTGTTATTTATTTTGTATATTATCAATTACATATATTATACAGAGAGGTTTTTTTATCAGTATACATTAAGGGAAATGTATATAAAAAACGCTAGCCAATAGCATTGAATCGATTAATGTGTGTATATTTTGTTGATTATGTGTGTTCAGTTGCGTGTTATAAGCAACTAAACACACATACATTAATGCGTTTGACTCGCGTATTTTGCAGGTATACATAGGGGAAATGTACACTGATAAAAAAGCTCTCTGTATATTATTGTATAAAGTAAATCAATAATATTCTCCTACAATTAAATTAAAAAAAAAAACATTTACACTTCGAATAAGAACACAATTGGAAAATTCACGAAAATAAAGAGAAACAGACGCTGAGGCGAAACCTGGCCGGTGTACGAGCGAGAAAGGGCGAGCAAAAAAACGAGCTGTAAATTACAGCCCATTGATTTTTATGGGCAGCAATCTGGACCGCACAAGCAAACCTCACTTACACAACTCCGAAATGTTTAACATACCATAAAAACGGGCATGCATAAATGATTCCTTACAGTTATGCCAACAATAAAAATATACACTCATATAGACGGAAAGAGAGAACACAAAAAAAAAGTCAGAGGCGGAATGAAAATGTTTTATAACCGCAACATTAAACATTTGCAACGCGGATGATTGAACGCCAAAGAAAATATTTATGAATATATTTTATGAAATATAAAGTGCGATTCTTGTTCGAATACAGAAAGGATTTTATGTAGCAGTGAACATACTAACATTTTCACAAAGATTGGAAGCCATTTATATGAAATCAATAGAATACTCCAAAAGGAAACAGTAAAAATATATCAAACTAATTTAATTTTTACAATTTATTCTGTATTGTTTAATGAATAAATATTTAAGGGTACGGTTTAGACGAAAGATAAATATTGACTAATTCGTGTTACATTGTTGTCCTAGTCGATGGATAATATTGTATTATATATTAAAGTAGTCTTAAAATAAGCAGGAATTTCATGACATGAATTAAAAATTATTTTAAGCTTTAGTTTGTGTGAAAAACAATTTTGAAAAAATAAACGTGAAAATTTATTAAATTTAAAGTTATATTTTGGTAATAAAAACTTATCCAATTAAATTTTAAGGATTTCACTAAATACTAAATAGCTTCACAGTCATTACCTATTAATTTCATTATATCTTAGAATTTTCTTTTCTAATATGAACTAATACGCGAAAATTAGCTGTTTTTATTTAAGATTTGTATTTTTTCTTGGTAGATTAGAAATGTAAATACATATTCATATTATTAAATCCACAAGAATGGCTCTTTTGTTCAAACGATAATTTCCACTTTACTATATAGCTATCTCTTTCTACTAAACCGCAACCTTAAGTTAAATAAAGTTTCGAATAGAACCAAGTCAAGTGTTTTAATTTTCGCAATTTCTTTAAACATTTTATCTGTATTGTTTATTGAATACGAATCTCGATTTTAAATTAAATAATGTCTCGAATTGAATCAAGTCAAGTGTGTTGATCAGAACCGTGGGAAAACGCAATCGTGTGTTTATTGGCTCCCGTATGCTCGTAAGGGAATGTTGTAAGAATTCGCGAGTACATTGTTCCACCACTTATTCCATGAAGATTGCAACCCCTTCGTGACTATTTACCAAATATACATTCCTCCCTTTCCCTCGAAATAATACTGCAGAGGATACAGAAGCACAATAAGTACACAAAATGTAAGGAATATTTGTACTGTTTATATTGAGACAATTTTTGTGTAATAATTAAGTTAAGAAATAAATTTTAACGTAACGTGAAATACGTTGTTTAAATAATAATAAGGAATTAACAAAAAAAGATTTATTAACTTAGTCACAGTTATTTAAATAAATTAAATAAAAATAATACTCCGAAAGACCTCCGATCGATAGCCGTTTCTTTTAAGAATATATATTTGTTTCAAATTATTTCACGTATTGTACATTAAATTATATATGTATGTATTCTTTGGGAATAAAGATCTATATATATATATATATATATATAAAGAATATGAAAATAATTAATAAATAATTTCCTCCATAGCACAGTAACTAAAGAGGAAACAATTTATTAATTATTTACATTTACTTTTTATTTAAAAAAAAGAGTTGGTTATATTTTTTGCTAGAATATTTGTTTTTTGGTAATAAAAATGGGCAAAGTCGATTTTTTAAAACTTTTTTGTTACCTTAAAATTAAGTGTTTAAAATTTTATTAATGCAACATATTCTTTTAATATCTGTTCTCTATTTATTGAAAAACATCAATTTATTATTATTATTTGACACAGCAACTGACAAGGACAGACGCCTACAAAATCAGGCGGAAAGACCAACTGTCGATAGCCAATTGGCAGAAGAATTTATTTTTATGTTAGTTATTTATTGTATTTATTTATTATTATTACTTGTTAAAAATAATCTGCCAATAAAGTAATATATATATATATTATTGGCTTTATTTATTTCAAATCGCTAATTTAGAAACAATCGATTACAAAAATTACTCGATTTTGCCCAACACATATTAAGATATCCCAGTGATCCTATTTTTTTATAAAAATTTGCTGTGAAATAAAATTAAAATTATTTTTTTTAATTTTACATATTTACATTTTCACATCTGTAATACATTTACAAATATCATTTTTCAGGTTTACATTTCGCTTCTGTTGTTTCTCTTGTTAAAACACACATTTATCGAAAACCCCTTTTCTCTCTCCCAAACAAAAAAAAATCCATCAGTGAAATCCCGCAAAAATACAATAACGCTGTCGCCAACCACACACTCAGACATTTCCATAAATACAAAAAAGTGATGGATTCCATTCTCTGACACACATACAAAACGGCAACAAAATCACTCACTCCCCGTCTCCCTATCGATAATTCATCATTACTGGCGTCCATTAGCTGCGCGTACATATGGGCCGAAGGCAAACTACAAATCGGCCCGACATAATGAGTTTTGTCCGACGTATGTGAAAATGCATGTATTTTTTGCAAGTGTTATCTGTGATTGAATGAAAAAATATGTTCGGGGAGGGTGGGAGAAATCAGGGTGTAATGGATTAGTTGGTTCTATTGATTGGATGGACGAGCGGAAGTTGATTGATTAAGGGGGAAATATTAATTTAATAGACTGTGGGAGAGTTGATGAGGTGATGGGGAAAAAGTGGCGTGCGGTGGGGGGAATGCGAATTGGGATAGGTAATAAGATTTTTTTGGACTGGTTTTAAGTTGATTTCGCAAATAAATCATTATTTTTATTATTACCTGTGAAGTTGTTATTATCTAACAATAGAAGTAAAACAACATGCATTATATGCAGTTAGAAGTTAGGATAACACAATAAAAGCATAATATAACATAGTCATAGATAATTTAAAATAAATTAAATAAAAAAAAATGAAAATAATCAATTATTAATTAATCAGTTTTTCTTTTGCTGTCATGACTTTTCAATATCTGAAGCGGTATAGGCCCGAAAAATAGTTATTTTAATGTGCATTTGTTTTAAAATCAAAAAGTCGCAGCAAAAGAGAAAATAATAATATATAATAATTTAAAATATATTTAATATACAACGCACCCTACACACATGTGGACAGAAAGGGTAACTATATATATATATTTAATATACCAGATGTTGATGCGATCAGGATATTATATGTAAAAATAATTTCTTACAAATCCCTGCTTCCTAGTTCATTTCAGTGAAAAACTAAAAGAATTAAAATATATTCAGAATTGTTGATCAACACTCGCACGCACCAAAATTGTCTCATCCTTAAAAATATCACGCCCCTTTTTTATAGTTCTCTATATACAAGTGTGTTTTTACACTTGGCGCCTCGCTCGCTGAATTTAATTATTAAAGTGGACAACCATAAATTAAAAAACGCGCGCGCGCACACAAAAAATAAACGCAATTACACACATGGCGTGTTTGCCTTTTTTGCAACATTTTTTTTATATTCTGTGTGTGTGTGTGAAAAAATGACGCTCCCTTATAAGATAAGCTCTGTGCTGAATGGTAATTGAATTAGCACTTTGGCGCTTTATCTGGGCATGCGTTTTATTTTTTCGGAGTGGATGTTTTGTTGTTTGTTGCTGTCGGGGCCGTAAATATGAGAGTGTTTTGCATTAATTATAAACAGCTGAGGTAGGTGAGAAGGTATCGGAACTTGAATACATTTAAAGGGACTAAATGACGTAATAATTTAATAAGGATTTGTTTGCTGTGTTTAGTGTTGTCATAAAATTTTAATTTAATTTTATTTATTTAACGGAATATACCATTTTTACAAATATAAGACATACATGTAAAATGCAATAAAATTATATGTATTACTAACTAATTTTAAATACATGGTAAACACTTTGAACGCAAATATAAACGCAAAAAGAAACCTTAACAGTCACCAACAACTAGATTACAACAATGGCATGACTCAACTCCTTTCACAAAATGCATGAATCTTGATATATCGCCACAGAATAGATCACACTTTGGATGGCTCACTAGAGAGTGAATTATTACTGCTTTTCACAAAAAGTGTTGTATTACGATATGTAATTTATTTTGTTATGGCAATTTACATTAATATAATTTTAATTATAACATTTTTCTATTGATATGCAACAACAAATGATCTATTATTGAACATTTGTTAAAGTCTTTATGTAACATAAGTCATAATGTCACAGTAGCTTAAAGAAAAATAATTTATTAATTAATTATTTTCAAATTCGTTTTATTCAATTTCACTTTTTTTATTTAAATAGCCGATCCGGAGGTGTCAATTATATCATAATATTAAGAAAAGAAGAAAAAATGCCTTTCTAATAGTCTAAAAATGAATATTAATCGACCCATAATTTATTTACGGAATATCCATTTTACAATATACATTTCATTTGCAAAAGAAACTAAATTAAATAAAAAGAATATGAAAATGTTTAAAAAATTATTTCCTCTTTAGCTATAATAATATATAATAATAATTTATTAATTATTTTCATATTATTTTTATTTAATTTATTTAAATAATTGCAACCAAGTAAAAAAATCATGTTTTATATTATTACAAAAAAACTAATTAATAAAATCGTAAATGTAATTGGTGTATTGATACCAATTAATTAAAATATTATAATTAAATTTCATGTATAAATATTTAACCACAATTTTATTGATTTCTGTTAAAAAAAACATTAAAAGTTAATACATATTTAATGTACACATTGATTTAATTTTTGCAATGAAGAACAAAATATACTCTTTTGGAGGCGCCGGGCATCGATCCCGGTACCTCTCGCATGCTAAGCGAGCGCTCTACCATCTGAGCTACGCCCCCGTTGATAACATAAAAAAAGCCAAGAAATTTCGGCCGAGAAAACGAGATTCCTGTATTCAAAATGTAGAGCGACACACCCAAAATGTAATACAGACGTCCGAACTACTTTCACTTTTGAAACGATTTTGTGTTCTTTGTTTCTTTCAATTGATTCAATTCGGTTTTCTGTAAAATATATTGAGTAGAAATAATAAAAAAAGTCAAATACCATATTTATTACATTATTCTAAGTTTAGTAAATGAGTTATGTAAAGTGTGTTCAATAAAATGAAAAACAAATCGTTATTATTAAAAAGGTGAAGTAGTTCTTGCATTTTTTGAGTTAAATATGAAATATTGACCTTGGCAGAAAGACCTCTGGTCGATAGCCATTTAACAATTAATTAATTTTTGTGTGGTATACATAATCAATGTTTGTTACCTTATTGTAAACTATTGACTTCAAATAGACGTTTTGAAAAATGCCGCAAACATCCAGTAGCAACAAGATGGATGAAGGCTATTTTAAACTGTTACTAATAGATCCCTCTAGAAATAAAGAAATTAAGATCTGTTAATTTGTTAATTATATATTTTTCAATATTATTATTATTAAGAATGTTCCTCAATACCTCTTTCCGTATTTTATAATTCAGCAACTTTTATTAACTTTGTATCTAATATTAATTATGTTATAAAATGGAGATTTTCGTAAAATAAATAAATCTGTCAATACCTGTATATATTTATTTGAAATACCTATTGTCAAAGGTATTTCGAAAGCGTCATTTACTTAATGTAAATAAAATTATGAATAATTTTGTGATTTTCAAAAAAATTTTTTCACAATTGTTTCCCAATTTTTTTTCCGGTGAATGAAAGTTTATATTAAAATTAAAAATCTCAGAATATACAATATATACAAGCACATTTTTCATTTTATTACCTTAATTTGCTTAGAAATTAATCTCGATTTTTTTTTCACATAATAATAACTAAATAGAACTGAAAATTAACTAAGAAATTAATTAATTCGCATAATGTTACACGTTGTAAAAATTTTATTATAACTTAGACAACAGTGCGCATTTATGCAATTACAAAAAAAATAATCTGACGTGATTTTAACATACTTAACATATTTAATTAAAAGCTTGTTAATTTACACGAAAGTTCATTATATTATTAGAAAATTATTTCAAATTAAACGCGTCTACGTTACAGCACAGCATACGTATTGTATTTACGTTTCCTGGAATTAACTGTTTTATTCATACCTCGAAACAATTTTAATCGTTCCAAACTGATGTTTTAGTTTCACAATTCAAACACAACATTAAACAACTTTGTATTGTTTTGCAAAATGGAAAACAAATACGCGATGTTAAAAGTTATTTAATTGAAAATCTGTTTAAATATTTATTTCATAAAAAAAGTAAATAAACTATGAATACTGGAAATATATGTTTGATCAATTTTTTTCATTTCGTTTAGTGAAATATGATTTAATTAAGGCAAAATAGACTTCATTGATCGCGGTGCGAGAATGATGAACAGCCAAACAAAATAATTTTACATACAATAATATGTATAAATAGAAAAGAGTATTCATTCACTTGGTCACAGTTATAAATAAATTAAATAAAAATGATTTCAAAATAATTAATAAATTATTCACTTTGTGACATTTTTACTTACGTTACGTGAGTACTTTAAACAAATGCACATTAAAATAACTACTTCCCGGGAAAATACCCCGCCGGACATTATATTATATAATGTACGCCTGCTGTGCAATAAAATATTACACCATGCAACAATTTTTTGATCCTAGTAAAAAAAGGACATTACTCAATATAAGGCCATCTACAGACACGTGTTTCGGGATCTATCCCTCGTCAGTACAGCTCTAATAATTTAAAGATGTTAAATTAAATTAAATGGATCATACTTCGTCAAATTAAACTAATTATATTAAATCAAATCAAACTAAACCTATTTAAATTTATGTATAGTTACAATTCACAATTGTGTATTAATCTATCATGTTCTATCAACCAGAGGTCTTTCTGACCTGTATGAATTTATGGAGATTTGTTTGTAAATAAGTATTTCATTTATTAAAATTGACATACAATATATTTAATGAAATTCACAACAAAACGGCGAAATGAAAATTGTGTGCCTCCCCGCTGGCTCCGGGCCGAACACAGTTATTAATTTAATTACAAACTAATTAATCCTGTTTTCCCATCGTTGCAGCAACCGAATGTGTGTATAAGAGAAGGGATGGCAAAAAAATAATGGAAGGGTTTTAATATCGCTCCATCCGGGGCTATTATTAGAGACCGCTCGCGATTTAATGCAGATGTTATCGGGGAAAAAGGGTCAACTTGCGCAAAGGGTGGAATGGATGTATTTATAGGGTATTTATTGAGAGGATATTTGTTTATTGGAGTCCCTAGTATTTATCGTAGATATACTGATATGAATAAATCCCTCTGTTTACCCTTTTGTTATGTAGACGGGCGAAGTATTGATCTTGATTGGATGAATAAAAAATAAAGTGATATTTAATATAGAAATAGTTCTTATAATTGAAGAGTGGAAGTATTTTTTTATTTGTTACATAAACCTAAAGAAGGAGGTTTAATTAATATTCTCACAAAGTTTCATGATGCTACCCCGCATAAAAAATTAATTATGATTTTTTTTATTTGCCACATGCAGGGAATGAGACAGAAATTCGTCTCTTTTTGCCTAAAATCAATAATATCTCAAAAACTATGGATGGGGTATTTTTTGTTTTTTACATATTATTAAAGAGAGAGGTTTAATTAATATTCTTACAAAGTTTCATGAAGCTACCCTGCACAAAAAATTAATTATGAATTTTTGTATTTGCCACATGCAGGTAATGAGACAGAAATTCGTCTCTTTATGCCTAAAATCAATAATATCTCAAAAACTATGGATGGGGTATTTTTTGTTTTTTACATATTATTAAAGAGAGAGGTTTAATTAATATTTTTACAAAGTTTCATGAAGTTACCCCGCACAAAAAATTAATTATGCATTTTTGTATTTGCCACATGCAGGAAATGAGACAGAAATTCGTCTCTTTTTGCCTAAAATCAATAATATCTCAAAAACTATGGATGGGGTATTTTTTGTTTTTTACATATTATTAAAGAGAGAGGTCTAATTAATATTCTCACAAAGTTTCATGAAGCTACCCCGCACAAAAAGTTAATTATGAATTTTTGTATTTGCCACATGCAGGAAATGAGACAGAAATTCGTCTCTTTTTGCCTAAAATCGAAAATATCTCAAAAACTGTGGATGGGGTATTTTTTGTTTATTACATATTATTAAAGAAGGAGGATTAATTAATATTCCCACAAAGTTTCATGAAGCTACCACGCACAAAAAATTAATTATGAATTTTTGTATTTGCAATATGCAGGAAATGAGGCAGAAATTCGGAGAAATTCGTCTCTTTTTGCCTAAAATCGAAAATATCTCAAAAACTGTGGATGGGGTATTTTTTGTTTATTACATATTATTAAAGAAGGGGGATTAATTAATATTCCCACAAGGTTTCATGAAGCTACCCCGCATAAAACATTAATTATGAATTTTTATATTTACCACATGCAGGAAATGAGACAGAAATTCGTCTCTTTTTGCCTAAAATCGAAAATATCTCAAAAACTGTGGATGGGGTATTTTTTGTTTTTTACATATTATTAAAGAGAGAGGTTTAGTTAATATTCTCACAAAGTTTCATACAGCCACTCCGCACACAAAATTAATTATGAATTTTTGTATTTGCAACAATCAGATTGAAAATCGTCTTTTTTCGCCAAACAAATAATAGTCGTTGATTGTATTGATATTTTTCTGTAATTGAACAATACTCTGTTGAGAAAATAAATAAATATTATTATTAAATATTATAATGTATATATTTTATATTTTTTACTAAGAAAAATATTTTTTTATCTCATTATTCTAATTATTTGCTTACCACAAACACAGCACCACCACTTGCAAAACAAAAACGCTAAAAACTTTCGTTTGACTTCTCCTTTCTTGATCACGCGTGGGACTCTAAATGGATCGAGCTCAAAAAAAGGCACGAAAAAAACAATCCCCTTGCCTTCTCCGGAGTTTAATCAAACTGCGCCCGACGTGACTATAATTTGTACAGCGCCTGATCGATAGCACTTTTCACTTATTTTTATCAGTGATCCGCGAAATGAGGCCGCCCTCGTGCCTTTATGTAAATTAAATTTTACGCCAATCCTACCACGTACACCGGATTTGCTCTCGAGTAATAGTTGATCACGACCGAAGGCAAACAAAAATCTCGCGCGCACTGAAAATTCCTTATAACAATAATCCGGTTTAACCTGAATTTATGAATTTATACAGTTATTGATATCATCTGTATTTAAAAACAAATATATTTACAATGTTGACATTGATTCTTTAATTAATTCGATAATAAAACAGTTTAAACTTTGTTTGTGTAACTCGTTTATTTTTAAATGTGACCGCAGTTTCGACAATTAGCTTGTCATTGTCAAACATGAAGTAACTTAAAATTACGAACAGCCAAGTATACAGGGTGAGTCAGAGATATTAATAAATGAATGCTGAATTTCTAAAGACAAGGGAGATATCGAAGACAGGCACTTCGGTTACTCATTCTGTATATACAAAAATAGGCGGTAATTAACGGTTTAGGTGATTAATGAGTTGAATGTCCGGATTTGAATTATGTACTTAAAACATGTATAACGAAGTAGAGGCATCAAAAATTCAACATACTTTAATTAATTGTTCGTTGAGTAAAAATATAACACAACGTACGTTTTTGTTGTTATTGTAACAATTCTATATATTTACACAGTTTTTTTAAATTGTCCATGTACTTCGAATAACAGAAGATGAGAAAACCCCCTCGCGAAAGAAAATTTAAATAAAACTATTACTACGATTTTTGCCACTTGTATTGAATATTTATATATAAACTAGTCGGAGACTGAAGTAAAATCTGTGAAATATAAAAAAACAAGTATTTTAATTTCCTATCATTTATAATTAAAAATGTTTCACCACGGGTTAAGTGAGGATTTTAATCAGAATATATACTGGTATTACATACATATACATATAAATATTATTACGACTCGAGTTTCGACAGTATGAATGTCATTATCAAGTATAAAAAAACTCTTTTAATATATAAAAAATCTTACGATTTGTTTGCTTATATATTTTCGTTTTCCTGCTCCTCTCTTTCCTTTTTTTGAGGTATGGGATAATTTAAGATCGGCCGTAATCCCTTTTCACGTTTCGGCGTGTGTGCGTCTTGTCCTTTCGGGATTACAATGGTTCACTCTTTTATTTCGTCCCGTTTTATAAGGTGAGGTCACGTACAATGGGATGAACGGATTGGGCCTTTCAAAGAAAAAGAGGAAAAGAGAATGGGAGAAATGCGGGAGCTTTAGGCGAGTCTATGATTTTATCATTTAGCATTGACTTTCTTAACTAACATGGAGGAACGGAAAAAAGCGAATAGGGAACTTTTAGAATTGAAAGCTAAAGGAGAAGCTAACAAAAAATAATCTCGAGAAATAAAATTGTTTCTTCTGGAATTTACTTTGAATGTAAAATATGTAATAATAATAATACTAATTTATTGACCCTAACATGCTACAAAAAATCATAGATATATTTACATAAAATTACATAATAAAAATAATTTAGTACTGTAAATATAGATATTTGTTCAGGTAAAACCCAAAGGTTTTTCTGATCTTCCACAAATATTTATTAAATATATATACATACTTACTATCAAAAAAAAACATTATACCCTTAAGAGTGTCGGGTAATATTTATTAAATATTATATTTAGCTTGATAACAAAACAATAATCTTTTTGTTGTTAAATTGAAACAATAGCTGGAAGCGTCATCTGATGCTTAATTGTTAGTTTGATAATCGGGTCTAATCTGTATGGGGAATGTTAAGTTTAACTTGATTGGGTGCATTCTTCCGAAACATTGTGACTTTTCAGATTGCAAAAGCAACTGATAAGGAGGGTAACTTTTTCTTATTCCAAAAGACGCTGTCGCTCCCTTTTTAAAAACTTGAAAATCATAACATTTCATTATACATATGCTGTTGTCAATCATTCAATCATTGACTGTTTGATAATGACTGTACTAAGTCGAAAACAAAATTTTACCTTCATATTAATAATAAACATGTATCACAAAGTATTGGCTTCAACAATTGATTACCAAATGATTAAGTTAAATCTACCTATCAACTGTCACGTGAGTATTTTTACTTTATACATTTTCATGCATACATATGTAAGTATCAGTATATAAATTATTAATTTTTATAAAAATCAATTATATTTTATGAATAATAAATTCAAATTTATAATCGAGAAGAAGGAACATTTATGCAATAAACAAATTATTTTCATTAATAATTTCCATTTTATTATAATTCATTTTATCAAACCCGAGCATCTAACGGTTTTCGAATAAATATTTGAAAATCCCCGGCGCGCATCGAAAAACAGGGAGAAATCATGACATCGCGTCAATTAACCTTATCTCATCTATATCTGTATAAATTCGGGCGGGAATCTCTGTGGCTAATTTAAATAATCCAATTTGATTCGGGTATGCTCCCAGCCCCCCAGTAAATCGATACACACCCCTTCTCTTCCTTATTATTTCGATCAGGCCCGCAGAGAAAATTGCAAATGACGAATAATTTTGCATAAAATCATAATTGGGCGCGATGAGCGCCGAATATTCATTGTCGAAAGAGTGGGGATTCTCTTTTTTTTGTAAAATTTTACGTTAATTAAGTAAGCGAATTCCGAATGATTTGAATTAACGACGACCGAAAAGGATTTTAAAAAAATGTACAAAAATTAAAATAAAAAAAGAATGTTTTCGCGTCTATAAGCATTAATTTGGGTTTATTATGTAAAGGAAATGTCAAATTTAACGTGTACGTTATTTTTTATCATCAGATTGATTTTTTTAACTTGTTAATTGGTGAGGCTTCTACTTTGTTATACATTATAATTCAATTTTAATAAATGAAACACTTTTTTCACTTGATTTGTATAACTTTATTGTTAAAGTTTCATTATCAAAACAAAAATTTTCTTAAAAAAAAGTGTTTCATTTATTAAAATTGTTTTTTTGTCAATTCGCGTAGGTTACTCTTTTTTTGCTTTCCTTTGTATAGTTTTCATCAGTGTAAAATAATAAACAGAAGCATCCTACTACTTTGCTAATAATCCCTCACTTTAATGTAAAACTGTAATTTTAATACAAATATAATTATTTTGCCGGTATGTTGTACCACTCTGATTGTTTGCTCTAGTATATACTTATTTATTTTTAATTAATTTCGTCATACGGTATCAAAAGCAGATTTCCACTCTCGCGCGGTCGTATTTTGTATACAAAGCGTGGGAAATAACAGCTGTGTTTTCTTCATCCAAAAGGGTGTATTCGCAGCATTATGTGGATTTGAATAGCATAAGTCATGGGGAGAATTGTATTATACATAAAGGGCGAGGGAGTCACCCCCCATTTGCCTGAGCTTCTGCTGCTTGTTGAGCGTTACGCCACTTGGATATGTACATAATGTTGATTTGATGTATTATTATTTTCAACGGCATATAATAACCGCGAAATAAATATTGTCATTATTTCGGCTATTTGAAATTAGTTAATACTAATTGATTGAATAATTGCATATAAAAAAATCATAAAATTGAATATTCATCTGAAAAAAAAAATGCAGATTAACTTTTATTACATAACATCTCCACATCAAATATTGTTAATTCGAAAAAAAAAGTTAAAAATCTTGATTACATTTTATAAAAATTATTTTTTTTTCTGATTTTAATATATTCATTAAAAAATATATATTTTTCGCATAATTAGCACGACGATTAACAGCAGAAACGTAATATTTCACGTTCATTTGCAAGAATTAATTAAATTTATTACGAAATCCCGCTTGGAAATATCAATTTCAGTGTCTTTAATTCCCCCTTTGAACGGAGAGGGGTCGAGATCGGGTTGGAAGTCGTCGCCGTCGTCGAAGATTGACGGTGGAAATTAGCGTGCGTGAGACGAGGGTCGAAAGTGCGTGCGTTATTCTGAAGGTGTGCGTGAGCCCGCGGTAATTGCTCCCCCTCTTCACCCCTCCGCGTTTATGCGAACCCTTTCGCTCTTAAGACAATGAAAGTCGATAAATAAAATCCCGCACACAAAGAAACCCGACTTTATGAAATTAACCGGCGGGATTTGTAATTATAATAATGGTGATAATGATTGCTATTTTACCCTAATTAAAATTTAAAACGAAATTCGTCAAAAAGTGGATAAATATTTAATTTATAACAAAAAAACTCAACTATGATCTATTGATTTTTTTTTGTTATAAATTAAATAGTTTTTCTCTGATCAATAGATCAGAGTTGAGTTTTTCTGTTATAAATTAAATATTTATCCACTTTTTGCCTAGGACAGACAAATAGATTAATTTTATTGTATTTACTTAATGTTTGTAAAATTCATTAATTTTTTTGTTAGATGATTGAAATAACTAATAACATCGCATAAATAATTAAAACAGAGTGATATTTCCTGTAAACACAAACAAGCAGTAATTACAAAACAAAAAGGCAAACTATGGAAGTCCGGAGCTCCACAACAAAAACCCCGACAATAAAAAAAACCGTATGAAAATAGTGAAAATCACGTAACAAACGATACGTTTTATTTGCGTATTGACTTCTCCCTACCAGCGGCGATTACCGAACAATGCATCACGTGTAATATCATGAAAAACGCGCTTCCATTAATCAGGTCCATGTTTGATTATCCGGCGCGTTGAAATAAATACGGACCCGCTGAAATAAATTACTAGATGCAGCGAGTTGCAAGTGATTACGGTAATAGATTTTAAATCAGCGAGGGGAGTTTATGGGACGGGGATGCCGTTGAAACGGCGCCAGTTCGGGTGGGAGATATAAATATTTTATTCGCGAAACAAAAAAAAAACACAAACTTGGGGATATGTAGGACAAGGCTGTGTGGTTGGTATAGATGTCCGATAGTTATGAATAAGAAATTGTGTCCATAAAAGTTTATGGGTGGAGTGTAAAACGATTCAATTTTAGCTTTAAAGGCTTCGATGTCGGTTGAGTTATGGTGAATGCGCCGGGCGGAATCATTAAAATTCTTTAATTAATTTTAACTAACTAAAATTGAATAAATATGAAGGTTTGTTCATATTATGTAAAATTCAATTTTTAAATATATAAATAAAAAATGTTTTTTTTTTTTGCTTTCCATATTTAGTCAATAATAATAATAATATTATAATAATATAGTTTGACGCCATTACAATATAAAATGGAAACATGCTGTATGCGGTAGTATTTTTGTTAATATGATCATGTATTCTTGTACTATTTATTAATTGTAATAAACTAGTCGGATAAATAAAAAATATAGTAAAACAAAACCAAGTGTTTAATTTGTAAAAGTTTTTAATAACGAGCCAATTCATATGTCATCATCCTCAGCAACTTTTCTTATGGTAATTCGATGATTTTCAAAAATATATTTTTTTAGAGCTTCGACGATATCTTCTGTTGTTGACGTATTAAGGCATTCGGAGCGTTGGTATCTTCTCGGCCATCTTGAAAAAGTTTGTACTACTTGTAAACATTTTTTTACTTAGAGCAGACTCACCGTATGCCACTGTCAACATTTCGAATGTTTTAGAGCACTTGATTTCATTTTTTCACACAAAATTTGATGCAAATTCTTTGCTCCATTTTCGCAGAGCGCAACAAAACACGTCTAACGTTTATATCTGTCAAAAACAAATGAAGTGTGCTATGTACTTCAAATTGTAAACATATATTTGGGACAACACAACAACAACAAAAAATCGATAATCGAATGTACGTTCCCAGCGAAATTTGAAAAGTCATTATACTTTTTGAACGTATACATATATATACATATATATATAGCCGTTATAATTGTCTTCTGAAGATCGAATTAAACTTTTTCTGTATGGATTGATTAACAAATTTGCATCTTTGTACGTTTTTGATTATATCTTCTGTTGTCTTTCAAAAATTGTTGAATAACAAAATTAAACGAATTCCAAAATCAAATCAACTTTCGTATATAATTAATGGAATCCCCGCAAAGAGCAGAGGCAGGCAACACACAATAAGAAAGTTGTCGGAGTTTATCGAGTCTCTGTGTATTTCGCAGGCGGCGGCGTGTGGGAGGGCACTTATTCGGCCATTCCCAGTGTAGTTTCGTTTGATTACAAACAGGAATAATTACTTGGTTAATTACATCCCTTAATATAATTCGCCCCAGTTGTTTGAAGAAGCTCCCGAAGTTCCCATGTACTCACTCTCTCCCTCTTCGGGCAAAGTTCTCCAAGAGCAGATGCTCTCTCGCGTGCTGCCCCCGAATACCCGCCGCCTCCGCCGCGTCCCCGACCTGCTGCCGATTTCATTTAATTTCCTTCCGGGATACCTCATTTTCCGCAAAGTACTTAGTTCGAGTTGGTACGGCGGAAAAAATTGGCAACGGGCTCGATAAAGTTTCGCGCAGAAATGTAATTAAAACTAAGTTGGGGAATATTCCGTATACATTAAAAATTGCGCCCGAGTTTTATGGAAAATATTACGGAATAGAATTGTTTCCTATAGATTTAAAAAAATCTCCGATTTTTTAAAATAATATAAAACAGGAGGCGAAAAGACCACAGGTCGATAGCCAATTAAGAGATATTAATTATATTTCATAAACTTTGTAACTTTCATTATATTTCCATATTTTACTGTATATATCTGTTAATAAAGATTATTATTATCATTATAAAACAGGTTTGTTTTTTTATAATAAGATGTTATAGGACGCGACGCAGGTTTAGTAAGGAAAATATGTAAATTACGCTGATCATTTTCGTGCACGTCCGAGTGCATCCCAGTGGCTCTCTTTTACCGTGATTTCTCGAACTTGAAAAAAAAACTTTCGCATATGGAATTTGAGGATTGTTTTTTTCCTTCGAACGTTAAAGGGGATTGAAAAAATAGAGAGTGAACAGTATAATAAAATATCCTTGTTAAAATCATGTAGAGTTCTCAATAGATACAATCAGCCGGAAATTGAAGGATTTATAATTTATATTATTATTATTAATAATAATAATAATAACAAGTCTTTATTGCCCAACAGGAAATATACATCCCAATTACAAGACAATATACATAAATTATATAATATATGATATTGTTATAATATATATGATAAAAAAAAGCATTACAAAAAATCACATTCAATTATAATCTCTTAATTGCGTGATACACTGTGTCGTTCATTGTTGCAAAAATTAATAATCCAAATATGAAACTATATTACAAGACCTATATTCACGAACAAAACAATTTGAGCAGACAATGTAAATTTGTACCAATTTATATCAAGCGATACTTCTTCGCGAAAATATTTGAATGCGACAATGATCGATATACGGGGCTTCAGCTTTTTAAAGAGAGAGATATACATAGGATGTGAAATTAATTAATAACGTTCAGGTTAAACTCAACATTCCCCGTTGAAAATAGCCCCGATTGATATTTAATTATTCTTATTAAATAAAATGAAACAAAGATGATTCACACATTTGCAATTATTTAAATTACAATGAAATTAAACAAGGAAAATTTCTGGAAATGATCAATTTTTGCAGTTGGAAAAAGGAATTGATCGAATTTTATTGATCATTGCCAGAAATTTTCCTTGTTTAATTTCATTGTAATTTAATTATTCTTTCTAGTATACAGAAGAAAATATTTAACATAAAGAAAATTAGTAAACAATATAAAAAATTTCCCCGAGAAAACATTAAAACAATATTGTTTCCTTCATTTCATTCCTTTCTTTATATTCACGAGACTGTTATTTTATTTTTGAGAAGCGCAAAGGCAGCGCAGTAAAATTATACGATTTAAGAATTTTCGCATTTACGACTGGCGCGTAATATTTATAACGAGTTGTAAACGCTTTTTCAGCGGAATCGTAAAGTCTACTGCAATTATCTTTACAGTCTGCCACCTGGTATATATGGTATTAGCGTACTGCTTTATGATTGCCGCACCTAAAACTAAAAAAAAGCGCGACGCGAAATTTAATTAAACTACACTAAAAAGCAAATCAGAGTTTTTACATTCCGACGTAATGAAATCTAAGTCGTTTTAAAACTAATTTCGAGATTGTAATGGAATATGCTTTTTATTCCGTGCTATTTTAAAAATGATTAAATAATATTTCTTCATTTTTTTTTACAATGGTGAATTATATATTACTAAGGTTTTTGTATATTGTGATAAACTGTATCCACATATTATTAATAATAATATTAATAATTTCCTTCATTTCTGGAATTTCACATTTTTACAATGTAATAATAATTACAGGGTTTCCCATAAACAAATGCCGATGCAATATTACTTTTTCAAAACTCTTTAACAAGCCGATTACTTGTTAAAGCGTTTTTTTTTTTGCAAAAAATTATAATAATCAAGACCAGGAAGAATGTAGTTATATTTTATTTATATATCATCTTTTTTGTAGAATTTACATTAAGTATAATACAATACAAGTAAAAGAGGATAAGATTAAGGAAGAAAGATAGTACAAAACAATACATTTTATATAATATTCTTACTAAATGGCTATTGACCATCGGTATTTCGGCCATTTAATTTATATTTTTATATATTTATTTAGTAATGGTATAACTCCTTTATACATAAAAGAACATAGCATAAATCAATAGTTATTCCCTCATTATTTAGCTACATTTTCGTATACTTTAAAGTCATTTGGAGCTTGTTGAATTTTCGACGATTTTTCACATTTTTTTCCATACATACCCACGAGGCCTTATGGGAACGGTTTAAGGGAAGCCCGCCGATTGGCCGTTTCGGACGTGTTTACGATTAGACCAAGATTACAAAGTTCACAGAAAAGATAGAAAGATGGGGTTTTCACTATTGGATTCCCAAAGAGTGTAGCAATATTATCAGCAATTACCATCTTCTTTGGATATCCGTGATCGCCAGAAAAAAATGAAAATTTTAGAAAAAAAAAATATATTCACTTTGCGAATGCCTATTTTGCGAGCGTACTGAACAAAAACTAAATTTTTGATAGGTCTCAACTTCTCACGGATTATTCTCCAATTCTTTAGCTAAATTTTGGCGTAATATAAAGTCATTTGGGGATTTTTGGATTTTCGACGAATTTTCGATTTTTTCCATGCATACCCCTTACGATGTTTTCAAATTTCGATGAAAATATTTTTCCCATAAAAGAATCTAAAAAAATTCACGAAGGTACTTCGTAATACTAGAAACTCCGTGGTATATTTATTTTCTCTCGAAATAATCGTTCTCATACGGTACGGTTTAACAAAGGCCCGCGGATTAGTCGTTTTGGGCACGTCTGCGGATAGACCAAGATTATAATCTTCACAGAAAAGATAGAAGCGTGGGGTTTTCAGCATTGTATTTATAAAGAACGCAGCTATAATTTCACCTATTGCCATGTTAATTGGACGGGAGTGACCGTCAATATAAAATTACAAATTCTAGAAATATTTTGGTCAACTTTGCGGTTGTCAAATTTGCGAACGCACTGATCGAGAACTAAATTTTTGACAGTTCTAAAATTATCACAAGTTATTCCCCCATTCTTTAGCTACATTTTGGTGTAATATCAAATCATTTGGCGATTTTTGATTTTTCAACAAATTTTCGATTTTTTTCCATACATGCATACATACTTTTTTTTATAAATTGCGATTACATTTTTTTCTCTCAAAAAAATCTAAAAATATTCACGAAGGTACTTCTTAATACTAGAAAGTCCGTGGTATATTTGGTTTTCCTCAAAATAATTGTTATCGTTCATTTCGGGCAACTTGAATGGTCCTGTGAAATTAACATGAATCCCGCGGA